>CM062297.1:774541151-775856019 GCA_031216915.1 Pictodentalium vernedei
CGAGCTGCACAGTTCTGTATATGCTGCAATTTTATAATGTGAGCATTTGTTGATCCAGAGAGCAGGGAGTTGCAGTAGTCGAGCCGAGTTGTCACAAAGGCATGTACGAGTTGTTCAGCTGTTTTGTTGTCTATTAAGTTCCTAATTTTGCTGATGTTTCTCAGATGAAAATATGCCACCTGGCAGATGTGTCTGACATGTCTGTCGAGTGATAGGTTTTCATCGAAGAAAAAGCCGAGGTTACGAACGGACTTGGTTGAGGAAATGCACACATCCTGGATGTGTAAATCAAGTTTGGGCAATTTAGACAATTGCTGTTGAGTTACAAAAAAGATAACTTCAGCTTTGTCATGGTTTAATTTCAAGAAATTAGCAGTCATCCAAGATTTTATTTCCAGAATGCACTGTTCTAATTTCTGCACTGAACAGACAGCGCTATCTTTATAGAAATGGATGTATAGTTGTGTGTCATCAGCATAACTATGAAACTTAAGCCCATGCTTTCTTATAATGTCACCCAGTGGAAGGACATATATGGTATACAGAATCGGTCCGAGAACCGATCCCTGAGGAACACCGCATGAGAGTGGGCGTTTTTCGGAGCGCTCGCCCTGAATTACAACACATTGTGAACGATCTTGTAAATAGGAGCGAAACCACTGAAGTACAGTGCCTTTAACACCAATCCTATTTTCTAGACGCATCATGAGGGTCGTATGGTCGATCGTGTCAAATGCAGCGCTGAGATCCAGAAGTTTGAATACCGATACAGTGTGTTTTAGGTTGGTTTGAGAATTTATTTCTCAAGGATTGGTGAGCAAGTTATACAAGTCAAATTAACGCCCATCTCCCCTGGCCCAGTGGCACAACTATATGGGACGACTTCCTGGGAGTCAACTTCCTGACCCTGCTCTTTTCGAATACGAGGGGATCTTTAGCCTGCACGGAGCGTGTCTCTCTCCAAGTGTGTGTGTGTGGGGGGGGGGGGGGGGGGGGGGCTAGCTTATATTTATCTCACATGACAGGGTGGTACGCTGAGTTAGGAACAATCCCACAACTGATGCCGCCGGAGTTTTTCCAGACACCACTAAAACTTTCCCGACCGCGAATTGACCCTAGAACCTCCAGATGAGAGGTGTGAATGACAATTTTCGTCATTAGAAGAGAGTTACAGGAAAATTAGTTGCCCTTAATTTCCTAAAGCTGCCAGAAAATTTAACACTATGGGAATTTCATATAAAAATTGATATTTCGAAATGTTAGCGAAGTTGTATCATCGATGTGCGCATCATTTCACAAACTCCTGGCATTAATGCACATCGATGTCAAAATCACGATATTTCAAGCATCAAATGTCCTCCTAATGTAACTGGGAATCTAACCAACTAAATCTTATATAATAGAGCTCCGTGAGCTCTATCATACAAGATTGCATTGGTCAAATTCCTAGTTGCATTATGGGGCAAATTGCTGCTTAAAATTTGGACATTTTGAATTTAGTCCGTAAGTGGTTAATTATAATCTGTTTCAGATAATAATAATAATAATAATAATAATAATAATAATAATAATAGAAATACGTGCAGAAGTCTTTCTCAAATATTTATCGTTTCTTTTGGTAATCATAATTGTGTTGGAAAATAGAGCAAACAAATACATAGAACGACACACGCGTGTGAATGGGTCATTCGATATTGCACGAGTGCCAGCGCGGAAGGATAAATCGAGAGTCCTGCGGCCTCTCGTTTTATCCTTCCACGATGGCGCAAGTGCCATATTGATTAACCCATTCACACGCGTGTGTTGTTCTGTGTTTATTACACGCCTTCACGTCTATAAAACAATTATTAGAAGGACACTCAGCAACTCATTTGACAACTATCAACGAAAAGAACGTTTTATGGCCAACCAACTTTACGAATGGAACCCGTGCTACTATTTCGTCCCCCGTGTCCCAATGTGTTCTATGTGCCTACCGGCACGTAGAACACGTTGGAACCCTGAGGCCGATTTTCAGGTATCGCTAGGGATTCAAACTGTGATAGCTTTGCGCGATTTGTAGAAAGTTCCAGTGAAATTTCGCTTCTTTTTAAAAACAGTCCGTCAATTATTTTCGTTCCGCACATGTGTGCGGAACAGATTTTTATTTTCCGTATGTTTTAGCGTTGCTATAGATGGGGATTACACAGAACAGGTGTGTAATATAACTGCATAGCAGTTTTATCAAACGTTAACTTCCCGAAAAGGAAACATGAATGCATTCGAAAGAAGAGTGAATAAATGTTTTTTGCTGCATTGACTCTTCAAGACATGAGGGTGGTGCCCGAATGGATAAGTGCGCTGGTCCCTCATGTCAGAGGTACCAGATGAGGGGAAAGTTATGGAGGTGTCTGACAACTCTCTGGCAGCACCCTCACAGTATAAAATTCCCTTAGTAGTTTTCGAGGAGAGCGATGCTACAGAGTGCAGTCTCAAGCTGCCACTCTCCGCGCCTTGTGAACATCCCGGAGACTCGAAACAATAAATCATCACTAACAGGCACACGAATACATGCCAAAGACCAGCAGGGAATAACTCCAGTATTCTGCACCGCGAAACAATCTCCACTGTTTTCTTCTTTCACTTGCCGTGTACATTCGAACGCGCCCAGTGCTACGATCATATTTTCCCACTCAAGTACATGTGTTCCTCCTGTTTCACGACGGCATGGGTCGTGGGTCAGAACGCGATGGGGATATCCATCGTTTCTCTAAAATGTTTTTAGTCTGCAGCCTTTACAACTGTCAACACAGTCGATACAGTAGTTTTAGTCACAAGATTTGCGATACCAAAATAGTTACGTTCAGAATTCCATTTAAATAGAAAAGTAACGCAGAGATAGTGAACCCCTTACCAGGTATAACATGCATATCCAAAACCAAAGCTTTCCACAACAAATGTCAATCGAATTTCAGTATTATTTTTCAGATTCTTGCCTCCAAAGCATAGCTCATGATTCCTCATTGGAACAAGACCGGGGAGCTTGTTCCATTGAGGGGCCATAAGCTATGTTTTAGGGGTTAAAAAAAACCTTTATAATAATTCGTGAAAAAATGCTGCAGTCTCCCAGTAGATTTAGGCGAAGAGTTAACATGCGATAAGGCATCTATTAAGATACGCGTCGCATTTCGAAAATTGTCTTTGTTTCTTGGCTTTCAGATAAACAGAAGCATCCTTTAATATAATTATTGGGTGTTTTTATTTTCAACGCCGATAATTAATTTAACAGCTTTTAAATAATCGTTTAATAAATTTTCAAAACTAAAGTCAACACAAGTGCGTGAGAATGTTTGAATTTGCTGAATAGTTTGAGATAATGTCGTTAGGTGACAGACACACAGTGCAGTATTATAGTTTTACTTGCAAAAATGGAATGTATTTTTAGTTTTACATGCAGAATTGGAATGCGCTTTTACATGCAGAATTGGAATGCGCTTTAAATGAATTATGGTCTTTGGAATAGACAAACCCAGAAGACGGACAAAGTCGGAATCAGCTGCTGCTTTTTCAAATAAAATATCACAGCATGTCTCTAATTCTTATAGCATTATAGCAGTTACACGATTTATTAGTGACGGCATTTTGAAATATCAATAACGAATGGGGAGATAGATCACTCTACTCTCAACCGTTTGTGAATTGTGACTGGCCGTGTAAAGTTTTTATAGGCCGTGTCTGTGAAGTATTAAAATCAATGAAATGTTCACAGCCTCGTTGAAGATAACCTATCAGAGGCGAAAAAATATCGCTATCTTGGCTTTCGTTGGGCAGAGGTTGGGAAAGAAATTATGAAATACCAAGCTGGGCAGACATCCTTGCTTGCCTGAATAAAATATACACTCTCAAATCAGTTGGGTTAAACATCAACCTAAATCAATTGGGTTGAGTGAATATGAACCCAATTGTGTTCATATTCACACAACCCAGTTGATTTGGGTTGATATTTTGCCCAACTGATTTTGGAGTGTTCACCTGCTTTGGAGTACTCAGTCAGGCAAAACCCTTTGTTTGCCCGACAAAAATCTTCACAGATTAGAAAGTGCTATAAGAGTCCGACTTAGTATATCGGTAGAATTCCCCATCCAGAGAGAAAGTGACTAATAACAAATGATTTTTATGATCATGACCTGTTGAATTTCACCCAGATGATCGGGCACTTCTCCCTATAGCCGGTGTGTAATAGTTGAATGTTCAAAATACAGTATTTTATCAACGAAAGTATATTTGTAGGTATAAGTCTTTAGAGCTATTCCGGTACTTTGAGATGGAACAGATTAATCAGGTACCAAGGTACACTAAAATCGTTTTAACATATAAACTCACAGGCCATTATGTAAAATACTCCAGCAACCATGCAGGCAGCGACTTGCTTCTGTACAACACTAAACACACCGACACCAGCGGCAGCAAGAAGGTCGAACGCCGACACTATAAAACATGATGCGGCCGAGTTGTGCATTCCTGAAAATAAAAAAAAAACATACACATTTATAACTGTTTGACGAAGAAAAAATTGCAGCTTCTACCCTTTGAGGCCGAGGAAAAAATTTGAAATGGTTCAGATTTCCCAAATCGATCCAAATTTTCATGCCCTACCCTAATGTTTTTAAGAGCTCTTGGCTCTTGGCATAAGACTTATATATATTTAACCCTTTACCAAAACCGGCCAGCGCTATTCTCTAATCCTTATAGTATAGTTAGATGATAGACACACAGTTTAACCCTGTACCAAAAACGGCCAATGCTATTCTAAAAAATCGCCAGTTAATTTTCATTATTTTTTCATTTTGTGTCTCAAAAACATAGGTTATGACCCCTCATTGTTGATGAAGGCAAAACTCACGCAGTGTGATACTACATAATCGATAACAAGATAGAGAATAATCGCATGACTGGACTGGTTACGTGAAAAAATTCATGAGAGGTGAGGGACGTTGTACAAACACGAGTGCGCGAATGCGCACGAGTGTTTAACAATATAGTCCCTCGCCTCGAATGAACTATTTCACGTAACCAGTCCAGTCAAGCGATTACTCTGTTTATTATTTTTCATTAGTAACGATATTTAACGATAATTATATTGTTTAACCCTTTACCTAATGTAACGCCCAGCGCTATTCTCAAAAATCGCCAATTAATTTTCATTATTTTTTCATTTTTTATCTCTAAAACATAGATTATGACCCCTCATTGGAACGAGCTCGACGAGCTCGTTCCAATGAGTGGTCATAACCTATGTTTTTGAGACAAAAAATGAAACAAATTAGTTGTTCAAGAATTATTTTTGCAAGTGTCGTCTGCTTTTCATGTTAAGTAAAGGGTTAAAACGATATCTGAAAATATCTAATGTCGCCAAATACATGTACACCTCGAATATAGGCAGTACATTATAACCATTACCCAATCTGAAGAGCAGACAACGCTTCATAAACATTTCTTGAACAAGTTTTAATTTTTTTTTTCCTAAAAAAATCATAGTCGGGGGTATATGCGCTGTAATTTCGTTTCTACTGAGCCGTTACACAACGTGTGTGGAGTACGGTGAACAGGAATTCTTGAGCAAGACATTTAATCACCATTTCCCACGTGTGGGGACAAGATGGCGTTGTGTACTAAGGCATACTGTACATCGATAACCGCTGCTGACTCTATTTAGTAAGTTGGAGTATCTTACAGATGCTCGCCGTTGCTCGGTTGTTCTTAGGGTACTCTGGCTTTCCCCGCCCGTAAAATTGCTGTAAGAACGTATAGTGCAGAAAATAACGTATAGTGTAGAGACGACGTATAGTGCAGAAGAAATCAATGTATAGTGTAGAAATTGTTCCAACGTATAATGTAGATCGAATTTAACGTATAGTGTAGAAAACAATTAGACTTCGTGAGTGGTTATAAAGAAAACACAATTTTTATATGGAACCCGCTCGTGTACGCAGATGGGTGTACATAATAGGGATGCGGACTGAACCGCCCCGGACAGGGTCGGTCCGTGGTTGAGGGGTGTACCGAACCACGTCCGAATCACGGCCGTTAGACCGTTTTGGACCGGTCCACCCACCTCGGTCTGGTATGTTGCGGTCCGGTCCATTTTTCGTAAATTGATATACATTTTTTTTCAATTACAAAGATATGCTTCTTAATTTTTCGTGAAACACGTTTTTGATGTATATTTTTTAAACATACAACAAAAAGAAAAAAAAAACGACGGCACAACATATAATTCTTTCAACATTTGAAATTTGCCCTGTATATCAACTAAACATTTAATGAGAAACTGATGTTTTCTGTGGTGCAGTCTTTACAGCAGTGCTGACTAAATCAGGAGTGGGATGTGGGAGGTTGGGTAAAGAGAGTCACTTGGTGGCATAACGGGACTGTAACATATTGCTCTAAAAGATCAATAAATGTACCTAAATTTCTCAAATTTAGTCTAATTTTTGCTAGAATTTCTGTGATAGACGAATATGTAGAAGGGATGCCCCACCCCTGGGCCGTGCGCCGGGGGGGGGGGGGGGGGGGGTAGTCGAAAATTTTACGTAGAAATATAGCAACACACCTCAGAAGTCGCATAAAACGAGTATCCACTGTTGGAACTAACGATTCTATATTCGTTTCAGTATTTCGATGAAACTTTAGTTTGCTGCGAAATATATAGGAGGATTGCGCTATTCGTCAAGTAGGACCATTCGCCCCAATTGTTATGGTGGACTATTCGTCCCTATGCGTTTTTGCCACCATTTTTAGAACACGGAAAAAAACAATTTTGTTTTAAATATTACTCATTACTGCCAGGGGCTGATCCAGGATTTTCTGTTAGTGGGGGGGGGGGGGGGGGGGGGGGACGTGAAAATGTGATATGACCCTTCGGAAAATAGCACAATATTACAATGGATGAACTAAAAATTGACACAAGTATATTTTTGTGACCCGATGAGTAACCTGGGATTGGTGCCCGTCGGGATTGTGGTCGACAATCGCTGCCATATGGCCAACATCTGCGACAGGCGATCGAGGTAACGATCAAGTTCGATGATTTTCGGAAACGAAATGGCAGTTCCACACAAAGAAGACAACGGTCTTTAAGAAATAAAAATCGTTTTCTTAAATTTTATCATCCTAAGTGATAACTTCAACACAGGTAAAAGTATGAAAATACATAGAGAGTAATCGTTTGACTGGACTGGTTACGTGAAATAATTCATGAGAGGTGAGGGACGTTGTACAAATACGAGTGCGCGAATGCGCACGCGTGTTTTACAATATAGTCCCTCGCCTCGAATGAATTATCTCACGTAACCAGTCCAGTCAAGCGATTACTCTGTTTATTACTTTTCATTATTAACGATAATTATATTATTTAACCCTATACCTATGGTAAGGCCAAAAACGGACAGCGCTATTCTCAAAACTCGCCAATTAATTTTCATTATTTTTTAATTTTTTGTCTCTAAAACATAGGTTATGACCCCTCATTGGAACGAGCTCGTCGAGCTCGTTCCAATGGGGGTCATAACCTATGTTTTTGAGACAAAATTGAAAATAATAGTAATTCAAGAATTTTTTCTGCAAGTGTCGTCTGCTTTTCATGTTAGGTAAAGGGTTAAAAAAAAGCAACAAAAAAAACCCCAATGAAGTCCCCATTACACCCACGGCAAAACGTCTTCGTTTGCGCGCACGGATACACGACACAATTGTTGATTGCATAATTTACTTGTGAAGTTATCGTTTATAATCAAACCCGGAAATCCCAGTAAATCACACTCTGGACAGAAATAAACTCATATATTGGGGACGTGACCACCGTTACTTATTCTATCGGATCTGTCGGTTGATGACGAATGTCGAATAAGGAACTGAGAATAAGTAACGTTTGTCACATATCCATGATCCAGATCGTCCCTTGAGTGCAACAAGGCTCATCTGCAATGCTAAAGCAAGGGACGATATAAACGAACAGAAAATTATATGATAATTTCAGAAAAGTTGTATTTGCTTTGCGTTTTGTCACGGGATGGGTTCGTGGAGGTTCAGCGGTTAGAGCACTGGTCTTCATATCGAAAGGTCGTAGGTTCGGTCTTGACTAGAATCATCTGCGTTGTGTCATTTAGGCAAGAGAGTTAATCCCAATTGCCCAAGTGAGAACATTCTGTCGCAGTGTGTAAGGGCGTTTAGAACGACGACGGTACACTTGTCCTCAACCAATGATACTGCGATGTTTGAAAACTTGAGATCATGCTTGTTACTCGCCGTTTCTCAGTGGTTCTCTCCGGGTACTCGGTCTTCCCCCACTAGTAAGATGCCCGACACTGTATGACCCTGGCTTTAGAAAGTGTTGTTGAACCGAACCGAACCGGATAAATAAATAAATAAATAAATAAATAAATAAATAAATAAATAAATAAATAAATAAATAAATAAATAAATAATTGGATGGAGCACCTCTACCTTACTTTACCCGACAAAACTCCGTTTTTTCTAACAATCGCCATTCAAATATTCCATTCGGATTTGTTTGCATCAACAACATAGCTTCAAAACATATCTTATTACCGCTTATTGGAATGAGCTCGCCCCATTTAAGGATCACAGTTATTATTTTTGAATGCCAAAAAATGAACAACAATAAGTTATTCAAGGTTTTTTTTCCCTATATTGCCTCTACATTACTTTACCCGACAAAACTGCGTTATTTCTAACAATCGCCATCCAAATATTCCATTCGGATTTGTTTGCATCCACAACATAGCCTCAAAACATACCTTATTACTGCTTATTGGAACGAGCTCGCCCCATTTAAGGATCACAGTTATTATTTTTGAATGCCAAAAAATGAACAACAATAAGTTATTCAAGTTTTTTTTCCCCAATATTGCCATTTGGTGGGCAAAGTGTTCAAGTAAATACAGACCTCACAATGAGTGAACTGCAGACGAGGACTCCATCGCTCATCGGTATTAAAGCGAGGCTATCGACAAAGAGTAGTTTTTCCTGACGAGATATTCAGCAGTAGTCTAAAAATTCACTTTATTCTCATGCTTCCAGTTTATATTAACCCTTTACCTAACATGAAAAGCAGACGACACTTGCAAAAAAATTCTTGAATTACTAATTTTTTTCTTTTTTTGTCTCAAAAACATAGGTTATGACCCCTCGTTGGAACGAGCTCGACGAGCTCGTTCCAACGAGGGGGTCATAACCTATGTTTTTGAGACAAAAAATTAAAATATTTTGAAAATTAATTGACGATTTTTGAGAATAGCGCTGGCCGGTTTTGGCCGTTACGTTGGGTAAAGGGTTAAGGTGTTTTAACGCTTTGTTTAACGAATCGGCTGCCTGCCCCAGTAATTTACAAATTAAGCAGTTGAAAAAATATTCAAACAATTTCAACAAAACTTTATCATGTGACCCCTCACTGGAACGAGCTCGTCAAACTCGTTACAACGAGGGGCCACATGATATGATTTTCTTGATCTTTTTTGAAAAATTGAAAAAAAAACCACCAACAAATAAAATACCAAATTTTGATCTCGCGTGCGTTGGATAAAGGGTTAAAAAAATTATTCCAACCTCGTTGAAGGGATGCATTGATGATGTAGTTGTAATATTAGTCAGTCAGGATTATTGTTAAAACCTCAAGACTTCTTTGAAATTTATTTATATATAGATATACAATATAAATGTCGTGGTCGCTCGTAACATCTTTTTAATTAACACGTACCGTACCGTACAGTACAGTCGCCGTGGACGGGTCGTAATCCACGCGTGGGTAGTGATGTCCACGCATGCGTTTACCAAGTATTAAAAATCATCATCAGCAAAATTTTAATTAATGAAACACCGGGTGGTACTCGGTGGTTCATTTCTTAAATTGTTGATGATTATTCCTATAACTAGTATTTGGAATCTAATATTATTGCATCCGTGGAAATACCCCCCCCCCCCTGCCACCCCCACCAACACCCCCCGCATGGAAGGTGACCAGTCCACGGCGGCTGTACTGTATTCCAAAATGGTCATGCTTGGTCACCAACATCAGTTTTACACACACCTATTTGTAGCAGACCTGGTCTTGTAAGACAGTGCATGATTACAAGCAATGGCGAATCGATATCGAAGATTCCAATCAAAATGAAAATGTGCAGACTGGAAAAATAGTATGGAAGAGGAGTGTGTCACACCGCCTCAATATCACCATGGAGACGCCCCTATCTGAGTCTATTATGCGACTACCAGTGGTGTTCTTATAGTGTCCTATCATGTCAAATAGATGGTCCTCCTATTTTGGAATGCATAACTTGTCTGCATCAGCAAACAAGCATAGTTTCACTTACACGTATCGTCGGGAGGTTTCTACTAAACATGTACGTTTTAAGTCCCTCGGCAGTTGTTTTGTGACAAGTCAGGGCCACCTATATGAGCAACCAATACTTGTGTAGAAATAAACACAAAAACGCAGTATGTGCAGTTACACCCCTTGACAAAGTGTACCGCTAGGCGAGATTTTTTTTGTTAATAACGCCATATTTCCGCCGTATTGTGCCTCTATTTCTATATCATCTTCACAATATTTTTTAAATGATATCGCTCATTTCGCAAGAAGAACGCGTTCGTGACGCGATGTTTTCCACAATCATCGTCCGTTGTATTTGAAGACGAGAAGAACAAAATGTGAGACGTTATTTATCGACCTGAACAATAAATGTACGATTCCTACTCGTAACTGAGTTTTATTTCAATGCTTGTGAAAAACTCGCATGGTAGCAGTTATATTCTACTCAAAGTTTGCTAAGCACCAAGTATATCCAACTACCTGTTTTACATTTTAGTTGAAATATTGTAACAAAAAGTGTATATATTTTTTATTTAATTACATCTTTAATGATTTAAGTACAGAATTTAAGATTTTATTTGTGTTTGACATTATTTTTCAGCTTTTGAATACGATAACCATGGAAAATGGATATTATGAGTAAACGAGAAAATTTTTCAATTTGCCAAAAAGTTGACGGAGCGCACTGGTATGGATTCAATATCGAGTATGAGACCCATTACTGTTAATTACAGCTTGACAACCCCTTCTCATGCTCCCAATCAGGTTCCTGGTGGTCCTTTGTGGGATGTTGTTCCATTATTTGACCAGCATGGCACCAAGCTCCTGAACACTTCTTGGCTGGACTGGACGGGCTGAAATTACAAGCTGCAACTCATTCCAGACATGTTCGATTGGACTGAGGTCAGGGGATCTTGCTGGCCAGTCCATACGCTCAATACCCTCCCTCTGTCGGTACTCCCCGACAGCATGGGCAACGTGAGGACGGGCATTATCGTCCACCAGAATGAATCTATTACCCACTGCACCTGCATGCAATCTGACGTGGACATCCATGATCTCATCAATATACCGCTGTGCAGTCAATGTACCACGTTCAAGGAAACTTGTTAATTTGTTTTCTGGGAAACGTCATATTTGGGCGTTCGTTTAGCAAATTACGACTAACTGACGTG
Organism: Pictodentalium vernedei; assembly: GCA_031216915.1. Taxonomy (NCBI): domain Eukaryota; kingdom Metazoa; phylum Mollusca; class Scaphopoda; order Dentaliida; family Dentaliidae; genus Pictodentalium; species Pictodentalium vernedei. Next base: position 774,552,693 of record CM062297.1, read on the forward strand.
TAATGTGGGCTAAGAGAATATCGTGCTATTCAAGTCAAAATGTGTGGAAAATATCGCGCAAATAAAGAGCTAATTGCGCGTTTCCACTTTATTGTAGGCGGTACAATAAACCAAGAGAAGTAAACATATATAAAAATATCGAACCTGTTAACCCTTTGAAATCTGGTGGTATCTTTCAAGTTAGTTCAATGGCAGCAATTAGAAGAATTCATGTTCATTTTTGTGGATAGAACAATTAATATTTTCAACCGTAGGGCTACACGTTGAAAATATTAATTGGTCTATCGCATACATTGACTCAGCAGACATCCTACTTAATGAAATTATAACGTATCATGCTCCTGGGCCGGAAAAGCGACCCCTCGGGTTCAAAGGATTAAGGATTAAAAGCCCTTTCTACCTCTACAAATGCAATTAAAAGTCCCTAATTCTCTAAGCTTTACTAGTCTCAAAATGACCACAACAATAACGTTATATAAACATTCTCAGGTGTTGAGACTCACACTGTAGAAATAGACAGAACGCGATGTGTGTTTGAATCGGTGGGTGTTTTAAACAATGAGCTGGAATGGCGTAGTCATATTTCGCGAGAGCCATAGGCTCGAGCGAAATATGTCTACGCCAATCCTACGAGTTACGTAAAACACCCACCGATTCAACCACACACCACGTTCTGTATTTATTACACACCCCCATGCATTAAAATTAATTTAAATAAACAATTTTTAATCCAGATGTTTAAACTCAAAGGTGAAGAGTCCGTTATTTTTGTTTGAAGCGGTACTGATCGAATTGATCAACAAAAAATCAAAACAACCTTTTGGGAACCAGTCTAAATTACATTCGTTATCTTTTCTTTGGGCGTATTTGTTGAAATTCGTATCGCTGTTTCTCTTCGGCTCGTGTCAATTCACGCCTAACCATTTGGTGGCTATCACCGATAGTAATAATATAAGTACAAATTTGGGCCGATTGCAAAACAGCTCGGAGAAACTTTTTTAAAAGAAGTTCGAAGCATGTCAGGGTGTCCGAAGATTTACCGAAATAAAGTTGACCAATTTAGATATAACGAGATCCGCAGACGAGACGGCCACTGAACTGGGTTAATGTTGTGGATGGAAATGATTGTTTTTTTTTAAATATCTCATTTTTGGTTAAATTTTTTTTTTGTGAACCGACTTTATTTTGCTTTGAACGTTTTCATTTCTCTTCGCGACAGATGATCGAAAATTGTATAACGAAATAAGGGTTTAAAGTTCAATGGACGTGTAATAAAACATCATTTCACATTCTTGGACAGTGTTCGGGTGTCAACTATGTGAAACGTGGAAATATTTTTAAAAAAAAACACAATAACGCCAAGGGTTGTTGTGCCCCCCCCCCCCCCCCCCGCGCCGCATCGTCATAGACGCCTATTCCCAATTCAACAACCATTCGATCTCACCAATAGGACACCCCAGATGGTGTTGTTATAGGGTCCTGTTGTGTTAAGCAGATGGCATTATTTTGGAAAGCATAACTTATCCACCACATGAACAAGCATGGTGTCACTTACCGGTGTCCCCGGGAGGATCATAAAGAGGACTGTTTTGAATAACCGACTAAAATAAGTTGGGTTAACAATTAACCAAACTCAACCGGGTTGAGTGAATATAAACCCATTTTTGTTACATTTTAATAAGTTGGGATGAAAATTAACCCAAATCAACCGAGGTGAGTGATTATCAACTCATTTGAGTTCATATTCACTAAGGCCTGTCGATTTTGGTTAATTATTAGCCGAACTTATTTCAGAGTGTACGTATTCGGTTATTCAAAATAGCTCTCATTATGATCCCAAATGGGTTCATATTCACGCAACCCTACCGATTTTGGTTAATGTTTATCCCAACTTATTTAAGAGTGTACGTATTCGTTTATTCAAAACAATCCTATTTTGGATCCTAAATGGGTTCATATTCACTCAGCCCGGTTGATTTGGGTTCATTTTTAATCTTTTAACTCAACTTATTTTAGAGTGGACGTATTTCATTATTCAGAACAGTCCTCTATAGGAACCCAAATGGGTTCATATTCACTCAACCCCTGTTGATTTGGGTTAATTTTGAACCTAACTGATTTTAGAGTGCGAGAATATCAAGCATGGCCTTTATACTTTTCTAATAGACGGTATGCGAACCAACAGCTCAACCAGCACGGGAGAGAATTACACGACACGCGCGGCATTCTCTCCTTTTCGCTTTTAATTTCATTACGGAACACTGCATATCGCAGCAACCGGCTTCCAATGGTAGCGCCGGATGCGATGCAGGAGCAATAAAACATACCGCCCTAGCTATAGAATTACCAAGTCCTCATATATGCTGGTTTCCCTGTCAGACTTGAGACAGATATTTACACTAATTGCCTATTCAGTACCTCTTTGTCGATAATCAGTTGGAAGATAGCGTGATAAGTGCCATTTAAGGTAATGGACACGACTCCGTTAATAGAGATTTATTCGCAAGCAATCTGTGATTCACGGAACGCCCTTAACATGATGTTGGAGATAAATTAACTGCTCTAACTATGCAAGTTCGACTTATTCAGAACAGGAAATAAAAGGCTTATATCGTAACCCGTTGACAGGTTACGCTATAAAGGACGGTGGTAACCCCTAGGAAAAGGGGTGCTGTCGTGCTTCTCCGCTTTCTCTGTTTTCACCACGCCAGTGATGCTCTCTCGCATCTTAGTGAGATTTCCGACTAAATAAATATCAACAACTAACGGGCGATCTCGCTAACGCGAGATCGCGCGTTAGTCGCTGCTATTTATTTTGGCGGTAATTCTTTAAAACTGGAAACAGCATGACATTTTATTCATATGTGGATGCAATACTCAACCATTAAGTCGAGATAGTTCCGAAAAGTTGTCAAATATTTCTGGTAAAACCTGCGAGATTAATAATTTCTTGAAGTTATGTTATAATACTTTGTCGTAACCTGCCGTTCGTTCACGTGTTTTACAACTGACGAAAACCACACGTAACCTACAGTTAAAACTAGAAGTCCTGTCATGAAATGCGCACAAATAGCACGTCGATCTGCAAGTTAATCTACGCGTTATGACCATAGTAATGCCATCAAATTCTGTAGATGTGGCCTGTGCACAAGCAATGTTTCAGCCAATGGACCCCCGGATAACCCGGAGGTCCATTGACAGAAAGATTTCCCGTGTTTGCTATGAGTAACCAGGAGAACCTGCCGTGCTTTGGATGTCATTCGATATGGCAATTGCGCGCAATTCCCACGCACAATTAAGCCTAGATAAGCGCATAGTTCGTGACAGGACTTCTAGTTTTAACTGTAAGCGGTTGTTAGCGGTTTTTTCAGGCCTGCTCATTCAGAATGAATTGTTACAACGTAGTTACAGGGCCGCCACTATGATGGCTCAAATCCCGACTGATGAAATAGTCCATCTAATTACATTACCAAAGCATGCCCTAGTGATGTAGCTCTAATATTTATCATTTGGTCTTACAGTTAAACAACACGAGAGGTCGTGGAAATTTACCGATGGATGAAAAACGTCATGTAGTAGCCTTGACTAAACTGGTCAAGTTTGACCACCAACAACCTGAGTTGGATAATGCAGGAATCCATTTGTATGATTGTTTGCAAGACCAGGAGCAAATGTTGTCTCCGTAGAAAATATATCATTATTCGCAGAGCGTATCGATTTCTAAGATGCAAGAGGAAATATCCCGATTATTATGGGAAGTATCACTGCCTACTGCCTACCATGCGAAGATAGACATCGGTGATCCTCAACCCACAATTTTATGAAGTGTTTGTCAAGCTTATTTACCAGTAGAGTAGATTTTCCACCAAAGACAATGACTTTCAGATGCTGCAGGAAGGCACAGAAAGCAAAAGTAATGTATTAGTCAATGGACTACAGGGTGGAACCCGGAAGTCCATTGGCTGAAACTTTGCTCATGTCCCTTCTGTTTTTCTTCTGGGTACTTGTAAGGATGGAGACTGCATTCCATGGTTGTTTTGTTAATAATCCACTCTCCACGTACAGTGTATGCAACCTTTTTGTCCCATTTTAAAAATAGTGCATAGCACCCGACATTCAACTGTGACTAGAATTTGCATCATTAGAGACACTGTGACCAACATATTAGTCGAACCTAAAAATCAGTTGAAGACATCAGGTTTTTACTTGTTTCTACAATGCTCTCTTGTTGTTAACCTTTGTAATTATGGGGAGTGACGATATAACCGAGGTACCGTTTCTGTTATTTGGGGGAATGTTTTCAGAATAGAGAAAAGATATAGTAACAGACTTTGACGCGATGTAAGACAACGTCCTAGCGCCACAACTGGTCATGAAATGGCAGCAATGTCCGAAGAAAGTACAAAGAATAAGGTGCATTATCTGAGAAGTGTATGACGTACTTAATTATAAAAGCAGCGGCATGATAAAGTTTCAAAAGACGCGATTGATCAGATTTCAATTAACTCACCATATAAATATAATATTGGGTGTATTAAATCTTCTTTTACAATAGACGTAGTTAAATGTAAAAGCAGAGGCATGATAAAGTTTCAAAAGATGTAACTTATTAGATGTCAATAAAATCAAAAAATAAATGTAATATTAATATTGTGTGCATCAAATAGCCATTTACAGTAGACCCATCAGCAGAAATTACAAACCGAGCCAAGCCAGAAAAAAGTACCTCTGAAAGATAAATTTTTGCGGTTATTTTGTCCATTAATCCCTTCGATGTGAAGCGCGAATTTTTATTTATGATAAAATGGAAGAGTCGTCATGTTAAACACAGACATGAAGAAAGTTTAGTTCTCATTTATCTCACAGTCACAGTTTATTGTTTCCGCAATTGCCATGAATGCAACATGAATCTTGGTGTCGGGCACAGAATGCTCTCTTCTGCAGTTACCCGGCACGAGCGCGTCCTGAAGCTTATATCAAATCAACATAATCTGTCACCTGAGTATTTTGACAATACTTTATCGCCACTTCACACCACGTAAGTTTTCATTTACACGCTATTCTAAACAGCAACATATAAATCGTTTAGTTTTAACCCTTTGGACCCGTAAAACAGCTTTTTCCGGGCCAGGATCACAATGTGTCCCACTCACATAAAGTAAATGGTAGCTCAGTGAATTTGTGAGAGCAGACCAATCAATATTTTCAACGTGCAGCCCTAAGGCTGCACGTTGAAAATCTTAATTGATCTGTCACCAAAATATGAATATGGGCTATCCCAATGTATGTCCTTGAAATGACATGGTAATTACCATTAGGGTTCAAAGGGTTAATCTGTTTGTGAGAATTATTAGATCTATTGCAAGATAAACTTGACAATACTATGATATACATTTATGGATTTAATATCCGAGCCTCCTTTTATTTCTGGATGAAGCATAACGAGGCACAGATATATTTCCTGATAAACAAAAGCTTGAGTACATGCGCATCATACTATTCACTACCACCTCCCGCAAATTCGATGCTACAGTACAGTCGACGTGGATTGGTCGTAATCCGCAGTGATGTTCACGCATGTTTTCACCGGGTAATAAAAATCATCAGCAGCAAAACTTTAATTAACGAAGCGCCGGGTTGTACCCGGTGCTTCATTAATTACATTTTTGATGATTATTCCTATAATTAGTGTTTGGAATCTAATATTATTGCGTCCGTGGAGATCTTGCCCACCCATGGGAAGTTACTTGTCCCCGGCGGCCGTACGTATTTTCAAGGCCTCTGCGTATCTACCAAACAATAACCATTGTCCCCATGTGTTTCTTATAATGTTTTTCAGTTATGTAACCAGCCAATGGAAGTGTCACATATTGCAATCCCAGCTCTCAAGCTATATTCTTTAAGGAATTGGACGCTGTTATGGTCATCAACCAGTCTGGTCTGTAAACAGTCCATCGCCTATGTTTATATTCAAATAGTCTGTAATATTTTAGTTCGTCGGAAAAAGGCTCCGAAAATCAAACCTGTTTACTTTTCCCACCAAGTGAAATATTCCACCCGACTGAATCTAAAAATACCATAAACATTCATTTTCTTTGTAACAATGCCAGAAATGGTTCCCAGTCGAAACTTGATTTCACAGAATCTTTAATGGTACAAGAAATTCCATCGGACATGTGTTCATTTAAATAATTATGAATGAAGACTCGTCATAGTTGAAGTTTTATGATTACGCTGCGCAGTTCACTAATTGTGTTTGGAAGGCGAATTAAATACTTACTGATTGGAATATGTATAACTGGAGCCAAAAGAATATATGTATAGCTTTGTAAGGAAAAGGGCATCAAATTATATCAACGGTAGTCTGCACAAAAACTCGACGAAAAGTGTGTAAACTAGAAGACCATATGGAATTAGACTGAGAGTCTGCGAACTGGACAACATTCCTTTGGTCCGAGACACTCAAAACTAAACCTCGTCCGAGTTGATGGATCATTCGAAGCCACCTTTGAAGTTTTAAAACGAGCGATAAGATATAATTGTTTTCGAAAAGCAATCAACTTTTGTCTTATGCTTTAACAGATACGCTGCCGATCGCGACTGGTATCTGTATTTCATTCTGATGTTCTGCACGTTCTGACATGCGCAGACTAACACTATCATTTGCATAAGTGATGGAAAGATCTCAGAGTAACTCACTAACAGTTACAGCAGATAATATATGAGACACATGATATAGATCAGCTGGGAAAAGACTGTTATATAATTTTTCTACACCAGCGTTTCTTAACCCTTTCAACACGTAATGCATAATTTTTTTGCGTAAAGAAATGTTTGGTCGTCTATGAGCAATGACGAAAATAAACACTGAACTGCGAAAGAGGAACTATAATGATTTAACGCCACAGCCCTGTGGGACTGTGGGATTAAATTATTACTGTACCTCCATACAAATACAAAATCGTCTCTTACATCGACAATAATATATAAGGTGGGAGTTGGGGTTGAAAGTGTTAAGTAATCGTCAAATCAGTATCACCTGCTGAGAATTTCGTATATTGAAACTTAATTACCCTTGTAGTCCAGCTCGTATCTTGAAATTGTCGCGACCATTATTCTTCAAGCGCCAAGTGGAAAAGGGAAAGGGGTCGTAATTTATTCATTGTGTAGAAAGAAAAAATGATTGGGATGCTTTTCGACATTGGGAATCTGTATTAAAGAAATCCACATTCATGAAACTTCATATGTTGGTTGGCCTTCGTGAGAGGAAGAACCCTATTCATTTTTGACTCACTAGGTCAAAGGTCAAGGTCACAGTGCCCCTGAACATAGTAAATCAAAACAATTGGGTTTCCGGATGATGACTTGATAATGGTTCGACCCACGTTCATGAAACTATATAGGTAGGTTGGCATCAGTGAGAGGAGGAACTCCAGTTATTTTCAACTCGCTAGGTGAAAGGTCAAGGTCACAGTGACCTTCAACATAATAAATCGTAAACAATTGGTTTCCGGATTAGTTGGGCAAGGTGAGTGGAAGACCCCTATTTATTTTGGACTCGCTAGGTCAAATATCAAGGTCACAGTGACCTTGAACATAATAAATCGTAAACAATTGGTTTCCAGATGATAATTTGACAATGGTTCTACCCACGTTCATGAAACTTCATAGGTAGGTTGGCATTGGTGCAAGAAAGAGCCCTATTTATTTTGGAATCACTAAGTCAAAGGTCAGGGTCACAGTGACCTTCACATAGTAAATTGTAAACAACTGGTTTCCGGATGATAAGTTCATAATGATTGATCCCACTTGTGTGATGTCACAACTCGACATTGAATCGGTGATCCTATCGGTGTTTATTACAATTATTGTTAGGTGGACTTTGCCGCTCTGAAAGTTACGAATGATTGCGCAAGGTTCCATAGTAAACAAATCAAACTCTCAAGCTACCTGTCACATTCTTAAACGAATCTGCGATGGTCTGCAACCAGTTTGTCCCTTAAACAGCGCAGAGCGTATTTTTTAAATTCAGTTGGATGGAATATTTACGTTGGTCGGAAAAGGGAATCTGAACGGTTCACTTTTACTACCAACTATATATTCTATCCCATTGTTTCTAAAAATACCATGTTTATAACCGGAACACGAAAGAATATCTGTATATCTGTATGAGTACTGGAACATCACATTACATCAACGGTAGTCGGCGTGCAAACTTCACAAAAGAGGGTAAACAGATAGGCCCTAACAATGCCCAGTTCCTTATAATATTTGGCGGGTGACATGAGAAGGACTCAGTAAAACATTTTTCAAACAATATGTTCAGTGGGCAAGTTCATGACAAAAGTGTCCGTCTAAATTAAAAGAAAAGATTCGTCCAGAAATGATGAAGTTGTAACTGTGGTGCACATTCTTACAAAACAATTCCCAAAACAAAGACATCTTTCAGAATCATCTGTCTTAAATAAACTCAGAATACAACAGAAAGTGAACTTGATTCTTAGCAACACTTACGATAATAAAGTTGCTTAGTGTAATTATTATTACAACAGGAGTTGCAATTACACGTCTTTTTGTGGAGGAACGTCCTTACAAGGTCGTCAATTGCATACAAACACAACAGTTTCTCGAATTTCAAGGTAGCCATATTTTAATTATCACCACGCATTTTGGAAATATAAATGGTTATTTATTTATTTATTTATTTATTTATTTATTTATTTATTTATTTATTTATTTATTTATATGTACTCTCCGGACTGCCTTACACTGAGTTCATTTGGAGAGTCTGAACAATACTTATAAGGCAGACTTGACAACACGGTTTTATTATTAATATGTAAGTACTTTGTTCTAAGATTGTGTTTTAATATTCTGAAGTCAGATGTCTTCAACTGTCATTTATATATTATAAATGTGTGAAAATAATTAGCATTAAGGTTATTATACGTTTAGAGAGAATGTTTTGTTTTTATGTGAATTTGGACAATATTACATCTGGGTCAATGGTCAGGAGTTGGAGACCGTCACTTTGCAGTTCTTTTACTTGATATATATAGCAACACTGTGACAAATTTGGTATAAAATGGCAGCGTTTGTGTACTATAATAAGAGGTTATTTGGGGAGAAGGGGCTATCATTGACCAAACTCTGGCTTATGCAGATCATTAAAAAAATGCTAGGTAGACCATACAGATGACAAGAGGTATTTAAGTGACGTCACTTGAACACCTCGTCTATTGTTGTATCATGTATTTCAAGTTACTTGAATCCCTGAAAAAGTAATGGAGCCAGACTGTAATATTAGTGTTATAAAGCCGCGTTGGCAGCACCAAATCGTCACAAAAACGATTTCATTGAGCGGCGATATACCTGAATTCAACCAACTTCTATTCTCATTCTCAAAAGAGATACAAGATAACACCAAAGCGATAATGAAATATTTCTTTTTATTATTGTAAAAGTCGAAGTAATTATCTCCCCTACCGCAAAGACGAAAGTGATATTGAGTATTATTATATGACCACCATGAATATCCTCTCAATACCGCAGTAGTTTGCCCATCAATCAATTCTTGTTCTCTAGAAAACGCATCACTGACGTTCGCACACTTTCGAAGCGACAGTTTTTCAAACGCGAATTAAAAACTCTAATTTCTTTAGCACTGAATAGGGGGCGCGGTGGCGTTGCAGTAACCGGTTCTCGTCCGATCACCGAAGTTAAGCAATGTCGAGCCCGGTTAATCCTCGGATGGGTGACCGTCTGAACGATCGATTCGGACTCCCGCGTTGTATCCTTGGGCAAGGCACTTAACCCCGATTGTCCACATGGGGGCACGATGACGCCGTGTACAAAGGCGTACCGTACGTCGATGGTGCACATGTCTTAAACCAGTCTAACCCTGCGTGTGTTGCAGTGCGGAGTTACGATGTTGGGGAGCTGGCAGCTGCCCGTCGTTGCTCGTTGGTTCTCTCCGGGTACTCCGGCTTCCTCCACCCGTAAAACTGTCACGCTCATGATTAGCCATTGTGCATAAGAATGTGACCTTAAACACCAATAAATAAATAAATAATTTGGCACTGAATACTCCAAGCAAACATCCACACTTTTTTTTTTTTACAATTCCGGTGTCTTTTTGAATTTTTAAAGATTCGCAATCATCTAATAAACAAATTATTACGAGTCATTTAATCTGGATTGTCATGTTTCGTCTCGTTGGCGAGGTTAGATCGTGAAAATGACCAAAAGGCAAAATGGATCTGATAGCATAGACTGCCGGTATATCGAACTGTTCTCTGTGTGGACTGGCATTGGCCGAACGTCTTCCCGATGCACCCCCTCCCCGGTAAAACCATTTTTTGCCGTTTTATCGATGAAGATGATATAAAAATGCAGTCGAAACGTCCTCTATGTGGACTGCCATTGATCGCTCAGATGCAAGAAGCCGCGTTCGTTCAGTTCGAAAAATCAAATTTTTTTCCGGATCTGCAACCCCCTTGGTGCATTTCACGGTAACGTTTCTTGGTCCAGTACGTCCCTGCGCCTACGGCGTCTTGTTTGATTTAGTCGATATGGTCTCAACAACTCAGCGGAATCCGACAACACACATCAACTAACTGTTGCAATAATCTGTATTTTCCAACCGGTATAATTCAATTTTATCGCCTCACTTTCAAACAGAACCATTGTAATGATTTAGTGTACTCGTTAATTTGACATTAGAGATGTGTGTGTTGGTGATAAATATTTTTCTATGTAGTTAGTGACATATGTTTTGTTTGTAGTAAATCACTGAAGATAAAGTAATTGATCAGAATGATAATGGGAAAAGCTTGTTGTTATATCTGAATCAATTCACCTCAGGCCACTCGTAGTCGGAAGTGCGGCGTTGCGGGTAAAGGCGCAAGTAAATATCCGAATCGAAGACACGAAGACCAACCCGTGATTTCAAATTCGACGTATTCCTACGGGACTGAAGGCATGCTCAGAGAGAACATGATAACAGCGGAATAAAGCTAAGATTTCAACCAAAATCAGCAATGTGATCAATTAGCGTGTCTTCGGTACTGCAATTAAAAGTGGCAGAGAATTTCGACTGGATCGCGAGTGGTTCGCGATTTAGTTGAACGACTCCGCCCGGTTTCCTCCCCACAGCCCTGTAGAATCTGACAGATCGAAAAGGGAATGCAAGCACACTGAGTGTCATGGTTATTAAAATTTGGTTTGGTTGATATTGTCCTAATTTCGCTTTTGTTTATGAAATCTCGAACCATTGGTGCAGATGGGTTGCGACCAGAGAGCGATCTTATAGATAATGACATAGCTAGCTTTTACGATTATAGTAGTATTCGGTAAATGAGCCTGGTTAACCCCGAGATGTATATGTAAATGAAATCACATAATCACTGATCCCTATATAATTGGTTTCATGAATCGTCGGCTACAAACAACGCCTCTCAAACTGCTCCCATCCTTAAGATGGTGTCAAGTCAATCAACATGGTAACTCCTCCCATTCCATAACATTTGATGACATGAAAACTGTTAACCCCTGGGAAGTATATGTAAATGAAATCGCATAAACATTATATCACTGAGCACAAAGCACTGATCCCTATACAATTGGAATCATGGATCGTCGGCGAAAAACATCGCCTTTCAAACCGCTCACATCCTTTAGACGGCACCAAGTCAATCAACACGGTAACTCCTCCCATTCTATAACATTTGATGCCGTAAAAACTGTTAACCCCGAGAAGTATATGTAAATGAAATCGCATAAACATTATATCACTGTTCACAAACCACTGATCTCTATACAATTGAATTCATGGATCGTCGACGAAAAACATCGCCTCTCAAACTGCGCCCATCCTTAAGATGGTGTTAAGTCAATCAACACGGTAACTCCCCCCATTCTATAACATTTGATGGCGTGAAAACTGTTACGCTGTGACTGTAGTCACAGCGTAACAGCTTTCACTTCATCGAACGTCATGGTGAAAACCTACCACGAAAACGAATAACACTGTATCAGCGTTCCAGTCTCTGCACTTGTTTTTTTTTCTTCTTTTTTTGTCAATAACTAAAATATGTTGTAAATATTCAATTTACATTGCCATAAAAATGTTCACATCATGAACATAAATAATGTCTCACAGACATCAAAGAAAACTCTTTAAAAAGTCATCGGCGACTGTGAAGAGTCGGGAATTGAAAACCCTCGGATTCTTTTTTATTGATCATTGCATATTATATTGTCTACCTTCTCCTAAGATGGCGGCGCTGGAGACACTTTTCTATATGTGTCCATTAAGCGCTCCAGCAATTCACTTATACAGAGATCTGTGGCACCAGTCGTGAATGCGAAAGTCTAGACTGTTGTTTGCGTTCATTCTGCAAGGGCATGAGTACATTTATTAAGAAAGTGATATGTGTTTTGCACAAAGTAGTGTAAACACTGTTTCGATCGGTGTCTCATTTGATTACGAATCACCACCCACTTGGTTTAATCGTGAAAAAAGTTTTAATTACTTGGCTAACGTGAAGTTTATATCCCCTCAAGGGCTATTCACAGCAATTGCCATTCAAAGGTATTGACAAAGGTGGTGACCCCTTGATGAAACGAGATATGTTTTTTATTTAAAATTCATTTGGTCAAAAACTGAAATGTGTCGAGTTTTTCTATCATTTTAGTATATTGTAGAGCTTAAACAGTTAAGTGATAACTATGTTTTAAATTTCGATTTGCCGCCATTGTGATATTTTTACGTCACTTCAAGGTATAGCCTATTTTCTGCATTCTAAATTAAAATCCCTACGTTTGGGAGTCCACTTGCGTCCTATTTATACGGGATACAGTTTTGAAACTTACTTATAGTCATTTCAAGTTGTGCACCTTTATTTTTTTCATTTCAAATTGAGAAGCCCGATGCCAGTGATGCCAGTTTTGCGGTTTTTTTATACCGCTCATTTACAACCTCATTTTGAGCCTTTGCCTCTCGATTTTTCGACAATACAATCTACACAAAAAACGTATCTAAAAATGTGGTGCCGTCTAAGGAAATTCTCAACTGTTACGTCACTTTGAAGTTTAGCTTATTTTCTCTATTCTTAATTAACCTTCTTAAGCCCAAATGAGCCCTATCATTACAGGGCACACTTATGAAAACCTACCACAATTCTTTGTGATCATATTAAGTTGTTAATCCTATTTTTTCATTTCAATTTGACGCACCCGATGCCAGAGATGTCAATTTACGTTTTTTTCGATACCTTTTATTTTCGTCCTCATTTTGAGCTTTAGCCTTTCGAATTTTAGGGAATATAATCTACGCAAAAACACATTTAAAAATTCCCAGCCGTTATACACGGACGCTGAAGTGACGTCATACAGGGTCATTTGATGATAAATTAACAAGCGTCAGATTTTTTCTGAAATTTTAGTATGTTGTGGAGCACAAAAATTGGAGATAGCTGGGTTTTTTTTTGCAATTTAACGGTATTTTGACGTTTATACGTCACTTAAAAGTTTAGCCAACTTTTGCCATATTTCATAAAAATATTTCATTAAAAGCGAGCGTCGACGAACGCTTTATTAAGCGGCTTAGTACGTCAAAGGGTGAAAGACACCTTCCCCTCATTGTTGAGTGCTTCAGCGTTGGCCCTGTTCGCTTTATGATTTCAAAACCATTTTTGTTTGGTACACACAGGCCTGGATCAAAACGTTACACTTTACAGTGTATCCCAGATAATCGAAAGAGGTGATAGTGACAAAGCAATAAAAACCTGAGGATTATATATAATAATAATTTAAAAATAAGTTTGTTTAACCTTAAATCCACACACGGCGCTCTTTGGCTGTTCAAAATTGCAAAATGGCTTATGAAGAATAATAGTCCTTGCAATTTCTTAAAACACTTTGTACTTATTCGCAACATCCACGTCAAAACTAAGAAATCAACCCACTAGCGTCTCTGTTCGGAGACGAAACTACGAAGCATGGGAGCAGTATATAATTGTTTTTGACCATGTCACGTGACGCAAATGACACAGTCTAAATCCATAAATGGACGATTTATTGTGACTTTTTTATTAACATGCTACACCATTACACAAAAAAAAAACCTTTCATCGGATTTGAACAACGCCTCAATACTGATTTCAGCAACACTCTCACTCCTTCGTAACGTTTATATTAGTCTACCGCTTTCCACAAAAGTGGTTAACTATACCGTTCGGCTTTCTGGGGTATCTCTCCCTCCGGCGTCTATCCCGATTGAAGATTATCGGCGATATATCCAACTGCACGTTATTTCGCGCACGCACTGAAAACAGAAATGCTTAGTACTAGGTGTTGGGATTTTCTTGGGGGGAGGGAGGTGGCGGGGAGGGGGGAGGGAGGGGGGGGGCGGTGAGCATTATTATTAGAAAGGATAAGCGAACTAAAGATCATGCGTTGATCAAGGGATAAACTTCCTATCGTCTCCAAAACCATCGAACAGAAATTATAGTGACAAACCCATAAAAAGCCTAAAGATTATATACTGATTTAAGTTATGTAGTTATTTAGAAAGTGTTAGTGTTTCAGTTCTCTGCTGGTCTCGTCCCACATTGCAAGACAAACCAATAATTTTGGACAAATTATGCGAATAGCATTGGAATCAGCTCAATTAATGCATGTCCCGCCCCCTTTTCGCGTTCGTAAGAAATTATAACTTCATACTCAGATTGCCAGTAAGGTGTCAATATTACTATAAATAGACTGTTTTCCGTGCAGTAAATTCAGTTTTCTTTTACGTAGGAACCGCTAACACCATACACAGATTGTCAATAAGGTGTCGCATAATTTAGATCGCGTTTGGGGTAAAAATAGTTCAGGGGTCAAGGACACAGTTACGATAAATAGATTTTTGATTCCGTTCAATGAATTTAGTTTCCTTTGCACACGAAACTATAACTTCATACGAAGATTCTCTACACGATGCCGAAGACTTTAGGTCAAACACCAAGATCCCTGTTACTAGGAATTGATATTTGGTTTCCATGCAATAACCCACTTTTCCTTCTTCGTTCAAAACCCTAATGTATAAACAGGTGGCCATAAATGGGATAAAGATAAACGTGAAGATTTGTTTATTTATTAGGGGTGCACAGACCTGAAAATTTAAGGTTTTTTTTAGATAACCGTTTTGTGGTTCATCGGTTTTATTCTAGACGAACGATTGTTTAAAGCGACAATGTATCGATATTGAATATATACAGAAGCTGCGTCAACTCGAGACGTTGTCATATAATTCAAATCGAAGATTCTCTTTCAGTTCGACTTGTATACCAAAAACAAAGAGCCATACTGACCTTTGTTTCACAACGGATACGCTGAATATCTCTATCCCTATATCCCGATAAATTCTGTCTTTTGATTGGTCAGAATGCCTTGGACAAATAGCCATGGCAAAGGGTGCGCTCAACATCCAAGGTATATGAGAGCGTGCAACATCCAGAGTATAACTGCACGCGAAACATCAGGGTATATGGTTTCAATAAACGCCTTTCGCTTCCTCTCGCCTCATTATGAAATTCGAACCAAAAAACCCGAAAATTGTCACAAATATCATCAGATTTCCGACAATACAATCATAAAAATAAAATAAGAGCAAATAATTCGTCACCTGAGTACCAATGTGTTCTATGTGCCAGTAGGCACATAGAACACATTGGAATTCAGGGGACGATATGTCAAAAAAATACAGTTTACTCGTTTCCTTAACAACCCAAGGGATGTAACTCTATCTGTTGTCTTCTGCGATTATAAAAACAAAATAATTATCACGAATTTGGTCCAAATGATTGTGGAGCTGAGAAATGCGTCCACAAACTTATTTCCACAAAGTTGTATTGTGTTTCAAACGGGACAAAAACGTTATCTCCGCCAACATGTATGGTATATGGAGATTTAATACCCGGGTGTCTCATTTAAACACCTCGCCTACTGCCAACATCCAAGTATTAAACCTCCATATACCATACATGTTGGCGCAGATAACTTATAAAACACATCATGCCAGAATTATTTCTTTAATAAAATGAATGGCGATAAGCGCCGTTGTTGTTTCTAAAAGAGTACACGATTTAAGGAATCTTGTTTATGAAGATAAATCGTAATCGAAACCGAATCTAGCCATTGTGAAGCAAAATGTTTTATAGTCCGTTTCAACACTCAATCCTGCACTGAATACGATTCGTGTGAAATGGGGCGTGGCGAAGATGACCACTGTCACCCTCCCTCTATACCCTCAATCTTCGCAGAGTTGTTGGCAATCTATTTGTGGTATACAGGTCAAGAGACCTTTCTCCTCAAAACTGGGAATTGTTTCACGAGCAGTTGCAGCAGAAGACGAGGTGTCTGCAGTATATGACGAATGAGTAGTTACGGGATATTTCGCGAAGTTTCGTCCCACCAGTTCGTCACAGGACGCACACATGGATCTGATATATTTCACAAGTTCTGCTACTTGTGAGGGAAATAAGTAACAGAAAGACAGTCAGATATGCGATGCGAATGGTACAAAGAGACACTTCAATAACCAAACTTTCTTTTCCAAATCGACGTTGAACCATTCGTTTGTGTTCGCGGGTATGTTTGTTTTCTTTATCCATTTACCCAATTTAACGGCCAAAATCGGCCAGCACTATTCTCAAAAATCGCCAATTAATTTTCATTATTTTTTCATTTTTTGTCTCAAAAACATAGGTTATGACCCCCCCCCCCCCCCCCGTTGGAACGAGCTCGTTGAGCTCGTTCCAATGAGGGGTTATAACCTACGTTTTTGAGAAAAAATGAAAAGAATTAGTTATTCAAGAATTTTTTTTGCAAGTGTCGTCTGCTTTTCATGTTAGGTAAAGGGTTAAACCCTTAAGTGGTCACATGGATAGGATTAGTCGATTATAATCTATTATATCGGTCGATTAATCCATCAGGACAAATCGATAATCGTGATACCCCTCCTTTAAATATCTCATTTTCCTTCAAAGATTTTGGTAATAACGATAGCAATTTAAAAGAAAAAGAAATGATAAATGTTTTTTTTTTCTGCAAACTATTCTTCCTAGTCCATAGTCAACAGGGTTGTGCGGTGGCTCATTGGTTAGAGCATTGGACTTTAAACTGAATGGTCGATGGTTCGATCTTGATATCAGGTTACTTGTATTGTGTGCAGTGTGTAAATGCATTTGCTTTGCTAACAATGTTTACGTTAATATTTTAGGTCACGTTACTCGGGAAAACGGGCGTAATTCTCTCACAAAATGTTAAATTGTATTGGATATGGGCCCTGGGATATTCATTTACGTGAATACCGACTACATACCAGCCAACATTCATTGGTAACCAATCATAATTGATTGAGTTGTCGGGCTGAAATGTAAAATCACGAACCGTTCCGTCAAAGTTAAATTCAGTGTTTTTTAATCCCATATCTGACATTTGTTCAGGCTTAGGTTCGGGTGATTATTGTTCAATGGAAGATCAGAAGTGGAGCCAACACATTATGGCGAAAATGTAACGGGAAAAGGTTAATCGTTATTTGTTATATTATTTTTTGACGCAACCCTCGGAACGCTCGCATTACATCTAGTTTATAAAGATGGTGTTTGCTGACGACAGTGGCAATATCCTCCCGATATATAAAGATCGTAAGCACACTGCCGATTTCCGAGGTGTTGTATCGGATCTCAATGAGGACTTTCACGAAGCGTATCGCACGAGTCGGTTACGCCAACTTCTGGGATACGCTAGGTGAAGGTCCTCAGTGAAGTGTGATTCAGCTCATCAGGAAACTTCACTGCACTGATGATCTGTTTATTATATACCCACCCTCAGATAAAAATTAGCCCCTTAATTTCGGAATCTGTCAAATCCATTGAAAACGAAAGCAAGTGGAAAACCTTTTACAGTAGTTGTTGCTACGACGTGTTCTTTATATCCATCCCGAACTGGGTGGACTCGATCTACCACATCATTTCGGTCTCGTTGCACACAAATCTAATGTCGGTTCTCAATATTCGTCGAAAAATTAGTGAGTAAATTAGCACAACGACGAAGATGTAAAAAATCTCAATTGGTGGTTTATGGATTTGGAGCAAAGTTTATCGCTCGCGGTGGAAGAATAGAACACAATTCTCCCAGTCTTGTATTCGATTGTGTAGTATCACACTGCGTGAGTTTTGCCTTCATCAACAATGTCACACTCCAAATAATAGTGAAAGAGATCTAGTGGACGAAATCATTCACTTATCAACAATGGGTATATTATAAAACTGCGTTACCCAACATTAATTGACTCATAGCTTACGATCCCCATTTGAACGATCTCGGTAAACTTGAAGTGTGGGCTCGTAAGCTGCATTTTGAAGAACAAATATTTCGTTTTTGTGTTCCTCTCTTGAGAGTTAACACTTTTTAAATAAAGCTTTATTGCCATGAAAAATGTTAAGGTGAGTCTAAAACTAATCCCAGTGAGTGTTTGTTTGCAAGTTTCCGCCCTTTATAAACCACGTGATCAATTAACATTTAATTTCTTCTCTAATGACAAATTATTTTCTCTTATCATAGCATCGTCCCTCTTCTTTCTACAAATTATAGATGACGCTAGTATTATTTCCTCTGAATAACTGAAACATTCCAGATGCTCCATCAATTCACGGGCTTTGACATTTTCACTGAATCAACGAGAGATTTCTGAAGTAATCGTTTCTAAGGAAAATACTGTTGCATTTACTCATAGATGCAATAGACCACTGCAACATAAATATGTTATAGGCAATTACGCTGCGTTATTGATTATTGGTTTTCTAAAATGTTTCTATTTCCACATTACAACAAAGCCACCCCGTCAATAATACCGTATCCCATTAGCTCTTTGCGATCAACACATCGTCGTGTCGCATGTGGGGTATTATTTAGACCCAGCTGTACGTGCATACGACTGACCTTGTCCTGTTTAACCATATTCTGCAATACATTTTCTCGTGACCAACAGAGAGCATATCGTCCCTAGGTGCGTCAAGATGCCTCATTGCACTCAATGGACGATATACATTCAATAAATAATGTTCACTTGAATTAATTATTGTCCATCAGTGCAGTGCATAACACGAATTAAAAAATTTCCAACTTAATCGTTTGAATCCGTTATGCGTAAATCTGTTAGATCTAAAACTCTTCCATATCTGATCCCATTGGGGCTGTGGGATTGAATTATTACTAAACCTTCCTTCAAATGTATGAAGCGTTCGCCCCAATGCTGTAGACTCTATTGTAAACGACCACGTATGTAAAATAGGTTGAATTGGTAAACTCCCATGTCTAACAACGGATAATATAACCCACACCACCGCATCCACGAGTCCACCATCCAAACGCATACCAATACTATAAAACGTTTACAATTGTATTTTCGAGAATTGTATTTTCTGTTTATGGAAATAACCGACTGAAATGAATCATTAGTGTTTCAAAAGACGTGTCAATTTACCGATAGGTAAATTGCCACGTTTTTGAAACGCTAAGGATTTATTTTAGTGATTTATATTGGCAGGTAAAAAATACAATTCTGAAAAATACAATTGTAAAAGCTTTATAGTATTGGTTCCAGATTGTTACATTGGTATTTGTATTATTTTGTCCTCTGCACATGATCATTACTAGAACGACACTTCTTCAATCTTTAAATTCCATTAAAAAAAATAAAACGCGTGTGGATCGGCTAACCTGGTCAAAAAGTTAAGTAAATTGTTGTCATTAACAGTACATGGGCACTTTTGCTCCGCACGCGGGCATTGCCCAAGTTTCATGTTCAGAATCTTTGTTCAAAACTTTTATCTTACAATCAACATGTATTTTGTCTGTATTAACTCCGCAACTGTCATCCGACCCCCTGATACAGATTTGTATCAGGGGGTCGGATATAAACACGTTCCTTTCGCGTGAGCTCCATTTTTCTTTTTTTGTTCATCCGTACGAATAAAAAGTTCGTTATATATTCGTCTATATTCTTGACTTATCCCCAATATATTGTAAGATAAAATGATTATTACCATTATGTGGATGTACACAATATGTATCCGAGTCTCGCTCCGGGTTCTAATGGTAGATCACGACTCGTCGTGATCTGCCCTTAGAATCCGGAGCTCGACTCGGATACATATTTGGACATCCACATAATGGTAATAATCTCTGTGTATTGAGCTCCTTAAATGTTACTTGTATATTACACCTCGATTGCTGTGCATATTGAACGTTACGCGATCCAAGAACGATGTTGGGAATTATTATGCCTCAAAGTTAGTTTGTCCAATCAGAACGCTGGAATACCATCTAAGAATTCCGACGTATCGGGTAACTCACCTGATATTATTTGATATCGGGTGAGTAACCGCCATTACTATTTTGATGCATTTCCAATCGCTTCGAATTTTCAAATTTTGAATTAAGACAAAATAAGAGAATTTGAGCACCACAAATATTTTCAAGGTTCCGTATTTATTAATTTAAAACATTAAAAATTTAAAAAGTGGACAGAAAATGTTATTTTGTGGAGTTCTTTGTAGTTTTTACGACTCTATCGATGTTTTATGCTGAAGCGAATATTTTTTTCACAGTTTACTGAACAGAATAATAGTGATTTTTTGAACATTTAAAAGTGCTTTGCTAATCCCTTTCCAGGTGGTAATGCCAGTAAATGTATGTAAGGGTAATTCAGATATGCTTGCAGTGATACGTTTTATTTTGTAAACAAATATCGCACTTCGAACAGCGACGATTGTTTACTGTCACCGTGAATACGTACGGGTGCCAATTACTATTGATGATTGTGCGCGGTGCTGTCAATAGCTGTTTCTATTATTTATTTATTGGTGTTGAAGGTCACATACTTATGCACAATGGCTAATCATGACCGTGACAATTTTGCGGGTGGAGGAAGCCGGAGTACCCGGAGAGAAACACCGAGCAACAACGAGCAGCTGCCAGCTCACCAACATCGTAACTCCGCACTGCAGCACACGCAGGGTTAGATTGGTTGAAGACATGCGCGCCATCGACGTGCAGTACGCCTTAGTACACGGCGTCATCGTGCATCCATGTGGGCAATCGGGATTAAGTGCCCTGCCCAAGGACACAACGTGGGAGTCCGAATCGATCGCGCAGACGGTCACCCATCCGAGGACTAACCGGGCTCGACGTTGCTTAACTTCGATGATCTGACGAGAATCCGTTACCGCAACGCCACCGCGCCTCCTAGCGGTTTCTAAAAAATAAACGTCCTGTCGTTCTTTGTTTCTCCTGAAAATTTATTAATCCCTTGATTAACATGAACTTTCGACATAATAAATATGTTACATGGCGTGTAGCTGGCTGACACGTATCCACACAAGGTTCTGAGTGTTCACATCAGGTTCGGCTTCGCCTCACGTGATTTGAACTCTCATCGCCTTGTATGGAAATATATCAGCCAGCTGCACGCCATGTAACTTATAATGTTCTATATACACCACGCGTTGAATCCGAATTCGTGTCATTGATTACAGTCCTCGGTACTCCCATCTCGTTGTGCTCTGTCTAAAAAAAGTTCAACAGTGTTTTGACTCTTTCCCGTAAAGAAAGTGATCCTATAGTGCCAATGTAATGTATTTCAAGGAGACGATTAACCCTTTGAACTCTAGTGGTATCTTCCACGCCAGTTCAATGGCAGCAATTAGAAGAGTCCATATTCATTATTTGAGGTAGACCAATCAATATTTTCAACGTGCAGCCTCGGGGCTGCACGCTGAAAATATTGATTGGTCTACCCCACACGTTTACTGAACAGCCATCCTATTTTATGACGTTATGGCGTATCGTGTTGCTGACCGGAAAAACGGCCGCTAGGGTTCAAAGGGTTAAGCATATTCGCAAAATATACCTATCATTTTAATATCGGTACCATTCATTATAATGGAGCTCAAATATGGGCCTCAAACACTAAATCAGTTACTTGTTTATTTCGTCACTGTTGTTGTTGTTTTTTATTTCTCCATTTTTTCTTCTTACTTTGCTTTTCTTTTCCTTTTTGTTTTTTGTTTTGTTTTGGTTGGGGTGGGGGTGGGTAGGTGTTTGTTTGTTGTTCGGGGGTTTCTCTTCTTCTTTTGTTTCCTGTGACAGCGCACAGCAGATGTTATTGAAAAAACGACATTTTATTATATAACGCCACTCAAAACGCCATGCTGTCCGAACAAACGTTACACAGTCAACGGCAATGATGTACAGTTAAAACTAAAAGTCCTGTCATGAAATGCGCACAAATAGCACGTCGATATGCGCGTTAATAAACGCGTTATGAGGCTATCAAATGCTGTACATATGGCCTGTGCGCAAGCAATGTTTCCGCCAATGAACCTCCGGAGGTCTATTGGCAGAAACATTGCATGTGTTTGCTATGAGTAGCCAGGAGAACCTGCCGTGCTTTGGATGCCATTCGATATGGCAATTGCGCGCAATTCCTACTGGCAATTAAGCCTAGATAAGCGCACAGTTCGTGACAGGACTTCTAGTTTTAATTGTATAAGTGTAAGCTCAATATCGAAATGCTTTATTCCTTTTTTTCGACTAAACAACTAGCCGAAATTTTCTTTTTCCAAAACTGAGACTCGACACTAAACTTTATTTCAATAGAATTAATATAAATCTAAGCATTTGTCTGGTTGATCAACACAATGTTTACAAATACAATACTGAAAAGAA
The DNA here is from genome assembly GCA_031216915.1 of Pictodentalium vernedei. NCBI lineage: Eukaryota > Metazoa > Mollusca > Scaphopoda > Dentaliida > Dentaliidae > Pictodentalium > Pictodentalium vernedei. Next base: position 774,575,472 of record CM062297.1, read on the forward strand.
ATTGCACTATCTTGTTTGTTTATTCATGAGGGTTCTCCCTTGCCGTGCATGTTGATATTTTGACATCAGTATGCAATAGGTTAATCATCCCATGTATTATTCATTTCCTCTTACACGGTGTAATGAATTTCCTGTTTTACTATACAGTTCTTAGAAACTTTCCGTGACGTATCTCCCACTTGTTATCTGCCAATGTAAAACGCGAATGAAGGCCATTATTTACTCCACGGAGAAAGAGCAAAATATGGATGATCAATATTTACGCCTTGGTTATTCAAAAGAGTTTCTTATTATAAGTGCTATTAGCAAACGAATAAGTAAGATTTCTGGCACGACAATTGACTGTTCAAGGTATGGTAAGGGAAAGCCTCTTGAAGAAACAAAGAAGATAGTGGGGTGTCCTTTCAGTACTGTGTTTTTTTTCTGAAAGAAAAACAACTTTTTTGTTCAATACCAAGAAACCCTACTAGGAACAATGGGTGTTGAGCAGGATGCGAACAACAATCCAAGGGCGATCATTTATTGGTGTTTTAACAGTCACATCGTGTCCAGGGGCGGCTGAACGATTTTCAAAGTGGGGAGAGGGTGTGGGGTGGGGTGTGTGGGGGTGGGGGAGGTTCGGCGGGGGGGGGGGGGGTGGATGGGTGGGAGGGGGGCTGGATCGGGCGATGGATGGTCGTCGTCCGAAAATTAAAAATTCCAGGGTCCCAAAACCCCCATTTCCACGCATCTGAACGGATATTTTGAGATTTTTCTGGAGATATATTTGAAAGATTTCAGACTTTGAGAGCCGTTAAAAACGTCGGTAAATCATACAGGTGAGGTCTATTTATCAGCTTTGGTCGTTACGACCAAAGCTGATAAATAGAGCTCACATGTATGCTTTACCAGACGTCAACAGCAATTATACTGTCTGTGGATTATCTTGTCTGAGGGTGGATTTGGTCCTTGTATGTCTGTAAGATTACGATCCATTTCAGTTAACCGACTTTTTAACAGACTGTATACATTTTAGCGTTTGTTGGCACTTACTGCAAAAAATGATCCGAAATCCATCGAAACTGAACCAGTACGAGAGAAACATAGCAGGAGAAATTATGGGGGAGGCTCTGGATCCGCCCCTTGTTCCACCAGTCATCATTGGTTGTGTTAACATATTTGCATACAAAAAAACATGGCCCGGCAAAAAAAGTGGAGGGGCTGAAACCCCCACCCCCCACCCTCCCCGGTTCCCCCGCCCCTGGTATCGGCAAGTGCACCATCAGTGAGTAGCACATCTTAGTATACAACCCCACCGTACTCATACTTTGGCATTTGGGATAAAGTGTATTGCCCAAGGACTCAATGTAGTCACCAGTGGTCACAATCAAACCCTCGGACGTTCGGTTTCAATGCTGAGCCACCACGCATCCACAAGGATGATCACACTACGTCTGCTAAAATAATTTTTGCACAAAGCGAGTGTTATGGCTTCTTTCTCGACCAGGTCGCGATCTAGACCAAGCTCACAGGCCACCAGTCTAATTGTGCAAGAAATTCGAAACTGTTGTGGCCTGGGACCAGTTTAGCTTTCAAACAGATTATTGCGCATGTTTAGATTCATCCGTCTGGAATATTTCAGTTGGTTGGAAAAGCGAACCTATGATTCGCTTTTCCAACCAACTGATATATTTTGGCCGATTGAATGTGAAAAGTTTCATAAAGATCCATTTTCTGTGGATCAAACCTAGACATGTTGTTCAATCCAGACTTGATTATTTGATCGACATTTTGATGACATTACCGTCAGAAATGAATATTCACCACAACCACAGTGTTTTGGTTACGCCGGATGGTTCCACAAATTATGTGAATATTTTTATTTTTTATGGAAATCAAATACTTATTTATTGGAATATGTACAACTGTGCCAAGAACGAATGCCTGTATATCTTTGTAAGTAACGGCATCGTATTACATCAACAATCATTTTTGCGCATATTTACATAAAAAGTGGGTAAAAGAAACAGCCCATAACCGCGTAGAATTCCGAACAGAAGTAGAATGATGGGCGCAGCGCTCCAACCTGGTCGTGACACTCTTACACCAGGAGGTCGGGATTTCATACATAAAATATAGTAAAATCAAGACCAAATCAAAAGAAAACAAACGAAAATAGGATCGAAGATTCAATATTCTTGCATGTCGTTTTCCACCGGTGAGATTCTACAGTACTGTGGAGAGGAAGGCTGACGGAGTATTTCAACCAGATCGCGACCCAATCGAAATTCTCTGTCCACTGTTGTGGTCACAAAACTTGCTAGTTGTGAACTTATTGTTGTGCGTACCTGGAAAAAACCCATTGAACAGTCACTGCCTTTTTCATTTCCTTTCAAAGATTTGTTTCACCGTTACTGTCTCTATCCGAAAGAAAAACCACCACCATGCAACAGTAATTACACGTGATTTTAAAAAAAATGACCGGGAATTCTTAAAGGAATTACCAGGCATTCCTTTAAATAATACACAGTTATTATTCTGATACAGACATTCAACCTGACTCGACTGAGGTTTTAAATGTACCGCGAGCTCCTCTGACAATTCGTGTTATTGTCTTCGATGAGTTATCCTGGATGATAATTCACCGATCAAAACCCGCAGCCAGTACTATACAAATTTTACAATTGTATTTTCCAGACTTATATTTTCTACCTATTAATATAAATTACTAAAATGAATCATTAGCATTTTAAAAGATATGGCAATTTGCCCACTGGCAAATTGCCAGATCTTTGAAAATGTTAATGGTTCATTTCAATCTATTTAAAGTCATAATGAGAAAAAAATAATTTTAGAAAATACAATTGTGAAAGTTATATATTTGTGGCCCCTGTTCACATTTTTATTCTCCCCAATGTGACAGAACTACTTCATTCTTTCACATGAAAACAAGAATTTAATATGCAATGGATTTTAAGCCAGATAATGTCCTCGAGCCAGGATATTCCGCCAGATAATGGTATCGGCCGAATAACACGAGTCCCGCTTATTATTGTTCACGCACTTTACGTGCCAGAATATTTTTGTTCGGACCAGTGCAAAAGACATAATACATGTAAAATTTAGTCGAAGGCGATCAGATCTGACACAATAATTTTTGTGGGAAGAATGTATAATAACCAGTACAGAACAGTGATCGCAAAAGCGATCTCCTCCTCGATCATGAGCAAATACTTTAAAACTTTTACAATTGTATTTTCTAGAATTATATTTTCTACCTATTAATATAACTGACTAAAATTAATCATTAGCATTTTAAAAGATATGGCAATTTGCCAACTGGCAAATTGACATATCTTTTAAATTGCTAATTGTTCATTTAACCCATTTAAAATCATAACTAGAAAATACAATTCTAGAAAATACAATTGTAAAAGTTTTATAGTATTGGCCAAAGAGCTCGATTTGGTCGCGACACATCTACACCAGTGTGTCGAGATACTATAAAGAGAATAGTGTGAAATGAAGGCCGAATCAATGAAAAGATATGAAAATAGCATTTGAGATTGAACACGTCGAAAAACCCGCGATCGGTGGAGCGAGTGTTATCATGGAGCGAATTCGCGCCATTGTTGTAGAAGTCCGCACACAAGGTTAGTTTACTCCAATTCATGAAATGTGAGGAAGTTCTACATTTTTTAAGTATTTAACGATCTTCAAAAAAAAATAATAAATATCGGGATCGGCTGATTGTTTTTATTTCTGAATTGGGTGTTCACAACTTTGTTTTGACTTTATAAAGTAAATGCCTTCATTTCGCACACCAGGCTATATTTTTGTTAGTCAGTCCCTGTAGTCAAGGGTTAAGCGCAAAGTTATATTATGCGATAGGTAAGCGAGACTTGCTGTTATCGGTGGAGCAAACTTTTCGCGATAATGTTCTCAGACCCAAGGGCCTTATGCCAAAGTCATAGTTTTTACATTTGTTCAGTTTAATAAGAGACCACACGATTAAATTTAAAATACATGTTGATGTATTTTACTACTTGTCGATTTCAAAGCAAAAGATGGAGATTAATGAAACAATAGACGGTTCGCTCTTGGGTTTGCCGACAGAAGAGATAGTTACGTTGACACCAATGAAAAATAAACACGTGTAAACAATTCAGTTTCTTATACGTCTTAAGAAAGGCGTCCTCCGCAGTGAGGTTCCGATTTGTCAAACACTTTTCTTCATAAGAAGCTTGCTCTGCCGACCACATGTTTGCTGCTCCACCGATTCCAAAGCAATATTTGCATCAATTATGTTTTAGTCACCACATCAATAGCTACTTTCGCGTGAGGGCAATTTGGATCTATACAGCCAGCATCCACAACTGATGTACTAAATGCCTGTAAGATGCAGTTAACCCTTTACCTAACATGAAAAACACAGACTACACTTGCGAACAAAATTCTTGAACTAATTTTTTTCATTTTTTGTGTTCAAAAACATAGGTTATGACCCCTCATTGGAACGAGCTCGTCGAGCTCGTTCCAATGAGGGGTCATAACCTATGTTTTTGAGACAAAAAATGAAAAAAATAATGAAAATTAACTGACGATAGGGCTGGCCGGTTTTGGCCTTTACGTTGGGTAAAGGATTAACCTTTTACCTAACGAGAAGAGCAGACAACATTTGCAAAAATAAAATCTTGAATAACTCACTCTAATGAGGGGGCCATAAACTACATTTTGGGGGCAAAAAAAAACTGCTTCTTATTCATTTTTATTTCTATCTTTATAACTGCTATTCTGACAAATTGTATTTATTCCAGCTTCTAACTCTTTTAGTTTTAATTTCAACTTTTCATTTACGGGTGAATCTGATGGAGTTTTTATTACACTGCGTTTACTTGCGTTTGAGGTCAGGCTGGGCTTCATTTTTTTAAAGGTCTGGTGGGAAGTCTCGCTTTCGCAGCCTCGACTGTTGTGGTCGCTGGAAATTCTATTGTCTGAGGTCTTGTTTTGTTTTGGCGGTTATCTGGAAGTTGTACTTGTTTGAGATATTATGGGGGTTATATAGAAGATCTAAGTCATTCCGATATGGTAAGAACTCGTTATTTATTTATATCGTATATTAATTACAAGTGTATTTGCAAGATGATTGTTGCCCCGATCGTTTGCAGCTTCAATTTCATTTCTTCTATTACTTTTCGGAAATCGGTTCCATAATATTAATTTCGTAACACTAGTTATACTTATGCACTTTATAGCGTCTGCAATGGGCCCAGTACTATACAACTTTTACAATTGTGTTTTCTAGAATTGTATTTCCACTTATGACTTTAAATGGGTTGAAATGAACCATTAGCATTTTCAAAGATGTGGCAATTTGCCAACTGGCAAATTGCCATATCTTTTAAAATACTGATGATACATTTTAGTCTGTTGTTTTAATAAGTAGAAAATACAATTCTAGAAAATACAATTGTAAAAGTTTTATAGTACTGGTCCCTGATGGTGATAATATCTGTGGCGTGATATAGTCAGGGGTTAAGAAATTGTGAATATTCACCATCTGTGATATTGTAATAAATGATGTGTATAAACTTAGTTTCTCCGATTCATTTTATTTTATCGAGACGGCTCTACAAAGGTAACCCACCACTCGGCGATAGAAATGCTGGTTTTGTGAATATCGCGGGTCGTTTTTTCCGTCGCGTTATGTAATAAAACAGAACACAATGAGGTTGAAGTACGGAGGACAAACCAGGTTGGTGTTTATAATGTATTTTACGCGCGCCGAAGGCGCGCCTGAAATATAGGAACAACTCCAACAAGGGTCGTTGATTCCTGATCTCCGTATTCTATCCGAGTTGTGTTCTATATTTATACGAGGATTCAACTTGAATTTAGCCAAGGAGGCTGTTTTTTTTAAAGAAAAATATCACCTTCGGCGATCTGTTTACATTATTAATTGACGATTGACTCTGTTTTGTTTCGGAGCATTTCAACCACGCCATAATGTCACGCCAATGCGTGCACGAGTGGTGTATCTTGAACATTAAATATCGGCAATGTCTCGGGTAACGTCGAATACACACATGACTAGTGGTATACAGGACTAATACTGGCTCTTCGTAATGCCCTATTGTTCGTGCGCGATGTCGTCTGCTATTTGACTATCAGAGTTTCTTTCACTCAGAAGAAAATACAACTGAGTTGAAAAGATAAACCCACTGCGATAAATAAATATTCTGAAAATTATACTTAGTGTACTCACGAGCCATTCTTTTAGCCCCTTCAGTAAGGCCCGTTGATTTATCTTCATCATAATCGGTGACGAAAATGTAGCACTGTTCTCTGCTCGTTCCACTGCTTGTTATCATAGCCGCACGCTGTGTATCTGTAATGTAGAGTCAGAGAGAGTTTCAATGAAGCCTGAAGTTATATGTTTTTGGTAGAGTATAAGAGAAAACGATATCTGGATGGAAGAGTGTGTTCCTTGTCACTGCACGCTGACAGTGGAACACATTCTTTCATATTGTGTTGATTTTAATAATACAATATATATGAATACATTAAAAATATTTTAGAGAAATATGTTTCTCCAGGAAGTATTTTACCCTGTGAACAGTAGAAATATTATATCGTTCATGAAGAAACAAATCTCATCACAAAATTCTTATGTTGCTTGATTTTAACTCTTTTAATCCAACTCTGAATTTGTATGTTTCGTTCACTAACCTATAAATAACATTTGTGTTTCTCCGGTAATTTTGAATACTATTTTAAATTTTTAAAAAGATGGGTAGTCCTAATGGAAACCCTTTTTCTGGCATGTATTATAATATTAGAACGTTTCTTTTCATGTTCTATCGGTCGATAGTATCCGAGTTTGTGTGATTTCTGAAATAAAACCTGAAGCAGCGAAGCTGCTGAAGGTTTTATTTCAGAAATCACACAAACGCAGGTACTATCGACCGATAGAACATGAAAAGAAACGTTCTAATTATTTTATTATGCCGAACAAAAAATAACTTCCATTGTTAAGCGTTAACTGCAACATGCCATCAATCTTGTAACAATAATGTAGTCTAATCCAAACACATGACGTCATTTCGAACGAATGACGTCTCTTCGAAAATGACTTGTCACAAGTGCCGTCGCTTTGGTTGTTTCTATATCACCAAATGCCAGTGTTTACAACTCCATCATGCTATTCATGTTATAATTCTTTGTTAATGCTTGTGTGATAAGTGGTATAAATTAATGGAATATAAATTCATGTTTCTCGGACGACGACAGTTGATAGAATTAAGCGGAGTGAAACAATTTATTTTGAACTTGAGGCGGAGGCTCAGTGAGGTCGAGGAGTACTAAACTTGTGGAAATATCATTGGTTGAAGTCATAAAACATATTCAGGATTCACTGAAGTGGTGAACAACACGTGAGTTTTTAATATTTCTGATTCTTTTGAATTCATTGTTTGCAGTTAAAATTGAAAACACACCCACTGAAGATGATATATTTGTTGGTAAGTTTGTGTTTACCAGTGACGAAAAAAGTTAAACGGACACGGAGCCAGCGTTTGGTGTTGAGAAATTCCAATCGACGCTGATCAATGGAAGTGGAGCTTACATTTTCTTCGTTTTCTTGTCTCCAGGGAAAAACGTTCCGATAGTACCCGTGTTTTGCCCCAAAACTCCAGTACTATGACTTTTAGAAGGTGTCAAATTAACCAATCACGGCTGATGTTACAAACGTGAGGCATAATAAATAATAATATAATATCTCACGTGACCTTCTAGGCTCCTGATTGGACGAATGCTGCACCCCTATTTCGTGTAGTTTGCATCCACTGAACTGACCAGGCACTACACCCAGGCACCACACGTTTTCTATTTTTAGCACACTACTATATCAGTTTTCTTTTCATACTGGGCGAATAAAAGTAATCAGCCTAAATTTAAATACCGATTCACAGAGGCACAACATCCACAAAACGACCCGGAAAGAAATCATTGTGGAACAATGTATCGCTTTTCCATTGTTGAAGTCACATTTTCCGAGGCGTTCATTTTATTCCTTGAGATGATGATCCATATCTCGTTTCGAAGAGAATGATCCATACCTGGGTACAACTTTCATGAGAACGCGCCCGGATATGAAAAATCGTTTGTTTCGCTGCTCATATTATTTCGCTATCTAATTGTACATGTATGTTTTGGACAGTAAACGAATAAATAATGGAATTCATTTGAATCTTTGGAGTTTTGTATCCCGTACTGACCCATTCGGTAATGTATATGTGTGACAAATGTGTGGAAATTATCAAACTGCGTTGTCAAATTTCGAAAATTTTAGCTTCCATTCGCGAGTTGCGTGATTTTAGAATACACGGTTCCATTTGGGGGAAATGTTTTGTTTTCCCTTGCCGACCGATTCAAAATTTGTCTTCTGCTCATATCAATAATCCAAGTTAGAGTTTCGTACCGAGAATGACAGCTTCAAATTGTGATTTAAACTACAATCGATTTTGGTATTTTTTTTATATAACACTGGTTGGTAGGGCTGCTACCTTGGTAATAGATTAACAAATCGGACAGATGTTTTTCTTGATGGGTGTTCGATATAATATAAGGATTAGTGCATGATTAGTGCATGTCGTGTCGTTGACTACGCCCATATAGTGCCCAGTGAGGTGGTGTAGTTCCCTCCGCTTCGCGTCGGGAACTACACCACCTCACTGGGCACTATATGGGCGTAGTCAACTCCAAGTCATGCACTATTCCTTAAATATAGCCTTGGCTGCTGATATGGCGTAAAACCGCAATAAATAAATAAATATAGGTCATTACAACCATGTGGGCTTCTGAGATAGTGTACTGAAGTCGAGACCTCTACTCTGGGCATATATCGACGAGTCCATTAGGACATATAGAATATACCCATAGTAGCTTGGTGTACCAAATGTTCACCACGAGTGGTGAACATTTGGTACACCAAGCTACTTTGGGTACCATGATCGTCAGATTATTAAGAGTCGCTTTTATTTTTTTCTCGACTTTACTGAAAAGCAGACGTACATACGAGCGAATCTGTTTTTGTTTACAAGAGCATCGGTGGGCGGTACTTCCGCTGTCAATTTTATCGCCGAAACGAAATGAAAAAAAGAAACTGAGCCTTTTTCGTTTTAATAACATAATAACATACTATTTCGAGTTATGCATGTTTTATTAACACGAGACAATGCATGTTTGTTAATTTTTGACATCTTATGAGGTAAACCCATATAAAAACGTAATAAATAATTGCCATTTCCATTTCACTCTTCGTGAGGCGACGTGCGATAAATTTAGACAAGTTTGCATTCAGGTCGACGTCACCAAAGGTCAACGGGGATGTAGTTCTGTTGTAGGTGAAAACTTTTACTACTGAAATCCCATTACTGGCGTGTCCATCACGGTTGGTGAGTAAAGCTAAAATGTATGTCATAGGCTTTTCATGTATAGTAGAATAGGTAATCATAGTATAAAAATCGATATATGACACAGAGGCGAGGTCGAGACTTCAATACACCATCTCGGAAAACCTACATGGTGGTAATAATCAATTGGTCTTACAGTATTCCTCCCTTTTTGACTTGTTTGCGAAATGAAGGCTTTGAGTCCAGTTTTTAAAAGTGTCTGTTTTGACAGTTACACGGTGTTTATGAATTGATTTTTATAAATGAAGATCATGACGTCAAGGTATTACGATTTTTGGCTTTGGATGATGTAATCCACATTCATTGTTCTACTTGTACTCTATCAGCTGAATGTTATAGTAGTGTTTCAGCTGTGTGTATTTTTGTTTTATTTTTCATGTTTAACACGCAGTAGATAGGACTATATAAAAATATCATCATTGCAAAAATTATCTGATCTAATTTATTTCATTGAGCAGGTGACTTATTTATCATTTAGTTACTGTTATCAAAAACAGTAACCTCGACATGTGTCGTAACTTGATGCCAAATGAGTGCAGGTGAAAATATTTTCTCTTTCTGAGTGGAATAATCGCACGTGCGGTTGCTACCCTCAATGCGGTTTTGTTTTTGTCCAGACGATTTTACTTGTTTTCGGGGGAAATATGTCCTTGTAAGAAAAATAAATCTGAATGGCAAAAATTCCTTCCAGGATTGAAATTTACTAGAGTATGGATTATTCAAAACAGATAACCAAATCGCTATTCGTAAGCCAGTGACAACCAAAACCCATTCCACTGAATGTTAATCTCCGACAAACATACCACCATAACCTGCATGTGATGTTCATAAGTACCCAATGCATGTTTCTCTAACATCCATGCTGTTGTTCACCAACACAGTCTTTCGTCCCCCATTCCAGATTCGCAACATTTACTGCAGGGGCTAGCGGCAATCGACTATTAAACACCAGATGGATGCGGGTGAACCAGGGAACACGTGCCTGTCCAGTTTTTTTTCCACATACATGCTAAGCGATTACACAATGAGTTAAAATGGGAGCATGCAATCGTGTCAATATAAGGCATTCTTATTGCACATCCAAACAACATTTGGCCATTTGAATCCTACCTTCCATCGCTTCGGCCCGTTTCTTCTATTTCAACAATCTTCCAGCCCGAAGGCTAGCCTTTGGGTTGGAAGATGACTGAAATAGAAGAAGTGGACAGGACAGTGACAGCACCATGGCATGCTCATCTAAACGAGAAAATATGGTGTGTAATGATACATTTACCGAGAAAAAAGACTGTGACTTTTCTTCCACTGATTTGTGCCCCTCCACTTTCTGTTAAATACTCCGTGTCAGTGCTTTAGAGAAACTCTGACGCGTTCTGTGCATACGCATTATACGCGTTAGTGATTGCACATATATAGAACAAGCCTGGTAGCCAATGGTTGTTCTTTAGAACGTGCACCAGATATTACAGCTGTCACTTATTTTATAGAATAATTTCAGAATTTGTTTTGATTTGGTAGCCGTACCAGTCAGACAATATCACCATTAACACTTAACCCACTGAGTATTTTCAAGAAATTTTTTCATCAGCTCTAGTCATGGCTGCTTTACAGCAGCCATGACTAGAGTTGATGGAAAATTAATCTAAATATAACAAGAAATCATTGGTGAAAAAATCCATTCAATTTACAGAGAAAAATGTGTTTAAATATGTCCAAATTATACTTATATCAGTGACAAGAAAAACCCCGTGCTGGTCAGGAATATCCGCCAGCATCATGCAAAGAGTTAAAGGATTATCAAGAGCAAAACAATGTTCCAAGAACAGCGTTTTAACTCTTTACCTGACGTAAACGGCAAAACCGTCAGCGCTACTCACAAAATTCCCCATTCAAAGTTCACATATTTTGTCTAAAAATATAGCTAATTACTGAGCTATATTTTGGAGAAATGAAATACAATATTTAGTTGTTAGAGAATTATTTATGTAAGACTTAGTGTCGTATACTCTACAGGTTGGTTGATAGTGATGAAAAACTATGGAATTTCTTCACTGTTTGGCTGATGATGATGCATGTTGCGTCTTTCAACAATCGGTTCGAGTTATACAGGGCTAAACACGACACACCATTACATTACAATCGACATATTAACCAAAATGGTAACTTTAGCTTCACACTTTAGTGTAAATGGCATTTTCCTTTGATACCAAAAAGAGGTCACGTCACCACTGGCTGATTTAGGGCAGTTATCTATTCATGATGTGGATCAAATCTTCGGAACTTGCACAATTCTAAAATTTTGAAAATAGTTTTGTGAATATAAAATTTTGTTCGTGAAATGTCATTGCGTGAAAAACTGTTGGAAGAGCCTCTCACAACCCTTTCCACAAAAAGCCTATACATATTGAAGTTTAAGACAACATGAAGAAAGGTTTCCTTATTATTGCGGACAACCATTTTTTCAGCTGAGCCTTTTCAGATATTTTATGCAATATTTTATCGCTATAATACTGAGATATTTACCAGTATTAGCACACAGCTGAGATGAGTAATTTAAAGACAGAACACAAGGAGGGTGGAGTACGGAGGACTGTAATCAATGACCCGAGTTGGCGTTGTTCCAGTTTTTCACCTGCGCCGAAGGCTCGTCGTTTTGCAAAAGTTATAAATGAATATCATGAGTACTTCTTGTAAAACATTTTTCATATGGACAATACATAAGTAATTAGTCAGTAAACAGTTTTTTGTATGGTTTAGAGGCGAACGAACGACCTCTTGACCAAATTGTATAAGCCTGCAGCAGTGTGTGAAATAAAAAAAAAGCGCGCTCTTAACCCTTTACCTAACATGAAAAGCAGACGACATTTGCAAAAAAAATTCTTGAATAACTATTTTTTTTCATTTTTTGTCTCCAAAACATAGGTTATGACCCCTCATTGGAACGAGCTCGACGAGCTCGTTCCAATGAGGGGTCATAACCTATGTTTTGGAGACAAAAAATGAAAAAATCATGAAAATTAATTGGCGATTTTTTAGAATAGCGCTGGCCGGTTTTGGCCGTTACGTTGGGTAAAGGGTTAACAGACGTGACTGCTCTGACAATGACCTGAAACGGCGTGGAACGGCTGGACCGTCCCTAGCTTTAAAACAGTTAACTCTTGCGATGGGAGCATGGTGCCTCAGAAGTTAGAGCACTGGACTTTCAACCAAATGGTCGACGGTTCGGTCTTGCGTTGTGTCCTCGGGCAGGATACCTAATCTCAGTTGCCCATTTATTACACGCCTGTTCTATGTACTCCCCATCTACAGCAACACTGGACCATGCGGAAAATCCATGACGCACTATTTTTAAATAGAAACGAAATTTCCCTGGAATTTTCTACAAATTGTGCAACGCAATTACAATTTGAATCGCTAGCGATATCTGAAAATCGTCCCCTGAGTTCCAATGTGTTCTATTTGCCAGTAGGCACATAGAACACATTGGAACTCAGGGGACGAAATAGTAACATGGGTTCCCCTCGCAAATTTGGTGGGCGATAAAATGTGTTGTTTTTTGTTGATAGTTGTCAAATCAATTGCTGAGTGTCCTTCTAATAATTATTTTTATAGACGTGAAGGCGTGTTATAAACACAGGACTACACATGCATGTGAATTGGTTAATCGATATGGCACCTGTGCGTCGCGGAAGGATAAAACACGAGGCCTGTCGGACTCTCCGATATATTAACCCGACACATGTAGGGCTATCATCTGAAGAAGGCATGCGGACCGTCATTGTTGCGTGAGGCAAAGTACGCAGCGCCACCGAGCTCCAACACAGGCAATCGAGATGACGTGTCTGGCTCAGTGACACAACACAGATGACGCGGGTCAGTATTGACCAGTTGACTTTTCGATCTGAAGTCCAATGCTCTAACCAACGCGCCGCCGCACTTCCTAAAGAATCTTTTTATAATCTTTCATTAAGTAGGATTCCTGCGCAATGAATATGTGGGGTCACCATTAAATATTTTTCAACATGCAGCCAGAAGGCTGCACGTTGGAAATATTGAATGGTCTAACCCCGGTAATAAATATGGACTCTTGATAATTGCTATAATTGAACTGACCTGGAAGACACCATCGGGGTTCAATGGGTTAATCCTTTCATTTTGAGATTATAGACCACAGTAGCTGATTACATCAAGTACAACCTAAACTCGAACATCTCTTGTAACTATTTAGTGGCCATAATTGACTATTGATTCACGCAACTAATTACAGAAAATCAAGTTTATAACGAGAGGATTGTTAAGTTGTACAATCTCTTTTGAGAATATTAAATAGAATTCGAAAAGAACTCTACTGCATATTGTTTTAATGGGAACACGGATGCTAAATATGCGTGAGGTTAACCCTTTAATTATCCAAATCTGCAAAACAAAACTTACAGCGCACTTAGTAGCGCGGTGCACTAAAATTTACCACCCACATTTTGTTCATTCCTTATTGTTTCCCTCTACGTGGGCGCATGGTGGTACTATGTACTAAGGTATACCATACGTCGATGGCGTACTTGTATTCGATCGCTACTAATTCGGATTGTAGCCGGTGTTAGTATGCTAGAGTCTGAAAGTCGATCACCGCTGCTCGGTGATTCTTTTCGGATACTTCCTCCTCCTCCAAAACCGATTGACACAGGAATTAATTGATTGAATTCCTAGTTGCGTTATGCCAACAATTTATATGTTAACCGTTTAGCAACATAACAACCAAAATAGGGGGTGCTATTCAAAAAAATTATCATTCAATTTTTATAATGTTTGGTCTCCAAAACATGAGCTTTTTCCAATGAGGGTCTTGAGCTACGTTTTAGACGCCAAATAATGAAAAAAATAGTAATTCAAGAATTTTGTTTGCAAGTATCGTCAGCCTTTCGTATTAGGTAAAGGGTTCAAATTTTAATATTTTGACCTCAGTGTATAGAGGGGTACATGAAACATGATGTCTTTTACATCACGGAACATTGCCCCTTTCAATAAGGAAATTGCCACAGGAAAACTGACACCCCTGCAAAAGGCTAACTACAGCATATACTCTGGAACATTTTTTTTAGAAACACATGTGAAAACAATATCAAAATTTAATGTGACTTTCACAATTACAAATTTTACTCTGTACTCTGTTCACCGCCCCATCTCCAGAGGAGATGCCAGCATGGCTGATGGGTGCTGCTGGTGGCTTGACTCTGCACCGACCGACTCTATTAATTAATTAAAATAATTAATTAACTTATTATTTATTTATTTATCGGGGTTTGACGATACTTTCGCCAGCCAGAGTCATCTCGTGTCGGACAGTTTTACGGATGGAGGAAGCCGGAGTACCCGGAGTGACCAGCGAGCAACGTTGAGCAGCTGTCAAACTCCCAACATTCTTATTCCGCATAAGCAGGGTTAACATTGCTTGAAGACAAGTGCACAATCGACGTGCAGTACATCTTAGTGCACAGCGCCACCATGCTCTCATGTGGGCAATCGAGATTAAGTGCATTGCCCAGGGACACAACGCTGTAACCTCTGGCGGGGATCGAACTTTGGACCTTTCGGTTTGAAGTTTAATGCCGTAACCACTGAGCCACCGTGCCCCCGACCGACTCATAAGAAACACGTTGTGAAATCACACTACGCTCGCGCACACTGCGCCAATATCGATTACCAGAATAGCTTCAAACACACACATGCAGGTCACAGATCAGAGTGGATACAGATAGGCAATCTTGAAGAGCAGCATAAATTCTTGTTAAACCCTCCCTCACAACCCACTCCATCCCACCCCCGACATCCGCACTGCGGATGAGTGCTGCTAGTGGCTTGAATCTGCCCCAAGGTCTCACAACAAGAGATTTATAAATACAACAACAAACTCTAATCTGCACATAATCCATTTATTATTTATTCATTTATTTATTGGTGTTTAAGGTCACATATACATAATCCGTTTACATACTGTAAAAATTGGAATTTCTAGAATCATTCAAGTCGGGCATTAACCCTTTGACCAACGGTACGGCCAAAACTGGCCAGCGCTATTCTCAAAAATCGCCAATTAATTTTCATTTTTTTTCATCAAAACATTGGTTATGACCCCAATTTGTAACGAGCTCGTTCCAATGAGGGGTCATAACCTACGATTTTAAGACAAAAAAATGAAAAAAAACCCAGTTATTCACGAATTTTGTTTTTAAGTGTCGTCTGCTTTTCATGTTAGATAAAGGGTTAAAACATACCTTTCCCATTAGGCATTTTCCAATTTTGTTTGGCCATAGAGCACCAAGTATGGATTTGAGGCTATAAAATTATTGTAATTACAAATCATTATTATTACTTTCCAGTTTTATCGCCGTTTTGGTATTTCGTTTGTGAGTGTTTGTTAATGCTTTCACACATAATGGAGATTTCGGTTGCTGGCGTTTTGATAAAAACGAAGTAAGTTCACGAGATGTTATTTGACAGAGCGCACTCACATTTTTTTTCATTTATTTATTCACTTTTAACCATTTACATGGTGTAAAGCTAGGTGTCGATAACAAAAATATAATACACCGCATGTCCGGGGTAATCAGTATATACATTACATGCAACCCCTCCAGCGCTGTATGTCGATCATTCAGCATACTGGCATTACGACCGCAACCCTCAGATTAAAGAGAATCAAGAAGTGTTGTCAACAGTACCGTCCCACAACCTATTGGAGTTATGCGACCACACTGCTGCCAAACCTCCCGACATTGAAAGTGCAGGGTCTTATTTGTCAGTACAAGCTGCTGGGGGGGTTGGGGGGGGGGGGGGGGGCTACATGAATGAAATCTGCCGAAGAAGGTATATAAACTCTAACGCTTTGT
This sequence comes from Pictodentalium vernedei, assembly GCA_031216915.1. Classification (NCBI taxonomy): domain Eukaryota; kingdom Metazoa; phylum Mollusca; class Scaphopoda; order Dentaliida; family Dentaliidae; genus Pictodentalium; species Pictodentalium vernedei. The sequence continues at coordinate 774,591,808 of CM062297.1, forward strand.
GAAACAAGATATCATGAATTTAACACTCAAATTTACACTTTTAAGATAAAATAATAAACTTCTAAAGTATGATTTTCACCGATTTCTGTTCCAGATAAGTGCTAAAAGGATTTTTTCTTCTCATGTTGAAATAATAAAATGATGCTAGTATGTCTAAAAACGTAAAAAAGTTTTAAAAAAAGTTTGTGAGTTCAAATAAAACTGACTAAGTTTCTTTTTTAAATTACTGAGCCATTTCTATAATTTTTCCACTGCCATATATGTACATGTACTCTTTTTAAAATGTACTCTGCAATCCAAACAATACATTGTACACGAGGATGGGCAATTTTCCTTGGACAGTTTATCTGGGGCAAATTTCCGGGACCAGTTGTCGTGAGCAATCTTTTCAAGGGAATGTTGCAATTTTCCAAGAATGGTTTATTCATTATGTTTGAAGGTGTTGACTGACATAATTTTATTTTGATCCTTGTGTCACCAAAGCATGACAGGGACATAGTCACAGGGATGGGGGCGATGACTCGCGAGCAAAAAGCCTGTTTGGACTATAAACAATATATACATGGCACAGAATAAGAGATAGGGCCATTTGGAACCAAGGAAAATGTGTGATACAAACACCCTTTGTGCAAACATTTCTATGTTATGTGTGGATACACTACCACTTAATATGGAGCGTTGGTGGTTTGTGGGGAATAAATGTCATACATGCCCAACAGACATTTAGTGACACATTGCGTCGCTGCATCGAAACGGGGATTATTCACGTTCAGTCGACAAGGAGATGTTCATTAACGCGAGGCACACAGCTATATTCTTTTTTCCGAGAAATTAAGAATCAGTTCTCATGTCACGGGAGTTGTTTTTTTATCATTGACGTTTACTGTTCCGGTGGCTCAGCTGTAACCGCTGATTTCAAATCTGTAACATAAAAATATCACTGATCTGTTCAGTAAAAATAAAATTGTACGATTACAGTACAGTCGACGTGGAATGATCGTAATCCACGCGTGGGCAGTGGCGGCGCTACGGGGGGGGGGGGGGGGGGGGGGCATGGGGGCATTTGCCCCCCAAACGAAGGCTTTGCCCCCCCCCCCCCAGTTGCCCCCCAACCATCTCGCATGCATTTCCATCCACCCTCACACACAAACACATTCAGTCACTCTCTCTCACACACACACACACCCCTCTCTTTTTTTATTCCCAATAATTTCCTATACATACTTAGCCCAAAGCCTCAGGCTAGCTGATAACACATCCAGGCAGTAGAGATTTAAAGACTCGGATGCAGATACTTATAAGTTATAATTAAGTTATGAGCCAACAAAGGCATGTCTATCCATATCCCTTGTCTAAAAAAATTCACGGATTTCGCATTATGACAGACGGGCATTATGAGTCTCTATCTCTCTCTCTCTCTCTCTCTCTCTCTCCCCCTCTCTCTCTCTCTCTCTCTCTCTCTCTCTCTCTCTCTCTCTCACGCACAGACCCACCAGACGCGGATCCAGGATTTTTTGAAAGGAGGACCGCTAATTACCATTACATTTAGTCGAAACTTGGACCCAAAGTCCGTAATATAATTTTTGGGTTTGGTACGTCCACATGACGTACCAAACCAAAAAAGTATATTACGGACTTTGTGTCCAAGTTTGGACTACCTCATAACAAAGTAATGATATGATCCTTTACGTATTTGCCCCCCTTCATGGGAGTCTGCCCCCCTAGTTGCCCCCACCCCCACCCCCACAAAAAAATTTCTGGCGCCGCCACTGCGCGTGGGCAGTAATGTCCAGGCATGCGTTCACCAGGTAATAAAAATCATCATTAGCAATCATCATTAGTACAATCCGGTGCTTCATTAATTAAATTGTTGATGATTAATTGGTGTTTGGAGTCTAATATTACTACGTCCGTGGAAATATTTCCCACCCGTGGACGTACTGTAGTATTTAGAAACTGTTTTCTTAGTCCCTTTGCTCTATCTTTAACTTACAGTAGTGTATAACATATTAATGAGCCATGTGAGATATTCACTATTTCACAATCAGAGGCGTCAGTGGATGGCCGATAAATAGAGGGGGTGAAGCTGATTTGTCCCCACGAAACTTCGCTTTTGTCGTTACCGTCTCCGTTGCAAATAGAATTTTGCTCGGTGAAAAATCCACCCTCGGTGTTTTACTGATAATCCACTTTCCGCGAACGTTATAGCCATGCACATAATAAACACAAGGAGCAGTCACAGAAATTATGTGTTTTCAGCCCTTTACCCAAAGTAGACGATATCAAAATTTCACCCCTCAATGAGGGGTCACGTGATATGGTTTTATTGAAATTGTTTGAAAAATAATAATTTTTTCATATGCTAATTTTGCACATTACGCGGGCGGACGATTCGTTAGATAAAGGGTTAATGGTATGCCATTCAGAGAACCGTTATATCAAAACACTTTTGACTGGCTGTCACGTGACAATGTTTGATTGACGAAAACACAGACATTTTTTTTTTATAATTTACAACATTTCAGTTTTTTCGAAACAGAGATATTTGCTGCCATAAAGTGAAACAAAAGTAAAGATCCAAAGTATTTAATTTTGAAATAAAGTTGAAAACATAAGAAACTTTACTAGTGTGTTTCAAATGTTGTTGATGCAGTACTGTCAGTGTACAGTTAAAACTAGAAGTCCTGTCATGATATACGCACAAATAGCACGTCGATCTGCGCGTTGATATACGCGTTATGACCATAGTAAGGATATAAAATTCTGTATATGTGGCTTGTGTACAGGCACATGCAATGTTTCAGCCAATGGATCTCCGAGTAACCCGGAGGCCCATTGGCAGAAACATTGCCTGTGTTTGCTATGAGTAACCAGGAGAACCTGCCGTGCTTTGGGTGCCATTCGAAATGGCAATTGCGCGCAATTTCTACGCGCAATTAAGTATAGATAAGCGCACAGTTTGTGACAGGATTTCTAGTTTTAACTGTAGACGAGGCATCTCCCACGTGCCCACGGTTGGCGTGGGTGAGCGTGGAAAATGTTCAGCGCTTGTACCCACGCAAACGTCTGCGGGCTAAAGAAATCTTTTCAGCGTGGGTGAATTAATTAACTTTGTAGAACTGCCCACGGCGAGTATATGCTCCACGGAGAATTCCATGAGTATTTAAACACTGTAATGTTACCGATTTGTCGAAAATCGCTTGAAGGCGGGGGACAGTATTACTTTTATTGTCTGGCCAATCGTTCTGATATCTATCGGACGGAGTGGATAAGTGCTGGTTGTACGACACAGAGATATTGGGGTAGGTACCACGTTCGCCGCCCCGAGGATCATGACCATCGTCGTATACTGTACCCAATTCTTGTTTCATATTTGTACATAATTTACATCAGAACACAATGTTTTAGCAAACGCAAACTCAAATGTTTAGGCTGCTTACCTGGATGCGATGTGAGAGGCAACACATCCACCCATACTATCATCTCAGCTTGGTCTTCTGTGTGTACAGTGCAACATTTTAGTATTTTCAGAAAATAAACAAAAATGGAAAGTGTGTTGTTTTCAAACATTCGCGCGTGAGCAGCCGTGCTTCAGATTAGGAGGCATGGGCAATCTAAACAGCCCGCAAACATTGGACTAACAATGAGTTTACCTATTCCACGTTTGCCCACCGCGGAAGATGAAATAAAAGCACTGGCCACGAATGACCAGAGTATTTCTTCTCCTTCACAATACCCTGATCATTACGTGCGCGCCCACAATGGGCACATTGGACTAAAAATGAGTTTATCTCTTGCACGCTTGCACACTGCGGGAGATAAAATGAAAGAACTTGCCACGGATTCCCACGGTATTTCTTCTCCTTCACAATACCGTGGATATTACGTGGGCGCCCACGGTGGGCACGTGGAAAGTGCCCCGTCCACACTGACTGTACTGTAGAGTTTGCCTGGTGGTGAATCTAATAATTTCTTGGATAAGCTATTGCGAGCGACGCATTATACATCGCCATTCTGGTATATTATGAGCACCTGTCATTTTCGTAAATTTTAGAACCAAAGCTTTGCCTTTCACTCTTTTGTCTAACATTTTAATTTCACTTTTACCTTAATACGAATGCTTCAGCGGGCATGTAAGTTAATGTACCTAGAGGAGGAGCAGCCCCCTCGAAACATTCACTGTAACCAGACAAGACCCTCTGCCTAAAATCTTGTGAAGTGTTATATGAATAATCACCGGTTTATCATGTTTGACTGTTTGTTTGTTTTTCGGAATTTAACTGGTAGAGTGTTAAATTATTTTTGGCTATCAATATTTGTTCACACATCTTTGCCTTGTTACAGTTTATGGGAGAGTGCCTGTAGGCACTCTCCCATAAACTGTAACAAGGCAAAGCCTTGGAGACTAACTGTCCTCTTTCTTGACCAGATCTGGTCGAACTGGGCCGATCTTTCGTAAATAAAATATTACAAAATCGAGACGAATGTTAAAAAAATGAATATGGCATCTGAGATTGAACCCTCTGTAATTTGGTTTCAACATATGAGATACTACAGTGATCTGAGGAGGATAGCGGATCGATAATTACAATCGGATCGCAACCCACGGTCGAAATTCGAAGTCCACTTTTGTGGCCACAGCACTGATGTTAAAACCGTGAAGAAACTATGCACCATCCCACACGAAATGGTTGTTAAACACAAATAAATAAATAAATAAATAAATAAATAAATAAATAAATAAATAAATAAAATAATTAAATAAATCGCCATTTTATGCTTACAAGATCTCGATTTTCAATTAAGAAAAGAACGCCCAGCACTACCTCTAAATGAAATACCAAACACGCTAATCAAGGAGCCGGGAACGCAGTGGCTCAGTCGTAAAAGTATTGAACTTTAAACCGAAGGGTCAACGGTTCCATCCTGACCATTGGTAACTTCGTTGTGTCCTTGGGCAAGACACTTAATCCCAATTGCTCACGTGTGGGGACGGCAGCTCTGTCTACCAAGGCGTACTGCCCATCGATGGTGCACTTGCCTCCAACAGCTGCTCACTCTTGGTCAGAGTTATTACCTTGAGGAGTTTGACAGGCGCCCGTCGCTGCCTAGTGGTTCTCTCTAGGTACTCTGCCTTCCCCCGCGCGTAAAACTGACCGACAAGATGTGTCTCTGGTGTTGCAAACGTCGTTCAACCCCAATGAAACAAACAAACAAATCAATAAGCAACCTCATCACAATGGACTAAAATCCCCTAAACGCCAGTACATGTAACACTGCTCATAAATGGAACTAACCCTAACATGAGACTTGTAGAAAAACAATATACACGAAGGAAGGTTTTAACAGACTATTTAACCCTTTACCTAACATGAAAAGCAGACGACACTTGCAAAAAAAATTCTTGAATAACTAATTTTTTTCATTTTTTGTCTCAAAAACATAGGTTATGACCCCTCGTTGGAACGAGCTCGACGAGCTCGTTCCAACGAGGGGTCATAACCTATGTTTTTGAGACAAAAAGTGAAAATATTTTGAAAATTAATTGGCGATATTTGGGAATAGCGCTGGCCGGTTTTGGCCGTTACGTTGGGTAAAGGGTATCTGAGCAATACAATTTTGCATTCAGGTTAAAAGTAGTTAAAATAAAGAATTGGAAATCGATTGACAACATTGTTCCCGAGTTTCTATCTAAGTTCAGTACCTGTAATTGTGAACATGTATTATTGAAACTTTCGTGTGCGTCAGACATCAATGGAACATTTTCAAAGGGGTTTCAGAATCCAGGTGGCGTTAGCTAAAGTACTTAAAAAATACACTGAAACGCCATCGATTATTCACGTAAGGAGGCACAATATGCTAAACAAATATCAGTAAGCTTCATTTCGCATGTATGACTACTCATGTGTATGGCTGAAAGCATAAATAGTTGATTGTGACAATGAACACCAGTTTACCAAAGAGAAAGAAAAGAATTAACCAAGTCAATACAGGATGAAGTGTGACAGCGCCTATTTTATATACTGGCAGCCTGCAAGACAATAATGGAGAGTAGTCGTTCAAAATCGATACAACTAGGGTTAGGTTGTTTATTCGCGGGAGGGGTTGAATTTATAATCAAATAAGACAGAACACAGCACGGATGAAGTACTAGTCACTGGAATCAACGATCCAAGATGGAGTTTTTCCTGTATTTCACGTGCGCTAAAAATGCCACCAAGATCGTTGATGCCTGTCCCCGTACTCTACTAGAGTTGAGTTAGGTATTTATATCACGATTAAATATAGAATAAATAGGTACTAGGGTCGGTAATCAGATTTAAATCACAAGTATAGGACAAGGGTTCTAACCACAAGGCTCTCTCGAGTGGTTAAAACCCTTATTGTACGAGTGGTTTAAATCTGATTACCGACCCTAGTACCTATTTGTTTTATTTATACCATGCTGTTAATAAATAATCGACTTTGTCACTTAAAATGGAGAAAAAACATTACTTTCTATCGCAAACACATGGGTTTGTTTTGTTTACATCTGCGCCGGTGGAGAGTACTTCCGGTTGAACGTGAATGCTTGATTGACAGCTAGACACATCATCAAAGTTGAATGAATTTACCTTGCTTTTTCAGTCAAATTATTATTAATAATTCATGCGGAATATGAAAATCTGTTTCGCACGAACATATGTGCGGAACAGAAATCGTCGACGGACTATTTTTAACCCTTTACCTAACGTAACGGCCAAAACCGGCCAGCGCTATTCTCAAAAATCGCCAATTAATTTTCATTATTTTTTTCATTTTTTGTCTCTAAAACATAGGTTATGACCCCTCATTGGAACGAGCTCGTCGAGCTCGTTCCAATGAGGGGTCGTAACCTATATTTTTGAGACAAAAAATGAAAATAATAGTTTTTCAATCATGTTTTTGCAAGTGTCGTCTGCGTTTCATGTTAGGTAAAGGGTTAAATAGAAACGACATTTCTCAGGAATCTTCTACAAATCGTGCAACGCAATTACAATTTGAATCCCTAGTGATAGCTAAAAATCGCCCCCCGAGTTGCAATGTGTTCTATGTGGCGGTAGGCACATAGAACACATTAGAATTCAGGGGACGAAATAGTACCACTGGTTTCCCTCGCAAATTTGGTTGGCGATCAAATGTGTTCTTTTTGTTGATAGTTGTCAAATGAATTGCCGAGTGTCCTTCTAATAATTGTTTTTATAGACGTGAAGGCGTGTAATAAACACAGAACGACACGCGTTTGTGAATGGATTAATCAATATGGCACTTGTGCCATCGCGGAAGGATAAAAACTCGAGGCCTGTGGCATCTCGTTCTATCCTTCCCCGCTGGCACTCGTGCCATATCGAATAACCAATTCACACACGCGTGTCGTTCTGTGCATTGCTTACTGTTTTATATCGCAACATTCCGTTCACGCCACAACGTCACTCAGATGCGTAACGTCCAGTGGGATGTGTTTTTACATGACGTTCTTAAACGTAAACCAGATTCCACGTGTGGTGTATCTAGAACATTTCCCAATGTCTGTACTGTATCGTGTCACGTTCAAAACGCACAGAAATCGTCGTATAAAAGGTTGTAATTGTAACCAACTTACCAATCTCATATTAAAATGCTAAAAACATTCTTTGAATGTGGTATGGTCTTTGATGTGGAGGGGAAGACCAAACGTTCAGAAATGGGACAGTCCGATTAAGTGTGGGGGAGAGATGTCACTTTGGACGATCGACCTTTCACGTTTGGAAATTTAAACCCTTTTTCCTGAATTGTGTCACCCTGTGTACCATTTAGTGTTCATGATGAATAGTTCAAATGATTCAGGAGAAAAAGATCAACACAATGACGTAGTAAGTATTGGAAATTTGGGGGAGCACGGTCATACAATGACACTGCCACATTGATTTATATCTGTGGTGGCCGATGTTCCTTAGTGACACGGTAGGAATACAATGCACAAAGCTATGGGTGAGACTTACGCACCTTTGCATTGAGGAAATGCAGATTTTTTACTCCATATTTAACAAACTTGAAGTCCGCGGCAGAGACAAATCACACTAGGGAATCTTTGGTCACATTTTCCTGCTAATTAGTAATTTCCAATAAAAGTGCAAAACGTTAAAGTTGTCCTCTCTCCCTCTCCCTCTCTTTCTCTCTCTCAATTACTTCTATTTATAGAGTCTTGATGTAAGTGGAGGCTGTGCCCCACAACTGACCGGTTCCTACGTCCCTGCACCAATGGTATAGCCGTGGACTGGTCATAAACCACGCGTGAGCAGTGATGTCCACGCATGCGTTTACCAGGTAATACAAATCATCAGCAGCAAAATTTTAATTAATGAAGCACCGGGTTGTACCCGGCGCTTCATTAATTAAATTTTTGGTGATTATTTCTATAATTAGTGTTTAGAATCTAATATTATTGCGTCCGAGGAAATATTGCCCGCCTGGGGGAAGTGACCAGTCCATGGCGGCCGTACTGTGGTTATCGTTTAATCAAATAAAAATGGAGAACCAATGGTAACTCTCTCAGCCTTGCAGCCCATTATTAGAGTTACGGGGTGCAAGATTATGCTAGCACTAATTGTCCTTTATTATCAAACTGTTAATTAATATATGTGATACGGTGTAATAATTGTCGCTGCCGGGGTGCATGATATGACTCATCAGCTCCCCATTCCATACAACCATACCTGACGCATGGATTTTCGAAGTTGTCAGCGATGAACTATTTATGATATAATTTTCTTTATCGCTTCAGCAAATAAAGACTTCACGAACAATTCTGCATTATAATTATTTATAGCGACAGTAACAACAAGTAATATACGTTACCAAATCTCCGTCTTTGTTGATTGTTTATTATTATACCATAAAAAATAGTTCGTTTCTAAAATTACAACAGACCCTATTATTCCACCTCGTAAGATTATAAAATGTCTCTTCAGCCGATTGTTTGAAAAAAATCCTAAGGTGCATGTCCCGATATTTGCATCAGATTCAGTTTCGTTTAGAATTATATCACTGACTCGTCGCTTGAAGACGAGGAGCCGGTAGCACAGCTTTTGGGCAAGATCCAGAATCTGATTCAGACCTCGTGACAAGCACCTAAATAGTGATAAATTCAAAATATTTCATTTTCATAATACGGTAGTCATCATATATTTTGTTCATAAACCTCATAAAAATTACGCCAAATGGGACTGTTGAAATAAATAATCACTTTTCGTCCGCAGAGATTGCAGGTCAGTTTGTGGTCTAATCTTTCAGTGAATAACACATACACGTGTATCTTCATGCACAAACCTTTTGTGTCCAAATGTTCAAAAACAGCTGTGTATATATATAAAACTCTCCCCAAACAAGGGTCTGTAATAAAATCAGATACACAGTGCCGGCTCGGTTTGGTTGCCCACACCATGAGGAAACGTACTTTCCCAGTGCTTGGATTTATTCCAGGTGTTTTTTTCTATAACTGTTTATAAAGAACGAGGGGAGGGGGTGGCAACATATGTAGCCATATAGGGAGAATCTTTGGTCATCTCAGATTGGACCCTTTTGGACTGTTAGAAGTAGTCGATCATGCAATAGTGGAGCCTGACAACAGTTTGTGGGGACAACTCATGAGGAACTCAAAAAATAATTATCAACCAAAATATATTATCTCACTGTATCTGTGTATGGAACTAAAATTATATCATAACCTGTTGATATCAAACGGTTTGAGAGAGAAAATCCTGTCCTTTCAAATCGGAAAGGAAATAAAATAACTGAAGCTGTTACATGCAGAGATCAGCGAGATGAAAAAGTTCAAGAATGCATCATTAATAGGATCCAAAACGTTTCTTGTCTTGGCATGGAATGATTACAAATTTAAAACAAGATTAAAAAGACTAACGTCTCAAGTCATTTGTTCATTTCTATAATAGAGCATTCCATTAAGCCACTGTGGGATTTAAAAAGGACATTAACGAAGCTTGTCATCCGCATGATGTGTACAATACACGCCAGGGGCCAATACTATGAAATTTTTACAACTGTATTTTCTAGAATTGTATTTTCGACATAACTGACTAAAATGAATCATTAGCATTTTAAAAGATATGGCAATTTGCCAAGTGGCAAATTGCCACATCTTTGAAAATGCTAATGCTTCATTTCAACCCATTTAAAGTCATAACTAGAAATTATACTTCACAATTCTAGAAAATACAATTGTAAAAGTTTTGTAGTATTGGCCCCAGGTGAATGTTGATTTCATTGATGACACTGATGTATCTATCTAGGGTAAAACTGTATGTCTAAATCAAGCTCTCGGGCCAACAGAGTAATTATGTAAGGAATCTGACGCTGTTGTAACCTGGAACCAGTCTAGGCATTAAATAGTCCATCGCCTACTTCTTCATTCAATCGTTCGGAAAATTGCAGTTGGTCGAAAAAAAGAACTTACTGGAATTATGGAAGCATAGTATCCGAGATCCTGCAATAATGCCTTCATGCGCAGTAATGTATATTGGTAGTACCCATTGTGAGCTTATTCATAGTGGACTATACCTCCTTGTGTAAACTACAACATGGTGAAGTTGAACAAAAAGATATTGAGTGTTTCAGGATTAGTAAACCAGAATGCTGAAACTTCCGTAGCACAACCGCATGCGGAAACTTAACCAATTTGGCAAACTGTGTTTTTAAAATTATGTGTCAGTTCTGTTTAGAAAGAAACAAATAAAGGGTGTTTCAGACATACAAAAACGAAAGCCAACCACAATTAATGCGAACCTTTTATAAAATTTACCTGGTAGAGGGCCAAATTATTGTTGATCACCAAAATTTGTTCACACGTTTTTACCTTGTTACACTTTTTTGGAGATTGCCTATATGGCCTTTACGTTATGGTATCTACACTTAAGAATAAAGCCCAAATATAGGCTTCCAACACTCCACCAGTTAAGAAATCGAGTTGCTGTTTTGTCCTTGTTCTTTGTTTTGTAGAATTGCAACATGAACGAGGTTTGATCACTGATCTCCATATAATAAGATTACTGGGGCGCTCGGTGGTTATTAACTCACCGGCCGCCATCGTGGAGGAGAGGGGGGGGGGGGGGGACCTTTGCTATAAATAGACAATGCCTAATGACGAAAAAGTCTCGACAGTCTCAAATTTTACGACGCCTCAAAATTAATTTATTTAATGGTGCTTAACGCACCATCAGCAGCTGAGTCTCTGTTGTGAAGACAAACGATTATGTAGGATACACAGATTCCACCAGAAAGTGAAATATATGCTTTACCCTCTCTCTGCCACCGTGGTTGATTCGAACTGTCTTTGTTTCTCTCTCTCTCTCTCTCCGCCCCCCCGTTCATGAGTTCATAGTAGGTTATATTTCTTTTAGTTGTTTACAGGTGGACGAAGCTTGATCTACTTGGAATTCTCTCTCTCTCTCTCTCTCTCTCTCTCTCTTTCTCTCTCTCTCTCTCCCTCTCTCTCTCTCTCTGTCTATCTGCCCGTCTGTCTATCTCTATCTCCCAACACACTCTCTCTCTCTCCCTCTCTCTGCCTATCTCATTGACTTGACGCCACTGTCTGTCCTTCCCGAGGTTTCTCTCTCTCTCTCTCTCTCTCTCTCTCTCTCTCTCTCTCTCTCTTGTACTGTCTCTCTCTCTCTGTCTCTCCGCATGCCCCCCCCCTCTGCCTGTCTCTCTCTATGTCCCTGCATGTCTCTCTCTCTCTCTAATGAGAGACACACACAAGTAGAGAGAGAGAGAGCAAACGAAAGAGAGAGGGAGAGAGAGTACAAGAGAGAGAGAGAGAAACCTCAGAAAGGACAGAGACAGAGACGTCTAGTTAATGAGATAGGCAGAGACGTAAACTCATACAGAAAGGGCTTGAATCGGTCGTGGTGACAGAGATAGGGTTATAAACATGTAAAATGAACATAAGAGTGACAGTAAAATAAATTGCGAAGACAGTGGTGAATAATGATACCGAAATTTGAATGACAAAAACTTTCTGAATATGAGATGCAGTTAAAAAAAATAAAAACAACTAAAACTTATTAAAAATATTGATTTCTTTCAGAATCCAGAGAATCTTGTAAAAGTTGATATTGTACAATAGTTCTCTCGAAGTACACTATACTGTGGCCGTGTGATGTCATCAAAATCAAACATACGGTCTAATAGAATAGGTTCTGCCAAAGGATAATGACAGGGAACGCATCCTGGTCGCGTATTACCCTTTAACAAAAAGGAATGTGTAAGTCTTGCATGGCCAATATGATATCAAGTTGATATTTCTTGTCCCTATATCCGATAAATTCTGTCTTTTGCTTGGTCAGAATGCCTTGGACAAATAGCCGTGACAAAGGGTGCACCCAACATCCAAGGTATATGAGAGCGTGCAGCATCCAGGGTATAAGCGCTCGCGAAACATCGGGGGTATATGGTTTAAATGAAAGCTTTCCGCTTTTGCTCGCCTCGAAATAAAAATCGTACCAAAACCCCCAAAATAGTCACAAATATCATTAGATTTCCGATAATACAATCAGGAAAAATAAAATAAGAGCAAATAATTCGTCCCCTGAGTACCAATGTGTTCTATGTGCAAGGAGGCACATAGAACACATTGGAACTTAGGGGACGATATGTCAACAAAATACTGTTTACTCGTTTCCTTAACGACCCAAGGGATGTAACTCTATCTGTTGTCCTCTACGATTATAAAAACAAAATAATTATTATCACGAATTTGGTCCAAATAATTGTGGAGCTGAGAAATGCGTCCACAAATGTATTTCCACTAAGTTGTATTGTGTTTCAAACGGGACAAAAGCGTTATCTCCGCCAACATGTATGGTATATGGAGATTTAATACCTGGATGTCTCATTTAAATACCTCGCCTGCGGCTCGGTGTTTAAAAACCGACATCCAGGTATTAAATCTCCATATACCATACATGTTGGCGGAGATAACTTATAATGACCTTTTCTACAAAGGTTACCAGGCGTATATTTATCATTGACATTTGGTCGGATGCAATGGAGTTTCTTATTTGTTACCACATTCCACTCCCCCGCCACATAGATTTTACATAATTACCGATAGGTTGTTTAAAATCGCTGAAATGGATTTTAGACTCAGCGATATGTTTGTTTAAAGCCCATTTTCGCTCCTCTGTCTGCCCTGGTTTAAACGGAGATGCCAACGTGTCCAGGTAACTGGCAAAACTCGATATCATATCCGTCAGACATGAGAGTATTCAACTTTTCACGAAGTTCCAAAATGAGAGGGTTCTTCAGCCTGAGGTTGAATAAAGCTAACAAAGAAAAAAGATATTGGGAAAATATAATCGACTTATGTTCTGTACATTCTTGATATGTTCAAATGCTAGTTGCAAAGCTTGAACTTCAGCTGTGAAAATATAACTTTTATTTGGTATTCTGATAGAGGTGGTCCAGCCACCAGTATTAACAACTGATGACACGTTGTCACCACCTTTCTATCCATCTGTACAGATCTCTTTATATGCACGAAACTTGGACATTATTTCGGCATATTTTTGTTCCATCTGCAGAGAGTTTGCCTCAGACTTTTTTGATGAAGCAAGATTCAAAATAACAGTAGGTTTCCTTAGATGCCACGAAGAACATGTGGCTCAAGGTTCTCTTTTATCGAATTTGATTCAAGTGTGGGCGGCTCGACATCGCTGATTGCTTTTTAAAGAAAGTTCTCTGATATCTGGGGTTGATGGTGTGGACAGTTTTCGCGCAATGCAAATGGTATATTTACAACACATTTTGCCCATTTGAACCCTGGTGGTATCTTCCATGTCAGTTCATTGGCAGAAATAGGAAGAGTCCATATTCAACATTTGGGGCAGACCAATTAATATTTCCAAAGCGCAGTCTAGGAGCTGTGCGTTAAACATATTGATCGGTCTATCCAACACAAGCACTTAGCACCCATCCTACCTGATGGCATTATGGCGTATCATGTTCCTGGACCCCAAAAGTCTCTCGGTTTCAAAGGGCTAATTAGTATTGAGAAGAACAAGTGCCCGGATTGGAAAGCTGATAATTTGTTATTAGTTTTCATGCTATGCTTTCGTTTGATGTTTTATGATGTTAACATTGTTACTCTGTGTTGCCTCAGGAACCACTATTGTATCACTCAACAAAAGTATCAGATCACAGTGCTCCTATAGGACCTATTAATTGGTATAGCAAACTATATTAGATAACAGAACGAAAATTGTGGCAATAGCTGGTCAATTTGAATCCCCATCCGCCACCAGTATATACTCTTTATCCTGTTTAATCATACCTCTAAGCTCATGCACTGTCATGACAGAAACAATCTATGCCGACATCAGTTACCGCCTTTCTAAATAATATTAAAAAATTAATACCTCTTGGAAAATGGCAAGTGGTATTGGGCATATCAATAGGTTATAGATGTACTGACTTTGATAAGTCCGACTGGTCTTAATGGCAACTGATAGCAACAATGCAGTGAATTAAGCCATTCGGCATTCAAATGACACCCTGTATCCGTTTACAACGAATGATTTGAATTTATAAAGTTATAGAAAGGGATTATTGCCATGGCAACGACAGAATGGGAAGTAAAAAAAGACTAAACACATCACGACAGTATGAAATGAGTGGATTACTGCAATCACACGTTGAGTGGATTTTCTACCCGATTGTTTTCTACAGTTTTGAGAAATAGCACATAATGCAGGTCCGAAATTAATGGATAAGCAGATATACACGCTGTTCCATGAGATGAAACCTGGGGTGCTACTCCCTATACTCTTTGATGAGAAGGTGTAGAGTGTGATCTTTTAAGAATTGAATGCAATTTTTATAATCTTTATTGGAGTATGAACGTGTGGGAATGGGTACAAATTACGTATGAATCCTTCGGGATTCATACATAATTTGTACCCATTCCCACACTTTCATACTCCAATAAAGATTATAAAAATTGCATTAAATTTTTATAATTACATTCCGTAACTGTTTAAACTACTTTTTACCAAACAACAAAGCAGAAAGACGAAATAAAACATGTACGAACGAACGAGGCGAAAAACCACCCTCACACACAAGACAAAGCGCACAACTCTGATTTTTAATTTTCACAACTTTAGAAATGGAAACGAGTATTTTTGTAACGGGCTTTATGCCACAGTTGGGAAATGTCACCAAAGAAACAGCAGCGGAGTTGATCACTGCGAGAGACGTTAAAAACCGCCCAAATACCGCCCGAATTACATTCTGCCAACTACCGTAAAATCGGGTCAAAGTTCGACCAAATGTATTCATTGGAAAATGAATTACATTTGGTCATGACGTTTTCATCCAGATGACCAATGGGAATTGAGTATCTGGACCCAAAACGTATAACTACATTAACAATGTAATTATAACCCTTTGAACACTGGTGGTATCGTCTATGTCAGTTCAATGACAGCAATTGGAAGAGTCTGTATATTCGTTATTTGGGGGTAGACAAATTAATATTTTTAACGTGCAGCCTTGGGGCTGCATGTTGAAGATTTTGATTGGTCTACACCACACCCCTCGGGTTCAAAGGGTTAATAAGCCTGATTTGGCAAGCAAATTGTTTTTAGCGCACTCATGATTATCCTTTAAATGTTCCGGTTGCATTAAAGGAGAAATGTTGCATAATATTTAAATATTTGTAGGTTATCAGAGCAAACGTGGTGAATTATAGCTACCACACCTTTTTTAATGTGAACATAACTGTATCAGTTACATCATGTCCAGTCAAGAAGAATATTGTCTGAAAACAGTCACTGAGATTTCACAAACAATAGAGACCTTGTTATCCAGGACATTGCAATATTTCTGTAATAGTTTTCTCAGGGTATCTGGGCCAAACACACTCAGGATGTATTAACATATTACAAATTTTCGCTTTCATTCCGTTTGAGACGCCAGTACAAAAATTCTGACACTCACAAAAAGAGAGAACTGTTGACATTGGTTTTGTATAAACCGCACGACAATAAGAATAAGAGACTTGAAAAATTATTCTTTACAAGTGAGTTTATTAAATATTTATCCCAGAAATCGCCGTTTATTTGAACAATAAAAGCCTTGGAAAAATTGTTGCTTCACTCATCAAGTAGGTGATAAATTTTTCCTGTAGGTTTAACACTGAAAAAAATTTATTCCTGCACTAGAGACGGACTTCTTGACCTTTGGTCTCTACCGCATTCGTGTAGCATAATTAATAGTTTAATTGTTGTTTTCTTTAAACCTTTTTGAAATTATTACACAATGCCGGTAGAAAACACCACACACTGTTCATTTAATAAAATATTTTTGAAAGTTTAGCTCAAGTTTGTAGGGAATTATTTTTAGACAAAAATGTATTACTGCGCCTTGTTTATTTTTGCCAATCTTGCTTGTCGATCGATTTGGACAAATGTGCTCCTCACTTCTCGCTGTGTTTTGTAGCGAGTAACAGCATGATTTCGCCGCGACTGCCCTGTAAAGGATTTATGGTATAAAAATATAAACGTATAGTGTTTCCAAGTAAAAATATTTATTCTACTCGTAGAATTAAGAATGAAACCGACTCACCGGAGGCTCGTCGGTTTCATTCTTAATCCTACTCGTCGAATACATTTTTTACTTGAAAACGCTATACGTTTATTCTATATTTAAATTACAAAACAATTTTGGGGGACCTGAGCATAACTTATTAATCTTATAGAATCCAAGGGCACCACAAATGCACCATAAACTACACATACACAGATTTTGACCGTGACGATTGCCACCAAACTGTTGCTGTTTACATTCACCTGAAATGCGTTGTAGCCGAGTAGGGGGAGGGGGTGGTTCAGTCTGTCAACATTTCTTATATTTTGATTAGAAGCCAGTCGTGTGTATTGACTGGCAAAACAACTGTTTCCGGGAATCATAAATCTACATTGTCGAGTTCTAAAAACTAGAGAAAAGCAGACGGCCCACAACCTTATCAGATACTAAATTATTCATCGTGCGTATCATTTGATAGAGGAATTCCATCTTCTTAGTATTGTGTAAGCTTTATTAAATTAATCATTCTCTCAATGTTTAATTGGTAGCATAATTTATTTATAATGCAGTGATAATCTATTCTATAGACCATCACTGCATAATTGATACCGTTACATTCAAGTGTGAGATGCCGGGGTACCCTGTACAGGGATGAATCCACGATATTTTTGTTCGATGGTTGCAAAATGTCGAGTCGAACATTTTTCTAAACATATGTGTCCAAAAATCAAAATTTGGTATGTTTTTACCCAGTCTTGCTGTCGATGCACGGACAAATTTGTTGCCTTTTATTTAAAAAAAATAAGATTACTAAATAAAAAGAGATGTAATTCTTCTATTATTTACCCCTATCTCGGGAACATTTTTCTTTGTAGCTGTCTCGACAGATTTAGTGTTTTCGGCGAACAGTTCGTCACTATACTTAAGCAGTTAACATAATACGAGACGAGAGTGGTTCCCTCTGGAGATGTAGATATACAGTTAAAGCTAGAAGTCCTGTCATGAAATGCGCACAAAAAGCACGTCGATCTGCGCGTTAATCTACGCGTTATGACCATAGTAAGGCTATCAAATTCTGTACATATGGCCTGTGCATAAGCAATGTGATCAATTTTCCCCATAGGCAGAAACATTGCCTATGTTTGCTATGAGTAACCAGGAGAACCTGTCTTGCTTTGGGTGTCATTCGATATGGCAATTGCCTGCAATTCCTTCGCGCAATTAAGCCTAGATAAGTGCACTGTTCGTGACAGGACTTCTAGTTTTAACTGTAGTAGGCCTCTCGTTTTAGAAATTACGGGAGAGCGACTATCAGACTCCCAGGAAAAGAGCTAGGAGGGCAACTTGAGCTGACTTCCTCTCCCATAGTATAACCATCATTTCACTATGGCGAGAAACCCTACATCTGATGCTTCTCTTTAATACCATCCGGTAGGAGCTGTTAACCGTGAAAGGTCTTTATCAAAGTTTAGTTTAAAGAATATTTATTTGAAAATTACGTTCAATGTATAAAATATGATACATCCCCTGGCGCTTCTATACGTTAGCTCATGTTGGTGGTATAGTTTAGAAGATGAATGCATATATTTCTATCTGAAGGAGAGACCGCCACTTTTTAGTCAGATTCAGTTAATTTCAAACCAAGTCGTCGACACCGAGACCGCGTCAGAATGCCCCACACCTACACGCGCAAACAACTTTATCCCATAAATGGCCGTTTATTTGAACAATAAAGGCCTTGGATAAATTTTTGCTTTATTCACCTAGTAGGGTGATCAATTTTCCCCATAGGTTTAACACTGAGAGAATTTATTCCCCTAGTAGCGACGGACTTGTTTACCCCTGGCCTCTACCACATTTGTCTAGCACAATTAATAGTTCGATTGTTGATTTCTTTCAATCTTTTTGAACGTATTACACAATGCCAGTAGAAATCACCACCCACTGTTCATATAAAAAAGTATTTTTGCAAGTTTAGCTCAAGTTTGTAGGGGAATTATTTTTAGACATAAATGTATTACTGCGCCTTGTTTATTTTTGCCAATTTTGCTGGTCGATCGAATTGGACCAATGTGCTCCTCACTTCTCGCTGCGTTTTGTAGTGAATTATAGCACGATTTTGCCGCGACTGCCCTGTAGAAGATTTATGGGATAAACAAAATAAACGTATAGTGTTTTCAAGTAAAAAAATTATTCTACTCGTAGAATTAAGAATGAAACCGACTCGCCAGAGGCTCGTCGGTTTCATTCTTAATCCTACTCATATAATAATTTTTTTACTTGAAAACACTATACGTTTATTCTATATTCTCTGCAGTCAGGGTAGGTCTAAACAGTTTGGCAAATAAATAATTTTTTCCAGTTTTAACATACTCTACTCGTCTCAGAACAAGTTGCTTAATATACGGTCAAGGGTAGATCAATAGTCAAATTACCTTGGTGGTGGTTTCTAGTCAAGGCTTTGCTGCCTCTAGATGTAGCCAGACTTGACTAGAAATCACTGCTAATCTGTAAGATACAAGAGGTGTGGTGTGCAGTAAAAATATTGAAATTTACCAGCCACAAGGGTTAAAAGAGACTCTGCATGCTAGACAAACTGTGCACACACATGTCTGAGTTTCCTTTAGATTATTCTGGGTGTGCAATGGCCGCTCTCCTTATTTTGAAATCAGGCGGGTCACAGAGGACGAGTGCGATCGTACAAAGCGACAGACCTGTTATAAAATAATAAATATCACGCGTGTCGGGATGTAGACCCCTTTTCAAAAGGCCTGTCAACGGCACTGTCACGATTAAATATCTAATCTCCACTAACACGGCTTGCATTCTTATATTCTGCCAAGAATAATTATAAGACTCTGTTATTACCGAGAACATACATTTATTTGGATTACTGTCATTTGTATACGCCATTGTCTTGGTAACAAAGCAGTAAACCGGATTACACAGGTCACTTCAGTATTTTATGTATCTCGTGGGTGTAATATAAAGAGGTTGGTAACTAGTACGGTGTACCTACTCCATCAATGTCCTTTTCCTAGATCGTTTACAGAAAAATACTACAAGTAACCACGTCATGAATGAAAAAATACCCTGATTTGATATCTAAGGTGAAATAGACCACACTGACAGATGACAATATCGCACCAGTAATATTACCAGAGCTTAGTTAAGAGATCAAGGCAAAGCAAATCCTTCGCCGGTAACACTAAATTAAGCACAGGGAAGGATGCGGACAATTTTTCAGAAAAAAAAGTTAACATAATTTTTTAACCCTGATTTATCTTCCATGTCAGTTAAATGGCATCATTTGGAAAAGTCCATATTCGTTATTTGGGGGTAGACCAATTTATTTATTGAAAATATTGCTTGGGTCGACCATACAAATTCACTGAGCAATCTTCCACTTTGTGAATCCAGGTCCCGTCACGATACTTGACCGGAAAAGAAGTCTTTCGCGTTCAAAGGTATTATACTTTATGTTTAGGCAGAGACAGGCGTAAGGATATCTATCTATAAACCTTCATTCGAGTAACACTCATAACACCTCCAGAGGACAAACTTATAATTTTAATAGGTGTACTTTTCACATTATTTATTTATTTATTTATTTATTTATTTATTTATTTATTGGGGTTTAACGACACTTTCGACAGCCAGAGTCATCTCGTGCCGGGTAGTTTTAGGGTGGAGAAATCCGGAGTACCGGGAGAGAACGATCGAGCACCGACGAGCAACTGTCAGTCTCCCCAACGTACTAACTCCGCACAAGCAGAATTAGCATTGCTTGAACACAAATGCACCATTGCGTTGGTCGGTGGTTCTCTCCGGGTACTCCGGCTTCCTCCACCCGTAAAACTGTCATGGTCACGATTAGCCATTGTGCATAAGTATGTGACCTAAAACACCAATAAATAAATAAATAAATAAAATAAATAAATAAATAAATAAATAAATAAATAAATAAATAAATAAATAAATGAATAAATAAATAAATAAATAAATAAATAAATAAATAAATAAATAAATAATGCCCCATGGACGTTCAGTATGTCTTAGTACACAGCGCCACGGTACCCCCACGTGTGCAATCAGAATTAAGTGCCTTGCCCAAGGACACAACGCAGTTTCCCCTGGCGAGGATCGAACCGTGAATCTATCGGTTTGAAATCCAATGACGTTACCACTGAGATACCGTACTTCCTACTTTTCACATCGATTAACATAGAAAAAGTTATATAGAGGATCTCAAACGAGTGATGTTTGGATATAAGAATTTTTGAAACGAGTTTGATGAATTTGATTCACAACTCGCCTTTAGGCGAGTTGTGAATCGAATTCATCAAACTCGTTTCAAAAAATCTTATATCCAAACATCACGAGTTAAAGATTCTGTATATCACATGAATTTTCGAATGTTTTTTACACTTTTTATTTAATTCATTGTCGATAAATTCTACCAAAACAACCGACAATCAGTTCGTTGGCTCGGACGCTTCACTCCATGACGTCATGAATGCGCTTTACTTGCACCTGTTGTCGTAATTGACGTCACGTGAACTACGCACAAGAATACAATGCTGCTGCTATGGAACCACGCGATGATCAGACACTAGTTGATAATCAGGAAATAAGACATGGGTTGTTACGTCGAAATTAACGACGCTTCATGTGATATAACTGGATAAAATAGGGTCAAGGGGAAATCATACCGGCGAGAAACATATATTGCTGTCGATATAAAGGATCGTATGACGCGGTTTTGAAATGCTCTGCAGCTGAATTTGATCTGTTATTCTTGATCTGTTGCTAGTCACATGCACAGCAAACTGAGATGGGCTGACGAACGAGAGAAAAACACCCTCCTAGTAGAGTTTGACTCGGATACATTGAGTTCTAAACAAACCCTAATGTACCTTGAGGTTTAACCCTTTCAACAGTCACTTCGGAAATGGTAATATCTTCCACACTACTATGCACTGGGAAATTAGAGAGTCTATCTTGTAGATGCCGGGCTATCGGATTATAATTTAATCATACAGCCCTAAAGGAAGTATGATTAAATGTTCACTAACCCTTCTATATATTTAGGCGTCGTTTGTGTTGTCTACTCCAGGAATCTCAACTTTGCTTTACGCAAAAATTATGCATACCGTTTTTAAAGGGTCAATCCAGAAGTCCATTAGAGGAGACTTTGGTTGTGCTTTTTGAAATGATTTTATTGTGTCACCATTTGGATCTATCGGTTGAGTTACAATGTTTGAGATGTTCATTGAAAATAACTATTGACTTTATTTTGTAGAAACTTATTGATTGGTCTACCCCATACATTTACTGAACCGCCATCCTATTTGATGGTGTTATGACGTATCATGCTTCTGGCCGGAAAAACGGCCGCTCGGATTCAAACGATTAACACTAACATCCGGTTATCACCAGAAATCTGTTTCAAGGACCTTCTATCAGTTTCCTCAGAGAACATGTCGCCAAATCGATGCCAACTCATTCCAGACTGATGCAAAAGCAAATTTCATAAAATTATTCTCCCAATGTCCTTGACAAAATGGGATGATTTAATTGTATTATCTGAAACTATGATAAATTTGAGTTTTCTACACATCACAATTTAGGAACTACAGTTTCTTCGCGGAGTGTTCGCTACCTGGTTATAAAGCAGATAATCACAATATACATGGGAGTTTGTATTGGCTTGTGGGGATCTACAGTATGGCCGTCGTGGACTGGTCACTTTCCACGGCTGGGCAATATTTTCATGGACGCAATAATATTAGATTCCAAACATTAATTATAGGAATAATCATCAAAAATTTAATCAATGAAGCACCGGGTACAACCCGGTGTTTCATTAATTAAAATTTTGCTGATGATAGTTGTTATTACCTTGTAAACGCATGCGTGGACACACTGTCCACGCGTGGATTACGACAGTCCACGACGACCATACTGTGCGCTGCATTTCCGCTTGAAAAAATAACCTTTTTGACAGTTTTAACAGACTGAGTGGTGAAAGCTCATATTTGAACAGCCCCCCCCCCCCCCCCCCCTCCTCAAAGATGGCGGAAGTTGGGCCACTTTCCTGTTTATAACTGAACTTTCCAGCAATCCGGGTGTGTTCAGGTCAGTGGTGGTGATATCGTAGAAGTCACTTAATTGCGTATTTCTTAATTGATTAACCGAAATCAAAACCATTTACAAAGGCTTCTACACAAATTTTACTTGTTAATTACCTGTAGGTCATGGAGTGGATTCCTATTAATAATAGTTTACATGTAAGTAAATATATTTAGAGATCTAGTCGTGCACAGTATACCCATCTTCACGAGCGACGCAGTCGCGAGTGAAGATCCTCATATTTCTTGTAGCCACGAACGAGATATTTTCGGTATTCATCAAATTTTCGTGAATTTTCTTTTTATTTAATGCTCTACGACTACAAACTCTCCAATTTGTGGCCTTTATTTGCCATTAAGGCGCAAAATTTATGTGCCGAACCGGCGTCCATATAAAAATTACAACAACCAAACTCCAACCATTGGAATGTGTGAATATCCGCACAAAAAGTAGTCCCGTCTTATTTCTCCCCTAACTTTACGATTTACCAAGGCTGGCGAATTGAAATAATCGCAATGTGTTTCGAAGAAATAGAACAATAACAAAAAACACCACTTTCTTATTTTCAATAACAAGACACGTCATTTTATTGTTTTGAACTCAATGCACTGAAGACGTGTGAAGTTGAACTGAAGAAATTTGAAAGTGATTTCGGCTTTTCGCTGGAAGGTGAATGAGAAAGTCAAACTTTGAAACCGCTGATTTAATGAATTGATTTAGTCACTGTCACTATCAATTATTCGAATTCGTTTGTATTTGGGACTCTGGAATTCATTACTGATGTGCTGACTCTGTGATGATTGCATGTAAATGTTTATCGGCCCATTAAACGTGCTGCCACTGAACATCGAAGACAGTGGAAATGAACCTACGATGAAATATCGATTTCTAAATATCATTTTGATATTTCGTTTTGCCGACCGACAGGGGAATATGACTTAATTTTTCAGCGTGAATTGATGCCTGAGCATTAAATAAAAGCATTTACTCTGTTATATAATGTTTAAGATCCAATACTTCCTGTAGACCCACCTGCGAATCTTTGAAAACACAGACCAGCCAATCGTTGTCAAGCCAGTTCACTGCTGCGTGTATTGAACCGCAACAGAAAAATGTAGTTCACCTGTAATTTTGTCACAACATTGAGAAATGGATGGAAAGTGTTTAAAAATAAGAATTTACCCTGCTCACCCGATATCAAAATTTGTAATTATTTTAAAACAATTTCCAAAAATTCAAACAAAACCATATTATGTGATCCCTCATTAGAACGAGCGCGACGAGCTCGTTCTAATGAGGGGGTCACATGATATGGTTTTGTTGAAATTTGTAAAAAGAATTTTCCCAAAAGCTCTGTCTGTAAATTACGCGGGTGGTTGTGGTCGATTCGGTCGGTAATTGGTTAATGAGAGGGAAACCCACCAGAAACACATTTCCTATTGAGATTTGGTAGTTGTCTTAATTATTTATTTATTTATTTAATGGTTTTAAGGTCACATACTTATGTACAATGGCTAATCGTGACCGTGACAGTTTTACGGGTGGAGGAAGCCGGAGTACTCGGAGAGAACCACCGAGCAACGACGAGCAGCTGTCAGCTCTCCAACATCGTAACTCTGAACTCTGCACCGCAGCACAGGCAGGGTTAGATTGGTTGAAGACATGCGCACCATCGACGTGCAGTACGCCTCAGTACACAGCGTCATCGTGCCCCCATGTAGGCAATCGGGGTGAAGTGTCTTGCCCAAGGACACAACGCAGGTGGGATTCGAACCGAGGACCTCTCGGCTTGCAGCCTGCACCTCTACCAACTGAGCCACCGCGCCCCCTAGTTGTCTTAATTATCATAGGCAATAGTCTAGATATTGTAGCTTAAATAAATGCCTGGCAGGTGGACTTTGCTTTTTGTAAGATGATAAAACGAAAATCAAAACTGTTTGAGAGGGTCAAGAATTTATTTCGTTTCTGAGCGCGAAACGTAGAATTTATTTTAAACCACCTTATTGGATAATCGGAAATGTCTAACAAATACATTTCGATGTCTGTAGTCTTAAAAGATATATGAGTATTTCTCCCCGCCGCGGTGGATCAATGGTTTCGACAGTGGACTTCAACCCGCAAGGTTAGCGGTTCGATCCCCACCAGGGGTAAATGCATTGTGTCCATGGGCAAGGCACTTGGTTCCGATTGCCCAGGTGGGAGCATGGTGGCACTGTGTACTATGGTGTACAACACGTCGATGGTACACTTGCCCTCAACCAATGCAAACCCGGCTTATGCGGAGTTAGTACGTTGGGGGGTCTGACGGTTTTTCGGTGATTCTCTCTGGGTGCTCCGGCATCCTCCACCTGTAAAACTGTCCGACCTGAAGTCGTTAAGCTCCAATATAAAAAATTCTCACCGGATTGACGCGTATTACGCAATGAGTTTAGATCCATATCACAGGGCATGTTTTGGCGTTTTAATTGCAGTTATCAACGCAGATAATAAAACGTATACCAACTGATGTTTCGCTCATGAAAACTCATATGTCATTGAAGTAACTCACGAGATAATTCTAGTAGCCTTCTCAAACACAGCAGATATCCTCTGTATTTTCGTGTTAGATAGATCTTTATTTTGCAGTATACTAGTACATTGATTACAAAATAACATTACAACAAACAGGAACATAAGCTAGTATACAGCATGGAAATGGCATAGCCTATAAGGCTGTCTTCCTGCCATTCCCTTAAAAAGAAAGTTTCTTTGGCATCAGTGTATCGAAGTGCTTTCCACAAGACGGGGGTTGTCTGATCTTTTATTTGTAATTCAGGGAGGCTAGAATGTATTTGAGAATTAAGGGATGGGAAGAGGAGGATGAGATGTCAGAAGATAACAGCTGGCGGATGACATAGTCGGGCCACGTTGGGTTGTCACATTTGGAGTTTGGACGCGTATAATTATTCAAGGCTTTATCAATTAAGGACTTTTTTAAATTGGGCTCTATTTAATTGCTGGATTTGTGGGTCTATACTATTCCAGGTTCTTGGGAAGGAGTGTAATGGCAGCACAGCAGAGAACTGTGTTCTTGGTTTGCGGGTATCTAACTTACCGGTTTGCCTTGTATTCATTCCTGAGGGGTTTCTATATACTTGAAAGGTATCATCGAATAACATGTTATGTTTCGGTATACACACCAAGAGGATAGGTATCCTTAATGCGACCAATTTGTGAGCTGAGTAAACTCTTTGAGAATGAGATGAAAGCATCATTCGCATCGCTGTGTTGAATGCATTATTTTTTAGGGTCATGGCGCGAATGCATTATTTTTCAGGGTCATAGCGCTCAAATACAGTTACTTCTTTGAGAAAATATGCCTAAACGCTCTGTGGACGCGATGCGAGAGAGGCGCGCAATACGATAAAGATATACACAAATCGTGATTTTTGTCCTCCCGATTTTTAATGTCAACATAGCGTGACATTTCTCTTTAGTGTGAGACTTGCTGTTTACCTAACACAACCAGTGAATGAACGCAGTCCAATTTATACAAAACTGCGCCTTCAATGGTTGCGTTAGAAGTCTTTCTGACATCAAATGCAATGTTCTGGATAGAGAAGCCACTTGCCCCCCTCCCCTCTCTGTCTCTCTCTCAGTCAGGCGGCCATCAATCAGTTGTCGATACACTTAATTTATTTTCAGATCTAACCACAAGTTCCCTCTTGTCAACCCCTTAGGTCCAGAGGACCAATACCAAGTGCCCTCTTGTCAGCCTCTTGGCTGCTCATCATCAGAGGCGCTGGGTATGCGACAAGTAACACCACAAGCTAAGAAGGTGAGGGCGTGTGACAAGTGACACTACCCAATAATTCTTCCAGTCGGAAAGTTTTCGTCGGGAATGGAGTCTTAGAATAGATATTCGCTCTTGTTAGTAATCATCTACAATCTACAAAACTAAATTTTATACCCTGACGAATGTTACACAGTCGCACGGCCATACAAATGGAGGTCTGTATCACCAAATTCAGGCTCTTCCAAAGTGACCAATTTTGAGTACTGTACGTGCTAATTAAAACAGAGGTCGGTAAGCCCTTGCATCACGACTACTACACGTATTTATCCACAAATAGATTTTCAAGGACTCTTAAGTATTTGAACTATACTGATTCAAAAAAGAAAGTAAAATAAACTTTGAGGAGCAATGTTTTTAATATTATCGACTTTAATCCCAAACAAATTATTGTAAATTCATATTTCGAGCCTAGCGGTATGAATTTGCATAATTTCATGTTCTTACTGTTGCCAGCGTCACGTAAGGACGTCGAAGTTCAGACATGGGGTGAAATGAAAAGTTCAAACATGCAGTCAATAGCGTGTATGCCCACCGTTTGCCTCTTAGATGGCAAGACATCAACGGCGTATGGACCTGATAAGTCTCTGGATGTCACCTCGTGTATTGCGTTCCACTCCTGCCTTAGAACATTACGTAAATCGCCTAACGTCTGAAGATCATGAAGTCGTACCCGACGGTCCAGTTGATCCCAAAGATGCTCGATTGGCGACAAGTCTGGCGAGAGTGGGGGCCAGGGAAGAGGTTAGATGATTTGTTCCTCAAGAGAGTCACGACAGATACACGCCACGTGACATCGGGCATTGTCTTGCAGGAATAACTGCCATCCGACGTTAGCGTTGAACAGCGGGACAGCAACAGCGTTAAGAATTTCGTTCCTATATCGCTGTCCATTCAGATTACCTTCGATGATGATCAACTGTGTTCGATGGTGCAAGGAAATTCCTGCCCAAACCATTACACTACCCCCCGCCGAAACGGTTGCATTCCCGCACGCAAGTATCAGAAAACTGTTCTCCTCGTCGGCGATACACTCTTGTCCTACCATCAGCGCGCCGTAGACACAATCGTGATTCATCACTAAAAAGAAATATGCTCCAACGCTGCTGAGTCCAGCGAACACGCTGACGTACCCATTCCATTCTGACGGTACGATGACGTTGGGTAAGGATTGGTCCGTGGTATGGACACCTACTTCGGATGCCGTGTTCAGTGAGTCTGTTGTGGACAGTTTGTGCACTGATTCTATTGTTAGTTCTATCGGAATAATTGCTGCTGTCCTCATCGCCCGAAGGTAGCGATCCCGCAAGTGAGACGTCCTGATGTGTCCGTCTTGTGCAGGAGTCGTAACTCTTGGTCGACCTGAACGCGGTCGGTCGGCAGTAGATGCAGTGGTTGTATACCTTCCAATGAGACGGTAAATAGTGGCCACAGTGACTCCTAACCAAGCAGCGAACTCATCTGGCGGTATCCCAGCCTCATGCATACCAATGGCACCCAACCTCTGATTTTCGGTTAACCTTGGCATTTTTTAAAATGTCGGAAGCCAAAAACTAGCGTGTTTTCTCAATAACGTAGGCTCTCTAGCACAACATAACACAAAGAAAATCGTCGGTCACCCATTCAATTTGACATTCTCGGGTAGCACGTGCTATTTTGAAAATCCGTAGCAAAATTGTATACGGTTGAGTGGACAACAACAACATGTCATTGAATTCTTTGCACGACTTCTTGCCCACAAACATGCAACATTAGAACTGTTATATATCATCCTTTATGCTATTTTTCACATTTGTTTCTATTGTACTTTCTTTATTGACTCAGTATATAACCCCGACCGACTAATATTTCAACTACATCATCAAGGCATGCCTTCAACGAAGGCATGCCTTGATGATATAGCTGGAATATATCACCAGAAGATACTTGAGTGATCATAGTTTGAACAACTCAAGTTCACATCCCCAATCTGTCAAATTTACGACGTCCCGTCAATCATTCGGACTCTCCCCAACACTTGACATGACAAAAGTGCTGATGGCATTCGATCGATATCGACCGTTAAGGAAATAATATACAGCGATGATGGAAGTCAATATGTGTAAGATCACCAAGTTATTAAGGATATATATAGATGAAGATAACTACCTTTCGATCGTGTGATTGTCCTGGAAACAAATGATAAAATCGTTGACATCAAACACGTACGACTTAAACCTAATTTTACAAACCCAATCAATGTCACTAACTTCGTTTATCTGCTGATGTTTTTTATATCTATTTTTCATTTTTCGTTTATCAAATGCTTTTATTCTCGCAACGTAAAAGAAAAAAACTTCAGCATTTCTCAGCGTGTTCGAATCTAATCAGAAACAAAATACGTATATATATATGACATTTATCTAACAGTCAACTTAATTTGCACCCCAAAACTCGGAAAAAACGTTTGTATCAGCCCCCCTCCCACCCTCCCCACCCCCTCCCCCCCGTTCCGATTCCGTATCAGACAGATTCAACTTCCGGTAAACACCGCTCTATCACATATATGCATTGTTACGCATTAAAATATGAAATTCAAAATTTTGACCAATTGCAACCCAATTTATACTAAAAAAACGGGGGAAACGGGCTTTATGTAACGGGATTATTAGACAAATGTTTTATCACGACCAAATCGTCGCCTGAGTGCTAGAATGTTCTATGTCCCACAGGGGACATAGAACATTCTAGCATTCAGGCGACGAAATGCATATCCTATAATTTCTATCAGATTCTCGGTCGTGTTTACAATCGGATCGCAACTCGCCCTTACGGGCTCGTTGCGATCCAATTGTGAACACGACCTCAAATCTGCTACAAATTACAGGACATGCACATGGACATTATACTGTATATTTATCTGATGCATCCACACATCCTAGTTAGGCCCGAAGCGAGGATACCAAAATTTTCCGACATGATGCGGCAAGACGGAAACTTTTGAAACAGTGTTCCTGATAATTGACCGTCAGTAGAAACTTGGCCCCTGACTCAATATACTTCTTTAACCCTTTACCCAACGTAACGGCCAAAACCGGCCAGCGCTATTCTCAAAAATCGCCAATTAATTATCACTATTTTTTTCATTTTTTGTCTCAAAAACATAGGTTATGACCCCTCGTTGGAACGAGCTCGTCGAGCTCGTTCCAACGAGGGGTCATAACCTATGTTTTTGAGACAAAAAATGAAAAAAATTAGTTATTCAAGATTTTCTTTTGCAAGTGTCGTCTGCTTTTCACGTTAGGTAAAGGGTTAAAACAATAATAAGCAAAACATCCTACTTCCTTTATTATTATAATTTTAAAGAATTACTTTCTTCTCATGGAAGTAATTGTTTAAAATTAAAACAATGCACGAACACATTTTTCACTACTCACTTGTCATGTACTTGTAACGACCGCTCTCATTACAAAGCGCATATGGAACACTAGAGAAACAGAATTTACTGCATCCAGTAAATTCAAGTCTGCGTGAAAAGGGTTAAAGTATGAGGACAAAACTATATAGCAAGAGAATTTATGGAGGCTTATTTTCGGGAGTTAAATATTTTTTAAACAAATCAGAAATGGATTTTCGTTAACGGTATTTACAGATATTCATACAGGAATCAGGACAATTTTTTATAAGAAACCAGAAAAGGCATATATGTGCACACTATTTAAATGATTCGATCAAGGGATCAGAAATTGGCATTACTGGCTCTGCCACTTACTTGAATGATCAGATACATGGATAATCTTCAGAATTGCATTAGTTGTTACAAAATGCAATTCCTAATAGTTCTGAAAAATCTGCACTTAATCACCTCCGTTGACCGCATTGAGGTGGGCCACATATGGAACCTTGAAGCAAGTTTCAACTCATTCGTTGTAGGTTCCATGTCTATAGGTCATACCAAGCCTGAAGTATGAGCGTAAAGCACTTTAAAAATATTGGCTCCACCAACTCCGGATCGGCCATATTTGTAGATGATAGCAAATATTCGTATTAGCTAGAAAATGTTATGGTACCTGGTACCTCTGGAAAATATATTGCAAGTAAAAGAATTCAGTAATGTTGGAATATAGATGTAAAACGGCCTTAAAGGCCCCCAAGAGCCTATCTGAAGATTTTTTGGCACTGGCAAAATACCGAGGTCTCATCAATGCCCTTGCGTGTTTTGAGCAACATTGTGAGAACAGAAAGTGTTATCATTATTCCTGCATTGCAAAAGTAAAATTTTGGGGACCCATATTAAGATATTGAGAGGGGAAAAACAATCCCTTTAAATAATACATTTTAACCCTTTAAAAAATTAGCTCATTCCATTGAGAGGTCATAAGAAAATAATGAAAATTGAATGGAAATTTCTGTGAATAGCGCTGGCTGGTTTTAGCCGTTGTGTTAGGTAATGGCTTAGAATGTCTTACTTTGGAAGGTACACCTGAAAAGGTGTCCCATTCCATGTAGAATTAAAAGTTCAAGAAGGAAAGCGTAAAAACATTCTGTAGCCATGAGTTATATGAAAGGTGTTTGTCCTCACATTGAAGTATTAAGAGGGTTAAAACAGATCATTCAAATATTCCATTTCATTACTTTATAACAGTGACAGGTGTTTCGAGAAAGCCACACACCACTCCATTCCCGAAACCTGTTGATCCTGAGTTATGATTGAGAATAAATAAATTTTAAAAATGCTTTGAATTGAGAAGGGTTCTTTATTCAACACGGTTTGAGAAATAATTTTGTAACATTATATTAAATAAATATACAATGCTATTCTATGTAACAGTTACAACTTTCTCTCTGATCTCTTTGTTTGTGTGAGATTCTCTAAAGTTTTAAATAATGGCTATTGGTTCAGTGAACTCATTTGCCAGTACAGTCTATCAGTATAACAAAAACATTAATATATGATTGATTGTATTCGTGTTATCGTGTTGACAAACAGTGCAGAAATATTACAACTACACCATCCAGGCATGCCTTTTATGAATGTTATTTATTTATTTACTGGGTTTATCGACACTTTTGACAGCCACTGTCACCTTGTGTCGGACGGTTTTACGGGTGGGGGAAGCCGGAAGCCTGAGAGAACCACCGAGCAACGGCGAGTAACTGTCAGGCTCTTCAGCAGACGGACTCCACACAAGCAGGGTTAGCATTGGTTAAAGACAAGTACACCATCGACGTGCAGTACGCGTTAGTGCACAATGCCACCGTGCCCCCACGTGGGCAATGCCCAAGAACATAACACGGATGCTGCAGCTGGGATTCGCGCCGAGGACGTCTCAGTTTGCAACCTTCACCTCTATCTACTGAGCCACGACGACCCTTTTGTGAATGTAATTAGAATACTTTGGAGGATTATTTTGATGGATAAAATAGTTTCAAAAAGAAATCAGAAATAGGTTTTCGTTAACAGTATTTAAAGATATTCATTCAGGAATCGGACAAATTTTTCCAAGAAACCAGACAAGGCATATATGTGCACAGCATTCAAGAGTTCGATCACGGGAATGCATTATGGATCCGAAAATGTGATTTCCAGCAATTCCGAAAAATGCACTCAATAATCCCTGTGTGACCTCAGTGACCTTGAGCCATATTTGGAATCTCCATCGCGTGTCGACTCATTTAGTGTTGGTCCGAGGTCCATACATCACACCATGCTTGAGATATGAGCGTGACCCACATTCAAAACACCCCTAAAGACACCCCACACCCTAAAGCCCCAGGAATCTGCAAAACTTGGGTGAACTTGTGACTGTCTATTCGCATGCCAAATACCAGCGAAATAGGACAATTCATTTTCGAGTTATCGCGCGGACAATGAAGCGCATAGAAGACAGAAGACAGGAGAATAAGAAGAAGAATAAAAAAAAATAAAAAAAAAATAAAAAATAAACCATACAAAAACAATACAATAGTCTGTGTGTTTCACACAGACTAATAAATATATTTTTACTCAGTGAAAATTGTGTTTTTCATTCATGAAATAGGCAACCTTTTTACAAATTAGCGGCTTCCAAAAAAAAATGGTTTTCGGACAACAAAACAATTTTTCTGAAGTACAACCAACATGGTCGATAGGGGTGGGGGAGGGGCGGAACGCCTCCGGTCGCCATCCTAGCTTTGGGCCTGAATCCTGGAGGAAAGGTTAAGGCAACCCTACAAAACCGTTTGATACAAATTCCCATGATAATCTGTTGCATGAAAATCTATAGAACCTACAGTGAAGTCTTGAGAAGGTTAAAAGCAATGAAATGAATAATTTATACTTTATTTCCATGTAAAGCAAAGGGTTTCTCTCAACTTGGTTTGGGGAACTGGCATCTGACTGAAATAGCAGATAACATTTAATGTTTGACAGCTACCTCCACATTCTGTTTACATTGTCTTCACTGTGAATAAATACAACATAGTATTGCTTCAGGAGAATTTACTGTTACTGGAAATTAGAGGCTGTGAAAATCATGTGGCCGACTGGGCCATACTCAAATGCCCTAGCGACCAGAAAAACATAGGGTGCCGAGAACTTGTGACTGTCTGTCAGTATGCCAAAAAATCAGCGAGATAGGGCAATTCGTTTTCGAGTTATCGCACTGACAAAGAAGTGCATAGGAGACAGGAGAATAAGAAAAAAAGAAAAGAAAAAGAAACCGCACAAAAACAATAATCTGTGTGTTTCACAGAGACTAATTATGGAGATTGTAACTGAGAGTCCAAGTGTACTGATATTTGGACTATGATTCCCACACTCGAGTAGATGCCAGGTGGTATGTTGATAATAACTAGTATTCTCTTGTAGAATATTATTGTCAACTAACAATGATATTGCAGGATTTGTTTATAAGTTTTATAGTAATAATCGGAGAGAGTTTCCGTATTTTATTGTTTAAGTTATCAATAAATAACAACATGCACTGAGTAGGCATCACATGATGCTCAGTTTGCAGAATGTAAATTCCACCGCTCAATTCTGCCGGTTAACAAACACCCGGCGGAGTGCGTATTTAGACTCTGAAATACTGTAAAGCTAGGTTCTCACTTTCACGGTTTGGAATACCGGAAGCCCACGGTTCTAATCCATGATTGTCCGTGGTAAATTCGTTCCGGGCCCGTAGACACGACCGTGGTATTCCGGGATAAACCTTCGCGCTTCCGCCCCTTTGTTTTTTTCCGTGGAGCGATTTTCAAAATGTTTGAAAATTTCATTTTTCCCGTCACCAACCGTAAGTAACCGTAGAAAACTGCAGACACCGGGACACGACCATAGCATGTCCGTAGGCGATCCGGCATTAACCGTGGTCAGACATGGGGTCCCGGTTGACCACGTAAAACGCCGGATAAACTACGGATATGCTACGGTTGTGTCCCGGTGTCTACGATTATGTTACCGTGACATAACCGCGACATAACTGTAGAGACCGTAGGAGAACCGTTACAGAACCGTAGCATATCAGCAACAAAGTAGCATGACTGTAAATGACCGGGACAAACCGTAAGACAACCGTGGCTTGTCCGTGGCGCTTCCGGTGGCGCCGTAGCATAACCGTTGGAAAACCGTCACATAACCGTAATAATCCTTGGCGAATCCTTAGTACTTCCTTAGATCAACCTTAGTACATCCCTAGCGCTTCCTTAGATCATCCGTGAGCGCCGTAGCTACACCCTAGTGCCACCGTAGAAATTGTCTACCCTGGCCAAAACACGCCGGTACCATGGTTCAAAGCCATAGCAATCCGGGGCCCAAACCGTGAAAGTGAAAACCCCGCATAACTACATGCAGACTGCCTGGCAGCATGCATTGGCCTTAAAGAGTCTAACAATGGCGGCTGTCACATCATGGGACTGTCACGTGAGTGGAATGTCCCGTGGCTGTGGATTGCATCAGAAAATGGTGCATGTAAGCACCGTTTTGTGGGTATTGGGGCAGTTGTCTCCAACTCACCACCGGCGCTTGAAGAATCTCTACTACTGCCTAATTGGATGCCGCCGTTTAACCCTTTACCCAACGTAACGGCCAAAACCGGCCAGCGCTATTCTCAAAAATCGCCAATTAATTTTCAAAATATTTTCATTTTTTGTCTCAAAAACATAGGTTATGACCCCTCGTTGGAACGAGCTCGTCGAGCTCGTTCCAACGAGGGGTCATAACCTATGTTTTTGAGACAAAAAATGAAAAAATTTAGTTATTCAAGAATTTTTTTTGCAAGTGTCGTCTGCTTTTCATGTTAGGTAGAGGGTTAAGAAACTGTTATAAGGTATGAATGAACTTTGTTATTATTTGTAAATAATTAGCTGGAGATGACGAAAGTTATATTGATGAAGTAAATTATATGTTAGAAAATCTTAGATATTTGTTCGTTACGTCACTTCCATTATTGTTACACGACAAGTTTCGTGAAGTTACTGCAGAACTGAAAACTATCTGGAACCTGCGTTTAATATCGCCTGGGAAAGATACTCTAAAAGCAATGGGCTGGTGGAACTTCGCGGTTCTATTAGTTAACACAACAAACTTAGTCCTATTTCACAACTGAAGAGCAGCCAGGGAGATTAACCCTAATACCGTAACAGTAATACCGCCCCCCCCCCCCCCCTCCCAATAATTTTCCCATTTTCGTCTGGCCTCTAGTCTTAGATATCGATTATCTCTTGCCAGTAATCATGTACTTTCCTTCGAGACAAGATTGGATACTTGGACGTTTGTCACACACACAGTCAGTCATACAAATTGGTGGGTAAGGTACTCGCTTTGGGTATTTGAGGGAGTGAGGGTGCAGCATGCCCAACTGAAGCCCGGCACTTGTTAATTAAATAAGAAGTTGCGTCATGACATGTAGATATATTTATCAACAGATCATTTTCCAAGAAGTCTGGAGTTTTTTTTAAACTTTAATCCCGACTACCTAATATCCAATCTACATCATCAAGACATGCATTTGAAGAATAACATGCCTTGATGATTCAGCTGAAATATATGATCAGTCCACTCTAAAATCTGATTTTTAACCCAACTGATTTTAGAGTGTCAGTGCTTGAGCATTCACAATTGGGACAAGTCAGGCTGACATCCCCTTCCCCAATCTATCATCTTTGAGACTCCCCGATGACAGTTTCACAAGAATCAACTGTGACATAGTCCTGAGTAGCCACATTTCCTTTCAATCAGTACTTATGATACATTATTTGGAGAAACCCTGCTCGTGCCATCACGAAACATGGGAGAGTATTCATAAGTTTTGTTTCTACAAAAAATTATATTAAAATGTTATGAAGTGATAATGTGTGGGTGATGATTATTTCTGTGCTTATGCTTGAGACTGCTTTCAGAATTGATCGTTGTATTGGAAAGCAATTCGACACCTATAACGTATAGCGTTTAATACATTGTTAAACCGCACGTAAAGACTAAAAGTCTATACAAACAGCAAGCCATGGTCGAATCTGAATCAGGTAAAATATTAACGTTATATATTGCTGTGTGGACTACATATATGTGAGCGGCAACAAACTTCCGGTTTTTCTTCCACATGTTTTGGAAGAATAAACAATGTCGCTGAAACGCGTAAGTCAGAAAGGTGGTATTTTTAGGAGACCCGGTCAAATCTTACAGGAGCCTCTTCTCTCACGTGCCTCCATTCCATAGATAACACACACAAAGTCCGTCCCCGTCTTCCTTTGAAGCGCAGCCTTGGGGTTCTTTTTGTCAGTATAACACACAAACAGGAAATTCATCAACTTTGGGGCTTGGAAAAGAAAAATAGTATTCAGGGTTCTTCCAGGTGTTCGAAAGTTCCAAAAAGTGATTGAATTTTACAACTTGAAAGAGCTTGAAACCCAGAATTTCTTGGAAAAAGTCAATGAATAACAATTATATTCACATAGTAATTGTTTGGCTGATTAGGTCGACAGGTACATTTGAGAGATTAGTGCTTTTCTTACATAATTTCTGT
The DNA here is from genome assembly GCA_031216915.1 of Pictodentalium vernedei. NCBI lineage: Eukaryota > Metazoa > Mollusca > Scaphopoda > Dentaliida > Dentaliidae > Pictodentalium > Pictodentalium vernedei. Next base: position 774,628,351 of record CM062297.1, read on the forward strand.
TTTATTCACTGAAATAAAACCTGGGCCTAAAACTGAAGGTTGGGAAGTCTAAGAAGTGCGAAAAGACAGTCATGTGAATCAACCATAAAAATCTTTTACACAAGTCCTTGAAAACCCTGGACATTTTTCTTTCAGGTATGTAGGATCCCCGTTATCGCTCATATCAAATATTTTTCTGTACAGACTTGACCTACCGATCTTCTCCTCTCCACAATTTAAAATCAGTTGGGTTAAAAATTAACCCAATTCAACTAGGTTGAGTGAATATGAACCCAAATGGGTTCATATTCACCCAATCAAGTCGAACTGTGTAAAGTGTGTCAGCTGCATCATCAAGGCAAGTTATTCTTCAAACACATGCCTTGATGATGTAGTTAGGAAATTAGGCAGTCAGGATTAAAGTTAAAAAACTCATGACTTCTTGGAAAATGACTTGTTGATAAATAAAATATACTTTTCGTGACGCAACTTCTTATTTAAATAACAAAGAGTTCTCCTGATAATGGCTGTTCACTTTCGATATCTTCATTGCTGATTAAATGTGTTTCCGTTGAAATACGTTCCGTCTATAATGTTAACATATTCATGGTCAAAATTAATAGTCTCTATTTGCTTTCAGACGAATGCGTGTCTCTCTAGACATTATAGCTGGAAGTCTTTCTATCGATGTCAGATGTATCCAGAAAAAATGCTTCCAAGCACAAACTTCACATTCGTCGCCATCAAGCTTTGCTGCTAAATCGCAAGCACACGCTGTACCCGTATTTTCTCTATGACATGCTCAATAATGAAACCTCTTTGTCTTTGGTTACAAACAAGACACAGGTGAATTTTTCATTGTTTTGGATTTGACCCTAAGAGGTTGCAGGGAGGTATTTGCTTCAGAATGTAACGGAACAGAATTTCTTCACACGGGATATGGTACGTTTATGTATTAATTAACCAACACCAATTAACCGACCACCTTTATCTCTCTGAATTGCTAGTCTAAGAGACAACATTTGCAGCTATTTTTCGATTATGTGAAACCTAATTTTTCGAAATAATCAAGCATGCTATGCTGATATATACAAATGTGTGAGTGTGTGTTATCATGTAAACAACTTACATAAGCCCTCGCGTGTTACTGGATCTATTTTCTGCTATTATACTTATCATTTATCGCTCTCTATGTTATTTTTTTTAATCTACTGAAATCGGAAAAGAAACATTGCTTAAACTAATTAAACTCTTTCCATGGTTTCAATCAAGACATGAGGACAACTTTAACCGCGAACAATCTGGGTGTTTTCTGGTGATATCAAAAACCTAGTTTCGTCAGAAATCCGCTTTATATCCCCTCCAAGTGGGACTCGCAAAAAATAAAAAAGCGATCTTCTAAAACAGGCTTATATTTTATTACAACATAAGCGACAATGTGTAACCAGCATCTGGGAACCAGTGGTTGTTTTAACGTGTTCATTCGTGTTCACTTTGGTATAATAAAAGAAGAACTTAAATTTTCGTCAGTTCTTATGACTGAGAAATGGTACTGTACTTTACGTAACTATGCGGACAGAGAATTTTGAAATTCTCTGTACGAAATTCTGCACACAATACTGAAAATGTCACTTTCTGTAGAAGTATGAGTGCAAAAAATTGTATCTTAGGTGATAGTTTTGCTGTTATAAATCTTTTTTTAAAATTCAGTTTTCAGCTAACATTACTTTATTTGAAATCATGATCCATTTGTGTAAATCCATGATTCGCCATTCCGCCCAACGGAAATATTCTAGAAGATTAAATCTAAAACAATACCCTAAACATTCATTTTATTTAATTAAGGCAAGAAAAGAAATTGAGACTTGATGTAACCGAATCTTTAATCCTTTGTTTCCTGGAATGGTATCGACTTTGTGTACACTTACAGAGAGATGGGGCAGTCCAGTATCAATATACAGGCAGGATAAAATAATAACTGCAGTCTGCAGCCGGCTGGCTGCAGACTGCAGTTATTATTTTATCATTAATACCCCGTGTATAAACCTCTTATAATAAGACAAAAACGGGACGAAATTGTGCCTTGGACCAAAAAATCGGTCTTACGTGTTCAAAGGGTTAATGACTCTATCATTACGAATGAAGACTTGCAACAGCTGTGGTTTATGATTACACAACGTAGGTCAGCTAATGGTGTTTGTTTCAATGTGAATTAAATACTAATTGATAGTAATATCTAAAAATGGATCACAAAGAATATCTGTGTATCGTTGTGAATAAAGGGACGGCACATTAAATGAACGATAGTCTGCACGCACGAAAAGAGTACAAACAGATAGCCCACAATTCAACTGGTGACCTAAGGGCTTGAACGTGACATTGTGTGGGGTGTATGTGTTCTCGTCTACACGATCTCCACACGTCATGGAGGCAAGTCCTATTATCGGACTACGATGTTTAATATCTATATTTAAAACTACTAAAGGCGAAACTTACATGACTGGTTCGTACCTAACTACCAACTTTCCCAATTTTGTTTTAAAACATATTTTGTCCTCCACTGGAATGAGGTAGACAGTCTCGATCCAATGAGGGAATCATACCTTGCGGTTGGAACAAAAAATTGAAAAATAACAAAACTTGAACATATATTTGAACTGTCCCAACACAAAACCCTCATTGATAGGGTAGCATAACAACCTCATTCCTTGAGAGTAAGTTAAGCCGAAATAATTCTGTTAAATAGAACGCTACCTCGCGGTGTGTTGGAGGCGGGGAAGAAGTTAACCCTCTTTCTTACGGCATGTTATTATTGAAGCATATTTCTCTAAATGCAAATCCGATCTATTGTTATAGGTTTACCTGTAACATACGACTTTGTGCGGAAACAGTTAGTTCCTGTTCCTCGATCAAGAGTAAATCTTATACACTTCTCCAGTCGTAAAAGGAAGTCTTGATGTGCAGAGACGGAAGTCTGTGAATAGCCATACAATGAGCAGCAAATCAATAAGAAACTCAGAAAAAGATGAATCCTGTATCAAAAGGGACAGAAGATGGAGTTGTAACTGAGATTCACCACACACTCTACAGTAGGTATGGTTCTAGAAGACGATATAATGTCTGGGAGTTGGCAAGCTCTCGGGCCACCGGTCAAAGTGTGTGAGGAATTTGGAGCTGTAATGTGTTGTAACATTGTTTATTAACCTTTTACCTAACATGAAAAGCAGACGACACATACAAAAAATATTCTTGAATAACTATTTTTTTCATTTTTTGTCTCAAAAACATAGGTTATGACCCCTCATTGGAACGAGCTTGACGAGCTCGTTCCAGTGGGGGAGGGGGGTGTCATAACCTATGTTTTTGAGACAAAAAATGAAAAAAAATAATGAAAATTAATTGGCGATTTTTGAGAATAGCGCTGGCCGGTTTTGGCCCATACATTGTGTAAAGGGTTAATCTACGTTTCGTAGAGTGTGTGCACGCACATTACCGTTGATGTAATGGGATGTCCCTTCACCCGCAAAAATATGCAAATATTAATTCGTGCTCCTGTTCTAGATATTCGTATCATTAAGTATTTAATTCACCTTCAAAACATTAAGATATTAACACACTTGATCAAACTATGCAGCGTAATCAACTGTACTGAGTATTCGTCCATAATGGTTATGTCATCAAAGATTCGGTCACTCGATTGCTTGACTGAAAAATGAATGTTTATGGTGTTTGTAAATTTAATCAGATTGAATATGTCAGTTCTTGGAAAAGCAAGGCTCGCTTTTTCAATAAAATGATCTATTCCACCCGATTGAATCTGCAAATAGACGATGGACTATTTAATGGCTTGACTGCTTGAAGGCCATATCTGTACCAGATACGTTTGAGAATTTGTCTGGTGTCTTGAGAGATTGGCAAATTGTGTGCCATTGGCGTGAAGATTTTAATTATTACTGATCCTCCGCATGGCTAACAATTTTCGTCATTGAAAGAAGTTTACAAGAAAGTTAGCTCCCCTTAATTTACTAATGCTATCAGAAAAAATAACACTAATGGTATGGGAATGTTATATAAAACTTGAACTTTCGAAATGTATGCGGCTTTGTATCATTCATGTAAGCATCAATTCACAAACTTCAGGCATTTTCTGTAGAGTAGTATAACAATTCTGAAACTGGCGTTTTACAATGTTTTTCCCAATCAGTTTGGACGTTTGACTGTTATTCTCAGTAGAAAGTAAAAACCCATTTAAAAATAGTAAAATGTCGTTTGCACCAACTTTTGATGGTCGGCATCGTTTTTCTGGTAATTACATCAACAGTGTGCGCATCGTCACATATAAAACAGACACTGTCCCTTCCATTAATATAAAAGTCTAAGAGGTGAGATTTGCTAATTTGTTTTCCTGGGAAGAATAAAAAAAACTTGCAGATTCTTGTAACAAACATTGCTAAACAAAAATCCATTGTGGACATCTGTGAAGCCAACTTTCCTTTCAATAAACGAAAACAGCAGACAGTTCTGAGAGCTGTCTGTTATTTTCGTTTATTAAAAGTAACAAAAGGAAACTTAGCTTTATTTTCTACTGATGTCATAGGTGTTTTCTCAACAATTACTTGCTTCTTAATTGGATCTTCCACGCTCATCTAATTATTTAAGGGGAGATAATTTGAACACAAATATAGGCATGATAATTTCATTTACAAATCATAAGAGATAGCAACGATAGTGGATAGAACACTTCTTTGCAGCGAAACATGCAGAGTTTATTTTAATGGCACAAACTGCAATAATGCATCGCGACAGTAAAAAAGAACAAATTAATAAGCGTACAGAGTGGAATACGATTTTAAAAACCCAAATGAGAGGAGTTACTTAACTCCTCGTTGTAACGAGCTAATCGAGGTCGTTCCAATAATGGGTCAAAAGCTATTTTTGTCCAGAAGAAAATCTGCATGTAGGGTCTGACAAACATCTCGGGACGTGCACGTAACGACGATAATACATTTATTAAACCACAAGTGGAGATGCGATTCCAGCTTTAAGGTAAGCTTTGGCTATTGGGTCTATATTCTTTATATTCATTGTTGGCTATTCAATATAAGACTTAAGGCCAATAATTTAAGTTGTCTGATCTCCCCAACACTCGACAAATATACACTATAGTTCTATGAACGATCAAAAACGAATATTTCAAACAAGAACCATAACTCGTCTCATAACCTTCATACAGGACATTAACATCTGTCCAGTTTGCAATTTCCCCCGTAGCATGCAAAGTAGTAGGCCAAAACATCATAGATACAAATAAAAATCGCCAGTTAAATTCTACTATTTATTAAAGTGTTTTCTTATAAACTTTAGTTTGACACTCCTCGTCGAAGCAAGTTCGTCTTGTTCGTGATAATGAGGGCTTATAAGAAATATAACATTCAAAAGACTCATACTACAGTCCTTAGCAGTTCTGAGCTCCCAGACTACAAAAAGTCTAATTCTATTATGAATTCGACGCTGTTATCGGTTATTTGTTTACCTACTTTTCGTTGCGTTTTCACGCAGTACCGTTAAATGTAATGCGATGTTCTTTTACTCACAAGGATATCCAGATATTCTTTCGTACTCCCGTAATAGATTTTTTCAATCAATAAGTAGTTAATTCTGTTATGAAATTCGACGCGGTTATCGGCTATTTGTTTACTCACTTTTCGAGGAGTTCGTGCGTCCACTACCGTTGAAATAATGCGATGTTCTTTTTACTCACTCAAATATAGCTATTCTTTCGTGCACCAGCTAGAGATATTCTAGTCAATAAGTGTCAATTCACATCGCAAACATCAAGATATTAATACAACTAGAGGAACTCCGCGGCGTAATCATAAAACTACAGCTGTGACGAGTCTTCATTATACAATTATGAACCTTTGTGGTGGTGAATATGATGTGATATGAACCTAAAAAACTAATATTGACCGGTCAATATAAGTTTTTTATGTTCATTTCTCATCATATTTACCACCACAAAAGTCCATAACTGTTTTTTTCTCAAAAAACACCATTTTTCTATTTGTCAATTAAAAGTTCAGTTATATCATGTATAATGTAGATAAAGGTTTAAACGTAATCGGTTATTTATTGTATATTTGAAATTTCTCGCAGCTGAAAATCTTCTGAACCGTAGTCTTTGGGTACCTAAACTAGTGTCTCTTTAGACGGATATCTAACACAGGACCTGGGAAGCTATAAAGGAAATCAATTGAAACGATTGTTAGATACTGTCGCTCATAATAGCTCACCTCTGTTAAATCAATATTTAAAAAGCCTTCCAGCAATCATACATTAATGAAAGGCTGCTTTATAAGTTTGTCAAATAAAAGCTCCATTATATAGTTATCAGATAACCAACAACGAAACGCACATTCGTAAATATATATGACTTAGACGCCTGCTCGCATGACAACAGATGCTGTCACAGAGATAGATCTTTGTGAAAGAAATGGCGTTATATTTAAGAGCGATTCAAATATCGTTCAACATGGCCAGTATCCACAATCTGAGGTAGTAATGATTGTAATATATGCTAGCTATTATCCAGATTTAACCCATTACCTAACATGAAAAGCAGACGACACTTGCAAACAAAATTCTTGAATAACTATTTTTTTTCATTTTTGGCTCACAAACATAGGTTATGACCCCTCAATGGAACGAGGTCCACGAGCTCGTTCCCAAGAGGGGTCGTAACCTATGTTTTTGAGACAAAAATGAAAAAATAATAAAATTAATTGGCGATTTTTTGTGAATAGCGCTGGCCGGTTTTGGCCGTTACGTTGGGTAAAGGGCTAAAATGAAATGTCACGGAAATATAGTCACACCGAACGAACGTAAACATGCAACGACCTGTAAGATCCTATTTGCTCTGACACATGTAACCTATGTCAGCTGTCGGATTTGTGTGACATAGATACAGGAAGAGTAAAATAATTACCCGTACACAGACCTGTAAAAGTTGGATTAACGACCGTTGCGTTCGACTATCAATCCCCTGAAAAGAAATAAGGCGATTCAGTTTCCAGTCGCCTACATTACTCGACCGTAGATAACACTCAAAAAAAAACAAAACTTGAGTTGCCTTTGTTGACTCTTTCCAATCAAGGATCCAGTTTATAAAGATGATCAAACTTGACATGGTATATAATGTACTCATAGTTGGAAAGACCCCCCAGTGCCCTTTTCCATCAGTGTGTTACACCACAGCACCTCTTTGGCTTAATGAGAGAATTCTATGGTATAATTAGAGGTTATCACAGCACCTCTTTGGCTTAATGGGAGATTTCTATGGTATAATTAGAGGTACCTCTTTGGCATAATGGAAGAATTCTATGGTATAATTAGAGGTTATTACGTTGTTGTTTTCAAATCGACCGACCTAACTGCCCTCGGTAACTTCATATCAGCCTGTGACCGAAGGGCAAAGGCTAATGTGAAGTTACAGAAGGCTGATATCTCACGCGATATGAAACTAAGTAATAACCTCTTTATTTATTAAACCCAAAGAAATAAGTACAAAATGTTCTCAAATCTGTTACAGTTTTCTGACAGTGTTATCGTTTCTCATTCTTTTCACAAAGTCCGAAGTTTCCTCGTCTCCTACTTCAGCTACCCATCCGAACGTCATACACCCCACCCCCCCCCCCCCCACCCCCCGCGGAGAAGACACGACGATCAGATAACTGAACTATCTCTTCTCCCTCTTTGACGAATCTACTACTCTGAATCTTAGTTCGCGTTGAATTGTCTGTATAACTTTCTTCTTTCCTCTCATCATCTAACTAATCCTGACTTATTGCCATCTTTAATTTCTCTTCCTACAAAAACTCAGCTTCAAATCAGTCTATTCACACCAGTTTTCCTGATTACATTCGGGAAAAACGGTGAATGGTTTCCATGCATACAAACTCGTTGCGCCTAGTGAAACATCAAGTTGGACAACTCTGGTTTGGTCCATATCGGCCAAACGCCCAATATCAACTTAACTGATGTTATTCCATATCTCCCTGCAGTGCAGCGGCGAGTTCCTGGACATTGGTAGGGGTTATAGGCGTTGTCGTAGTCGCCTGCCAGACATATCCCAGACGTGCTCGATTGGTGAAAAGTCTGGACTTAGTGCTGGCGAAGGCAGTGTAGTGATGTTCTGCTCCTGGAGGAACTCTGTAGCGAGACGGGCCCTGTGTGCTCTTGCATTATCATCTTGGAAAATGAATCGACGGCCGTGACGTCGCGCAAATGGCACCACATGAGCTGCTGATATGTTGCCACGGTAGTTCTGCCTTGTGACACTCCCTTGGATGACAGGTAATGCTGTTCTGCCTGTCATAGGTATTCCTCCACACACAATAACCGATCCACCACCAAAACAATCGTGCTGCCTAACGGTTACGTCATGGTATCGTTCGTTCCGCCGCCGCCACACTCTGTTTCGCCTGTCGTGGAAGTCGAGAGTGAACCTCGTTTCATCAGAAAACATGACGTTGCTCCACCAACGATTGTCCCAGCGCTGTCGTGCTCTCCGTCAATTACACGTTGCTGCGATGTGACGTTCCGTCAAACATGGTATTATTCGAGGTTGTCGAGCGTACAAATTCCAGCTGTGTAGGCGATTTCGGATAGTCTGACCACTGACTCGCACATCTGCCGCTCGGTGCAGCTCCTGTAATATTTCTGAGGCACTTTGATGACAGTTACATAATGCTGTGGTTTGGATGAAACGATCCTGGTTATCAGTTGTCGCCCTTGGACGGCCTCACCGACGTGTGTCATCAACATTGCCTGTCTGACGGTAGCGTGACCACAACCTGCGAATCACCGATTGAGTAACGTTGAGAATTTGAGCCACTGCAGTCTGTCTGTTGCCAGCTTCCAACATGTCAACGGCACGTAAACGTTCGTCACGTGTCAGTCTTCGCCTACCTCAAAAGTTACATTTCGACCAGAAACTATTGTTGAACGAGTTTATACCAAGAAAAGAACGATGAAACCTCCGAAAAAGCCCGTCCAGTACAAATGAAAATTTCAAAACGTACCCCACAGACATTAACTCGGCGCTCGTGCGAAAAACCTGCACGAAGTTTTCGTGAGCCGATGACATTCATGATCTACACTAAACTTGGTAACATATTGATGTGTCCAATCACGCGTATCCAATACCATTTTCCGAAAATATCAACATCAGTTTTGGATATCCCCTACATTTTTTAAATAGTGTATAATCATTGCACTGATACAAGGAAGCGATTTCTGAAAATATTTTCAGTACAGTCGCCGTGGACTGGTCACTTTCTACGGGTACAACCCAGTGCTTCGTTAATTAAATTTATGCTGATGATGCCTTTTATTACTTGGTAAACGCATGCGTGGACATCACTGTCCACACGTGTGAATTACGACCAATCCACGGCGACTGTACTGTATTTTCACAGCGGGGGATACGATTATTATTTTCCCGCAATGTTTTCTGTAATCGAAAGTTTAGCGTGTAATAAAATATAATATATGCATGTACAATATACAGTTAAAACTAGAAGTCCTGTCATGAAATGCGCACCAAATAGCACGTCGATCTGCGCGTTAATCTACGCGTTATGACCATAGTAAGGCTATCAAATTCTGTACATATGGCCTGTGCATAAGCAATGTTTCAGCCAATGGACCTCCGGGTAACCCGGAGGTCCATTGGCAGAAACATTGCCTGTGTTTGCTATGAGTAACCAGGAGAACCTGTCGTTCTTTGGATGCCTTTCGATATGGCAATTGCGCGCAATTGCTACGCGCAATTAAGCCCAGATAAGCGCGCAGTTCGTGACAGGACTTCTAGTTTTAACTGTAATATAGTCGAATTGCTTAAACATCGCACGTTTATTCAAAAGTGTTACTCATTACGAATTTAGTGCATACAGTCGTCGTCGTCGTTCTAGAATGATCTCTTGAGGGGATTTTAGAGGGTTAGAGGCCACCTCTCCAATAGGAGCTGAGATATCTTCAAGAGGTCAGAATACATTTCCACAGGCTATTCGGCTAGGTGTATATAACCATGAAAAATATTAAATTTAGAAGTCACGTAAACGACTAACGATCGACACCTTCACTACATGAACTGCAGTTTTAAGAATGTGTTTCTTGTTGTAAATTTGGTTTACGGACAAGTATGAAACCAAAAGCATGGATTGTAGATACAGTACTGCGATCACAAGAGCGGCCTCATTCTCGATCTTATTGCCACCAATCTCGCGATCGAAATTACATTGCCAGGCCTGGCAATCTAGAAAATCAAGGAGTGAAAAACAATTGCCCTCCTCAGATTACTTGGGAGTGCAGTTGCACCCGAGATTTTCAATGCAAAAACTTGTATGCTATTTTGGTTATATTCACTTCAAGGTATTAATATTTTGACTGAAAATTTGAACTACATTCAGCTACAGAGTGGAAAAATTGGCACACACATCTTCTCATTATTCAAAATGTTGCATTAAATTCTAATGTGACTGTCTTCTACACTCGAAATGCGACACAAAATGGGCCATGAATTATTACGAATCAATGCAACATTGACAAATCGTCCCCTGAGTTCCAATGTGTTCTCTGTGCCAGTAGGCACAGAGAACACATTGGAACTCAGGAGACGAAATAATAACAGATTTTAAAGGCAGTCCCAAACTGGTCTGGCATTCCAGAAAATCAAGGGGTGCAAATAATAGCCCTCCTCAATTTTTTTCTAGGCGTGCAGTAGGCGTGCAGCACTCCTGCACTCTTAAACAATGCCAGGTCTGCATTGCGAAATCAAAGCAAAGGAAAAGAAAAGGAAAATGGCATTTGAGATGCAATGTTTTCGCGTTTCTATTTTCTTCGACAAGTAGCACTCCACAGAAATGTGAGTACGACAGCGGACAGGACAGCGGAAACCAGATATCCACCCTGTCGCGATTAGGTTAAGATTGCCTGTCCGCATTCGTGATCATAATTCTGTATCTGGTGAGATCGACGCTTTAGTCTTTGTGGTAGTTTTTCTCCGAAGTGCTTCTTTAGATCTAAAACCTTACATTTCTCTACGCACATCCATCCAGCGAATGGAACGTCTTTATAAAAACGCTGCCTAGCTGAATCCCACTTTAAGGAATATATTTTCGCCAACCCCCTTCCATTACAGCTAATGTCTGCATGACCACTGTGTAAGTGGTTTTTGTTTTATCATTTTTTTTTGCATAAGATGGCAGTTAACGACAATTTATCATTAGAGATTTGTTCATTACTTCTTCTGAGCTTATAAGTTTGGTCGGTTTACACAGATTCCGACATGGAGATATTGATTCTCACTGATTAAATATTTGAAGTATCATTTCCAAGTATGTTTACGTCGACATCTCTGTCATTATTTCTTTGAAGAAGTGTCGCCTGTTTTACGAACAACAGAACTCGAAAACATTATTAAATGTGTCTCACAATCTATGGCTTCCATGACAACATATGGTAATGCTCGCGGCAAAAGAAATCTATGTCAGTAAATTCAACTTCTGTAGCCTTAGACAGACGATCATTGAATTAAACCAATGGAAGACTGCATCACAAAAAATGGTGGAGAATGAAATTGTGACTGTGTGTGTGCTTCATCTTTTGTTTTTCCCTGTATAATCTCGGCCCTTTGTATTTCAAAAAACAGTGATGCCCGTGGTAAAATTCTACCAACAACTCGCCTTGTTCGGCCTTCATATCGTTCCACATAATAGCCATTTTACGCATACAGGCACTTGATATTAACCCTTTAGCCAATCAGAACAGCGGACGACACTCGAAAAAATTAAATTCTTGACTGAACAGTTTTGTTTTAAGACATAGCCTATGACACCTCGCTGGAACGAGCTTGTTGAGCTCGTTCCAGTGAGGTGCCACAAGCTATGTTTTTGAGACAAGTGCATCATCGCCGTGCAGTATGTCTTAGAACACAGAACTACTGTGCCCCTTAATGGGCAATTGGGATTAAGTGTCTTGCCCGAAGACCACAACACAGTTACCGCTGGTCAGGATCGAACAGTGGGCGGTTTAAAGCCTTTAACTGGTAGAGTGCTAAATTATTTTAGGTCATCAAAATTTGTTCACATATTTTTGCCTTGTTACAATTTATGGGAGAGTGCCCAGAGGCACTCTCCCATAAATTCTAACATGGCAAACCCACACAGATGAATAATTTCACTTTAAAGATAATATGAAGCACATTCACAGACAATGAAGCCTTTAACTTATGGTACCTGCACGTAAGAATAAAGCCCAGATATGGGCTTCCAGCACTCTACCAGGTAACGATTGAGACACCGGTGAGACAGGGAGACTTGTGTCATCATCTTATTTTTTTCTAATCATGCATCAATGATTATAGAAGTTAGATCGTCAGCCATAAGATTTATTGTTTTAGTGCTTTGACAAGCTTATTGTCTAAAAGTATCTCAGCTTATTTCTGTAAATTTTCTCATCACCGAAGTCGGATGGTGGTATGGGATACAAGATTTTGGTAAAGTTGATGAATAGGGGACTCTGCACTTTATTTGTAAAAACCTAATATCCACAATATTTCTGCGTTTATTTTCATTCCACATGATGTTCACAACAAATAATAACTGTTTCTGGTCCAACAATACAATACTGATTTAACTCTTCTCGTTCCGTAAACGTAAAGTATTGAGGAAAAGAATCTCCATTTTGGAGTGGACTAAAATGAGATAATCCATAATGGGTTAGGGTCAGTGCAATAAGGGTAAGGGTTAGTTGTACTGAACCTAATGATTTCTCTCAAGTTTTACTATTTTTTCTAGCAGAAGGTGGCACCTTATAATGCAAGCAGACCAGAGAGGAGGAACACGAGTGCCATTGTCATACAGCCACCGAAATCGAGATATACAAGTGACATACAAGGGTTACATATTGAAAATATGGTAGAGAGGGGTGAAAAAAAGTTGAGACCAGTTACTTTTTAAATAAATGCCTAGTCGCCTATTCTTCAGCTTTACCCAAAGTTGGAGACGGTTCTGTGATCCCTTATCAGCCGAGTGACACATGCCAGAAATTCATCAGAAAAATTCTATACAACACAGATATATTGTTCCAGTTTCAGACTACATCTTGATAGCAAAACAATAAAGATGAAACAATAGAACAGACAAACATGTTGTTCCCATTCAAAAATACATTTTGGTCCAAGGGTGCTCATATTGCTATTTTCGTTGGGCGTGTGAATGGGGTGACGAAAGCTCACTCGAGGGTCAGGCTACCTGAGCCAGGTACTATGTTTGCCGAACGTATGGCACTGATCTCCCCTGGGTTTAGATTCCCTCAACACACACCCAAAACCCACCCATATACCAACATCACATCAATTGAGTTCAAGACTGTCTAAGTTCCACTCGATCTTCCTCATGACAGATCGGTCGTTGGCGAAAATGAATCACATCTTCTCAATGACTGCCAAAAACAATAATCCAATGCATTGATCACAAAGCGATCTTTTTCGCGATCAGGTAGCGACTCACTTACACAAGTAAGTCGAGATTTCGTAAATCAAACAAGTACTGCGAAATCAAGACCACATTAACCCTTTACCTAACGTAACGGCCAGCGGTATTCTCAAAAATCGCCTATTAATTTTCCTTATTTTTTTTAAATTTTTTGTCTCAAAATCATAGGTTATGACCCCTCATTGGAACGAGCTCATCGAGCTCGTTCCAATGAGGGGTCACAACCTATGTTTTTGAGATAAAAACTGAAGAAAATAGTCATTCAAGAATGTTTTTTACAAGTGTCGTCTGCTTTTCATGTTAGGTAAAGGGTTAAGAAAATTAACGAAAATAGCATCTCCCTTCATTGGTCTCGTAATTCTTTTTCGACAGGCGAGATTTTATAGAATTGTATGTGTAAACTGATAGAGAATTTCACCGAATCGAGACTCTGTCGCGATCCGATCGAAATTCTCTGTCCGCTTTTCTGATCGCTATACCGTATGTGCCAAATGTATATACTAAGAAAATCGACGGCAGTCAGCACGGAAGCAGGAAAGAGGCGTTGAAACGATGAGAAGAATGTCTCGATGCACCATGACGGAGTTCATGACGTTGACGTTCACAATGACATGTCGCTGTGTTTCATTGAGAGGATGAGTTACGTCAGAGTCACCCAGGTGTCTTACTAAGGACACGCACGGGGTGGAAGTGGGTTCAAAAAGGATTTAACGGGCAAAGAGAAGGAAAGCACGTTAGTACACTGGATGTCCATTCGAGTTAAACAACACCACTATAAAATCTCCAAGATCCATTCCAGACATTCTTTCATCAGAGTCGAGATATATGTCATTGTGTGGCACACGCGTTGAGAGTAGCTCCCAGAACATTCCCCAAAGGTGTGTCACATGACAGAACATCATTAGCAGAAACAGGGATAAGAAAGATAAAAGCACACACCCCCATGAGGGTCAGAAGAACGCTGCAGACTGAATGTAGAAACCAAAAGTAGTCGGCCATTAATAATACTTGGAAAGACTTTTCGAACATATTTAGACTGAGTTGCAAGCTCACTGATTTTCAAACTGAACACTAAATGTAATAACAAAGCCAGACTAAACAGACTGGTAAAAAATGATCACAACTCGCAAACGATAATATTGATAGTTTTAGATTTTATTATATTCCCAATGATACTATCCAGTAAAATATAACAATATAATTTTGTAATCTTATTATTATTTTAATGCGATTGGGTAAAGCAATGCCCAACATTTCAGTTGGTGTAAAAGTTTAAAGGTAGAATAAGAATGTTGCAAATTTATTTATTTATTTATTTATTTATTTATTTATTTATTTATTTATCGACACGACATAAAATAGGAGAAGCCAACAAGAAACGAAAAAAAATGTTTGTTGCATCTAACGTTTTGTGTTTCTTTCATTTCATAACTAGTTTTGTTCGCTTGGATTCACTGGGTTAGTCAGAGAACTGTCACAGTTTTTGAGATAAAATCCGTCATACCTCAGTTCAGTTTTTTTTTTCACACAATAATTAATTATATAAATAATTATTGGGGTTTAACGACACTTTCGACAGCCAGGGTCATCTCGTGTCGGACAGTTTTACTGGTGGAGGAAGCCGGAGTAACCCGGAGAAAACCACTGATCGACGGCGAGCAACTGCCAGACTGCCCGACGTACTAACTTCACACAAACAGGGCTAGCATCGGTTGAAGACAAGTGCACGATCGCATCGACGTGCAGGACGCCTTAGTACACAACGCCACCGTAACCCCACGTGGGCAATCGGGATTACGTGCCTTGACCAAGGACATAACGCAGTTATCCCTGGCGGGGATCGAACCGTGAACCTTTTGGTTTGAAGTCCAGTGTCATAATCACTTAGCGACTGTACTCCCTTGTGTTGTATAATAAGACGAAACAATTGCCTGATATTGAAAAAAAAGTTTGAGGTAAAGAACTAAACTATACTATACTATACTACACAGTTAAAACTATATGTCCTGTCATGAAATGCGCACAAATAGCACGTCGATCTGCGCGTTAATCTACGCGTTATGACCATAGTAAGGCTATCAAATTCTGTACATATGGCCTGTGCACAAGCGGTGTTTCAGCCAATGGACCTCCGGGTATCCCGGAGGTCCATTGGCTGAAACATTGCCTATGTTTGCTATGAGTAACCAGGAGAACCAGCCGTGCTTTGAATGCCATTCGATATGACAATTGCGCGCAATTCCTACGCGCAATCAAGCCTATATAAGCGCACAGTTCGTGACAGGACTTCTAGTTTTAACTATACTATACCATACTATACTATACTATACTATACTGTACTGTTCTATTGCAAAAAACATATTACATGTTTGTAGCAAGATATCGTAACAAGATATCATTACAACAGCGTGTAACAAAATGTGCCATTAGGCAACATTGTCCCGTTAATAACGCCAGGTTATTACATTATGATTGCCAGATTGCTTTGGCAATGTGGCAATAATAATGCAATAAACGGGTGTTAGAGATAATGCTCTTACACTTCATAAGTTATTGCCTACTCGTTAGAAAAAATAATTTCAGAAATGTTTTTCCATGAATTACTTCTTCCAATTTAAGCTTGATCCTGACCAGCGGTAATGCTCTATGTCCTTGGACAAAACACTTAATCTCGATTGCCCACGCGAGGAACGATAGTGCTGTGTACTTCAACCGCAGCTAACTATGCGTGTGCAGACTTAATAAGTTGGAGTGTCTTACGAATGCTCGTCGCCACTCGCAGGTTCTCTGTGTGTACTCCGGCTCCCCATTACCCGTAAACGTGTCCGACGAGATGTGACTCTGGCAGTTGAAAGTGTCGTGAAACCTCAATAAATAGACGAACATGAAGTATTTAAAAACATCCCCATGCTTCAAAGCCTTACCAAGTCTCATTTGCGTCCTGTTTGCAAGTGTTTAGCAACGTTTTCGAATCTTAATATTGCCGCGCTTTGTCGAATTATGGCAATAACATGAAGCTCTTAATGCAATAGCCGTATCATCAGCTTTCAATTCTGTTACAGGTTATGGTGCGTGGAGGGTCCGTTAAACAGAAAGGTGATGATGTATCGTTTACTTGATGAAATCCATTGAACAATGTTCATAGAAGGGGAGATTAAGTTGCATACAATAAAATCGACAACCGACAAATTCTTATCTTCCGTTATTTAAAATTTCGACAGGAGCTGAAAGAGCTGAATTTCAACGGCTCACGACTGACCTAATATTTCGAGATGACTTATGACTTCTCAGCAAATCTCCGAAGTGAGTCACCACATTGTTGACTATATGAACACAAGTGCTTTTGTTTCCTATTCAGTTCTTTACTCGATGAGTTAGCAGTGGAAATGAAAAAGGACTGATGTTGTGTTGCTCGGATAGAGTACTTGGGGCAGGAATTAACGACCCTTGTTGGCGTTTTTCCAGTATTTCACGCCAGTCTCCGGAACTCGTGAAATTCAAGCAAAACGTCAACTTGGGTCGTTGAATCTAGTCACCAGTACTCCATCCTCGTTATGTTCTGCCTTAGAATCGACAAAAATATATGTCAGAAAACGTTCAGTGTCAAACTTGTGTTAACAACGTTCAGTTCCAACCACGTTGTTGATGCGTATCGTCCAGCATAAACGATGACGTTCAAACAAGTCTCGTTTGCCGTTCACTGCCAGTTTCACTCCTCCCAAATATGTGTGCACACCGGGTTCAAAGGGTTAATGCTAACACTATATCTCAATACTCCTTTTCATTTTAAAATACAGGAACATATTTGATCTTATATTAGAAACCGTTGTTCCGTTCTGGCATTGCAAATGGTCCAACCTCTTGTTTTTAGCTTATCTCCCCATCTGCCAGTCGGATTATCGATTGGTCCGTCCCCGAGTGACAGTTTTGTTTTGTTTCCATCCAGTGACATCCGAACGACGACTCAGCATCAAATATCAACAACTGAGTTAAGGACGCAAGTGCTCGGCAGACTTTTATAACCACGCAATATCTAGGTCAAGACTGGATTTGACCTATTTCTGATAATTCGTCGCCTGAGTGCTAGAATGTTCTACAGAACATTCTAGCACTCAGGCATCGAATTCTGGGGATTTTTCTTTCGGCCAGCATTGAATTTAAAATTTCGAGAAAGTTAGGCTCTATCCAATGATGTCGGAACGACAAATCAACATCAAGACTGAGTTCTGCTTTCCTGATCTGTGGACCTAACTGGAACTTGAAAGTTTTATTTCTGTGTAACAAGGTTTGAACGACAAAGCGGAATCAAATTATTTTCTGCATGTTTTATAGTTTTGCGATTTGGGGCAAAAGATCTATTTAGAAACATTTACGAATTTTTCAGCTTTTTGATCTCAATAGTATTTGACATTTCATAAAATATTTGTTTCTGCTTATTAATCTTTGACGGGCAAATCAAATAGTTTTGGCGTATGTTGATATTTATTTAATCTAGATAATGTTGGGCTAAATATATTTTATACCATGCTCGCCTATGTTACTACCTGTGAAAAGCATGTATGTTAAATTTTGGCTTTTAACCTTCTACTGCGGTTAAAAACATTTACACCTATAGTCGGAAGTTCATCCAACTTGACCTTTGGCATGACGCAATCTGCCAACTTCGATACAATCACATTTCGCATGTTTCACTCAAACATACGACATTTTGCGGTACTATCTACTATGTGCAATAATTTATTAAGTTTAAATTACTTACAATTAAATATTTAAAATAAAATTTAAGAATTGTTAATAATAATTTGACTGAAAAAGCAAGGTAAATTCAATCAACTTTGACGATGTGTCTAGCTGTCTATCAAGCATTCACCTGCAGCCGGGAGTACTGCCCACCGGCGCAGATGTAAACAAAATAAACCCGTGTGTTTGCGATCGAAAGTGTCGTTTTTTTTCCATTTTAAGTGACAAAGTCGATTATTTATTAAGAGCATGGTATAAATAAAACAAATACGTACTAGGGCCGGTAATCAGATTTAAGCCACTCGTAGAATAAGGGTTTTAACCACTCGAAAAGCCGAGTGGCAAAACCCTTATCCTTCTTGTGGTTTAAATCTAATTACCGGCCCTAGTACCTGTTTATTCTATATTTAAACTTTTTTATATGAATCTGCCGAAATTAGTGCAGGTTTCATTTTTGTTTGTATTCAAGAACATTTGAACGACAAATGGGGAGAGAATTGTTTTTTAACTATTCAGTGTCTACGTCTGGTATGGTTTGGAACTATTTTCGTCACGTTTTCACAGAAAATATGATTTTTTTTTTCATTTTCGTTTCCACCTAATTCCTTTTCACCCCTACCCACGGTATAAGCTCATAGTTGCGAATGAGATTGTAGCAGATGATACCCGCGAATGGACTTCAATACACAAGACGTCAATTGGAAGTAAGATGGTGTATTTTTGCTCCTTTCCGAAATCAGCAGTTTGTTTCTACGGATGTGGAAATCAAATACCTACGATAAGTAATTGAGTTCTTTCCACCTGGTACCACGATACCCATTTTATAGTCTTTGATATACAGGTGTTGTTTGAATAATTCATGTGAATTGAATTCAAACCCTAATCGAATCAATACCATATGTCCATTGCAACAAAATAGTAACTTCAATGTAGCTACAATGATTTTTCAACCCACACCCACAATCGGTTTCAAGATAAATACAAACATTCCAGTTTGGCAGCCATTATTAATATTTTCGATTGAGCATATAGCAGGGGAGTGAATTGGGAGTGTAAGCTGGTAGTAATCGACTATGAGCTTGTGGCAAGATTAGAAAACGCATTTTTTCTGTCAAAGCTGTACTAAATCGACATATACTTGTAAAAAGTAATGGTTTTGACATAAAGTGGCACATTTCGGATCATATCAACGAGAAAGGGGGCGCGGTGGAGTTGCGGTAACCGGTTTTCGTCAGATCACCGAAGTTAAGCAACGTCGACCCGGTTAGTCCTTGGATGGGTGACCGTCTGAGCGATCGATTCGGTCTCCCGCGTTGTGTCCTTGGGCAAGGCACTTAACCCCGATTGTCCACATGGGGGCACGATGACGCCGTGTACTAAGGCGTACTGCACGTCGATGGTGCGCATGTCGTCAACCAATCTAACCCTGCCTGTGATGCAGTGTGGAGTTACGATGTTGGGGAGCTGGCAGCTGCTCGTCGTTACTTGGTGGTTCTTTCCGGGTACTCCGACTTCCTCCATCCGTAAAACTGTCACGGTCATGATTAGCCATTGTGCATAAGTATGTGACCTTAAACACCAATAAATAAATAAATAAATAAATCAGTCAACGAGAAAAGTGATATTGGCAATCTTCACATTTTGTTTCCACATTGACTTTTATAGCAAAGCGATAATTATTTCACAACTTGAACCGTATAGTTTCTTGAATTAGTCTCACGAAGAAGCTAGCTGAATACGTTTTGGGGTCATTGTGTGCACAGATAATATTCCTCAAGTCTAAATATAACGCCACAGCACAGTAGTTCTCATTTACGCTGCACATCTGCGCAATAGCAAAAGGTGTGATGGACCAATTGCGACAGAGTTTCAATATGTTAAGCTGAATTTAGGTTGCGCCCTAAAATCTGCTGGGGCTCACCGTGGTTTTCGCATAAGTATAGGTAAGGCAATCGTATATGCCGTACGTTAAATTATTATTAAGAGAACTCAAGCTGCTTCGATAAATTTTCAGCCTGTCGAGATTGCAATTTATTTTTGTTTCCTCTATTAATAACGAACACCTCGTTAATAGTGTCTTAACTACATACAATGAGTTGAAAAACTGAAATAATTCCAAGACTTGGACCTCGTTAATAGTGTTTTAACTACATACAATGAGTTGAAAAACTGAAATAATTCCAAGACCTTGGACTAGTGAGTGGCGTCGATTTATGCCAGCTTTTCCTGTTTGAATTCTGATATAAGCTGCGAAAGACATGTGATAGTGACATTCGAAGACATACAGTACGTGGAGAGTGGGTTGTAACTAAATCACCCGCGGAGTGGAGTTATCAAACAAGCTATAACTTTCAAATTGTGTACATATCGACAAAAAACACAAGCAATGTTTCAGCCAATGGACCTCCGGGTTAAACCCGGAGGTCCATTGGCTGAAACTTTGCTTGTGCTGGTTATGCTTTGCAACAAATTTGCAATTGTTGCTTGTGTGGAATCTCCACTCTGTGGGTGATTTGGTGATAATACACTCTCCACGTACTGTGCGTAAGTTTGTCTGCCTCAGACCCCTGGGATATTGGGTCACCGACTGAACAGCGGCGTGCGGCATGCGTGGTGAAATATTTTGTGTAAATACATTGCAAGAAAACATTTTGTGCAAGCACAAGCGCGCAAGAAAGTACACATGAAAGACTCTTATTTCGTGCATACATCATGGAATCTCTTATCATTAGAACGTAAACAAGAAACATTCTGTGAACAAAGTTGAATCTCTCTAACTAAAAGAAGGTAAATACCACATCTCAAAGCACTGTGACTGTTGATTAAAATAATTTCAAGTTTATTGGGCAGGGTTTCAGGCTATGGGGGTTAACATCTTCCTTTGAAAACACTTGAATGGGCACCTCTCCCATTTACAAAAACACTTCCCCCAAAAGATCAGCGTTTTGAGCGAATCCTCTCTGTATGGAACTTCACTTGAGACAAATGTGACTTGTGTACCTGTACTGGTTGGATTGTAGTTCTTGTCTATCTTTGCAAATGGTAGAAAAAGTACATTTAGCTTTTTGAAATTTCCATCTGCACCAAACCTACTATCAAATCGTAACTATATTTTGAAAGTGTAATGACAAATTCACCATTATAGGGTTTGGACGGTAACTTTGATTGTATGTGTACCTGTCTTCTCGGCTGTTTTATGTTCAAATGTTTACTGGCGGAAACAACTTCGTATAAGCTTACAACTTACTGTTGGATCCACACTTACCATAACTGACTGGCATAACACAACACGGAAATTGATAACATTGAATACGGTAAATCCCCGTTAAATAACGAATTCCGAATATCAGTGGAACCAGTTTTCTGTACAGTGCCAACTGCCGAGAGTGGTGGCCGAGTGGATAAGTGCGCTGGTCTCTCATGCCAGAGGTACGCTGTGACAGTATCAACCCCACAATTGATACTGGCAGAGAGTGTTCGGACACCTCAATTGATGCTAACATAGGTGTCCGAACACTCTCTCTGTCAGAATCAATACTGTCAAAACGTACCGTCCTATCGGGTGGGGACGTAAAATGGCTGTCCTCTGTGCGGAGAGAGACACACTCCGTGCAGGCTAAAGATCCCTTCGTGGTATTCCAGAAGAGCGAGGTCACAAAGTTGCCGCTACGAAGGTCATCCCACACACCTGCGCTATTGGGAGAGGCGTTAATAAAGTTGCATAACTTGTTCGGAAATGCTTGTAAAACAAATAAGATTACATTAAAAAAGTACAGTTCCATTTTTCATTGTTTTCAAAGTCAATTGAATCTTCTTAAGAACTCAATACCGCATGATTTGGCGCAATTATTATCCCAATACACACACGCACTAAATAAATTAGACAAGTCTAGTTAATGAAGTCGAGTATTTAGGGAACACATAGGAGGCTTATTTTTGTTCTCTTAAAACTTGGGTACTGCAGTGTAGGCAAAAGGAACACGAACGAAGCGATTGAATTTAATTGTAAATCCAACATAGGCTCAAAAAATAGTAGCGAAATGCCGAAATGCGCTGTAAAGGCCCAGAGAGGCTGAGAAAAAAGACAGTGGCGAAATGCGTTGTAAAGGCCCAAAGAGGCTGAGAAAAAGACAGTAGCGAAATGCGCTGTAAAAGCCCAAATAGGTTGAGAAAAAAAAAACAGAAGCGAAATGCACTGTAAAAGCAAAGAGAGGGCAAGAAAGGAAAAACAGTAGCGAAATGCACTGTTGAAAAACCCCTCTAAATCTGCCAGTTTTATACTTGCCAGTCCCATGGCTGGGTAAAAGATGTGGGGAGTTGATAAATTAAAAAAAAACAGTCGCAAAATTCACTGCAGAAAAAAATATATAGATGCCAAGTTTTATAATTGCCGTCCCAAGCCCGGATAAAGGATGAGAGGAGTTTAATAATTATAAAAAAGTAGCAAAATTCACGGTTGAAAAAAAACTTTAAATCTGCCGATACCTGCCGATCTTAAGCCCTGGTGAAAGATGAGGTGTGTTGTTAAATTATAACCTATTTATTTCAAGTCAAGCTCGAAATCTTCAAAATTTTCTTAATTTCAGAGAAGGGTTTCCGCGTAATCTGCGCATCTATGCCTGGTAAGAAATGAGACCGCAAATGTGATTTTCTATCAGACATTAAACATAAAATAAAAGGGGTTAAAATCAAGATATTACCACCATCTTCGGAATAAATATTATATATGATATGGCGTATACTTTCGCGTTTATTTTAAGATTAATAGTTTACTTGTGGGTTTCTTTGTCCCTGCTTGCAAAAATTGAGTCCGCAAATCGGAAGTCACGCTATACATTAAAAGTGGAGTTATAGGGGTTAAGAAAATATCGATATCAAAGTTTGGATATATATTGAATATACCCCAAATCACCAGATAGCGTTCATTTGGTGTTTTGGGGACCAGATGTTCACTCGCGGTCTGTTTGTCCTTAGTTGCGGAAAAGTGAGATCGCAAGTCTGATATCGCTCTGTACATTAAAAGTGATATTTTGGGGGTTAAAGATAAAAATGTCGATGAAACACTTCGGATATATATTTGGTATACCCCATATAACCAGATAACGTTCTTTTGGGGTCTCTAATCCTGTATTTTGCCAGCGGTCACTTGCGGTCTCATTTTGTACCTGCAGACTCGTTTTAATACGACCGTTGTCATTTTCTACCTGCGTTCTTTGTTTTTAGTACGACCGCTTATTCAGTGTCACCTGTCAAAAAAATTCCGTCGGACTTTCTCGGCGGATTGTTTTCATTCCACTGTTGCAAAAACACTTTAGTAGACGGCTTAAAGGCATATGTATGTATTACGGATTTATTTGCTTGTTTAGTTTAAAAACAATGCACAGAAATAAAAATAAAGCGAACCCAAATAAAGGAGAATTACAAATATTCGTTTCATCTTTTTGTAGACATCCATTTTTTTCTACATTCAATTGAATCTTCCTGAAAATTGAAATCACCGTGAACGTGTCAAAATTGTTCCAAATATTAAGCGCGCATGCGCTAAATAATTGTCTAATATCGCGTAACATGATGTGGCAATAAAGAAATCTGTATCTGAATCTGAACAGCCCCAAAGTCGCAAAATTCCATGCATCGATGCACACGCAGTTTTTGTTTGTTCTGAGATGTTCTCGATGTAATTTATTTGTGCGGACACAATTGAATTGAAGCCTTACAAAACAATAGTCTCCACAAGTTGATCTAGTTTCGAAAATTTTCCAGAAAAATTAACATTCAGGTTTGTCTCAATCGTGCTACAAGCTTATTTCTCAACTATCAGACTCTGCTACCAGCAGATAGTCCAATGCTACCAGCTTACACTAAAATGTTGACATGACGTGAAGTAAAAATTATTTTCAGTCGAGAAGCTTGTCTTTTTCCCAAGTGCCTTTATATGTATTGTGTCTGTAAGATACTAGAGAATGTCAATAACAAAAACTTATCTTAACAGTTATTTGAATTTCAAAGACAGATGAATATTTTGGGCGACAATACGTTTTGTTATTGAATAAATCTCTATATTTGGGGAAATTCTGAGGCCCCTGTGGTAAAGTGGCGCGTATAAATGAGGCTACCGATACTATGCCCACAGCTTATGAAACCCCCAAAATGAAAACATTTATAAAATTCGAATTTTCCGTAATATTCAGATCTTCACCTCCCACATGTACAAAAACGCTTCCCTGGGTACCATCTGCTACCATCTCATCCGCAACTATGAGCTTATACCGTGGACGGGGGTGCTTTTGAATATCTGAGAATCAAATGGTATTTAGACTACTTTTACGTTTACATCTACACCCCACCGTGATCACGTTTAGTGTCAGTAACGTCACATTCCATTTAGTGTCAGTAACGTCACATTCCAAACCCAGCCCCCCCCCCGCCCCCCCCCCCCCACACACATCCCCGTTAATGGCTTCGCACCTTCGCTGCTCGGCTGCGCGCCTTCGGCGCTGGTGAGATATCACGTAATAATAATAATAATAATAATAATAATTAATAATAATAATAATAATAATAATAATAATAATAATAATAAAAATAATAATAATAATAATAATAATAATAATAATTTTAAAGCCAAGAATCCACACACGGTGCTCAATGGCTGAACAATAATTGCATACATACATATACACACATCCACATACATTCTCTCACAGATACACTGATACATGGATCACTATTATCATTTATTGGTGCCCAACGCCACATCAACAACCGAAGCTATATCGTGGCGATAAGCGACAGAACCTAAAAGAAAAAGGGTATTGAATTAAAACAAAATAAAAAAAAACAAAAAACCCTACAACTTTACCAAAACAAGTATGTGAGTGTAACTTGACGAGGAACGAGGCAATCCTCACCGACTCAGTCACACCCTCGCACCTGGTAATGTCAGTTTATGACCAAAATTAAAAGACCACTGAAGGAAATGTCTTTCGAAAAAGGAAGGTTTTAGTCCCAGACTTGAATGATTGAAGTGATTTACTATTTTTTATGTCGATTGGAAGAGAATTCCAAAGCCTTGGGCCAGCAACCGCAAAGGCCCTATCACCAGCACTAGTAAATTTAGATACGGGCTGAAACAGATTGAGTTGACCTGATGACCTAAGAGACCTCGGTAGTTTGTGGATGGTAAGCAGATCGGACAGGTAGGATGGTGCAGATCCCGAGATACACTTAAATACCAAAAGGACAATTTTAAATTGAATTCTTTGCTTAACGGGTAGCCAGTGTAACTCAGAGAGTACTGGTGTTATATGGCAGTACTTTTGAGTTCTGGTTATGACACGTGAAACACTATTTTGGATGTGTTGTAGCTTTTCAAGAATAGATGTTTAGAACCAATCAGAAGAGAGTTGCGGTAGTCGAGGCGACTGGTAACAAAGGCATGGACAAGCTGTTGTGACGTCTGCGTATCCATGAATGATCGAGTTTTGCTAATATTTCTAAGATGAAAAAATGCAATGCGAGAGACATGTTTGATATGTTCATCAGCGGCCAAATTTTCATCCATGAAATAACCTAAGTTTCCAACACAGCTACAGGGTTTTATCGCAGAACCTCCAATATTGAGGGACAGTTTGGATATTTTTGAAAGTTGATGAGGTAGACCTATATATATTACTTCTGTCTTGTCATCGTTCACTTTAAGAAAGTTTTTAGTCATCCTTGCCTTGATGTCTGAAATACAAAGTTCAATCTTACTGCATGCTTCAGACTCAAAGGCGTGAGTAAACTGATATACAGCTGTGTGTCATCTGCGTAAAAATGAAAGTCAAGGCCATGGCTTCGGATAATGTCACCGAGAGGTAAGACATGGACAGTTTACAGTAGGAGACCCAACACCGATCCTTGAAGGACGCCAAAACGTAGCGTAGTGTGAACTTGTCTGACGACTCACTGCCAATAAGGACACCCTGTGTGCCACCATTAAGGTACGACGAAAACCAATTAAGTGCTCGGTCAGTAAGGCCTATTCCCACTACCAGTCTCTCAATAAGTATGTTATGGTCTATGGTGTCAAAAGCGGCGCTTAAATCCAACAAAACAAGACAAGTTAGGTTGTGCTTGTCCGTGGATAGGAGGATATCATTTTGGACCCTTAGAAGCGCCGTTTTTGTACTGCAATTAGATCTGTATGCAGATTGGTTAACTTCGGCTAGGCCGTGGGCTGCCAAATGAGAATTCCGCCGAGAAGCCACCACACGCTCAATAATCTTTGATAGGAATGGAAGATTAGAGACCGGTCGGTAGTTTTTCAGAACCTCTGGATCAAGTGTTGGCTTTTTGAGAAGAGGTTTTACTAAAGCGTGTTTCATGCTTGTCGGAAAGACGCCATAGTGGATGGAGGCATTGACCAGTTTCAAGATCGATGTAGTTAACTCCGAAACAGATGTTTTTAAGAACCAAGTTGGAATGATATCTAGCATGTATTGCTTAGATGGTGCCTTGGATATTAACCTCTGGATATCTGTTGTAGCCAAAGGTTTGAATTGGGACAACTGTGCAACAGCTTTAAAACAGGTGCATGACATGTCGGCCATCTGTTGAAGATCGGATTGTGAGCTTGTATCAAGCGAAGCTCTGATAGTCTCAATTTTTTCAGAAAAGAAAGAAAAAAATCTATTCGCAAGGTCTTTGGATGACGAATGCTCTGGGAGTACGGTTGTCTTTTGACGATACAGAAGCCTCTCAAGAACGACAGACAGCACATTAGGGGAATTAACATTAGCTGACAATAAGTCCGAAAAGTATTTCTGTTTCGCGGATTTGAACAGTTTATTAACAACATTTCGCTGGTTGACAAACATCTCTCCTTGAACATATAGTTTCGTTTGCCGACACTGAATCTCTAGTTTGCGTCGTAAATCTTTTGCGCGCCTAATCTCATCACTGAACCACTGTGAGCAAGGGCGTACGCTAAAAGTGCGTATTTGCTTAGGCGCACACTTGTCAATAACCTCTTGAAGGGAGCCAGTGAGGATGTATAACATACTTTAGCCCCCCCCCCCCCCCCTCCTCACACACATTTTTTTTGTGTTCCGCCGCGCCTACACTCTACTATATATAGGCCTAAATGTCACTCTGGTCAATACATGGCATTTTGTAAACGGTAGCTTCAGTTAAAATAGCTCTCTACTAGTCGTCAGCTTGGGCGTTGAGAAGGGAAGATGATATTTCCAAAGTTGTGCTTACTTCAGTGTCAAGTTTCCATCTCCAGGATGGATATTTACTTCGTAGAATTACCACAAACAACCCATAATTGCTTACTTGGCTCTGATTTCCCAGTAAATTCTCTGTTTCTACCTATGTATCTACAAACACTCCTATGACTTCTTTGTTCTATTTATTCTGACTTCCCTGAACATGTTTATGTTCTATTTTATACATTACAAGTAGCACAGAGGCACATGCTGGATGTGCCGATATATGCTTATGTGAAAATGCACAATCTGACACACTGTGCACTAGCACATAGGCACATGCTGGATGTGCCGATATGTGCTTATGTGAAAAAGCACAATGTGACACAGTGTGCACTAGCACATAGGCACATACGGGTATCTGAGGATCTGTATTGTATTATTTGAGGATACCTTTCGAGGGTACCTTTATAGGATACTTGTAATGTGTAGATATTACAGGTCGCACATAGGCAAACTGCATTGTGTAGGAAAGATTTCAACCAGGGATCACGTGTTGCTAGGGATAGAATACAGCCGCCGTGTGCTGGTCACACTTCCACAAGTGGGCAATATTTCCACGGACGCAATAATATTAGATTCCTAACACTAATTATAGTGCTTCATTAATTAAAAGTTTGATGATGATGCTTTTGAATACCTGGTACATGACTGTCCAAGCGTGGAATACGATTGGTTATTTATGTTTCAGCATGTTTATGTTTGGTTATATCAAAACCACAGTTTGTGTATGAAGTCAGGATCGGCTAATAGTTAATACAGGTGCCGCCCACTTCAGAGGATATCTATCCCAGGGGATGGCTTTTCTGTTCCCTATATTACTAGTAAAGCGGAACTTGCTTACCACAGTAAACAAACACTTCTTCGCTAATCGTGGTAAACACGAGGTTGATAGGGATAAGGGCTGTTGCACGGACAATCATTCTCTAGTAAACAAGGCGGTGAAAAATGACAAGGGTATTTAAATCTTAGATTTAATTTTTATCAAACGGACTGACTCAGCGAATGATACGGAAGCTTATTAGGGACATGATAAAAATAATTCCCAGACCCAGGATGTCGAAATTTCGACTTTTCATCTTGAAATTTCCAGTTAAAATGTTGAAATTACGACTTTTATCTGGAAATTTCGCCTTATAATCCGGACTTCAAATTTCCACTTGAAATCTCCAAATTTGGATTTTTATCGCGACATTTCGACATTTTATCTCGAAATTTCAACTTTTCATCTTGAAATTTCGACTTAAAATCTCAAAATTTCGACTTAAAATCTCGAAATTTTGACTTTTTATCTCGAAATTTCGACTTATTTTCTGGAAATTTCGACTTAAAATGTCGAAGTTCTCGACTTTTTATCGCGAAATTTCTACTTTTTATCTCGAGATTTCATCTCGTTTGGTATGCATATGGTATTTTGTTCATTAGCAGTGTGCGATAGATTCCGATACACCAGGTTCTGATTTCTAACAAATTCTCAACCAACCGACAGGACACGAATGCTGTCCACCCCACCCCCGGCCCTTGAGGGTACCATTAACTCACTTTTCAATGAAATCCAATACTTGGGGTTCACTGATGACTTCCCACATGCCCTTGGAAATGTTCCTTATCGCGCCATTGTAGACCACAGAGGTTCACCGAAGACTATCACATGACATGCCCTTGGATGTCTTCCCCATCCCGCCATTACAGATCACAAAAAGAGCGATACACCCAAATAATACCATTATACACAAGCGACTCCCACCCTCTGATAAGTAAAGCTGCATCAGTAACCACCCCGCCCCCTCCCCCAATATCGGAAAGTGCTGCCCAGTAAATATCACTGGAGTATTTATTTATTTATTGATGTTTAATGTCACATAATTCTGCACAATGGGTTATCGTGACCGCATCATGGAGGTAAAGTCAAGTTCAGTCAATCGTTTATACCCATTTTAGAGAACTTCCACCCCAGGCATTGATGAATTGTTTCTATATTTTAACTGTAAGTCAGAACTTGTTTACAACAGTAAACAAGCACTAAGCACTACTTCACTTCCCGGGGTACCCACGGTGAATCACAAGAGTAGTCTACCCTTACAAAGAGATGCTGCCCAGTAAATATCACTGGGGTATTTTCCCTTACGAAGAAGTGCTACTTCTTACTCAGTACATTGCCGAAATATTACGAAGAAAAAATAAAAAAAACGAGAATCAATACAAGACACGTGTCACCCAAGCCAAGCCAAGCGTCATTGTGTGGATAAATAGCAAATACGCCCCCGTGCGATACCCCCCCCCCCCCCCCCTCACCTTCCTCCCCCGACTGCCACCAACAACAAGTTAAATTATAGGAGTGGACTGCCAAAAGGATCTGATCAGGATCGAACTGTCGATCTTTTGGTTTAAAGTCCAATGCTCTAAACACTTCACCATCGATCTCCCCATCAAGGGAGGGGGTGGCGTCGGAATGGACTGTTATATTACATGTTGTAAGGGGTTAGGATAATGAAGTTTTTTACTCTTCAAAATTTAGCATACACTTAAAAGAATCTCGGCAAATGGAATTTTACGCGTATCGAGTGGAAATAACTTTATTCTAGGTTTAACCCTTTACCCAACGCAGACGATATCAAAATTTATCATTTTAAATATAATTTTTTTTTAATTTTTCAAAAAATTTCAACAAAACCATATCATGTAACTCCTCATTGGAACGAGCTCAATGAGCTCGTTCCAATCAGGGGTCACATGATATGCTTTTGTTGAAATATTTTAAAAAATTTAATTTTTTCAACTGCTCAATTTGCATATTACGCGGGCGGTTGCGTGTGATTCGTTAGGTAAAGGGTTAATGTGCAGGGTGGGGGAGGGGGAAGGGGTTAATGTCGATGGCAGCGTGTTAAGTGAACAAGTGTTCTTTTTAAACATTTCGATGGCCCAGATAAGACTCGTCTTATAGATGAACCGAACGGTCCATTCAAGATTGCCAGTGGTTGGAGCTTTGAACTTCAAACCGAGATGTTTACGGTTTGTTCATGACTAGCGGTAATTCCATTGTGCCCTTGGGTAAGCACTTAATCCCGATTGCCCACGTGCCACGGTGTCGCTGTGTACTAAGGTGCAATGTATATACGTCCATGGCGCACTTACCTTCCATAAATGCTGAATCTCTGCAGAGTTAGTACGTTGGGGAGTCTGGCGGTTGCACGCCGCTGCTCTGTGGTTTCTCCGGCTTCTACCACTCGTAAAGATGACCGACACGAGGTGACGCTGGCTGACTGTAAGTGACGTTGAACCGCAATTAAAAAGCTTGCAGTTATTGCCACACCAAAGCCAGGCAAAGAGATAGGATCTCAAAATTTCCGACGTGGTGGGTCGAGAGGTAAATATTCCGATAGTGTTCCCGGATCGTTGAACGTCGGTACGAATTTGAATCCTAACTCAAAATACTTTCTTAAAACAATAACAAACGAAACGGGGCCCCAAACGTTCGTTTATTTAATATTATTTTCAAGAATTACTTTCGTTTCACAAAAAGTAATTCTTTAAAAAATAATAATAATAATAATAATAATAAACGAACAAGCGTTTACACACAAAGGATATGAAACCGAAAGGTAATTTTGCACAATGGAAATTGTGGCATCGTTGTCGTGCGGACGACCAACAATTTTTTCTGACAGACAACTTGAAAAAATTCCGACACGTACAGGGTCATGGGATGCAGCTTACCCATCTCCCCACCTTTTTAGGTTGAGGCCTGGAACATACCATTCTAGCGTTAGCTTCATTAAAACGTTGGACGCCAGTGGAAATAAACTATGGAAGAGTATTGGTTTCACCAACACAAGTGATAGTCAGCATACAGCTCTGTCAGTCATAGTGACCGAAACTCCGCTGAAACAACCAACAATTATCTGGCTACACCTACCCATTACCTGTCTTACCCAGAAATGAATACATGTGAGTCACCCCCCCCCCCCCCCCGCCCCCCACCCACTCTCCTCATCGCCATCGCCACAATGCATTGTAATCCCCAAGAGGAATAAAATAATTTTCCAATGCGCCCTACGAACCGGACACGAATAATACCCATCCCACCCGAACCTTGACATTTCTACCACACTCTAAAATCAGTTGGGTTAAAAATTAACCCAAATCGACTGGGTTGAGTGAATATGAACCCAACTGGGTTCATATTCACTCAACCCAGTCGATTTGGGTTAATTTTTAACCCAACTGATTTTAGAGTGCAGCTTGGGGTAGGCCTCCTTTTCATTCATTAACGATCACTTCAAATGGAATATTGTTTGCCGAACGAGTACAACAGACCTCACCCATACAAATGCCCAATTTTGTCCATCGACTTTGCCATCCGTTACCTATTGGTAAATAAGAACTGTGTCCAACCCCGCCCAGCATCCTTACGTTGATGATCAAATCAACTGACGATTCATTCCAAACCGTATTTACAAAGGATACAACTTGACAAATGCTGTTCCACGTGAAATTTTCCAATCGCCCCACCCATATTCCCCCCGCACACAGTTATGTCCAATAGATATTCTGATGAAATACCCAACAACACACGTCATTCACAAGTACCGTTAAATCATGTTGCAATAAAAGTGTAAAGAGTGCTTCTATAATACACATGAGGCTCCGCGAAGACGTCCCACACTTCGCATGCTTTTCCCCATCCCGCCATTATAACCCACAAAAAGGAGTGATGCACCCAAATGATATCAGTGCACGCATGTTTCTCCCACCCGCCAATGAGCAATGCTGCGGAAGTTCCCTTCCCCCTCTTCCACACCTCAGAAAGTGCTGCCCGGTAAATACCACTGGAGTGGCTCACCCTTACGAAGATATACGACTTTTTCCCAGTGCAGTGTCGCAAAATTACCGCAGAAAAATACAAAATCGTAGAAATAGTGGACTTCCACCCCTAATTCAACTTCCACACCACCCGGAGTTTCTCCATTTCAAATTTCTGCGCACCAACACGCATATTTATATTTTTATTTATTGGTATTTATGATCACATACTTATGCACAATGGCTAATCGTGACAGTGACAGTTTCACGAGTGGAGGAAGCCGGCGTACCCGGAGAGAACCACCGAGCATCGACGAGCAACTGTCAGCTCCTCAATATTCTAACTCTGTTCAAGCTTCGCTCAAGCAGAGTTACAGCGGTTGAAGACATGTGCACCATCGGCGTGCGGAACGCCTAAGTACACGGCGTCATCATGCCTCCATGTAGGCAACCGGGATAAAGTACCTTGCCCAAGGACATAACGCGGGTCGTCCCGGACGGGGATCGAACTCGGGACCTCTAGCATAGAAGTCCAACAGTCTACCACTTAGCCACCGCGCTTCCACCAACACGCATAATAGATGAATATCAAAATGAAACACATCCCACAGCAGCAAAGTGACGAAGCGTCATTGTGTGCATAAACAGTAAATACTAACACTGTCGCAGCTGAAAAGGCTTCCAAGTGTGATAAAAAGTCTAAATTTCGAGAGTTAAGTTGAAAATTCGATATAAAAGTCAAAATTTCGAGATAGATTTAAGTCGAAATTGCGAAAAAAAGTCGAAATTTCGAGATAAAAGGTAAAGATTTCGAGATTTTAAGTAGAGCTGTAGGTTAACCGAAACCGAACCGAGGTTTTTAGTTTTTTTAAAAAACCGAAACCGTCGACATCCCGTAATCTAATGTTTTTCGTTTTTTATTAAATACTCTCTTGCTGCAGAAATTTACCATCCCAGAGTAGTGAGAGTACCCAGACACTGCCAATGGCAGTGTCTGGGTACTCTCACTACTCTGGGAAGGCTACATTCTGTGAATTTCCGACATTTCAGTTTAGTTGTGTTTGCAGCTTTCCTCAAGTTGTATGTAGGTGTCAGACCTCGAAAAATGGCCAAACACAATCAAAGTTCTGTATATTTAGGTAATTGTTGATTCTTCATGTTTTATAGCTTATTTTGGGCATTCATTGAGTTTCACTCAATTTCACTACCATTCAGTTATGACTCCGGACATAAGAATGAGTTTTATTGAATTTTACTTGGCCTCATGAACAAACCGAAAACCGAACCGAGGTTTTTCTCCACCTGAAAATCAAAACCGAAACCGAACAAGAAATTTAAAAACCTACAGCTCTAATTTTAAGTCAAAATGTCGAGATTGTATGTTTAAATGTCGAGATATAAAATCAAAATTTCGAAATTTTAAATCGAAATTTCGAGATAAAAAGTCAAAGAGAAAGAAAAATGAGGTGGAATTATAATCTCGAAATATAATTTCCACCCGGTCACAGCGTTTATTTATAGTTGCATGACAAAATATCGATCTTGAATTACAGACAAGCCAAAAAAAAACCCACGAAAATAAAAAACAATTACTTGTGTTTGGTATAAATAGAGGAAGGTATTGATCGATCAGTTTTCCAATATTTTGTAATACCTCTGACGACGGTTATTTCTGTTTAAGCACAGATGAATTGTAAGCATAACAAAGTGAAAACTGGGACTGACGGGCTCTGGGGACCGGCAGTATGTCAAAGAGATAATATGGAGAAATCAATGCAATTTAACTCTTAGCGCCAAGACCAGTCTAAACGTTATGCAACCCTTTCCAACAGCAGTTCAAATTTCTATCGCTATCCCGCGTTGTGTCCTTGGGCAAGGCACTTTATCCCGGTTGCCTAAATGGGGGCACGAAGACGCCGTGTACTAAGGCGTACTGCACGTCGATGGTGCACATGTCTTCAACCGCTGTAACCCTGCTTGAAAGGAGTTAGAATGTTGAGAAGCTGACAGTTGCTCGTCGATGCTCGGTGGGTCTGTCCGGGTACTGCGGCTTCCTCCACCCGTAAAACTGTCTCGGTCACGATTAGCTATTGTGCATAAGTATGTGCCCTTAAACACCAATAAATAAATAAATAAATTCTATCGCATTAGAGAGAGGTTAGCCAAACTTCTCGCATCATTGCAAATACCAAAATACACTTGATTATAGGCGATATGTTTTAGAAATAAAAACCCTTGTATTCATCTGATCATCGTCCGTTGAGTGCATCAAGATGCCAGCTACACTGATTTAGCACTGCAGGTGACTCCTTGGTGCACTCAAGAGTCAAGAGACGGTGTGTTTTTCACTGCTTTATAGGCACACATGATCTTGACGTCCCTTACTTTTTAATCTTCTTCCTTCTACTTCTACCAGAGTAGTATGTCTCGTATGTTTGGGGCAATATCTGGGGGATCTCATCGGGGGATCTCATGTGACGTCATGTCATGTGACCCAGTAGCTCCATGTTGTGTTGTCATGGTAACCCGCGTGAGCGGCCATCTTGTGACGTCATCTCCATAGTGATACCTGTTGTTAGTGCGCATGCGCAACGCGTGTAGTTAGGGTGATACGTGTTTCCGCCGTCCATTTTGTATACTGAAGGCCGCCATCTTGGTTTCTATGGTAGCACGTGATTATAATGTTACCCAAAGGCCTGCAACAAGACAGGGGTATGTTCGGAGGGTGTGTTCGATTGAATCGGAGTATCACGAATTACCACAAACAACCCGACAACTTTTACTATTTCGAATTCTTTCTGAATTCTCTGCTTCTATCTATCTATGTAGTTTTCGTCTATCGGACCATGTTCCTTTCTTTTGGGGTATACTTCCGTAGCGTAGAAGAGCCTATCAGATGGAACAGCTTTGCTTATTATTGCTATATTTTAGCTTTTCTGGTCTATTCTTGTTAGTTCTGACCGTATTTCGTGTACTCTTCTTGTTTCATTTATCTAGATCATTTATACAGATTATAGCTAACAAATCAGATTGTTTGATTTCCCATAACCTGTACCTAATCGTACAGAGTTATCTCCCCTTATTACAACGAAGTCGTATCCGATTCTCATCACCTCTATATCCAATGGCAATATCCCCAGGCACCCCAATTTCGACACCCCTTTTTGGAAAACATATGGCCTTCGGCACCCCTTTTTGTCGTATAAGGCCATGAGATCTATGTAAAAGCCCCCAATGAGTCCTCATTTATTATCCCTCATAGCCTCATTGAATTTTGAGGTTATGAGGACCATGAAAAATCCCTCAGTGAGGTATAATTTACTATCCCTCTTACCCTCATTTCGGTATTTAACAGCCATATCCCCAGGCACCCCAATTTCGGCAGCCCTTTTTGGAAAACACATGGCCTTCGGCACCCCCTTTTGTCGTATGAGGCCATGAGGGCTATGTAAAAGCCCTCAATGAGGCATTTTATACAGCGTTCAATGTAAAATATCTATAAACAGGCTATATAAGATATTCCGTAATTGAGATTACTATCCGACTCCGTAAAGTTGGATTCCGTGTTTTTACATAAACACCCGATGGTATTTCCCTTCCCTGCTAGTAAAAAACAAGAATTTCTGTTATATTTTAAGAAATTTATTGACTTTTCTGTACACTGTCTGTTAAATAATTCAATATTTGTTCTGTTATCTTCGTTGTGTTCGATCTTCGTTCTGCTCATTTCGACCTTCTCTTCGGTCTTTTAGACTGTTCAGTTCTCTTCTTCGATGTCTGTTCTGCCCAACAGTTCATCTTCGTTCACTTTGTTCTCTCCGTTGTCATCACTGGTTCTGTATCTTAATTGTTATCGGCTGTGAAGCTTTATTGTAGAATTCTCTATATCTTTGTAAGATCTCGTGGTAGTGACGAATCTTCTCGTTCTCGTTCATGGTTTGGGATTCTATGATCTTTCTCATTCTTCTGTCCAGGTCTGTAATGTCCAATTAGGATGACTGGTTTTGTGAAGTGGAACATTTTAGTATGACCGGATATATGAATACGGAAATCAATCGATCGATCAGGAATAAATATTTTGATTTCAGTTTATCATGTATTATCATCATCCATCAGCCGATCTCAAAAATTATATTTGGCGACAAGGATAGAAAACAACACCAAATTTCGTAACCGTGTTGTTGCTTTGAATATCAGTGACCCTGCACGCAAAACGTGCTATGCTTTTGCATTATGTGGGCGATGATGTGACCGATCTCTTTGACACTTTACCTGACAAGGGTGATGACAAACAATTTGATACACGCCTACGCCGCTTATCTGCTTATTGTGAATTTTCAGATGTTGATCGCGAGATAAAAACTCAAATTGTTCAGACCTGTTTGTCTTCCAAGCTTCGTCGTGACGCATTACCTGACAATACATTAACCTTACAAAAATTATTAGATAAGGCGAGAGCTGCTGAAATTGCAATTTCACAATCAACCAACATTGAGACGAGTCAACCATCACAATCTGACTCAATGACTCAACGTGTCCATTCTATGAAACACAAATGGACAAAAACATCTGCTGCTTCCAACACACACGCTGATCATCGTGATTCGAACAATTGTGGCCGTTCTTTTCGTGATCGTCCAAGTCATCAAAATACATATAGAAATCAAAAACCGACATCTCAGTCATGTGTATGTGGTTTGTGTGGTGGTGTCTATCCTCACCCAGGTGGTAAGACTAAATGTCCTGCGTGCGGCAAAGACTGTTTGAACTGTGGTAAACAAAATCATTTTTCTCGATGTTGCCATTCACATCCGCGAGCAAGTAGTATGTCGGGGGCTACCAAGTCAAAAAGCAACAATCGCCGATCTCGCCAAGTTCTTAACATAATAAGTGAGAAAGAATCTGAAGACAGCGAGTCTGATGATGAATACATTTTTGCATTAAATACCTCATCAAATATAACTCGACCTCATTTTGACATAAAAATAAATGGCACTGTTATAAGCTTAATAGCAGATTCTGGTTCAGGCATAGACATTTTAGATTTAGCTACTTATGAAAAAATTAAACCTAGACCTCAACTTTTTCCAGCAAACATGAAAATATTTTCATACGGTGCAATTGATCCTTTACCTGTACTTGGAAACGTGACTGCAAATGTGCAAGTTGACAATATAGAACAGCCAGCAACATTTTATGTAATCCCAGATAGTAGTGGGTCTCTTTTGAGTTGTCAAACTGCTGAAAATCTTGGTCTAATTTGCTTCACACGTACCTGCACTGCTGAGTCTCAAGATTTTATAACCTCATTAACCTCTGACTACAAATACTTATTTGAGGGTGTTGGCAAACTAAAAGACTATCAAGTTCATTTACATATTGATGAGACAATACCTCCTGCGAAAGCAAGTCGAAACACCACTTTTGAAAGATGAAGAGTCAGGATTAATTGAGAGAGTGGATGGAACACCCAC
This sequence comes from Pictodentalium vernedei, assembly GCA_031216915.1. Lineage (NCBI taxonomy): Eukaryota > Metazoa > Mollusca > Scaphopoda > Dentaliida > Dentaliidae > Pictodentalium > Pictodentalium vernedei. The sequence continues at coordinate 774,666,157 of CM062297.1, forward strand.
TCCTTGGGTATCGCCTGTAGTCATTACACCTAAACCCACCAACAAAGATCAGGTGCGGGTGTGCATAGACATGAGAGAGGCTAATCGTGGTATACTTCGTGAGCGTCATATAACACCCACCATAGATGACATTATACATGATATAAATGGTGCTACCATTTTCTCTAAGCTTGACTTAAAACAAGGTTATAATCAATTAGAATTGGCACCTGAATCGCGCTACATCACTACTTTTTCAACACATGAGGGCCTTCGTCGTTACAAAAGGCTCAGTTTCGGCATATCTTCAGCAGCAGAAATTTTTCAGAACGCGATATCTGAAACGCTGAGTTGTCATTCTGGAGTTAGCAATTTAAGTGATGATATACTTGTGCATGGTAAAACAAAAGAAGAACACAAAAACAATTTAAGGGCCGTATTTCAACGCCTCAGTGAGAAAAATTTAACTTTGAATCGAGATAAATGTAAGTTCAGTAAAACACGACTCGAATTCTTCGGCTTTGTCTTTTCTTCAGGTGGCATGGAACCTGATCCAAAGAAAATAGCTGCAGTCATTAATCTTCAAACACCAAAAACTGTATCAGAACTCCGCAGTCTTCTCGGCATGGTGAATTATACCTCTAGATTTATTAAAGACTACGCTACAATCACTCAACCTTTGCGTGAATTGACGAGAAAAGATTCAAAATGGCATTGGACAACAAAACATGACAACGCGATTGCGAAATTAATTGACTCATTGACATCAAAACCTGTTATGTCATATTTTGACACTAGTAGGCACACAACAATTTTGGTAGATGAGAGCACAATAGGCCTTGCTGCTGTCCTTATGCAAAGTGACAATGATAAATCGGAAGGGCAAATAGTGGCCTATGCAAGCCGTGCACTCACGACCCTGGAACAAAAGTATTCGCAAACGGAACGTGAGGCATTATCTGTAGTGTGGGGATGTGAACATTTTCATTTGTTTGTGTATGGACAACCCTTCTCAGTAATAACTGACCATAAACCCCTTCTGGGTATTTTCGGCAAAACCACCTCTCATACATCTGCTCGACTTGAAAGATGGTGTTTAAGACTGCAACCGTACGATATAAAACTGAAATATCAACCAGGTGTTAATAACCCAGCAGATTACATGTCACGACACCCGTCTTCTGATAGTACTACACGTTGTCGATCTGCTAAAGTAGCTGAAGAATATATTAACTTCTTATGCAACCATGCTGGTCCCAAAGCATTGACACTAAGTGAAATTGAAATGGCTACTAAGACTGATGAAACATTGCAACAAGTCATAAAATGTATCCAATCCAATGATTGGAAATCTCATTCTCATCAAGTATCTAATCTCAGCAATTTCTACAATGTTCGTGATGAACTTTCGGTCTCTTTTGATCACCGCATTATTTTACGCGACCATCGCATTGTGATTCCTGAATCTCTTCAAGAGCGTGTAATTTCTCTTGCTCATATTGGACATCAAGGAATAGTAAAGACGAAAAGACTCTTGCGTGAGAAGGTGTGGTTTCCTAAAATAGACTCAAAAGTTGAACAAACTATCAAATCTTGTATTCCATGTCAGGCCTCAAACTCACATTCAAAAATTGAACCTTTGAACATGCCATCTTTACCTGACTCACCATGGTTGCCTTTAAGTGCGGATTTCTGGGGCCCAGCCCCAAGTGGTGACTATCTACTAGTTGTAATTGATGACTATACACGTTACCCGGTGGTTGAAATTGTTCGGTCAACGTCATCTAAAGCTGTGTTACCTCACCTAGATAAAATATTTTCTATGTTTGGTGTTCCTAAAATTTTAAAAACAGACAATAGACCACCATTCCATGGACATGAGTTCAGTGACTTTGCAAGGAAGTTAGGTTTTCAGCATCAACGTATCACACCGTACTGGCCGCGTGCGAACGCTGAAGCAGAGCGTTTTATGAAAACGATAAAACGAACAGTAACTGCAACTACATCTGAAAATCTTCCGTGGAAAGAACACCTAAATGCCTTTCTACTTAATTATAGGGCTACAACTCACAGCACAACAAATAAGTCACCTGCTGAACTTCTCTTCACTGGACCCATTCGTACAAATTTATATATGATATATGAAAACGGAAATCAATCGATCGATCAGGAATAAATATTTTGATTTGAGTTTATCATGTATTATCATCATCCATCAGCCGACCTCAAACATTATAAGGTCCATCGCAGCAAGCTCGTTTGGTTCTCTGCGCACCAAACGTTGTCGATCTAGAAAGCTTTCCAATAAACTGGGTTCGACCAAAATGTATTTTTTTCTTCACTTGTTGGATTATGCTCTTGTTCTGGTTTCTTCCCTATTCCTGTCATTACTGCAGGAGGCATTTCTGTTGGGGGTATTGGTATCCACGGCTTTCTGGTCGGATTATTGTTATTCACCTGGTACGGTTTTGAAAGTTCCAGTGGTTCCAATTGGTTTAATTGTTTGCATTCTTCTCTTTGACCAATTTGTGTCCAATGGTTTCCGACTTGTTCAACATATTCTCTCTGATGATCCTTTGGTCTCCTTGTTGAGTGGATCATCTCATGTCTTCTCAGATGGTCTCTTCATTTGAACATCTTTGCACACCTGAAGCATTGGAAGCGTTTTGATCCGTGGATGGATAATTTATGACGTAACAGACTTTTCTGCTGAATAAAGGATATCTGACATTTGTCGCAATTACGGACTTCACCCATTTCTGGACAGAAGTGAAATAATGTAATTCGGGTGTTTCACCCCTATTTATACCATCGGGTAATTATGTAAAAACACGGAATCCAACTTTACGGAGTCGGATAGGAATCTCAATTACGGAATCTCTTATATAGCCTGTTTATAGATATTTTACATTGAACGCTGTATAAAATGCCTCATTGAGAGCTTTTACGTAGCCCTTATGGCCTCATACGACAAAAGGGGGTGCCGAAGGCCATATGTTTTCCAAAAAGGGGTGCCGAAATTGGGGTGCCTGGGGATATGGCTGTTCAATACCTAAATGGGGGTAAGAGGGGTAGTAAATTATACCTCACTGAGGGATTTTTCATGGTCTTCATAACCTCATACGACAAAAGGGGGTGCCGAAGGCCATATGTTTTCCAAAAAGGGGTGCCGAAATTGGGGTGCCTGGGGATATGGCTGTTAAATATCGAAATGAGGGTAAGAGGGATAGTAAATTATACCTCACTGAGGGATTCTTCATGGTCCTTATAACCTCAAAATTCAATGAGGTTATGAGGGATAATAAATGAGGACTCATTGAGGGCTTTTACATAGCTCTCATGGCCTCATACGACAAAAAAGGGGTGTCGAAGGCCATATGTTTTCCAAAAAGGGGTGCCGGAATTGGGGTGCCTGGGGATATGGCTGTTAAACCCGAAATGAGGGTAAGAGGGACAGTAAATTATACCTCATTGAGAGATTTTTCATAGTCCTCATAACCTCAAAATTCAATGAGGCCTTGAGGGATAATAAATGAGGACCCATTGAGGGCTTTTACATAGCCCTCATGGCCTCATACGACAATAAAGGGGTGCCGAAGGCCATATGTTTTCCAAAAAGGGGTGCCGAATTTGGGGTGCCTGGGGATATTGGCATTGGATATAGAGGTGATGAGAATCGGACACGACTTCGTTGTAATAAGGGGAGATAACTCTGTACGATTAAGTACAGGTTATGGGAAATCAAGCAATCTGATTGGTTAGTTATAATCTATATAAATGATCTAGATAAATGAAACAACAAGAGTACATGGAATAGGGTCAGAACTAACAAGAATAGACCAGAGAAGCTAAAATATAGCAATAATAAGCAAAGCTGTTCCAGCTGATAGGCTCTTCTACGCTACTGGAGTATACACCAGAAGAAAGGAACATGGTCAGATAGACGAAAACTATTACATAGATAGATAGAAGCAGATAATTCAGAAATAATTCGAAATAGTAAAAGTTGTCGGGGTTGTTTGTGTTAATTCGTGATACTCCGATTCAATCGAACACACCCTCCGAACATACCCCGGTCTTGTTGTAGGCCTTTGGGTAACATACCAATCACGTGCTACCATAGAAACCAAGATGGCGGCCACCAGTATACAAAATGGACGACGGGACAAAGACCACCCTAACAACACGCTTTCCGCATGCGAACTAACAACACGTATCACTATGGAGATGACGTCACAAGATGGCCGCTCACGCGGGTTATCTTGACAACACAACGTAGCGCCACTGGGTCACACGACATGACGTCACATGAGATTCACCGATGAGATCCCCCAAATATTACCCCAAACATACGAGACATACTACTTACCAGTTAGAAGCCATAATCAACATATTGATTATTCTGCTTCTTCGATTGAGATGCGGATAGCTTTTTTTAAGTTTTTTAATTTAAATTTTGTTTGGTTTTTAATTTTAATTTGTTAACTTTGACCTTGCAGTGGGGCTTTAAAACGCCAAGACTCCCGGCGGAAACTATATTGTTCGGTAGTCTATTCTAGTCCTTTATCGTTCTGGATTAAAATGGCTATGTTCTTAGTTCTGTTCTGCATGAGGTTACTTGGAATCCTTATGTATTCATATTTATGGATAGGCGATCAGGTTTTATTAAAACTCTATCCGTATTTACATGTAGTTGTACCAAGCCGTTGGTCATATCGTACATCATCGCCAGTCTGGCTTTTTTCTTCGCTCTTCAAGGGATCTCAAGGGTCGTCGATCATGGGTTGGACAGACGAGGTATTATGGTATCGATTAGTTACAAATGTCGCTGCACTTCGTTGGACCATCTCCAATTTACGTATGTTGTTTAGTAAATAAACCAGAGTTACCTCTTACGTACCTCACTCACTAGATAATTAATCAATTAATAAGATAAAGGTGGAGGTCACCCCATGTCAGTTCAAATCGCAAACTGATTTGTAATTGAAACAGCATTTCATTTAGAACATTGTCTATGCACGTGTGAAAAGTCTACAAAAATGAAGCGGTTTGCAAGTCCCTCCGTTAATCGAGAAACGGGCAACCTCATTTAAAATATTTCCTCTGTTGACGTCAAACGACAACATATGGTACTGGAGTCGTAAACAAAGAGCTGTCGTCGAATCAGAGGACGAGGATATTAGTATTATTGGATATTAAAAGAAGTACAGCAAACGGAACCCTCACCTACAATAAAGTCGCCGTGGAGTGGTCGTAATCCACACGTGGGCAGTTGATGTCCACGCGTGCGTTTACCAGTTAATAAATATCATCATCGACAGACTTTTAGTATTATTGGACATTAAAAGAAGTACAGCAAACGGAACCCTCACCTACAATAAAGTCGCCGTGGATTGGTCGTAATCCACACGTGGGCAGTTGATGTCCACGCGTGCGTTTACCAGTTAATAAATATCATCATCGACAGAATTTTAATTAACTGGTAGAGTGCTGAATTATTTTTGGTCATCAAAATTTGTTCACATATCTTTGCCTTGTTACAATTTATGGGAGAGTGCCAATGGGCACTCTACCATAAATTGTAACAAGGCAAATCTTAACAGACTAAATAATTTCAATTCAAAGGTGATATGAACAACATCCACAAAATATGAAGCATTTGAGTTGTAGTACCGAGACTTCAGAGAAAAGCCAAAATATGCGCTTCCAGTACTCTACCAGTTAACGAATCATTAATTCGTTAATTAAATTGTTTATGATTATTCGTGTAATTAGTGTTTGGAATCTAATATTTTTTTTTTTTTAATCAGATCTTACGTTCTTATTTATAAGCAAAAAGTACATTTTTCTATCGATAAAATTCACACAAAGTTATTTTACATAACACAAAAACAGCAAAGTTAGTTATTCCTTTGTAGTGATATGGGGTTTTCTTTGTAGCTCCACTCACTAGTAACTTGTAATAAAACAAATTTATATAAACAAAATATTATTTGCGTTTGACTGACTATGAAACATAAGCAAGGAAAATGCTGGCTTTTGCTCCGGTACTCTCTTGTTTTTGTGAAAGGCCTGATAGTGGCTTCCAGCAGTCAACCTATTAAATGAGGTCTCCCTCCACAAAAAAAATCAGATAACCAATTTACAGCAGTCATTACAGACATCGTTACACGGTCTCAACTCAACCATTCCCACAATTTGAGCGAAATTGAGAGGTTGCAACAATGGAGTTTATATGCTCATATAGGACCCTGAATCGCTAGCAAAACACACATGGCAGTATCTTGCAACATCATACTTTAGACACCCCCTTCTCTATAGTGCATCTACAAAGAATCTAACATTAATGGACCGTGGAAGTATTGCCCACCCGTGGAAAGTGACTAGTCCACAGCGGCTGTACTGTAGGTTATTTTGTTATGAGATGTTACTTTGAATGGGAAATAAGACGCGAATTTGAAAAAAAATTAAGTTGACCATTCAAAAAACCCCACAATTTTCGTTATTTAACCATTTACCCAACGCAGACGATATCAAATTTTTTTATTTTAAATATCATTTTTAAAAAATTTCCCCAAAATTTCAACCAAACCATATCATGTGACCCCTCATTGGAACGAGCTCGACGAGCTCGTTCCAAAGTGGGGTCACGTGAGAAATAAGTTGACCATTTAAAAAAAACCCCAATTTTCGTTATTTAACCCTTTACCCAACGCAGACGATATCACAATTTATTATTTTAAATATCATTTTTAAAAAATTTCACCAAAATTTCAACCAAACCATAGCATGTGACCCCTCATTGGAACGATCGCGACGAGCTCGTTCCAAAGTGGGGTCACATGATATGATTTTGTTGAAATGTTTTGAAAAATAATATTTTTTAGCTGCTGAATTTGCATATTACACGAGCGGATGTGTCCGATTCGTTGGGTAAAGGGTTAAAAGTACTCTTATGTTTCATGTATCATTCGTAAGAAAATGTTAGTGTCGATTACAAAACGTAACCAGAAGGTGAGAATTTATTGACTTCAACCAAAAAAGGCATTTTTTCATCCCAATTTATTCAGCCGATATTTCACGGAAAACTCCGTGCAATCATTTTTCCATATTCGTCAAAATTAGCTTTCTTAGAAAAGATAAAGTGGAAGTCTGTGTTCACGTATTTCTATTTATAGCGTACGCGTCCATGCATTTTATTTCAGATAGCCATTTTCGATAAACGTGCTGAGAGGTTTATTGGAATCATAACTGCAAATATTGGAATCATAACTGCAAATGATTAAATAAATCTTTTTCAACTAATAATGCTCAATTATTGCTAAAATACTGAACAGCTGTTGTTCACTGCGATCTTTCATTCGAACAGCAAAATTAAAATTAGAAACTACGTGTATTCCGAAATGTCGTGACGGTGATTTGTTTACTTTCGATAACTTTCGGGCAACTTCGTTTATATCTTCACAATCATATCGGGTTTTTCTGAAACTTCGTCTGCTTTGGCGTTTTCTAATTACAGATTTAAGTAATTTCGTGTTGCTTCTGATCTCTTACATTTAGCATACAGTGTTTTTTTCACGTGCTGTTTCACAAGAAAAAGAAAAATCTAAGAGTCGATATTTTTTTTTAAATTGGCGCTTATTTTCCCTTTAAACGATAGCGGGAAGTTTTTCGATATCTCTTGTCACGATAAATATGATTGGCACAAGTTTTAATTGCATGGAAAACATCGCAATGCATTTATCAAAATATACCTACTGCTTTTGAGTGGGTACCAGAATTGTCTCGTTTTGGCTTGCTTTGTAACATAAGTGTTCACTTGTATCTTTTAGCTGCTCGTGAAAACTGAAATTTCTTCGCTGTCAATCGTGAGATAATTCTGGTACAGTACGACCGCCGTGGACTGGCCACTTTCCACGGGTGGGCTATATTTCCAATAATAATATTAGATTCCAAACACTTCCAAGTTCATCATTTAGATTTGTTTACCCGGAATATTTAAACAATCAGATTCGAGTCCAAAATCTACAAAATGAAAATAGCATTCTGAAAGCCTGTTCCTTTGACAAATACTTTCCACAACTGGTCATATAATGATGGAGTGTGCTAAACTTATTAGCTATTTAAAAAGTTTTTGTTGTGTTATTTCCAGCAGTTTAGTCAATATTTGAAGTTCGATCATCGTGACCGTGACCCTGACCGGTGCAATTGGTTTCGACCAATTGAATGCCGTGAAAATTAAGAAAGCAAATTAGGGTTGGTACCCCATCACCTAACAGTGGTGTCTCGTTGGCAACGAAGGAAACAGCAATCATCCAGTTGAAAAGGGCTTTTAGTTAAAATTTCGTGTGGACTGGTTGTTACATGAGAGGTGTGTAATAAATACACAACCGCACATACGTTTGAATGGGTTAAGATTTATCGCACGAGATTGCTTTGGTCCAGGATATCACGAGATCCGAAGGCTCGATTGATATCATGCTCCAAAGCAATCGAGTGCGATAATTCTTAACCCATTCAAACGTATGTGTGATTCTGTATAATTATTTATCTTACTATCAACATGTATTTTGTCTGTATTAACTCCGCAACTGCCGTGTAACCGACCCGTTGATACAGATGTTTGTATCAGTGGGTCGGATACAAGCACATTCCTTTCGCGTTAGGTCCATTTTTTTCTTTTTATTCATCCGTACGAATAAATAGTTCGTTATATATTCGTCTACATTCTTGATTTGTCCACAATATATTGTAAGATAAAATGATTATTACCATTATGTAGATGTACAAAATATGTATCCGAGTCTCGCTCCGGGTTCTAAGGGTAGATCACGACTCGTCTTCGTTCTAAGAGTAGATCACGACTCGTCGAAGACGAGTCGTGATCTACCCTTAGAACCCGGAGCGAGACTCGGATACATATTTTGTACATTCACATAATGGTAATAATCTCTATTTATCACATGTATTATTTATTTATTGGTACTTAGCAATAGCATCTAAGGCTATATCGTGACATCACTATAAAAGAGGTCATTATCCGTGAGAAAATAATACTATTCATTAAAATCAGGAAATGCGTACACTGTGAGGAAAGAAAAGAAAATAAGGGGCGACAATAGTAATGAATAAATGGTACCATGAGACCGCTGAACTTTATGTAAATCAACCTGCGGATTGGAAGAAACGTGAGAATGAAATGTAGATTAAAAATATAATAATTTAAAACTTATTAAAAAGGTTGATTTCCGTGAGATACGACAGAGCTTTATGAGCGTTTATGACAGAAAATAGGCATCAAAGAGATCCGACGTTATAATACAGCCGTCTGACAAGATTAAAATCTGTACAGTGTAGAAGAACGTGTTCCATTGTCAACACATGCTGGCATGGAACAAAGAATATCATGTATATGTTACAATAAATCCCCGAAGTCAGTAAACACAAGTATTTATTAAACGTTTTAGTAAATACATGTCTTCCCTGAATCGCTCAGTAAATATGTGAATTTACTGAACTGTGTGGTAAATACATGTATTTACTGAAATTTCAAGACTGAGAATACACACATGTCCTGAAATGATTTCAAGAAATGGGTGTTTTTCAACAGTAGAGGCGCATATTAGAAATATTAGAAAGTAGATCAAATTTAGAGGGGGGGGGGGGGGTTGCGCCGGGCCCACCCATGACTGAATCCGACACTGGTTTTCTTCCCTACCGGCTCAGCAAATACAACACATATGTGTCCTAGTGTCTAGACCTTCATATTTGTCTATTTTGGGCACAGTTGCAAATACGGATCCACCGTTTTGTGGCCTGGTGGGAGTGAAAAGCGCCGTTTTTTCGCCTTCTGGGCATCTGTTTCATACCCTTTTTAGGTACCCTCACCCCTTTATAATCACAATGCACAGCCTCTTGTTATAGGTCTTCCCCGTTATTATAGGTTCTCCCCTTTTGCTAAAGTTTACTCGAGAGAGTTTCTTAGCTTTCCGGTGTCAAGCTAAAATCCAATTTAGATGTAAATTACGCATGGCATTCAACGGGAAACGCTACAAATATAAATATATTACATATCAAGCTTTCGTATACGACACTGTCGACGCAGATTCCTTTTCTCTGCTTACGACATTGTCGAGGCAGATTGCTTTTCTCGTAGACGACACTGTCGACGCAGATTGTTGCTCTCTGCTTACGACACTGTCGACGCAGATTGCTTTTCTCGTATTCGACACTGTCGACACAAATTGTTTTTCTCTGTTTACGACACTGTCGACACAAATTGCTTTTCTCGTATACGACACTGTCGACGCAGATTTTTCTCTGCTTAGGACACTGTCGACGCAGATTTCTTTTCTAGTATACGACACTGTCAAAACAGATTGCATTTCTCTGATTACGGGACTGTCAACGCAGATTGCTTTTCTCCTATACCACACTGTCGACGCAGATTGCTTTTCTCAGACGAACTATGTGACTTTTTAAACTGATTTATCTGTTGCATAGTTTCATTTGACAGACAGGGTTGGGTGTATCGCGGAAACTTGACCACAATATACATGACCGAAACACTTTGAAGAAGTCGTTAAACATGGCACAATTGGGCACAATATTTTACACTGTCTGCACACAGTGCTTACCCTCGCTATTGGAGGTAGGTTAAAATCCTACAAATGTCGCTTTCGTATCTGCTGTGTTTAGAATAGTTCACAATCGAAACAAATCGTTTAGTTATTCCACGAACGGAAATACGGAAATGAGTTAAGATGTCCCTGCCACACCCCTTTACTGTGTGTCAGTTTTGTCAAGTTGTTTGTCGGTTATAAAGTTCTGTGTTTTATTACTGTTCAAACATGTTTGGATTCCTTTATCTAGTGTATACAGTTTTTTTCTTCTTTTCTACTTTACAAAATGATACTAGATTATGCGCACAGTGGATGGCTGGATCGATAAGAGTGTTGCTCTTGCGCTTGCTTATTACTGTGCAAACACGTTCCTGTCCTGATGTTTGAATTCCCTTTATGTAGTACATACAGTTTTCTCTTAGTTCCTGTTTTACAAAATGATTACCAAATACAATTGAAACTAGACGTCCTGTCACGAACTGTCCGCCTATCTAGGCTTAATTGCGCGTAGGAATTGCGCGCAATTGCCATATCGAATTGCACCCAAAGCACGGCAGGTTCTCCAGGTTACTCATAGCAAACACAGGCAATTTTTCTGCCAATGGACCTCCGGGTTATCCGGAGGTCCATTGGCTGAAACATTGCTTGTGCACAGGCCTTATGTACAAATTTGATAGCCCTACTATGGTCATAACGCGTAGATTAACACGCAGATCGACGTGCTATTTGTGCGCATTTCATGACAGGACTTCTAGATTTAACTGCACTTAGTGTTGTTCTCGGGCTTGCTTATTACTGTGCAAAACACGCTTCTGTCCTGATATTTGAATTCCCTTTATGTAGAACATACGGTTTTCTCTTAGTTCCTGTTTTACAAAATGGTTATTAAATGTGCATCCAGGGGATTGCTGGTTCCATCAAAGAAGATAGTGAAACCTGTTTTTCTTACTGGTGTGATTAAAATGTTTCTACAAGAAGTAGAATGATAAAATAGTTAGCTGAAAAGTGAATACAGATATGTACATTACCGTAATCACAAAACTGGACAAAGAATTCCGATCGGATCGCGACATTTTGTTTCGTAGCATTTATTTACAAAATCTCGATCTCCTGGTGTAAGTGTGCCGCAATTTGATCGAGATCTGATCAAGAAAAAGACCACATTTGAGACCACAGTACTCTAGCTACCCACTTGTTAAAAAATCTTGTGACTAATTACTTTAGTGATGACTTATTGACGTTTCTCATTGCAGTCTGAGTGCATGAAATAAGATTTGTGACAAGTCAGCAAAGTGAATTTAACGATGAAGCGCTGTGCTACGATACATCAAGAATTTTATGAAAAATTTGAAAACTTCTTGTGACGTGCTCACGAAAATGGGCCGATTGGTGATGTAAACCTGATTTGTCTCGAATGTGATGACTTAAGTTCAGACTGATAAAATATTCGAGCTACATCATCAAGATTTCCCTGTCAGCCCCCCCCCCCCCCCCCACTCCCCACCCCACCTCTCGCGGTGCGTCAGTTATGACAAGTTGTCTGTCGATTATAAAGTGTTTTGTTTTATTTCTATGCAAACATGGCGCTGGTCAGATGTTTGCGATTCCTTTATTTAGAGAGTACAGTTTTTTCTTGTTTTCTATTTTACAAAATGATTATAGAAAATGCTCCCAGCGTGTTGCTGGATCGATAAGGAAAGATATTGGTACTTGGCATACCTTAATGATGTAGTTGGAATATTAGTCAGTCAAGATTACAGTTAAAAAACGCCGAAGGCTTCATGGCAAATTATTTTTCAATAAATAAAATATACATGTAGAATTCGCGATGCAGCTTCTTATTTCATTAACCCTTTACCAAACATGAAAAGCAGACGACAGTTGCAAAAAAAATTCTTCAATAACTAATTTTTTTCATTTTTTGCCTCAAAAACATAGGTTATGACCCCTCATTGGATCGAGCTCGACGAGCTCGTTCCAATAAGGTCATAACCTATGTTTTCGAGACAAAAAATGAAAAAATAATGAAAATTAATTGGCGATTTTTGAGAATAGCTCTGGCCGGTTTTGGCCGTTACGTTGAGTAAAGGGTTAACTCCTACCGTCTCGCCACTGGAAATTGGTCTCGCTGGGCCCCCAATGGTTCTAATTGGCTACAAAACCTCTCCGTTGGAATGACTACTGAACAAAAGACATAAATTTATGTACTGTTTCAAATCAAGGCTTGTTAGATGAGTATATTATTACTTGCAAGAGCGAATCAATATCGGAGACTACAATTCGGACGAAAATGTCGAGACAAGTAAAAATATTGTAGGGTGTCACATCCTCTACCCCCGCCTTCAGTGGCACTCCTGCGTACTGTATCATTAGTTCGAGTGCCTGTAGATTCCAGAGTTCACGTTAAAATAGTCCAAACTTTTGTACAGCGATGTAAAAAATTGGATCGTTTCGTCACAGTGCAAGCAAGCTCCTGGCCTGAAGTTTAGGTTTCCTTTGTCCAGATTGTATTGCTTTACTTCGTTTCCTTTTTTATAAAATGTCTACACCATGTGCGTCCAGCGAACTGAGTGATAGGTGAGGTGAGAGAAGAGAGTGGAAACTGCGTGTGCTACAAATGTTTGGCGTAATGAAAAGTTGTTTTGTTTGGAGATGACAGAATTGTAAAACGGACTCAAGAGTGCAAACTGTTTTGGTAGTTGAATCTTAGCTGGTAATACTTGTGCCTAGCTGGGTGTTTGGTTATGGTGCGTGTTACTATGTTCGGACGGCAGAACTTGCGCACCAAGGAAGTTATTCCCAGCTACCACGCGCGTGTAACCTTGACAATTAATATATACTACTCAAAGTTTGCTAAGCATCAAATATTTGACACATCATTGTGAAATTTGCTTGTGACATATTTGCGATATTTTTGGTGGATATGACTGAGGAATATATTGAGATGGTCTCCAGTGTTTACATTAGCTTCTTGGCAGGAAGACTTTTCGTGACTGTCATGGAAAGCATGTACCCCTTGATTTTCATGATGTTTTCGTGTACTGTCGACATGTACATGACATGTGTAGGGCATTCGATCTTCATTTCAACACAAACCCTTGTGATTTAATGATTGAATATGGCAAATGCAAATGTAAGAAGACATTTGTCGGAAGCAGAAATGTGGCGGGCTGCAGGGATGGTGGAGCAAGGGGCTACCCATCGTCAGGTTGGTGAAGCCCTTGGTGTGGACCATACGGTGATCACCACAGCCTGGACAAGATTTTAGCAGTATGGCACACCAGTAAGACGGCATGGTGGTGGCAGAGACAGGGCAACATCTGCAGCTGAAGACAGGTTTTTGATCATTCAGGCCCGTAGGGACCGCTTTGCAACAGCAACCCAGCTTCGAAGGGACCTTCTGAATGCATCCGGGGTAAATGTTTCGATGCAGACTATCCGGGCAAGGTTGCACGAATGTGGTCTCCGATCGAGAAGACCATGTATTCGCATTCCGTTGTCCCGGAACTATCGTCAGGCACGAAATGAATAGGCCATGGACCACATTGGATGGACCAGAGAAGATTGCCGACCTGTCCTTTTCACAGATGAGTCAAGGTACTGCCTAGACTACACAGACATGCGTTCTTGGGTATGGAGAAGACCAGGAGAGCGGCTCCATGCAGCCAACATTGCTGAGTACGACCGCTCTGGTGGAGGGTCAATCATGGTCTGAGGCGGCATCAGCAGGGATGGACGTACAGAGCTCTGTGTCCTTGAACGTGGTACATTGACTGCATAGTGGTATAATGATGAGATCCTAGATGTCCACGTCAGATTGTATGAAGGTGCAGTGGGTGATAGATTCATTCTGATGGACGATAATGCCCGTCCTCATATTGCCCATGGTGTCGGGGAGTACCGACAGAGGGAGGGGAATGAGCCTATAGTTACCTTTATTTAACTCCCGAAACTGTTTTAATGTGTGATGGAAAAATGAACCGTTATAAAAGACATGGGCGTATCAAGGAATTGTAATGAGAGGAAGAATACATGAACAATTATATTCGTTATTCGGGCAGACTTTCTAAAAAGTTATCCCTTCCTCTATTTGCTCCACCATTGTAGCCAATACAATGAAACTTTTACAATTGTTTGTTCTAGAATTATATTTTCTCGTGATGACTTTAAATGGTTTGAAGTGAATTATTAGCATTTTCAAAGATGTGGCGATTTGCCAGTTGGCAAATTGCCATATCTTTTGAAATGCTAATGATTAATTCTAGTCAGGTATATTAATAGGTAAAAATACAATTCTAGAAAATACAATTGTAAAAGTTTATAGTATTGCCTCCTGCCCGTGAATTTACCATTACGAGTATGCGATTTCGAAATTATATAGAAATTGAACCAACGGTGTGCGCATAATAATAATAATAACACTTTGGCCAGCCGCTGATTTGTCGCGGTTCCTTTCAAAGACCCCACTGGGACAGTAGGTCTAAATTTCCGCTGAACTTTCATGTAGATGAAAAATAGATTCAACCTAAGTTGTCGAGTACTAGAAGCCCATATTTGGCCTTCAAATCTGAAGTCCAGGGGCTGCAACGTAAAGGCTCAATGATCTTTTGAGGCACTTTACATGATCTTTGAAGCGGAGTTATTTAATCTGTTTGGGTTTACCTTGTTACACTTAATGAAACTTTGGATCAGCATCCAAAGTTTTCATAAATTGTGCCTTAGGACACTCTCCCATCCCAATTGATGTACAGTGCGAGCCGCGGTCGATTGGTGGTAATCTACACGTGGGCGTTGAGGTCCACGCATGCGTTTACCAGGTAACAAATATTATCATCAGCAAAATTTTAATTAATTAATTAATCATTAATTAGATTTTTGATGATTATTCCTATAATTAGTGTCTGAAATGTAATATTATTGCTTTCGTGGAAATATTGCCCACCGGTGGAAAGTGATCAGTCCACAGCGGCTGTACTGTAGCAAGGAATGGCAAGCTAACCAATTTTGATCCCCCTCCGCCAAAGAAGTTTAGCACTCCATCAGTTAACACTGACACGATTTTGGTAGCGGCTGAAGGGTGAGCGGCACAAGAAGTACCAATGGTGGTTTGTCTGTCCGTCCTTCTTTCTGTCCATCTGCGTGATCGTGATCAATCGTTTATTTGTGAATAAAAGTTAACATCGGTCGCAAATGTTCAGGTTTGTCCGAAAGGTGAGCAACTCAAGCCCTACAATCGTTAGTTTGTCTGATATAGACAAAACTGAAAGATGCCATTTTGTTTTATCTAACAATCATATTGATTTTGGCCTGAAAAACACGAAAAATGGTATGTATCACATTATGTGTTCGGATTCCGTATCATATAGACGACTCATTCTGATTCCGTATCATATACACTCGTTTCTGGTAACGCGACGGCCTATCATAACAGGCGCATGAAAACATTCCATGTGCGTTTCAGTGATCCACCCAACATTATATCCCAAAACTGTTTTAATAATTTAAGATTTAATCTCTTTATGTGACAGAATTGTTAGATAAATGAATTATCTTGATAATGTGCATGTCCTATGATTTGCATCAGATTTTCGGTGGTGTCCAAAAATGGGATCACAACTCGCCGGCAAAGCCGGCTCGTTGAGATCCCATTCTGAACACCACCTCGAATCTGATATAAATCACAGGACATGCACATTATCATGATAATCTGTATATACCACAATTTCTGTGTGCATTCAACGTTACGAAATACAATAAAGACGCTGAGAAATGCTTTAGGTATGCGTGGAATTCGTCAGAACATCATTTAAGAACGCACCTGATTGAACGTTATACGTTTGCGTGACGTTATGACGTGAATGAAATGCTTCGACTCAAAACAGTGTCAAAGAAGAACGTTATCAGACCACCGAAGGTGATATTTCTTTTAACAAAATCAGTTTCATTCACTTAATTCAAGTTTAATTCTGGTAGAAATCCAGAACACAAGTTCGGTAGATTACATGGGACATGAATCAACGACCCTTGGTGGAGTCTTGCCTGTATCTCACGCGCGCCTTCGATGTACGCGAAATACTGGAAAAATGTCACCTCGGGTAATTGATTCCTGTCCCCCGTACTCCCCCTTCACTGTGTTCTGTCATAGAATTCAATCCTTGGGCGTTCCTTTCAAAATAATTAGCATGCTGTCAGCTTTCAATGGGAAAACAATGTCTAGAAGTACACGGATCCATTTATATATCGCTTGAAAATGTCAATATTTTATCGAATGATGAGCACACTGTTGATACAATTAATAGGACGATTTTTATCGCCGAACACGTGTGAAAAACTATTTTCAATTTATTAAATTGGGATTGTACGGTCTTAAGTTTAAATCACAAGGGGAAAACAATCAGAAACACCAGTTTATATATTTTATAGCACCCGAGAGGACAATTCCTGTAATTTATGACATGATGCGCACACCGTTGGTTCAATTTCTATATAATTTCGAAATCGCATACTCGTAATGGTAAATTCACGGGCAGGAGGCAATACTATAAACTTTTACAATTGTATTTTCTAGAATTGTATTTTTACCTATTAATATACCTGTCTAGAATTAATCATTAGCATTTCAAAAGATATGGCAATTTGCCAACTGGCAAATCGCCACATCTTTGAAAATGCTAATAATTCACTTCAAACCATTTAAAGTCATAACGAGAAAATATAATTCTAGAACAAACAATTGTAAAAGTTTCATTGTATTGGCTGCAATGGTGGAGCAAATAGAGGAAGGGATAACTTTTTAGAAAGTCTGCCCGAATAACGAATATAAGTGATCATGTATTCTTCTCTTCCTCTCATTACAATTCCTTGATACGCCCATGTCTTTTATAACGGTTCATTTTTCCATTACACATTAAAACAGTTTCGGGAGTTAAATAAAGGTAACTATATGTCGAAACTATTTGTTAGCATAAATATCCTTTTTACGCCCTCAGCTGTAGTACACTATGTGCATATTCGTTTGAGCCATTTCAACGCTCGCGGCCTGATTGATACCCTCTTGTGTATTACCATCAACAGCATAATGAACGAGTTTATTTACGATTTATAGGGAGGCTCAGTCATAGTTTTAATCCTACAGTCCTGTAAATTATTAGTGATTCCCCCACCCAAGACAGTGTAGGAAGCATCTCGAACTTGAGGAGGTGTTAATTATTACTCGATCCCGCAGGGGTACTGTGTGCTATATTACAGTGCATGGAGAGTGTATTATCACAAAATCACTCGCACTGTGGAGATTCCACCCAAGCAATAATTGCAAATTTGTTGCAAAGCATAACCACCACAAGCAAAGTTTCAGCCAATGGACCTCCGGGTTAAACCCGGAGATCCATTGGCTGAAACATTGCTTGTGTTTTTTTGTCGATATGTACAGAATTTGAAAGTTATTGCTTGGGTGATAACTCCACTCCGCGGGTGATTTAGTTACAATCCACTCTCCATGTACTGTAGGACACTGGACTTGCTGTATGGGTTGTAACTCTTCACCTAACAGGACTAGAAGATGACATTTGCAATTTATTTTTCCTGGATTACTTGAAATTTTCATTTTTTATTTAAAAAAATCATAGCTTATGGCCTCTCAAAGGAACGAGCTCGACGAGCTCTTTCCAACGAAGGAACATAAACTATGTTTTGGTGGGAAACGTTGAAAAAAATATTGAATCGCCTTGTGACTAGCGGTTGTCGGATATGACCGTTACGTTGGGTGAAAGGATGAGACAAAACATGCAGAAGTTTGGCTTCATCATTCTACAGTTATTGCCTGGTTTTTAATTTAACATCAACTGCTACCGTTTTTCCGTCTATATTGTCAAAATATCATCCTGATTCTCTCGTGATCGTAACGAACTCTAGAGCCTGGTTACTAGTGAAAGTGCTTTACATAGACCCGAAGCTAGGATAATTTTTTCCGACATGGTTCGGCGATAGAAAAATTTTATAGGAGTTTTCCCCGAGTCGTTGACATCTGTACAAACTTTAAATTTAACTCAATATACTTGTTTAACCCTTTACCCAACGTAAAAACTCACCAGCGCTATTCACAATGAACGTGTCAATGACACTGTAGCTTAACTTGACTGCGTGGTGTGTTTGATGAAAAGGATGATGTTCAATGTTTTGGAAAGGATTGTGAAATACGACAAGAATTGTGATAACTGAGAATATGTTAACTTTGTTCCCTGTATGCTATGTTTCAATAAAAATAATTTGAGGTGTCGACTGTACTAAAGAATTGAGCGGTGTGTTAATGTGGCCCTCACAATTAATGTATGTCAACCAAAGTTACCAAGTACAGTGCAATTATTCCAAAACGAGTCATCCTATTCAGTTATAATGAAATCCCTTCATAAATACGTCGAGTAGACTGTGCTAAAGGTTTTTGGGCTTCGGGTCTGTGTAGCCATCACGGTTGACCGATCGCAAAGCAAAAGGGGACGTCCTCATCTAGACATTATACTGAGTCATCCTACCAAGTTACAATGGAATCCCTTCATAAATATGGCCTGTAGTTTGTGCTAAAGGTTTTCGGGTTTTGGGCTCGGGCAGCCGTCATGGTTGACAGATCGCGCCCAAAAGGGGACGTTCTCATCTAGACATCACACGAAGTCATCCTACCAAGTTACAATGGAAGCCCTCCATATTAAATACGACCTGTCGACTGTGCTAAAAGTTTTGGGTTTCGGGCTTCAGTAGCCATCACGGTTGAAAGATCATGACCAAAAGCGGACGTCCTCATTTAGACATTATACAGAGTCATCCTACCAAGTTACAATGAAATCTCTTCATAAATACGACCTGTAGACTGTGCTAAAGGTTTTCGGGTTTGGGGCTCGGGCCGCCATCGCGGTTGGCCGATTGCGACCAAAAGGAGACGTTCTCATCTAGACAAGACCTCAAACCAGCATATGAAATTTCGTGACGATCGGATGAGAACTACGGGGTGTAGCGCCTGTACTAAAGGAAAATGTGAACAGACTCAGCCTTCGCACACGCGTGACTGCAATAGCTTATCTTGAATTTGTCAAGTTAACCCTTTACCCAACGTAACGGTCAAAACCGGCCAGCGCTATTCACAAAAATCGCCAATTAATTTTCATTATTTTGTCATTTTTTGCCTCAAAGGCATAGGTTATGACCCCTCTTTGGAACGAGCTCGTCGAGCTCGTTCCAATGAGGGGTCATAACCTATGTTTTTGAGAAAAAAATGAAAAAAATTAGTTATTCAAGAATATTTTTGCAAGTGTCGTCTGTTTTTCATGTTAGGTAAAGGGTTAAGCTAAAGATCACCATTGAATTATCAGTATATTTTTCATTTTTTGTCACCAAAACATAGCTTATAGCCTCTCATTGGAACGAGCTCAATGAGCTCGTTCTCGTTCCACTGATGTTTCATAATCTAAGTTTTGGAAGCAAAAAAAAAAAAATGAAAAGAATTAGTTATTCAGGAATTTCATTTGTAATTGTCGTGTTCCTTTCGTGTTAGGTAAAGGGTCAAAACAATCACGAACGAAACAGGTCGAGGACGTTTATTTACTCATTATTTTAAAGAATTCATTTCGTTTAACCCTTTACCCAACGAATCGCCCGCATGCGCCCTTGTAATATGCAAATTCAGCAGTTGAAAAAATATTATTTTTCAAAAAATTTCAACAAAACCATATCATGTGACCCCTCGTTGGAAAGAGCTCGACGAGCTCGTTTCAACGAGGGGTCACATGATATGGTTTTGTTGAAATTGTTTGAAAAATTTAAAAAAATTATATTTAAAATAATAAATTTTGATATCGTCTGCGTTGGGTAAAGGGTTAATGAAGTAATTCTTTAGAATAATAATACTATACGACGTTTGTTTCGTGTCCGTGACAGCTCGATTGTCGTATACTTAAAATGAGTGTTTTATGCAGAGGATATTTGATGTATTGGCACTGGGGTACATGAAGTGAAAACTCCTTTGTGTTACCATGATTTAATTGTTAATCGGTACCATTATATAATTATTTAAATGTACATGCACAGCCACCATGTTATGTCATCTGCCGATATAAAGAGGATATCTACATAGTTTTAGTGAATGTCGAGAATTATCTCAAGAGTGTGGACCTGAAAGTTTTATTTTTCACGAGCGTTGGTCCGCGTGAAAAATAATACTTTCAGGTCCTCAGTAGAGCTGTAGGTTTTTAAATTTCTTATTCGGTTTCGGTTTTGATTTTTCAGGTGTAGAAAAGCCTCGGTTCGGTTCGGTTTTCGGTTTGTTCATGAGGCCAAGTAAAATTCAATAAAACTCATTCTTGTGTCCGGAGTCATAACTGAATGGTAGTGAAATTGAGTGAAACTCAATGAATGCCCAAAATAAGCTATAATACACGAAGAATCAGGAAGGCCAATATAATAATTACCTAAATATACAGAACTTTTATTGTGCTTGCCCATTTTCCGAGGTCTGACACCTACATACAACTTAAGAAAAGCTTCAAACACAACTAAACTGAAATGTCGGAAATTCACAGAATGTAGCCATCCCAGAGTAGTGAGAGTACCCAGACACTGCCATTGGCAGTGTCTGGGTACTCTCACTACTCTGGGATGGCTCCATTCTGTGAATTTCTGCAACAAGAGAGTATTTAATAAAAAACGAAAAACCTTAGATTACGGGATGTCGACGGTTTCGGTTTTTAAAAAAAAACTAAAAACCTCGATTCGGTTTCGGTTAACCTACAGCTCTTGTCCTCAGAAATGAGATAATTTCCGATATTCACTAAAACAGTGTAGATTTTCTTTTTATTATATGCTGCGTAATGTCATTTAGGAAACTACTGAAAAAATTCATCGTGGGGACCTGAAAATATTACTTTTCACTCGCGCAAGAAAAATAAAACTTTCAGCTCCACTCTCATGAGATAATTCCAGATACTGACTAAAATAGAGTAGATTTTCTTTTTTATTATATGCTACGAGACATTTTGTTGCACAATATTCAGCCCAATTCGACCCCAAATGCCGCGTACGTTTCAAAACAATAACAAAGATCAGCTGATCGTTCCTTCAAGGCGACATGACGCGGCGTAGCATGATGTCATTTAGGAAGCTACTGAGGGACATTCCTCGATATCTATCGAGTAGATAGATATCGAAAAATATCTTATAGATAATTTGTGATAATTCACAGGCTAGCATATAATAAAATTCGTTTACATACACCTCTTGTACGACAGACGTGTCTGGTGAGTGAAATAAATAGATATTATCATAACAGTGTGTTGATCCGTGTCGTCGTATCACGTCGAGTTGAGGTGGCCAGATTTTCGGATCACACTCGCTGCCGCAAGCATGAAACCTCGGTTCGGTTCGGTAGCGAGTGTGATCCGAAAATCTGGCCACCTCAACTCGACGTGATACGACGACACGGATCAACACACTGTTATGATGATATGTTTATCATATGACATTGTTTCGATGTCAAATTCACCCAAATTTGCCATTTTAATTAATATGCGGTGAAAAGCCGGTTACAAAATAGCAGACGAAACAACAACGACTTCCCTAGTTACGAAAACTATTCACGGAAACTCTCGGATATTTCCGTGGGAGTGTGATATGGATTTTTGATTTCCGTAAGAGTGTGATATGGACTTTTGGTCCGGAAAAATCTCACCCGGTGTGATACAACAGTTTGGAAAACATCGTCAAACAGTAGTGATATTTAGGGTAAAAATGTCATGGTCATATGATAAACTTCTTTATTATATGACTATGATATTTTCACCCTAAATACCACTACTGTTTGACATTTTATCCGGACTGTCGGATTACATCAGGTGAGATTTTCCCGGATCTAAAATCCATATCACACTCATACGGAAATTGCCGAGAATTTCCGTACGAACGTTGGACTATTTATCCGTTAGAAATAGACTTCGTAACTAGGGAAGCCGTTGCCGTTGTTTACAAAGTTTCGTCTGCCCATTTTTATGTTCGGCTTCAGGGAATAAATAAATCAAGGTAAGCAAATTAAGTTACTGTTAGTCTGCCAGGCATATAATAAACCTATCATCATAACAATGTGTTGATCCCTGTCGTAGTATCACTTGTCGGATCACACTCGCTGCCTGTGGCAGCTCGTGTGATCCGACAATCTGGCCATCTCAACTCGACGTGATACTACGACACGGATCAACACACTGTTATGATAATATGTATATCCGAGTAACTGAAACATAAGAATATTTTTTGTTTAATAAAAAAATGATGAACAATTTATTTCAAATTAACGGTTTTTAGATAAATTGTTGGCGTTCGAACGACAAATATTTTTTGCAGCGGACAATCAAAAAGGCCGACAGAGAGGGCCATGGGGCTAAGCTACACGCCTGGCTTTACACCTCATGCAGTACAGAAGGATACTCACGTTCTCAAAGTCTAATTTCAGAATAGTTGTTCGATTTCCAGTGAGTATAAGCCAGTTAAACATTGAAATTACTCAGATCAGAAAAACTGATATTATTTTTGTCTCAGAATAATTTGATTTTAAATTCCATGGCATATATTTTAACTCTCTAGTAGTCGTTGTTAAATGCGGTAGATTCCAACGAGGGAGCAATTTTGTCATGTGGGATATTATGTTGATGAACAGAAACGAAAAACACCACCTGAACAGCCCACATCGCAACGGAAATTCAAAAATACTAAAAATAACTTTTTATAACACATCATTACACTGCCGGTGTAAAAGGAATGGAAGTCCGTGGGAACGTTAGTCCCTCTGGACTATTATTCCGCGGAATTATAGTCCTAGGTCTAACATTTCTAGGAATAGTAGTCCGGCGGACTACTATTCCTAGAAATGTTAGACCTAGGACTATAATTCCGCGGAATAATAGTCCAGAGGGACTAATTTTCCTACGGACTTCCATTCCTGTCACACCGGTAAAAAATCCCTCCGCTGTAATTTTGTTTCTCAACTCAACGCTGAATCCACGTCGACCGATTTCGTTTGATTGATTAACGCAACCTTACTTCAAGCTGATTGAAGCAAGAAACCACATGAAACGAAGTTTATATTCTTTAGGAAGATACCATTCAGAAGCTTAGAGTTGAAAACGGTAATATGGACTTCTATACATAATTATTTGATCCATTTTGACTTGGTGTAGTCAGGATGTGGCTAGAGGGTTTCAGCTGGGGGGGGGGGGGGGGGCGGGTGCCACCGGTGTAAATTCCAACTGTGAGTAGTTTCGATAGGTGGTTGCACTGCAGCGCTGGGTGATATCTTTTAACCCTTTACCCAAACGAATCGCCCGCATCCGCCCTACGTAATATGCACACACACCTGCTGAAAAAATATTATTTTTCAAAAAATTTCAACAAAACCATATCATGTGACCCCTCTCTGGTTTTGTTGAAATTTTTTTTACAAAATTTTAAAAAATGATATTTAAAATAATGAATTTTGAAATCGACTGCGTTGGGTAAAGAGTTATGAACCCTTCTGAAAATTTTCACTAGTCCTGAAACGGAAAAAGCATCATTTATAATGTGTGTGGGTCAGAAAATTTACCGGATTGATGGGAGAGTCGAAATTTTGATTTTTGACCTCGGAATTACCAACTATTGAAAAAAAATACTCCTAGCTGGAGGTGAGACACCCCCCCCCCCCCATCCCGACCCCCCTCCCCTGTCGCCACATCCCTGGGTGTACTGTTCCATAGATGTATGTGTGGTTGAGGCATAAGTATATGTTGTGTGTGGGAGGATAGGAGCGGCAGAAATATTTTATTCGAATTTTTTTAATTTATTTGAATTTTTCTGCTTTACAGAATGGTACGGAATGGTCCAATTCAAAATGAATATGTATGTGGCTACAAAATATTAAACAGAGTGAACAGATTACAACTTTTGGATATTTGTTTCCCCAAAAAGATTACTCAGTTGAAAAGAAGATTTCTTTTTAATATGAAGCGTCAATGTGTAATATTGCCAGCACAAATGTAGTATGCATTTCAAGTATAGACAAGTATTCCAGCCCCTCGTCACGGGCACGCAAATATCTTCAGATAACGGGTAGTGTGATTCACCTTTGCCAGACCAAGGCACGAATTTACTAGGGCTGCACGGTATATCGATAAACCGATATATACCAGTATTCAAACCAATATCCATTGAATACCGGTGTAATTACAAAAATATCGGTTTATCGTCATTATTTATTTACCCACAATTTAATAATTTTTAAGATCTCTCAAGTTTATTAAATGTAGCCTCGAATGAATAATATTATCCCTCTACCCAAGGAATCGTCTGCATGTGCCCACGTAATATACAAATTCAGCAGTTGAAAAATAATTTTCAAAGATTTCAACAAAACTATATCATATGACCCCTCATTGGAACGAGCTCGAAGAGCTCGTTCCAATGAGGGGGTCATATGATGTTGTATTGCAGAATTTTTTGTGAAAATCTGATAAACTAATTTTTAAAATAATTTTTCGAACCGCATCATCAAGGCTTGCTAATTCGTTCTGACTGTGATGATTTCAAGTCTAGGTTGTGGTACATATGTTAATTTTTCTGAACAGTTTTCGATGTACCGGTATACCGCGGTATTTTTTTTAATACCGATACCGGTACTCAGTTTCGAAATCGAGCAGCCCTAGAATTTACCCCGCGATTGTCGTGTAAATGTACGCTTCTAGGTGTGTATTTTGCGAAAATCACGACAATGGTGATTGAGTTCTCATAAATATGGCCTTTGTTTTCCGGAAGTCCTCACAAAGAAAACAATAGTAAGTTTGTTTACTCGTTTTGGGATAATTTGTTTGTCACTGAAAAAAAGTAAACAAGTCTTTACAACGGGGTCAAACCGCGTGTGTGGATGTGCGAGGGTGAGGGGCTTGACTTTCCAATTTTGTAACTTGCGGAACTTAGACAATAGTGGATGTGCCAACTACAAGGATTTCCTTTATTTTCTCCATGTCCTCATCAGGAAAAAAATGGGTTAGGGTTTGTCTTCCTGATTTTGTGAGGACTTGTTTGTCATTGTTTGTCACCGAGAACGAAAGAAAACACAAGTTCTCACAACGAAGGCGTGTGTATGTGTGTGAAGTACCTGTGTTTGTTTCTATGACCCCCTCATTGGATGTGCCGCGCCTTCAACCTACGCGATCCAAATTTGGATTCTCCTCAAACGCGTATGACGATTTTCTAGAAGTAAGAACAGTTACATGTACCTATATCGTGATTCGGTATCCCACCTAGGAAATTTAACTATCTGAAAAAACTGAATATTTGGTGTCGGTACTTCCGTGAGCCTCATAAAATGTTAATAATTCTTAATTTATTCATTTATTGGTGTTTAGCGACACTTTCGACACCCAGGGTCACCTCGTGTCGGACAGGTTTACGGGTGGAGAGAAGTCGGAGTACCCGGAGAGAACCACCGAGCAACGGCGAGCAATGGCGACCAACTGCCAGGCTTCCCAACGTACTAATTCCACACAATCATGGTCAGCATTGGATGAAGACAAATACACCATCGACGTGCAATACGCCTTAGTACAAAACGCAACCGTGCCCCCACGTGTACGGTTGGAATTAACTGTCTTGCAGTCAATCATCATATCTTACTGAGATCACGTATAACTTCGACCGGATCGAGAGTGGGACACGATAAGAAAAAATCATGCGTAGCCATTGAATCTCAAATGACAATCTTGTATATTTTTCTTTATTCGGCCTTGATTTCGCAATGTTTGATTAATGTAATCTAGATCCAGTCGTGTAAATTTGTCTTGATCAGACCGCGATCGGGTTGCGCCAGGGTCTGCTTTTGCGATCACAGTACTCGACACGGATAGCTAATCATATCAAGCACACAGAGAATGAATTACCACAAAAACACGCATGGAATGGAATTTCTGTGTTTTCAATAACTGGCGAGTCCTCTGTTAACCCCGACGTTTACTCAACGTAACGGCCAAAACCGGAGAGCGCTATTCCCAAAAATCTCCAACGATGGGTCATAACCTATGTTTTTGAGACAAAAAATGACAAAAATTAGTTGTTCAAGATTTTTTTTTGCAAGTGTTGTCTCTTTTCATGTTAGGTAAAGGGTTAACCCTTTACCTAACATGAAAAGCAGACGACACTTGCAAAAAAAATTCTTGAATAACTAATTTTTTTCATTTTTTGTCTCCAAAACATAGGTTATGACCCCTCATTGGAACGAGCTCGACGAGCTCGTTCCAATGAGGGGTCATAACCTATGTTTTGGAGACAAAAAATGAAAAAATCCTGAAAATTAATTGGCGTTTTTTGAGAATAGCGCTGGCCGGTTTTGGCCGTTACGTTGGGTAAAGGGTTAAGGCAGAAAAAACGCAAAGTTTCAGCCAATGGACCTCTGCGTCAATCTCGGTGGTCCATTTGCAGAAACTTTACTTTGAGGTCTTATTCTTTTTGCCAGACAAGGAGTTATTATCTAGGTGGAAATTCCACTCCATTAGTGTTTTAGTGGGAACACACTCACGTACTGCACTGACGATTTTCCTGGAAACATACCTGATAGAGTATCACATAACTGCCATAGTCCAGCACTCTCGTCATATATATGGTACACTGTCCCAGTTGTATTTACTTCCGTAGTTTTTGTTGTCACTTTGTAATATCCAGTTTTTATTTCCACCAGGTAGACTTCGCTGGAGGTGTTAGAAGTATAAGAACCAAATGAACCCGCGTTCCATGTTGCACTCTGCCATTTTTTCACTGAAATTGATGTTACAATAAAAATGGTTCCAAGACCTCCTAAAACAGCAGAACCACTTATCAGTATTAAAAGAGGTGACGTTACACAAACCATATTTTGACACGAAACTTTTGCGATGGTAACTGTTAATACGGATTTTCATTTTCCGCCACCTGGTATATCCATATAGTTTCTACGCGCATTTCCGAGCAAGAATCTTGTCATTCGTGACAATGACTTGAAAGAAATAAATATCTCCCTTGTGACGCACCACTTCTCTATTTATGACACGGCGTCCGTGGTATTATTGTGTTTGGACACACTTTATTTTCATTTCCAATAAAATCGACCTGGACATTTTTGCGCATGCATCATCGACCGCTTGATCACCATGGAGCCAGGATAAACTGAAGAGACAAAAATAAAAAACAAAACGATCAATGGAATTTCAACTGTTTAACTATTCCGTCGTCGACTCGCGTTTCTAGCCAATGGATCGATACTGGTAACGGAAAAGCGGATAAGCTGAACGGGTAGCACGGAAGCGATGGAGTCGTTGGTTTACGCTTTGCAAGGTGTTACGGACTGCGTGGATGCAATACAATGACGAACAAAGCTCCCAAACGTGTAGCTAAAAAAAGTTAACCCTTTACCCAACATAACGCCCAAAACCGGCCAGCGCTATTCTCAAAAATCGCCAATGAATTTTTATTATTTTTTCATTTTTTGTCTCAAAAACATAGGTTATGACCCCTCGTTTGAACGAGCTCGTCGAGCTCGTTCCAACGAGGGGTCATAACCTATGTTTTTGAGACAAAAAATGAAAAAAATTAGTTATTCAAGAATTTTTTTTTCAAGTGTCGTCTGCTTTTCATGTTAGGTAAAGGGTTAATCAAGTGGTGATAAACCCCATCATGCAGCAGTCATTCTGATTCTAATATTACCAATTGATCTTTGCTGATAACGGCCTTAGATGTATATGGCAGTTAGGTAGTTGAGAGAGAGAGAGAGAGAGAGAGAGAGAGAGAGAGAGAGAGAGAGAGAGAGAGAGAGAGAGAGAGAGAGAGAGAATGGGGGGGGGGGGGGGGGTCCAACATTATCTTCCAACAATCTGCCATTGCAATTTTATTAGGCGTTAGCTGGAAGGTTGTGTGTAGACTCTTTACTTTTAAGAAGATTCCCTCGTTTGGTTTGCTCGCTTAGAGCGTTTAGAATAGAGAAAAAATGCACATTTCTAGCCCCATATTTAATTTTAACAAACTTCTTCTTCATTGGGCCGAAACATTGAACTTTTTTAACTGGTAGAGTACTGGAAGCCCATAATTCGGCTTTACTCCAAAGTGCAAGTGTCACAGCATAAAGGCGCCATACTAAGTAGGTATATTTAATATTATCTTGGAAGCAAAATTATTTTGACTCCGACTTGAAAAGTCGAAGGGGTATCAAGTGGAGATCTCCGTCCGTCCGTATGTCCGTCCGTCCGTATCAACATTTTCTCGTGTATCTCAGCCACTGTTACTCTGATTTGAATGATATTTGGTGTTGTGATAGAGCATCACAGGGAACGATATCTCGGTGTAGCGTGAATTTCTTCCACACATTTTTTCCAGAGTTATGGCCCTTTTTCACTCATTCGACTTTTGGCGGGTCGAAGGCATTGGCACACGCCGTACATTGCCCCTCTTGTTTAGTCTGTATTGATTTGGTTTGTTACAATTTATGGGAGAGTGCCTCTAGGCACTCTCCCATAAATTGCAACAAGCCCAAGACATGAGAACAACTTTTGATGACCAAAAATATTCAAGTACTCTACCAGTTAAAAATGAAGGCAAAAATGTGTAAGATTCCCTCGTATGTTTCATTCCACTACGGCCTTTAAAGTCGAGAAAAATGCACATTTTTAGAGCCACATTTAACAAATATATCCATCGGATCGAAACATCAAACTTTCTTAAATATGGAGACAAAATATGCATTTTTCCACAGTGTAGAAGTGCGTGAGTCCTGGACATAGCTTTTGTACTGCATTGCTACTATGTCAATAAGGCACACGGGCCAGTACTGATAAATATCAGTGAGTGGGTGCTCTTACTTGACAGTTCTCTCCCTGTTCGAAATACTTTCTACGTCCCTGTTCACGAAAATGGCATTGACAAAAACGGTAAAATTAACAAATGACGGAAATGGCAGCGACGGAAATTGGTGAAAAGCAGTGACGTTAGAAAATCACATCGTTCAGGAATGAAATCATCAATGACAAAAATATTGTAAAAAAAGAAATATGAAAAAAGCAGGTACATATTTAAACTTTTTAAGAAAAAATTAAATTGTGTGGGACTGACACTGCGGCATAATGCTTAACCCTTATTTGTAGTATTGAACATTTTTCCTAAAATCTTTCCAAACATCGAATGTTCAGAGGTAAATGGTTGATAAGTGCTTCTTAGTCAACTTTTCATTACAGAAGCGCAGCGAAAACCTGACTAAGAGCCACAGGGAAGTCGATGTGACTTTTGTAATTGTTTTTTTTAATCGCGGCCATTTCACCCTACTAATTCATTTTTGCCACATTTGTCACTGACATTTTTGTAGCTGCCATTTTTGTCACCGCCAGTTTCAATGCTATTTTATTCCTGAAGCACTGTAGATATTCTGTTGCTTATTGCACATTACAACAAAGGCATCGGAAGCTGTACGACAGACCTGATCGATTTTTATAAATGTGTATTTTAGGGGATTTTTGCTCGTTGTTCCAGCACTTTTGCCGGGAATCTGAAGAACCAAAGAGGATAAGTTCGATATACAGTTTCGGTAGAGTACTGTTCTGAGTACAGATCAACACAGTGAAGGTTTCCAAGGTATATAGAATTCTAAGAAGAAGCCAGCAGACTCGGGGCGCCGCGAAGGTGACCGATTGGTGGGGTGGGGCGTGGAAAACTGATTTGTCTCGCACGACTGTGGTGGCTCAGGTTCCGTTTGAAAATTATTCCAACTACATCATCAAGGCATGCTTTCGTCTAAGGTATGCCTTGCGGATGTATTTGAAATGATATTAACCCTTTAGCCAACGTAGCGGCCAAAACCGGCCAGCGCTATTCTAAAAAATCGCCAATGAATTTTCATTTTTTGTCTCAAAAACATAGGTTATGACCCCTCATTGGAACGAGCTCGTCGAGCTCGTTCCAATAAGGGGTCATAACCTATGTTTTTGAGACCAAAAAAATTAAAGAAAATAGTTATTCAAGAATTTTTTTGCAAGTGTCGTCTGCTTTTCATGTTAGGTAAAGGGTTAATTTGGGATTATAGTTAAAAACTCAAGACGTGTTAAACTGTATTTGTGTATCTATAAAATATACATGCAATTCTCCCGATACAACTTCTTACTTCCTCTTACCGTACCGGTACTTTAATATGGTTGTGCAGGGCCTTCATTAGAAGCAAAATGTCTGCTAATGATCCCTGGCTTGAATTTGAAGATCCCGCAATCAAACTTTGTGTTGTATAAAATAGTTCTATAGATTCACTCTGCTGTTTTGTACGCTATTTGAGGGTTGAAAAACTGTATTTACTTTAATATAAGAGTTAGTCAATAGCAGCTCAGACTCACGGGAAGGCTTTATTTCAAACGCTGTCTTTCAGTTTTTATCGGGAATGCAGTTTCCTTTCTGAAAGTAAACAATTCTCTTCTTTCCCAGCTCATTCAATCGAATTCGTTTCGGAAACACATACAATGAAAGCAATATTTTAGATTACAGAGAAACGCTTCGGATAACATACCCTTTGCGATCATTCTTCATTCGTTATATTTTGTACGGAATTTATAAACCTCAGCGAATCGAATCTAATGATGTCGGTTTGTAAAGTGCGTATAAAATAGAAACTCGTTTGAGATTTCCATACATAAATTAAAATTGTTGAATATAATGAAAACTGCCCCCAGTTGTACGCCACTTGTGATAAAATACAGACAAGGGGGTCGTTGCAGACAACTAAACATTTTGGGAAATTATCAGCAGTGTTCTCGTCGTTTGATAGATACACTACGTACAATATTCTCTTTAGTAACGTCAGAATATTTAAGGCGAATACTCGCAGTGCACAGTACAGTCGCCGTTGAGTGGTCGTAATTCACGCGTGGGCAGTGACGTCCACGCATGCGTTTACCAGTTAATAAAAATCGTCATCAACAAAATTTTAATTAACGAAGCACTGAGTGGTACCTGGTGCTTCATTAAATAAATTTTTGATGATTATTCCCATAATTAGTGTTTTCAATCTAATATTATTGCGTACGTGGAAATATTGCCCACCGGTGGAAAATGACGAGTCTACTACGGCCGTACTGTTTCTTATCAGTCAGAATTCAGAAAATATTACAGTTTTCGCTTACACAAACCCGTTTACAAAACAGAATAATGAAAAAAATGTTCTCTTTCGTACAACCGTATGATTGTATTGTTCCCGGGTATGAAAGAAGAATCTGAAAGCATAAACTGCCATTTCATATTCTGTTTTCAATTTGAAGCTGAAAGCGAACAAACTGCATTCAAAACAATCAATATCGGCTTAGACGTTTCCATCGTACTCGTAACATGACGTTTGATAATCGTTATAATCGATGTACATGTTTGTGCGCCTTACACTTTCTCATTAAAACTCTTTACCCAACGAATCGCCCGCATCCGCCCGCGTAATATGCAAATTCAGCAGTTGAAAAAATATTATTTTTCAAAACATTTCAATAAAACCATATCATGTGACCCCTCGTTGGAACGAGCTCACCGAGCTCGTTCCAACGAGGGGTCATATGATATGGTTTTGTTGAAATTTTTGGAAATATTTTAAAAAATGATATTTAAAATAATATATTTTGATATCGTCTGCGTTGGTAATATAAAGTGTTAAAAAAACACAACGCTCTATTGTTCCAACCACAATGTTTTTTTTTAACTCCATCGACGCTGCATTCTACCCAAGACATATAAGAGAGTGATGACCGAAGTGAGATGAGGTAAGTGATCGTTGTTCTGTGGGGAAAGTTTTTGATATATCCTAACACTCTCTGGGATCATCACTTGTGGGGATGATGTTGTCACAGCGTACCGTCCTTCTGGATGGTGATATAAAATGGCTTCGTGAAGATAGACATACATACTTCGTGCAAGTTAATGATCCTTCTAAGTATTCGAGACGAGGGATGCCAGGACGTTGTCGCTAGGAAGGCCATCCCTCAAATCTTGCTACTGGGTCAAGGAGAGGCGTTAATATAAGTTATACAACTCACGCGCCAATCCTTGTAAAATTAATAAGCATAAAAAATAAAACCAATATTTTCTGTAATTATATTGTTTTTTCTTCTACTTGTGTACGTCAGTCACAAAGATCGCGTCTCAGTCTGTAGTATCAGCAATATTAGTAACGGTTGAGAAGATTACTTATAAGATCCCAAGCTCTCAAACCACCAGTCTAATTATTTAAGGGATTCGACGCTGTTATGGTCTGGAACCAGCATAGCCCTTAAATAGCCCATCGTGTATGGTTCGCTTTTCAGACCAAGTGATATTTATTTTCCAGACTATTGAATCTAAAAAACATACTACAAACATTTATCATTTCAGATTGATATTCAAATTCTTTATTCACAGTATACATACATGTACAGTGATTACAAATAAACATATTGCATCGATATAATAAGTGGTATACAATGGGAAGTGGCATAGCCAGATTAGCTGTCTACCTGCCACCCCACCCCACCCTTGGAAGATAGAGTAATAAATTATTGGAAACAAATTGCAACCAAATGAAAAAACTTAGAACAATTTATGTGGCGCATAATGGGAATGGGAATCGAATTATTTCATCTCCTGGGCCAAAGATACTGTCCATCATATAGGCCAGCGGTAAGTTGGTGCTTCAGAGTGGGCAAGAAGCAACCTACTTATTGGACATCCGCTACTACAGTTAAAACTAGAAGTCCTGTCATGAAATGCGCACAAATAGCACGTCGATCTGCACTTAAATCTACTCGTTGTGATAATATTAAGGTTATCAAATTCTGTACATATGGCTTGTGCACAAGCAATGTTTCAGCCAATGGACCTCCGGGTAACCCGGAGGTCCATTGGCAGAAACATTGCCTGTGTTTGCACTGAGTAACCAGGAGAACCTGCCGTGCTTTGGATGCCATTCGATGTGGCAATTCCTACGCGCAATTAAGCCTAGATTAGCGCACAGTTCGTGGCAGGACTTCTAGTTTTAACTGTTCTCAGCGTAACACCCGAGCGCGACAACAAGTCCTATCGTGAAGTTAGTATCGTTTAGACTGCGGCAAAGGAGTAGATCATTATGTTTGGGCGTGGTACGTCAGCTGGTACATCGTAAGATGTCAAATGTAATGAATTAACCCATACCAATAAGGGCGAATACTCTCGTAACAGATCACCTTCTCAGATGTGTGCGACAGATTATCGGTCTATTTGCTTTATTTTTTATTGTTAACAATGTTTTATTTGCGCACAGATAGCATTATACGCGATGTTTGCAGGACAACTGTTGAGAAGAAGTGGAGCAGGTTGCACAAGACGAGAATTCCAGATTAAGACACAGAGCATGACTCTTACGTGTACAGATGATTTTTCAGATTCATGGAGTGCAATCAGGGCAGTAGGGATTATCGCAACGGATATAACTGGAATTTGACGAAATGAATGTAGAAGATAAATTGTCCCTAAACATGGTTCTGTCACCAATATTACGAGTTCTGTTGTCTAGAGCGTTCTATAGTTTCGGGAAGGTGTATAAAGGAAGTTTATCAAGAGTTCGGGTCCTTGTTTTTTTCTGTGTATAGAAGGCCAGACTGTCTGGTTGTTCTACCAGATGGATTGTCAATAACATTAAATATTATACCTCATGTGACTTCCTTGCATTCTGATTGGCTGAAAGGTGATACCCTATTTCGTGTAGTTGTCCAGCACAGAGCTGAAGGGTCACTACATGCGTGCACTATATGTTTTCTATTTTTAACACGGGCACTATATGCATTTTCTGGTTATAAAAACGTACAAAGCAACGATTTATCCAAAATGGTTGCAGAAAATCCCGGCCACCAATTAGACAATTCGATTTATATAAAAAATATACACTTCGTTTTTTTAGTGTCGCAAGAATAACCGCAAAGTTTTCCGAGGTGATACTTTCCGATAAATAGAGATTATTACCATTATGTGGATGTACGAAATATGTAACCGAGTCGAGCTCCGCGTTCTAAGGGCAGATCACGACGAGTCGAAGACGTGTCGTGATCTACCCTTTGAGCCCGGAGTGAGACATTGGCAGAGGCGAGGAATAGTATCATTGTGTCGAACAATTATCAATATCCACACATTATTCTCATTTCTCCTTTATTGTTTAAAATAAAAACATCATTACATGTTTACAATTTGGATTGTAGATTATTTGGTTAATTTGCATTTCGGGTTGTTCGATATAATATAATGACTAGTGCATGGCTTGTCGTTGACTACGCCCATATAGTGCCCGGTGAGGTGGTGTAGTTCCCTCCGCTTCGCGTCGGGAACTACACCACCTCACCGGGCACTATATGGGCGTAGTCAAATCCAAGCCAAGCACTATTCCTTAAATATATCATTGAAAGAAGCCGGTAATCTGCAATTTTGACAGTCAAATACGAACAAAAGTGAATGTAGTTTAAACAAATCATCAACCTTCAGTATTTGATATTTCTTAAATAAGGGATCTGTTGGAGAATTGTACTTTATGTTATTAATTATTCGTTGTGATCGCTTTTGCATGACAGTTAATATTTTGTATAGCGCTTGAGTTGTCCCAAGCCTGGATTCCGTGTACCAAATGGCTATGAATGTGGGCGTAGTATAATGTTTTCAGAAGCCTATTGGGGAGAACATTTTTTACTTTGTTGAGACTATAGTTTGTAATAATAAAATAATAATAACACTTTGGCCAGCCGCTGATTTGTCGCGGTTCTCAGACGAGAAGGC
Source organism: Pictodentalium vernedei (assembly GCA_031216915.1). NCBI lineage: Eukaryota > Metazoa > Mollusca > Scaphopoda > Dentaliida > Dentaliidae > Pictodentalium > Pictodentalium vernedei. The sequence continues at coordinate 774,701,571 of CM062297.1, forward strand.
CTTGGTTACCCCTGTACTCCCAACTGCCTCCCTATTCCCATGCTTCTCCTCTCCTCCCAACACTCGTAGACGAACTGCCTGATGACATCCCTTGTCCCATTCTTCCCAATCTCTCCGATTAGCATATTAACCCTCTCCTCTGAGTCTCCCCCTAACCACATGTCCTTCATTCTCCCAGCCCACTTCCCCATTATACTCCCAGTGAATCTTATTCTTTTAGACTGGTACTTTGGGCATTCTAGAAGAAAGTGTTCCAGGGTCTCCACCATGCCCAAATTACACATCTGGCACTCCCTTTCACTGTCTTTCCCAATTTTTCCCCTCAGCTCCAGGGATCGCGACCTCATTTTGAACAACAGTGCGTGCTATTTTCGAGCACAATCAAGATATGTGAGCCTTGTAGCACAAGTGTTCATCAATGTTTATTCCTCAAATGTCACAGATTTTTCGGTTTCAGGGGTTCCAACCTTGTTAATGTTTTGGTTATTTATTTTTATCTCATTTTAGCATTCAAAATTTGCTGATTCGCGGAGCACCATTCGAATATTTTTTGAAGTTCGTCATTGAAATACGGTGTTATGAGGTTATTGTGGGAATCCGAACAATGTGCATTGGTGTCATCGGCAAATGATAAAAGATTGAGGGATATTGAGTGACTTATATCATTGATATACAAAAGAGAAAAAACAGGGCTTAACATTGGAACTCCACAACTCTGTTTGGCTAAGTCCGATTTGTGTTCTCCATACATAACATACTGAGACCTGTTGGACAAGTAACTTCTAAACCAATTGTTGGCGAGACCTCAGATGCCATCTTTTTCAGTTTACCTTATAGTATTTCGTGATTTATGGTGTCAAATGCCTTGGCAAGTCCAGGAATGATGCTACGATACTTTTAAGAAGTTGGAAAACTGGGCGAATTGTGCTATGTCGTTGTCAGGACCGCATTGGTGAGGGCATAAAATATTAAACCTAATAAGGAAATTTGTAAGTCTCGCCTCCAAGAGCTTTCCACTACTTTTGAGAATACCGGAAGTATAATAATAGGTCTGTAATTAGTAAAGCTGTTCTCGTCACCTGCTTTGAATATGTGCTTGCGAGTGAACACTATGCACACTGGAGTTGAAATATTTAAATGTCAGGCTTCAAAGTTTCCTCACACTGCAACTAGAAATTTAGCGATTTCAATCTTGTCTGATAGAGCTAATTAAGCTCTGTCAAACAAGATTGAATTGTTTAATTTCTAAGGTACATTACGGATAAAATGCTTGCTTGACATTTCAGTATTTTGACATCAGCGTGTGTGTGTGGAGGGGGGGGGGGTGGGGTGGGGGTGGGGGCGGTGGTTAAGTTTCATATAACCAAGCCAGAAAATAAGCAGACTGTCATCTGCAAAATGAGGTCCTCAGAGGGTGAATTTAGTGATGCTACCCTGCATAGCAGGGTAGCATCACTAAATTTACCCCGTGTGAACCTCAATCTGAATCAGAGTCTCAGAACAAAACAGAAAGAGGTACCCAGAGGATAAATTGGCCCACTGTATGGGACAGCATCATCAAATTCACCCTCTCGGGACCTCATTCTGCAAATGTCAGACTGCTTATTTTCAGGCCTGCATATAACTAACACTGAGCTTGTTTTATGATAAAGAACCGAGAGTATGTGATTATAGAGGATGGTGAAACTCAAATAAATCTATCGTTTCTCCACGTTAACCGTGAGCTAAAAGCTTTATGATAGATTGTAAACAGAAGGCTTTATATCGCTGATATCACGCAGTGGAACTTTTTTCCTATTAATGAGCTTAGAAATACTGAATACATTTTCTGCGTTATCCATTACCATTAAAGTAAAGGACGTACAACTCGGAAACTTCCTGCAGTGTAATCTTAAACATACAGCCCACAACTTTGTCCTACATTAACTGGTAGCGTGCTAAATTATTTTTGGTCATTAAATCTTGTACACATGTCTTTGCCTTGTTATAATTTATGGGAGAGTGCCTTTTAAATCTGTCTGTAAATTTAACACTAAGAGTATGGGAATTTCATATAAAGATTGAAATTTTGAAATGTTAACGAATTTGTATCATCGATGTGCGCATCATTTCAAAAACTTCAGGTGTTTTCCTGAAGACTAGTAGGAAAATATAGACGTAGGTTTTTTTACAGTTTATTTCTCCCAATGAATTTGAACAGTTGTCTATTATTCTCTGTTGCGACTCCGTTTTAACCCTTTATCCAGGGTAACGACCAAAACCGGCCAGCGCTATTCACAAAAATCGCCAATTAATGTTCATTATTTTTTCATTTTTTTTTGGTCTCAAAAACATTGGTTATGACCCCTCATTGGATCGAGCTCGATAAGCTCGTTCCAAAGAGGGGTCATAACCTATGTTTTTGAGACGAAAAATGAAAAACATTAGTTCTTCAAGAATTTTGTCTGCAAGTGTCGTCTGCTTTTCGGGTTAGATAAAGGGTTAAAAACACGAAAACGAAGTTTTGACCATCTCTTGATGTTCTGTAACTTTTTTTGTGTTCATCATATCAACAGTGAGCGTATCGTGACATATAAAGGGACACTGCCATTTTCATTAATATAAAAAGTCTGGGTGGTGAGAAGTGTGTTTTTTTCCTGGGAAGAATAAAAACTTGCAAATTAGTGTAAATATTCAATCGTTAAATAAAGAGCCAAAGTGGACGCTTGTTGTTGGGAGGTGTGATAATGACAGATAATCTTTTTGATGGATTGCCTATGAACTAGTTCCTTCGAATTAGTTTGCCATAAAGCCAAGTTTCTTTTTGTTACTTTTCATGGACGAAAGCAACAGACAGCTCACGAGGCTGCCTTTTGTTTTCGTTTATTGAAAGTAACAAAAGAAAACTTGGCTTCGAATTAGTTTGCCATAAAGCCAAGTTTCTTTTTGTTACTTTTAATGGACGAAAGCAACAAACAGCTCACGAGGCTGCCTTTTGTTTTCGTTTATTGAAAGTAACAAAAGAAAACTTGGCTTCATTTTCCACTGATGTCACATGGCAGAGGTATTTAACAACTTGTCTTTTAATTGGATCTTTCTCTCGCGTCTAATAATTTCGAGGGAGATAACTTTATGGAAAGTCGATTTTCAAAACAATATAAGTTAGGGATGGATGCTGTGTACATGCGTTCAGTTTGAATTATTGATGTCAAGATTTGCGTTGGACACAATGTGCAGTGTATGCAAAACCACAACACATGAAATGAACAGCACTTGCAGAAGAAATGCAAAACAACAGCACCTGAATTGAATAATACCGGCAGAAAACTGAATCACTTTACACCAATGAATATGTTGTTTTTTTCTTGGTTTGTCTAGTTTTGTTCTTTGTTAACTGAAAAGATCTCGATTAGAAGCGTAATAAAGTTTGAATAAATTACACAATCAAGTCACTTGGATAGGGTTTGAAGCTCACATCTTGCTGGCTAGTAAAGGGGCGTAAATCGCTTGGCTTCCAAACGAACATTACACACACTGCACCCAATTCCCAATGTAAAATGCCGGGTGATTTATTTATTTATTTTTATTAGGGTTTAACGGCACTTTAACAGCCGTGTCGATGACAGTTTTACGGATGGAGAAAGCCGGAGTACCCGGAGAGAACCACCGAGCAACGACGAGCAGCTGCGAGCTGCCTAACATCGTAACTCCGCACTGTAGCACAGGCAGGTTTAGATTTATGAAGACATGCGCACCATCGACGTGCAGTATGCCTTAGTACATGGCGTCATCGGTCCCCATGTGGACAATCGGGGTTAAGTGCCTCGCCCAAGGACACTACGCGGGAGTCCGAATCGATCGCTCAGATCGTCACCCATCCAAGGATTAACCAGGCTCGACGTTGCTTAACTTCGGTGATCTGACGAGAACCGGTTACCGCAAGGCCACCGCGCCCCATATGCCCGTGTGATAGACAAAACCTCAGATAACTGCGAGGCCTCGATTTGGATGGGAAGCCATTTGGGTACATAAGTACTGGTACGCGCGCTGTGGTGGTTGTGGTGGGGTAGGGGGATGTAACACATAGTGATTGAAATTTGGATTTTCGAATTATTTAAAAGGCCATGGAGACTGTCGCTGTCAACCAAATGAGGACAAAAATTAAGTTTTACACTCAGATCAACATTTATGGGTAATATTTAAGTTTGGAGAGAGCCACACGTGCATTCAAGAAACTTTCAAACAATAATAATAACAATGAAAACCTTTGTTGTCCCATTTCAAAGATACAAAAACCTGAACGTTTATCACATGAGATATGTCAAAGCTGCTATCCACACACCTTTTTGCAGCGATATGAGCCCACCAGATATCTAACATAACTTAAATTATTTATGCTTATGCAATGCCCCACCCACCCCCACCTCTAAATGAAAATGTACCCGAAGTGGAGTAATAGGCAAGGGCACTATAGTAGTAGATATAGACTAGGGAGGATGAGACCACAGGAATGAAAACTTTGTGGTGAGGCACGAGAATAAAAGCTCAAGTTCTGAAGCTGAAGTATTTTTAGCAACAAATATTCTGCCCTCTACCCTCTTCTATCGTCAGTCTTTTGTTCCGTTGCAGGAAGATCATGCCATTTGTTATTACACAACTAATTAATCGTATTGTTAATGCCGAATACATGTACATTGACTCTCTGAAAAAGCTGAACTAAATGGCTTGCAATGTTATTGAAACAAGTACAAACAGTAACTTAAAAAGAGTTGACGTTATGAAAAACCATGCTGAGTTCGTTTAATACCATATAATATCTTACTTATATTCGCGGTTTTCTATAGTAACAGGAACGGGAATGAAATTACACTCAGAACCGGGAACCGGGAAATGTCTCGGATAATATGAAGTAAATTTACGAGAGAAACATGACGCATTTATTTCCTAGAAAATGAACATATTTTATTGGCAATCTGCCATCTCCAAGCGGAAAAGTTCTTTTCAAAGAGAAGTGTGAAAACCCAAACGCGCTTCCAACTCGTCTACATTTTCAGAATCGCTGGTTTTATCACCACTACCTCCTGGCTTCAACTCCTTCTTCACGTCCGTCACCAGTCTCCTCTGCTTAAAGCAGAGAAGAATAGAGTGACGGCAGTGAAGATGGATTTGGTTTTGAAGGGGGTACTGGATAGTAAGTGATTCTAGTGATTCTGAAAATGAAGACGCGTTTGAACTTTGAAACGAGTTCTCCGGAACTGATTGAGAGCTACATAGATTTGGTGAAAGGGTTTCTTCAGGAAGCAAGATTGTAAACATTTCGTGGAATCGATGACGAAATCTTACAAAATTACGTTGAGGCCATTTTTTTAATTCGGAACACTTGAGTTTAACACACAAACAGTGCCATGCTTGATTCCTGGTTCCATGCTATAGATTTCCCGGGTATCGTGACCGTCTTTCGGAACCGGGAACTCGAGAATTCCCATCCCCGGTATTAAACCCTATTCGTAATCGTGGTTTGTATTTTGGGCTCTAGCCAAACAAGCACAAGAGCATGAAACCTTTTCAAATTGTAATCATCATTTCACAGATTCCACCTGTGAACATTAGTTCTTAGATCTATGTTGTGATCCATAACATGACTTGGTGACTGAAACTCACATCGTTATTTGCACTCTGATGTGTTGACCCTTTACGTAACGAATCGGCGTCATCAGCCTGCATACCTACTGGAATACCTATATTACAGATACACATATCTACGTGTTTTGACTGGTATTTGGGAGGTTTTACCAAATTATGCTATTAAAACTGAACACATCAGAAAACAATTTCTTGATTCAAACTGCAATTTTTGAACACACTTGGGAGTAAAAAGTGGAACAACGGAATAAAAAGGTAAATGTGAATGCCGCATTCGTGCACAGATACCAACAAAGTAAACCAGTACTTCTACTGTCAAGTTTCCCATGATACAGAACAACACCACATTAACAATTCTTACATATTTTCCCTCACTGTACCCCCCCCCCCCCCCCTCCTCCAACAGCTTATGTGAATTATTTGGCAAGACTGAACAGCATCTTTCCGGGGACTGAGTGTGTTGTTTGCTTACATGCACATGAGTGTAGATTTTAGAAAATTAGTTTTATGTTGGGATGAGGGTTGTTTTCGATGGAAATTGTGAGCGTTAAACCACTCCAGCTTGCTCACTGGGTTACGGCACAGAAAAATATGTCGTGAACAATACCAGTTTGGACAATTGTCTTTACAGGAATAAATTTTCTATATTTTTCTTATTGTGTTGCCAATTTATACTTTTGGCACATTTAGCATAATGGTTATATATTGTCAAAAGTAAGGCTTTTAATGCAAGCAAATTCTCATCTTGGCACAGTTTAGCTTTCAGAATTACAGTATAATCTTACCGAAATTCCAGATAAAAACATATTCTTCACTTTTAACCCTTTACCTAACATGAAAAGCAGACGACACTTGCAAAAAAAATTCTTGAATAACTAATTTTTTTCATTTTTTGTCTCAAAAACATAGGTTATGACCCCTCATTGGAACGAGCTCGACGAGCTCGTTCCAACGAGGGGTCATAACCTATGTTTTTGAGACAAAAAATGAAAAAATAATGAAAATTAATTGGCGATTTTTTAGAATAGCGCTGGCCGGTTTTGGCCGTTACGTTGGGTAAAGGGTTAACAAATTTATGCAAACCATTGTTTACTACCATAGCCCTTGGGGTAGACGGGGATTTCAAACAACCATACAAGCACACAGTTGGAAAACCGATATTACACTTCCAGCATGCCATTAATTGAAATCACAATATGTTTTCATTTTTGGAATTCACAAATAAAAACCTTCCACAATCCATTCAAATGATGGGTCAAAAGCTGAGTTTGAACGCTTTTATGAATAGCACTGGTTGGTTTTTGCCATTATATTCGGTAAAGAGTTGATGTAGATGAGATTTACACTGAGACTGTGCGGTGTACAGGGTTAATTTCTAAGTTAATAATAATGACAATTTTATATAACCAGAAAGTGAGATTAACCCTGTGCATTATAAAAAAAAAGTTAACTGCCATTTCACAAACTACATGAAAATGTACTCTCATTAAGAGCTGTACAATGCACAGAGGGTCTTCGTCTACACTAATAACTACTCAAATTTCTGATTTTGCAAATAGCCGTGGGCTGAGCGTACAGAGTCGGCAGTTTATTTATTTCAATAGCTTAAATACTCAAAATAAACATTTTCGAAACATGATTACTATGAAGTTCTGCATGAAAATAGAAAATCTTTCACTGGCGCAGTAGCCGCCCAGGAACAACCAGAGACAAAAAAGCACGCGAGGAAAAATACTCTGGAAACCTGTGTTCGAAGTAAGGCAATACTGACAACTCCACCGAACACATTTTGGTATAAAAGAAAAAAACCTCCAGACATTGTAAATACTATTTTAAACATTATAAGATCTGAAGCCAACCAAAGCGACGACCAGAATGAAACATTTTACTGATTGACAGCTTTACGACACCTTTTCTACACGCACTCTGAACACGAACAATTCTCACTGCTCGAAAACCATTTAACACTCGCCTTAACAGTTAGAATATCTTCGTGCCTCGAAGACAAATATTTTCCGCTATTCTGCGAAACGCGGAAAAATGGTATTATTCGCTTAACCCTTTACCCAACGCAGACGATATCAAAATTTATTATTTTAAATATCATTTTTTTTAATTTTTTCAAAATATTTCAACAAAACCATATTATGTGACCCCTCGTTGGAACGAGCTCAATGATATGGTTTTGTTGAAATATTTTGAAAAATTTAATTTTTGTATGGTATTCAATATTCTTATTTTTCTCCAAATGTGTGACTGAAAGTTAAAAGTGTTTGACTCTCTGACTGCTTGCCCATCTGACAAAGTGATTCTTTAATTTTCGTTTGCTTGGTTTTTCATTTCAATAATTGACAGCTGATTTCCATCCCACATCAAATTTATCAATATCAGTCAAGGCCATATTTGTTTCAAATGTGACTCCTTTTCAGGAAAGTATCTGGTTCATCTCTGTGCAAACATATTTTCTAAAATATAACTTTTTTGACAGAATGGATGTTTGTGGTAATTAAAACCAGAGTAATGAAAGTACAGTTGTGGCTCTTGCAGCTGAAATACAACAATGCAGAATCAATATTTGGTTGTTTAATGCTTTTTAACTGTGTTTGGAGACACTACAGGAGTAGTACTGGTCGTACTGTCAGCAAAACCCCCTGTTTTCTATTTTGTCAGTGTCTTATCAATGAGACTAGGTACAGTTTCTGAGGAAATCAAGGGTTTTTTTCAACTAAAATTTCAAAATATTCATCAAACATAATTTGAAATGTTTTCGGAAGGCAGAATGTGATTAAAAACCTTTGAGAAACAGGAAATTTAGGGAAGCCTGTTGGCCTTAATCTCCATGCGACAATCAGAATTGATTCTCGCAAAGATTCTCGTAAGAAAAACAATGTAATCAACTTTACATCTCGCAAAATGTCCATTTAATTGTTGTGATTGATTCTGAAAATGTTCTTAACGACCTGAACAATTCGACATGTACTTATTTTACTCTCTCATGGTAACACTTTACCTTAGCAGCCGTGTCTAGTGTAGTTTTGGATGCCTATACGGGCAGCCAAGAAAATCACTGCCACGATACTGTAACTTCCATCAGAAAGACCCCAAAAGCCTGTATGTTGGAACATGTATTCTTCAAGGGGCCTTAATCGCTCACCGACCAAAGTGGTTCAAAGAAGTATTTAGGGTCACATTCAGTTAGACATGGTTCATCAACACTACAAAGAAATGAAGTCATGAGAGGCAAATTTTATGGAAAAACACTAAGGAATGAATTTGAACAAACCTAAACTTAACATGCCACCCTGCCACCCTGCCACCCCCACCCAACCCCTGCCCATAGAGCCCAAATATTAAGCCACGGACTCGAATTGAACAAACTTGAATCTGATCCCCCTTGAGATGTCATATCCCAAATGGGAAAGAATTCTGACTGGTGGATATGAAGAAGGTTTTTAAAGAAATCACCTCACATTGCACTAAGTTAAACTTTGGGCTCAAATAGGGAGCCAAAATTTTAACCCAGGGTCTCGTTTTGAACAAACTTGAATCTGACCCACCTAGACATGTTGTATACCAAATATGAAAGGATTCTAATTGGTGGATCTGAAGAAGAAGATTTTAAAAGAAATTCCCTCATATTGCACTTACTTAAAATTCAGGCTCCCATAGGTAGCCCAAATTAATAACCCAGGGACCAAATTTGAACAAACTTGAGTCTTACCCCCCAAGAGATGTTGTATACCAAATATGAAAGGATTCTGGCTGGTGGATCTGAAGAAGATTTTTAAAGAAATTTCCTTATATTGTACTAAGTTAAAATTTCGGCTCCCATAGGGAGCCCAAATATCAACCCAGGGACAAGGTTGAACAAACTTGAATCTAACCCTCCTAGAGATGTTGTATACCAAATATGAAAGCATTCTGACTACAGGATCTAAAGAAGATTTTAAAAACAAGTCGGAACAGGACCCGAAATTTTCAGGCTATAAATTTTTTTTCCGTCTCAAAATTGAACAAAACGCATAAAAATCCAAAAAAATGTCCGAATTTTGGTCCAAAATTTCGGAGTCCGAACCTGACCCCAAATTTTCAGGCTAAAACAAAACGTATAAACAATCCAAAAAAAATCCGAATTTTGGTCCAAAATGTCGGAGTCCGAGCCGGACCCAAAATTTTCAGGCAAAAAAGTTGGGGGTGTGGGGGGGGGGGGGGGTCGTCTCAAAATTGAACAAAACGCATAAAAAATCCCCCCCTCCATATTTTCTTAGATTTTTGATAAATAATTTCTAAGTCCGCAGCAGACCCCAAATTTTTAACCCAGGGACTCGATTTGAACAAACTTGAATCTGACACCTCCTAGAGATGATGTATACCAAATGTTAAAGGATTCTAACTGGTGGATCTGAAGAAGAAGATTTTTAAAGAAATTTTCTCATAATGCATTAAGTTAAAATTCGGGCTCCCATAGGGAACCCAAATATTAACCGAGAAACTCGATTTAAACAAACTTGAATATGCCCCCCCCCCCCCCCCACCCCCTAGAGATGATGGAAACCAAATATCAGGGGATTCTGACTGGTGAATCTGAAGAAGAAGATTTTTAAAGAATATTCTACGTATCGCACAAAGTTCAAATTTGGGCTCCCAAATATTAACCCAGCGAGTCGAGGCGCACCCAAACGGCGTGATTGATATACATGTATCCGGGCCTGTCTAACATTTGCAGAATGAGGTCCCCAGAGGGTGAATTTGATGATGCTATCCCATACAGTGGGCCACTTTATCCTCTGGGTACCACTTTCTGTTTTGAGACCCTGAGTCAGATTGAGGTTCATAGAGGGTAAATGTAGTGATGCTACCCTGTTGTGCAGGGTAGGATCACTACATTCACCCTCTGGGGACCTCATTTTGCAGATGATAGTCTGCTTATTTTCTGACTTGCATGTATCTGGGACAACAACAGCGTCTATTCAACAACGATACACTTCATGGCAGCAGAAGTGGCCCACATGGAAAGCGTTCCTTATATATGTGCGTTTGGAGAGTCTTACAACAACATTTATCGACCAACTATGGAAAGACTTCGGAAGATACGATGGAATAGCAGAATAATAAAGGTCCATTTATAATTAAGAAAATCGAATTTCTCAAATAAAGCATCTTAACGAGTGCTGGGTCGTTTTCATCTTGAGTGTGTTATTAAAACAAACTAAACTTTTGTCACGGTAGCTGGGAATGTTTTTAAGTTTAAAAGGAAACCGATATATTTAAAGTCATTCATTGTTTCAAGAATGATTAACTCTGTGCATGCCGCTGGCAGATATTTCTGAAAGGGACTAAATTTCTCTTACCACTGAAATAAGTAGAATTTGCGCACTTCCCGTTGGTACTGTTCACGACACGATCGACGCGAGGCCATGTCTAGCGATGAAATCAAAATTGTAGATTTCGTCACCCGAACACAAGCGAATTGTCATAGCAACACGATATACTCTAGTGAAGTTTGTGGTTGAAATCCTAGTTTTGAAAACGCTCAAGAACTATGGTACTCAGAAAAGCAACGGATATCGATGGATTGATTGCTGCTGTGGGGTTCAAAGGACAGAAAACACAAAGGTTTCATTCTTAGATAGTCCTGAAACTTTTCCTCGTCATTTCGCAGCTGTGGCATTAAATGATGATATTCCCTCAGTTCTTCCCTTCCTAGCGATGAAATCAAAATTGTAGATTTCGTCACCCGAACACAAGCGAATTGTCATAGCAACACGATATACTCTAGTGAAGTTTGTGGTTGAAATCCTAGTTTTGAAAACGCTCAAGAACTATGGTACTCAGAAAAGCAACGGATATCGATGGATTGATTGCTGCTGTGGGGTTCAAAGGATAGAAAACACAAAGGTTTCATTCTTAGATAGTCCTGAAACTTGTCCTCGTCATTTCGCAGCTGTGGCATTAAATGATGATATTCCCTCAGTTCTTCCCTGCAAGCATTTATTTCCATGTACCCACACATTTCTCCTCCGACAATTGAAACTCTGCGCTGAATTTTCTAGCAGGAACATTGTCTTGTCCGCAAATACGCCATTTTGTTTTCAAAGCGAACCAAAGCGACAATTGCTTCGCTTCTCCCGCCGCTCGCCCTTATTTGCTTTGCTTCGTTTTGCCTCGCTACTCTGGTCGCTTGCAGTTTGCACGTACCCTGAGATCAACTACATCACCTTCGTAGTACTGTAGCCAGCGCATTTAACACTTTCATGTAACTGCCGGCCCACGTAATCATGAAAACTTCATCTAAAATTCCAGCCGCCGTTTTGGATGGTGTGCGATGGTCTATTGATTCAGATGTTGGACACTTGATTGTCAGGCGGAGTTGCAGAAAGTTCGATTCCCGGTGGGGGATCAAAAACGAAGATTATAAATTCTTTCAAAGTACACATACAGGTCCATGCCAGTCTTTGTCTGAAGTTAACCACAGTCCTCTTGTCGTTCTCTAGTTAGCGCTTTACATACTTTCACACGTTCACGAAGCTGCCATTGGGAAAGTGAACCAAATAATTGTGAAAACTTCATCTCAAATACAAGATTTCAGCCATCACAAATACTAGATTCCTGCCATTGTTTTTAAAGGTGTGCAATGGTCTAGTAGTTTAAGTGTTGGCCTCCGGATATTATACATTACTACAAAACATGATTGGGTTCTCCAAAATACACAAACAAGCTCATGTCAATCTTCAATGGAGGCCAACCACAACATTTTCGCCGCACTTTAGCCAACGCGTTTCACATTTTCATGTAGCTGCCGAATGGAAAGTGATACAAGGAATTGTGAGAACGTTGTCTAAAATACTAGAGTTCAGTCATCCTTTCTGATGGTGTGCAATGGTGTAGCATTGGTTTGGATGTCGCCAGATGGGATTACATATGGTTCGTTTCCCGGCGGGGGATCAGAAGCCAAGATTGAGGTTCATCCTCCAAACTTTATTGTATCCTTAACTGGTAGAGTGCTGGAAGCCCATATTTGGGCTTTTTTCTGAAGCGCAGGTATCAAAACTTAACGGTTCCATATGCTGTACATGTGCTTCAAATTATCTTTGAAATAAAGTTATTCAGTCTGTTGGGATTTGACATGTAAAAATTTATGGGAGAGTGCCTCTGGGCACTCTCCCATAAATTGTAACAAGGCAAAAACACAAAAATAATTTAGCAGTCTAACAGTTAAGAGAGAGAGAGAGAGAGAGAGAGAGAGAGAGAGGAGAGAGAGAGAGAGAGAGAGAGAGAGAGAGGTTCCAACATTATCTTCCAACAATCTGTCATTGCAATTTTATTAGGCGTTAGCTGGAAGATTGTGTGTAAACTCTTTACTTTTAAGAAGATTCCCTCCTCGTTTGGTTTGCTCGCTTTGGACCTTTAGAATAGAGAAAAAATGCACATTTCTAGCCCCATATTTAATTTTAACAAACTTCTTCATTGGGCCGAAACATTGAACTTTTTTAACTGGTAGAGTACTGGAAGCCCATATTTCGGCTTTACTCCAAAGTGCAGGTGCCACAGCATAAAGGCGCCATACTAAGTAGGTATATTTAATATTATCTTGGAAACAAAATTATTTTGACTCCGACTTGAAAAGTCGAAGGGGTATCTAGTGGAGATCTCCGTCCGTCCGTCCGTCCGTCCGTACGTCCGTCCGTCCGTCCGTATGTCCGTCCGTCCGTATCAACATTTCTCTTGTATCTCAGCCACTGTTACTCTGATTTGAATGATATTTAGTGTTGTGATAGAGCACCACAGGGAACGATGTCTCTGTGTAGCGTTCACTCATTCGACTTAGAAAACTTTTGGCGGGTCGAAGGCATTGGCACACGCTGTGCATTGCCCCTCTTGTTTAGTCTGTATTGATTTGGTTTGTTACAATTTATGGGAGAGTGCCTCTAGGCACTCTCCCATAAATTGCAACAAGCCCAAGACATGAGAACAACTTTTAAAGAAAGAGAGAGAGAGACACACACACACCCTCACACACACACACATCCTGTGTTAGCCCAGTCTGGTATATACGTGGACATAGCCTTCACATGTGGTGAGAGCAAAGCTTAAGCGCTACAACGAGCCTGTCGGCATCGCGTATACACATTAGGCCACCAGCAAGCCGTGCGTGAATATATCTAACAGGTTTTCCCTTCTAAATACTGATATATAACTGCATTGGAATGGAAACATTACAACTTGTTCCTTTTAATCTGTGTATTTATTTGTTCGAATCAATGTATTGGATATGTCCATACCACACTGAACAAGAGAAACTAAGCCCATAACACCAATTTCTGATACGTATTATTTAAATATGCAAACTTAATATCAAGCAGATCTACGAAAATCCTGATCTTTTTCGAAAAAATGTTGCCCCTTAAGGGGCGTTTTGTAGGTCTCTACTGGCCATTTCCCTCAATACTTAGTGTGAGCATCTCTTGCATCTGTAACAAGACCGATGCCTCGTGGTATGATACTGACCAACTTTAGAAAGTCCACAATGGTGATGTTGCCTCATTCTTGCATCGGAGCTTGCTGCTGATTCACAATAATGTCAGGTGTCATCTGTCCGTCGGCTATTCTCCTGTTATGCATGTCCCGCACATTGTCTATACAGTTGTGACACCTCCCAGTAATGTTTCCAGTCGGACATTGTTGTTTGGGTTGGAGTCTTACGTATCGAATTCACTCTTGTTCTTGTAATGTACTTTTTTGGGAGACTAGATCTGATACTTGGACTTTTGTCACATACCAAGACGGTCATACAAATACCCAATTCGTACTGTTGGGGCCCAGCGTGATCACCTCGTGTATCGGTGCAGTAGGTGTTAATTAATTAAGAAGTAGCCTCATGACTACCAGAGTACAGTTGCCGTGGACTGGTCGTAATGCACGCGTGGGCAGTGGTGTCCACACATGCGTTTACCGGGTAATAAAACTCATCATCAGCAAAATTTTAATTAATGAAGCACTGGGTTGTACCCGGTGCTTCATTAAATAGAATTTTTGATGATTATTCCTGTAATTAGTGTTTGGAATCTAATATTATTGCGTTTGTGGAAATATTACCAGTCCATTGCGGTCGTAATCTGCATGTATAGTTTATTTAACCCTTTACCCAATGCGGACGATGTCAAAATTTATTATTTTAAATATCATTTTTTAAAATTTTTCAAAAAATTTCAACAAAACCATATCATGTGACCCCTCGTTGGAACGAGCTCAACGAGCTCGTTCCAACGAGGGGTCACATGATATGGTTTTGTTGAAAGTTTTTGAAAAATAATATTTTTTCAACTGCTGAATTTGCATATTACGCGGGCGGATGCGGGCGGATGCGGGCGATTCGTTGGGTAAAGGGTTAACTACATTTAGCTTTTTTAACCCTTTACCTAACATCAAAAGTAGACGACACTTGCAAAAAGAATTCTTGAATAACTAATTGTTTTATTTTTTGTCTCAAAAACATAGGTTATGGCCCCTCGTTGGAACGATCTCGACGAGCTCGTCCCAAAGAGGGGTCATAACCAATGTTTTTTAGACAAAACAAAATGAAAAACTAATGAAAATTAATTGGCGATTTTTGTGAACAGCGCTGGCCGGTTTTGGCCGTTACGTTGGGTAAAGGGTTAACTGAAATGACGTTTGTCGTTAGCGTTCGTCGAAAGCATATCTTGATGATGTTCGAAGTTGGAATATTTTATTAGTCAAGACTTGAGCCATCACAATCGGGTCAACAATTAGGCTTATATTCTGCCGCCCCCACTCCCCGAATCAGATAGTTTCGAGACGCACGCGCCCCTTATGTACTAATCACGTTGAAAGCGCATTTCCAATAGAGATTAATGTGACAATGGCTTACGTAAATCCGTCTACCATCATGGAAAGTAGACATATTTCTCACCAGGGAAACTAGCTTCAATGCTTCTTTATTGATGTCTATTATAGAATGTTAACAGGTTGTTCAGGATGATGATTGTTACGGTGGTGTTCTTAGAGATCCAGTGTAAAGGGCAATCAAATTAGTCTTCCATCATTTTATGCACCGCGTGTAATTTATTATTCTTTATTGCAGAGAAGAAATTGGTTTGACGACAAGCAGTACGATTACATTGAGTGGGAATCGATTGCCACTTCCTTGGTACAGAGCAATCAATTTTCACTGATTAAGTGAAACGTTAACGACAAAAGCCCTTGTGCCTGTTCGTTCGCAATTAATCATTCTCATTGGATTTTCCATAATGGCGTCATAATGCGGTAGATTACATGTATATGGAAATTGTCCGCCGGCAGCAGTGCTATACATTTTTTTTTCTCAAGAAACAACTTAGGGCGCGATAAAGCTCAGACTCATAATGATTCCTACGCTGGCGCCACCATTTCCAGTACAGGCTTCATTGATTAAAATCTAACAATATTGCATTAAACTTACACTATTTACCTTTAAGCCTTTACCCAACGTAACGGCCAAAACAAGCCAGCGCTATTTACAAAACTCACCATTCAATTTTCATTATTTTTATAATTTTTTGTCTCATAACCGTAGCTTATGACCCCTCACTGGAACGAGCTCGTTCCAGTGAGGGGTCATAAGCTATGGTTTTGACGTAAAAAGTGAAATAATTTAGTTATTCAAGAATTTTATTTTGCAAGTGTCGTCTGCTTTTCGTGTTAGGTAAAGAGTTAACCAAATAGACTACAATATCTATTGAACCTTTAGCCTGATACAGCACTTTTACTGTAAAAGCTTTGTTTCTTTCCATTTGGTTGCGATAAAATTGCTGGTCGCGATACATTTGCACCGTCCGACAGAGATTTTGAAAATGCAATTTTACAAAATCAAGACTGTATCATGACAAATAATCGAAAATAGAACATGTTAATGCAATGTTTTTGCTTTTCCCCTTCCGCAAGTGAGATTCTAGTTTAAACAATATTCTATTTCCAAAACTATGCAACATTATGCTGACAATCTATGAGTTGAGCAAATATAAATGCGCAAAGAACAACAATAAAGAATTGGAAAGCGGATCCAGCAACAAGCGGAAGCTTATGCGAGCAGTTTCCTTGCACGGAACTTACAAGCGTATAATGTCAATAAGGCAAGGAGGCAATAAACTTGTCTGGATGCAGTGAGGTTTACTTCTTGAGTGCATTGAGGATGCCGTGTCGAAGAAGACAAGCCGTGTTTTTCGAGGTCATAGCTTCATGCAAACGTGTCTCGATTACTATGTGGTGGGCGCCATGCGGATATTCGTGTATAATCAAGCGGCTTTAGAATTAAATGGGTTTTTCGTGTAATGAGAAAGGTTGCGAGTGATACCTCTTTTTACCGGACATACTGTGAGATTTTATAGTGTTGGGACAGAAACACACATAGAGAATTTTGGCCAGATCGCGACGCAGTCGCGATGCGCTCGGAATCCTCGACCGCTTTGGTATGCAGTTTCGTAAAATAAAACCAGTTGCCCCTACCAATGCTATGGAGAATTAATCATTTTCCCCATTAACCGTAACAAAAGCACAATACCGATCACGTGAGATAGGAATCACTTCGATAAAGGAACTGAAAATTACCAAGGATTGTCATCAACTTCTTTAGTATGGGTGTCAAAGCTGTACTATGCAAATGGTAAATCCCATAATACATGCTCTTGCTTGGTTGAGAACGTTCAATTTTCAACTGTGCTCTCCAAGACCAAATGAAGACTTCAAGGAAAGCCCCAATATTTTAGAATGGCGACTTTCCATAATTTGATAATAACGGCCAATCAGCATTTTATATGTTTTATCGGGGCTTTAATGGAAACAAATAATGGCAAAACGACTGATTGGCTTCCTCGACGCTTCGATATGGAATTACAGAAAACTGTAGGTGGCAAAAATGAGAAATCCACAAATATCCAACTCTGTCAGCCCGCCACATTTCTGCTTCAGACAAATGTCTTCTTACATTTGCATTTGCCATATTCAATCATTAAATCACAAAGGGGTTGTGTTGAAATGAAGACTGAATACCCTACGCATGTCATGTACATGCAGACAGTACACGAAAACATCATGAAAATTAAGGGGTACATGCTTTCCATGACTGTCGCGAAAAGTCTGAATGTCAAGAGAGCTAATGAGAACACTGGGGACCATCTCAATACATTCCTCAATCATATCCACCAAATATATCGCAAATATGTCACAAGCAAATTTCACAATGATGTGTCAAATATTTGGTGCTTAGCCAACTTTGAGTAGTATATAATCCTTTTAGCAATTGAACTCAAGCCTGTTTTTCGGCCAAACATTTCAATGAGAAACTGATGTTTTCTGTGATGCCATCTTTACGGTGACTAGTTTAAACCAGGAAACGGGAAGTGGGAAGTTGGGTAGAGAGGGCCAATGGGGGGCATAGGCGAATTCGATCAAAATTTATAGCGGAACGGTAACATATTGTCCCAAAAAGGTCAACAAATGTACCTACATCTCCCGAATTTAGCACACTTTTTTGCCCGAATTACTGTGATAGTCAATTTTTTTAGAGGAGAAGCCCCACCCCTGTCCCGTGCATCTGACGTTTTGTGACGTTTTCGCTCGGGCTGTCTCGGCGATTACTGAACGGATTCCTTATACTTCTCCCCGGTGGAGCCAGGTACCGCCAGCTAGTAACACATGAAGTGACCCAATGTAAATTGAGTGTACAGAATATGTTAACAGTGTAATCTCCGAACAAGCCAATCAGCGATTATGTTACGTCCATACTGTTGGCTAAAGTTTATCGCATTTCATGAAGCACGGACTGATTAATCGATAACAAAAACTTACACTCCAATTCCCTTGTCTTCTCGTGGTTGGTAAGAGATGTGAAATACCCGATAGAACAATAGACTAGGTGTTCACGTGACGTCACTTGAACACCTGTATTCACTTACCATACCTGGGTCCGTGCGTTCTGTGAATTGGCGTGTAAGTAAGTTACTAACCCCGATGTCGGTATTCATGAATTTGAACAACCTGCCAACGCGCTGTAACACCTCGCCGCTTCGCGGTTCGGCGTCGCATACCGCACGTTCGCAGGTTGTTCAAATTCATGAATACCTCCAGCTCAGTTAGTAACTATTACATAATCTCTTCTCTTCAGTGAACATGCTGCCGGTTAATACAGCTAAAACTAAAATTATTAAGTTTGAAAAGAGAAGGGCGAAAAAAGGAACATTTCTTCCATTACAGGAAAGATAGGCTTGAAGTCTGTGAAGAGTATGCGTATCTCGGTTTGCTATTTCATCGGAATGGAGGGCTGAAATACGCTCAGAAATGTCTCAAAACGAAAGCCTTGAAAGTTCTGTACAAGCTGCAACGTGATTTTTCAAAAACATATGTCTCACCAGTAAAGACGTATATCAATCTATTCAATATGCTGGTAAAACCTATTTTATTGTATGGCTGTGAAGTATGGTACCCAGAGCTTAATTACGATAGTAATACGCCGTGTGAAAATGTCCACCTGCAGTTCTGTAAAACAGTGCTTGGTGTGAACCGAAAAGCTTCGAATCATGCCGCGCTCTGAACTCGGCCAATTTCCCTTGTTCATCTCCGCTGCGATTCGAATGCTCAAATATGCCATAAAGCTCCAGTCAGGGCCTAATATTAACTGTATTTTGAGAAATGCTTACGCTGAAGCGCTCGAGTGCAAGTCGACTGATTCCTTAGGCACAAATATTAACGATCTTGTCCGCTTGGGCAATTCGGAAGGAAAGTTTGAGATATTCACTCCAGGGGACGTTAATGTTATCCTTGGAAAACTTCAAGACAATCACCTCGACTTGTTCATCAGCGACCTTTATGAAGATCAAGGCCCACGTGGTAATCATAAACTCCGCACGTACAGAATGTTTAAGAATAATTTTGATCTTGAACCATATCTCACATACACATTCATCGAAAAATAGGTATTTATTTACACGTCTGCGTATTAACAATCACTCGCTAGATATTGAGAAGGGCAGGCACTGTAAGCCACCTACCCCCGTTGCTGATCGTGTATGCGCTTTCTGTAGCTTGGGTGTGATTGAAGATGAATTTCACTTTATCATATCATGTAAACATTACTCAAGCATTAGAGAAGAAGTATGGAAGAACATCAACTCCTTTAGACAATACCTTTCTTCAAAAGAGTGATTCCGAAAAGTTCTTATATATAATGGAAAATGATAGTCAAGGTCTGTGTAATGTGATCTGCAGTGCCGTGCGCAAACTCTTTGATCACCGCATTGAAACTTGATACTCAAATCTCACATTTTGTACGTATATCGAGAAAGCTTAGCTTCATTTCTTATTGGTTGTATATTTTAGCATGAACTTTTATAACTGGTCCTTATTTTGTTATTGATATATATAGCTGTATCACTTTGCATACTGCCCTATTAGGGTGTATTTTTGCAATAAAGTTTATCTTATCTTATCTAATCGGCAAACCAAACAACTTATAACAAAATAATCGCCAAACTGCGTAGCGGGTTGGTTTATCTTCACACAAATTCCGTCAGTGGTGCGTTCAATAACGATGAAGCGTGGATTTGAGGCAGAAGTTTAACAAGATTTTAAATCATACTGCACAGACATTTGGTGTTACAGAATACTGTTCTATTTTCAGCTTATATAGCTGCCATGATACGTCTCCTGTTGGCACGAGTTCATCCCACGATCTTACTCTAATATTCATATTTGTAGGATTCGACTAAAAGAATAGTGAAAAATTTTGCAAAACGTACGTTTATTTATGTTGAATGTTGAAATGGTTAAGGTCCTTGACATCGATTCTTAAATCTTACCCGTGATCCTAATATTTTTCTTTTGCTTGCTTGTTACCGCTCGTTAATTAACGAAAGTGCTTCATGCTTATCCCCGACAATCTGTACGGCACTTGGTTATTTTATACTGGGCTCATTTTGCAGGTGCACACATCTACGGCAGCGTAGAGCCGGCACCTTTACTTATTATCTTGATTGATCATCTTAGCTGTCATGATTATTTAACTTCGTTATCTTGATTAATCAACTTAGCTATCTTGATTAAACAACGTAGCCATCTGATTAATCAACTTACTTTGTTATGATTAATTAACTTCGATATCTAACCTACCCGACATACCCTTCAGTATCCGGTACTGAAGGGTATGCTCGGTGGAAAGGATCAAGGACGAGGCTTTTGGGGTAGTGAAAAAAGAGGCCGGAGAGAAGAGAATGTTGCAGGTAGGTGACGGAGAGAATAGGGAGTAGTGGAAAGGTATGAGAGAAAAGACGGAGATAAGAAGAAAGCGGTTGGGTCACACTCAGAGCAGGGTAATCCCGGGATTGTAATTGTGGGCTCTTATTCCGTAACTAAGTTAATTAATCAAGGTAGCTGAGTTGATTAATCAAGATGGCTAAGTTGATTAATCAACATGGCTAAGTTGATTAATTAAGATAATAAATAAAGTAGGGTTGTCGGTTCTATCAAAATGTACAAGTACCAATATACCATTTATTGGTGTCTCTGCATCCGTCAGTAAGGCTTGGACTGGTGGATGTCTGTCGTGTAGAACTTAAAGGGCGAGGAATTATTATCAAATTCGCTGCATTTATCCAGCAGATTTAATATTTTATGGATCATGGCTCCGTGGTTCATAGTTTCTAGTGTTCATAGTTCCGATGGTTCATTGCCCCGAATGGTTCATACCTCTGAAAATGTGGTTCATTATCCCTGGGGTTTGTAGCTCCAACGGTTCATTATTCAGAAGGTTCATTGCTTCGCGGGTTCGTAGCTACGATGGTTCATTACTTCGAGGTTTCGTAGTTCCGAAGTCTCTAACTATTTTGCAGAAAACAATTTTACGCGCCATGTTATGGGAATAAGGTGATCTAGTGGTAGCCTAAACTCATTTTCCTCGTAACATGTCTGATGCCATTGTTTTCTCAGCAATAATTTGTAGACTTAGGAGCTACGGCAGGCATGTCAACCGGTACCGCCGGTTCTCTCGTGCTCCAATCGGTGCCGCTACTGAAGCTTTTGTCCCGCCGGTACCGGGACAAAATTATTTTATGGGGAAATTCCTAATTGAACGAGGGTAAACGGGCTGATAATCGTGCATGGCATATTTGCACGTCATACTTTTAACTTATTTGTGAATGAACATATCAAAACACTCTACAGGTGCATGTTCTATCTGCACCACAACTCGATAAGCCCGACCATTTTGACTTTTCATACGTCGCAACAAAGACAGTGGAAGCGCCGTCAACCGGCTACTTCAAAGACATTATCTTTTGGTGACATCAAAGTAATCATAAAGCACGATCCTCGTGCTTTATGATTACTTTGATGTCACCGCAGAATAATTGGACGATGCCATGTTTGCCTTGCGAACTTTACGACTGGCGCGGTTTAAATGGGAATTTCTGCCATCTGATTGCGATATGTCATCCAATTGTTGCTTTGTACCGGGACCGGTACCAGACCTTTAAATTCTTCCCAACTAACAACGGTAAACGCCGTGCCCAAATAAGATAATTGCGCCCAAATTATGGGGAGTTTGAAACTTTTTCCAAAGTTTTGCAGTGTTTCGGCAATATGTGGTTTGCGCAGGTTTCCCTGATGCTCGCATATAGCTTAGAGCTGACCTTCGAATCAAACAATGCAAGAAATAAATATTTTTAAAAAAACCCCACAGAGTTCGCCATAGAAAAGCAATAGGCGTCGACAGTGTCGTATACGACACTGTCGACGCCGATTGCTTTTCTGTGGCGAATTCCATATCATCATGCACTTAAAGATTGAGATCTATTATATTCAAGTTTGTGGCATTTCTCAGTAAATGCCATGCTTATTTACATTCAAATAGACCTTTGGCTCGACACTGGGAAACTAAGAAGCGTTCTCGAGTTAGTCGAGTAAACTTACGTCAAAGGGTAGTGGGAAAGAACTGGTGATAATGGTGAAGACCTATAACAAGGGGTTGTAAACTAGCATTTTAAGACGTGGGGCCTAAAACAGACGCCAAGAAGAAGAAAATACCGGTGCTTTTTCTCCAACCATGCTGGTCACATCCATATTTGCCGTTGTGCGAAAAATTAGATTGATCTAAAGGTCTGACCGGTACCGGTTTCGTCGGGACAGGCTCTGTCCCGTCCCGGTACCGGTTATATTGGTACCGGCGGTACTTTGACATGCTTGAGCTACGGACAATCTTCTTAGTAGAACTTCGTAGCGATGAACCGTCGGATATCTGGACACTCGGAACAAATAAACCCTAGGAACTATGAACACTCAGAGTAACGAACCATCGAATTTGTGAACCTAAAAACACTCCCTAGATACGGAAAAAACTTTAAAATAAATAACAAATAAATAAAAATCTCAAGAAATAATATTCATTCATATATTATGGATATACCTCATCCAAAAAGTTTTGGTCAGAGTTACAGAGTATATATTTACATTTACATTTATATTTGGCAGACTAATTCGATGTCTGATCACATACTACTATGGCTCCAACGTTGGACTTGTAATAATAATGTCTTGTAATAATGTCTCTCCGCAATTCCAACCCCGAACCACAATCCTAAGGCTAATCCTAATCCAAGGATGCCCTTCCAATCCCAATCTGTTCCCTGTTTTCCTTCCTCGTCCCCCAGTTCTTCATTCACTCTAAACTTGCAGAGAAACTTTTAGCAAAATCAACAAAAAATGTCGATATGTTATAATACAGATATATAAGAGAAACTGGCACTAAATTTGGTAGCTGACGACAAAAGGGGGCCGGGCAGCTCTGATATACTACGTCCCTGGCAGGAGAGACTACTCGTGTCGGTAAAAATACCTTTCGTGTAAGATGGCGCCGCCCATGGGCTATTTAATGAGTTATCTCGCGAGCTTCCGATTTGACTTAACAAAATTTGGAATTTCCAGAATGTGACACCTAAGAACCATGAGCGCGCATGCCCACGAGACACTACGTTTCACTGCGGTGTTGATAGGTACCGCGGTCCACCTAACATGGGCCGAGAAACTCTTCATATACTATCGGAACCGAATACCCATTGAAAAAAAATTGGAGACAACTTGTTTGGGAATTGTAAGAACCTAAACAATCCAAATATGTCGGAAACCGGGCTTTGCCGCTGCTGGAAGAAATAGATTCACGCCGCGTATTCATCCAAACCTCAAGGAGTGTCGCCTGAACCCATGCGTGAATGTACGTCTCACCGTGACGAACCCGCCCGTTTCACTTTTGTTGGTGTGGTTCTTATCCTGAAGGGGCCAGTGACTTTTCGTCAAAAAGCAGGAATCAACAGGGGTTCAACCAAAACAACAATTTTAATACATAGATATATAAAAATGAATATGGTAAGTTGTAGCTTACATTAAATCCAATGAATCAGAAAACAAAACGTCAACACCCCCTACCCACACAGTTTTTGAGTCACTTGCGGGCTCGCATTCTCTGTTTTCGCTGGTTTTTCCTCCTTCTCGTTGGTGTTTGTTCTTTTGTCGTCTCTTCACTTCACTCTTTCACTGCCGTCGCGCGGCTACTAACGTATTGTCACTATGCGATATCGCTTTCCCTCTAACAAGTCACGGAATGTCACTCTACCACTTACGTATTGTCACTTTACTGAACGCTTTTCCCTTAAGCAGTCGCCACCAATGTGTTTAACTTTCCCCTACGTTTATCTCAGGATAATGTTCATACAGGCAAGCCCACTCTGCCTACCTGTGTCTTGGCTTCTACAACAGGTATGCGTCTTCCTAAATACTAATAGCTTTCTATTTCTGATCCTACACTCGGATATGGCCACCGACTTTGCCCGCGACTGCCCCTATTCTAAATATGAGTTCTGTGGCTCCCCTACACTACAACGTGCTTATACTTTCGCACCGATGCGGCACCTCCACTAACCTATAGGATGGGACATCCACATATCTCGCCTCAGACCCACAGTCTTACACACCTTCAGACTGGAATTAATTTTTCGAGAAATCCCCTGATTTTTATTTCGAGAACATTAATTCTCAGTTTAATTGCTTCACTTGAATTTGGCCGCTTAGATCTCTCTTAATTTAATATTCGCTTTAAAGTTCCTTTGAAAGACTCGCATTTCGGTATATCCTGAGATTTGGTGACAGGATGAATGCGTAATATGGGTGTGTGTCCAGAACATGTGCGATGTACTGTTTTTAAAACAATTACCTATTAACTGGCCATAATTACACAGATAATGACTGCAGGAGGACACTGGTCTCTCTTACTTCTTTAATCAGTTATAACATAGCTTCTAAATTGGTTCACCAGACCCGAAATAATGGATATAAAATTTCACGCTTAATTAGCAGCGCATGAACTATTGCTGTCTGTTTAAGCGACAAATCGGGGTTTTCGGGGTCCGTAGTATACCCATCTTTACGCCTTATATTTAGCCCAGTGAGAAGGATTATCGAAAACATATACACTTTTTTACAACAAAATCGTAAATTCAAGCTATCACCTTGACAAAATGCCACCCCCCCCCCCCCCCAAAAAAAAAAAAACAAAATAAAACAAAAACAAAACAAATCAAAAACAGTTATGGTGTGCAATTCCCACGAAAATATATAACCACCCACACTAATACGTCTTTTCTACATTATATTATTTCCTGCTCTATACGTTCTGACACATGACGAGTTTTTGAACAATACGTCAATTCTTTCTACAAGTTGAAATATTTTCTACACTATACGTTGATTTTTTTCTACACTATACGTCGTTTCTACACTATACATTGATTATTTCTACACTATACGTCGTTTCTGCACTATACGTTATTTTCTTCTCTTTACGTTCTAACAATAACGTCTGCTTCACGTGTGAAAAATCTAGAAAAATGAAGCGGTTTGAAAAACACTCCGTTGAAGAAACAATTACTAAACGGGCGACGCTATTTTAAATATTTCGCGTGGTGACGCGTCAGGCGGCGACATATCCTAGTGGAGCAGTAAACATAGAAAAAACTACAGGTGCTCTCATTTCATCAGAGGGCGGTGATTTTAGTCTTATTGGAACATAGTTATTTATTTATTTATTTATTTATTTATTTATTTATTTATTTATTTATTTATTTATTTATTTATTTATTTGTGTTTAAGGCCACATATTTCTGCACAATGGCTAATCATGACCACAACAGTCTTAGGGGTGGAGGAAGCCGGAGTACCCGGAGAGAAGCACCAAGCAACGGCGAGCAACTGTCAGCTCCCCAGCATACTAACTCCACACAAGCTGGGTTAGCATTGGTTGAAGACAGGTAAACCATCGACGTGCAATACGCCTCAGTACACAGCGCCGCCGTGCCCCCACGTGGGCATTGGGAGAGAAGTGTCTTGCCTAAGGACACAACGCGGTTGTCGCAGGTGGGATTCGAAACCAGAATAATGTTACATCTTGACTAAATAAAGTTACCTTTTGACAAAACAAGGTTACGTTTCGACTAGAAAATATTACGTTTTGACCAGAGGGGAATGTTACGTTTTAGCGTGGTTACGTGTTGACAAGTATTCCGTCTGACATCATTCCCAATTTGTGCTAACCTTTCCTTTCATCGTTTTCACAAAATATTATCATTCGTGTGTTGAATGAACATTGTTGTTAGACAAAGTGTAATACTGTTAAAATGCGTTTCATCGTGAGCTACTTTTTACCGACGTTGACTGCTAGACGATTCTAAGCTTGAGGAACTCGCTTGCTGGACACATAATCACGGACTTATGGAATACTAAAGTATAGACAAATCAACAGTATAAACATATTATTCTACATAACGGAAGTGCGTTTTCTATATTTATAAATAATAATAGGATGCTCAGCTAACTAGTACATTATAGACACAATATAATAAACCCGTTATAGTTATATTGAATATTTTCTCAAAGGTATAAATTGTATAATAATAAATTACAATTTATTTACTGGGGTTTAACGACACTTTCGACAGCCAGGCTCACCTCATGTCGGAAATAAAATACAATAAATTATATCACATTAAGCACGATATTTATCTGTTGATGAAAGGCGATATTCCATTTAGTTTGTACCTATCACACGTCCGTTGTAGCGATCAACCGTCTAACAATCCAAAGCACCACTGATTAAGGTCACACATAAAGGTTGCCGTGAAGATACGAACCTGATACAGAACATGCGTCCGTTTACCCTAACCCAACCTACATGTATTAGATACTGGAGGTGACAACGACACAACTGACTTGCTGACAAGTTTGCCTACATGGGCATCATTTGTTTACTTTGCTTGTCGTGATATTTTATTAACAAACGAATCAACTTAACTGGCTGATTCCAGCAATTCGTAAAATAGCATGACCCACAAAGTGTTTCTAAATTAAAACCTAACATATCAAGTGTCGTCTACACTACCTAGAACCCACAACTCATGAATTACTTAATATATGCAAATATAGGGAATCAGACTCAAAACAAATATCCAAACCTCGGAAGCCTCTTTGCTGAGTACCTGAATGGTACATATCCGGTAATATGTTTATCACACCAACGTCGCCTTATGAAATCACAAGGATTGTAAATTCTATGAAACCCAAATTAAGTCAAGACTGCGAAAATATTACTTCCAACATTCTTAAACACTCAATAAACCTAGTTGCCGTTCCACTCGCGCATATCATAAATAACTCGTTCTGTCAGAGACGAGTTCTTTCTGTCAGAGAAATCTTTAAATCAGGTAATGAAAACAATTTTACAAATTATAGACCTCTCAGTATTTTGCCTGTTTTCTCTAAAATTATAGAAAAACTCATAACAAGAAGACTTATAAACTTTTGGAATACATTCGATATCCTATATCAATACCAATACAGTTTCAGAAAAGATCATAGTACACTTCATCCGACAATGCGCCTTTTAAAATATATGGCCGTAGAGAACAACAAAGAGAAAAAAGATAGTACTCTAGCTCTATTCTTAGATCTCTGGAAAGCTTTTGATACAATAAGGCATGATATATTACTTCGAAAACTAGAATATTATGGAATAAGAGGTAATGCTAATAACTGGTTTAAAAGCTGCCTCCAGAATAGGACTCAATAGTCTCCTTCAAGGACAGTAAATCCAATCTACTAGACCTAACATGCGGAGTACCACAAGGCTCTATTCTTGGTCATATCCTTTTTCTCATAAATATAAATGATATAAATAAATCAACAAAGCTGAACCTTCAATCATTTGCAGACGATACCTCGGTATACAAATCGGACTCGGGGATAAATCAACCAGTCTCGAAGTTCAACGAGGAACTTCCAAAAATATTTGATTGGTGCTCTGGGAACAACTTAGTCCTGTACGCCAAAAAAACCCCAAAATACATCGTATTTAACCCATCCCACAAAGACAAGACCCTTACACATTAGCACGCATGTATATATAATGAAGTTATAAACAAAATCAGTAGAAAGGAAAGTGAAAAATCAATTAAATTTCATGGTATAAATATTGACGAATACCTACCATATCTCAACTCTGTTCCAAAGTTGCTCTCGCGAACTTCGCTCACAATAAAGTAAAGAAAGCTCTCCCACACAAGGTTATGAAAACTTTATATGTTTCACTTGTACAAAGTCATTTCATTTATGGAATTCCCATATGTGGTG
This sequence comes from Pictodentalium vernedei, assembly GCA_031216915.1. Taxonomy (NCBI): domain Eukaryota; kingdom Metazoa; phylum Mollusca; class Scaphopoda; order Dentaliida; family Dentaliidae; genus Pictodentalium; species Pictodentalium vernedei. The sequence goes on from CM062297.1 coordinate 774,729,909, forward strand.
CATCAAAGGCGTGTAGTCGTCTATATAAATTACAGAAGCGGTCATTAAGAATAATAAATAATACGAAGTATAATTCTCACACCGATCCCTTATTTATCAAAGATAAAGTACTGAAGATAACAGATTTACACAAATCACACGCTTCTTTGTTACATTCGACTGGAACAATGGAAATCTTCCCTCATCTTTTGCTAATTTCTTTTCTACAGTGAACAATGAATCTATTATGAATACACGCCAGACGGGTCTCCTTCACCGACATAGAACTAGAATTAAAACTCGTAGTTTAAACAATATTTATTTCCAACGTTCAAAACAAAATACACGTAACAACATAGGATGTGTGTGGATCCGACAGAAAGCTCTTAGCTTATACATGGTCATTTCCACTCATAGTACATTTATAGGTAACATATACGAGGTGATCGACAGCTGTCCATCTGTTACAATCCAGTTCTCCGATTTCAGACTTTACATATATGTACTCATTGGTTAGTTCAGTAAGTTGCGAGAAGACAGCTTGATAGGAAATTGAAACAAATTCAAGAAAGTAGAACTCAAAATAGAGAGAAAGAAGAAAGAAAACAGTAAAAATACCAAGGCTGGGGTAATTGTAATTTGTAATTGTAATGAGTGTAATTAATTACACGTTTTCAAAGTAATTGGGTGTAATGTGTAATCGAGAGTGTAACCCCTCATAATTCCCACAACATTTATCCCAGTAATCATGTTCTGAAATTAAGAATCAAGCAATTCTTAATTTCATAACAATAGGGAGTTTGGCTTGAACATTTTCCACCTCTTCAGTTCTATTACGCATTTCCCTGCTAACAATAGCAAAAAAGCAAAGTTCTTGCATACATATACTGGTTATGAAGCTTTCTATTTAAAGAAATATTGCCAAAGTAATTAAAAGTAATTGAAAAGTAATTAATTACATTTCATGAAGAAATTGTAATTGTAATTAATTATTTTGAAATTAAAAGTAATTATAATTGAAAAATTAAAAGTAACTTAAGGAATGATCGTTTCTTTTTGTCTATTTCTTGAGTTATGAACCTCAAAAAACAAAGTCCAAACTGTGTAAATGGGCTAAGCCATTTTACACAGTTTGGTCTTTGTTTTTTGGGGTTCATAACTCAAGATATAGACAAAAAGAAACGATCATTCCTTATAATTAAACGTTCGCGACCCAAATAAATAAATAGTGTTAGTCGTCCTCTACTTCAGCGAACAAACACTCAAAAACTAAAACTGGTAGACATATTATTTTTCTGGCATAAAAGAGGGCGCATATTATTGAAATGCAGGTAGCAATTGACACACTTTCCAAGTCAAATGCACTTATATCATTAAATTTTTTATTGGCCAATGAATTACGTAATGCAAAGAAAACGTCATAAGCCACGCCTCCCTCAAATTTCATTCAACTGTTCACTTCACGTAAAAGTTACGTTCCGTGGTAGGTGGAAGTAGGCCATCAGTATTACATTTTATTACATGCCCATGCAGTCTCTCTTATGCAATACGGCGTGCAATACGGCTGTGCAATACGGAATTCCGTATTGCACACCAACCTGTTCCAACCGGGACTTTTTTATGCAATGCGACTGCATAAAGTGCATGGTGTTTACCACCGTTGATAGAAAAGAAAATTAGGTCAGTAGGTGCTTGGGTCATGTAATAAATACAAAACCACATGTATGTTTCAATGAGTCGTTTTGTATTCAATTCGTCAGATGTGCGTAGAAAGAAAACGTCTCGACCTTCGGTCTCGACGTTTTCTTCCTACGCACATCTGACTCATTGAATACAAAACGACTCATTGAAACATACATGTAGTTTTGTCTATGTATTTTGGTTTTGACCGTTTCCCGAGAACTGAAAAACACCTTTTGTAAAAGTGGAGTTAGATATAAAGCCAGATGACATGAAATTAGTTAAATTCAATGTCAAAATTGCCGTATTCGTCGTGACCAGCCATTGTTTACAATCGATTTGGGTAAAACGATGAACGCAGACGATCACCCAGTGTGCGTAAAAATTGAAATGTCAAATAAATACAGTTGTGAAGAAAAAGAAAAACTGACCCACCACGGTCATTTAAATATTTTATAAATAATTTCATGGTGATAAATTAGTAATATAAATTTATTTTTCTTTTTCGCATTTAGAACGTGCCAGTGTTCTAACTTCTACTGATTTGACACCATGTTGCAACTCCGAAGACTGGTATTTTAGGGGCGTGGCTGGAGGCGGACCTAATTGTGGTTTCTTTTCGGTTCATTGAGTTATGAAAAGAAAAAACAGAATCGTATGAGCCAATCGTTTTATCTGAAAACGCATAAACCGAAAAAAGTTTAATTATTTGTAATTGTAATTAATTAGCCCTGGAAAATACCAGACGGTAAAGGAAGACTTATGGCCTTGGCTATTGCATAAACTCATTGAGGCCTCCGCATAAACCAGAATAGACTTCTGACCATCAGCAGAACTAGGACGAATACAAAGAGGTGAATTCACCCAATCAGCGTTTCCAATAGTTAAACCCGCCTCTGTTTCCCCTGCACGATGGCAGATGGCTCACGTCATGGCACATGAACATTATACACCATATTCGCCATTCAGGATCGCCGTGGCAACTTCGGTGTTAAGCTCGCGGTGGAAGAAGGTAACATAGCGCAGTCTTTTAAGAGGTCAAACAGAAACATTTCTTCCAGAATATATATGACAAACAGATGGCGGGAGACCATGGGCCCGCGTTTCTATTCGAGGGAATGCGGTAGGCCCAATTCCCTGAATTAGAAGACCCACAAAGGCAACATAGTAAGTGTTGGTTCGAAACCGGAAATAACACAGATGAAGTGTAAAAGGCAAGCTCTCAATTACAGGGAGTACTGATTTACATCTAGATCCGTCAACTAAATAATAGTCAACCCCCTTGCCCAACACAACGGATTACGGACAGCACAGTTCGTAAAATCGCAAACCACAACTTATTACAGCCTCACACTCCGTCCCAGGAGCACAGCACGTGATTCCCACTGGGGCGAGTTCGTCGAGCTCGTCCCAGCGGGGGATCACAGACCATGCCCCCGGGACGAAAAATGAAAATTATTACTCACTCGAACATCCTACTACTGGTTGGGCATAAAAATACTTTATCTGAGAAGAGAGTTGTGTGGAGTAAAACGCAATGTGATTTGGAATGGTGTTTATTTGTTAATTAATTAACTAGTTAATTAGTTAATTATGGCTCACCTCTGACCCCAACTCTCGCAAAGATGCTTCCACTAAAGAGGTGTCACATTATCCATTATTACAGTTATGAAATTAAATCTATTATTGCTTGCGATGTATGTCTAGAGCCTTAACTGAAATATATACATGTAGGATGGGTCTCGGGAAAATCTTTCGGTTTTGAAACTGAATTTGTGAACAGCTTTTAAAATTATTCGATTGTCCAAGCTGCTGTAAAATTCGCATCCAAACAGCAATATACTTTCATCAATTGTATAAGAGAGAAGGCCTAAAATCTCATTCCGTATGTTGGCATATGTGCGACAAGTTAGAAAGAAATGTTCAGAGGTTTCCCGCTCACCACACAGGCAATTAGGCGAGTCCGCAGGGTAGTTCGCGAAAAGGTGATCATGACGATTGCTACACCGCAGACGTAATCTACAATGATAAATTTGTGCTTTGCGAGATGTCGAGTGTGAGAAAAATTGTGGTGGTCTTCTTACATATCGGTTTAGATAATTTTTAAACTCAACCGAGGAACTATTGTCTCTAACACCAACGGGTAAGTCGTTCCATAGTTTAGTTGTTGAAGGAATGAAAGATGTTTGATGATTTTTAGTTCGACAGAAGGGAAGACGTCGGTTGCTAGCTGTACTCAGGTCATGAGATTGATTAATAGATACAGGAGGGGGGGATTCTATTGGACAGATAGGGGGCACCATAATGTGGACCATTTTGAAGTATTGAACCAGTTTGTGCTTTGTTCGCCTTGCTTCAAGTCGTTTCAGCATAAAGAGAAACTTTACTAGCGCTTAAGGTAGCACCAGTTACGATACGTGCAGCAGCGATTTGAATACTCTCGAGTTTCATAGAGTTCTGTTCAGTGCAGTTGTCCCAGACTGAGTCAGCATGTTCAAGTAGGGGGCGGATAAAAGCAAAGTATATTTTCTTCAGTGTTTTACGATCAAGCATGAATTTAATTTTCCTAATTAGGGATATGCGTGACCACGCCTTTCCACAAATATAATTAACATGGTGTTCCCACGTGCATCGCGAGTTAAATAAGACGACAAGGTGCTTGTGTTCAGTTACTTCCTTTATGGGGGTATTAGCCAGTACTAATGGTGTATAACCAACAAGTTCGTGTTTCCTAGATATGGTCATCGATTCAGTGTTCAGTGGATTAAATTCGGCTAACCATGTCTGTGCCCATTGTTCAATTTTGGCTAAGTCGTCATTTAAGACGAGAGAAGCCCTGTCTGGATGATCAACAACCAAATACAAGGTTGTATCATTCGCAAATAAGTGCCCATTGTTCAATTTTGGCTAGGTCGTCATTTAAGACGAGAGAAGCCCTGTCTGGATGAGCAACAATCAAATACAAGGCTGTATCATTCGCAAATAAACGTAAATCGCTGGTCATGTCTAATGTGATATCATTGATGTATATTAAGAAAAGCAAAGGCCCAAGAATCGATCCCTGGGGAACCCCTGAGGTAACTGGCTTCCAAGATGAGGCATCAGAGTCTACAACCACTCTGGAATCGTCCGTGCAAATAAGATATAAAGAAATCAAGTGGGTTACCAGTAATGCCTATTCTATTCAATTTATAAATTAAACCTTTATGCCAGACCTTATCGAAAGCTTTACTGACATCACAAAATACAATCCTCACGTCTTTGCCTTCGTCAAGTGCACAACTGAATGCATCGTAGATATCTGAGAGTTGAAGTATTGTTGAGTCATGTGGGGTAAACCCTGATTGGAAGGTACCGATTATATTGTTCTCATCTAAGAACTCACACAATTGTTTAAAGACACACCTTTCGAAGACTTTACCGAGACAGCTGAGTAAAGATATTGGACGATAGATAGATATTAGATTAGAGGGATCTTTTTTAGAACTGGGATTACGTTAGCTTTCTTCCATTGAAGGGGAAAGTATGACTGTCTAAGCAAAAGATTAAATAATCTAGTCAGGGGTCCCGTCAATGAAGCTGTACACTCCATCAAGAGACGTGGGCTCGGGAGATCCAGCCCCGATGCCTTAGATATTTTCAAGGACTTTAGCGAGCCACGCACGTCGTTTTGACTTAATATTATTCTGTCCATAGTGTGGCGTCGCGATGAGTTAGAGGGGGAGACAGGCATGTTCGTCATTCAGCGTCGCTATACTACAAAAGTAATCATTGAGGGCTTCGGCTTTGTCTGCATTTCGAAGGATGTTTTTATTCAAGTAATACAAATTAGGAATTTCAATAACTTTGTTTCCTAGTGTCAATTTGAGTGTTTTCCACCATAACGATGGATTGGTGGTATTAATGTTCAATAGGGTCTGAATTTTATTACAATGTTTAATTTTCGATTGTCGTACCATCGAAACAACTTCATTTCTTTTAGACTGGTATATGGCGCAATCCACAGGCTTGCCGCTAGATTTTGCTCGTCTATACAGGCGTTTTCTCTGTCGTATTAATCGTCGGATTCCGTTGCTCATCCATTTAGCTTCATTTCGCCTAAAAGTAACCACTTTGTTTGGAATTAATTGTGATGCCAGGTCGAGAATTTTGTAACAAAACATCTCAACCATGGTATCCAAATCAACATGTCAAAAGATTGCGTCCCATCGGGCATTATTGAGTCCCTCGAAATTGCCGTCATCGTATAGCCAATTTTTACGTTTGAAGCTTTTATCGTATCAGGTCGGGTATAAATAGGCCAGCTACCTCACATGATAACACATTGACTGACTCACTAATCGCAAATTGTCTCTGATGATTCTGTGAAATACGTGGGTTCAGATACAACTTGTTTGAGATGGAAATAATCGGCGACATCGTTAAATTTACCCTTGTTCGGTGGGAGGATATTGTCATTGAAATCACCAGTAACAATTATATTTGGAATTCCTGAGTCGTAGGCTTTCTCAATTGATGCAAGAATCATATTCCATAGTTCCAGGCTGCTATTTGGCAGTCGATAGAAAACGCCGAACAAGAATGACTTGGATGTAATATAAACTTCGACCCATGTACATTCAAGCGAATGCACTTCGAGGTCGGGTCTTAGCTTAAATGGGATCCCAGCTTTAATATATATTGCAATATCCCCTCCCCTAGTCGAACGGTCTTTTCAAATTATATCTGAGATGAAGATCGGAGCTATCATCAGTAGATCAAAGCCAAGTTTCAGTAAAAATACAAATACCATAGACGGTCGATTCACATTCTAACATGTCGATTTTAGGTTTTAAGCTTTGAATGTTCATATGACAGAATTTAATCCCTTCCGATGGAGAATGGTCAGTCGAAAAACTTACATTAGTTTCACTTGTTGGCCCGGTGTTTGGTTCAATGTCACCGAACAAAAGGAGAACCGATGATTGACATATACAGGCAGATACCAGCATATGTGTCAAGCAATGATTGGCAGTTACGATATTAAATGATTTGATGTCAATAAACAAAAACAATTCTGATAAACAAATAATGTGTATACAGGAGTTGTGTGAGCGAGTTTGGTTGCAGCTATCTTTCCAGAACTACTGTGTACTATATTTTGTGAGTGCATTTGCAGATTCGTGGAGCGTAGACTTGTCAAGTTTATAAACAATGTTTCGAAGAAGCTATGAATGCTTGGCGTATCTTTCGAGGCAGTTGTTGTAAATGGTCGAGTGCCTGTTGACACACTAAGTGAGTGAATCAGTGCTAGCATAATTGTGAGTCCTCTGTACTGGACAGTGGCGGCGCTACGGGGGCATGGGGGGGGCATCCCCCAAACGAAGGCTTTGCCCCCTTCCAGTTGCCCCCCCCCCCCAACCATCTCGCATGCATTTCCATCCACCCTCACACACAAACACATTCAGTCACTCTCTCTCACACACACACACCCCTCTCTTTTTTTATTCCCTAATAATTTCCCATACACACTTAGCCCAAAGCCTCAGCCTAGCTGATGAACACTTCCAGGCAGTAGAGATTTAAAGACTCGGATGCAGATACTTATAAGTTATAATTAAGTTATGAGCCAACAAAGGCATGTCTATCCATATCCCTTGTCTAAAAAAATTCATGGATTTCGCATTATGACAGACGGGCATTATGAGTCTCTCTCTCTCTCTCTCTCTCTCTCTCTCTCTCTCTCTCTCTCTCACGCACAGACCCACCAGACGCGGATCCAGGATATTTTTAAAGGAGGACCGCTAATTACCATTACATTTAGTCGAAACTTGGACCCAAAGTCCGTAATATAATTTTTTGGTTTGGTACGTCCTGTGGACGTACCAAACCAAAAAAGTATATTACGGACTTTGGGTCCAAGTTTGGACTACCTCATAACAAAGTAATGATATGATCCTTTACGTATTTGCCCCCCTTCATGGGAGTCTGCCCCCCCACCCCTAGTTGCCCCCCCCCCCCCCAAAAAAAAAAAATTTCTGGCGCCGCCACTGGTACTGGAACTTGAGTAGTAGTGAGACTAGCAGAATACATGACATATCAATATAACACCTCTATGTGAGCGTACAATAAACAGACCCACTCGTATTCCTTTTGTATCAATATTACACATAGCGCACTCTTAGTGTTTGTAGATTAACACTGCTTAGATGGTGAGTGGGTGTCGCATTGCTAGGGAGCACAAAATCCTCACGGAAGCCCGAGACACAGGGAGCCACAGTTACTGTCAGTTGATAAATCAGGAAAGGGCAAATTGGTATATTCAAAGTATAGAAGTCAGAGGAAATTGAAAGATAATGAATATGAAATATTAAACAGAAAAACACAATATTTTCAAAGCACGACATCAGCATCAGAGCTGATTTTCTTTGGTTTGGATTATAGAAGCCAGCAACTGGTGAAAAAAAAAAATTTTTCGCGCGTGCGCATGGTGTCTAAAAATTCAAATGTTGGTAGTTCAGACTAATTTCTCAAACAGAGCTCAATCAGGCCCAAGTGGTCATTCCATTACTGACGCGTCAAGTAAGTGGCACCAAGACTCATGTACGATTTCCATTGGATGGGGACCTTGTATCGTAGTTCATGTATATCCCTGTTTGTTTTACAAGGAAGAAAGGTAAGGTAGTGAGACAGGGGCGATCTCGGTGGAGTGGGCAACACCACCACCCCTCCCATATCTTTATTTTTCTGTTTTTGCTATTCCGTTTTCTCTCGTCAGTTTACAAGCACAGAGAGCAGTGGATACAACTTTTGTTTCGTATACGCGCCGTTAATTATTCCAGGATTTTCCCATATGCGAAGAGGGCCGACCTAGGCACCTCGACCCGATCTTTGAGGATAATCCGCGGTGATAACTGGCAGAATAAAGTAAGGAGGTTTTATCTTGTTAGGTGATAGGACTTAGACCACCCAAAACTCACCCTCAACCCTTCACCCTTGCCTTCACAGACGGCTGGTCGAGAGTAATGTTAAATTCGATATGTTTGTCCTGAGGGTATTATCTGTAGTGGTGGCCATTTTAGGACTTATATCACGGTCCTGTTGAGGTGCCCTGACGCCCCTGCGTTTGCTTCCATATTAACCTTATATGTGACTTGGTGCTTGGTAAATTGCATGTAGAATAACTTTTTTTTACTATCCACAGTATTTTCCATGGATAGAAATTTTCCCCACAATGGGAAAAGGGGAAAGAGGGGCGACATAGGCACCTCGACCCGATCGCGATAATATCGCAATCCGGCGGAGGTGCCCCGTCGACCCAGCCGATTCCTAATTTTAAGATAATTCACAGTGTTCACATAGACATTTTACACGGGTAGGACTTACTCTGCTGTCGAAGGAAAGCCGACGAAGGCACTTCGACCTAACCACGACAATATCAGGATCTAGTCGAAGCGCCCGGTCGCCCCTCATTATCTATGGTGTTTACATATTACGTGGCTTTGTGCTCAGTAATTGGAAACAACTTTGTTTAGTACCCAATGTGTTCACACAGCCATTTTACACGGGTAGGATTTTCCCGACTATCGAAGGAAAGTCGACGAAGGAACCTCGAACACAACCACGACAATATCGGGATCTGATCGAAGCGCCCCGTCGCCCCTCATTGGCTTCGGTGTTTACATATTACGTGGCTTAGTGTTTAGTAATTTAGAACAACTTTGTTTAGTATTCACAGTCTTTTTACGGATGGGATTTTTATAACTTTCCGGTATTTGCATTTCCAAAATTGTGGAATGAACTTGGAAATGATATTCGAGAGTCACCTAACAGGATACACTTTAAGAAAATGTTAACTACAAAACTTATTTCGTCTTATTTGGACAACATTTCATGTTCTAATCCCTATTGCCTGACTGTACCTTCTAAAGGTCCGGTATTCTCGTCCTGTTGGCCTTTTGACTTGGTCTCTGTCATTAAATAGTATGGACGCAATGACCCAAGGATATCTGCCGGGAAGGAAAGCAGTGCTTGTTTACTGCGGTAAACAAGCTCTCTTGTACTGGTAAAATAGGACCCAATTATCAATGTTTTTGATGTGGACGTCCACTAAAATGGAAAGCATGGTTAAAACGATTAACTAACCTTGAGTTTATCTCTATGTTGTGGTCACGATTAGCCATTGTGCAGAAACATGTGACATTAAACACCAATAAATAAATACCCAAGGATATAGAACAAATACCTCAATTCCCCAAAGTAAAACGTCTGAATGGTTGAGGTCTCTTCAGGAAAGGCAGGCCGTTTGAGGCACCAGCCATCATCTGACCGTTGTGCATATGTCTTAGTGGATGTATCAAACATATACTCCCTATAGTGGAAACTTACTAGAGCCAGTTACAAGAAGCCACAATGTTGCACGTACATGTTCTTTTTTCTCTTAACTTTCCTTTCTAATTTGACGAACTTTTCACTTACCTGAAGTATGGACAAATCAACAATATAAATATTTTATTCTTCATAACTGAAGTGTGTAACTTCGATGATGGAGGAAATATTTACACTCTTCAGTTGCGTACACAACAGAAAATAAATAAACTAAGAATCATGGAAAATGAGATGCCTTAATTAACAAACACAGCTTATTCCTTTCAAATCGACTTAATTAGCTAATAGCTGAGAATAACAATGGGAACTTATGTGTGAATTCCCTATTCAACTTGATTTTGCAATGAATTTCTCTGCTAGATTTAGGGGCATTAATTACAAACAAAAGTGTCAGTATAATTCCCAGTCGCTTTTCAGATTCAACCTTTAACAATGCCCACCAACCAGAAAAAAAACATTGGTCCTCCAAAGACCACTTTGATGCAACCCTACCTGAAGTAATCAAACTTTCAGAACAAACACAACTAAACTTTTCAGCACTATTGACTTGCTCTCATTTGGCACTAAAATACACTAACTCTCACCATTTATACTTTGATCAAGTAGTTCTACATAACTGAAGTGGACCTCAGTCTCCACAGATTCTTCCACATCCGCCAACTCCGGCTGGGGAGCCGGTAGTACGATGGGTCTGTCTGTGGGAGTGGGACGATAAGTGGCGACCGCCTCTGGCTCTTTCTTTTCCTCGCCGTCCTCTCTCTTCTCCGAAAACGTCTCCATGCGTCAGGCATTCCTTCGCTTGGTGGACGGTCTCTTTCTTCTCTGTTTTCTTTTTCTCTTTTCAGGGCCTCCAGACCCACTCGGGTGAGGACCAGTGTGAGAGAGGTTCCTCTCTCGAAATGCACTAACTCTCCCCAAGGAGGGTGGTGTAGTGTTATCTTCAACTGTAAACTCCAAAGTCAGATGGATGCTCTTTCCAGTCTCCTGGATAGTCCAATTGATTAAACAAGAGACGCCCAGAGCTGAGATGGTTTCCCTCAGTCTCTCTGGTAATTCCAGTGTTGTCGTAGTCGCTGATGAGGTGTTCACAGTCTGTGGTCAGGGGTGCGAATGACGATGAATATTTTATTCAACATAACTGAAGTGTGTAACTTCCGTCATGGAGGAATTATTCATACTCTTCAGTTGCCTGCACAACAGAAAACAAACAAACTTAGAATCATGAAAATGAGAAGCCTTAATTAACAAGCACAGCTTATTCCTTTCAAATCGACTTAATCAGTTAACCCTTTACCCAATGCAGACGATATCAAAATTTATTATTTTAAATATCATTTTTTCAAATTTTTCAAAAAAAATTCAACAAAACCATATCATGTGACCCCTCGTTGGAACGAGCTCGGCGAGCTCGTTCCAACGAGGGGTCACATGATATGGTTTTGTTGAAATTGTTTCAAAAATAATATTTTTTCAACTGCTGAATTTGCATATTACGCGGGCGGGTGTGGGCGATTCGTTAGGTAAAGGGTTAATAGTTGAGACTAACAATGGGAACTTGTGTGTGCATTTTCTATTCAACTTGATTATGCAGTGAATTTCTCTGTTGGATTTTGGAGCATTAATTACTAACAAAGGTGTCATATAATTCTCAGTTACTTGCCAACTTTGATTAATTACAAACAAAGGCGTCTGTATAATTCTCAGTTTCTTGTCAAATTCAGCCAATAACAACACAAGGGTGATGAAAAATGATGTTGTTTATCCAATTGCGGTAGTGGTCCCATAAATTGCAGTGGATCTAAAAACGAAGTTCATTATTAGTATTTTTGGTCGGTCTTAACACTTTGTACACTGATGGTGTATTCGGTTCAGAACCATCAGCTGCTAGGGTCTGTAATCTTTACATGGGGAAGACCAATCAATATTTTTAAAGTGCAGCCGTGGGGTTAATATCACACGTAACAAAAACTATTTTCTCCACAACAAGTCTGAGAATATGATTGAATGAGATGGCTGTTTACTGAAAAATCATTGATTTTCAAGTGCTGCTACCATTTTTAAAAAGGTTCACGTGTACTTGGCGTGTGTGTGGATAAAGAACAAGATAATGAGATGATATGCTTGGAAAAAGGAGATGATGTTAAATTGATTGGGAGCTTAGAAGGCGATCAACGAGGAGTAATGATTTATTATATCTTTTTCAATGACTTGCCGATGCGTTGAAAATGGATGCACCAACTGAACCCGAGAATCAGGTCTCCAGTCAAAACAATAAATATACAAGGACTCGAGTCCTCGTTCCATGTTTTGACACTTGGAGTTAATTATTTATTATTAGTGTTTAAGGTCACATACCCATGCGCAATGGTTAATCGTGACCGTGACAGTTTTACGGGTGGAGGAAGCCAGAGAGAACCACCGAGCATCGATGAGCAACTGTCAGCTTCTCAACATTCTAACTCTGTTCAAGCTCCGCTCAAGCAGGGTTACAGCGGTTGAAGACATGTGAACCATCGACGTGCAGTACGCTTTATTACACGGCATCACCGTGCCCCCATGTAGGCAACCGGAATAAAGTGCCTTGCCCAAGGACACAACGAGGATCGTCCCGGACGGAGATCGAACTCGGGACCTCTAGCACAGAAGTCCAACAGTCTACCACTGAGCCACCGCGCTCCCGATACTTGGAGTTAATTCACTTATTGCACACCAATTACATAATGATAGTTGAAACACTTTTATTGTGAGGTATCAACCCGAGGTAACTTCATACCAACCTGAGACCGAAGGTCAAGGGCTGATTTGAAGTTACCCAGCGCTGATATCTCGGCCGATATGAAGCTAACCAAGTAATAACTTTTTTTTATTAATCCAAATCAAATAATTACAATATGCTTTCAGAGCTGTTACAGTTTTCTGACAGGGTTATTGTTTCTCATTCTTTTCTTAACCCTTTACCCAACGCAAAATTTATTATTTTAAATATCATTTTTTAAATTTTTTCAAAAAATTTCAACAAAACCATATCATGTGACCCCTCTTTGAAACGAGCTCGACGAGCTCGTTCCAAAGAGGGGCCACATGATATGGTTTTGTTGACATTTGTCGAAAAATAATATTTTTTCAGCTCCTGAATTTGCATATTACGCGGGCGGATGTGGGCGATTCGTTGGGTAAAGAGTTAAAGAGCGAAGTTTCATCTTCTATTTCAGCTATCCGAACGCCGTGGCTTCGCGGATGGGGAAGGCGTGGCGTTGGATTAGCTGAACTATCTCTTCTCTCACTCCGACACATTTCCGCTTGCAAATCATAGTTAGCGTTGAATGTTGTGCACAACACTCTTCTTTTATTCTCTTCTCCCACTTAATTCTTGCTTATTGTCATAATTAATTCTCCCCCATACAACAACTTCTCCTTTTTGCCTGAAAACGCCAGTTACAGTGACAGACTGCTTTCGACGAATAAAGGGGAACTATTTCGCTGTACACAAATGGCTGCGCCTAGTAACGCATCAAAAGGGCAATTCTAGCTTGGTTCATATCGGCAGAGATCGGCGTTATATCAGCCGCGTTTGAAGTCATATCAGCCGTGCTCGATAATGGGAAATTATTAGAAAGAAAATCATATCTAATAAATAACATTCTTTTAACCCTTTACCTAATATGAAAAGCAGACGACCCTTGCAAAAATAATTCTTGAATAACTAATGTTTTTCATTTTTTGTCTCAAAAACATAGGTTATGACTCCTCGTTGGAACGAGCTCGACGAGCTCGTTCCAACGAGGGGTCATAACCTATGTTTTTGAGACAAAAAATGAAAAAAATAATGAAAATTAATTGGCGATTTTTGAGAATAGCGCTGGCCGGTTTTGGCCGTTACGTTCGATAAAGGGTTAAATGGTGACTCGTTGCTTTCTGTACAGCATCACGCTGATATTTAAATATTAAATCCAAGGATGGTGGATCGAGGGATGGCGGTTGGGGGTACCAGCTCTCTTCTCCTTGACCGAGGCTGCATCTTTTCTATAGTAAAAGAAGTTGAATTAAAGATTCATATGACATCTTATTGCCTTGTGTTATGTTGCCATAGGTGTCAAGTGCTACAAAACTGGAACACTCTAAATTTGACTTTGATACATCGCAATTCTCAACTTCAGCAGCTAATACCGTTGAAGTGATGATCGTTTCCAAATGATACGTTACACAGGAATGTTGTGGTTATATTTCTGTTATGTTGCCCAGATGAAGGAAGAAGTCGTTAACAGAAAACATATTTGCCATAATTCAGAGAGCAGCATCAAGATCAACTTTCATTTTGTTGTCGTTTTGTTGATGACAAAATCGACCAACAGGTGCAGTTTTAGACCAATTATGTATTTAATTTTAGATGGGGAGAATGCAGATACACATGGGGTTTGCTTCTAAATTTGTTCCTCTGTGCTACTAGGGGGTAGGTGTAAAAAGTGGTAAGAAACAACTTTCCAAAATGGGACAAATTCATGAAAAGGGGTAAGTGGATGGGTATTGGATGGTTGGGTGGGCCCCAAAAGTTGTCAAATACAAGAAAGTATCATACCTGCCTGAAACTTTTTTCCCACGCCCCTTTGGGTCGGGGGAAAATGGCCGAATTGTAGACATTTGTTGAAGATGGATGCTACATTTTCGAATAATTTCAGTGGCGCTTGTTTTAGTGTGACATATGCCATTCTGTCTTCTCCTGATGCAGCGTTATTTTTGCAGTTTGTTGTTGATGATGAATTTCGTTTGCTGAGAAGGCATTGTAATTTCGTGATAGTCTTCCGTTGTTGTTTCAGTTCATGGTGTGAATAGTTTTCCGTTGTCTCTTGTAGATTTTCTGGAGGCAGTCGAAAAACGTTTGTGCCCTTTCTCTTTCGACTCCGTCAAGGATTTTAGTATGGATGGATTTTTCGGGTTCACTTGTGAAATTAGTATTGGCACCTGTTAGTATTATCAAAGTTCTCAAAAATGCTCTGTCGATTTTTCTGTTCTCCTGGTGTTTTCGTGGGGTTGTATCTGGCTGGTTCTTGTCCTTGTTTGATGGCCCTTTTTCAACCTGCTTGTGGAATGTGTTATACAGTGTTTTATATATTCTTGCTCTGTGTGATTTTGGTACAGTCATCTGATTGTTTTTTGTTTTGAGTTTGAGGAGTTGCAGAGTGTTGATGGATACTCGCCAGGCTTGTTTTGAACTATTTTAAGCGTGCATTCCTCATCTAGCGCTGGTTTGATGTTTTCTTGAAGTGTCTTGATGTGGTCCTTTATGACTTCTGTTATTTTGATTTCTGTCCCGTCGATTTGTCTCGGATTTTGTTCAAATTTGCCTTGCGTAAGTTTAACCTTAGAGTTGGTGGATGTGTTTCGTGTGAGATGCTGATGCGGAGAAGCAGATTGTCGCGCCTGAGATCTTCTCCTACGTAACAGTCTGTGATTTTGTTAGCGGGTGTCGGTGTCTGTAGGTTTAGATCGAGGATGTCCCAGTTGTTGGCTGTCCCGTTAAAGTATGTCGGTTCTGTTTCTTTCGGTTTTGAGAAATAATAATAATTCTCTGGCCTCCAGCTGATTTTCCGCGGTCCTCTGCCAATGAGGTCTAGATTAACCCGCCCGGCCACCTTCAGGTCTTTCCTCTCCACTATCCCTCCTAATCTCACAGCATTCTGGCACAAACTATTTTATAATTTACCCCGCTGGCGCTTTCTCAATCTCCCCAAATCTGATATTGACTCCATCCCTCGTTCATCCGTCATCCACATCTCTCTCTTGTTTTCATCTCATTCTTCTATTAGTTTTTCAATGAGTCTTCTTCTTGCAAATATATAGGGCATTCTAAAATAAAATATTCCAGGGTATCCGATCTATCGATCTCAATTTGAACAACAATGACCTCCATCGAGCTACTATTCAAAAGCCGGGGTATCGTTTTCATATAACCCGTCAGTAGTATGTCTCGCACGTTTCACCCCAATTCTGCCGGACCCCGGTGCCGGACCCCGGAAGTGACGTCATGTCACGTGACCTAGTGGCGCCATGTTGTGTTGTCATGGTAACCCGCGTGAGCGGCCATCTTGTGACGTCATCTCCATAGTGATATGTGGTGTGAGTGCGCGTGTGCAGCGCGTGTTGTTAGGGTGATACGTGTTTCCGTCGTCCATTTTGTATACTGGAGGCCGCCATCTTCGTTTCTATGGTAGCACGTGATTGCTATGTTACCCAAATTTTCTGCAATAGGACGGGGTATGTTTTGAGGGTGTGTTCCTTTGTAGAAGAGTAAATCTAATTACCACAAACAACCCGACAATCCTTCCAAATCACCAAAATCCACCTCACCTTTTACTATTTCGAATTCTTACAGAATTCTCTGCTTCTATCTATATATACAATAGTTTTCGTCTATCTGGCCATGTTCCTTTGTTCTAGAGTATACTCCAGTAGCGTAGATGAGCCTATTAGTTTGAACAGTTTACCTTATTATTACTATATTTAGCAATTTCTGACCTGTGCTTGTTAGTTCTGACCCTATTCTGTGTACTCTTGTTGTTTCATTTATCTAGATCATTTATAACCAATCAGATTGCTTGATTTCCCATAGTCAGTATGCAGGGTTATCTCCCTTGTGTATAACAAAAGCAGTCCCAAAGCCAATAAGCTATCGAGCAGTTACTGATAAGTCATTGCTCTAACGACTCTAAGCCCATGGAGCAAATGAGCTATCGAGCAATTGCTCGATCGAGTGACTCCTCGAACGACTCTTCGACTCATTTCAGTATTTGAGGATACCCATGACCCGGTATTGTATTATTTGAGGATATCTATCTCAAATATCCCTTATAAGCTAAAGAGCCAAGAGAGTAATTGCTCCATGAGCAATTGCTCGAACGACTCGAAGCTCATCGAGCAAATGGGCCTTAGAGCAATTGCTCGATCGAGTGACTCGACATACTGCTCGAACGACTCGAAGTCCATCGAGCAAATGAGCTTTAGAGCAACTGCTCGTTCGAGTGACTCCTCGAACGACTCTACGACTCATGTCAGAAAAAATGGATTCTAGGGCCTAAAGGGATTCCGTAAGTAGAACTTTTTCCCAAAAAAACCAAAGAGCCAAGAGAGTAATTGCTCCATGAGCAATTGCTCGAACGACTCGAAGCTCATCGAGCAAATGAGCCTTAGAGCAATTGCTCGATCGAGTGACTCCTCGAACGACTCTTAGACTCATTTCTGTATTGGGGATACTTGTTGGACTTTACATCCGGGTACTTCTGTTGGGAAAGGTATAAAAAGGGTGTTGGTACGAAAATAAATTCATTTGTGTCCTGACCGTCGTCGAGTGAAGACATGTTACCAATTCGTTGCAGATACTGTTCTAAGTTATTTTCAAGATCGGATAATGCTCGAAGACACGAAAAGGACCATCATCGGCTCCACTGCAGATATTGTGATAAAGAATTCTCCAGGAGCTTCACACGTAAAAGGCATGAAGAACATAACTGTCCAAGAAGAATAGAAGAGGAGAGAGATACTGGACTGACTGACCAGAATAAACCACTTTTAGAATTTTTACGGGATGCTGACAAGGTGGAAATCGATGCCGCTCTACGTGCTGCTGATGAAGATTTGATTATCTGTTTATGTAAATGTGCTACCAACATTCTCGAAGATAAGATACCACTGAATTTAGCTGAATTTGATGACCTGCGAAAATACGAACATGTATTGAAGCTGCTAACAGATGATGGAATTTCTCATGATACAAAAAGATGTATAGTACGAAAGAGTTGCTTTCTCTCGGCGCTTATCAACCCAGTCCTAGCTCTGAAAAAGGTATAAAAGGAGTGTTGGTGTGAAAATAAATTCATTTGTTCTACGACCACGAAAGAGCGAAGACATGGCGATACATAACTGCGAGTACTGTGGAAAAACATTTCCTCGAAAATTTAACACGAAGAGGCACACAGAAGAAGTTTGCCCAAACCGACAAACGGAAAAATCAAGCAACACTACAAGATTAGAAAGAAATCTAGATACACTGCGAATCCTATCTGATGCGGATCGATATGAAGCCAAGACTATGCTGAAGATGGCCAGTGATGATTTGATACAATGTATATGTGATAGTGCCTCAAACATCTTGATGGGCGCAGTGCCTATAACCAAATCTGAGAGAGCTAAGCTTTTTTTTTTTTTTTTTTTTTTTTTATTCAGATGAAATAAAATACATATACAAATAGGTAAAAACATATAGACACACAATCAGTGTACAGCAAGTATATAATTTACACGATTACATATGTATACAAAAGTCTTCCTGTGTGAAGTTGTTTTCCATCACATTTCTGCTCTCTAACCAAGGTTTTCATTTTTAGGTGTTTCGAGACAGAAATAAACAACCTAATAACAGTTACTGTTGGTGACACAATGCCAAAATGTTGCCGCAGGCGAAGCCTTACTGTATGGGGACTACAAATAAAAAATAAAAAAAGGAAAGAGAAAGTCGAGGTCTGTGGTCCAGTAACTGACACATTATCTGAAGAAGGAGGATAAAACAGTCCGTTGAAAAGTTCCCATCTTGTTCGTATTAGTCGAGATTTTTTGGGCGAATACATGTGAAGGGAGTATAATTCCAATTCACAATATCGACGCAGAATTTCAGTTAGCCCTTGAAAGCTGGGCTGACACCTTCTCACCTTGCAGGAATAAATGAACTTTTTGTACAGAAGAACTAGAAGAGAAAGATTATTTTCTTGAGATCACAAAGTGTTATCAATAGTATTATTATCATTATTATTGTTATTATTATTATAGCCAATAAGGATAAAGTGTGGTGTCAGTGACAATAGAACACCACATTGTTCGTTCAATTTTTCAGCGAGCTGTAATAGGACTGACTTTGACATGGGACATTCAAAGAACAAATGTGACACAGTTTCTTTGGTGTTGAAGCAGAATGTACACAGTTCAGTTTCCGACAATTTACATTTAAAAAGACGGGAATTGGTATATAGAGCGCCATTTAGAATTTTGTAGTGTAGGGTTTGGAGATAAGTATCGTCTGTGATTATGAAAGGGCGTTTGTATATCAATCTTCAATCCTCCTGTGTGAGATCAGTATGCAAACGCTCATTCCATTTTTGTTGAGAATGAACAGGATCGAAAATCGCTTTTTGCAGAGATAACAGATAAAATGTTTTATTGACCGTTTTCGTTTCTTTCAGTTTCTCAATTTGTGGATTCAGAACACAGTTGGACTTTTTTTCCCTTTCAATTTTTTTCCGCCACAGACTTGGAATCGCCTTGTTTATCCCCTGGAAGACAGTGAATGGTGTTTTGATATCGTATTTTGTGGAAAATTCCTCAAACGTTAAGAAGCCTCCTCTCTCACTCAAGAGGTCGTTTAAAAAGAATACACCTTTATCGCACCAAGTCTGATTGAAAATATATCTATTTTCGATTCTGACACTTCTGTTATAGAAAATTGGTTGAGAAAGAATTTCTACGGAGTCTGTGGGTGGTTCGTTATCCAATAGCGACCAGGATGTGAGGACGTCTTTCCAAAAACTGTTTGCGTTCTCACCGATTTTTATTAACCCCTCTTTGTGTAAATGCCAAATTTTGTCGTTGCCATATTGTTCGAAGTCATCTAAAATAAGGGTTTTCCAGGGTGATATTATGCTGGGGTCAATCAGTTTCTTAATCCAAAACATTTTTAGAGAATGGCTGTATGACCGAATATCTGGAAACTTAAGCCCTCCATTAGAAACCTGATTTATAAGAACCCTACGTTTGATCTTTTCATTTTTACCCTCCCACAAATAATGAAACAGTTTGGATTGCATTGCATCTAACATATTGTCAGGCGGTTTTGGAAGGACCGATAGACAGTGTATGAGTATTGGTAAAGTCAGCGTTTTTACGACGGCAGTTTTCCCAATTAGGGTAAGATTTCTAAACGACTAGTCGTTCAAAAGTTTTTCCACCTTTCTAGATTTTTCACTGTAATTTTGAATTATGTAATTTTCACTAAATAGATCATACATTATACCCAATATGGTGAATTTCCCATTATTGTTCCACTGAACATTTCGTTTCGTGGCAATCTTTTTACTCGACCCCTTTTCAGACCCAATCCATACAATCTGAGTCTTTTCAAAGTTGACTTTAAGGCCTGAATCCTCTGCAAAAGAGTTAACAATCTCCAGAGCCGTGTTTAATGATTGGGAGTCGTTACTCAAAAATAGAGTCGCGTCGTCAGCATATTGACTTATGAGATGTTCCGAGTGGTTTATTTTGATACCGTTGATATTAGGGTTGTTTTTAAGTGCGGCACTCAATATCTCGACGCTCAAATAAATAAATACGGCGAAAGGGGATCGCCCTGTCTTACTCCTCTCTCCAGGTGATTTTTTTCAGAGCAGTGCCCATTATTGAGGACATAGCTAAAGATATTTGAATAAAAAGTACGAAACCAATTTATAATAGAGGGCACGAAGTTGAGGAACTGTAACGTTTTTTCTATAAACGACCATTCAAGTGAATCGAAAGCTTTCTCAAAATCTAGGAGAACAAGAATTCCAGCAATATTTAGTTTCTCGCACTTTTCTATCAGGTCAAACGTTAGTCTTGTGGATTCTCCGATATATCTCCCTTTCATGAACCCAAGCTGAGTTTCTGATATGAGTTTCGGTAGTACCGTCTTAACACGATTTGCTATAGCAGCCGAGGCAATTTTTGTATCTACATTAATTAGTGAAATGGGACGCCAGTTTTTTATGAATTCTTTTGGTTTGTTTTGCTTTGGAATGCAAGTAATAATGCCAGTTCGTTGCGGATTGGATAGTTCCTTTACACTGTATCCATGATTTAGGGACTTGACCAGAAAGGAGCCAATATCCTTCCAGAAGAATTTATAGAACTCCACGGTAAATCCGTCTGATCCGGGCGTTTTATTATTTTTCTTTAATTTTAAGGCTCTTAAACACTCAGAGTTTGTTAAAAGGCCCTCCAAGGAGTCACTGTCCTCGTCGTCTAAAAACTGTAAAAAGGGGTTGGATTTGTCAAAGAACGGGTCATTTTCTTTGGAACTGTTTGACAGGCTTAATTTGGAGGAGTATAAATCTTCGTAGAAACGCTTTTGTTCATTTAAAATTTCGGATATGTTTTCCGTAATCAAGCCAGAGCCCGTTACAAGTTTAGGTATAGTTTTTTCCGTGTAATGGCGTTTTTCTAGATTACAGAAGTACTTTGTTGATTTCTCCCCTTCTACTTTCCATCTCGATTTTGCTCTCAGAATCATGCCTTTAATTCTTTTGTTTCTAATGGTTAGGAGTTCATTTTCAAGGGTTTCAATTTCGGTACTAACTGACAAGTCGCCACTATCGAGCACGGGGTATAAGATTTCAAGTCTTTGCTCAATTTCTGCCAGGCGATTGTTCGTTGTACGTTTCATCTTAGAAGAATAAGAGATGGTTTTTCCTCTTATCATTAGCTTCAAAGTTTCCCAAAATAATTGGTCGTTGATAGTAAATGGCTGACTATTATTATTATTATTATTATTATTATTATTATTATTATTATTATTATTATTATTATTATTGTCATCATTATTGCTACCGTTGTTATCTGAAACTGAGTACTGAAGAACAGTCTCGGCAATTGTAGATTTTACTAATGTCACGTATTCCGGATCGTTCAGCAGGCTGTTATTGAACTTCCAAATGCCCCTTCCTCTTGGTTGATTAATAAAGGAGAGGGTTAAGGCTACAGGGTTGTGATCTGATTTGTAACGTATATGAATTTTGGACGATTTGTGAAATATTTGTAGGTCAGTGGACATGAGGAAATAGTCTAACCTCGCCATTTTATTACCAGGGCCTTTCCACGTGTAGCGTTTTAAATTTTTGTTTTCTTCCCTCCAGACATCGCATAGGTCAAATCTTTCCATTAGAGAATGAATTTTATCATTTGCCCTAACATTGTTTTTGTGACGGTAATTTGTCGTGTCAATATCGTAATTTTGTGGTACATTCCAATCTCCTCCAACCAATATGGAGCAGTTCCCAATTCTCTCAATTTTATTAAAAAGATTGTTGAAGAATTTTGGATTGTCTTCATTGGGGGCATACACGGCAGCAAGGGTGATTCTTTGGTCCTGAATCGTCATATCAAGAATGATGAAATTGCCTCCGGGATCTTTTATTGTATTGTGAATCTGGAGCATAAATGTATTTTTGAACATGACGGCCACTCCCCTACTTGAGCTTGAGTGAGAGCAGAAGATGGCTTCATAACCCCATTCTGATTTTCACGTATTCTCGATTTCTAGGGTTGAATGAGTGTCGACCAGAAGAGCTATATCGAATTTATCCCTGCAACGAGAGAAGATGTCTCTGCGCTTTGTTGTTTCAGAAAAAAGACCTCGGCAATTAAGGCTTCCGATCACGATATTATTCATAAAATGTTTTAGAGGGTCTCATCGTGTCCTTGCAACAGTTCTGTGGATAAAGTTTTAAATACCAGTGGAGATAGAAAGATATTAAGTAAAGAACCAGAAAAATGAATAAAGAGAACTCTAGTCTAAATATTTTAAAACAGAATAACTGGGAATGAAAATATCTGAATTTTATTTTTTTAGAAAACAAAAACAAGATTCCTAACGGAAACATTGGGTAGTTTTGAAATACAGTAACCGGGTTTACCTAATAAATTTTGACGTATAAATTTATCAAAACAGCGGGGGGAAGGAAAAAGAAGAGGACAAAACAGTAGGAAGTACAGTGATGCCAAAGGAGCTCCCTAGCTTGCAGCTCAATCGGACGGATAGTGAAAACCAAGTAGTAAATGTGTATAAAGTGTATTAAGTCAGTGCATTACCGCAACACAGTGTGTATGTCATTGTGTGGGAGGGGTGGGGGTGAGTGATTGAGTGGACAATGAAGGATGGATTTTGTTTTGGAGGGTTGCAGGTAAAGGGTAAACAAAATTCTGCATACAAGTTATTTTGGAGGGTTGCAGGTAAAGGGTAAACAAAATTCTGCATACAAGTTATTGATAGGCCCTGACCTGAAATTCTTTCAGGTCAAGGCCTATCAACAACTTGTATGCCACATTCTGATGAGATCTTAAATGCTCTGTAATGCTATAGATTGCATAACGGTGCATGAAAAACAAAAGCGATGAACGATGAAAGACAACGCGCATTGATCAGTGCTAAAAAAGTAATGGTTTCCATTTAACCCTTGTGGTGTCTTCCATGTCAGCTCAATGACAGCATTGATGGATTTTGTTTTGGAGGGTTGCAGGTAAAGGGTAAACAAAATTCTGCATACAAGTTATTGATAGGCCCTGACCTGAAATTCTTTCAGGTCAAGGCCTATCAACAACTTGTATGCCACATTCTGATGAGATCTTAAATGCTCTGTAATGCTATAGATTGCATAACGGTGCATGAAAAACAAAAGCGATGAACGATGAAAGACAATGCACCTTGATCAGTGCTAAAAAAGTAATGGTTTCCATTTAACCCTTGTGGTGTCTTCCATGTAAACTCAATGACAGCAGTTGGAAGAGTCCATATTTATTATTTGGGGGTAGACCAATCAATATTTTCAACGTACGTCCTTAGGAATGAATGAATGAATGAATGAATGAATGAAACCCACTCACTCATCCACCCACCCATTCACTTCTTGATGGATGAATTAGCGGATGAATAAACGAATGAAAAACTGATGACTCCCTAAAGCCAACGACCAGGGTGAAAGAATAAATCGACTGACAGGCGGACGAGCGACTGACAATCGCAGAAGGAGGACGAAAGAATGAAACGAATGGATGAAAGTATTAAGTTCTCCCCAATCCACCGTATTTTCCTGAAAACACTGAATAAGATTAATGAATTTCGTAATCACCAATCAACCCTATTCACACTGAATCCACTGTCCGAATGAATGAAACGAATGAAACAAATGAAACAAATGAATGAATGAATGAATGAATGAATGAATGAATGAATGAATGAATGAATGAATGAATGAATGAAACAAACAAATGAATGAATGAATGAATGAATGAATGAATGAATGAATGAATGAATGAATGAATGAATGAAATGAATGAATGAAACAAATGAATGAATGAATGAATGAATGAATGAATGAATGAATGAATGAATGAATGAATGAATGAATGAATGAATGAAACCCACTCACTCATCCACCCACCCATTCATTCCTTCATGAATGAATTAGCAGATCAATAAACGAATGAAAGAACTGATGACTCTCTGAAGCCAACGTCCAGAGTGAAAGAATAAATCGACCGACAGGCGGACGAGCGACTGACAATCGCAGAAGGGGGACGAAAGAATGAAACGAATGGATGAAAGTATTAAGTTCTCACCAATCCACCGTATTTTCCTGAAAAACACTAACTATGATTAATGAATTTTGTACTCACCAATCAACCCTATTTACACTGAATCCACTGTCCGAATGAATGAACGCATGAACAAGTGAAAAAAAAATGAATGAAAGAAAAAATAAATGAAAGAAAAAATGAATGAATGAATGAATGAATGAAACCCCCTCACTCATCCACCCACCCATTCATTCTTTCATGAATGAATTAGCGGATGAATGAACGAATGAAAGAACTGATGACTCCCTAAAGCCACCGTCCAGGGTGGAAGAATTAATCGATTGACAGGCGGACGAACGACTGACAATCGCAGAAGCGGACAAAAGAATGAAACGAATGGATGAAACTATTAAGTTCTCGCCAATCCACCGTATTTTCCTGAAAAACACTAAATAGAATGAATGAATGAATGAATGAATGAATGAATGAATGAATGAATGAATGAATGAATGAATGAATGAATGAATCCACCCACCCATTCATTCCTTCATGAATGAATTAGCGGATGAATAAACGAATGGAAGAACTGATGACTCCCTACAGCCACAGTCCAGGATGAAAGAATATATCGACTGACAGGCGGACGAAACGACTGACAATTGCAGAAGGGGGACGAAAGAATGAAACGAATGGATGAAACTATCAAGTTCTCCCCAATCCACCGTATTTTCCTGAAAAACACTAAATAAGATTAATGAATTTTGTACTCACCAATCAACCCTATTTACACTGAATCCACTGTCTGAATGAATGAACGACTGAACAAATGAATGAAAAAATGAATGAATGAATGAATGAATGAATGAATGAATGAATGAATGAATGAATGAATGAATGAATGAATGAATGAATGAATGAATGAATTAGTTTATTCAGTTACTATCCAGCCTAATCACATCATCTTCACTGCCAACCTTAACAACACGTCCTGTTTTAAGTTTTGCGAAAATATCGCCATCACTTGACCACGCAGTTTCGACTGCACTGGATTGAACTAACTTTGTTAAAATGTTCTGTCTTTTCCTGGTCAAATCCTCCTTTATCACAATCTTTGTCCCCTTTAATTTCCTTCGATTTTGAATTGTTTCCAGTTTATGTCTTCTCGAAACAAACTTGGTTATTATAGGCCTTGGCTTTTCCAGAGAATATTTGCCGAGGCGGTGTGCTATACTGATGTCACTCTTATTTATCTCCATTCCAAGTTTCTCTTTTAGGACGCGGAGCACTTTATCCGTGGATTCCTCCACCGACTCCTTCCTTTCGTTGTCAGACACCCCATACAGTCTTATACTACATTTTCTTGTGTATTGTTCAAGCTCGTCAAGTTTGTCAGTTGTGGCACTCGTCTCCTTCTTTATGTTTGCAGTGGCTGTTTTCTGGGCCTGAAGTTCATCTTTTAGCTCCTGAATTTGGAAATGTAAGCTTTGATTTTCTTCCTTTAATACTGTAATTTCTGATGTTACATTTGAAAGTGTCTCTGTCTTGAATTTTTCCAATGCACATTTCAGGAAGTCCAAAATGGATTTTTTAAAGTCCGACAGCGTATTGTCAAATTGTTCAGTTGTTAACACTTTCTGGAGCTTTTTGTTTATCTCAGAAATCTGTTTTTCCATTTTTGAAGATACAGCTGTTGTTTGAGAGGAATCTAGAATCAACTGTGTTTTTACTCGTTTTGATGCCGGTTTAACTGTCTTTTTTACAGTGGTTGTGGCGACCTGTTCACTTCCTTTGTTTTCCGAAACGCAGGCTTGAACGCTAAGTTCTTTGAAATTCCCTTCTCTATTCTCAACACTCTCATCAGCATCACTTGAGTCCGTTCTATTTTTTCTCTTTGTCAGCTTCTCGTTATCACCAAATTTATTCATGAGAGAGAGCTAAGCTGATTCCACACAAGTACGAAATAAGGAGAATTGCCTCACCAAAGACAGAACTATCTTATCGGAAAAGAAGACGGATCATACAGAAAGGAGGATTTTTAGGAAAGTTGATCAAACCCGTCATCAATGCTCTGTCCGATATCCTATAAAAGGGTCGTGCTCATAAGAAATTTGTTATTTGTAATCTGACCTTCGAAGAGAGGAGACACAATGCAATCCAGCTGTACACCAAAAAATTGGTCCAGAGATTCGGACTCTGATGAATCGTCGGAACTATCAAAAGATATGGAATATGAAGAAGAAGACGAAGAAGAAGACGTTTCTATGATGGGAGGTATCGTTCAAAGTGCCTTTGACAAATACCAAAACGATTTTGACAACCTCATGAACAAATATATCGAAGATGGAATGGATAGTGAAGATGCAGTTGAAACAGCATATAGAACACTTCAAAAGAATGTTAGAGAAGCCATTAGTGAGAAATACATTCATACCCTTGTGTACATTCGAAATTTTTGCAACGACTCAATTCACAAGAAAATTCAAGAAACTGCCAAGCGTTTTCGTGAAGAAGAGGATTTTGACTTTGAAGAATCCCAGAAATATGCCTTGGAAAAGCGAAGATTTCTGTTCGACAACCTTATGACAAACAACTCATTCCGAGTAGATGAAGAAGAAGAAGAAGAAGACGATTAGAAAAGTATAAAAGGAGTGTTGGTATAAAAATAAATTCATTTCCGTTTTGAACGTCGAAGAGTGAAGATGTCTGTGTCAACAACGGTGCTCAGATTCAAAGATGACTTACATATACAGATCTTCAAGAATGATGCTGGATTAAAGCTGACTTCCCAAGAACTGACCCAAGTGAATCGTGTGGTAAATGCAGCCAAGAGAAAAAATGTAGACATGGATGCTGGTGGAAAGAAACAAAGATGTGTGGATACTGGCCGATCAGTAAACAAAAGAATAAAAAAAGAATTTAGTCCCAATACAAACAGAAATGAAGTTACTACTGCGAACAAAGTTTCTACAGAACCAAAGAAAGATGTTTCCATTAAGAACGAAGTTTCTACTGAAGACAAGAAAAAAACGCCAGCTCCCATAAAGAAAGAAGTTTCCACTACGAACGAAGCTTCTACTCAAGTCAAGAGAAAGATGCCAGCTCCCATAAAGAATGATGTTACCTCTACAAATGAAGTTACTACTGAAGATAAGAACGATGTTTCCACTCAAACCACAAATGAAGTTACTACTAAGAAGACTGAAGTTACTACTATGAAACAGCTAGAGAAAGAGGAACCAAAAGATGCCAAACAGGAAATTAAAGCAATCAACAAAGCCAAGTTATCAAATGAGAGAATGTGTTTTATCAAGAACCTAGCCATGCGATGGGAAGAAGCTCCAACCCACAAGAAGATGAAATGGTTAGCCCATGCAAGAAGAAATACAAAGAGAAATGCCTTGAGACATTGAATTGTATACTTGAATAAAAATGAAATGTTATATATATTGTTGTTTGTTTTTTTATCTACTACCCCAAAGAAGTACCCGGATGTAAAGTCCAACAAGTATCCTCCAATACTGAAATGAGTCTAAAAGTCGTTCGAGGAGTCACTCAATCGAGCAATTGCTCTAAGGCTCATTTGCTCGATGAGCTTCGAGTCGTTCGAGCAATTGCTCATGGAGTAATTACTCTCTTGGCTCTTTGGCTTATTTGGGAAAAAGCCCTACTTACGGAATCCCTTTAGGCCCTAGAATCCCTTTTTCTGACATGAGTCGTAGAGTCGTTCGAGGAGTCACTCGAACGAGCAGTTGCTCTAAAGCACATTTGCTCGATTGACTTTGAGTCGTTCGAGCAGTATGTCGAGTCACTCGATCGAGCAATTGCTCTAAGGTCCATTTGCTCGATGAGCTTCGAGTCGTTCGAGCAATTGCTCATGGAACAATTACTCTCTTGGCTCTTTAGCTTATAAGGGATATTTGGGATAGGTATCCTCCAATAATACAATACCGGGTCATGGGTATCCTCAAATACTGAAATGAGTCGAAGAGTCGTTCGAGGAGTCACTCGATCGAGCAATTGCTCGATAACTCATTCGCTCCATGGGCTTAGAGTCGCTCGACAATGACTTATCAGTAACTGCTCGATAGCTTATTGGCTTTGGGACTGCTTTTGTTATACACAAGGGAGATAACCCTGCATACAGACTATGGGAAATCAAGCAATCTGATTGGTTATAAATGATATAGACAAATGAAACAACAAGAGTACACGGAATAGGGTCAGAACTAACAAGCATAGACCAGAAATTGCTAAATATAGTAATAATAAGGTAAACTGTTCCAACTAATAGGCTCTTCTACGCTACTGGAGTATACTCTAGAACAAAGGCACATGGCCAGATAGACGAAAACTATTGTATATATAGATAGAAGCAGAGAATTCTGTAAGAATTCGAAATAGTAAAAGTTGGGGTGGATTTTGGTGATTTGGAAGGATTGTCGGGTTGTTTGTGGTAATTAGATTTACTCTTTTACAAAGGAACACACCCTCAAAACATACCCCGTCTTATTGCAGAAAAATTGAGTAACATAGCAATCACGTGCTACCATAGAACCCAAGATGGCGGCCTCCAGTATACAAAATGGACGACGGAAACACGTATCACCCTAACAACACGCGCTGCGCATGCGCACTCACAACACGTATCACTATGGAGATGACGTCACAAGATGGCCGCTCACGCGGGTTACCGTGACAACAACATGGCGTCACTAGGCCACGTGACATGTCGTCATTTCCGGGGTCTGGCACCGGGGTCCGGCAGAATTGGGGGTGAAACTTGCGAGACATACTACTCCCGTCCAAAGAGCTCTTGGACCTAACTCCAGCTCGCCAGGTTCTATTGCAATCCCCGAGAACCCTTCCTCTGATAAGACTCCCACCCTTTGCTACAGTCTCTCTTTTAGTTCTTCAGTCTCAGTGAAATAATTGTTCCTTCACGCCCTAACCTGTCTTGTCCATCCTGTCTGAACATTGGAATTCCATAAACATAGTTAAATGTCGTCTTACACGACCTTCTGTTTGAACGGTTTACAACTTTCCCCATATCTATTCTCTTTTTAACATGCTTCCACTCATGTTCTCCTCTGACTGCTTCCAATGCGACTCCGTTACTTGATCAGGTTTTCCGTCTACCCGCATCATTTTGCAGAATCTCCTGGTTCATCACTACGGTTTGGTTCAAAGTGATCACATCCCTTTCATAAGTTTTACTTGGTATTCCCAGCCTCTCCCAAATAGTTTTTCAAACGACCACCTTCCAAAAGCTATTTCTTCTAGACGTTTTAACTGACTGAGTTTGGATTTTCCCCTTTGTATTAAACTTGTTGTGTAGTTTTATATATTGCCTCCACCTGTGACACACGAGTTCACCAATGAGTATTCATATTCGACTGTTTCCTACACTGTAAAATTCGTGCTTTTCCCTTCACCAATAGAAAACTGATCTTCCATCCAACTTAGCGACTCATATACCCTACGAACCACGGTTATCACCTTACTCTTGTTTTCGTTCAGTTCAAATCGCCGTTTATCCCGTACTTTCCTTCGATTTTTAACAATTTTTGTTATCCCTCTCCACTCTCGGTTAACCCTTTACCTAACATGAAAAGCAGACGACACTTGCCAAAAAAATTCTTGAATAACTAATTTTTTTCATTTTTTGTCTCAAAAACATAGGTTATGACCCCTCGTTGGAACGAGCTCGACGAGCTCGTTCCAACGAGGGGTCATAACCTATGTTTTTGAGACAAAAAATGAAAATATTTTGAAAATTAATTGGCGATTTTTGAGAATAGCGCTGGCCGGTTTTGGCCGTTACGTTGGGTAAAGGGTTAACAAAACCACGTCATTAGCAAAGAATAACTCGGGGATTTTTGTCTCTCTAATTTTGACCACCTCTGTGCTTGCCATCAATACCTCTCTTAAATATTTTATGTACAATGCAAACACAATCGGTGACAGGATACACCCCTGCTCAAGATCTATCTCCATTCTGATCCTTTCTGTTGTGATGTTTCTCAGGTCAAAGACACTCTATACATCCCTGTAAAGCGCTTTCATGATTTCGATAAACGTCCACCATTTCTCATGCGTCCAAGTTTCTGCCACATTCTCTCCCTCCATACTCTGTTGTATTCTTTTTCACATCTCGGAAGGTCATAAAATCTTTCTTTTTTGACTTTTGTTGATCCTATCAGTTGGAAAAGAGTAAATAAGTGGTCAGTGACTCTTCTTCCTTCCGGAATACATTTTACATTTCCCCGAGGAATCTCGTCCCTTCCACACCTTTCCGCAATCCTTCCAAGGAGAACCTTGCTCAATAAACTTAATATTGCTACTAACGGCATCTCCGTGAAACTGTCTAACATGCCCATGTCTACCTTTTTATGAATAAAGGTTACCCTGTTTTCCTTCCATTTATAGTTGGGAACCTCTTGCTTTCTGATTGTCATGTTAAATAATGGTGTAGGAGTTCATGAAGTGGATCCCCTCCTCTTTTTAAAAACTCTTTGGGAATTTCGTAAGTACCTGCTTCTTTGCCATTCTTTAACCCTTTACCCAACGCAGACGATATCAAAATCTATTATTTTAAATACCATTTTTTAAAATTTTTCAAAAAATTTCTACAAAACCATATCATGTGACCCCTCGTTAGAACGATCTCGACGAGCTCGTTCCAACGAGGAGTCACATGATATGTTTTTTTGTTGAAATCTTTTGAAGAATAATATTTTTTCAACTGCTGAATTTGCATATTACGCGGGCGGATGTGGCCGATTCGTTGGGTAAAGGGTTAACATTGTGACTGGATTTCGTACTTCCCCACCTCAATTTCGCTGCATATTTATTCTGATAAGTTTTCTGCATTTTCCATGTCACATTCTGAGGAACGCCTTCTCCCTATATTCTATCATTTACCATCTCCCAATGCCCGACCATTTCTTCTGCAGTTCTGTTCTGATCACCAGTGCTATTACCATCCATCTTAATCCTCTGTGTAGTATTGTCCTTGCTAATTTATTTACTCATTTGGAGAATAGATTTGAAAGTGCTCACCCCCTTCACTATTTT
This sequence comes from Pictodentalium vernedei, assembly GCA_031216915.1. Lineage (NCBI taxonomy): Eukaryota > Metazoa > Mollusca > Scaphopoda > Dentaliida > Dentaliidae > Pictodentalium > Pictodentalium vernedei. Next base: position 774,761,376 of record CM062297.1, read on the forward strand.
CTATGTATGAGTACGGTTAGGTTGTGTTCATCTGTAACGTCGCTGTTAGTTTTTCGACATCCGAAAGAAAGGCCCGTTGTGTCGGAATTCCAAAAGAATCAACAGTGTGTGGATTGGTTCATGAAGTGGCAAGATGTGCATTCGTTGAATTGCTGGTTTGGATGGTTGTAGGCAGCGATGAGGGTTGTTTTCAATTCTCCTACGGTTATCTCGGTTGGAAGTGTTTCGCTGTTGAGTTGGATGATTCTATGTTTAATGTTTTTCTGTATCAATGTCGCTACTCACTCGCTGTTTGGGGTTTTTTGTCGTATCTGACAAATATGTAATTCTTCGCATTCAGTTTTGTTTCGTTGATGCAATGTCTGGTTTTTATTCTTGGTGTTATTCTTCGTTCACGCAAAGTCCGTATATGTTGATGTGATGTGGGTGATGTGGGCGGTCTTCGCGGGTCTACAGTGCAGCCTCACAGCACTGGTCACTTTCCACGGGTGGGCAATATTTCCACGAACACAATAATATTAAATCATCAAAAATTTAATTAACGAAAGCACCGGGTACAACCCGGTGCTTCATTAATTAAAAGGGGTGGAATGGTTTCGCGCGCCAAAGGCGCGCAGGGACGCTTTCAAGAATGCCTCTTTCGACCCTTTGTGACTGTTGAGATCAGGAAGCTACGTGTCTAGGCGTGTGGAAGGAGAAAAAGGATCGAGTACTCAGCAGACGTCTTAGGCTAGATGATCAAGAAGAGTGTTGGGTTGTCTTTGTGTAGGTCGTTGACTGAACCCTCAGGTGAGGAACAGAGCGAGAGGGGATCCTCTCACAAAGGTGCTACCTCTCCCCGAGGGTGATGTGGTGTTTTTCGGGCAAGTATAGTCTGCCACTTCGAAGATAGATCATGGAGCGATGGTGGGCCATCATTGGCAAGTATAATCTGCCTCAGGCTGTTTTAATCAGTTTTTCTGTCTTTACAGTTGGATGTGTTTTTGGATAGACGACGACAACAGCCCCTTTCGGGGACCACCCATAGAGAGACCCAAAGAGGTAGAAGTGGGGCACAGGACCAACGCTCGCCTCCCTGGAGGTGGGTGACCACTTCTAGGGATGGGGCGGAGGATGTTCAGAATCCATAGCGGTTACTGTGTTCCATATCGGTTATAGTATCCATAGCGGTTATTCGGGTGCTGGCGATCAAAAAGAAAGCATCTTGGTGTACCTGCTAAAAGAAAAAGGCAGAATTAGTTGATTTTTAAGATAGACAAAAATATGTGATTGCACTTTTGGATGGCTGTCGATCACTGGGCGCAGCTAGTACAGTTCTTTTGTTCAGTTTATGGTTTCCCGGATTGATTTTTTCAGCTAAGAATTGGAGGGAGGGGGCAGGCCTTTACCAAAGTACCACACCCGGGGGTGTTTCCTGCCTTTACCTCCTCCTGATTTAGTTGAGTCGGTGAAGACAGCTCTTCCTGGTAGAAGATCACGGCTGAGCCGTTTTTATTGCCAGTAAGTTCATCTTCTCTTTCCCAGTATTTGTTTATTTTAGAGGTTAAATTTTAGTGTTTTAGTTGAGTCAGTGAATGAAGACAGCTCTTCCTGGTAGAAGATCACGGCTGAGCGGTTATTACTGCCTGTATGTTCACCTTCTCTTTCCCAGTATTTGTTAATTATTAGACATTAAATTTTAGGGATTTTAGCTGAGTCGGCGAAGACAGCTCTTCCTGGTAGAGGGTCACGGCTGACCCGTTTTTACTCGCCTTTTTTAGGAATCTTCTGGTCGAAATAGGGGGAGGGGTGATTTCGGCTCTGTCGTGGAGTGTTTTGATAGGTGTATCCCTGGGAGCACGGATGTCGACCCTGAGCGCATGTTTTTGGACCTTCTGGAGTTTCCCAATATTTGTTTGATTTAGGTCTGTTAGGATGATAGTCCCATACTCGAGTACAGGGCGCACAAAGGCTTTGTATAGTTTAAGTAGAATAGTCTGGTTGGCTCCCCATGATGTACCCTTTAGCATTTTTAATAAATTAATACGTTTGGTCGCTTTGCGGGCAATATCGTTGGTGTGTATTTATTTATTTATTTATTTATTGGTGTTTAAGGTCACATATTTCTGGCCAATGGCTAATCATAACCACGACAGTTTTACGGGTGGAGGAAGCCGGAGTACCCGGAGAGACCCACCGAGCAACGGCGAGCAACTGTCAGCTCCCCAACATACTAACTCCACACAAGCAGGGTTAGCATTGGTTGAAGACAGGTGCACCATCGACGTGCAGTACGCCTTAGTACCCCACGTAGGCAATGGGGTGAAGTGTCTTGCCTAAGGACACAACGCGATTACCGCAGGTGGGATTCGAACCGAAGACCTCTCGGCTTGCAGCCTGCACCTCTACCTACTGAGCCACCGCGCCCCGTTTGTGTGTTTATTGAATGATAAGTTTTGGTCGATGGTAATGCCAAGGAATTTCGCCTCTGCGCATTCAGGGAACACTTTGTCCCGTAGTTTTAGGTCAAAGTCACGTTTATTTTTCTTGCGGGTGAGCGTGATTCTTTGCGTTTTACTTGCGTTCAGCTTGATTCTCCATTTGGCACACCATTGCTCCAGGTCGTCGACAGCGCGTTGGAGGGTTTTTTGAAGTAGATTGGCTGTATTATTAGAGTCCCAAAGACCCTTATCGTCCGCAAATTGTGAAATTTGAACGCGATCCTCGGAGAGTTTGAGATCATTGACGTAAATGATGTATCGGAGGGGACGGATCCTTGGGGGTGCCTACTTCCAGGGGGACTCTGTCGTACGTTTCGTTGTTTACTCTGATTTTTATTTCGCGATCCTTAAGGATGGAAGAGAGTAATCTAAGCAATTCCATGGGGAGTTTCGTTTTAGAAAGTTTGAGGCGCATTCCGTTGTGCCAAACGAAATCGAAAGCTTATTCGATATCTAACAGGACTGCCGCGCCTATTTGCTGGTTATTGATCGCGTTTTTCATTAGATTGACTAGGCGGTAGACATGCTCAATGCCTTCTTTACGGTTTCTATAGGCTCTTAGCCATTTGTTAAAAAAGTCGGTTTCTTCGAGGTGCCCCCTCAGTCGATTGGTGAGGATTCTTTCGAATACCTTACCAATGCAATTGAGAAGGCTGATTGGGCGATAGCTGGCCGAATCAGAAAGGTCTTTGTCTGGTTTCGGTATCATGACACCAATGGCTGTTTTCCAACATTTTGGAAAGTAGCCATGGGTGAGGTACGCATTGAATAAGTTGTTGAGTTTGTCAATTAGGGAATTTGGGCTCTGTTTCAGAATTTTGTTTTTGTAAATGACTTCATCCTCGCTGGGAGATGAAGAATTTTTGCATTTTTTAATGATATTGATGATTTCATCATTAATGATGGGGGTGATGAGGTCGTCGTCATCCCCTTCTTCTGGGTCGGTATCAAATTTAGGGTCACGGTAGATATCCGAATGTTCGTTGATGAAGTGATCAATGGCGTTTATGATGGCGCCATCGTTGTCAAGGCCTTGGTATGGGCGATGGGTTTTTCTAAGGAGGCTGGCGAAAGTATCAGCTTTGTCTTTGTCGGTACGCGTGAAGGAGCCATCTTCCTTTTTAAGTGGTTTGGATGCTGCTTTGTTGCCTTTGTTTTTTTTACCAGTAAGTGTTTTGAAAGAGTTCCAGAATTTTCTGGCATCCCTGACCGCATTTAGTTTGGCTGTTGCTTTTTCCCAGTTGGCCTGTTTTTCAGTTTGGAGGGCTTTCTTAACCTCGCCATTAAGACGGTTATATGTTTTGTTGAGGTCAGCTTTTGTGAGGGGTCAGTTTCGGATTTTAGAGTGCGAAGAGCTTTCCGTTTGGTTTTGATTAATGAAAGTGTGTTTAAATTTTGCTAATGATGATTTTTACTACCCGGTGAACGCATGCGCGGACATCACTGCCCATGTGTGGATTAAGAACAACCCAAAGCGATTGTACCGTGAACGCGGATTAGGCACATGATTTGGGCTAATGTGAGAGGAGTTAATTCATACCTGAGCGGTACTCCGACCATCGGGTGTTAACTGCATGCAGATCGGAGGTAGTGTTGATTGCTGAATTTGGCTTGGACGTGTCAGTTGTTTATCGTGTGAGTTGCAGTTTTTCCTGGCATGATTTAATCTCCTTTTTGACTGACCGAGCTCAATATTGTTCTTATTAACTATAAATGTTTGGCCGGCGTGTGATTTTCTTTGGTCGGTTATATGAAAACAGCATATAGTCAAACCGAAATCGGAACAGCGCTTTTCTTGGATGTTGAAAAAGCGCTCGACTCGGTATGGCACAATGGCGTGAGATATAAACTAGCGAAAATAGGATTACCCACTAAAATTCTGAGGATCATATCATCATTTCTAACTGACCGAAAAATCAAGGTGAGGGTTAATCGCGAGGTGTCAGAGGAAGTAATACTCGAAGTGGGAACACCACAAAAGTCGGTTCTAAGTCCGCTTCTTTTCATAATATATGTGAATGACATAGAAAAAGTAGGGAAAAACTGTGTTGAACTATCGCAGTTCTCAGACGACAAAGGCATTTGGACGGCCAGCAAGTCCCAAAACATAATTAAAAATCGTCTACAGGATACCATTCGCGATGTCGAGAGCTGATGCGCCCTGTGGCGCATCAAACTCAATGCCGCCAAAACTCAAAAAGTTATGTTCTTCAAGAAGCAAAGGAAAAAACAGTCCCCAGTATCGATCTCCAGTTATACGATCACAAATTAGAAGCAAACGAAGAGGCCAAATTTTTGGGATTTATCCTTGATAGCAATCTCAGTCTAAACAGTCACATAAACTCCATTACTGTTAGAGCTCTACTAAACGTATCGATTTTCTGAAGATGATCAGAGGCAGAAATTGGGGAGCAACCAAAGATGTGCTTCTCAAGCTCTACAAAACAATTATACGTCCGGTACTAGAATGCGGTGCCATAATAACAAGTGACCTGAGCAAAACCAACATTCAGAAGCTACAGAGAGTTCAAAATTATGCCCTACGTGGGGCACTATGCAAACCCAAATGGACACAGATAAAGGAATTTCACGAGCTAGCAAAAATAGAAACTATTGATACGCGATTAAAAGGCCTACAAAACAAAACCCTCAACAGACTCCAAGATAGTGAATTAATGGTTGAACTGAACGAACACCGATCCCTTAACAAAAAAAAAACAAAATAAGTTTCCAGAAAATAAAAAAAAAAAAATTATACAATATAACTAAATTGCGTGGAGTCAGTGAGGATTGCCTCGCTACTCATTGAGAACTTTAGGATACAGTCTGTGAGGACTGCCTCGCAACTCTGCTGAAGCGCGATTGAAATGCGTTTAATAAGATCTATATAACAAAACCCTCCACATACTCCAGGATAGTGAATCAATGGTGAAGCTGAATGAACACCGAACCCTTAACATAAAAACAAACTAAGCCACAGTAAATTAAAACTACTCAATAGAATTAAACTGCGTGAAGTCAGTGAGGATTGCCCCGCTACCCATTGAGATCTTTAGGATTGAGTCTGTGAGGATTGCCTCGCAACTCTGCGTATGGGGAGTGGGCTCCGAAGAAACACACCCATCACTCCATCCATGGCAACAATCACACAACAGTCACAATATACAATAGCGGATACCTATCTTTCTCTCTACCTATAACTTTTCTAATTGAACATTCTCAAATTTTCTTGCAACACTCTTATCAAGAAGACGCATGGAAATGGTAGACAAAGCGTAGGAGGAATTGGTGCAACCTACCTTTCTGTAACATACACAAGAAACCACCAAACACCAGGCAAGGATTGAAACAAGCTTGTCTGGCTGGGGACGAGTGTACATTTTATATAAATAAACATTTGAATAAAGATTTAACAGCCCTTTTAAGGGTTTGAGGGTGTGTGCCTGTGAGAGGGTGGGGTTTTTTTTTGTTTTTTGTTGTTGTTTTTTTTTTTTGGGGGGGGGGGGTGTGTGTTTTGTTTTTTTTTTGTTTTTTTTGGGGGGGGGGTGAGGTCATTTGGAATTCCCGAAGGATAACCAGATACCTCATAATCACATACGGCATCCTATCTCCTAGAAGGCTTGATGGATGACTCCCGGTTTTTCAAAACTAAACTGTTGGGGCTTTCTCCACTCCTTTTTTGTAACCGCTATGGTCATGTACCGGGGCCGCTACCAAACCGGCGTTGCTGCTTGGTTCTCTTTTCTCTTCTTCCCTTAAATTTGCCATCGCACAACATTATATTCTGGCTCGCCACCATGGTGGGACTCAAACCTCTACCATCGCCGAGCTGGAACCGAATAGAGCCCACTCTCTAGTAGTCTTAATGGCGTTGAGGGATTGAGTATTGACAATCTATCACTCCAACGTAAACTGCCGGGAATTCTAAACGCTTGCATACCCCCTCAGACCCCATTTGAGGCAATAGGAAAGCTAGGCCTGTGTGATCCAAGTGAAATAAAATAAGGTTAACCGGGTCGCAAGGGATTTGTAAATCCCACATCGTCTCTGCGCGCCTGCGGCACGCTAAAACCTTTCATTCATTCATTTTCTTTGGCGTTTTGGTTTGTTCTTTTGTTGTTTATTGATTGTTGAAGGCTATGTTGTGCAGGGAATCCTTATGTAGTGTTGTCATGTAGACGTTACTGGTGCTTTCTGAGACTTCTTTGCACACGTATTCTTTTTATTTTCTGTGTGTATTTTCCTTTGATTGTAAGGGGCTTTGTTATGCTTTCGCTAATATCGATGCTAATTTGAACACTTGGCATTTATAGCACTCTGTGATGTGTGTTTCTGGTCTGTAATCTTCAACTTCGTGACGTCTTCTTGATAGTACGAGTTTTACTCCACCTAGAAGCTCTTTCTCAGCGTTGGCGGTTTGGCAGTGGAATTTCACCTTCCATATTGATTTTGTTTTTGTTGCGCTTTTCATTGTATGAGCTTTAACCCCCCTGTCCAATCTCCTTTTTCTTCACATTATTACTTTCCAAAGTGTGATTTACTGGGATTTCCGGTTTGATTATAAACGATAACTTCACAAGTGAATTATGCTATCAAAAATTGGGTCATGTATCCGTGCGCACAAACGAAGACGCCTTGCCGTGGGTATAATGGGTACTTCATTGTTTTTGTTTTTTTAACCCTTTACCTAACACGAAAAGCAGACGACACTAGCAAAAAAATCTTGAATAACTATTTTTTTCATTTTTTGTCTCAAAAACATAGGTTATGACCCCTCATTGGAACGAGCTCGATGAGCTCGCTTCAATGAGGGTTCATAACCTATGTTTTAGAGACACAAAATGGCGATTTTTGAGAATAGCGCTGCTCGGTTTTGATCTTTACGCAAGGTAAAGGGTTAAATAATATAATTATAGTTAATAATGAAAAGTAATAAACAGAGTAATCACTTGACTGGATTGGTTACGTGTAATAATTCATTCGAGGCGAGGGACTATATTGTAAAACACTCGTGCGCATTCGCACGCTCGTGTTTGTAGAACGTCCCTCACCTCTCATGAATTATTTCACGCAACCAGTCCAGTCAAGCGATTACTCTCTATTTCTACGATGGGTGTTTTGTGCCGGTGTGGCTTCATTTCTTTATAGTCGGGGAAAGAAGACCATTCCCTTGTTCCGTTCTCAACGAATTCTTATACATATATTTCGTATTTCTTACCCCGCTCCCCTAAAGCAGGAATGTTTTTGTGTTTAGGTCTCATAGCTGGACCATGGTCGTCCCCGTTCCTGTTATAATGGTATTCAAGAGATAATCGTTGCATCCTTCCCGGATCATTATGTTTTTAGTCTGACTGGTTTGTTAATGTAAATTTCCGGATAATACTCAGCAACAAATGTTAGTTTGCTTGTGGTGCTTTGTGTTCAATATTTATATTGTCTTTAGCTGCTTTCACTGCTGCTTTCATTGCTGCTTTGGCTGCTGCAGTTGCTGTAACAGCTGTCCGTGTGAGCTCTCCTTGCTGTAAGGGAGATGGGTATGCGTCTGGTAGCTTGTGTCTGTTATCCCCTCAATGTTCTGATGGATGGGGGCGATTACTTTGCGTGTATCTTTAATAGGCGTAGTCGAGATGGGGGATCCTGTTCTGTTTGGTGATTCTCATTTTTTGTTGTTCTTTCTTCCGGTTGTTTTTGTTTTGTTTTTTTTTTTGTCATTTCTCAGATTTCTCTGATTGATCTGGCTGCTTTGGCTGATAAGACTGGTGTTGACAAGCTCAGCAACTTGAGTAGTCAGGCTATGGTATCTACTCTGTGTTACTTGTCAGCTTCCTTTTCTTCTTGCATATTGTCAAGTAGTTTATCGAGGTTGTCCTTGAGTTTTTCGTTTCCATCCTTCAGTTCTCTCAATTTTGTAATCTCTACATTTCTGGAGTCTTCGAATTTGCGCATTGAAAAGGATCAAAGCTTGCATGAGCAAGGACAAATCCAGAGTTTTTTCTACCTACATGTGTGTTTGTGTTCTCCATCTTAATCAGTAACCCAGGGGTTTGTGATCAGTGTTTTGGAAGTTTCTCTTTTGAAAACAGATATTAGAAAAAAATATAAGATAAAGCAGTCCGATGATTTGACGGTCGAAAATGGTTGTGAAGGCTTCAGTTTTCAGTCTCCAATTTCCAGTCTTCAAGCTTTAGTCTCCAGTCTTCAATTTATGATGAGTCAAGGGAATGAAGTGGAAAATGTTGGAAATTGAATCAAAACATAGGCGATGGTCTATATAAGACATCGACCGATCCCATGGCATAACAGCGTCGAATTCCTTACAGGATTTGACTGATGACTTATGAACTTGTGTGATTGTCAGTAACTTCGATTTTTTATTATTATTCAGTCCTTTTATCTCTTTAACTATGGGTTACATCTGCCAAGTGCCAAATTATAAATCGCCATTACTTGTTGTTCCCGATGCCGCGGGCGCGAACATCACCACACAAGCTCGATAAAAGTGGAGGGGTACAAATTTATAATGCGAAAATGGTTCGACCCAGTTTGAGAAAAGTTACATTCGGATATCGGTAAATACACCATGATACGAAATAGTGCCTCGTATAGATGAATATGCCGCTGTGTGGTCACTGTCATGTCCGTTTCTTCTACTTCAGCCATCTTCCAACCCGAGGCCAGCCTTCGGTTTCTAAAGTAGGAGAAACGGACCGAATCGACCGAAAGTAGGATTTTTTGGCTAAATGTTGTTTGGATTTACAAATAATGTTACAGAAATGTCCGTATATTGACACGTTGGCATGCGCCCATTTTAGCTCATTGTGTAACTGCGAAACATATCTGTGGGACAAAAGTGTGGGGGGGGGGAGGCATCCCCCCCCCCACCCACCCCCTGGTTCTGTCACCATAAATTGAATGGAATTAGGTTACATGAGTGAGGCGACATTTGTGTGCATTCAATCAAAACATCAGTGTGTCATTGAAAACATAAACCCATATGTATGGATATGAAGTCTGCCAGGGCAAAGCCAGTGTAAAGGAGGAGTCGCCTCCATTCCCCGACTTTCAGGTTCAGATATATGTATATATTTCTTCTTTCTGTGTAGGAACCACGAGTGTTTTAATTAGCCTTAGGCGAAAATCGATGGGCTACTTCTCTGGCGTGTTACCAGTTAGGATAAGATGTCTCTCTGTTATCATCGGTGAATTAATCAAGCAGTGATTTTCATTAACAAATTGATTCCAATCGACACGGCTATCAAGTATATTATTTCTCGAGATACGTTTATAAAAACATGCATTGGTGCACGCTGATTTTATCTTCAGGCATGTAGATTACGAACCCAAGTAAAGGCTTAGTTTAGATGTCGTTAGCGAGGATCGATTCACACCTGTCTCTAAGTGTAGGCTATTGTATTGTGGTATTAAGCCTTAGGAACGCAGAGATTGATCACATAGTAGCCTGTTTTTCCTGTCACAGTGTTGTGAATATCGACTCGAAGCCAATCAGTCACAATTCGCGCAAGCACGGAAGCGCAGTTTGAAGTTGTGAGTGAACATGTCATGAGCAGTGATAATTCCAAAGGGACGGGAGCATTCAATAAAAGTCCTCTCAAAAGACACATGTACAAGCATATGATGCAGGCTTGCTAAACGAGCCGATGGTGTGGATGGAGCGAATACAAATGAGAACTATGTTGACACAAGGCAATTAACATTGCTAGTCACAATCTTCGACAGTCAGGGCTGCAGACACGCACATACATGAAAGTTAAGACTCAGTGTATGAAGCTCCTGTTGCGAGCTCGCGACAGTGACATTCTAAAAGCATACTTTAGCGCCAGTACAGGCTATAGAGCAACTGAAATTGATGAGAAACTACTTTTCCCAGGTGATAACTCTTCTGCCATGTTGATCAAATTGTTGAATGTGGTAAATATCGAAATCAGTTTATTTAAATGTATATAAAATAATTGTTATTACTTTAATCATTGTTTCATTTACGCAGCATGTGGTGAGTAGGAATCACACCTAACGAAGAACGAACCTATTTGGAGTTTACGTGGGAGGGCCAGAAATTATAGTGCGGTCCCAACGCAGCTCTGCGAGCCGAGTGTGGCCCGCGCCCAGATTCCGACCCTGCTTGTTGGCTCGTCCCCCAACATTTCGAACGGAGAGGCTAAACACCCCCATGTCATCCCTTCCACCCAGATAAAGGTGTTGACAAAGACAGCGAAACTGGGACAGGGGCCCTGTCCTCGAACGTTTCCAAGGACGTGTTGAGAGAGAGAGAGAGAAAGAGAGGGAACAGGGACGTGGCGACAACATAATGCTGGAAAAAATTAGGCCTTGTTTTCCAGTCCACTTCGGCCAACATATGAAAAAGATGCCATGTGATAAATATTATCCAACACAGTGTGTTAAAATCAAATTTGTATAACACACGAATGCTTAATTATTCAGTCCACACGCCAGGGTTTGTGGGTTAACCCTTTACCCAACGTAACGGCCAAAACCGGCCAGCGCTATTCTCAAAATTCGCCAATTAATTTTCATTATTTTTTTCATTTTTTGTCTCAAAAACATAGGTTATGACCCCTCGTTGGAACGAGCTCGTTCCAACGAGGGGTCCTAACCTATGTTTTTGAGACAAAAAATGAAAAAAATTAGTTATTCAAGAATTATTTTTGCATGTATCGTCTGCTTTTCAGGTTAGGTAAAGGGTTAAACAATCATCTTGCCCCTGGAAGAATGCAGAATACAAAAAATGAAAAAAATTAGTTATTCAAGAATTATTTTTGCAAGTGTCGTCTGCTTTTCAAGTTAGGTAAAGGGTTAAACAATCCTCTTGCCCCTGGAAGAATGCAGAATTGATTTTAACACATTATTAATTTATCACATATATGTCAGATCTATTTTACAGATTGCTGAGTACACGCCCCTTCCATAGCATGCAATACGAAGATAATTAGATTCCTATACACAACGCCTGTGACTTGATTCCAGAGCGTGTGAGCGTGTATATATATGTATATATGTGGTGAGGGTGCGAAGGGTTGCGTGGTGAAGGGAAGGTGATGGTATATAAAGTGCTGGTCTCACAAGAGCGGACAATAAGGGTGTCTGGGACTCTAATAATACTGCCAATTTACTGCAAAATCCCTTCAACGCTCTCTCGACGATCTTGTGCAATGGTGTGCCAAATGGAGAATCAAACTGAACGTCATTAAAACGCAAAGAATCACGTTCACCTGTAAGAAAAATAACCGTGACTTTGACCTAAAACTACGGGACAAAGTCCTCCCTGAATGCGCAGAGGCGAAATTCCTTGGCATTACCATCGACCAAAACTTATCCTTCAATAAACACACCAACGATATTGCCAACAAAGCGACCAAACGTATTAATTTACTAAAAATGCTAAAGGGTACATCATGGGGAGCCAACCAGACTATTCTGCTTAAACTATACAAAGCATTTGTGCGCCCTGTACACGAGTATGGGGCTATCACCCTAACAGACCTAAATCAAACAAATACGGGGAAACTCCAGAAGGTCCAAAATCATGCGCTCAGGGTCGCCCTCCGTGCTTCCTGGGATACACCTATCAAAACACTCCACGACAGAGCCGAAATCCTAACCATAAAGGACCTACTGGCCTCCCTAGCTGCGAAAAATCACGACCGGTTAGCCGACAGCCAACTAATATCCGAATTACACGTAATTTGCGAAAGCCGACAAAAACCAAAAAATGCCAAAAGTTCATGTAACAACAGTGTAAGTAGACACCAGACCGCGGAGGTTAGGGCAGGAAACACCCTCGGGTGTGGTTCTTTTGTTAAGGACAGCCCCTCTATCCCCTATTTCGACCAGAAGATTCCTAAAAAGGTGAGTAAAAACGGATCAGCCGTGACCCTCTACCAGGAAGAGCTGTCTTCGCCGACTCAGCTAAAATCCCTAAAATTTAATGTCTAATAATTAACAAATACTTGGAAAGAGAAGGTGAACATACTGGCAGTAATAACGGCTCAGCCGTGATCTTCTACCAGGAAGAGCTGTCTTCATTAACCGACTCAACTAAAACACTAAAATTTAATCTCTAAAAAAACAAATACTGGGAAAGAGAAGGTGAACATACAAACAGTAATAACGGCTCAGTCGTGATCTTTTACCAGGAAGAGCTGTCTTCACCAACTCAACTAAATCACTAAAATTTAATCTCTAAAATAAACAAATACTGGGAAAGAGAAGGTGAACATACAGGCAGTAATAACGGCTCAGTCGTGATCTTCTACCAGGAGAAGCTGTCTTCACCAACTCAACTAAATCACTAAAATTTAATCTCTAAAATAAACAAATACTGGGAAAGAGAAGGTGAACATACAGGCAATAATAACGGCTCAGTCGTGATCTTCTACCAGGAGAAGCTGTCTTCACCGACTCAACTAAATCAGGAGGAGGTAAGGGCAGGAAGCACTCCTGGGTGTGGTACTTTGGTAAAGGCCTGCCCCCTCCCTCCAACTCTTAGCTGAAAAAATCAATCCGGAATACCATGAACTGAACAAAAGAACTGTACTAGCTGCGCCCAGTGATCGGCAACCATCCAAAAATGCAATCACATATTTTTGTCTATCTTAAAAATCAACTAATTCTGCCTTTTTCTTTTAGCAGGTACACCAAGATGCTTTCTTTTTGATTGCCCGCACCCAATAACCGCTATGGAAACTATAACCGATATGGAACACAGTAACCACTATGGACTCTGAACATCCTCCGCTCCATCCCTAGAAGTGGTCACCCACCTCCGGGGAGGCGAGCGTTGGTCCTGCGCACCGCTTCTACCCCTTTTTGTAAGCGTCTGTAGCGCGCATTTTTGACCCAGCCAAATAGGTTCCAAAGCAGGCCTGCCCCCGAACCAGGGAAGTTCGGGTCTTTCTATGGGTGGTCCCCGTAATGAGCCGTTGTCGTCGTCTATCCAAAAACACATCGATATGTAAAGCCAGGAAAACTGATTAAAACAGCCGGAGGCAGATTATACTTGCCAATGACGGCCCACTATCGCTCCATGATGTATCTTCAAAGTGGCAGACTATACTTGCCTGAAAAAACACCACAGCACTCTCGGGGAAAGGTAGCACCTTTGTGGTAGGATCCCCTCTCGCTCTGGTCCTCACCCGCGGGTTCAGTCAACAACCTACACAAAGACAACCCAACACTCTTCCTGATCATCTAGCCTAAGACATCTGCTGAGTACTCGATCCTTTACCTCCTTCCACACGCCTAGACACGTAGCTCCCTGATCTCAATAGTCACAGACGGTCGAAGGGGCTTGCCCCAAAGCGTCCATGCGCGCCTTCGGCGCGCAAAACCATTTCATTTCAGAGCAGACAGATAATTTCCATTTTTTCATCACAACGTTGTGGGATCCCACCCGTCGGAAAAGAACCTTGATTATGAAACACTGTTTTCGTTTGATTTTCGGAATGGGATGTAGATATTTTGTTCATAAAAATTCGACCTACTGGTATTAGGACTTCTTCGGGGTTTCATAAAAGAAATATATACTATTAAAAAAAGTAGGGGATATCCAAACTGATGTTGATATTTTCGGAAAATGGTATTGGATACGCGTGATTGGACTCATCAATATGTTACCAAGTTTAGTGTGGATCATGAATGTCACCGGCCCACGAAAACTTCGTGCAGGCCGGCCTGCCGGCCCACGAAAACTTCGTGCAGGTTTTTCGCACGAGCGTCGCGTTAATGTCTGTGGGGTACGTTTTGAAATTTTCATTTGTACCGGACTGGCTTTTTTCGGAGGTCTCACCGTTCTTTTCTTGGTTTAAACTCGTTCATCAATAGTTTCTATTCGAAACGTAACGTGTGAGGTATGCGAAGACTGACACGCGACGAACGTTTACGTGCCATTGGCTTGTTGGAAGCTGGCAACAGACAGATTGCAGTGGCTTAAATTCTCAACGTTACTAAATCGGTGATTAGCAGGTTGTGGTCACGTTACCGCATGACAGGCAATGTTGATGACAGACGACGTCCAAGGGAGACAACTGCTAACCAGGACCGTTTCATCCGAACCACAACATTACGTAACCACCATCAAAGTGCCTCAGAAATTGGACAGCAGCTGCATCGAGCGACAGATGTGCGAGTCAGTAGTCAGACTATCCGAAATCGCCTACACAGCTGGAATGTGTACGCTCGACGACCTCGAATAATTCCACGTTTGACTGAACGTCGCAGCAAGGCGGATTTGTGTGGAGCGCGGAAGAGCTGGGACAATCGTCGGCGGAGCAACGTCATGTTTTCCGATGAATCGAGGTTCACTCTCGACTTCCACGACAGGCGAAGCGGAGTGTGGCGGCGGTGGAACGAATGATACCATGACCTAACCGTTAGACAGCACGATCGTTTTGGTGGTGGATCGGTTTAGGTGCGTGGAGGCATAACCATGACAAGCATAACAGCATTACATGTCATCCAAGGGCTTGTCACAGTGCAGTACTGCCGTGACAATATGTTAGCAGCTCATGTGATGCCATTTGCGCGACGTCACGGCCGTCGTTTCATTTTCCAAGATGACAATGCAAGAGCATACAGGGCCCGTGTCGCAACAGAGTTCCTTCGCGTCATATCCTGGACAAAATAGAGATTATCATCACTCAATTTTATCTTACAGGTTTTTTAGAATTCCGATGTTTAGGGCGTTTTAAGACGTCACCTGAAAGCAATGTACATGTATAAATTATATGCATTAAGCATCTATGTACAGCTGACACTCAGAGTGATCTCCCCTTTATTCATTTATTTTTCAAATGCCAGCAAAAAATAACTGCTTCACGTTAAACAACTAAGAATTAAATCGTTTTTCATTCATCAAACTCACTTGCAAGTTAAGAAAAAAAGTCGGTGAGATATATTCCTTACATAGTTTTTAGTGACTTGATGTGGTATGTACGGAGTCAGTTTATTTCAGATTAGGTCAGTAAAACACTGTTTAACTAATAATACTATTTTCCAATCCAGGATTCACTTTCTTAGTATCTCTCTTTGACGACGATTAGGTTTTGTCATCAAATTCAGATGTGA
This sequence comes from Pictodentalium vernedei, assembly GCA_031216915.1. Classification (NCBI taxonomy): domain Eukaryota; kingdom Metazoa; phylum Mollusca; class Scaphopoda; order Dentaliida; family Dentaliidae; genus Pictodentalium; species Pictodentalium vernedei. Next base: position 774,776,957 of record CM062297.1, read on the forward strand.
TTGATTTGTTGGGATGCCATGTATGCAAATCGGAGAAAGAAGTGTTCTAAAAATAAAGTTTTAGACAAAACAATTCTGTATGGTTATTCGGCAATGCGATCTCGAAGTAGTTGTTGTCCTGATCAGCTCGCAATTGGATCGCGACACACTAATACACCAGTGGGTGAAGTCCGTTAATAAAATATTGCGAAATCGCGACCACAAGAAAAACAAACGAAAATATCATCTCAGATTCAATCTTCTCGCATTTCTTTCCGACGAATGAGATTTGGGGGGAAAACAGAATGTCGCTGTTGCAAACTGATAGACTTTTTCTGTTAGCTTTTGTGACCATAATAATTTAATCTACACACCAAGTGGTGTACTCAAACCTAGCCCTCCTTTTGAATTCCCCTGTATTATCAGGCGGAATTTGTAAATGTAGCTGAGTGAGACTTTGTGTTGAAGAGAACAATATTATGTGTTAAATTTAGAATAAATAGGTATTACAGTCGGTAATCGGGTTTAAATCACGAGTAGGATAAGGGTTTTAACCACGAGGCTCAGCCGAGTGGTTAAAATCCTTATTTTCCGAGTGGTTTAAATCTGATTGCCGACCCTAGTACATATTTGTTTTATTTATACCATGCTCTTAATAAATAATCGACTTTCTCACTTAAAATGAAGAAAAAACACGACACTTTCTATCGCAACCACATGGGTTTGTTTTGTTTATATCTGCGTCGGTGGGCAGTGCTTCCGGCTACACGTGAATTCTTGATGATTGACAGCTAGATATATCATCAAAGTTGATTGAATGTACCTGGCTTTTTCAGTCAAATTATTATTAACAATTCTTAAACTTTATGTTAAATATTTCATTGTAGGTAATTTAAACTTAATAAATCATTGCATGCAGTAGATAGTACCGCAAAATGTCGTATGTTTGATTGAAACATCGCGAAATGTGAATGTATCGAAGATGGCAAATTACGTCATGCCAAAGGTCAAGTTGGGTGAACTTCCGACTATAGGTGTAATTTTTTTTAACCGCAGTAGAAGGCTTTTCACAGGTAGCAACATTGACGAGCATGGTAAAAAATATCTTTAGCCACACATTATCTAGATTAAAAAATACCAACATACGCCCAAACTATTTGATTTGCCCGTCAAAGATTATTAAGCAGAAACAAATATGTTATCAAATGCCAAATACCATTGAGATCAAAAAGCTGAAAAAATCGTAAGTGGTTCTAATTAGATCTTTAGCCCCAAATCGCATAACTATAAAACATGCTGAAAATAATTTAAATCACCTTTGTCGTTCAAACCTTGTTACACAGAAATAAAACTTTCAAGCACCAGTTAGGACCACAGATCAGGAAAGCAGAACTCGGTCTTGATGTCGATTTGTCGTTCCGACATCATTGGATAGAGCCTAACTTTCTCGAAATTTTATATTCAATGCTGGCCGAAAAATCCCCAGAATTACCAGAAATAGTTCAAATCCAGTCTTGACCTAGATATTGCGTGGTTATAAAAGTCTTTTCCGTTATATCATTAATATTGATGAGGAATAAGAGGGGACCAAGAATCGAATCTTGTGGAGCTCCAGAACAGACAGCTCTCCAAGAGGAGCACTCATTTGCTATGACAACCCGCTGGGATCTATCAGAGAGATACGATCTAAGAAAATCCAGTAATTTCCCCCTAATTCCGGCCTTCTCCAACTTGTAAAGCAATCCGGTGTGCTAAAGCTATCAAACGCTTTACTGACATCACAGAAGACCACTCTGACCTCCTTGAAACTTTTGTGCAGACGACAGGGTTTTTTTATTTCCAATATAGATTGAGAGCACGCCTTTTCGAATACGGAAGAGAAAACCAAGTGTGAGCAACCCACGTGAGTAACAACTTACAACATACCTGCTGCAATTACCGTTTAATTGCACGATCGGCCAGACCCGCTCATAATTCTTTTTTAATTTGACAGTTGGGCGGGACCAAGCAAAAAACTTCATACAATAGAAAATTTTTTTTCACATCGACCACAATTGGACAGTTTATTTCAAAACTTGTTCCCATATAATATGGGGTAAAGTAATAAATATCATACAAAACAAGTAAAAAGTTAGAAGCATACAAGCAAATCGGATACAGCACAGTCGCCGTGGATTGGTCATAATCCACACGTGGGCAGTAGTGTCCACGTATGCGTTTACCAGGTAACAAAAATCATCAGCAGCAAAATATTAATTAACTGTTTGAGGACTAGATTATTTTTGGTGGACTGAATTTGTTATTCAAAATTTATTTTATTGCAAATTATGGAGAGTGGCCATAGGCAGTCTCTAATAATTTCTGATAAAAAAAATTATATACACAAAATATTATTTGTGTTAGACTTAGTATGAAACTTAAACAAGGGAAATGTTGGCTTTTGCTCTGGTACCCTCTTGTTTTTGAATGCCTGATAGTAGCTTCCAGCACTCAGCCAGTTAATGAAGCACCCGGTTGTTCTCAATGCTTCATTTATTAAATTTTTGATGATTATTCCTATAATTAGTGTTTGGAATCTAATATTATTGCGTCCGTGGAAATATTGCCCATCCGTGGAAAGTGACCAGTCCACTGCGGCTGTACTGTTCCAGTAAAGAAAATTAAATTATACAGGATTGAATATTGTCGACAAAACAGATATTACTGTATGTGCCATGCTCTGTGAAAGAGAAATGGTGCAATGATAACATTCGCGGTATTTGAACTACACTTATAGAATTGGTGCATAAGAAGGGGAATTGCAAATGTCAAAATCTGGTTAGAGGACTCTGATCGCTTCTGACATCCATTGGTTAAACTGGTGATTTGATACCCGTTTTATTGGCCTTTCTATATTCAAATCACCTGTAATTTTGAACAATATAATAAATCATTTCTCTTCAACCATCACATTTTGAGATTCAAATAAGTTTATTGTGACCTCCCATGTCCAGGTATCTTTTCTAATCATCTTGTTCAACTGTTCTATCGTTATACGAGCGCCGAGTATATGCGCACTTTTTAAAACAACCTGACAGCAGTACTTGCTAACATATCGAAAATCAATGGATTATTTTAGAACATAACTACCTTATTCAATAAGTTTCACACACAATGTCGTAATGAAAAGAGTCTGTATTGTGCGTGGTATTAATTTATGTCCTGAATTGCGCAAGAACTTGAGAAAATACTTATAATCAACATTGTTTTCACTCTCATTGCAAATTTTGCACAAACGACCACGTTTGTACAAACATATTCATTTTTATGCACTTTGTATTACAGTTTGCCAACTTTGCAGGAAGAAAATGTTTTTTTTTGTGTGCACGACTGACAACTGTTTGAGAAATCGAGAGAAGGAACTTGAGCAGACTATGTAATATTAAATGAATAGTTCTGGGCTGTGGGCATCCAGTCACTTCCAGCAGCTTAGTAATAATGTGTTGGATGGGGTGAATAGATTCGTCCCCACACTTTTTCACCTTACATACATTCATACCTGAAAACCGCAAAACTGGTTCATGCACCCTGATATTTCTTGTCTCCAGTTCACTTTCTGGGAACTTATGTAAAAAAAATACTCGGGGTGCTCTAATTGGCATGGAAAGTTATTTTTGACTGGCTGCACCCTGCACCTTAACGTATGAAAATAAAGGTTTATGGTACTTTTAGATTCGATTTGCTGACCAACTGAAATATTTTAGATGAATGGATCTAAAACATGGGCAACTGACTATTTAACTGGTAGAGTGCTAAATTATATTTGGCCATCAAGTCTTGTACACATGTCTTTGCCTTGTTACAATTTATGGGAGAGTGCCTATGGGCACTCTCCCATAAATTGTAGCAAGGTAGACCTTTACAGACCAAATAATAACACTTCAAAGATAATACAGAGCAAATCCACTGAATATGAACTTTCAAGTTGTACATGCACTTCAGGATAAAGCCTAAATATGGGCTTCTAGCACACTACCAGTTAAGGACTGGTTTCAGGCCATAACAGCGTCGATTTGCTAACAGAATTTGACTGATTGCTTTAGAACTTGAACCCGCCCCTAGTCCAAGTGCCAATTCTTGCATGTTGTTTGCGGGAATTGTCTATGCGAGCGCCAGTTAAATTCTAAGGTAGTTCATGGATCGTGCTCTAATTTTGTATTTCTCTGTGGTTCCAGTTTTTTTACACAGAAATCACAATCAAATGAAGGTTCGTGTGGATTCACTTGGTTGAATTTAACTTTATAGCGTCTGCATACAACAAATATCCTAGCGGGGGTGTTCTCTTACCAAAACTGTCCTGAAAATCCGGAAATGGTTACAACATAATTCCACTGAAGTTACCGCACAACATCGTACAAGGTTGGAATTAGCTCAGTAATTTAGCTCCCATTCAGAACACGCCACTAGTCCAACATGCGAGAATTAACAATTCTAAATGTCTACATATTGTAGTTCTAATTGTCTACGACAGCAGCTGTTACGAATTGTATATGCAATTTATTAATTGTAAATACCGTTTAATAAAACTGTATATCAATTTAACTAAACTGCATATTCAATTTAACTGATTCATATACACGATTTATCTAAATTGTATATACGAATTATTAAATTGTACATGCAATTTGACTAAATGCAATTTATAATAACTGGAAGTTCATTAGCGCGAATGCGCAGCCGTATTAAAGTAAGATGGAGAGTAAAAGAGAGGGAGAGAGAGACGGAGAGAGAGAGTGACTGAGAGGGAGAGATAGGCAGACAGACTGACGGACTGGCCCAAATCAACTGGGATGAGTGAATATGAACCCAGGTGGGTTCATATTCACTCAGCCCAGTTGATTTGGGTTCCTCTGTAATCCAACTGATTTTAAAGGGCAGAGATAGCGACACAGACAGGGGCAGACAGAGAATGAGAAAGAGAGAGAGACAGAGGCAAATAAGAGAGAGGAAGAGAAGGTCGTTCTCTCTTTCACTTGTTTGATGTTTCATAAGATTGGTCTAAGTTTTTCTTCGATCTTCTTCATCTTGGGGGCCCTACAAATGTCCCACTTTATCACCCTTCCACATTCATTCCCCATTCATTTCTTTATTAATGCCGGTCTATGATTCAACGATAGAATGGTAACGGTTTGCGTATATAGGACAGCTACAAGAGTTGAGAGAAAGTGAATGTGTAATTTGCAATGAATGTGTTTATGAATAATTAATAAAAGTGTCCCCGAGAACGTCGAGTATATTATCCACCGTTTTTGATTTTGACATTTAATTCATTTACTTGTTCTGTGCTACGCTATAAAGAATCCCAAATCCACAGAAAGTGACAAGTTTATATTTTTAGCGGATTCTAATATAGAATTAATAATTAAATACCCACTGGGTTGCTATTTAATTAAGCCTTCGCATCTTTCTTGTTTATCGAACGATATGAACTCATCCCCCGTTGTTTTATTCTAGCGGAAGACAATTCCATTGAGATATCTTTTGATTTTCTTGTATTATTGATTACGATTCCCAATATGTCTCCTGTGACAAGGGATATATCTTCTACTGTTTCTTTAACTTCCCGTAGTATCGACACAGAAGTTTTCTGTGCAGAGGATAAATAACGAGTCTACGTTGGATAGGCGAGGGAAAGCTTCCCGTCGAGGGCCGTTAAGCCCGAGACGGGGGTGCTATCTCTCGCCCAATCGACGATTTATTTATCCTATTTAAAAAACTTTTTGTTGTTGGATAGTTCAATAGATGTACACTCTAAAATCAGTTGGGTTAAAAATTAACCCAAATCGACTGGGTTGAGTGAATATGAACCCAGTTGGGTTCATATTCACTCAACCCAGTCGATTTGGGTTAATTTTTAACCCAACTGATTTTAGAGTGTAAAATATGCAACCGTTAGCTGTTGGATACACAAATATCCAACTATTTATTATTTATTTATTTATTTATTTATTGCGATTTAACGACACTTTCGACAGCCAGGATCACCTCGTGTCGGACGGTTTTACGGGTGGGGGAAGCCGGAGTACCCGCAGAGAATCACCGAGCAACGGCGAACAACTGTCAGGCTCCCCAACATACTAACTTCACACAAGCAGTGTTAGCATTGGTTGAAGACAAGTGCACCATCGACATATTTATTTATTTATTTATTTATTTATTTATTTATTTATTTATTTATTTATTTATTTATTTATTGGCGTTTAAGGTCACATACTTACGCACAATGGCTAATCGTGACAGTTTTACAGGCGGAGGAAGCCGGAGTACCCGGAGAGAACCACCGAGCATCGACGAGCAACTGTGAGCTCCTCAACATTCTAACTCTGTTCAAGCTCCGCTCAAGCAGGTTTAGCATTGGTTGAAGACAAGTGCACCATCGACGTACAGTACCCCTTAGTACACAACGCCACCGTGCAATGGGAGTGAAGTGTCTTGCCCAAGGACATATCCAACTATTAAGCATACGATAGTCAAACTATATACACCAATGAATAACAATGGATGACGTCAGTAAAGGTTTTTAAATAATATTTCTGTTGTTTCTTCTTGTTTTCATCGTGACTGGTACAACAACAACAGTAACACCAATGACACTACCACCACTACCATTACTACTACTACTGTTACTACTACACTACTGATGGTAGTACTACTGCTATTACGGCTACTCCTACTATTACCGCGAACATCATTGCTTCTGCTGCTGGCCGGACGCACAACCGTTACTTCTTCCCAGTTCCTTATTCGACATTCGTTATCAACCGATTTTATAGGTTGATAACAAATCGTCGCCTGAGTGCTAGAATGTCCTATGTCCCCTATGGGACATAGGACATTCTAGCCCACAGTCGACGAAATGTCGAATAAGGAATTGGGAATAACTAACGATTGCCACACCCCTGCTGCTACTGCTCTAAAACAGACACCGTGGGATTCTTATTATGCAGTTCGTAGAGGGTGTATCCACCAAGGTAATAACGTTCAGTATCTGTGAAAAACATGAAAACCTGAGAGTAAAAACCTGAGAGTAAAGTTTCAGCTAAAGGCTGGCTGTTAATCCTGCTTGCACAGAGTTAGTACTTTGAGAGTGTGACAGTTGCTCGCCTCTGCTCGTGGTTCTCTCTGGGTATTCTGGCTTCCTCCACCTGTAAAACTGCCTGACACGATGTGGCCCTGGCTGTTGAAATGATTGTTAAATATCAATAAAACAAACAAAAAACCATTGTAATAGCCACTTCAGGTCAGGGCTATTAACAAAAATAAAGTTGTCAGTAAATTTTCTACTAAGTATTTGGGAATTTCAAATAAAAGTTAAATTTGCGAAATGTTAGCAACGTTGTATCATCGCCGTGCGCATCATGTCACAAACCTCGGGCATTTTTCAGAAGAGTAGTATAAAAATACAGAAGTTTGCTTTTTACAATTTATTTTTTTATTATCCTGTGTTTAAGCCCATTTAAAAATAAGAAAACGGCGCTTTCACCATTTTTTGATGTTCTGTAAATATTTCTTCTGTTCATTATATCAAGAGTGTGCGCGTCGTGACACATACAGACACTATGCTTTTCATTAAAATAAAAGTATGGGAAGAAAGATTTGCAATTTTTTTTTTCTGGGAAGAATAAAAACGTACAAATTACCGTCCAAAAAACATTCGCTAAACAAATAGCCAAAGTGGACTCTTACTCGGGGCTTCTAATAAGCTTTCTATAAAAAGCAAAGTTTCCTTTTGTAACCTTTAACCCTTTACCTAACATGAAAAGCAGACGACACTTGCAAAAAAAATTCTTGAATAACTAATTTTTTTCATTTTTTGTCTCAAAAACATAGGTTATGACCCCTCATTGGAACGAGCTCGACGAGCTCGTTCCAATGAGGGGTCATAACCTATGTTTTTGAGACAAAAAATGAAAAAAATAATGAAAATTAATTGGCGATTTTTGAGAATAGCGCTGGCCCTTTTTGGCCGTTACGTTGGGTAAAGGGTTAATAAATGAAAACAACAGATAGCCCCGAGAGCTGTCTGTTGTTTTCGTTTATCAGAAGTAACAAAAGGAAACTACGCTTTATTTTCTATTGATGGCATAGGTGCTTTCCCAACAATTACATGCTTCTGAATTGGACCTACCTTGTCCGCCGAATGATTTCAAGGGAGATAACTTTATCGATAGTGGATTTCCGTGATAAGATAAGTTAGGGATGGTGTAGATCCTAGAGAGTTTATTGTTTCGGATCCAGACAATATGTCTCAACCTCTGTGAAAAGTATTCCAAGCAAACAGTTCAAAGTTTCTACTAATGGTTCTCAGCGTCAAATTCGTAGGGCAGTTGCTGAAACTTGGTATGTGCTTCTTAAGTTTTCTGACATATAATATGACAAGCTGTCAGGCCACTAGTCAAATTATGTTGGGAATCGGACACTGCTATGGGCTGTCCATTTACCCCCATTCATGGCATTTGCATGCAGACTATCACTGATTTAATGTGACGTCTTTTAACTCACAGAGATATACAGATATTCTTTCGTTCTCTCCAGTTTAATAGGATCGGTGGGAGAGAATTACAAACACCTCCAGATGAGATCATTTCCTGAAGGGCACCAAGTTCACTGGGTCCGACAGGGCGACCACAGTTCGGCCCGGAGGCAAAAAAAAAATTGAAAAATGAGTATCGAATGGAGTTTTGTGGTAGCATCTGAGAAAATATTATGTGAAATTTAGAATAAAAAATATAAGCACTTTTACACTGTTGTATGTGGAAAATTTCATAGAAAATAGATTGATAAAGTTGAAATCCACATTTTATTTTCCAGATATATACTATACTTATTACATGTTATTCTGTCAGAAATTAAACTGCGATAATATCGGTGTAACGTATAGGCCTGTAGCCGGGGGGGGGGGGGGGGGGAGGCTGAGGGGGTCACATGCCCCAAAATTTTAGTTATGCCCCCCCCCCCCCCAGGTGTTTGGCCTAATTATTGATGCCTCTCCCAACTTATAAATGATGGACACAAACGGACTCAGAGTGACGAAAATGGCGTTTTGTGTCTCGAATTTCAAATGTTTGTCCCGGGAGAGCCCCCCCCCCCCCCCCATCCAGCGAGGGGGTGTCCGCCCTCTTGTGCTCGCCCCCATCTCTCGTGGCTACGTAGCTCGGATGATGCTGCGAATCCAATTCTATATGCCCCCTAGTGGTTCAGCGGTCTGAACGGAGCGGCTACCCCCCACCCTTCCTCTTCGTAGGGAGTAGCCGCTACGTTCAGATCGCTGCACTAGCCCCCCCCCCCCCCCTTGATATTTCTCTTGCCCCCCCCCCCCCTCTTCCCCCTAACTTTGATATCCTGGCTACACGCCTGCATTCGAGTAGTTTATCTGAAATGCCTAGGCACGTTGATACTGTTTTATAAAAAGTATCAAAGTAGTGTTTTGGCGTTCCCCACACTCTCTGGTCGGAAAATTGTTCACAATAATCACGATAAATCAGCCTTTTCTGGGACCTTCTAAGTCTATCTGAGCTTCCTCGATGATATCCGACCGGCAATATTAAGACAGAATGCCACCAATTCGGCATCACAACGACAAAATATCGCACGTCCAATAATTTTGAGGGAACTTGGATTATTCCGTACCAACAGCAGCGGTCAGTTTATTGGACAATCGACAGTTACCGTGGCAAAGACCAGATTATCTTATAATATGTGACATTTTCGGAAAACAGGACGTCCGTAAACGGTTCGCTCGCACGGTATTACCCTCTCCCCTTGGCTACTGGTTCAATGACAAGGCAAACTCTTTTCATAGTCTCTTCGTTATATCATGTTATTGGGATTTCCTTCACATCTTTCTTGTGTTCGATGGGCCACCGACAACATTTGTCTTTTCAAAAGTTGTCGCTCTTGATGTGCAAGAACGCATGCTTGACAGAGCCGGTCGATTATTATTGTCAATCAAAATCAATTGATGTTATAATTTTGCTGGTGTTCATTTATACGGTTATTGAACTGTGTTCTTGCATCATATTCAGGTAATTTTGATACATTCATTTGGGTTTTTTTTCTATTATTATTTATTATTATTTTACTCCTGTTTAAGGGGTCGTCCAACCTAACTTTGGTCAGTTTTTTGACATTTTTCCCAATGCCTCAGAAACAGATAAGAGAAGTAAGGAAAGGCAAATTATATATCAAAATAATAAGTAAAGTGCATAGAAAAGGTACATATAATTTTTTTCAGGAAAAAAAATGAATTTTAGGATTTTGAAGAAGATTAATTTGCAAATGGCATAAGTAACGCACCGGTAAAACCACAAAATAATCGGTAATTCGAAAGCCTTGTCCTCAATATAATGATAACGTACTACAGTCTCGGAGAAAGCATTTTTTTTGACACACACTCTGGTGGGTTTTGATGTTTGAATGTAATAACACCAACATAAATTTTTGATGTTCCGGATGCGTCCATGTTTCAATGATATTTTTCCGGTCATGTGATTACGATGTGGTTCTTGCAGAAATACTCAATTTGGGCAATCGTAAGAATGCAAGGACGTGATCACGCCCTTTATTTGTTCGAGACAATGTATGAGGGGATTTGCAAACAGATGACAGCAAATACTTGAGCTGTTAATGTCATAACTGCAAAATATGGTTCGAAATTCCCTCTCGTGTTTGCAGGCCGTCTGAACTTTTTTGTTGACAAAAAATCTGAATTATTGCGCACTAGAAAGACAACATGAACCACTTGTAAAAAAAATAACCGAGTGTATAAAATCGGGACGATACACATAAAAAAAGGCAATATTCATAACAAAGTAGGCAGAATGCTTCAGAAATCACTTTTTCACGAAGTATATTCCAAGTGACCTGGAACTATATTGAGCGTGTTGATTTCCCCCAGATGTTGTGAAGTTATTTACGTCCTAGTAACCATGGAATTTGAAGGCGGGTATGTTTGATGTCTGCAAAGGACCGATTGAAGATGGGTTGAAAATGATGCATTCGTGCTTTTAAATAAGATGCGCTTGGACGATGCTGAGAATTTAGTTTTTTCTTGCAACCAACCATAGTAATACAAGCGTCGATCAGTGTTTTTTATGATCTTTTTACACTGACAAATATGACAAATCTCCTTCACCGGAAACCATCCCCCAATTTGCATATCACAATAAACATAACCGCTGTCAGCGTGACCGTGTGGTCAAAACCGAAACGAATTATCGAATGTACGGTCAATATTAGCTGCAATTGGCTTTTAAACAAATGAAATACACGAAATATTCGCAATTTCTTCATTATTCATGCCGAGTTACTTTTTAACCAAACCACATGCGTTCAGTTTCGTTTGTCGGCATCAAACTGATATTGTTTGTGGTAATTAAATAGTACGAGAAGGCGAAGGAAGCCAAATATTTTCCATCATCTATTAATTAATTCAAATTGATAATTTCTTTTATTTTACTGAAATTATGAACTGATAAGGTGGGTGTGTTGCGATTATTATGTCCCAGACCTGGAAGTTGAAAAATCAAAGGTGCATCTAGGGCCGTGCAGTGGTGACCCCTGTCCTCTTAATCTTAGTCTTACCCATTTATCATTACATGTACCAACATTCTCCCTTGTATCTCAACCATTGCTACTCCAATTTGAAGGATATTTGGTGTTGTGATCGAGCATCATGGGGAAACAATGCCTGTGTAGCTGCTGTAGCATGTGTTTCTTCCCACATTTTTTCAGTGTTGTGGTACTTTTTCACTCTTTTGAGTTAGAAAATTTTGTTTATAACTAGTTGATTTGTTACAATTTGTTGCAAAGTGCCTGCTAATACCCTCAATTGTATTGCTACAGAATTTTCTTGTGAAGATTTTGTTCCTATTACTTATCAAGCAACAACCTAATGAATATTCTGTATAAAGCCACCAATCTGATGTTTGACACTTTTATCGGAGCTGCTTTGAAGGCTTATGGAACTCAAAATGTTGATTATGGCAGGACTTTTCTATTCACCCATTAATCGATAAATTAAGTGTTATAGTTGGAAGTAAGAAGCATGAAAGGTCCAGAACTAAAAGTCTAAAAAGAATGTTTTGCAATGTAACATGATTTTTGCAGATCCACTTATTTGGAGGGTTACCTGTCTGATAGTGTTTGGAACATGTGTGGCCAGGATCTTCAAAAAGAAAAAAAGAGTTAAACTTTGAGAAAAAAGACATATGCCTTGAGTGCCGGAGGTAGCGTCATACAAGGAAGAGCGCCCCCCCCCCACCCCCCACCCCCCCCCCCCCCCCTCTGGGAAATGTTTTGTGTCAAATGGAGCTCACTTGTCATCTTTTGGGGATTGCTTTGTGTACTGCGTTCTTGAAAAAAATATGTGAGACCCTCTGGATGTGCCCTACTGATCTCAATATGTCAATAAGCCTCCTTGGGGAAAGTACATGCAATAATGGTTATATAAGGTTGATTTGATGTGTTTTGAATAACAATGTACTTTTAAGTACATTAGATGGTTTATTGCAGTGACAGGTTACAGTTACCCTTATTTCTTCTCCAACAGATATCATGAGTGTATTGGTGTCCAAGAGTTAAACAAAGCTATTATACTTATTGATAAACCAGACAAATTTAACAATTTAATCACTATCAAATTGATGCATGGGATAAAAGGGGTTACAGTGCAAGGGGTTTGTAAATATATTTATTCAACTATAATGTATGACTTTGCAGTGCATTCTACACAGGAGAATATCATATTTTCTTTCCATACCATTACAGTAACACATACATCTTGATATTGGGAGACACTCTTTTGTCCTTCCATACTTCTTCTGCTGGACTCCTTCAAGTTGACCTTTGTTGAACTCCCCAAATCAAAACATAAACAAAAGAAAATGTCTGCCTTCAATCAGTGAGCACTCCACTTATAACATTTGGTCTCAATCTTTATTACTTTCATGAATTAGGAAAAGATTTCTTCGAGTATGTACTTCAATGTTTATAGAATACAGTTGTTATTTTATTTTGAGGTATTTTATTGTAAAAATTTTGTTCTCTTACTTATGCCATAGCAGACTTTCAGGTGGTGCTATTTACACATGGCAGCAGTTCCATGGCAAATTTCAGTTTCCACATGTTCTATGTTTCATTCCAAGCATTTTGGTATATAATGTATTGGGGTTATTCATTTTGGGACTTTTTTAGACTTGAAAGAAAATTACATGAAATTTGACCAAAGTTAGGTTGGACGTCCCCTTAACTCCTTCCATGCTACTGGCGGACATTCCTGCCCAGTGCATGAAATCTCAGGCCATTAAAATAAGTAAAATTTGAAGATATCTTACTAAACTTCCCTCTGTGAATTGCATAGACTTTCTGACCAATATTCTCATGAGTGAACTTGTCATGAATTTTTCATCAAATCGAGTCATGGCTGCTTCACTGCAGCCATGACTAGATTTGACGAAAAATATTTTAAAATTACTCAGCGGGTTAAGAGGTAAATAAAGTTCAACAGAAACATGATGTTTTCGAACCAAGGAGAACTTCTTTGTTTGCTGATATTATTGGTCGGAGGAAGTGTGCTTCATTTTCCAGATATAAGTTTCGGATTATGTATTTGTTTATTTAACGACACTTTCGATAGTCAGAATCACCTGGTTTCGGACAGTTTTACGGGTGGAGGGAGTCGGCATACCCAGAGAGAACAACCGAACAACGGCGAGCAACTATCTGACTCCCCAACGTATCATCTGCACAGGGTTAGCGGTGTATGAAGGTAAGTGCTCCACCGATGTGCAGTATACCTCGCCACACAGTGCCACCGTACCCCCGTGAGGGGTAATCGGTTCTACGTGCCTTGCCAAAGGACACAGCTCAGTTACCCCTGATCGAGATCGAACAGTGAAACTCTTGGTTTGAAGTCCGGCACTCTAACCACTGAGGTGCCGGGCCCTCTTTCGGATTATTAAGGCATCAACAAATTCTTCAAAACTGTACTTTGAAACAACCACAAGGTTCTTGTGCATTCCACCCCAAACATAAGGCTGTCATCTCAATAAAACTAATACATTAAGCTAGTACCTTTAAGAGTAGTGATCAATGCTTGGGGAAAAGGAATAAATTGAGCTACTTGGGTATAATAACTCATGAAAGTTAAGGAAATCCAGCATAAAAGTCCCAGTTGATTCTCCCCTCTCTAATCTGTGTCCCGAATTGCTTGAAGAGGAGGGGGAACTCTAAAACAAAAGCTGACGCATGACCTCTTTGGATTTGACGGTTTTTTTTATTTTACTCCTTGAACATATACAGTTAAAACTAGAAGTCCTGTCACGAACTGTACGCTTATCTAGGCTTATTTGTGCGTAGGAATTGCTCGCAATTGCCATATCGAATGGCATACAAAGCACGACAGATTCTCCTGGTTACTCATAGCAAACATAGGCAATGTCTGCCAATGGACCTCCGGGTTACCCGGAGGTCCATTGGCTGAAACATTGCTTGTACAGACCATATGTTGTGCACAGGATATAAGTACAGAATTTGATGGCCTTACTGTGGTCATAACGCGTAGATTAACGCGCAGATCGACGTGCTATTTGTGCGCATTTCATGACAGGACTTCTAGTTTTAACTGTATTGTCAGGTTTTTCTCTCTAAAATAATGACCAGTTATGTCTGAAAGCTGTAAAAAATGTGTTTGCAGCCATAAAAAGTGAAGAAACGTTGTTTCCCCGAATTAAAAAAAAAGTGAAGAAACGGCGTTCCCCCGAGCTAAACAGCGAGAGAACGCCGTGCCCACGCGTTCTCCCAACAAATCATCACGGGGCTCCAACTAGAACTTCAAGCTTTGATTATATCCCTTGATATGCAATGCAGCTAGAATTTTCCGCTGTTTTGGGAAGAACTAACCGCCCTGTGGCGTGGCGGCAGCTAGTTTGATACATATTGTCACCCAAGAGATGTCCGAAGGGACGGCAATTCCTCCACCGAATTTGTCGTTTTCCTTAACGCACGCGTCAGAATATCGCTCACCTTGACGTCGATAGCGCCGTTGTCGTCCATCTGGCCTGTAAAGCGTGAACCGAGACTCGTCAGTGAATAACACACGTCCACCAGTGGGCCAAGTGAAACCGATCTGGTGCATGAGCCCACAGTCATTGCAATAGACGTTGGGTGTAAGTTGCGGACCAACGTAGGGACGTCTTGGCCTTAAATTGAACCCCCGCAACCGATTCCTAACTGTTCTTGGGAACACTCGCCGACCATGAATGCTTACAATGCTCGCCGACCATGAATGCTGACTCGTCTGAAATCGGTTACGGAGGTGTGAAAGACGTATGTCTCTATCTTGACGTGGCGACGTAACGCGCAGACGTCCGCTGCTGTGACGGTCAGCTAATCTTCCTGTGGCTCTGACCCGCCCAACTAAATGAGCTATCGTTGACTCATGGACCCCCAACGTGCTGGGCGACGAGACGTTGCAATTGGCTCTGCATAATTAGAGCAAATAGCCCTACCCCTATCAATTTCGGACATTCGCGGCATTTTGCTTTTCAATCGAGTTGAAATTAAATTTTGTGCACGTGATGTGTACTGTTCAAAACTTCGATTGGGTATGGTTTTCAAGCCCACAGCACTGGCAGCAAACGCTAAAATGTATACAGTCTATTAAAAAATCGGTTAACTGATGTAGATCGTAATCTTACAGACATACAAGTACCAAATCCACCCCCAGGCGGGATAATCCACAGACAGTATAATTGATGTATACGTCTGTTAAACGTACAGGTGAGGTCTATTTATCAGCTTTGGTCGTTGCGACCAAAGCTGATAAATAGACCTCACTTGTATGCTTTACCGACGTTTTTTAACGGCTCTCAAAGTGTGAAATCTTTCAAATACATGTCCTGAAAAATATCAAAATATCCACTAAGATGCATGGAAATGGGGGTTTTGGGACCCTGGAATTTAAATTTTTCATACCGACGTCCATCCATCGCCCGATCCAGCCCCCCCCCCCCCCCCCCCAACACTTTGAAAATTGTCCCGCCGCCCCTGGACATAGTTGATCTCCCAGATATGTGAGAACTAGCGGGCTGACCCGTCTCGGGAAGCGTAGGCATGCCGGACAATTTTCGTTAGTGGAAGAGATTTAAAGGAAAGTAAGCACCCTTTAATTTTCTAAAATTGTGGGAATTTCATATAAAGATTGAAATTTCGAAATGTTATCGAATATGTATCACCGACGTGTGCATCATTTCACAAACGTCAGGCATTTTCTCGTAGAGTAGTAAGTAGTATACAAATACAGAAGCTGACTTTTATAATTTTTCAACATTCAGTTTGAACGTTTAACTCTAATTCTCTGTTCTCAATTCCTAAGAAAAAGTCTCAACTATACTTTAGCTCGGGTAACACTACTACCCCGTAACTACATTTAATATCATGTAGCCCATGAAGAGCTACAATACTCCAAAGTATAGTTAATACCAACCAAACGAGCTGATAGACTGTCAGTTAAAAGTTAGGGCTGGAACATCTGTCAGGTTAATTCGGGCAGAACTATTCAAAGTTCAGGTGATTCTAATATACTATTTAGGAATGGCAGAAAAAAAACCCTCACGGAAAAAAACCCTCAGAGAAAAAACCCTCAGGAAAAAAACCCTCACACAAAAAACAGGGGTCGGAAAAAAACCCTTAACTTTTTTGGAAGGTAACTAAAGGGAAGGTAACTAAAACTTTAAGTAAAACAACAGAAAAGACTTTTTCACACATTTCCACATTTATTCGTTGCATATAAAATGAAATCATACATAATGGAGAACCCTAAATCAAACATAATGTATTATATAATAAAGGCGATTAAAATTGTATCAAAATGTCTTTCCTTTGGAGAAAAATGTAGTATCAAAAATGGTTGGCAACACACAATCTTTTCAGTCTGTCAATCATCACTTTTCCATTTCTACGAATTCTTTTTTCTGGTCGTTCTCCAACAAGATGTTGATTGATAAATGGTATCATGTGCATTGGCATTGTCCTGTTGAAAGGCCAAAATGACTTTCCATATAGAAGGATGGTTGTGGCCCAAAAGTTGTTGGAAGCCATAATCCCACCCCTCACACAAATTGTTTGTTCGAGCACCGTCATTCAGTGTTGGATAGTTCACAATTCCAAATTGAGGGTGGATATAACGGCGGAAGTCTACGCATTCTAACTCTTGGTATACCATCACCATTGTTGTCTTTGTTGGTGATTTTCCTACTCCCTACTACCAGTCCTTCCATCCTCCTCGCCCTTTCGCCCAGCTTCCCAACTTTCAAGACATGCTGTTTTATATTCTCCTGCATTAACGGCTTCCCAATCTCCCAGACTAACATGTTATTACAATCCTCTAAATTCTTTCCCTGGCATAGATATAATGTATTATAATGCAAGTGTAAAGAGAGAGATAGAGAGAGGGGTAGAGAGAGGGGGATCTGAGTAGCTTAGAAAAGTTTATACTCTTGCCTCTACGTTAGTTTTTAGTTTTCCAAGACAATTCAATGAACCACGGCTGCTACATTCCCACGGAATAGAATTTTTTGAAGTTCTCTTTTTTGTATACAAATGGCCATCAAATGCTATCTTATGACCACCTTTATTATTTGGTATAACCTCCATGCTGACAAATTGTTAACTGAATTGTGAATGAATGAATGAAAAGTTTCTGCGCGCCGAACTGAATTGTGAATGAATGAAAAGTTTTTGCGAGCCGAAAGCGCACAGGGACGATGTGGGGTTGAAATCCTTGCGACCCTAATAACTTTATTTGCTTTATTGCTTTAGTTGCTTATAAATCCACGAGAGTCGGGAGCGAGAGCCAATAATCTTATTAAGTTTGAGTGGGAAACTGGCAGTACGATAGTGGGTTGAGATCTGAATTGTCTGGAATTTTTCTCAATTTTATAACCTGCAGAGCATTGTTATTCGAAGACTAAAACAACAGAAAGTGTTTGAAGTCATTTGTGGCTTCCATGTATTCAGTAGAGCTGTAGGTTAACCGAAACCGAACCGAGGTTTTTAGTTTTTTTAAAAAACCGAAACCGAAACCATCGACATCCCGTAATCTAAGGTTTTTCGTTTTTTATTAAATACTCTCTTGCTGCAGAAATTCACAGAATGTAGCCATCCCAGAGTAGTGAGAGTACCCAGACACTGCCAATGGCAGTGTCTGGGTACTCTCACTACTCTGGGAAGGCTACATTATGTGAATTTCCGACATATCAGTTTAGCTGTGTTTGCAGCTTTCCTCAAGTTGCTTATAGGTGTCAGACCTCGAAAAATGGCCAAGCACAATAAAAGTTCTGTATATTTAGGTAATTATTATATTGGCCTTCCTGATTCTTCATGTATTATAGCTTATTTCGGGCATTCATTGAGTTTCACTCAATTCACTACCATTCAGTTATGACTCCGGACATAAGAATGAGTTTTATTGAATTTTACTTGGCCTCATGAACAAACCGAAAACCGAACCGAACCGAGGTTTTTCTCCACCTGAAAAACCAGAACCGAAACCGAACAAGAAATTTAAAAACCTACAGTATTCAGATATGATAACTGATCATTGCAGTTTACAGAAATTCTCATTTTTGTAAAAGTTGTTTTGATTGCTTCAATGAGGCATTACTTCAATAGATATCACAACCAGTAGATGTTAGGATTACAGACACAGCAATAATACAAAAACTACAAGAAAATTGCATAAAAGGTGAGGGTTTTTCCGACCCGTGTATTTTGAGTGAGGGGTTTTCTCCTGAAGGGGTTTTTCTGTGAGGGATTTTTTTCCGTGAGGGTTTTTTTCGGACACCACTATTTAGCAGCGAATTAGTTCCAATCAGAAAGGTTGTTTTATCTCAATATGTGGAACCGATTAACTATTGCATCAGAAAATAGATTTAACACCTATCCTAATAATTAAAATTCGGTTAATGAAATAAATTTCATATAGAAAATAACATTAAATTGTATTTTGCTTTCGGAATGTCAAAATGCACTTAAATATCTGCCTACACCAAACCATGAGCTGCAGTTGTTAACACAGTTTGCAATGTTTAATGTAAACAATTTGTAGGTTTTAACTGAAACCACAAATGAATTTGTGATTCCAGTTCTCTTATGTCACTGCCAACGAATAAAATTTTATTTAAAACTCGTTGCTAGCTCAAAGGGCTAAAAAAGCTAGTTAAGTCAAGATTCAAGAGCTTAGAGAGCTCACTTCGTCACAAACCGTATCTTTCTCTATAAATATCAATATCAGAATGACTAGCATGTTTATTTACAAACTAATCAACACTTATATATCTTATATAACTATTTAATAATAATAATAGTAATAATAACAATAATAATAATAATAATAATACAATTTATATAGCGCAAACATATTACAATGATAAAAGTTCCAAGGCGCTGAACTACATCACAGAAACTTTACAAGATAAATAAATACATTACAAAGGTAACTGAAACATTATATTAATCAACATCGGGATAAGGCCACACAAAATAAATTAATTGATTCTCAGGCAATGTTTTTTTTTCAAATCGGTGAGGAAGGGACGGTTTTATTTTTAATTTTTATTTTTCTTTTGCAAAGTGAGCAAACATGGATTTCGGCTATCGTTTTACACACATAAATATAGAAAGTGCATATTTATACAAATAATTTGAAAAATAAAACATTCCTCTTAAAAAAAACTGTAGGTACTGCAATGCAAAGGCCTCATATTCTTTCGATGCTCCTCATATTATCTTTGAATTAAAAGTTTTTAATCTATGGGGATTTGCCTCGTTGCAATTTATGGGAGAGTATAGGCACTCTCCCATAAATTGTAACAAGGCAAACATGTTGGAGATGCAACTAAATATATACACATCAATCACAAAATGTAAAACGTTTCGGGTCTCCCTGAGTTTGTACTAATACTGGAAGACATTGAAAGACAATAAAAATCTCAAACGAGGGAGTTCAAATTCAATGAGGGATTGCCTGAGAATCAAAACACTTTTTTACCTTAAAATATTTTAAATAGATAAGATTTTAACTTTTATTTGAAAACTGGAAGAGATCAGGCCACTCTCACAGATGCAGACAACTTATTTCAGATAATTTGCCTCCTTCATTTCCAGCTGCACCCTAGCATATTATTGACTAAGAGAACAAACTCGATTCTTTTCGTGTTAATCGGATCGACTATTTCTGAAAAAAAACTGAAATAAATCCCCTATCTCGTACGTCAGTAAAACAAATACTACTCATATACTATTTTACCCCTTTACCCAACGTAACGGCCAAAACCGGCCAGCGCTATTCTCAAAATTCGCCAATTAATTTTCATTATTTTTTCATTTTTTGTCTCAAAACATAGGTTATGACCCCTGGTTGGAACGAGCTCGTCAAGCTCGTTCCATTGAGGGGTCATAACCTATGTTTTTAGAACAAAAATGAAAAAATAATGAAAATTAATTGGCGAATTTTGAGAATAGCGCTGGCCGGTTTTGGCCGTTACGTTGGGTAAAGGGGTAAAATAGTATATGAGTGGTATTTGCAGGAAAGTTATTCAAGAATTTTTATTGCAAGTGTCGTCTGCTTTTCATGTTAGGTAAAGGGCTAAAGATAAGCACCCTATTCATTGACATAATTTGTACCTGGAAGGAAAATGTTTACATTACTTTTTGTTTATTTATTGGGATCAATGACACTTTTAACAGTCTGGATCATACCTTGTTGTATAAATTCACGGGTATCCTGATTAACACTCTGTAATTTATCATCCTGGCACAAGCATGGTTAGCATTGGCTGAAGGCAAGTGAACCGTAGGCATACAGCATGTCGACCATAGATGTACAACATGTCAACGTAACGCTTACTTTCAACCAGTACTAACTGCTTGTGTCAGGATGGTAAATTACCGAGCCACTAAAATTACTCGCCATTGGTTAGTGGTTCTCTCCGCATATTCCGACTCCTTCCATCCGTAAATTTGTTCGACATGATATGATCCAAGCTGTTGAAAGGGACGTTAAACCCTAATAAACAAAAAAAAACTATACACATTTGCCCTTTTTTATGTACCAAATAAGTAGATGGGTAGGAGTGATCCTTAACAAAATGTGAGTAGTATATCTGAGAATGTCCAAAGGGCCGATTTTTACAGAAGAGTCGATGGCATAAAATACATAAGTACACAACAGCCGTTTTAACCCTTTACCTAACATGAAAAGCAGACGACACTTGCAAAAAATATTCTTGAATAACTAATTTTTTTCATTTTTTGTCTCAAAAACATAGGTTATGACCCCTCACTGGAACAAGCTCGACGAGCTCGTTCCAATGAGGGGTCAGAACCTATGTTTTTGAGACAAAAAATGAAACAAATAATGAAAATTAATTGGCGATTTTTGTGAATAGCGCTGGCCGGTTTGGACCGTTACGTTGGGTAAAGGGTTAATAATATGCACAGTAAGATGTTTGAGTATTCCTATTAAAATGCACTCTTCGTAGCTTAATGTACTTACTTCACGTGATATCTCAGTGTTATGGGAGTCATGCATCTCTATGGATGAGGATTTCGAACTAACATCGCTGCCAACAAAGTTATTCTTTTACGGAGCAATTGATTGGATGTCGTACAAAAACAAAATGAAAGAGTCAATGACTCTGTAGCTCAACTTGGATATGACAGGAATTAGTACTTGCTGTGACCAAGACAACTGAATAAAGAATATGACAGGAATTAGTATTTGTTTTGGCCCAGTCAACAATAATAAAAGAATTACAAGGTGACTGTAATGGACTACAGATTAAGACCAATCATTGTAGATTATTATTTTTGTGTGGAAATTTTCAGTCCCAAACAAAATATTTTCCGACTAAAATTTTTTCTTCTTCTTCTTAAAATTGACCAAAATGCATCAAAACACAAAAAACTAATTTCCGGATTTTGGTCCAAAATTTTCTAAGTCCCACCCGGACCCCTAATTTGCATAATTTATTCACGAGAAAAACTCTGTATTATATGTAATGTATCCCATGGTACTAAACATTCATACAAAAATTTATTCAAATCAGATCTTTCATTTGGAAGTTCTGCGCAAAAATCTGATTGCACTTAATTTTGAACAAAATGGCTGCTAGCGTCCATCTTGAATTTCAGACTGGACCCAAAAACACTCCTTCTCGTCCCACAGTGATAACAAAGGTACCCAAGAAGTTTCGTGAAGATCGGTTCATAAATACGGCCTCTAGCCCGAGCCGTATTGGGATTTGCACTCATCGTGCTGAAAGTAAGACTAAATAAATCAAAGTTAGCCTAATTTGCATAATTTACGCACAAGAAAAAAACCTGTAATATATGTAATGTATCCCATGGTACTAAACATTCATACAAAAAATTATTCAAATCAGAGCTTTCATATGGAAGTTCTGTACAAAAAACAGATTTCGGCATCGTCGGTACAAAATGGCTGCTGGCAGCCATCTGGAATTTGGGACTGTACCCAAAAACACCCGTTCTCGTCCCACGGTCATAACAAAGGTACCCAAGAAGTTTTGTAAAGATTGGTTCATAAATACGGCCTCTAGCCCGAGCCATAGCAGCTTGGCACTTACAGCTCTGAAAGTAACACTAAATAAATCAAAGTTAGTCTAATTTGCATAATTTATGCACGAGAAAAAAACCTGTATTATATGTGATGTATCCCATTGTACTATACATTTATACAAAGCTTTATTCAAATCAGAACTTTCATACAGAAGTTCTGTACAAAAAACTGATTTTTGCATCATCGGTACAAAATGGCCACTGGCAGCCATCTTGAATTTTGGACCACACCCAAAAACACTCGTTCCCGTCCCAGGGTCATAACAAAGGTACCCAAGAAGTTTCGTAAAGATTGGTTCATAAATACGGCCTCTAGCCCGAGCCATAGCAGCTTGGCACTTACAGCTCTGAAAGTAACACTAAATAAATCAAAGTCAGTCTAATTTGCGTAATTTACGCACGAGAAAAAAACCCGTATTATATGTGATGTATCCCATGGTACTAAACATTTATACAAAACTTTATTCAAATCAGAACATACATACAGAAGTTCTGTACAAAAAAACTGATTTTTGCATCATCGGTACAAAATGGCCGCTGGCAGCCATCTTGAATTTCGGACCACACCTAAAAACACTCGTTCCCGTCCCAGGGTCATAACAAAGGTACACAAGAAGTTTCGTAAAGATCGGTTCATAAATACGACCTCTAGCCAGAGCCATAGCCAATTGTTGACGTACGGACAGACGGACAGACGGACAGACGGACAGACGGACGGACGGACAGACGGACGACGGACGACGGGCCATGACAATAGCTCAAATTTGACTTCGTCAAAGTTGAGCTAAAAATGAAAGCAGAAGGAGTTGCTTCCCTTCGTCCGTTTTCACGCGGCACACAAACCATTTGCGCGGCCCCAGACTTGAACAAAGATGACTCAAAAATCGTCGCAAATAAGTTCCAGACTATTTAGAGGTTGGTCGAGTGATAGATAGCCGGGAAGAATATCAGGGGGAAAAACACATAGCTTGATGGGCCTGCTGCAGAACGGACGCGGGTGTGTGGATGTAGCGAGTGTAGCAGTCAGAGGACCATCTCCCCAGTGTCTGGATGAGATGGTCCTCCAACCGTGACTGACAAGCAGAGGTAGAAGCCCCGGAACGAAAGCTATGACCGGAATACTGATCGGGGGGAGTGCCACAAAATTGCAAGAGAGACTTGAGATGATCAATGAAGTAGGGACGGCTGAGGGGCTGAGCATGTTCCGTTAAAAATAAAGGGTCATGAGGGTGGGCCCCCAAACCCTGCCGGAGTGCCAGGTAGCGGTGGAGAAACGTAATCGAACAAAAAAAATGATTGGTGCGGAAATAGCGAATGGGGACCCCCAATCGAAAAGGATCGGTTTTGGACGCTGGCAGAAGGAGAGTAGCCATATGGCCATCACTGGAGAAAGTAAGGTGGTGCAATGAGAGATGGATGGATGGATCGAAAGTGAGAGAAGCGGTCGTAAACTCTCCACAGCGAAGAAATCCAAAAAAGGCTACCAGAAAAGCCGTTTGGAGCAGAAGATTGGTGTAGGGAGAAAAAGGCTGACTCTGCAGAGTATGAATAAGTAGGGACAGGATACTGCAGGTGATGGGGAGTCGTAAACGAGGAGGCGAATTCCGTTGTTTGCGAATGGCCTTGAGGGTGGGAGCCAGGCGATCCCAAGGGGAACCCGTAGGGGATACTAGAGGGTTAGAAAGGCCCTGGGAGAGATAGTGGTAGCGGACCCCAGCAAGATATAATTTAATAGTGCTGTGCGCAAGGTGTAGTGAGCTGAAGCAAAAAGCAATGAAGTGCAAAAGCATTTGTTCGCCCGGATGAGGGGGAAGAGACACGGAATACTCCGGGTAATAAAGATGAATAAAATGCTGGAATAGAGTAAAACCGGAAAGGTACGCCTTCCGGGTAGAGTCTGAGATGGAATGATGCCACAAAAAGTCAATCACACTGTTCAGTCCATGAGAACTTCGGAAGCTGGAGGGCACGGATACGGGAGAGCGTCTGCATCTGGAGCGAGAATGCGGAAGTCCTGTGAAAAACGAGAGAGAGAATCAGCAATAGAATTAGACGAGCCTGGAATGTGTCGAGAATAAAACATGAAATTGGAAGACATAGCACAGTAAGTGATTCGACGCATTATCTGCATGATGGCAGGAATCGGTGAACGGCCTTTTCGGATAATATGAACTGTGGCTTCGTTATCGCAGAGAAATATGATGCGCTTGCGGGCCCATAGGGGGCCCCAGAGCATGGCGGCCACAGCAATGGGGTATAACTCCATAAACGCCATGGAGCGATGTTGAGGTAAAGAAAGGTCAGAGGGCCAACGGCCTTGGAACCACTTACCACCGAGATATCCACCGAAGCCAATGGTAGAGCTGGCATTAGTGAACAGGGCGAGATCGGATGATGTGGTGAATGCTGCCTCCAGGAACATGGAGGCTCCATTCCAGTGGGAAAGGAAGAGGTGCCACATAGCCAGGTCGCGACGACATTGAGCGGAGATGGTGACGTGGTGCCAAAGTTCGGACACGGAAGAAGAGAGCTGAATGAGGTACGAAATGAAAGAGCGTCCCGGAACCACGACACGACAGGCAAAACTGAGGTGGCCTAAGAGGCGAAGTAATTGACGTTTGGTGCAGGTCTTTTTATGAGTGAATAGGAGCACCAACTCTGAGATGCGTGAAACTTTAGCAGGGGGCAGGCGGACTTCCATGCGATCGGTGTCAAGGATGATCCCGAGGTACTCCAGGCAATGGGATGGCCCCACGGTTTTGGAAGAGGATAAGGGGATGTGTATGGAGGAAAACACATCCATGAATGACTGAAAAACGGGCTGCTGATCGGTCAAAGGGGGTGAGATAACCAGAAAGTCATCGAGCAGATGGAGCAAATTAGGAAGGTGGTAGATTTCAGTGCCTATCCAGCAAATAGCCTGAGACAGCTGGTCGAAGATCTTGGGGCTAGAGCGAGAGCCAAAAGCAAGGCGCGTGTGAAAGTAGTGCTTTCCCTCCCATTGAATACCATGGAGGTGCCACAGGGAAGGATGAATTGGGATGAGTTTAAAAGCCGATTGAATATCGGCCTTGCAGAGCCATGCGAGGGGGCCCAAGTCCTGAATCACCTTAATAGCATGGTCAATAGTCACGTAACACATAGAACAGTTTGCCCTGTCGATAAGGGAATTGAGAGAGCTGTGATCAGTAGAGCGGTGAGGGGCGGAGAGGTCGACAATGAGACGTGGTTTTCTGGAAAATTTACCCTCCACCAGACCAATAGGATTGATACGATAGGTGGGAAAGGGAGGAATATCGAAAGGGCCGAGGAGAAACCCGGCCGCGACATCTGAGGCCAAAAGTGTTGTCACGACGGCAGGATTAGCGACAGCAGAACGAAGGTTGG
Source organism: Pictodentalium vernedei (assembly GCA_031216915.1). NCBI lineage: Eukaryota > Metazoa > Mollusca > Scaphopoda > Dentaliida > Dentaliidae > Pictodentalium > Pictodentalium vernedei. The sequence continues at coordinate 774,803,003 of CM062297.1, forward strand.
GCAGGACCAACGAGGTCCCCGGTAGGCTCTGGAGACCGGTGTGAAACCCATGAGTGAGGCCGGTAATTAATGAGTGGGCAAAGGCCCTGTCAGGGTAATGCTCAAGTGCCAAAGCCAGGCAAGCGACGTTGATGGGAGTGGTGGCCCCGGCGGATGGTAGGTGAGGAGTGGCAGTGGGTACTGGCAGTCATTTAGATGATTTGCTAGTGGAAGGTAGCCGCGAGAAATTTTTGGGGCAGAGCAATTGAGGATGTGGTGAACGACAGATTGCACAGAGATGAGCGTATTTGCAAGTGGCCCCAAAGGAACACCCCCGTGAAGAATTGAACTTTAAGCAGATCACTGAGGAGGAAGAGGGTGGGAGCCCAGAACTGGGGGGAGCAACAGCAGGTGGTGGAAGGACAGGCTGGCTGGCAGTTGAGCGTGGCAAAGTCCCCAGCGGGCAGAATTTGGACAAATGATCGGTACCTTGGCAGAAAAAACATGTGTGGGTCTTTTGGCCTGCAAAAACAGAGCAAAAAATATGGTAGTCACGAGCCGCCCAGTTGACCTTTTCTTTCCGTTGCACCCAGGCAGCTGCTTTAGCAGAGAAGGCCAAATGATACCGATAGAACAGATCGCCATACTGAGCGGCCATGGCGATCATATCCGACTGGTATGCGTCAAGTTCAGCTCGGCGGCCTGTGAAAACCTCGCAAATGACATTTTTATACTTATTGAAAGCCCTAATAAATTCCGGTAGTGTGAGTGGCTTGGATAAGCGAGGGTCGTGTCGAAAATCAACTGAGCTCCGAGAGCCCGCGGAGTCCAGAGCGGGCATGATCAACCGGGCCAAATTGACATCTTTGCCAGTCAAAATATCCCGGCGAAGACTGGGACTGATGTCCACATCAATGTCTGGCAAGGTGGAAAGGGGCACGCCCGGGGAATTGAGTAATGAATGTAAAGAAGGGTCAATGAAGACAAAATCTGAAGTACCTGGATGAGGTGGAATAGCACTGTCAAATGGAGGTGATGAATGATATGGATTGTGGTGGCAGGTCGCGGATTCTGACACAGGTGGGACAAAACACGGTGTGGATTGTTGCTGGAAATTAGTCAGAGTGGATTGAATCGATGCCAAAGTCAGTTCAATAGAGGCAATCTGAGTTTGTTGCCGACTAAGTTGGTGATGCACGGCACTAATGTCCAACGAATCACAGGAGGCGTGCACTTGAGTCGAGGCATGGATAGTCGACAAAGCTGTTGTGGGTGGAGTCCTGTCCACGGAAGGAAAGCCCCGGCCTGACAAAAAGTCCCAAGAAGCCACAGATGGCGCTGCGGCAGACTGTGCGGAGGAAGGCACAGGAAAAGTACGTGGAACCTGCTGTATCTCTGTAATGGAAGAGGCGTACTCCGAGTGTGTGGCCCTGGAAGTGGGCAAGGGCCTACTAAGTAGTGACGGGTAACAGAGTGGTCCGTTATACACAGTGGTGAATGTCCTGTTAGTAGATGTGCCCAGGATGGCAGAACTTCCAGAAGAACGAGCACTAGTTGTCATGGAAAATAAAGCCGCTGATAAAGAGGGAAGTGTCCTGAAGCTGGTGGTGGTTTCACCCCTCCTATGCACTGATGCAGAAAGGTCCCAAGGATGGTCAGACTGATGGAGCAATGGAGGTACAGTTCCGCCTGGGACGAAGTCCGGAGTGGATTGCTGGCCTAACAACACTGAAGAAGATGTGGAGGTGGCATTGTCTATTATAGCTGCAGCGTCGGTATCACGACAGTGGCCAACGTTGTCTGAGTACAACTGTACTAAAAGTGTCTTTTTGGTCGAGGGGTGTGTCCGAATTCCTGCGTGTTGCAACTCCACGCGCCAACGAGCGGTAGTCCAATTGCGTGGGTCATTGAGCTCCAGTTGTTTCCTCCGAGAGCGAATGGGTTTAAAACGCACCGCACGTGAAGGTTGAAGAGAAGAGTTCGGCACTGCCACTGGAGAACGTCGTAGCGTGGACGAAAGCACGTGCGACCTGTTGTCTGTTGTAGTGCAGGTAACACCTGCCGAAGATGACATGCCCTGTGACACGGGCACCTTTTGTGAAATCCGTGGAATCCATGTGAAGTCAAATGAACATACTGTGTGGACACGAGAATTTAGTGCGTGCAAAAATAGCACGTGCAAAAACAGCGAGTGTCACAATCCATAGCCCGTGCCAACAGCGGGTATTGTTCATGAAGCATGTAATTCAAAAATCTTGAGAATTCCGTAACACTCAGTTCGTAAATTATTGAGATAGCGAAGAAGTCTTTAACTACATGTTGGAGCAATGTCAATCCAGGAGGAACTGAGGAATCCATAATGAAAGAGTGAATAGAAACAAATATAAATGATATAATGTGAATTTTTAAAACGATATGATAATAAAGACAATTGAACTGAGAACACAATAGGAGATGACAATGCGATTACTGAAGCAAAACTGACTGAACAATGGGCTATGTTGAGGGGTGCAAGGTGAGTCACGTGATATTTCACTGTCCTTCAATTGGATGGAACTGCTGCTGAGGTACAGCTGTGTCGAATGGGTTATCTGGGAAAATCAATAATACCAAGTAAAGTTGAACTTTTACTGACCTGTGTAAGAGAAAACAACACCTGCACCAGGGCATTTGAAGGTTAGGGTGAATATGACAGTACCGATGTAGCCAAAACTAATTAGAAGCCAGCTTGGGTGGGCCACAAACTCAAGGAAACTAAGTTTCCCAAGAATAGCCGTGTTTTTAGAATACGCGTAACACTTCGACTTTATGCAAAAAGTGAGAGACTCTGAATACTTTTGAATGTTTCATTTTCAGAGGACGCTAAGTTTGGAGGACGCTAAGTTTGGAGGACAAGACATTGTGTGTGCTTTAGTAAACTTCATAAAGCTCAAAAAGAAACGAGATATAAATGTGCTGAGGACTGGAGCACTTTGAGAAAAACCCCTAACAGAGTACAACCATAGTCACACTGTCCACCTACTAGTTGGCATAAGCGAGGCCCGAAATCGGACCATATTAAACATATGATCTGAGGCGTTGCGATGATAACATAACGAGGAGATGTGAATTTTATCTGTCCTGACTACATGGGAATGGAGGCAGGCAGGCAGGCATGGAAAAGGTTGGGGTTGCAAGGGTACGGACTTTATAGTGAGCCCTTATATTCCTCTTCAGACTCGGGCAGTCTTATTTAATTAGCACGTACTACATGTATATTCAAAGAGGGTCACACTGGGTTTCGACAGACCAACAGTGGGTGTCAAAAACCTCCATTTGTACGACCGACTGTGTGTATTAATCGAATGGTGCGATATTTGAGAGAAGTACTTCGCCAGTTATACACTTTTATACAGTGGAGATTATTATTATTCCTGGTTGGAGAGGGTGTGGGATGGGGAAATCTCACCCGAGGGCAAGATATTTGGGCCAGACACGAGGCTTGTCGAGTGTCTGGACCAAACATCTTGTCCCGAAGGTGAGATTTCCCCATCTCACATCCGCCCCCATCAGGGGTAATTTCCCCCCCCCCCCACCCCCAACAAAACAATCTGACGTCATCAAAAGTAATCCAGGGGCACGTGCAGCTATATCGAACAATTATGTTGTCCATTTCTGAAAAAAAACTGATTTGCTTATCGGAAAGAGCGCACAGACGTTTTTTTTATATACTGCAGGTATATACCATGAAATTAAATCCTAGCGCCAGCAAGACAGAGGTTAATGATTTGTAGCGAAATGAACATTGACACATTCCGATGACAACATATTGTGAATTCAGCAGTGTATTCGCATAACTTTTCGTTGGTGGAATTTCGTGCAACTCGCTCCACTCATTATGACGTTCAGCCAAATATTCATATAAAAGAGTCCTTTGGTTTTGCGGTCTGTGTTTTTATTTCTATTTTATTCGACAAACGCTCGTCTACTAATATTTCCGAAACGTGACACCATCTTGTTTGTTTACAGAAGAACGTGCGCTGATTGAATAGTCCTGCCCCCATTAAATATGCTAATAAGCCGGTCACGTGGGTCATGTGAGAAAGATATCTATTTCACATGGCCATCTCACATGAGACACGTATATCTTTCATTGGAAGTGGGGGAGAAAACGAACATTAACATCCTCATTACTTTTTCAGCCAATCACAAAAGGTAAATATCAAATGTTGATATATATACATTATCATGACCATGTGCATGTCCTGTAATTTGTCTCAGATTCGAGGTAGTGTTTACAATCATAACGCAACGAGCCAGCCAGGGCGAGTTGTTTTCCGATTGTAAACACGGCTGAGAATCTAATACAAATTACAGGACATGCATTTGGTCATGATAATACATTTGTCTAACAATCCCGTTACATAAAGCCCGTTTTCTATGTTTTTCAGTTTAAATTGGGTTGAAATTTGTCAAAATTTTGAATTTCATATTTTAATGCGTAATAACAATGCATATATTTGATAGTACGGTGTTTACAGGAAGTTGAATCTGCCTGATACAGAATCGGAACGGGGGCTGATAGAAACGGGATTTTTTCTGAGTTTTAGGGTGCAAATTAAGTTGCTGGTTAGATAATTAACTTCTCCTGCCAGGCCCCTCTTGGGGCATTATCAGAAAGCTGTGCCTGATTCGGCTTTTGATGAGCTTGACTCTGAAACTCCAATTCCGGCGATGTGTCGACTGAAAATTATTTGAGGGGAGTGGCATGGGTAGCATACTTAATGCAAGGTGTTTATACAATACATTCATTTCGTATGACAAACAGGGGTTTTTACGAACACATATGAAATATGGATACCCGCTGTGATTTAAAGATTCATACAGCAAAGTCGTAATATTCCACGGTGTCCTATTGTAAAGAGATTGTCAAAAAATGTATTGCTTATCTATTATATAAATGGGGGTGTGTGATTCAGTACCACCTAGAAATTCAAGCTTTCTTTATCTTCATTGATATGGAATGGAACTTTAAATGTTTCGTCGCACTGGCTGAGCAACCAGTCCTGGTTTGATACATTTAAGGAACTATTTATTTTATGAACTTTCTATTTAAATAATAATTAACCCTTTACCCAACGTAACGGCCAAAAAAAGCCAGCGCTATTCTCAAAAAATCTCCAATTAATTTTCATTATTTTTTCATTTTTTGTCTCAAAAACATAGGTTATGACCCCTCATTATCTATGTTTTTGAGACAAAACATGAAAGAAATTAGTTATTTAAGAATTTTGTTTGCAAGTGTCGTCTGCTTTTCATGTTAGGTAAAGGGATAAGGTGTGTTAGATATGCTTGAGGCTGTTCCATCAGGTACTGAACAACGTGACGTTTTTTAACGTTGTGATGACGTCCGCGGTGCCTAATATTCAGTCAATAAAAATGAAAGCTCAAGAAACCCTTGCTTCACTAATAAGTCTATTCCCCCTACTGCAAATAACAGGTTTTGTCGGGAGAATTTACCCATTTACTGTATACCCACTGGTATTATAGGGAGGTGGCGGGGAGGGGGGGGGGGGGACTTAACTTTTTTTGGACAGTATATTTCAGACGCTTGGATCTAAAACATAGGCGACGGACTATTTAACCCTTTACCTAACGTAACGGCCAAAACCGGCCAGCGCTATTCTCAAAAATCGCCAATTAATTTTCATTATTTTTTCATTTTTTGTCGCAAAAACATAGGTTATGACCCCTCGTTAGAACGAGCTCGTCGAGCTCGTTCCAACGAGGGTTCATAACCTATGTTTTTGAGACAAAAATGAAAAAAATTAGTTATTCAAGAATTTTTTTTGCAAGTGTCGTCTGCTTTTCATGTTAGGTAAAGGGTTAATGGCTAGATCGGTTTGGGAGCTTGATCCCGCACTTTTAAAAGACAGATCTGCGCATATGTCGCCTTCCACATTGAATACACTGGGATAATACTAAAGCCACTATAATAATAGCGATTTTCATTCTCCTTTTGCAATTTCGATATAATGTGTTGGCTCTACGTTTTGATTTGCCACAGAACAAAGACAATAAATAGTCGGAGCTGGCAGCTGCTCGTCGTTGCTCGGTGGTTCTCTCCGGATACTCCGGCTTCCTCCATCCGTAAAAATGTCACCGACACCATATGACCTTGGCTGTTAAAGTGTCGTTAAACCTTATAAATAAATAAATAAATAAATAAATAAATAAATAAATAAATAAATAAATAAATAAATAAATAAATAAAGTCCCCTTATCTTAGTTTAATGTCAGGAATGGAACATATAATCTCTAAATATAATTTTGACGCAACGAACCACTGAGTCAAAATTATATTGAGTTATTCTATATTCCAGTCTTCATATTGGTCTCATTGTAGGTAGTGGTTGTACTAAGTAAACGGCAAGGCTCACATTAGAGACATCAAACCATGTTGGGGATTGCAAAATGGGATGAAACTTTAATATTATTTACACTACCACAACGCCCAGAACGTGTGAAGATGGTATAAAACAGCAATTTACATTTGATACCTTTTTAAAGTCGGTATTGACTGACTCCGACTTATTTATTGGATGAGCGAATAGATTTTTTAAAGACTGGCCGTTTCTGTACTTTAAATCCTGCAAGTCAATTCAATGGCATCAGTTTCGGACAAAAGTCCATATTCGTTATTTGGGATAGGTGCGCCGTGGCTCAAGTGGTTGTAGCCTAGAACTTCAAACCGAATGGTCCACAGTTCGATCATGACCACCGGTAACTTCGTTTTGTCCTGGACAAGGCACTTAATGCCGATTGCCAACGCGGGGCACGGTGGCGTTGTGTACTAATGTGTACTGCACACTGCAAAAAATATAGGTTCTCTTTAGAACCAAAACTGGTTCTAATCTTGTCCCTGAGATGGAACCAATTCTGTTTAAACAGTATTTATTTCAAATCAAATACATTTACCAAGATTAGCGTTCAATTTTAACAGAATATTACATGAACTGAAGTAGATTCAGCAGTAAACTTGGAGCTTATTTAACGCAGTCGCCAGACATTTTGAAACAAAGGAGATATGAACAGCTGGCATATCGAACCAGTTTTGGTTCTGTATAGAACCAAAACTGGTTCGATATGCCAACTGTTCATATCTCCTTTGCTTAATAATGATTTGAGACAATCTTGTATGAGCTCTAAACTTACGGCTGAAACCCCCTCAATTTATGTTTAATTCTGTTAATATTTAATGTTAATCTTTATAAATTTATTTGATTTGAAATAAATACTGTTTAAACAGAACTGGTTCCATCTCAGGGACAAGATTAGAGCCAGTTTGGGTTCTAAAGAGAACCTATATTTTTTGCAGTGCACATCGTTGGTTCACTTTCCTTCAGTCAATGCTGATCCTGCTTGTGAGAAGATAGTACGTTAGGGAGTCTGAAAGATACTGTTCGATGGTTCTTACCGTGTCCTGATACCCAGCTTTCCACTTCAGTTGACTGTTTCAAGTGGACGGTTACCTCCCCATCAGCTAATTGCTTCACAGATAATCGGCCAAGTTTTGAGAAAAGTAATCAGATTTTACAGAAATTTGGACATCAAAGGAACAAAAGTCAAGACTTGTGTCTGACAGATATTTTTACCAGACAGTAGACACAATATCATATTTTCCGAATTGATGCGCTCCCTAGTCACCTGTCAAACCAAAAAGCGTACATAGATGCCAAAAGTCAATGGAAACACTGTTTTTAAACATTTTTAGCTTGAATGCACTGAGGAAAACAATACATTTTATAAATGACGGGGGAACAAAACTCATATGGTAAACTGGCAACATTCAACAATCACTATAATGGAATACGCTGAACTTTCAGATGCCACGCGCTTCCATAATGTAACTTTTGAACATTCGATTTAATCTTAGAAATTGTAAAACTTTCCCATCTCCGTAATGGTATCACAGTACTAAATATTTTCCCATAGGCGACCATTATAACGTTCAGGCGGAAAAAAATATGATCGCATCACTTTAATTTTGGCATTCAAATATCTCTGTCAAGTATAGCCCTTCAGACAACTTTTTCCATCTGAAAACAGGGGGTCATGCAACAAATAAGAGAGAAAAACTGACACAAAGGGAAGTACCGGTCATGTGCACATATTTTTCAGGGAATTCCCTACGAAAACACACAAAAAGTAAATTGTATTTTTTAGGTCCAAAAGTCATCAAATCACCCTCTTTTTATCAGGAATATTCAACAATAATGCAAGATGTCAATAGGATGTTTCAAACGTTTATTGAAACAATATATTTTCCCAAGGCTGTTTATTTTTTGAGATTGCATCATTTCCGAGTGCAGCATTTTAAGGCGGTTCACTCTAATTTCAATATTTAGTTCTGCGATACCTATAATCATCCCCAACCCTACCAAAGAGACATTTTATCACTTCCATAAGATAAAAGAGTCATTGCTGCATTAGAATTCAACTTTTGGCTTTGGCTGAGTCAAAAACATGGCAAATTTGCTCTTTAAGGAAAAGTGTCCAAACTTTGTCAAGTGGGCTTGAAAACTGGTATTGCCTCCAAAAGTTTTTTCTATCCTGTTTCTTTATACATTAACTGAGAAGGATGAGAATTTACAGCTTTCTTTAAAAAACTACCCTGATCCCAAAATAAAACTAAAATCTGCATCAGCACAAAATATTTTTAGAAAAAAATCTGTCTCATTTAACCATACTGTAAGCAAAACAGTGTCCCAACCCCCATGGAACAATATGGATGTCAATTTTGTTTCCACAATTGGGGATGCGGCTATATATTTCACCAATATGAAAAGACTCTACCACTTTATCCTAACAACTGATGTCAAATTTTATTCTACCATCTGATGTAGTAAAATTTTTCCCTGAATAGGACCCACCGGTATGCCCCTTTTCATCAAAATCTATGATATAATTCATAATTTAATTGATATTGACCCAAAAACAAACCTACTGTGATATGAACTTTCCCATCTGTAATAGTTTTTAAATCACAGTCTGGCTTCTGAAGACATTTCACATTGTGTTTGATGAATATTTTGCAAGTTTTGTAAAGGAAAAGCCTCAGTTTTCTCAGTAAAGGCATATAGAGTCATTGGTATGGCACTGACAAAACATAAAACAGTTTGTTTTCCAAAAGAATGACCAGTACGTGCTACTGTGATATCTCATAACACTGGTAAGATGCCTAAAACCATCAAATATTGATTCTATAGTGCTATGCTTATGCTGCAAATTCCCATAAGTGCACTTTCATAACCTTTGTTTTAAACCCCACAGACGCCCATTCTGGCAAAAAGCATGAAATTGTTGAAAATATGTTTCCAAAGAGGATGAATCAGACATTTGCTTCAAGAATATAGTGGTATTTGATTTTTAATATACTTTTGTGTGTGTGTGTGGGGGGGGGGGGGGGGGGGAAGTTAGTCAGCTGCCAATTATTGAAAATGTAGATCCAGGTAAGTGAAAAGCAAAGAAACACCATGTCTGATGAAGAGACAGACACACAGACAGACAGACATATAGGCTTGCAATCACACATGTAGGAGGTCTACATGAGAGTACTTAATGACATACAATGAAAAATATAGTGAAAGAGCCAGGGCGAGGTTGTTAAACTGAAAAATAACTCAGTGGACCATGAGTGCGGAAGCCTCAAAGTGAATCATAAGAAACTGAAAGTGTATGATACTAACTTCAGCCTCTAAAAACATACTGTTCATTCTTTCCAAATGTTTATCATCAGCAGAAGGGTTAAATATGTGTGGAAGGGGGGACTTGGTTCAGGGAAAGAGCAATATTTCACAACTGTCACTGTAAATTTATGTTGTATTAGGGGAACCATGACAGCATTAGTACTAGACAACTATATTGGTAGCTATGCACAAATGCCATTCACTCACATTTGTAATTTTATTATGTTATTTTCCACTGCAGCCCCACCCCCTCCTAAAATTTGTGTTCCAGGATACGCTTTCAATGGAGGAATTGTTTTCCAACATTTTGAAGAGCATAATATAGAAGAGAAAAACTTCTAAATAATAGTGAATAGAAGGGCAGTGTAGGTTTTCTGTCTGTGTTTGAATGGTGATTTGGGAGGGGGTTGGAAGATTTGGAATCCTCCCTGCCCCTAGTAATATGAGCAGAAACCATGGTTTAAATAAATATGTTAATAGGGTAAGATAGGCTGTTAGTTAGCAGCTGCCAGAGGTTATAGTGTGCTCCTGGAGAATACACTTGCTCAAGATGTGAATTTGCTTGCATGAACAGCATTAGTTTGGGAAATATATAGCTTTTATTGCTGACTGTGACAAAAATGTAACTTTTCAAAACAATAAAATAGTTTGGTAAGGTATGTGGTCCTCAAATAAATATTTAAATGTGAAATAATCCCCCAAAATAATAATTGAATCTGGTTTGGAAGCCAAAAAACATATTTCCTATAGGTATCACAGAACTAAATATTTTCCCACAGGCGACCATTATAACGTTCAGGCGGAAAAAAATATGATCGCATCACTTTAATTTTGGCATTCAAATATCTCTGTCAAATATAGCCCTTCTGACAACTTTTTCTGATCTGAAAACAGGGGGTCATGCAACAAATAAGAGAGAAAAACTGACACAAAGGGAAGTACCGGTCACGTGCACATATATTTCAGGGAATTCCCTACAAAAACACACAAAAAGTAAATTGATTAAAGTCTAAAAGTCATCAAATCACCCTCTTTTTTATCAGGAATATTCAACAATAATGCAAGATGTCAACAGAATGTGTCAAACGTTTATTAAAACAATGGATTTTCCCAAGGCTGTTTTTTTAGAGACTGCATCATTTCCGAGTGCAACATTTTAAGGCGGTTCACTCTAATTTCAATATTTAGTTCCGCGATACCTATAATGCTAATTTCCAATCCCCAAAACGACAATTTCAGGGGAGATAACCACTGAGACCGTTTTTCCGCCAATTTGAAGATAAAAACTGGCCATGCTGGCTTCTTCCTCTTTAAAACTGCTCGACACGAAGTGATCCTGGCTGTGGAAAGTGTCGTTAAAGCCCAATAAATAAATACATTATTTGGGGTAGACTAATTTATATTTAATAAATTATAAAAATAATAAATAAAATTATAATAATTATAAAATCATAAATAAATTAATAAAATATTGATTGGACTACCCACAAATTCACTGAGGAGTCTCATGCTTTATGAAATTACAAAGTATCATGGTTCCGGTTAAATTGTGGGAAGATGATGAACATGCTTGAATACCATAACAGTAGACCCTGGGGTGTCTTCCCACTAGACCAATTCCCTTTAGACCAATTCCCTTTAGGCCAATTCCCAAAAGACCAATTCCCCTTAGACCAACTACATACTGTTATAGATTAAGGGTTGATTAAGGATAATTAAGAAAACATTCATTTACTGATAAGCACTTTATTTGATAAAAGAAATATGTATATGCATAACATACAAAAAATATAGGTTTATAACATTTCAGCATAGCTCAGTACATATAACATTTTACAAAAAATGAGATCCCCAAAGGGTGAATTTGGTGATGCTACCCTGCACAGCCTCTGTGAACCTCAACCTGAATCAAGGTCTCAAACATAAACAGAAAGAGGTATCCACAGGATAATCTGGCCCACTGTATGGGATAGCATCAGCAAATTCACCCTCTGGGGACCTCATTCTGCAAATGACAGACTGCTTATTTTCAGGCTTGAATATCAAAATTAAATACATTTACAAATATATCAAATTATTGATATAGAATTATTTTAAAAGTAGAACACATCAGTTGGTCTAAGGGGAATTGGTCTTTTGGGAATTGGCGTCGTGGGAATTGGTCTAAAGGGAATTGGTCTAGTGGGAATGAACCAATCCTGGTACAATTCTCGTAAGATGATAGATGGTCTTGAGTCTAACATACTGTTGGAACTGGAAATGAAAACAAAGTAAGGGAACGCGGGTGAGAAGGCTTTTTTTATTCATAACATTTTAATAACAAAAACAAATTTCATAACAAATAACGTGAAAATGATGCCGAGTTTACCTGCTTCAAAACTCCCCACCCCATCCCCATCCCAAACGTTCGAAAAAATATTCCAGTCTGTTATCGACAACAAGATTTGCGAGTTCTTTATGTCAACAGACATTGAAACCTGGGTCTTTCGCATTCAGATGCACCACTGTTCGCTGCCTTATTCAAATCATTAGAGAGAAAGTTCGAAGGAATTTAAAACACCGCGCTTTAATTTTATATTCTTTAGTTAAAATTAATAAAAACGCATGTCCAATTTCAAAGAGCTTACTTATCAGAAGATGTAGTCGCGGTGCTTTTTAAATTCAGCAGTAAGTTGTCAAGGCAAACACTCATTCACAAAATTTTCGAACGAACAAAGTATCGACAGCCACTCGACTTGCAAAAATAAGTCTACTTACAATTTTAATTTTTCGCCTCAAACACATAGCTTATGATCCTCATTAGAACGAGCTTAACAAGCTCGTTCCAATGAGAGATGATAAGCTATGTTCTGAGTTAACAATTTAAACAAATAATAAAATTTATGGCGAGTTTTGTGAGTAGCGCTGTCCGTTTTGGCCGTTATGTTAGAAATATTCCTGCTACGGTACAACTACGGGTAAATTTATGACCTCCCTCTACATACCCCCGCACCCCAAATAAGGATGCCATATACACACAGTTACACACACATTAGCGAGGAATACTAAGACACACTGGTTTCTGCTATGCAGGCCCTCGAACGTTGTTCTGTAACTTCTTACCGAGGAATTAGTTTTCCGATGGTGAATTGAAAGGTGTGCGGTTTCGCTCAAATTGCGTCAGAGGATGAAGATTGTTTATCCAGTATTGCACAATGTATTCCCATTTTAGTTCAATGCAGTTGTGTCGGCGCCTTTCCAGCTTCTATATCCCAGTAACGTAAAATATTCTGATCTTGTGCCTCAAATACACCCAGGGGCGGATCCAGGGGGGGTGAAAGGGGTGGCTAGCCACCCCCCTCTTTTGGGATGACAAAATTTTTTTTTCAAGCATTTGCTAAGTTGGCAAGCCGGATATCAACGGCACAACCTTTTCGGTGCGGTAACATATCGTAACTGGAGTAAGTTTACCGGTTTCTCCTAATTACTTTGATCCGTTCCGTGGAATATACTACCGATTCGCGGGATAGATTTGCACTCTGACGTAATGTTTCCTGTTTAAGTTTGGTGTGGTCATATTTTCGAAATTGTAAAGCCTCACAATCCATCGCAATCATGGGTGAGCCACCACCGAAAATGAAGAAAACCACTATTGATTCTTTTTTTCAACCTAAAGAGAAGACGACGAACATTCCGTCTGAAAATACACATGCAGAAACGAGCGGATCCACATGCAGTTCATCCAATTCTGAGCCGCAGGTGCCCCCAGCTGAATCTCCTGGAGATGATCAAGCTGCAACCGCGATACACACAATCTCCCCAAATGATATTGCCAATTTTGTCAATACCAGCGGTATGACAGATTCAGAAAAAGCATTTATGCTTAAAAACTGCTGGAAACCAGATGCTAATTTTGACAAGTTGGACAGCCGGGTTTATGAACATCGAGTAAAAGGGGGTGGAAACATCAAAAAGAAAACTGTATGTTTCCAACAATCTTGGTTAAGTAAACGGAAATGGTTAGCATACAGCGACCACGCGGAACTAAGGGGCGGTTGGTGTCTGCCATGTACCCTCTTTCTCCGGAGAGAAGAGAAAAATAAGCTCGGAGTATTCGTCAAAACACCATTCCGAAATTACAATAAGTCGAAGGAGTTGTTAGATGAACACGAAAGTAAAATTTATCATGCATCTTGTGTTGAGAAAGCTGAAATGTTGATGGCACAACAGGGTGATATATTACGTCGAATTGATGTACAAATGTCTGAACAAACGTCGAAAAACATGCAAGTTAATAGTTCTGTTTTGTGCCATATAATCGACGCAGTCCTTCTGTGTGCAAAACAGCAAATCGCTTTGAGGGGACACAGAGACGACAAAATCGAATTCGATGTTCCAGCTACATGTAATGAGGGTAATTTCATTGCAGTTATGCGTCTTATGACTGATAAGGTCCCGGAATTGAAAACCTATCTCACAAAAGGTCCAAAAAATGCACGTTATATTAGTAAGACAATTCAAAATGATATACTTCATATTTGTGCGGACATCATCCGAGAGCATTTCCGTAAATGTATTGAGAAATGTCCACATTTCTCCCTTATTGGAGATGAAACCACGTCCAATGGTCAAGAAATTCTCTCTGTTTGTCTGCGCTTGTTAGACACTATTTCGGGAAGTACACCTTTAAAGCGAGAAGTTTTAATCGACATGCGACCATTGACGCGAACCACGGGTCAATCAATCGCCCAAGAATTGCTCAAGTCTCTTGATGAGAATAAGATTAACATTCAACATTGTCGCGGACAGGCATATGACACCACGGCGTCGATGAGTTCGAAGTCGAAAGGCGTGAATGCTGAAATACTAAAACATGCCCCCGATGCCGATTACCAAGGTTGTTGTCTCCACTCGCTTAACTTAGTGATCTGCCATGGGTGCAAAATCACCCACATAACGAATATGATGGATGCATGCAGAGAATTATTCAGTTTCTTCGACAACTCCCCGAAACGTCAAAACTTTCTAGAGTTAGTCATCTTGACCAACGCACCAGAAACCAAAAAACTAAAACTTAAAAACTTGTGCAAGACCCGTTGGGTCGAACGACATTCCACATTTGAGGTGATATCCGACCTCTATGAGCTCATTGTATTAACTCTCAATGAAATATGTGAGCCTACCGACGATGAATCATTGTACCCCGATGAAACAGAGAATTGGAACTGGGATTCCTCAACGAAGGTTAAGGCAAATGGACTTCGTCATATGTTCCTTGATTTTGGCCATATAGTATCCTTCGTTAGCGCGAAAGATATGTTGGAACCCATGCTACCGATAGTAAAATGTTTGCAAGGGCGCATGGTAGAAGTGTTTTTTGGCTTTAAGAAGATTGGTGTAGTAACTGACACATATAATGACATTCGGGCGAACGTGGATTCGTGGTTCGACAGTGTTTATGCTAAAGCGATAACGTTGGCCAAAAAAGTTGGTTCAGAAGAGAAAATGCCACGTATATGCAAACGTCAGACGACTCGCCCGAATACTGACGCGAATACTCCATTTGAATACTGGAAGCGTACGGTTGTTATACCTTTCCTCGATGTTGTATGTAGCGAGCTCCGTGAGAGATTCAGCGAAGACAAACGAGCGCATTATCATTTGACCGCAATCGTACCGGAGAGCATCGTTCAAACTGATGACGATACATTAGCTTCCACTGGCAAATTTCTTGTTTCTAAATGGGATCATGTTCTACCCTCGCCCTCAAATTTTGAAAGTGAACTAGCGCGATGGAAAAAATTTTGTGAAAGAGAGATTGTAAATAAAGACATTCCTATCACGACCGTGATTGAACAATGCGCTGATGAAATGTTTTTTCCTAATGTCAGAGAGCTGCTGAAAATTCTTGCTGTTTTGCCTATCGGTAGCACGGAGGCGGAACGTTCTTTCTCGTGTATCAGAAGAATCCATTCTTGGTTAAGATCAACCATGTCTACAACTCGACTGTCCGATTTGGCTGTATTGGCTATGCATGGCTTCAGTATTGATGTTGATGTGAATGTCGTGAAAGAGAGATTCATTGCTTCACACCCCCGTAGGATGCAGAGCTCGTCCCTGTTGTTTGAGTAATAATAATGAGAATCAGAATCAACATAATCTAATTGAAATCCTGATCACATTGAAATAAAACTTTCTAGTTGTGTAGATTTTTCAATCTTATTGCATCCTTAACGATTGTATTGTAATGAATTTATTAATCCATTCCCATGCCTTGCTAATCACTTACATATTATAGAAGTTATATAAATTCATTACACTGTTAGTTGATGTGACTCAATCGAGGCCATTTAATTCCCATAACCCGGTTTCCCGGCCCCATGTCCTTGGGTGTCGCAGGTGACCAGCCCATCAAAACTGTCTGATATGGCATAGACAATTACCCCTCAATCACACACAGTGGTCCAGGTAACCTGGACCACTGTGTGTGATTGAGGGGTAATTGTAAAAACCCATAACATTCGTTGACTTGTATGGGTGGATTATGCATGTATGTGGACCTCATGTCAAGGGTATTGGTGGGGGAGATCACTCAGATCAGCTATTGAAAAAATGAAGATAAACCCCACGAAGGCCCCCCAGAATGCACCATTAAGGTTGCTATTTTCAAAATTTTCCGAACGACGAGAGGGGGACACCCCCTCTCGTGCTCACCCCCGCTCGCTGCTTCGCAGCTCGGATGATGCTTCGCATCATATGGTTAGCCACCCCCCTCTACAAATTCCTGGATCCGCCCCTGACACCCAAACTGCATCGATTAGCTCATCATTATCTCCTTCAACGCGAAAGTGAAACATCATTTCTAGGAATAATTGGGAAACAGAATATCACTAGATCTGAGCGTAAAACTTAGGGCTTGGTATAGTGGATCGATTCCACTGCGGAACATTGCCGAAAATTCCACCAGTGAGGTGTGAACAAATTCACGCGGCAACTATCTACTTAATGAATTCAGGTCGAATCACGATCCTTTACTGGAAAAAGCGGTTTCTGGGTTCAAAAGATTAATACTATTTTATTACTTTCCAAAGTGTTATTTACTGGGAATTCCGGATTTGATTATAAACGATAACTTCACAAGTGAATTATGCAATCAACAATTGTGTCATGTATCCGTGCGCGCAAACGAAGACGCTTTGCCATGGATGTAATGGGGACTTCATTGTTTTTTGTTTTTTTAACCCTTTACCTAATATGAAAAGCAGACGACACTTGCAAAAAAATACTTGAATAGCAATTATTTTCATTTTTTTGTCTCAAAAACATAGGTTATGACCCTCTCATTGGAACGAGCTCGACGAGCTCGTTCCAATGAGGGGTCATAACCTATGTTTTAGAGACAAAAAATGAAAAAATAATGAAAATTAACTGGCGGATTTTGAGAACAGCGCAGACCGTTACGTTAGGTAAAGGGTTAAATAATATAATTATCGTTAATAATGAAAAGTAATAAACAGAGTAATCGCTTGACTGGACTGGTTACGTGAAATAATTCATTCGAGGCAAGGGGCTATATTGTAAAACACGGGTGCGCATTCGCGCACTCGTGTATGTACAACGTCCCTCACCTCTCATGAACTATTTCACGTAACCAGTCCAGTCAAGCGATTACTCTCTTTGTCATTAATCTTGCTTCTATTATTGTCAACATCGGTGTTTAAAATTGTATTTTGGGGGCATCGTTCCTCTCGCTTTTCACTCAACCGTTTATGGGACAAACTTGATCTTTTATAAAATAAATCTATCCTATGACGGAACAAAGCTTCAACTGTCTGCAGAAGCTATCATTTGAGTACACTCAGGAGATCTATTTTGGGGCACCCTAGGATGTAGTCTATTTCGTCCACGTAAATAGCGCATGCCGGGCTCTCTTGTATCTGTCATATACTGAGACTTATATAGCCAAACAACGGACGAAGTAAAACAAAGGGCAACACAGATCCATGCCAGAACAAACGACCATCCGAAGTCATGTTTCCTGGAAGCATTTATTATACCATTAAATGGAATACTCGTCTGCATTGACGTTTCGATTTTCTTCACCAGGTGCGCTTTTCCATTGAAGAGGGCTATTGCTGACGTAAGACACAAACCTGAAATGGTAAAACATAAAACATACAGGAATTTTATTTTGGAATTCTGCTATAATGGTGGCACAACATACATCCAATGCCTACACTCTATACTCCATTGCTGTGCATTGCATCTTTTCTTTAAAGGAACAATAAGTTGCGAATTCAAACAAAAAAGTTTCCTACTTGACAAAACCACAATTTTCCTGTGCAAATGTATCCTTATGTTTCATACATCATTTGTATGAACGCGCTCGTATCCATTAAATAAAATAAGTTGAAGGCGAGAAGTTACTGGCTTTATCGAAAAGCTGCGCCATAGTTTTTATCACGGTTTTGTTATCCGAGCACTCACTTTCTCAGAAGAACAAATCGTCCCCTGAGTTTCAATGTGTTCTATGTGCCTCAGTGGACGATATGTGAAATTTGTGTTCACGCGGGTCTGTTTACGGAGGATGCGTCAATGAAATCTTGTCAGATTGCCGCTGTCAATAAAGGCGCCGTGGGCTTTATTTGGTAATAACTGCAATTTATTTGAAATAATACAAAGTGTTTATCTAATTATACCCAATTATTGTTAAAAATCGCAGTAGTTGTTCGTGGCAGTCATTTATTCGAACAGCAGCAGAGCTAAAATTAGAAACCGTGTGTGATGTCAGGGAAATTCCCCGAATATATTTTACCTCCATAACTTTCGGGTAACTGCGTTTATATCTTCGCAATGTCGCTTTTTCTGGAATTTTACAGATTATCAGCTCTGTTTACATATTGCGAAACTATTCGGGCGTTTTTCTTCATATACATAATATCATATTTTTTGTAGCTTCCATATTACAACATAAATGCAACAACTTGTAATATGGACTGATTGACAGAGACAGCATAGCCATATTGGCTGTCTTCCTACCAAGCGTTTATAACCCATTGCATTTGGTTATACAATTACTAGCGGGCCCTCCAAACCCAGGACGGGAAGCCCGACCGCGCGACGGTAAAGTAGCCTAGTGCATATGAATGAAGATATAGAGGATATTCACGAAAATTTGATGAATACCGAAAATATCTCGTGAGTGGCTACAAAGAAATATGAGGATCTTCACGAGCGACGCAGTCGCGAGTGAAGATCCTCATATTTCTTGTAGCCACGAACGAGATATTTTCGGTATTCATCAAATTTTCGTGAATTTTCTTTTTATTTAATGCTCTACGACTACAAACTCTCCAATTTGTGGCCTTTATTTGCCATTAAGGCGCAAAATTTATGTGCCGAACCGGCGTCCATACAAAAATTACTAACAACCAAACTCCAACCATTGGAATGTGTGAATATCCGCACAAAAAGTAGTCCCGTCTTATTTCTCCCCTAACTTTACGATTTACCAAGGCTGGCGAATTGAAATAATCGCAATGTGTTTCGAAGAAATAGAACAATAACAAAAAACACCACTTTCTTATTTTCAATAACAAGACACGTCATTTTATTTTTTTTTGAACTCAATGCACTGAAGACGTGTGAAGTTGAACTGAAGAAATTTGAAAGTGATTTCGGCTTTTCGCTGGAAGGTGAATGAGAAAGTCAAACTTTGAAACCGCTGATTTAATGAATTGATTTAGTCACTGTCACTATCAATCATTCGAATTCGTTTGTATTTGGGACTCTGGAATTCATTACTGATGTGCTGACTCGTTTAAAGTACATGTGATTCGTCATCCGAACCTACGATGAAATATCGATTTCTAAATATCATTTTGATATTTCGTTTTGCCGACCGACAGGGGAATATGACTTAATTTTTCAGCGTGAATTGATGCCTGAGCATTAAATAAAATCAAAGCTTGAATGTCTAGCTGGATGGAATGACGGAATCACAGACTTTTCATTTACATATAATAGATTGTGTGGAGTTTACATACAGTTCGGCCGCCGTGGACTGGCTACTTTCCGCGGGTGGGCAATATTTCTACGGATGCGATAACATAATACAACCCGGTGCTTCATTAATTAAAAATTGTGCTAATGGTGATTGTTATTACCTGGTAAATGCGTGGATTACGGCCAGTCTACGGTGACCGTACCGTATATGACAGTAACACTTGTCACATAGGGATTGGATTACGAAGCAAAACTGTTTGAAAAAAATAGATGCACAATTATATATTCCCCTCCCCCACTCAATACACACTCACTCGCTTCTAACTCTTTTCGTTGCACTAGTTAAGACATGACAATACATGAAATGACCTTTTCGCGAATCAATTTTTCAAATTTCCTCATCGGGCTGCATCATTTGACATGTGTTACTTTCTCAGAAAAGTCATCTGCGTTCCCGCCCACACCCGCCTCTCTTTCATTGCACTTTCGCCGCCCCCGTTGATGGTAAAACCTAGTGCCATTGCCGATGAGCGCTGTTACGTGATACACTGTTGGATAGGGCCCTGAAGGCCCCATCCAACAGTGTTTCACATAACAGTAATTCGCTGCCTGGAACAGGGATGGAGAGAAAGGTATTGCTCATAATCTAGGAGCGATCGTTATACTAAAATAGTTAGAAGTAAAATCCTCTGTTGCAACAACCAATTTATCCTGAGTAATTACAATCCATGTCTAATATATCGTGATATATATTATATACACAGCGTGAGGGCTTCCCAATAGATATCTGGGTAACTCCTCAATCAAATTGCCAATTTCGGAGAGGGCAAAAGGTCGCATTGTAAATCGAACTGTATATAACGATTTATACGTTCTTATAGCCATTTGACAATCTCAACAGGATTACGTGATGAATATTTTCGCCTGTCGAATATCTAATCATTCGCTTCAGAACTTCCAAAACGTTTCTTCATGCAATCAAATCGGCTATAAATGAGTTTTAGTTATGGTATGACAGCGTATGATTTCTTAATACTTTTTTCCGATAAGTGACAGCATTTGATATAACCCATTCTAGTCCCGTTTATATTTATATCGCCTATGTCAAGCAGGAATTCCACCAGGCATAGTCCTAGCACCGCGCCACTGAATTGAAAAATGTTAAGTTTTTGGAAGGTGGCCTCGACGGGAGTCGATCCCGGGTCTACGACACCCAATCGCCTGGCCATAAATTCCCTGCCACCATACCAACTGAGCCAACGACAACACCCACTCAAAAAGGTTGCAATTGACTCAGCCAGTATGTTAGTTCACATTTACAACTCGCCCCCAGACCGATATTCGAGAATTGACAATTACCGAAGAGTTGGAATTGTTTTCTGTGTTGATTCGTAATTGTCTACAAGTAGCCTGTATTTTATTGTGAGATTTATCCGTGGCTCGTTTGCCACTGGTACAGATCACTGTTATAATGGTCTGTGGTCCCAGCTTTTAAACACAGGAATCTCAATTAATGGAAGATCCGTGAAGATGCAACTGCTTAAATTTAATTTATATAGCCTTTGTCAAGCAGGAATTCCACCAGGCATAGTCCTAGCACTGCGCCTCTGAATTGAAAACTGTAAAGTTTTTTGGAAGGTGGCCTCGATGAGAGTCGATCCGGGGTCTACGACCTCCCAATTGCCCAAGTCGAAGCAGAGTGGGGCAGTGTACTAAAATGTACGATGTTGCACCTGCTTTTAACCGATAGTAATCCTGCTTGGGCGAGGTCGGTAAGTTGGAGGGTGCGACAATTAATTGCCGTTACTCGATGGTTCTCTCAGGGTACTCTGGATTCCACTGATAGGATATGACCATGGCTGTTGAAAGTATCACTAAAACTGGATCAATAAATAAATAAAAAATAAATAAATAATAATAAATAAAAGAATAAATAATTTTTAAAAAAATTTAAAAAATAAATAAATAAATCATGTTTTAGTCGAAAATGGCATGGACGCAATTGGTTAACTATGTTCAATCATGGCAAACGAATGCAATGAATACTTCGAAGACATATTTGCAAAGTTATTACCTGTTATTTGAGTGGCAATTGTAAAATATAGGTCAGAAATTAGTAATTTTACTGGATTTGTGAGGGCTTAACACTTGATCGTATTTCGCGAAAGAACCTGTTGGAAATGAAAGCTAACATATTTCATATTACGATATGCCACAGATCGAACTTAAACTACAAATTGATCTGTTTACGAATAAGTAATATGTGATTAGTAATGTGAAAATTAACTTCTGGAGGTTGCACATCAAGTCGCTAGTTCAGTGCATTTCTATTTTTTCCTAATGATAAAAAAACTCAATCTTACAGAGTACATAGAGAGTTTATGAACTCATTACATAAGAAGACTAAAAGACAGCACTTCCAAACGAAATTCTTGAATGACAAACACTTTCATTTCTGCTGGAAAAATAGCCTACGGCCCTTATTAGAACGAGCTCAACGAGCTCGCTCCAATAAGTCAGCGTAAGCTTTGTTTTGGAAGCAACAATTGAAAATATAATGGAGTTTGCAATCCGTTTTTTTTCGGAATAACACTGGCTCGATTTTAATGTTTCGTTGCGTAAAGGGTTAACAAAAAAAAACACCCGTGGACGTGGACCCAAACAACAACCTCCCAAAATCTATGATAAAGAGAGAAACAGAGCTACAGTTTAAGCCAGATAATCTCCTAATTTAGACTGGAATTCTATTGACGAAACTTGCTTGTACTTTATCACAATGAGCACCAGACGGCTCATTCATTGAGATCGAAGAAGCGACGATTTCATCCTGACCAGTGTAATCTGTATTGTGTCCTTGGGTAAGAGGCTTCACGGAGACGCTGTATACCAAGGCGCAGGGAACGCCGATGGTACATTTGCTTTCAACCAGTGCTAACCCTGTTCGTGTTGGAGAATAAGCAGGTTACTCGCCTTTGCTCGGTGGTTTTCTTCAAGTAATCTGGCTTTCTCTACCTATTCTTTTTTAACCTTATTTGTTTTTTTTACAAGGTTTGGCGAACAAATTATGCAACTTATATTAACGCCTCTCCTTGGCCCGATGGCGCAGGTGCGTGGGATGACTTTCGTGGCGGCAACTTCGTGGCCTCGCTCTTCTCGAATACTAGGAAGGGATCTTTAGCCCCCACGAAGTGTGTCGGTCTCCGCACAGAGGACAGCCATTTTATGTTTCCATCCGATAGGACGGTACGCTATGACAGCATCAACCTTGTAAAGCCGCCGGACATAATATGGCCATAGCTGTTGAAAGTATCGTTAACGTTAAACCCCAACAGAGAAACTTAATCACACAATGTGAGTTATTGTTCCTACTTAGTGGGTATCTTTGTGTTACTCCACTGAATGTTTCTATCCAGAAAAATCTCTAAATCCCGCGAAAAGGCCTAAAATGACAACCAGTGTTTCAGCATTTAAGGGACTTGTTGTTCAAGCTAGAAGCCTTCAGGCCGATTCATTGTAAGTGTGTGTCTTCAGTTTTTACATAGAAAATGAATTGTTGCTCGGCGAGAACTGTTTTGGTGGCTCTCTCCATATTGTTTCGAATAGCTGAATAATATAAATAATCTAAACAATAAAATGGTATGTACTGGTTTCGATTATTTCAAGTGATGGTCTCTGTACTGGAGATAGTAGTTTCCATTCCCCAAGTTTAACCCTTGCCTAAAGTAACAATATTGGGCCATCACTATTCACAAAAATCGCTATACATTTTTTTCCACTTTGCCTAAAAACATAGCTTATGACCCCTCAATGGAATGAACTAGTCGTTATATGGACATGCATATGTGAGTTCACATTCTGATGCATTACCACAAATTAAAAACTATTTGGATAATATACAATGGACTAGTGCTTAGTCTGATCGGACCGTTCCGAAGTATTCCAGTCATTCAGTGCAGTACTCTTCGAAACCAAATATATTGTTTTACGTGGGCCATTGCATTCCCAGTGTGCATGATGAACAGTACAAATAAAGTGATTTGACAGCGTACCACTCCGCGATTGGAATTTTCCCCATACCCTTACTAACAGGTCCGGTAGAAATAGTACACGGTCTACAGGGTACTCGTCCTGGCAGTCTAAAGTCACTTGCTGGTATGAACTGACGGGTATAATTTTTGAAAAACTCGATCCTGTGATCACAAAAGCAGACAAAAAATTTCGATCGGATTGCGACTGAGTCTTTATTTCGTAATACTTCTGAAATCCTGATCCACTAGTGCATGAATGTGTCGCGACCCGATTGCGAAAAATACCACTTTTGCGATCACATTTATACAGATGTTCACTTGGAGCCAATAATATAAAACATTTACAATTGTATTTTCTAGAATTGTATTTTCTACGTATTAACCTTTTACCTAACATGACAAGCAGACGACACTTCCAAAAAACATTCTTGAATAATTAATTGTTTTCATTTTTGTCTCAAAAACATAGGTTATGACTCCTCGATTGAACGAACTGGTCGAGCTCGTTCCAGCGAGGGGTCATAACCTATGTCTTTGAGACAAAAATGAAAAAATAATGAAAATTAATTGGCGATTTTTGAGAATAGCACTGGTCAGTTTTGGCCGTTACGTTGGGTAAAGGGTTAATATAACTGACAAAAACGAATCATTAGCATTTTAATAGATGTGGCAATTTTCCAACTGGCAAAGTCCCAGATCTTTGAAAATGCCAATGATTCATTCATAACTAGAAAATACAATTCTAGAAAATACAATTGTAAAAGTTCTATAGTACTGGCCCCCTGATGGGCAACTGAGTATCAAATCACCATGTGGATACTGTAGTAATATTACCTTCATCGAGATATTTAGTTTTGTTTATTCATCAAGTTAGTTTGGTAAATGGTTCATTCATCTCGAGGTCTTGTTTTCTGAAGAAACAGAAAACGTAGTGTTTTTAAATAAATTTGCAGTCAGCCATTCGGGCTCTGCAAAACTTCGAAGTTCGATGTGATTCAAAATCACCCCTGTGAATCGATTCGATTTCAGCTACGCTGATTCGAAAATTTGCAAATCATCAAGATATTCTCCAAACTCTACAAAGTGTCTCCCCTTGAACTCTTCTTCTATCACAAAGTCTCCTGCACAGGAGACCTGATGATAGAGGAAGAGTTAAAGGAGGTTCCTCTTCTGAAACTGCTTTGATTCCGTTCTGGAATATTCTACGTCAGAGCCTGAAAACCCGTAGTAGTAATCGCCGAGATTCGGGGATTCGCGCCTGGCCCAGGAATAGCAACATAAGTAACTCATTGAATTGGAATAAAATCTACCTCTGACTTATGGACGAAATTAGAGGGCAAATCCGTTAATTATATATTTTTATTCATTTCGTTCATGGATTTGAGGAAATGGTGACTTTCGCAGTCGGAATTTTGACATGAGACATCACAGACAGTTTTTCAAATTTGGACTGCAAAAGTATCCATTTTCTCAAATCCTGGTGCGAAATAAAAGAAAGTGTATATTTAACTGTGCATGGCTGCTCCCCCTCATTCCCTCCCACACACGCCACTTTGGAGCTCGGGTCATTTGTTCGACACCAATAGATAGAGACTATCAAAAGCCAATGTGGAAGGTTACTTACTTAGTTGCTTGTAATTAGCTTGCCGCAAAAAGCCAATTTTCCTTTTGTACTTTTTAATAAGCGAAAACAACAGACAGCTCCGGGAGCGATCTGTTGTTTTCGTTTATTAAAAGTAACAAAAACAAAGTTCGCTTTATTTTCTTCTGGTGGCATGGGTGCTTTCTCAACAATTACATGCCCCTTAATTGGACCTTCCTCGCTTGTTTAATAATTTCAGGGAGATAACTTTATCGAAACCCATTTTCATGACCAAATAAGTCAGGGATGCCAGGAATAGGGCTTGAGTACTGTCTTTACTAGCTTTATTGTTTTCTGCGTCTATGTATTTTAACGATTGCATTACGGGATGTAATGTACTGTTAATATGTTTCCTGAAGCCGTGTTGATAGAGAATATAGTTCAAATTTAATTTGAAACTTTATAAGTCGTTTGACCATGCGTGTTCCTAGAATTCTAGTAAAAAACGGGAAAATATTAACTGATCTATAGTTTATCATTTTTCATGCTGTCCGGAACCACTCCCTGACTGACTGAATGAATTATTCATAACATGCGTGAGTGGGTGGAGGGTAAATGTAGTTATTACTTTCCAGAGTGTGATTGCACTGGCAAAACAAATTCTTGAATAACTCATTTTTTCATTTTTTCTCTCAAAAACATAGGTTATGAACCCTCATTGGAACGAGCTCGACGAGCTCGTTCCAATGAGGGATCATAACCTATGTTTTAGAGACAAAAAAAATGAAAACAATAATGAAAACTAATTGCCGAATTTTGAGAATAGCGCTGGCCGGTTTTGGCCGTTACGTAAGGTAAAGTGTTAAATAATATAATTATCGTTAATAATGTAAAGAAATAAACAGAGTAATCGCTTGACTGGACTGGTTACGTGAAATAATTCATTCGAGGCGAGGAACTATATTCGCGCACTCTTGTTTGTACAACGTCCCTCACCTCTCATGAATTATTTCACGTAACCAGTCCAGTCAAGCGATTACTCTCTGTTGAATGCTTCACAGTCGTGACTTATTTGGGGTTTCATTAAATTTACGATATATACAATTTCAGTAATGTGGATGTATAATAAGTATGTTTTCTGGTAATTTCCTATTTTTTCAAAGAAATTATTGGATTCCCTCATATTACCCATTATCTATTGACTAAAGTGAATTTTTTGATTTGATTGGTTGATAGATACGTGGTATGAGACCATATTCATTGAAACCCACGATACGTCCGCCCAGCCACTGACAAATTTCCCATACCCAGTGGAAGCCTCGTTCCGAAATCTACAAATTGTCCATACCCCGTAGAAGACGCGTCATTCCAGTTTTACAGTGTACATGTATTATATTTTAATTTTTTATCTCCAAAATATAGCTCATGACCCCTTATTGGAATGAGCTTGTCGAGTATCCTCCAATGTGGGGTTCATAAGCTATGTTTTTGAGACAAAAAAGAAATTCAATAATTTTTTTATACTAGTCATATCGGCATATTTTCACAAAAACTCTTTTGCACAAAAATTCCACAGAAACCTGCATGGCTCAACAATGGAAGATAAAAGATCTCATGCTGTGTGTGTTCACACATGAAATAGATTGTACTTCTAAAACGGAAAGTCAATAGATAAATTTGTTACCCCGTGTCTGATCACATGGTACGGGTTTTTACCTACCCGAAGCCAGCCGTATCCCATTCGACCTTCGGCCTCGTGGGATACGGCTGGCTTCGGGTAGGTAAAAACCCGTACCACGTGATCAGACACGGGGTAACTAATAATATAATGTAGCGCATGTATTTTTTCGCCACGATTGAAGAATGAAGGAATAGTATTCTTGTTTTTATACCCATTTAATGCGCTGTGTCTTGAGTTGTCATGTTTTCCTCATGTTATTCTGGTTTTCTAGAAGGTTTTCATTCATGATACATAGTTTTGCTTTGTTTTTTATTCTGTTAAATAGTGGGCAGTAGTTTTTTTTTTGTTCATAACATTAGCTTGTGTGAAGAACCTTAACTTCTTCTTAAAGAGTGTATTCGTATTGCTGGCTGAGATTAAAAGACCGTTTTCATCCATGGCTGTCATTTATTCAGTTTGTGGTCTTTGAAACCCCTATTATAGTCGGAACAACCATTTTTGTCTGATGAGTTTATTTATCGATATTTTATCTCTGCGTTTCTAAAATTAAGTACAGAACGGCCGCCCTTGGTGGTCAATATCTCCACGAACACTTACAACCCGGTGCTTCATTAATTAAAATTTTGCTGACGATGATTTTTATTATTACCTTGTAAACGCATGCATGGACATCGCTGCCCACGTGTGGATTACGACCAATCCACGGCGACCGTACTGTATGTATTTCTGAAATAAATCCCAAAAATTCTATACCTGAAAACAGCGATGCAAATGAAGCTGTCATTACATATCTAGTTTGTTTAGATATGGACCCATACCCACCAAGGCATACACCAATACACATAAAAATGATACTTAGTAAAGCGGCTGTAAACGCTGCACCTTCCAAATCTGTAATAGAAAGAAATATAGAAGTAATCAAACTTAGTATGCGGTGAGTACATGTGATTTAGCTTGAAGTACTTTTAAAACCCTTTGAACCCCAGCGGCCGCTTTTCCGGCCAGGAACATGATACGTCATAACGTCATTATATAGGATGGCTGTTCAGTAAATATTGTGGGGTAGAGCAATCAGTATTTTCAACGTGCAGCCCGAAGCTGCACGTTGAAAATACTAATTGGTCTTCCCCAAATAATGAATATGGACTTTTCTAATTGCTGCCATTGAACTGGCATGGAAGATACCACTAGAGTTCAAAGGGTTAAATCCACATGACTTTCGTGCTGGGGCAGGGGCGTTTTTATCTTCAGTGATTGGGGAGGGGGTGTGACCCATGTTTGTCCGACCCCGGTATGAAAGGCCATGTGAGCTTTTCTCATCACTTGGCGTCCGTCGTCGTCCGGCGTCTGGTGTCCGCTGTCCATAACCTTTTCACATTTTCATCTTCTCTGTAACCGCTGAGCCGGTGTGAACCAAACTTGGCAGGAATGGTTTATGGGAGGTCGTCTACAAACGATCCTCATTTTGTTCCCGTCGGATGAAAAACATGGCTTCCAGAGGCATTCTTTGATTCTGGTTGGAGGATTTTCAAAAATCTTCTCCTCTGAAACTGCCAGGTCAAATGTTTTAAAACTTCACATAAATGATGACTGGGACCCTCTCTATCAACGGTCCTCATTTAATGTTGATTGGGTAACAAACATGGCCGCAATTGCGGCTTATAGTTACTGTAGAAACCCTATGAGAAATCACATTTTCATCATCTTCTCTGGAATTACTGAGCTGACCTGAACCAAACTTGGCAGGGATAGTTTATGGGAGGTTCTTTACAAACGATCCTAATTTTGATCCCATGGATTTGAAAACATGGCCGCCAGAGGCATACTTTGATTCTGATTGGTGGATTTTGAAAAATCTTCTCCTCTGAAACCACAGGGCCAAATGTTTTGAAACTTTGCATGGTTGATGACTGGGACTCCCTCTACCAACGATCCTCATTTAATGTTCATCGGGTTGAAAACATGGCTTCAATTGCGGCTTATAGTTACTATAGAAATCCTATGGGGAATCACATTTTAATCTTTTTCTCCGGAACTAATGCGTTGACATGAACCAAACCTGGCAGGAATGGTCTATGGGAGGTTCTCTATAAACGGTCCTCATTTTGTTTTCGTGGGTTGAACAATATGGCTGCCAGAGGCATTCTTTGATTCTGGTTGGTGGATTTTCAAAAATCTTCTCCTGAAACTTTGAGGCCAATTTTTTTTTTACTTCACATAAATGATGACTGGGACCCCCTCTACCAACGATCCTCATTTAATGTTGATCGGGTTGAAACATGGCCTTAATTGCAGCTTATAGTTACTATAGAAACCCTCTGTAGGAAATCACATTTTCATCTTCTTCTATGGAACTACTGAGCCGACGTGAATCAAACGTCGGAGGAATGGTCTATGACAGGATGGAAATATGTGGCCGCCAGAGGCTATATTTTAATGCTTAACCCAATTCCTCTCCTGTCTGCAGGAAGATCGGTACTGTCAGCAAAATACTTGTTTTTTTTGAGAATCTGGCAAGGGTTGGTTCCAGTTTTCTCCAATGAGAACCGGGGAAAAAACCCAAAAATATTGTGTATACAGTACAAGTCAAAATAAGCTGTAGCATAACTGCAATAAACTTAGTAAACTGCTACTCCTGCACTGACAAGATCAGAATCTGACATTTTCTGGAAAGCTATTAGTCCGGCCGCCAAACGCCATTTTTTCACCAAACCATGTTTTGTTGTATTAAGTTTTTTTTCTCAACGGTTTTTATTAGTTCAGACACCCCTCTTACTAATTTTTCTCACTGGACAGCTGACAGCATTGAGCATTTTTTTAATTGGGCCTTACAGTGAGTTACTGTTGAAGGGGTCGAAAATTAATGTGGAAATTACAGATCCGAACGATTATTTCATCTTAACTCACTATATAAGCACAAAACGTAATGTAATTGTGTTTCGATATAGTAACTATATCCGCATTGGGTATTTGGTAGACATTGAACGGATATTACACCGCTATTTATATCTATCAACGCTATTTATATCTAACAACGCTCTTTATATGTGAACGCGTTTGGAGATTACGTCATATAACTGTTCTTTCTCTTTGATTTCTTAGAGCGAGGACGCATTATTGCAACTGCGCAATTGTGTCTCACTGCACACCTCATAAACTTGCAATTTTGTCTCGCCTTTTATCACTAGCGTTTCTATTTCTTCAACTTCACTCGATATAGCATCAGGTTCGGGCGACCTTTGCTTTGAAACGACATAGACTAACTCCGTCATGTCAGATGCTTGTTTTTTCTCAACCACGTTCGGTTGTGCTGAATCGAGGAGCAAAGATCCTCTAATGAACGTGAAAGCAAAACGAATTGAGAATATACTCAGGCGTCGTAGGATTTATAACGATGACTTACACATAGCTTTGCAACATGGGTACGATGCAGACCCAGATTTAACTCTGAGTTGCCATAAATACTGTGTTGGGAAGTACTTACACTCACAGAATGTGAAGCAAGCAAGCATTGCTCATAGCACATCCCTAGATTCTGATGCTCCGCCCGAAAAACGACCCAAACGTTCACATGACGAATTTATGTTCAGGCGACATTGCCTATTTTGTGGTGATGACTGCATAGTTGAATCCTTCAAGGTGCAGGCCCGCCTCCCCGTTTCTCCAAATAGGCACACATACACCGCATATGTCAGTTAATGATGAAATAATTGGCATTTGTTGTCGTAGGAACGATAAATGGTCCGAAGAAGTAAAGCTTAGAGTGTGTGGTGCTGTTAGCGACTTACATGCTGCCGATGCTCGGTACCATGTTGACTGTAGGTCGAAATTTACGAATCCAAAATCGATAGAATCAGCTGCAAAACAGAAAATTGATCTTTCGTCACCACATAGTCAGGCCATACAATCTGTCATATCTTACATGAAAAATGACACATCTCCTACTTGGAGTCCTGTCGAATTATTTGATCTTTATCTGCAATCTGGTGGGACTTACAATTCCCGTCGATCATTTGTGTCTGATCTAGTCGATAGCTGCGGAGATGACATTTTGGTGTTGTCTTCCCCGGGAATCGCCACCGTTTTGGCAGACAAATCCAGAGCTGGCACCTTACTTAGGCACGTTAAAGACTCGGATGATGACAATATTGACAGTTCCATAAAGATTCTCAGTAAAGCAATTGGCAAAGAAATCAAAGATATGGATAATGACAAAGATAACTACGCCACTGATGTTAACAGCGAGAGCGTATCCTCGTTTGTAAGTGGTACACTTCTCACATTACTAAGTCGTTTAGCTCCACGGTTGGACCACACATTACCTGCTCTGATGATAGGAAACATAGTGACATCAGCGTTGTGTGGAAAATACACACCGCTTCAAATTTCGTTGGCAACGCTGTTAAGAGATTCTAATGAGTTGGTAAAAACCATGCATGATTTTGTTGTTGCATGCTCATATGACGAGCTATTGAGAATCAAAAAATCTGCGGCAGCTCTGGCTGCAAAGAATGCAAATGATACACCGATTTCGGATGCCAACAGTGGCCTCACACAAGTGGTTGTTGACAACTTTGATGCTGAAATTGCTTCTCAAAATGGGAAGCTAAGCACCCATTCATTGGCAATCGTGATAGCTCAAAAGGACAATAATGATTCCGTTGAGACTCAGACGATCCCAAGGCTGAAAAAGTCAGATATGACAAAACCAACAGAGTACGAATTGGATGTTGTGCGTTTCAATGGACCCAAACGACCCGACATGCCCGCATCACATGTGCGAAACACTGTTCCCCTTCTTTCAACATTGTGTCGCAGTCCAATGTCATTACGCAGAGCGATAGAACTTGTCTTCGCATTTTTGAAAGATATGGTCAGTGACCAGAACTGTCCGGAGTTCAATGGGTGTAATACCCGCATGACGAGAGACTAACCCAAAAACGAACGCAGCATACCTCCCTCTAATAGACAGGACATCTGCTGATCCAGACACTATCATGACAGCCATGGAAAAGGCAGAGCAACTATCGTCAGATGCAGGACAGCCGTTCACTATATTTACTGCCGATCAGCAGTTGTACAAGATAGCAGTTCAGGTGTTATGGTCTCATCCAGACAAATTCGCGGCATTTGTTCCTCGATTGGGTGGCTTGCTCATGAGTTTCATTGGTTCAGTTGGAACGCTCATAGCCAATACTGGACTTTCAGATATTCTTGAGTCAGTATTCTGTGGGGTTGAAAGATGTTGACTGGGAAAAAGTTTCCAATGAATATGAGAGCCATGCGTTTGTTATAAGAATGTTTGAGAACAGCTTTCGAGAATAATGATTTGCAATGTGCAGAAGATTTATTTGCATTGCTAGAAGAGAACGCGTGCAAAAGTCGCACGGGTTGATGCTTTTTTGAAACCATGCTTCCTCATGATGTTGTACGTACGAGCGGAGAGAGAAGGTGACTGGCTTTTGCACATCGATGCTGTGAAAAGCATGCTTCCTTATTTCTTTGCTTCTGGTCATGCAAATTACTCAAGATATGGGCTCTACTATCCGCGGCAGGATACAAAATATGCCACCGGATATTTTATCTCATTTCTTGAAGGGTGAACATATGATGAGACACATACCTGGCCTATGGAATGGCATATGGAGCGATATTTATATCGAAACTACCTTCATGCGATATGGCCATGGCAAATCCGGTATAATAGGGATCACATTAAAGCCAGAAACACTAAAAACCTGGGCATTGAGTTTGCATGCATGTGGGAAGTTAGCTACCGGTATATCAAATTAGCGAGAAGATCGAGATAGTGACAAATTACAGATCGCACATAAGGAAGAGGCCAAGTCTAGAATTGCAAGTGATTCTGTCGACCGTATGGGTCTGAGAACTAAACTAGGAATGTGTATCGACCCATTGGATCCACACGGACACCCCGAGGCCATAATTAACATCGCAATTGGTAGGATAGGTCCAAAGTCTGTCAATGTCGATAAGATTGTCAGCCTCGTAGTTCAGAAAATGACGGAATTTGAAGAGGCCTTCCCGAGTGGATTTTATGAGTCAATTTCGAAACCAGTACAAACTATGGCAATCCTGAAAAAGTCGCTGAATGTTGGGGAGGTCAAAATATATGACACTAATCTCATTTATTCCAGAGTTATCGGACTTTTATGTAGTTCACGTGAATTAGATATCAAACATATCCTTTCCTTTGAACTGCCCCCACTACCAACCGCCATATTTGATGAATCCGGGGATATGCGCGTGTGCACATCAAAATCAGTATTGAAAAATAAAACAGTTGTTGAGAAACTAAAAAGAATGTCTGGTGTGGATAAGAAATCTGCAATTGTTATCGATGGCTGTGCACTGCTCTGGATACCTCATTGGCCCGTGTCTACCAAAACCAGACCGGCAACTGTTCTAAACTTCATTACAGCGTTTAAAGACAACATCAAACAGAAGTTGCGATCGAGTGATGTGTATTTGGCATTTGACAGATATGTTGACTACAGCACCAAGTGCGTGACAAGGGCACACAGAAAGGCCGATAGCTGCAGGGTGTTTCAACTTGTACCCACCTCCCTGCTACCACCACAAAAACATGTGCTGACCGTAGTCGAGAACAAAAAGCAACCGATTTCCATTATATGTGATCAACTCACCACGGACAAAAGTTTTGCTGCGCAAAACACACGAACTCACAAACTTGTAATTACTGGCCAACATGATGTTCCGGTTGAGGTTAGTTGTGGATCGGTTACAGATAGAGTAGATATGGCAACTAGTCAGTCACGAGGAAGCTGACAACATTATCGTTCAACAAGCAATTTTGTTTGATGCAGCTGAATGTAATAACGTTGTGGTTGTTGCTGACGACACTGACGTCTATTTGTTGTTGTTGAATCACTACATTGAACAACACTTGACGGTTGCAATGACTATGGAGTCACCAAATCATGGACGGGTGGTGATAGATATACCTGCCGCAGTTGATACACACAAGAAAATTGTTCCTCAATTGCTCGCTGCTCAAGCACTTTCCGGGTGCGATACTGTAGGGGGATACTTTGGTATCGGCAAAGGGCGTGTACTGAAGGTCTGCAAACTGGTGGGACACTGGAATCACTTGGTGAGAATAACGTGGAGATATCGGATGTTCTAGAACAAGCCACCAAGTTCATAGCATTATGCTGTAGATCTCCTAAATCAGCATCAATGTCCGATGCTCGTTTGCGCATATGGAGAATACGAATTGGGAATCCGACTGCAACATCTGCTCCTAAATTGTGTAGCCTACCACCCACAACAAAGGCTTTTACTGAGAATGTCAAACGGGTCCACTTGCAAACTTGTATATGGAAGCATGCCCTTCAACCTAACCCACCGCAGATGGACCCAACTGTATTTGGATTCGAGAAAGACGTGAATACAAAATCTTTGAACCCTGTGACAGTCGCGTCCAACGTCAAGCTTGCACCTGATGAAATACTGAAGATGATTAGGTGCAAATGTTCGAGTAAAACGCCATGCAAATATTCGAGGTGTAAGTGTAATGCAGCAAACATGGCGTGTACCATTTTCTGTGCGTGCAGTGTTTCAGAGGACTGCTGCCATGAACAGACATCGCTGGCAGTAATGCGAAGTGATGAGTCGATCTAAGGAACTACACAGTCATTCAACTTGATACTCACTGCATCTGCGTGCTGTACTGAATTATTTAGTAAAGATTTTTGACTTTCAATTTCAATATTTTCAGTGGTATGGGCGGAAACTTGAATTTGGGGCCATCTTAGGTTTTTGGCGGTTATAAGGAAATTGATCAACTCTGTCAGCTGCCCAGTAAAAGGAATCGCACGAGGAGACCATATAATTATACGATATAGTGATACGATAATACACCGAGAAAAAACCAGGTTAAGTGTATTGGCGACTGGACTATGGGCAGATGAGTGTAGACTGTAATTGCTTTGTTACTTTTCCAATTTTGGGGGCATTTTGGACGCCATATCGGGTTTCTCAAACAATTCCTTTGATCATATATAACAAAAGAGCATCACCCCATATGGCTAATTCATACCGGTAATCATGGTTGGACATTTCAAAATAATAGCGCCTAATAGCCGCCTATATTTGAATGAAATGATGATTTTTTGCCATATTTGCGGCCATTTTGGACGCCATCTTGGGTTTTGAGAGAATATATTTCATATGACACATGAGAGTAACAGTAGGTTCATGAAAATGTGCCGATATGTGTATATACCTTACATTGTTTATACATATAATATCGCTTAATTCTGACGGACATAACATAATTCGCAACTTTTTTTCGGATTGACTAGGTTATACCGGCGTTTATAAATAACGTGATACAGTGAGCAAGAATCCACTTCTGGTGAATATTAGAGTACCAGTGTGTTCAGAAATGGCCCCTCTGGTAAAAAGAATTATATAAGCATGCATATTTGTCAACATCTTAGCAACAATATGAAGGATACATGGTGAAATCTCAAAAAAATGAGAAAAGTGTGACACATTGGCGGCCATCTTGGCCGCCATATTGGATTTTGGTAATCTTATTTTGGCCAATAAGTAACAATTATATACGTGTACGTTGAATCAAGAAGAAAAATCTTCAAAATTCCATATTATCTTACCAAAAACTCCGATCCAAGTTATATGGTGATATTATATTTTTTCATAGCGGCCACCTTGGCGGCCATCTTGGATTTTGTCGAATAAAAAAATTGCTCAACACTGTCAGCTGTCCAGTAAGAAAAATCTCATCAAGGAGACCCTATAGAATAATAATCCGCCGAGAAAAAAACTTAATACAACAAAACTAGGTTCAGTGCCTCGGCGGCTGGACTACAAAGAGATTTCTGAAGTTACTTCGCAATGCGCGCGAGGAACACAGGAGATGTTTATCAAAAACTGCCAATTTTGAAAAGTACGTCTGCAATTCATGTAAAAAGGACACATCGATTCCCGAAACGATATTTCGTCAGATCGAGTTTCAAAACCCAACCATGTCACCCGATTATGCCACTTATTTACGCATTACTGTAACAGCGTGAATATATAACATTTTCAAACTTGAATACGAGCTGTGGTTGTCGCGAAAAATGGTGGGTTTATATCAGCTGGAAGACATGCTTGCAAATCCTTTGAACCCGGCTGCCAAATCGTTTTTGCGCGTGGAAAAAAACTGACAGTGCACAAGCAGACGATACAACATATTTTATCTCTTGAAAGGGAGATGGTATGATTTTTTTTTCAAGGTATGAGTTATTCAACAACTTCTCGTAATTTGCCGCCGGTGCCATGTGAAACAGATTGATTTCATACTGTTTGAATATAGATTTTATGTCACTCGCAACGGAGAATACCAGGGTAATGTGTGACTTACATTTTATATCGTGATAATCTTCTGATAATTCTTCTGGTCGCACGTTGTTGAAGAAATAGAAACACCGACTCTCTCTTATTCGGGAGATGCCAGCCTTTTCTCTCACAGCAGCTGAAATGACAAATACAATTGAATTGAATTTGTAATAGTCATGAACATTCAGTCATCACGATAGAGGTTGTTACATCAACCTTCTCAACTCGATGAGTTTAACCGCTTATTTAACACGGCCAGCAGAAAACACTTCCCAAATAAATGTGACGGACAACAAATTTTCAATTTTGCATCCAAAACATATCTAATGATCCCTTATTAGAACGAGCCTGACGAACTCGTTCCAATGAAAGGTCAGAAGATATTTGTTGGTGCAAAAATTGAAAATGTACCAAAAGTTGAATGATTTTTTGTGTGTGTGTGAATGGCCCTGACCGTATATGAACGTTACCTTGGGCAAAGGGTAAATCGATTATGATTCTGTTGTTGTGTTGGACACGGAAAGACGTGGGCAAGTCTATTGCGTTCAAAACCCAATAACCTTTTAAATGGAATGATGTCTTAACCCTTTGAACCCCAGCGGCAGTTTTTCCGACCAGGAACATGATACGTCATAACGTCATTTTACAGGATGGCTGTTCAGTAAATATTGTGGGGTAGACCAATCAGTATTTCCAACGTGCAGCCTTGGGCTGCACGTTGAAAATACTGATTGGTCTACCCCAAATAATGAATATGGACTCTTCTAATAGCTGCCATTGAACTGGCATGGAATATACCACTAGAGTTCAAAGGATTTATATTTTATCAGTGCGTGATCTGTAAAATAGAATGGAGTCTGGTGCAGCGTTGGACGTGAACAAAGTGTGGGCAAAACTTTGATGTGACAGAAACCCTCAAATTAAGTAACTGACATAGTTGCCTTGTATGTTTAGACGTGCGTGGTATGTGAAACTTATATTTTCCTCGAAGTTAGATAAATAGTCTTGCGGCCTGCTGGGATAAAACAGAAAACAGTAGTTTGTACTTTTGCTTAATGCCACGTCCATATTGTTCTATCTAGTTCGCATATAACATGTACTTGGAGGTTATTGCTTGCTCAGTTTCAAATCAGCGGACATATCAGCCCGAGGAACTTTCATGTCAGCCTGAGACCGAAGGTCGAAGGCTGATGTGAAGTTACCGAGAGCTGATATCTCCACAGATATGAAACTAAGCAAGTAATACAACTTTATTTATTAAACCAACAAATTATAAAATGTTCTCATATCTGTTGCAGTTTTCTGGAAGTGATATTGTTTTAGAAAGTTTCATTCTATTCACAAAGTCATAAGTTTCCTTTTCTCCCACTTCGACGAATATCCGCATACAAATCTTAGTTTGCGTTGAATATTCAACACAACTCTCTTCTTTGTTCTCTTCATCCACCCAACCGTTACATATTGTCATCATTAATACCGCACCATACAAAAACTCGACTTCAGCCCACTCCATCATACCTGGTAACGCTAATTTTCCCGACCACTTTCGACGAATAACTGTGAACGATTTCGATATAACCCTTTACCTAACATGAGAAGCAGACGACACTTACAAAAAGAATTCTTGAATAACATTTTTTTTCATTTTTTGTCTCAAAAACATAGGTTATGACCCCTCGTTGGAACGAGCTCAACGAGCTCAAAAACATAGGTTATGACCCCTCGTTGGAACGAGCTCAACGAGCTCGTTCCAACGAGGGGTCATAACCTATGTTTTTGAGACAAAAAATGAAAATATATTGAAAATTAATTGGCAATTTTTGAGGATAGCGCTGGCTGGTTTTTGTCGTTACGTTGGGTAAAGGGTTAACAAATTGGTTGCGCCTAATAACGCATCAAGAAGGACAACTCAAGTTTGGTTCATATCTGCCGAGAACGGTGTCATGTTCGCCAAGTTTGAATATTGGTAAATTCTGGGGCAGAAAATCATATCTAGCTGATAAATAATTAGCTATAAATGCTCAACAGCCAACATTTGTTTTTGTATGAAGATAACACGGAGGATGCCATCTGAAATAGAGGATATTTACTAAGTGACGATTTGAAGTGAAATTAAAGTTAAAGAAAATCCGTTGGGCCCTAGGTTTTCCGAATCACCAGTCGATTTCAGTGTACGG
The DNA here is from genome assembly GCA_031216915.1 of Pictodentalium vernedei. Lineage (NCBI taxonomy): Eukaryota > Metazoa > Mollusca > Scaphopoda > Dentaliida > Dentaliidae > Pictodentalium > Pictodentalium vernedei. The sequence continues at coordinate 774,841,552 of CM062297.1, forward strand.
GTTTCAGAAACTTCATATCAAATCGTGTGGGGGTGGGGTGGGGTGGGGCACAGTGGAGTTGCAGTAACCGGTTCTCGTCAGATCACGAAGCAACGTCGAGCCCGGCTAGTCCTCGGATGGGTGACCGTCTGTGCGATCGATTCGGACTCCCGCGTTGTGTCCTTGGGCAAGGCACTTAACCCCGATTGTCCACATGGGGGCACGATGATGCCGTGTACTAAGGCGTACTGCACGTCGATGGTGCGCATGTCTTCAACCAATATAGCCCCGCCTGTGCTGCAGTGCGGAGTTACGATGTTGTGGAGCTGGCAACTGCCCGTCGTTGTTCGGTGGTTCTCTCCGGCTTCCTCCACCCGTAAAACTGTCACGGTCATGACTAGCCATTGTGCATACATAGTTGACCTTAAACACCAATAAATAAATAAATAAATAACATATCAGATCGTGCCCAGTTTATTTATCCCAAAATGACAATGACTTCATGATGAATATATCAATTCTTTCTCTGAAACCAACTCACAGAATTACTGCGCCTATCTATTTCAACCTTCACCTCGAGTGACAACCATTTCCGGCCAATGTTATTCACAAAACTTGCCAGTTAAACTTTATTATATTTTCAGGTAATATTTTTTTTTTATGAGCCCTCGTTGAAACGGGCTCGTTGGGATCGTTCCAAATGTGGGATCATAAACTATGTTTTTCAGGTCAAAAAATGAAACTTTCTATTAATTCAAGTTCATTTTTGTTCATGTGCCGTATTTCTGTCGTGATGGGTAACGGGTTATAACATCGCAGGTGAACTGTCCACATGTCTGATATTCAAACTGTATGAAAGAAAGCATACGAAGCAGTCCAGTCTGACAAACTAGCCGGCCAGGGACATCCGCTAGGACTCTTTCTGTTTTTGTTGCGAATCAGAAGTATGGGTCAGTTGAAAATTCTTTTCACTGCGTGTTTGCTACAACTTACCTATTTTGGTCTTGTACTCATATATATTTCCATGACAAAATTAATAGTACATCGTTTTTTTTTCAAAAATAAATTACACTGGTTTGGAAGATTATTTTAACCTTTTACCCAACGTAACAGCCAAAACCGACCAGCGCTATTCGCAAAAAGTACCATCCAGTTTTCATTATTTTTTATTTTTTGTCTCAAAAACATAGCTTATGACCCGTCATTGGAACGAGCTCGATGGCCTCGTTCCAACGAGGGTAATAAGCTAGTTTTGTGAAGCAAAAAAATATAAAAAATTGTTATTCAAGAATTTTATTTGTAAGTGTCGTATGACTTTTGTGTTAGGTAAAGGGTTAAAAAAAATGTCATGTATTATAGAATTTTGACAAATATGTGTAATGGACACTAGACAAGTAAATTAAAACATTCATGACATACAAAAACGACAAATAGATAAAAAGAAAATAAAAAAGAAAAATGCATTTGATAACTGCATAATCGCTAAGAAAAAATAGGCTTTCTTTGAAACAATACGGGACATGTTTGAAATCTTGAACAAAAACGTAAACACGGCTGCACGTGCTGAAGATTACTGTTCACAGCTTCATATAAAAGTGCAACTGATCAACATTTCACAGGAGAATTTTTAGTTTAAATAATATTTATTTCCAATAGCAAGCGAACGCAAATCACATTGATATTATATCCATATGTAACAAGGAAATGGATTCAGCAGAAAGCTATAGAAGCTTATACAAGGCTGTCTCCATTGAGTAATGATATTGCATTTGGTAATATCAGCAGTGCAAGAAGTTTGGTATTTTGCCACTGGTTGGTAAATATATTTTGTCATCTGAATTAAGATTATTAGAGTTAGAATATAATATGCTTAATTGGTCATGAGGATTTTAATAAACTGTTGGACAAGCTAAAACAGTTGCAGCATTTTCCTAATTTCCAGAAATGCAAATAGATACGTTATTTATAATGTTTGGATGTCTGAAAGTCAGTAATTCACGAGTACCGAAATATTAATGAAAATTAAACTGGAGCTGGGCGATTTCTACTTTTCCGGTTCGGTTCGGGTTTTTCCGGCTAACAGGAAGCTGGAATCACAAGACCCAGAGCCAAAACTGGCCGAACGGTTTCATCGTTCTTGTGCATAGACTCATCAAACTATCTTACTGGGTGGGGGGGGGGGGGGGTGTCTAGTGCCCCTATGGACTCTCGTCCCTCAGTCTATCCAGCAAAGGGGGGAATACATCGTGTTCTTATTTTCACCCTTTATTGACTCTATTGCAAAATATATCTAATATGTAAATGCGAATGTCGGTATCTCTCTCCATCTTTGTTCCGGGTGAACTCCTCCGTTTCTCGACCGATCGATCTCAAATTTTCTACACGGGGGTAATTCGTCCCTGCGAGTAACATGGAATGGGTGCCGTGCCCGTGTGGGGTGACCTTGACGTTGAAATTGATGACCTTGACCTTTTATTTCGAAAACGGCTGGGCCGATCGGGCGAACATTTCATATGTGCGGGTATATTGACCCATCGATCATTTTGACTTTATCGGGGCGCCCGTGTGGGGTGACCTTGAACTTGAAATTGGTGACCTTGACCTTTTATTTCGAAAACGGGCCGATCGGTCTTTAATTTCATATGTGCGGGTATATTGACCCATCGATCATTTTGACTTCATCGGGGTGCCCGTGTGGGGTGACCTTGACATTGGTGACCTTGACCTTTTATTTCGAAAACGGCTGATATAACCATCTTCTCCCGTACAACGGCGGGTATCACCCACTAGTAAATTGATATACGCTACCGCTCACTCTTCGGAATCCACTCTATTTGAGTCACTAACCGCGTATTTATTTTGTTTTGTTTTTACTTTACCCTTAGAACCCTTGTGTTATCTTCCATATCAATTCAATGGTAGCCACTGGGAAGAGGCCATATTCATCATTTGTGGGCAGACCAATTAATATTTTCAACATGCAGCCTTAGGGCTGCACGTTGAAAATATTGGTTGGTCTTCCCTACACATATACTTACCAGCTATCATACTTAATGTATTTATAAAGTATCATGTTCATGGGCCGGAAAAGCGGTCTCTCGGATTCAAAGGGCTAATCATAACTTTGAAACCGTTCTTTGAAATATTACGCTCCATTTGGAGCTTTCTATTTTTATTCAATACAATCTTGAAAATCAATGTGGTCATATATGTATAGGTGATGTGTTGTGACCATAGGAGTTGTGTATGTTATGTCGGAAAATGCCGTTCGGGTACCTATAACTGGTGAAAAAAGTGTGGGGGGGGGGGGCACGTGCCCCCTGTGCCCCGCCCCAGCCCTCAGCTCCACCGCCATTGTTCATTTGTGACCCTAATTTATGCTTCTCTCTGACTCTGGTTCGGAAAAAATAATGAATTCACGAGTAGAAGACCAAGAATTTCTCTTCATTGTTGGTTTCAAAATGTGCCTCTATATAGATTGATAAAATCTGGAAACGCACAGCACTGTAAATGGAAGATCTATGTAATATTTCCAGATACACCGTTATGAACATTTAGAAGTGGTACGAAAGAACGGGAAATTTCGTAAAACGGGTGTTTAATGATGTAAGCCAAAAACATGAGATGAAAGAGGGCTTTGCAAGATGTGCCTGGAAGACCATCATCTCATCCAAGATGTAAACGCGGTTGAAATAAATATTTCAGTAAGTGGTGTTTAATATATGTTTTTTCCGCGTCCATTTTGAAAACAAAATGTGGAACTAAACTACTTTCTGTCTTTTGTTTTTCATATTTTACCAAAATAAAATGTGTCATTAATTTTGAAAAAAAAACAGTTTCCCATTTTTTATCAGGGAACTGAATATATTTTTCATATTCATCACGTTACACATAAAACTCTATTTCTGTGACAAGAACAAATAGCAAAGTGGGTATTTCTCCCTTTTCAAACAGTACCGTTAGGATCATAATAAAATCGATCGGCCTAACCTGAGGACGATACTCGTAACAGAAGACAAACACCAGGTCCCATTCAGGAAAGCTTAATTAAATTTTCCCAGTGCACACATGCTCTAATCTCGTTCATACATTCTATGTAAACGCGGATTTTGCCAAATTATCACACATCTTCTGTTTATTAGGACGTCATGTCGTCATTAAATATCAGAAATCGAAGTAAATTTTCGATTGAGAAAGGCACAAATTCTTTCAGAGAAGACAAGATTGGTTCTTTTCTTCTTGTGTAAATTTGACAAGACTGATTGCGCTACCAGCTTCCGACTACACAAAAATTGCATTTGCAAACTTTAATCGAAAACTGAAACAAACGGATTCAACATCCACAACAAGCCTTTGAATCACGCTCTAAATTTAGCGAAATGTTTGTTTTACTTCAACGGCACATTGATTACAAATGCGGGTAAGAAATTCTCTACCTGCTTTCGTCCCCACAACACTTTAGAATCAGGGATGTGGCCGCAGGGGGTGGGGGTGGGGGTGGGGGTGGGGAGGTGTCCCCCCCTAGCTAGGAGGATTTTTTTCAATATTTGGAAATTCCGAGGTAAAAAATCAAATAGTTGGAAATTCAATAAATTAACATTGTTCATGAAAAATACTAAAATTCCAACTTAATGATGAGAAATTTTGTTCTTTTATTTCCAACTGGAAACTTGAGTTTCAAATTTCCTACTCAAAAATTGACATTGGCCTCAAAATTTCGACTCTGACATCAATCCGGTAAATTTTCTGACCCGGACACATTATAAATGATGCTTTTCCCGTTTCAGGACTAGTGAAAATTTTCAGAAGGGTTCATGAGCATGTGTATATATATATATATATATAAAATCACTTTAACCCTTTACCCAACGCAGACGATTTCAAAATTCATTATTTTAAATATCATTTTTTAAATTTTAAAAAAGAAATTTCAACAAAACCATATCATGTGACCCCTCTTTGGAACGAGCTCGCCAAAGAGGGGTCACATGATATGGTTTTGTTGAAATTTTTCGAAAAATAATATTTTTTCAGCAGCTGTATTTGCATATTACGTGGGCGGATGCGGGCGATTCGTTGGTTAAATGGTTAAAAGATATCACCCAGCGCTGCAGTGCAACCACCCATCGAAACTACTCACAGTGGGAATTTACACCGGTGGCACCCCCAGCTGAAACCCTCTAGCCACATCCCTGTTTAGAATCTCCCCTGTTGAAAACTAAATGCAGGATAATTAAACTTGGATGCTATTTTGAAACCTTTGCTTTAGTTTAGTGTTTATACTTCTCACATTTCCCTGAGGATCACCTAACCTCATCGACATATTTGTACATAACAGGTGAATGTGTAATTTTTATGTTTGCTTGTGTTTTTTTACTTAATGGCACTTCCAGCAGCCGGCGTCATATCTTGTCGGCCAATTTAAGGAAACCGGAGTACTCAGAGAGAACCACTGAGCAATGATGAGTAACTGTCTGACTCCCCAAGTTACTTTGCCAGTACAAGAACGGTTAGCATTGATTAAAGTCTGAAGGCAAGTGTACCGTAGCAGAGCTGGGAGAAGTTAAAATTTTCCTTAACGCGTTAACGTGTTAAATAATTCTGCGTTAACGAGTTAAATGACGTTAAATGTTAAAATGAACACAATTTTAATAACTTCGGCCATTTTTTTACGTACAGTTCGTCTTTTGAGTTCCAATGTGTTCTATGTTCCTACTGGCACACAGAACACATTAGAACTCAGAGGACGAGTAGTACAAAAGTTATCGCAGGTTATCGTAAATTCTAACATTCAGCGATGTTTTCATTTAAGAATACAATCGTTGCGGCCGTATCCATAGAAAGAGACATCCGCCGATGCTCAAATACCAGTTCTAACATGGAAAATAGGGTTCAAGTGAAGCTGATATTGCTGTATCGCCAAATATCGGCGGGCCAACTTCGCCAACGTTGGTAGGAGGGCTTCATGGTCTCTCCACCAAATCAAATGTCGTCTATAATTGACGGACATCTTAATTATTCGTGTTATTCAATTTCGTCAAATGGCGTAAAATTCGACGTCATCGGCACGCGCGATCTAGCTGGGGTAAATACAAGATAACGACGCAATGCTACATATTATACAATTATAATCTTCAAAGTTAAACGTAGTTAACTTGGTTAAATTTTTTTAACGTTGTCAAAATAATTTAACACGTTAACGTTTGAAACGTCAACTGCTCCCAGTCCTGTACCGCAGTTATACAGCACATCGACCGTATGTTGATGCAAAACTTGATGTAACCAGTCCTAACCCTGCTTGCACCAGGAAAGTGATTGGAGAGACCAACAGTGATTCGCCATTGCTAAGTAGTTCTATGTTTATACTTCGGTTTCGTCTACTTTAAAAATTATCTGGCATGATCTGACCCAGGCTGTTGAAAATGTTGTTAAACCCCAATGAAAATATAAGCATACATAAAACCGTAGACATTTAAAGAATATGTAGACGCGTTGGAACGATTCCATGCAAAATGCTCTGCCACGATTAGCCATTGTGCATAAGTATGTGGCCTTAAACACCAATAAATAAATAAATAAATAATAAGCAAAATGTGAGTAGTATATAGTTAGAAAATCTCGTCCCGCGAGTGTCAATGAGTCTTGATAAGATTGCGAGCTGATAGAGACAAAGACAATTATTGTGATCACAGTTCTGTATATAAGCAAATGTGAACACCAAGCGTGTTAACCCGCGCGGTCACTTTTTCGGCCAAGAACATGATACGTCATAACGTCATCAAATAGGATGGCTGTTCAGTAAATGTGTGGGGTACACCAATCAGTATTTTCAACGTGCAGCCTCGGGGCAACACTGATATATAGAAGATAACTTGTGTTTTCAAGTGGATACCGAAAATTATCTCATGAGTGACCGAGACAAATGTTTATTTTTCGCGAGCGCTTGTGCGAGCGAAAATGACCATTTGTCTCGGTCACAGGTGAGATCATTTTCGATATCCATTCAAAAACACTTGATTTTCTTTTTATTATACTCTTCTTATAAGAATCTGATAATTCTTATCGATAATTCCACTCGTTCCAACAACGAATTGATGCATGAAAGTAAACAGCTGATGCGCATTGATACACGGAAGTGATTTGATCGATACTCGGAACGGGTGGCGTCTTGCAATCTGATTCAACTGGCGGGTTTCACGGATCAATTAAAGGTGAATGCGTGTTGAATTATTGCTGGAAATGATCAGTATCCGCTCAAAACACTAGATTTTCTTTTCATTATACGTTTTTAGAACAAACTGATCATTTCCAGTGATAATTTGACTCGTATTCACCTTGAAGCGATGCTTTGAAAGCCGCCAGTTTGATTGATACCGTGAAAGTAAAAATTTCTATATATTCACAGTGGGTTCTATCTTACCGCAATTATTTCGGTAATCTATCGTTTAGCGTGTAATAAATTACTTTTCATTTTCTCCAACCATGGCTGCTGAAGAGAAACGGGACAATATCTTTTACGGGGGATCGTATCGCTCGACTCTACATACTGCATTGACGTGTCTATACACACACTCAAATAAAATGTAACAACATAAATATATTTGACAAAAATATAGTTGGTTCTTTGTAAAAATGAAACCCATCCAAGGAAAAGCAATCCATTATCGCTATGCCAGCACTTTTCAGTATATCGCCTTGACCACGACTGAAGGCCCGATACAAAAGATTATTACTTATAATTTTTTCATGACACAATCTATCAAAATTTTAGTTCTCAGCTCATATGCACTGGAAAAAGACAACACTGTCAGAATAGTTTTTGTAAAAGCTGGGTTGCACAAGAATGCGAATAACTGCCTCGAAGAAAATGCTCTTTAAAAGTGAGATTATCAAATATTTAAACTATAAAATAATTTTTGGAGGTCTCACAGTTTACATCCTCCTTAAGGAGCATCAACAATAATTTAATGTAGGGCTGTAGAATTAAACTATTACTGAACTGAACTTCCCTCAAAATACAGACACCCCCCCCCCCCCCCCCCCCCCCGTCTCCCAATAGATTATTTTACCAACGTCTTGAAACCGATATACCTTGACTTTGAAGCTGTCCTGGATTCAGAGGAGAAGATGGTGTTGTAAAGTTGATGTTGTAGACTACATATTGGTAAATATTATATCTCACGTGGCCTTCTAGGCTCCTGATTGGACGAATGCTGCACCCCTATTTCGTGTAGTTTGCATCCACAGAACTAACCAGACACTACACACAGGTACTACGAATAAAACTAATCAGGCTAAATTTATATATCGATTCACAGAGGCACAACATCCACAAAACGACCCGGAAAGAAATCATTGTGGAAAAATGAATCGCTTGTCCATTGTTGAAGTCATATTTTCCGAGGCGTTCATTTTATTCCTTGAGAAGATGATTCATATCTCGTTTCGAAGAGAATGATCCATACCTGGGTACAACTTTCATGACAGAGCGTCCGGATATGAAAAATCGTTTGTTTCGCTGCTCATATTATTTCCCTATTTAATTGTATGTTTTGGGCAGTAAACGAATAAATAATGGAATTCATTTGAATCTTCGGAGTTTTGCATCCCGTACTGACCCATTCGGTAATGGATATGTGTGACAAATGAGTGGAAATTATCAAACTACGTTATCAAATTTCAAAAATTTTAGCTTTCATTCGCGAGTTGCGCGATTCTAGAATACACAGTTTCGTTGGAGGAAATGTTTTGTTTACCCTTACCGACCGATTCAAAATTAGCTTATACTCCCTCATTGCAATGAGTGTGTTACTCTCCTTCCAATGAGGGGTCATAAGCCGTCTTTTGGAAGAAGAAAATGTTTTTTGAAAACTACATGGTATTTTTTTCTACATAACGCTGGTTGGTAGGGCTGCAACCTTGGTAATAGATTAACAAATCGGACAGATGTTTTTCTTGATGGGTGTTCGATATAATATAAGGATTAGTACATGTCTTGTCGTTGACTACGCCCATATAGTGCCCAGATTCGCGTCGGGAACTACACCACCTCACTGGGCACTATATAGGCGTAGTCAACTCCAAGCCATGCACTATTCCTTAATTATTACCACCATGTGAGTTTTCGAGAGGGGGTACTGGAGTCGAGATCTCGTTTCTGGGCATATATCGACGAGTCCGTTAGGACGAGTCGATATATGACCCAGAGGCGAGGTCAAGACTTCAAAACAACACCTTGAAAGCCCACTTGGTGGTAATAACCAACTTATCTTACAATATTCCCCCTTTCTTAACTTGTTCATATATATTTTGACCATCATAAAGTGTCTATGAATCGATTTTTTTATGAATGAACATCATTTCGTCATGGTATTACGTTCTTGAGATGTGCATGCCGTAATCCCCTTTCATTGCTCCAGTGATACTATAACCGCCGAAGTTTATAGTTATGTTTCAGATGTAATATAATAACACAGGTGTGTGTTTCGCTTGTTTTTTTTTTTAGGTTTAGTGCAAGGTAGGCCTATATAAGAATATCATCATGGCGTCATGATCATCTAGTTTAATTTATTTCACTGCGTTGGTTGTTTATTTATCATTTAATTACTCTTATCAAAACGCTGTCCTCGACACGTGGAATCAGTGCAGTACAGGTAAAAACGTTCTCTTTCTGAATCGAAATCAAATGATCGCACATGTGGTTGATACCCTCAGTACAGATTTTTATCTAACAATCATATTGATTTGGGCCTGAAAAACACGAAAAACGGCACATATCACATAATGTGTTCCGATTCCGTATTATTTCGACGACTCAATCTGATTCCCTATCATATGGACGACTCGTTTCTGGTAACGCGACGGGCTATCATAACAGGCGGATGAATACATTCTATGTGCGTTTCAGTGATCGACTAATCATTATGTCCCAAAATTGTTTTTATAATTTAAGATTTAATCTGTTCATGTGACAGAATTGTTAGATAAATGAATTATCATGATAAAGCGCATGTCCTGCGATTTGCATCAGATTCTCGATGGTGTCCAAAAATGGGATCACAACTCGCCGGCAAAGCCGGCTCGTTGAGATCCCATTCTGGACACCACCTCGAATCTGATGCAAATCACAGGACATGCACATACTCATGATAATCTGTATGTATATGTCTTGACACTTTGATTTGTATTGGGGGGAAATACATTCTTGTAATATAAAAAAGATTTGCACACCGTTTGTTGTAAAGTTTATTTTAGGACGATACCATTTAGTGACTCGATGTTAAAATAGGTAAATTTGTGGCATATCGCTCCTTCAGTGTTACACTGGAAAACGAAGCAATATGACAATGTAATAGAAACTATTTCTATGTCCAATTTTGTTTTCTTTTAGCTTGCGCTGGCGAATCGAAAGACATACCAACAAATTATTAGAATATAGAATAGAATATAGAATATTTATTTAACAATATACCAATTTACAAGAATAAATTAAAACAATATATTTTTTTGTACAAAATTGAATGGTACATTGTAGGGGGACATCATAGTCAGATTGGCTGTCTTCCTGACACCCCCCGAAATACAATTTAAAAAACAGCACACTTGGTCGGAGTAGACACTCTAATCAATAGCATTACCCTTGCCTTTGGCTAATATGTTAAATGTCTGTGTATCTGGTCTCGTGGCTGTAATTAGAATAGTTACTGATGTCAATATAATTATGCGGCTTTGGATGAGCTAACTTATAATAAGAAGGATGTTTAGTGGGTTTATCCACAAAATTGAGTTGAGGAGCAGTATGTACTTTTTAGAAGTTAATATCAAGAAGATTGTTTACCGTGTACAGTTGGTAGATATCTAAGGCCGTCTCCCACATCCATGTCCATCGCTGGCCCTCGGAACTTAGAGGTCCGCGGTCCAGACACAGACATAGGTGTGGAAGACGACCTCAACCTGCAATAAGTTAGTAAGTTTACTTACTCCATATGTTGATCAGGCGGCCCTTGACATATCAAAGACACGACAACAAGCTTTATCGCTGTGGACAAGCATTGCCCCACTTCTTGGACTTCAGCGAGTAAATCAATGACTCGGTCTACAATCTGGGCACATGCGGTACGAACATGCTGCACAAGAAGAGTAACTATTTAGATATTTGCGAACAAGCTAGAGACGTCGAGAGGGTTGGTCTCGGATGTCGTTTTCAATTTCATTCCAAATCTTTGGGAAGCTGTGTCTGGGAAGTTTGGCTGGGAAGTTTGGCTGAATTGGACGAGTTCATCACTTAATGCTACATATACACAGAACGACACATGCGTGTGAATGGGTTAATCGGTATGGCACGAGTGCCAGTGCGAAAGGATGAAACGAGAGGCCACAGACCTCGAGTTTTAAGCTTTCGCGATGGCACAAGTGCCATGTCGATTAACCCGTTCACACGCGTGTGTCGTTTTGTGTCTATTACAAGTACGCCTTCACGTCTACAAAACAATTATTACAAGGACACGCAGCAATTCATTTGACAACTATCAACGAAAACGTATTTTCTCACCAACCAAAATTGCGAGGTGAATCCGTATTACAATTTCGTCCTCTGAGTTCCAATGTGTTCTATGTGCCTACTTGCACATAGAACACATTGGAACTCAGGGGACGCTTTTTAGCTATAGCTAGCGATTCAAACTGTAATCGCGTTGCACGATTTACAGAAATTCTAGTGAAATTTCGCTTCTATTTAAAAATAGTCCGCCAATGATTTCCGTTCCGCACATATGTGCGGAACAGATTTTCATTTTCCACATGGTTTAGTGTTGCTGCAGATGGGGATTGCATAGAACAGACGTGTAATAAACTACACGCCGTGGCAATCAGCAGGAACGTCTCTTTTTTCAAATTTTCACGAGTCCCATAGAATAAAGAAAGGATGCTGGTTATATTGCAAATGGCACAACGGGAATTCAAACCACACCGAGTAAATTTCCTTCGCCACCAACCGCCAAGCGATGGTATACTAAATCACGCACATCATATGGGATTAGTGCTGAAGTTAACTCTCTCGGTGTTGGTACAGAACACCGCTATGCCATTTGCAACAAATGATAAACATGTTTAAGTTTTCATATACAGATTTATACGTTACTGGCAGTTTCATTTTTATTTATTTTTTTTCTTTTATATCAAAATTGTCGTTTATAGACTTTTTTCAGCCCCCTGTTTTATCGCAGATTCCATCGTGATAAAAGGCTTCGCACGCCGAGCTGCATCTGTTATTACCGAGCTGTTTTAAATAATAGTATGACTTGTTGTTTACGGTGGGTTAAAAAACAATTTCCTTCAAACACAAAGCCGGTCTAAAAAAAGTATTCCTTTTTCGATTTTAGCGAAGTAGAATGTTTCTTCCATTTGCTTGCATTAGATTGTAAATTTTTTATAGAGCAATTCTCACTCATTTGACAGAAACACTGGTACAATGGAAACGAAGAATTTTCTGAATGACATATTGATCAGCATGGCACGCCATTAATTATACGCTTTATAGGCCTCGTGTGTAACAGCTACCTCACTACATTGTTAACTAATCTTTCATTAACCATCACTTCTGCTAGATGATTCATCTCAGAGGGATCTGTTGTCTTGGTGCTTTTAAGTTACATTCGAACAAAAGGTATTCGCTGGAGATTACATTCTCAAAAGAGGAGCTAATCTTCCTATTAGTTCTAATGAAGAGTGTTCAACGAAACCATACATCAAGCTGCGATTTATTGACTGAACGATTGTTTGACTGTAATTTGTCAAACATATCAGAATATATAAAAAAAAATGTCATATAGTTTCAAAAACCTGGGTTATTCGTCGAGTTATTTAATTCATTATTTAATGTTAAAAGAATGAGAATGTGGTTGTTCAGTGGGAAGAGCATTGAACTTTAAACTGAAAGGTCGACGTTTCGATCCTGACAAGTGGAAACTCCGTTGTGTCCTTGGGCAAGACACTTTATCCCGATTTTAAAAAAAAAAATCCAAGCAAACCATATCATGTGACCCCTCATTGGAACGAGCTCGACAAGCTCGTTCCACAGAGGGGTCACCTGATATGGTTTTGTTGAATTTTTTTGAAAAGTGACATTTTTCAGCTGCTGAATTGGCATATTACGCGGACGGATGTAGCCGATTCGTTGGGTAAAGGGTTAAACAATGTGACGTGACCTATGGAAAGTATCGTTAAAACCAAATAAACAACAAACAAACATCGCTCCAGCGTTCCTCTGCTGTCTTCATGCAAAGTGCCGCTCGTTTTCACAAACCACCGGTAAAAACTAAACCTGTAGTCGCCTTTCCATGACATGTAATAAGACTTTATCAACGACCAACCAGCCTTCAGGTAGTTCGGGCAGCACATGGCCAGTCTTCATACCCAAATGTTGTTCCGTTGGAATTTAATAGGGTGAAAACCTATCCATCATTGGATTTGGTTGGGAGATGGGGAAATCTTACCATTGGGACACGACTTTTGTGCCAGATACTAGAAAAGCCTGGTGAATTGTGAAAATATTTCGTTCCTTGGGTGAAATTTTCCCATCCCATATCCATGGTTGTCTTCGATATTGGCACCGGTTGCCCCTCCATCCTCGTAGCGTCGAAGAAATTAATCATTTACCTCGCGTAACGGTCGTATCCGCTCAGCGCTATCCACACAAACAAATCTTTCCATTTGTATTAATTTTCTCAATGTTTCATTTCTGAATTTCGTTATCATACTCGGGCACTTAGACACACCTTTTGGCAACTAGGGTACACTTTTTCTCCCGCTCCTAAATCATCAGCAGGGGATATATGGAGTAACGTCTAAGCTAAGCTCTCCAACCAGGTAGGCCTTAGGCGTGGCGTAGAAGTTATTCGATATATACGGCTACTGATATATTTGTAGCACGAGAACAGGGCTGCCTAAGGTTAGGCGTAGTGTTACAGATGTTATAAGTAAAATAGACGCCATCATGCTGATGCGTTCATTCGATATAGCGTTTTACTTTTATTCTTTAATTTCAACTCTCGGACTGTGCTTACCTGAGCTAAGGATGCACGCAAGTCTGGGGTCGCCGTAAATATTTCCTATGATTAATCACACATTTTTTTCATCACTTCGCATCTCCTTATAACAGTTGTTGATACAGAAGCTATTGCTAAGCCTGTTTATATTACGCGTATAAAATATTCCGAATGAAGAAAATAACATGTAGTTTTCAAAAACGCTTGCGGTGACAATTTTATCTCCCCCAACTGCGCACCTTAATCATTTTAAGCGACCCATTTTCACTCGCCTTGTTTTGACAGATATGAAGATAGCAGAGCTCGTCTCAGTGGGAGGGGGGGGGGGGAGGAGGGGGTTCATAATCTATGTTTTCAAGGTAAAGAAAATTCTTTTGCAAATAACGTTGTCTATTTGATGTCTTTGCTCGAAGTATATATATTGCCTTTGCACGAAGTGTAATGCATTTTTAAAGATTCACCATTGCAGTCTCCTCATATCCATTACATGTGCATCATGTAGGATGCATATAAGCATTCTATTCAGTCGAATGCGGAGAATGGGTAACAATAACAAATTATGCATTGAATGTAACAGAACGGCTTTCAAACGCTCATTAAATATTGTCTAATTTATCATTTCCGCACACATTGTGCCAACCCATATAGTCGAGTTTTAGTGTTAGCCCCTTCTCCGACACAAATAACGTAGCCTTCCTCCAATATGTTACCTTTAAGGAATAATCCAAACACAACGAAAGAGCGAATCTTTCTCCACCCACTCCAACAAGTGGTCATAAATCATACCGTTGATGGATATATGAAAGGTACATCTTTGGGGAAGTAGACCGACTATTTTGCTTCCTAAAATTATAGAATTAGCAATTTACTTCAACAGTCAGTCACGCGTGTTTGTCATATCGTGATGACAGTCGACCTAAAGATGACAATCACCATAATGTGGAGGTTACTAACATACTATCGTCAACATTTATTATTACTATTTATTGGTATTTAATATTATTTCGGAGTGTACGGCTACATCACGCAAACTACACCGAGTATATAGACAGTAAGGTATACGCGTTCGAACTGTCATTTTTTTAGCGCACGAGATCGATTTGGGCGGAGGGATAATATTGAACGAGAAGCCGTAGGCTCGACCGAGTGCATTGAAAAACGAGAGTTCGAACACGTATACCTGTATTTATATCTGTATTTATTGCACACTTACAGTTTACTAAACAAATATCAATCGATTTTGGCGGAGGGATAACATTGAACTCGATGCCTTCGGCTTCTTGTTCAATATTATCCCTCGGCCGAAATCGATATAATGCGGTAAAAAATGAAAGTTCGAACCCGTATGCTGTTCTGTATTTATTGCATGCCTACAGTTTACTAAAAAAATATTAAAAACACAAATTATTGCCCAAAATAACCAAAACGTAAAAAAAGAAATAGTTAAATAGTCCGTGCACGTGATCTGTATTGTTCAGGGATTATACCAAAAAAAAATTATTGTTCGCTGCGGTTTTTGCAGAAAAAGCGCGTATTTTATTGAAATAAAAGTACAGGCGTGCAATAAAACCCTTTACCCAACGCAGACGATATCAAATGTATTATTTTAAATGTTATTTTTTCGCACTTATCAAATATTTTTAACAAAACCTTGTCATGCTATTCCTCATTGGGACGAGCTCGACAATTCGATAGGTAAAGTGATAAAGTTCATACCTCAATCTGCTCACTTTTGAGGACTTCGCCCCCGGGTGTAGGTTAATGAATCCTATTTTACAGTGAAACAAACTTGTTTACTATAGTAAATAAACACTGCTCCACATTCCGGGTTTCCAACGAGGGATGGTGACATTATCATTGCGCGATGGGTGCGTGGGTATAAGAGAAGAATATGGACGTTATTCCCACAATTTATCGACGACTGTTACTGTGTTGCAGTCAAGTTGAACAGCCCAAAGGAATTTGAATATGCAATGATCGTATTGGTGAGGGCTTTTCGTTAAAGGTATGTAACAACCTGTAGGTTAACCAACTGCGCACTGATGTAAAAAATCCTAAAATTGTAACTACCCTATTTTTCCCATAATGCAGCTAGGAATTGAATCAATTGTATCTTCTCTAATAAGATTGAATCGGTCCAATTCCTAGTTACAGTATGGGAAATGTTTGCAGCTTGAATTTTCAATATGTTGACATCAGCGTGCAGAGTGTTGACAGCCACCAAATAATGTAATAATAATTAACAATTATATAGAGAGTAATCGCTTGATTGGACTGGTTACGTGAAATAATTCACGAGATTGAGGGACGTTGTACAAACACGAGTGCGCGAATGCGCACGAGTGTTTTACAATATAGTCCCTCGCCTTGAATGAATTATTTCACGTAACCAGTCCAGTCAAGCGATTACTCTGTTTATTACTTTTCATTATTAACGATAATTATATTACTTAACCCTTTATCTAACGAAACGGCCAAAACCGGCCAGCGCTATTCTCAAAAATCGCCAATTAATTTTCATTATTTTTTCATTTTTTGTCTCTAAAACATAGGTTACGACCCACCATTGCAACGAGCTCATCGAGCTCGTTCCAATGAGGGGTCATAACCTATGTTTTTGAGACAAAAATGAAAATAATAGTTATTCAAGAATTTTTTTTGCAAGTGTCAACTGCTTTTCATGTTAGGTAAAGGGTTAAAAAAAACAAAAAACAATGAAGTCCCCATTACACCCACGACAAAGCGTCTTCGTTTGCGCGCACGGATACATGGCCCAATTGTTGATTGCATAATTCACTTGTGAAGTTATCGTTTGTAATCAAACCCGGAAATCCCAGTAAATCACACTTTGGAAAGTAATGAAGTCAAAACAATCAAGCAGGAGTGTAATAATGCAATAATAAATGGAAAGAATATGTTTGCTTGTTAAGTGGTTACTTCGCGAAACCAGCCTATAGTATTGACTCAGTTATCCGTCGGGCGTAAGTGGGCTGCAGTTGACAGATACAGCGCTCATCCCACCGACAGCACTGTTGCTAAATTGTCATATGCATACATGTGCTAAGACACAGTGTGGCTAAAACACGTGCCGAAAAATGGATACTTTTCATAATAAACTCCACGCCCCACTAATCCTCACTTTCGACACCCCTACTGATCAGTGGATTGGATGTGGCTTACCGTTTTCTCGTATGAGGAACTGGGGGCACAGGCAAATGCTTCATTGTGACATGGCGTTAAAGTCTTTATTCCAGAACAGAGGGTTGCTACGGTCCGTACTCGAATAGAAAAAGTAGTGATAAAAGTGAGGTTTCAAGATACAAAAAACTCATCGACGTTATAGGTTAACATGCTGCATGTTTCGTGCACCTATTGTGCCCTAAGACGACAGCACATCATGATAAGCTATGGCGGTGTTTGCTCCGAGAGGGCTGTGTGGGAGACGGGAAAAGACGATAGTGTAAGAAACCAATGGAAAAAAGTAATGACGGTAGTTTTTTAACTGGTAGAGTGCTAATTTTTTCTTTGTTGCCAACATTTTTTCACCTGTCTTTTCACTTTTCCATGTTAGAGTTTATGGGAGAGACCCCACAGGCACTTTCCCATAAACTGTAATAAGGTAAAATCCAAAGAGATGAAATGAAAATCAAATGAAAATCATTCCAAAGATAATGTGACACACATCCACAGATTATGGAGCTTTTAACCCTTTACCTAACATGAAAAGCAGACGACACTTACAAACAAAAAAAATTCTTGAATAACTATTATTTTCATTTTTTGTCTCAAAAACATAGGTTATGACCCCTCATTGGAACGAGCTCGACGAGCTCGTTCCAATGAGGGGTCATAACCTATGTTTTAGAGAAAAAAATTAAAATAAAATGAAAATTAATTGGCGATTTTTGATAATAGCGCTGGCCGGTTTGGACCGTTACGTTAGGTAAAGGGTTAAGTTATGATACCTATTTTAAGGATGGAGCCCAAATATAGGCTTCCAGCACTCAACCACTTAACCCTTTACCTAATGTAAGGGTCATATACAGCCAGCACTTTTCACAAAAATATCGTCATCCAAATTTTAGTATCTTTTAACATTTTATCTCAAAAACGTAGCTTATGACCCATCATTGGAACGAGCTCGACAGTTCCAACGATGTTTCATAAACTATGTTTTTGAGACAAAAAAATGAAAATATTTGGTCATTCAAGAATTGTTGGGTTTTTTGGCGAGTGTCGTTTGCTTTTCGGGTTGTGTAATGGGTTATACAATGATAACGGTGGAAGACTGTAAAATGACAGAAGACACTACTATCAGTGAAAGCGAATGAGGTAGCGAGTTGTGTAAGTCAACAGCAGTGGTGGTAGTGGTGGTAGTGTTGGTGGTGGTGATAGAAGTCAATTGTAGTAGTGATGCCATTTACAACGCTGTTATCTAATATATAAATACGAATGTCTGTATTTCTCTCTCTATCTTTGTTCCGGGTGAACTCCTCCCTTTCTCGACCGATCGATCTCAAATTTTCTACACGGGGGTAATTCGTCCCTGCGCCGTGCCCGTGCGGGGTGACCTTGACCTTGAAATTGATGACCTTGACCTTTTATTTCGAAAACGGCTTGGCCGATCGGGCTAAAATTTCATATGTGCGGGTATATTGACCCATCGATCATTTTGACTTTATCGGGGTGCCCGTGCGGGATGACCTTGACCTTGAAATTGTGATCTTGACCTTTTATTTCGAAAACGGCTGGGCCGATCGGGCTAAAATTTCACATGTGCGGGTATATTGACCCATCGAGCATTCTGACTTTATCGGGGTCCCCGTGCGGGGTGACCTTGACCTTGAAATTAGTGACCTTGACTTTCTATTTCGAAAACGGCTGAGCCGATCATATCTGAGGGTATATTGATATAACCATCTTCTCCCGTGCAACGCCAGGTAACACCCGCTAGTAAGTAATAAATGGACCTCGTAGTAGGTACAGGCTGGAAAAGTAGTAGATCTATCGTAGTAGTGATGGCAGTGAAGGCCAGTAGATGTAATGGAATCCAGAAGCAGTAAAAGATAGTGATGGCGGTGTGGATAAGCGCACTGGCCTTAACGCCAGAGGTCCTGTGATGGATCCTCAGTCCAGAATGTTCTCTAGGTGTCCGAACAGTCGCTGGGAGCATAAACTGGGGGGGGGGGGGGGTTGATGTCACTGTGTAGCGTCCTATCGAATGGGAAGTAACACGGCTGTTCCTGTGTGGAAAGAGACATATTTTGTGTAGGCTAAAGATCCTTTCGTAGTATTCTAGAGGGCTAAGACCACGACGTGTCTACTACAAACGCCATCCTACAATCTGTATCACGGGCCCAAGGCAAAGAGTTAATAATATACGTTTATAACACGATATCCACTCCTTGTAAAACAAAGACATTAAAGGTGCTGGGCACGTATTACAGCGGCAGTAGTAGAAGGTAGAAATTAACATTCAAGCAGAGATGCTTGCAGGCTGTGGGGGGAGGGGGGCGATACAAACCGCAGTAGTGGCACTGTTATATTGTATGTTTGTTTATTGGGGGTTAACGGCACTTCCAACAGCCAAGGTCAAATTGTTTCAGGGCACTGCTAGAAGGAAGTAATGGGTAATGATAGCCTGAAGCAGTGGTGATAATGATGGTGGCACAGTACTAGCAGTTGTAACAGTGGAAGATGACGTAAGGCCTGGATTTTGAAAAATGTAGGGATGTAAAAAAAAATTGTCTGAAATTGCGTAGGAGAACAATAGCCCTCCCAAATCTGTCTCTGATAACCTTTGATATCAAGCAGTTGCACGGTTCAGCAGCGGTTCCTTCTCCTTTTTTCCTGCTTCGATACCTAATTAATGTATTATGATAAGGTGATATGTTTCGTGTAGATTGGTTTGATCGGCTGATTGAGGCTAAAAAAATTATTCGGATCAGGGCCAAAGAAAGCCGCAATGGGCTCGATATTAGGGAGGTGCAGAATCTCACTGTTCTCATTATTCGTATAACTTCTTCGACAAGGGAAATTTTAACCCTTTATTCAACGTTGCGGCCAAAACCGGCCAAAACTCGCCAATTAATTTTCATTATTTTTTCATTTTTTGTCTCAAAAACATAGGTTATGACCCCCTCATTGGAACGAGCTCGTCGAGCTCGTTCCAATGAGGGGTTATAACCTATGTTTTTGAGACAAAAGATGAAAAAAAATTAGTTATTCAAGAATTTTGTTTGCAAGTGTCGTCTGCTTTTCATGTTAGGTAAAGGGTTATGGTTCCAGTCGTAAAAAGTAAATTCCAAACACAAATTTCTTAGACATTGATAGGTTGTTTGCTCTTTGGCGGAACTTTGGCATTGTTTTTTTATTTTCAGCACAAAAATCAAATATTCCGATTTGAGTCGTAATTTTTCAAATGTCTTCATTAAGAATACTTCCGACTCAGGTGATGCAGTTTCATTTGAGCGGAGGTATTGTTGAACCCCCAACCCCATTTGACATCCATTAGCCACACCACTTCCTCAGGTAGTGAACTAACAACGGTACAGAAAAATGATCCTCCAATTTTCTACACGTGACGACGAGTCGTCCGAGCAATGGACCAAAACGAGTATTGATCCAGTGTCTCTTGGACTCTTTCGACTGGTGGACTACCACACGTATTACGTATCAGAAGAATGAGTTAAATCTACAGAGGCAAGAATATACGATTAGGGCCCAGATTGTCTCAACACGTTGGGGCAGATATGTGAGATTTATGATCATTCTAGAGCTCGGCCGTACTCAGAGAGGACAGCCGGGCTTTCGCATGAACATACGTCTATCGGCCTCGCGGTGTTGTGGTTTTTATTGGGGCACATTCATCATCTTAAGGTGTCCGTGACTTGATATTTAAAAAGATAACCGACGGTGGATCATTTGAGTATAATTTAATGGAAATAAGAATAACTCTATGTACTCACATATACGCATCAATGAACAATCCAAGAATATACATTATACACAAACAATGAATTTTGTTCGAGCTCTTTCTGGGGTACCCCGTGTTCGATGCTGTTGTCTAGATGTTTCTGGTTGTTCCTCACTCATGGGTTTCCTCTTGACTTCTCAAGCGATTGCATACATAACGTATTGTCTATTTTACGCCGCTCAACCTCCAAATACGCTAAATTGCCAGTCAACTGTAACCAACTCTGTCTAACTAAATTTTACACATTCGATATCATAGTCACTTCACTCCACGCATTTAACCACTCGCCTTCTATACCAGTCTTCGTTTACACCAATCTCCGTATACCGTTTAAACAAATAAAGTTCATGCATCTAATTTGCCGGTCTCAACTAAGCACACTCTAAGCTCTTAGCTTAAATCAAATGTTCGAGCTCTCAACAGCTTCGATTAAGTTAATTGTTCGAGCTCTCGACAGCTCTTTGCTACTCTACACTTCGCCTACGCGTCGCGTCACTTAACCTAGCAACCGCTCGCCTATTTAAACGGAGCCCGCTTAGTCTCCACAATTAATTTCTACAAATTACAGCCCCAATGGCTAGAGCTCCGAGCCCGAGCCCTCTTCCCGACGGATTACTGACTCAATCCGAGGTCGACTGACTACCGATGATCAGTCTCTCATTATATAGCATTTTCGTGTCTAATTAATCATTAAGTCGGTTCCTCTGTGATATAGGACACCGTTATTAAGATAGATGAGATATCTCTTTGTAAGCTCGCGAGTCTGACATTTAGAACTACGGGGGTGACACTCATTTGAGGGCCACATATCGCGAAACACCATCTGCGGCTGACAGTAACGAATTACTATCAGGGACTTTCATAGATAAGTCGCATTGTAGTTTTAAACGTCGCAACGGGGAACCATTAGTCCTCTCAACGAGAGATAAACACCCACCTGGTCAAGCAGTTAATTAATTAGCCTACAGTAACTTGTATCCAGTGTCTATTTACGGCTTTTACAAGCAAACGTATCAAATTAATTATTTACAATCCCTGACCATTAACCCGTAACTCGGACAAATTCGAATCGATCTTGACAACCCCCAACCAAAGAACATACTTCCAGTTGTTCCAAAACACACAAGTCGAGTCGCATTCACTCTTAATCAATAATTAACAATTTAGACAACTTCCGCGACTCATACGCACATATAGGTATATATACAACTTGCATTCCCAATTATGTACACTCTACCTCACCCGTCAATGCTCCAGGCAATAAAATGTGCGCTAATAATTACGGGGATCATGACCGGGCTCATGCGTCGGCCATGTAGATCCCCACTGATACATCCACGGTACACACTCCACCACATGTTCCCGTCTTGGGGGTTTACATACGGAGTACATCTTTAATCTCATTCTCACTGTTGGAGACACCGTTATTCCGCTAATATACATATTTTATATACACTCGTCCATTATATACACGCTTCACCACTCACTCGGCACATACCGACCACATGCTCCCGTCTTGCGTGTTTACATGCGGCGTATATCTCCACCGAACCCTTGTGCCCCTAGGAATCCAACTAAGGTCCCCATAGGTCCCTTCTACCACGTTGTATGACTTCGCACTCACTCGGACACAAATTTCCTGTCCACGCTCATGCGACAGACGGGTGAACCAGCTCATTCCGAACTCACTCAAACACAGACTCCCCGTCCGCGCACATGCGACAGACGGGTCAATCTAGTGAGTACAGCTTTACCAAGTGCTCCTGCCACCACAAATCGGAGTAAGGCCCTCATTGGCTCCCCTTAGGTGACCTACCCTTGGCCCCCTTACGCCAAGTTATAAGATTCCGGCCCCTACTCCACCATGGGCCCCACTGGTCCCTGTACCGGTCTCCCAAATTCTTCTCAACACTGTCCGCCTCGGCAGATCTATTTACCCTACTTGCCGTCCAGGCAGTATTTACCTGGCCACTCTTGCCCTTTGATGTCCCTACTGGCACCCTATTCCACCCCTATGGGTACCTGGTTGCTCTCAAACCTCTTTTCCTTTGCGCCCCTCCAGACCTTTCCCTGGACGGTGGGCTTTTTCTACTTCCCCATCGTGACCTATGCCACCTGAGCTTACGGACCCCTTGGTACTGGATCTCCCTCTGGGTCCCTCTAGAATCCCAATCAGCAGACTCCTGCTCTGCTCAACCAACTTTCCCAGACTTAACTCGTCCGTACGAGTTGGGATTCCCCCGTTCGGTCAATGGCTTACCAGCATCTACCATGATAGACCGGCCTCTACATCCGGCTTCACTTGACCCCGCCTGACCCCTACCGAGTTCTTGCGAGTCGGGGTTAGCCTCTGTATTTGATCCCTCTGTGGGATCAAACCAGACCTCTCGTCTGTTTGTGTCACCTCCGTGTTGGCCCCATTTCTACCTGGGCCCCTTTTCCTCACCACTTCGGGCTCACCATGCATGGCCCTCTCCTCACACTTATCATTTGAGGGACCATCTGTTTGGGCCCCTCCTTGGTTCCTCCCATGAACCGTCGCCCCTACATCCATAGTCACCCGCCGTGACTGAACGGGGCATTTCTCCCTTGCAGCATGAGCCTCAGTCGCCTCTACTGCCTCAACGCCAGTTAGGTTATCCTCTAACCACGACCTTCGGGGTCTGACTTCGCCCCTGGTATGTTGCCTATGACCACGTCATACATGGGCCTGTCTATGCACATGGCCACCACCTGGCCTGTGTAGAACGGTGTATCCACCCTCACCCTCGCAAGGGGGAAACTCCTGACCGTCCCATCGATCAGTACACACAACTGATCTCGGCCCGTCGACTGATCGTCCCTGACCAGTTGCCTCCTTACCGCCACACTGCTACACCCTGTGTCTCGCAGCACACGGACTCCTTGGTGCCCCACATACCCTGGGTTCACCGGTATCTTCCCTTTGTGCCTCAAGGAAGAAAGTTCCCGACACATCCCATTGATTACAGGGAGAATCTTTCCCCCTTCCAACACGAGCTTTCCCTTGTCAATGGCATCTCTAAGTGGGATGCTCTCGGGCCCTATAGACAGGCATAGTGCCGCTGTCTGCCTTTTCCCGCAGGACTGGTTTCCTCCCCGTCTAGCTCTTGGGGGAGGGTTCCCTCCTCCCACTCCTTGGTCCTCCATTGCTGACTTTCACTGGGGCGGCCTTTCGCCCGTAATCCCGGGCCAAGAGCCCCCGTTTCTCGCAAACGAAACAGGTTACATCATTAACCCCTGAGTTACCATGGTTCAGACGGAATTGCTAATCTTAACTGGTGCCCTTGCAGCCGCGTGATTTCCATTCCCCCCCCTGGTCGTAATTGGGCAATCTCACCCCCACGGGCCTCTAGGAACTTCTCCGCCATCTTGACCATGTCCTCTACGTTCCCCGGTTTCCTTTCCTTTATAAATATGGCCATTTCCGGAGCACACGTAGACATGAACGGGGAACCATTAGTCCTCTCAACAAGAGATAAACACCCACCTGGTCAAGCAGTTAATTAATTAGCCTACAATAATTTGTATCCAGTATCTATTTGCGGCTTTTACAAGCAAACGTATCAAATTAATTATTTACAATCCCTGACCATTAACCCTTAACTCGGACAAATTCGAATCGATCTTGACACAAATTGAGGGAAATACGTTGATAAGGTGTCACGTTTCGTGTATAGTGATTTGATTAGTTGATTGACGCTAAGAAGATTATTCGGATCAGGGCCAACGATAGCCATAATGAGCTGGGTATTAGAAAGAAGGATGAAAGAATAGAAGAGCCAGGAACCTGTCAGGAATAGGCTAAATACGGACATGGATAGAAAGAAGACGGTCGAAGATATGTAGAAACAGGGGTTTAGATACAGAACCAAAAAGAAATTCTAGCAAAATAAACAGTCGGAAGAGGCCGGAATGCAAAAATTATCAACCAAAACCTGATTATCTTTTACTGGAGTATTTCCTATAATGTACCCTATTCGGCGATACTATGACAACACGGCAATAAGTGTTTGATATATAGGGCTCTAGATGGGCCACAAATAGATCAATATGAGTAAAAGCCCTCACCACTATACTGTCATAGTATTTGTTTTGTACTGAACACAATTAGAAAACACAGGTCCATATAGCTGAAGACTAGTCTTCATCATAGCAACCATATAACAGTCATGCTGCGCCTACATGTACGCACTAACACCATACATCACTATTCTAATGACTTCACAACACGGAAGTTCATGCACACAACCTTTACCACAAACGTGATACCCATCCTCAACAGCATCGATGATGTCAATGGAAATCATCTAAGAGATAATTCAAAAATGGCACATGTGGCACTTTCAATCAACTAGCACTTGAAACCTTTCCCGACCGTTAATCTCCAGGGCCAAGGTTATTTGTATATACTGAGTATTTTGCCATATAATATAATTCTGTCATTTAATAGTCCAATACCAGCACAGTGTCATACCGTCCCTTTAGTTGAACAAGGCACCATCTGCAATGCTTTAGCTTTGCACATGGTGCCTTGTTCACTCCAGGGACGACATCAAACCACAGCAGAAATAACCCGGTAAGCTACAAATGGAAAAAATGTAGTCCCCAACATGCAGCTCAAAAACAATTTAGAGCTTTCACCGACCTACATTCAATCAATTTGTTATGCGGAAGTCCCTACCACAGGAACTTAAGACTCCAGTTTCCAAAAATAGTTAAAAAATGTCTATAAGGAGCAAGATATGACCATTTTGGTAAGATACACGCCAATAAAACACATCCCGGCTCAACGACTTAGTGTATAACATCAATTGACTTTTGTAAATATGGCTGGGAAAGATTTCTTTGTGAGTGAAATACTCTTTGCACGAACTGTTGTTTCAAGTGCCTTGACTTTAGATACGTGGATGTCAGTAATCGTTTGTAAGATCTCTGAAATTACTTTCAGTTATTAGTGAGATAACGGTAATTTAATCAGCTAACTCCATCTCCTTTGATTAAATTCAATGAATGCGTTCAACAGTGGAAGAATACATTAGACAGCGACAACAGCTTTTGAAGCGAGAAATGCGCGCGGGATAGGCGTTCGCTAACCAACTCAGCCTCGACTCTAAACACCGACCATCTCCGTGCTCGTTAGCTACAGTAATAGCAGGCGCCCACGGGAATTTATCCAGGGATTCATGAATATAATATGCGATACACGGTCGGACATTTTATGACACTAACTCTCCCATAAACAGGCTACACACCCCGCGAGTTTACACAAATTATATCAGCAGACAAAAATGTGCCGACAATTTTCGTTATTGGAAGAGATTAACAGGAAAGTTAGCTTCCCTTAACTTTTTTGGAGCGGAATAATCTGAGAAATAGAATTCTTAACGCCTAATATTCATCAGGAATTTTACAGAAAGTATAGGTTGTTAGACTAAAGCGTTAGTATTTTAAAATATGTTCTAATGATCTCATTGACAGTTTTTCAAATGATTTTCTGTATATATTTAAATGGCACTTTTACATTTTCAAGGGACGACATCATTGTTCATGGATAGGACAATGGTGCATGAAACATTGGAATACGTATCTTTGTTTAACCCTTTTCCCAACGAATCGGCCGCATCCGCCCGCGAACTACGCAACTTCAGCAGTTGAAAAAATATTATTTTTCAAAAAAATTCAACAAAACCATATCATGTGACCCCTCGTTGGAACGAGCTCATTCCAACGAGGGGTCACATGATATGGTTTTGTTGACATTTTTTGAAACATTTGAAAAAATGATATTTAAAATAATACATTTTGATATCGTCTGCGTTGGGTAAAGGGTTAAAAGCACTTAAAAATGGACAAGCACAGTTGACTAAAATGACTACTGCAGGACCTTTCGACTTTAGTCGCCTGTCGCGCCAAAAGAGTTAATGTCCTAAATCCGTCAATAAATTTAAAACTTAGGGTATGGGAATTTCATACAAAATTTGAAATTTAGAAATGTTAGTGAATTTGTATCATCCATGTGCGCATTATTTCACAAACGTAAGCCATTTTCCCGTAGAGTAGCATAAAAATATAGATGATGGTTTTTTTACAATTTTTCCAATCTATTATTCTCTGTGGAAACCCATTTAAAAAAAAGAAAACAGCTTTTTCATCATGTTTTGAGATTCCGTAACTATTTTCTGTTCATTGTTTCAACAGTGCATCGTCACATATAACACAGACACTGCCATTTTCATTAATAAACAAGTATAGGAGGTGAGCTTGATAATGTTTTCCTTGGGAGGAATAAAAACTTGCAAATAACAGTAAAAAACACAATCGCTAAACGAAAAGCCAAAGTGGACGTTCGGTGTTGTAAGGTGTGATACTGATAGATATTCGTAATGACGGATTAGCTGAGAACTAGTTCCTTCTACTTAGTTTGCCATAAAAAGCCAGGTTTTCTTTTGTTACTTTTAATAAACGAAAATAACAGACAGCTCGGAGAGCTGTCTGTTGTTTTCGTTTATTACAAGCAATAGGGTGTTTGGCTTTATTTTCTCCTGATGTCATAGCTTCTCAACAGTTACTTGCTTCTTAATTGGACCTTTCTCGCTCGTCTAACAATTTATTTAAAGGGAGGTAACTTTATCGAAAGTCATTGTCATGGAGATATAAGTTAGGGCATGATGGGCTGTATTAAGTAGTATCTAAATATCAAAGAGAATGACCTAGCAATGAGTCCACGAAGAAAGTTTACATTAGCTTTGAATAGCTGCTGTTCATCATTATAGGATAGGATGAAAGGCATTTAGTGCTGTCTGCATCTTTAATGTTTTTATCTTAGAGACGCCGTGACTCAGCTTGATAACTCCGGCTGGTACAAAGTGTCCACCTGAAGAATCTGTCCGGAAATGTCGGAAAAACGTATGTTTAATATGTCAGAAATGTGAAAGCTGTGGACATATCGGACATGTTTTATGCATATAGGTTATTACCACTATGTGGGTTTCCGAGATGGTGTATTGAAGGCGAAACCTCGTCTCTGTGCATATATCGACGAGTCCGTTAGGCGAGATCAAGGCCTCACTACACCATCTTGGAAATCCACTTTAACCATTTAATCTTACAATATTCTTCCCTTTCTTGACTTATTCGCATGTATTTTGAAAATCATTGCGCGTCTTTGAATTGATTTTTTATGAATGAAAATCATGACGTCATGATATTACTTTCTTGACTTGTGCATGACGTAATCCCCATTCGTTGTTCCAATCGTACTAAACCGCCGAAGTTTAATGTAGTGATTCAGCTGTGTGTTTATTTGTTTCATTTTCTTATTTTTCTTTTTTTTTTGTTTATTGTTTAATTCATGGTAGGCCTACAAAAAAATATCATCATGACAAAAATGATGTCAGTCTAATTTATTTCAATGTGCTGGTAATTTATTTATCATTGAATTGTTGTTATCAAAACGGTGGCCTCGACATAGGTAATCAGTTTTTGATGAGTACAGGTACAGTTAAAACTAGAAGTCCTGTCATGAATTGCGCGCTTATCTTGACACAATTTCGCACAGGAATTGCGCGCAATTTTCCTATTGAAAATACCCAAATTTCCACAGAGCCATGCCATTACTCACAGCAAACACAAGCAATGTTTCAGCCAATGGACCTCCGGGTTGAACCCGGAGGTCCATTGGCTGAACCACTGCTTGTGCATAGGTTGCGTAAAGAATTTGATAGCCTTTCCATATGACCTAACGCGCAGATAAACGCGCTAAATGGCGAGGTGTTTGCGCGCAATTGATGACAGGACTTCTAGTTTTAACTGTAAAGAACGTCTTCTTTCTGAATCGAATGATTGCACGTGTGTTTGCTACCCACAATACATATTTGTATTTTGTCTAAATGTTTTTACTTGTATTGGGGAAAATTCGTTCTTGTTGTACAATAAAGTTTTTCAATTCACATCACATTCCGGAGACATCGGACGATTTTTTAAAAAAATTTCAGATATATTTCTATGAGTACACTTTGTTACCTTTTATAGCCGCATCAGCCCGTTTTATAAATGTCAGACGCGATGATAACTGCTTTATTTGTGCGTAACGTTATTGAAATTCGTTGCTACATTAATGAGGAAGCGCTAGAGAATAGACAAATCTTCCACCAAATAAAACTAATCAAATAATACAATCCAATGAGGTCTTCAGTCCGAGTACAAAGAACGCAGGATTGCCAATGTGCGAAGAAAACGTCAAAGAAAATTTACACAAAATTGCATCACAAAAACCACTTTCATTAGATTAGGTTGCATTCTTCGCACTTCTAATGTTTTATTGGAATACAGTAATCTTTTTCAATTTCCATTCAGTATTCGCATCAAATTTATTTTTGACACCCTTTGATAAATGCCACGAGCTAATATTTCTCTTGTATTGTGCAATTTTGCTTATTAAAGGACCTTTTGAGGTGTACGTTCTTACAACCCTTTGTTGCGGACGATTTCTTAACTAAGTACGAATTTATGTTCAAATGGTGCCGGATTATCAGTCCTTTACCGTTTCGTATAGATTGGTTTCTTCCCGAGTCGTTTCGTCCTCTTGGAGTACGAAATGGCCCTGGTACAATTTAATTAGTTTACGAGGTGCCTGTGTACTTATTGAGGACCCGGTTTGAAATGACACTGCACGAAAGAAGAACAAATAAAACGACTCATGTTTCGGGGAAGGGAGCGAAACCAACAGGCAACTAAAATCCTCAGGTACATTTTGTAACACGCCCTGTTCAGAAGTACCTTTAAAATACGGTATAAATACTGGAAACCAGTTGCCGGAATTTTACTATATAAATTACCGTGGTAATACCGGAATAAACTACTTTCGCAAGCCGACCTACTTATTCATCGATGCAGTATCCTCTAAACAGATATTTGTTTTCTTTTCATTACACGGGACGGCTGTTGATTTGTCATACAGGGTGGACCAATTAATATCGCTCACCTGCAGACTTATGGTTGCCGGTGAAAGATATTAATTAGTTTACCTTCACAAATGACTCATCAAAATAAGGAACCTCTTGACATGAAGGATGCACTTTTGCAAAAGCGTAATTGTATGCGTTTGTTCTGAAACCAATATACGAACAGTGTAGCGGAAATGTTTGTCTTTGTGGTTCGTTTATTCGCACGCATATTGCAGCTGTGGGTTAATCGGGTGACCACTGACGCAAGGTATGCATGGCAAGCGGGTAGTGGATATTGAATGTTGTTTGGTTCATCAAAACTGGGTCGTTTAGTGGACGGCAACCATTCTGGCGTTTCGCTGCTCTCCTGCAACATGCAATGTTCGTTAGATATGACGTTCTTGACCATCGGGGTATATACAGTTAAAACTACAAGCCTGTCATGGAATGCGCACAAACAGCACGTCGATCTGCGCGTTAATCTACGCGATATGGCTATAGTAAGGCTATCAAATTCTGTACATATGGCCTGTGCAAAAACAATGTTTCAGCCAATGGACCTCCGAGTAACCCGGAGGTCCATTGGCAGCAACATTGCCTGTATTTGCTCTGAGTAACCAGGAGAACCTGCCGTGCTTTGGATGCCATTCGATATGGCAATTGCGCGCAATTCATATGCGCAATTAAGTCTAGATAAGCGCAAAGTTCGTACAGGACTTCTAGTTTTAAGTGTATTTCTATAATTATGCGTTATTTTTGTTTATTCACATTGTTTTTGATGAGGTTCTGAATCAACCTCTGAGACGGCAAAATTGCATAGGCAATCCGAACACAAGGTTTCCAGAGTGAATATTTTAAACAAACAATTTTTATCTCTGTTTTTCTACCTGGCCGACTGAGTCGTCAATGAATGGTGTTTGTGCTTTTGAAGTGCTTCATCAAACTACCGGTCTGTCATCAGCACAAGGCCGTTTACTTATTACGCAAGTAACGTCGTTTTATTGAGTAGTCAAGACTCCACTTTACAGAAACACTCCTCTAAAAGTTTCCCAATGATGAAACGCCAAGTGGTAATAGCCATTACCGTAATATTTACGGTAGAAGAACAGTTATTGGCTGCCAGTACCTTTAACGTAATTTTAACGGCATTTTTACATTGCAACAGTTACTAAACTAATAACTTGGAAAAAAGATCGACTTTCATAATAATTGTTCTTTGAAGGGATGCCCAGTTGTGTCGTAATGACTGATGACTGTAAATGGGACATTCAAATATATTTTTATTTTATGTTTGCAAGCTATTGTTAATTATCATTGTCCCCTTGCCTCCATTTATCTGTCACCAACTGGATTCGGAAGAAAGTTGTAAGTCTTCCTATCAGTGTGCGACTAGAAATACTCGATGAGACTGAATTCACATTGTTGTTATTTTAGTGGCGCTGATTGATTTTTTTGCAAGAAGACAATGTCCTCGTTCCCCTGTGACTTCCACGTGTTCTTTGTTTCAATACCTAATTGAATTTCTTTCATCATTAATACGTTCTGGTTATGTATTATCAAGGTTCCAAGACATAACTATCTCAAATGGCATTTAATTGCTGTATAAAACAGTATTAAGAAGACTTGTCTTGTCTATCCCTTTAGATTATGTGTTCTTTCGTAGCGTC
This sequence comes from Pictodentalium vernedei, assembly GCA_031216915.1. Classification (NCBI taxonomy): domain Eukaryota; kingdom Metazoa; phylum Mollusca; class Scaphopoda; order Dentaliida; family Dentaliidae; genus Pictodentalium; species Pictodentalium vernedei. The sequence goes on from CM062297.1 coordinate 774,873,185, forward strand.
GCTCTTTTTTGATAGTATCCGCTAGAGCTGTAGGTTAACCGAAACCGAACCGAGGTTTTTAGTTTTTTTAAAAAATCGAAACCGAAACCGTCGACATCCCGTAATCTAAGGTTTTTCGTTTTTTATTAAATACTCTCTTGCTGCAGACATTCACAGAATGTAGCCATCTCAGAGTAGGGAGAGTACCCAGACACTGCCAAAGGCAGTGTCTGGGTACTCTCACTACTCTGGGAAGGCTACATTCTGTGAATTTCCGACATTTCAGTTTAGTTGTGTTTGCAGCTTTCCTCAAGTTGCGTGTAGGTGTCAGACCTCGAAAAATGGCCAAGCACAATAAAAGTTCTGTATATTTAGGTAATTATTATATTGGCCATCCTGATCCTTCATGTATTATAGCTTATTTCGGGCATTCATTGAGTTTCACTCAATTTCACTACCATTCAGTTGGGACTCCGGACATAAGAATGAGTTTTATTGAATTTTACTTGGCCTCATGAACAAATCGAAAACCGAATCAGGTTTTTCTCCACCTGAAAAACCAAAACCGAAACCGAACAAGAAATTTAAAAACCTACAGCTCTAGTATCCGCTGCGAATGATCGGCCTTTTCTGGCCGCACCATGGTTTTTGCGGTAAGAGTTTCACTTTACAGAAACGTTTATGCTATGGACTCCCTTAGTTCCAATCAAGTCTGATTATACTTCTAAAGATTCCGAGCGCATTAGGGACAGTCTGATGTGTCGGTAGAAATGTAGATATACAAAAGGGATGGTAGCCTTGCAGGCCGTTAGGCCATTTGCGAACAGTACAGAAAAGATGGACGACAAAATAAACAGTCAAGCCTTTAAAAACATGGTGGTATATTTCGTATCAGTTCAACTGCAGCAATCGAAAGAATTCATATTCATTATTTGGGGGATGATCAATATTAATACTTCCAACGTGCAGCCCACACAATGCCCCACATTGATTTAGTCTACCCACACACTCACTTAGCAGCCATCCTACTTAATGAAATTATGACGTATCATGTTCCTGGGTCGGAAAAACGGCCTCTCTGATTCAAAGGGTTAGGGAGGATCAGTAACATCTTAATCCCATAGCTCCATTACATCTTGTAAGTAATTTTGTCAAATCTACTGTCCAAAAAAAGAAACCCAAAACGGGTTTTTTGTGATGAGGTACGTTCCCGCGTTATGGGATACTGAGACTGAGAACGAAATCAATTCATAACCAAAGTTTTAATGGATGAACGAAGCACAAATGGAGACGTTTAAGACGTTAATGTCATGAGTCGACGTCATCCAGACTCAATATCTAGTCTGACCGTCATTTGAGTCCAAAACTCCTTAGCACCTTCTGTTCATTGAAGTAATCAGATTCCGGATGGAAGCTTGAGGTATGGTGGCCCACTCTTCCTTCAACGTTTGCGCCAACTGCGGTAACGTTTGAGCTTGTGGTTGACGTTGTCGCACACGTCGATCCAGTTGATCCCATAGATATTCGATCGGGTTCAAATCTGGCGATCTGGAGGGCCAGGGCATGTTTTCGATGTGTTATCCTGTAGATATGCTGTCGTGAGCCTTGCCGTGTGCGGTCAGGCGTTATAATGCTGGAAAATGCGTTGGCATTTTGCATGATGGGGAGCACGTGTGGATGCAAAATTTCATCTCTGTACCTCTGCGCCGTTAAGTTGCCCTCAACATGGACGAGGTCCGTTCTACCAGTGTGTGAGATGGCTGCCCACATCATAACGCTACTGCCACCAAATCTGTCCAGCTCCCGAATGCAGCTACGCGCAAAACGTTCTCCACGACGTCTGTACACACGGCAATGTCCACCAACTCGGTGAAGAAGGAATCGTTACTCGTCACTGAACCATACCGTTCTCCATCTCTGATGAGGTCATGCGCTTTGCATCTGACACCATTGAAGACGCCGTCGACGATGCTGCGCCGTCAAAATGACGCCACGAACTGGCCGTCCAGCACGCAGACCTGCCTCGCGTAGACGGTTGTGAACGGTCTGATCCGAAATCCTCCGCCAACCTGTTAGCGTTGACGCTTTAGAGGTCGCTGTGGTTGTTCTCCCCCGCAAATGACGTAACCGGATGTACCGGTCCTAAGCTGGGGTGGTCACTCGGAGTCTCCCAGATCTTGGTAGCGGTTCCACAGGCATGTGATGGTGCTCGGTGAGACATTGAATACTCTCGCTACATTCGAAGCTGATTCGTCTGTTTTCAAGCGGCCAATGACATTATTTCTCTGAACTTCAGTCAAATGCTGCATTTTGCATGAACAATATCCCTTTAACGCTGTGCGAATTCCGATCAATTTCCACGTCCATTTATACCTCCACACGCTCTGCTCGCCTGTTCGGAGCGTGCATCTTTATGATCAGGTATTCACTCAGTGGAAACTTTGTTTTCTTAATTTCCAATAGTTGTGGGGTAACGGTGGCCGAAATTATGCCCCAGTGTCCAAAATGTTACAAAATGTTTAGACCATCACGATATGACGTTAACCATATTTAAAGCCACACGTCTTTACTATATTCTCCAAAATTTGCCAGGAAAACCGTGACTATCCCCGTTTTGCGTTTCTTTTTTTTGAACAGGACTATATTTTTAACTATCCACCCACTGCTGTTGAAATGCAAATTTTCATGCTGCCAATATTTCCCATAATGCAACTAGGTATTTAGCCAATCCGATCTTGTTTGACAGAGCACATCGATACCTGCTAAATAAGATTGAATTAGTTGAATTCTTAGTTGCATTATGGTAAAAATTTGCTGTTTGCAATTTCGATGTTTCATCCCTGACTTGTCATGAAAATCGACTTTCGATAAAATTATCTCCCCTGAAATTATTAGACGGGCGAGGAAGGTCCATTTAAGAAGCGAAGCATATAACTATTGAAAAAACACCTACAGTACGTGGAGAGTGGATTGTAACTAAATCACCCACCGAGTGGAGTTATCACCCAAGCGATAACTTTCAAATTTTGTACACATCGACAAAAAACATAAGCAATGTTTCAGCCAATGGACCTCCGGGTTTAACCCGAAGGTCCACTGGCTGAAACTTTGCTTGTGCTGGTTTGGCTTTGCAACAAATTTGCAATTATTGCTTGGGTGGAATCTCCACTCTGCGGGTGATTTAGTAGTAAGTACTCTCCACTTACTGTATGACATCAGTAGAAAATAAAGCGAACTTTCCATTTGTTGCTTTTAATAAAGGACAACAACTGACAGCTCTCCGATCCGAACTGTCTGTTGTTTTCGTTCATTAACAAATACAAAACGAAATTTGTTTTTGTGGCAAACTAATTAGAAACAACTAAGTAACAGTTCACTTTGGCTCTTTATTTAGCGAATGTGTTTGTACAGTAAACTGCAAGTTTTTTATTGTTTCCGGAAAAAAGTAGCAATGTTTACCTCCTAGACTAATAAATTAATATGACGGATACTGTATGTATTATATGTCACGATGCTCACACTGTTGATATAATGAACAGAAAAAAATTACAGAACATCAAAAGATGGTGTAAGTGCTAGTTTTCTTATCTTTAGATGGGTTTAAACAGAGAATAATAATCAAATGTTCAAGCTTGTTGGGGAAAAAATGTAAAAAGCCAGTTTCTATATTTTTATACTACTCTACAGGAAAATGCCTGAAGTTTATGAAATGATGCGCACATCGATGATTCAAAATCGTCAAAATTTGGAAATTTAAATTTGTATACGTATTACTATATCCTCAGTGATAAATTTACTGACAAGTTTAGAAATATAAACAGCTATTTAGGTGCTTCTGGTTAGCCTGCAACGAAACGCCAATTTTCCTTTTGTAACTTTTAATAAAAGCTCCGAGGGCTGTCTGTCGTTTTCGTTTATTAAAAGTAACAAAAAGAAACTTCTCTTTATTTTCTACTGATGTAATACGTGCACATACACACACACACACACACACACAACACACACAAACACACACACACACACACACACACACACACACACACACACACACCCTCACACACACACACTCACAGTCATGTCTACCCTACATACCGAGGTACCCCATTGTTTGTCCTTTGTGTGGACCAACGGTTTCTACCTCGTTTTGCCGGTACAGTTCTGGGAAAACAACCGAGGTAAAGGGTTTCTTTTGTCTTTTGTACCTCGGTAAGGCGAAACACGCAAACTATTTTCTACAAATAATGGGTTGTCCTATGGGTAAAAGATTCAGTCCTAATTTTGCAAGCATTTATGTAGCGGAATGGGAGGAAAATGCCTTAAGCAAATGTGCAAAGCATCCTCTCGTATATCTCAGATATTTAGATGACATTTTTATTATTTGGGAACATTCAAAAGAAGATTTTGATGAATTTTTAGAAATTTTGAAGAATCACGATCCAAATATTAAATTGAAAGCTACTATCAGTGAAAATTCTGTTGATTTTCTCGATGTGACCGTGTATAAAGGCAAGCAATTTCAGGCATCCGGTCATTTAGATTATAAAGTATATTTTAAACCAACTGATTCACATCAATTGTTGCACACAAAATCATTTCATCCTCAACATACATTTAAAGGTATCATCAAATCACAGCTCATTCGTTTCCACCTCAATTCAAGTGATAAGGTAAATTTCAATGAGGCTTGTTCTACTCTATTTGGCGCCCTCAGATCGAGAGGGTACTCGCTGCGTCTTTTGCGTAGCCTGAAATCCCAAACCCTGAAAAAGTTCGAAAGTCCAGCTGAAACTACCGATTTCGAACCACTGAAGATTGAACACAACAGACCGTTGCAAAATAGTAGTGGCGCGGTATTTAATTGCAAAAAGCCTCGTTGTAGACTGCATACATTTATGCCTGATCAGAAAGAGGAATTTTCCTCCGAACAAACGAAAAATCATTATCAGATCCGTAACCCCCTCCATTGTGATTCACCAAACATTATTTACCTTATCACTTGTAAGCGATGTCGGAAACAGTATGTTGGTCAAAGTCAAAATCCTTTCCGAGAACGTGCTACTAGACACAAACAGGATATAAAACATAATGCTGATGCCCCAGTAGCACAACATTTTAACCTTCCTGGCCATTCTTTGGACGATTTCGAAATCCACCCAATTGAACAACCACCAATTAAAGACACATTAGAAGAAACGGATGAATTTAGAAAAAAACGTGAAGCTTTTTGGATCAATACGCTTCAAACCCTCTGGCCATTTGGTATGAACATATCAGAGGGCGAATGCGAAAGGAGGTCCATCATTCCTTTCACTTTAACGTACAACAGAATGAATATCGAAATAGCAAAAATGTTAAAAGATGAATTCAATTTTACCAATGCTAAATTAAATGAACCTTTGAATCTTCGACCTGTCATCGCCTATAAGAAAAACAAAAGCTTGCGTAACATCCTTGTAAGGACTAAATTAGAGCCCATCAATGAATAACATCAATTATTGCCAGTCAGTTTAACCAGTTCCTAAGCTCATCACTTAGTTTAAATCAATTTTGTGTAATTTTTTGTCATGTTTGAAACCCATCAGGGTTCAGTAAATGAAAACAATTTTTCGGCGGCATATTAAAAGAAAAAAACATTTCAGTATGAAATGTCTGTGCCAGTGCGATTTTTTAACCTCAAACACACACTGTCTGAGGCCATCCACAGCACTTTCGTCGTACTGTAGCCAGCGCGTTCCACACTTTCATGCTGCTGCCAAAAGGAAGATGAACCAAGTAATCATGAGGACTTCATCTAAAATGCTAGATTCCAGCCATCGTTTTTTGACGGTGTGCAATGGTCTAGTGGTTTAGACGCTGAACTCCTGATTGCCAGGCGGTGTTGCCGAGGGTTCGAATCCCGGCGGGGGATCAGAAACCAACATTCAAAATTCCTCTAAAACATGATTGTGTCATTTGAAAAAACACACACAAGCCCGTGCCAGTCTTCGTCTGAGGCCATCCACAGCACTTTCGTCGTACTGTAGCCAGCGCGTTCCACACTTTCATGCTGCTGCCGAAAGGAAGATGAACCAAGTAATCATGAGGACTTCATCTAAAATGCTAGATTCCAGCCAACGTTTTTTTGACGGTGTGCAATGGTCTAGTGGTTTAGACGCTGAACTCCTGATTGCCAGGCGGTGTTGCCGAGGGTTCGAATCCCGGCGGGGGATCAGAAACCAACATTCAAAATTCCTCTAAAACATGATTGTGTCATTTGAAAAAAAACACACACACACCACACACACACACACACACATGAATTTAGAAAAAAACTTGAAGCTTTTTGGATCAATACGCTTCAAACCCTCTGGCTATCTGGTATGAACATATCAGAGGGAGAATGCGAAAGGAGGTCCATCATTCCTTTCACTTTAACATACAACAGAATGAATATCGAAATAGCAAAAATGTTAAAAGATGAATTCAATTTAACCAATGCTAAATTAAATGAACCTTTGAATCTTCGACCTGACTGGCAATAATTGATGTTATTAAACTGACTGGCAATAATTGATGTTATTCATTGATGGGCTCTAAATTAGTCCTTACAAGGATGTTACGTAAGCTTTTGTTTTTCTTATAGGCGATGACAGGTCGAAGATTCAAAGATTCGTTTAATTTAGCATTGGTTAAATTGAATTCATCTTTTAATATTTCGATATTCATTCTGTTGTAGGTTAAAGTGAAAGGAATGATGGACCTCGTGTGTGTGCGCGCATGTATCTATATGACGTCGGTCTGTTACCAGCTACCAATTACGTAAACATTTTCATTTTTATAATCATTCTATAATTCATCTGATATGTATTAGTCGACCTACAGTATGTGGATAGTGTATCATCACTAAATCACCCACAGAGTGGAGATTCCACCCGAACAATAATTGCAAATTTGTTGCAAAGTATAACCAGCACCAGAAAAGTTTCAGCCAATGGACCTCCGGGTTAAACCCGGGGGGGTCCATTGGCTGAAACATTGCTTGTGTTTTTTGTCGATATGTACATCATTTGAAAGTTATAGCTTGGGTGATAACCCCTCTCCGCGGGTGATTTAGTTAGAATCCACTCTCCACGTACTGTACGATACTTTGATCACCTAATCATCTTTTGAATCGGTCCCGCCAATCTGCAAACAAACCACCGAGCATGACAGGAAGACAGACAGCCAATCTAGCTATGTCATTCCCGCAGCACGTTGAATTCATTTTATATTGGTAGATATATTGCTTTTTATTGTTCTCTGTGAAACTATTATGCATTCAGTGTATTTGTATATAAACATATGTTTGTGCTGCAAATAAAGTTATTAAAAAAAAGTTACTCCGTGTTTTCGCAACAATTAAATGTTTATTAATTAAACGATCCGCGTTCGTCCAATAATTTCAGGGGAAATAACTTTACCGAAAGTGCATTTTCACGACGAGAACCATGGACACCGTCGAGTTGCTTGAGTGTGGCTGGTGGTATATCACAGCATAATATCTCAAAAGGGAAATAAAGAAATTATTTTTCCCCTTGTTTTTACCTGAGATTTTCTCAGATGGAGTTTCATCTCCGTATGTACTTACCTTGCACCATTATACATATGTTTGTTTGTATCATACAGTACGTAGAGAGTGGATTGTAACTAAATCACCCGCGGAGTGGGGTTATCACCCAAGCTATAACTTTCAAATTGTGTACACATCGACAACAAACACAAGCAATGTTTCAGCCAATGGACCTCCGGGTTTAACCCGGAGGTCCATTGGCTGAAACTTTGCTTGTGCTTGTTATGCTTTGAAGCAAATTTGCAATTATTGCTTGGGGGGAATCTCAACTCTGCGGATGATTTACTGATAATACACTCTCCACGTACTGTATATATATACTCTATTGTACCATCCGCTTATATCAATTGTATCAGACCACGAGTACTACACGGAACAACAAGCTCTCGCTTTCTAGAATATATTTTTGCGAATGGTTGGGCTTATACGCATCGGACAGAAATGAAATGTTCACAATAAATTGTTGTTCTTTTGGTCCTGTTGACTATAAGGAATATCATGACGGGTAGTATAACTTTAGATGAGATCCGAGGTGGAACATAATTCGACTTCGTAACCTTGTTTGACAACAAAACTGCCGATATGACTAATGCTGATTAGACCCACCCCCCCTCCCCCACCTTCAAAGAGATTAGCTCAGAATGTTCATATTGTTTGCCAGATGAATTCCGTTTTTCCTTTAGTAACACTGGTCATAGGTTTTCACTATTTCATATTAATGTCCAAAGTCTCTCTGCCCACTGGGACTGGGTAAGTGGACTTTTATCTTCTCTGCAGAGATCAGATAACAATTTTGATGTTATCACCCATAGCGAAATATTTCAACAGTTTGCAAATATAGCTCATAATTTTGATGGGTATCATAAATTCCTAAAACATACAATACCAAACGGGGACGACGGTCGAGGCGGGGTGAGTCTTTATATAAGGGATAATATCAGCTACCAAGTATAATATTAGTTACCCCGTGTCTGATCACGTGGTACGGGTTTTTACCTATTCGACGCCAGCCGTATGAAGCCGAAGGCCGAATGGGATACGGCTGGCTTCGGGTAGGTAAAAACCTGTACCACGTGATCAGACACGGGGTAACGAATTTATCTATTGACTTTCCGTTTTAGAAGTACAATCTATTTCATGTGTGAACACACACAGCATGAGATCTTTTATCTTCCATCGTTGAGCCATACAGGTTTCTGTGGAATTTTTGTGCAAAAGAGTTTTTTGTGAAAATATGCCGATATGACTAGTATAAAAAAATTATTGAATTTCTTTTTTTCTTTTTTTGTCTCAAAAACATAGCTTATGAACCCCACATTGGAGGGTCTTCTACGGGGTATGGATAATTTGTAGAATTCGGAACGAGGCTTCCACTGGGTATGGGAAATTTGTCAGTGGCTGGGCGGACGTATCGTGGGTTTCAATGAATATGGTCTCATACCACGTATCTATCAACCAATCAAATCAAAAAATTCACTTTAGTCAATAGATAAGAGTATTTATTAGTTTTCAACCCCTTGTCATGGAATCTCTCTTCGTAGAAAATAATCAAGGTAAGACTTCCAGACAAATAAGGGTCAAATAGAGACCAAATACACACTAAAACCTAAAGTGTTAAAACTGACACTTTCAAGGTGTTAAGCCTATTCTAACTCTTAGGGTTTGATTTTAACACTCAAAGTGCAATGCTTTAAGCACTTAGACATTACAATCGTCAGACATTTGAAACTTGAATGGATGGCACTTCCCATGTGTCTAGCATTGGTGGTTCTTCCAGAACCGTCCATAATTTGATTTGCGCTTGGTGGGTACATAATTAAAAGGACACAACGCAGATGACGCGGATCAGGCTCGAGAGTTCGAGCCTGATCCGCCCCATCTGCGTTGTTTCCTTTTAAGTGTCGCGACATTACACGTGTCAAGTGGTATTATTGTAACACCTGTCAAGTTCTGTGATATCTACACTTGAACAAAGGGCTAGTTCAGCACTTAGTAAGTGTTAAATACAGCACTTCAAGTGTAGTTTTTAACACTTTAGTTTTTAGCGTGTACTCCACCCAAAGCCGACTTAGATCTTTTTCTAACAAAGTTAAATGGTATTACAGAAACACAAAACACGAAAAAGAAGCCATCATACAAAGCAGTAGGTGATCGAAATATTGACCTCTTAAAACTGAACTCAAACCTAAAAACCGCTAGCTACTCTGATTTGATGTTTACTCGGGGTTTCTTACCATTCATCACAAGGCCCACCAGAGTAACTACTCATCCTGCTACAGTAATTGATCATATCTTCTCTAATTATATATCACATTCCGCAATTTCCGGAATTATAATAACAGATGTGTCAGATCATTTTGCTACTTTCTAAATTGAGACGGAGCCCAACAAGACATAGAATCCAACCTCCACACTAAAACGTAAAATTAATGAGGAGACTATCCGAAATTTTAATAATATATTATCAGACTGTGATTTTACATCCGTTTTAAACTCAGAATGTCCTGATGCAAATTACGTTGTCCCTATATCCCGATAAATTCGGTCTTGTGATTGGTCAGAAAGCCTTGGACAAATAGTCATGGCAAAGGATGCACCCAACATCCAAGGTATACGAGAGCGTGCAACATCCAGCGTATAAGCGCACACGAAATATCGGGGGTATATGGTTTCAATGAAAGCTTTTCGGTTCTGCTCGCCTCATTATAAAACTCGAACCCAAAAACCCGAAAATAGTCACAAATATCATCAGATTTCCGACAATTCAATCATAAAAATAAAATAAGAGCAAATAATTCGTCCCCCAAGTACCAATGTGTTCTATGTGCCAGTAGGCACATAGAACACATTGGAACTCAGGGGACGACATGTCAGCAAAATACTGTTCACTCGTTTCCTTAACAACCCAAGGGATGTAACTCTGTCTGTTATCTTCTGCGATTATAATAGCAAAATTATTATCACGAATTTGGTCCAAGTGATTGTGGAACTGAGAAAGGCGTCCACAAATTTATTTCCAATATGTTTGTATTCTGTTTCAAACGGGACAAAAACGTTATCTCCGCCAACATGTATTGTATATGGAGATTTAATACCTGGATATCTCATTTGAACACCTCGCCCAATAACTTTATGGATATATTCCAGAACGCGTTTGACCAGGCATTTTTTCTCCATCAAATCCGTCTAGACAAAAAAAATTATTAAACGTCATCCTTGGATGTCTAAGGGACTTTTAATTTCTTCCTATAATAAGATGAAATTTTATCACCGTAATTTCATGCACCCCACAGAACGGAATATAATCAACTATAAACGGTATTGTAAAATATTTAACAGAGTTAAAAGGCAAAGTAAAGCTTCATATTATGAACCAGATACTTCATGAAAATCAAACTAATTTTCGTAACACATGGAAAATTTTAAATGATGCAATAAAAAAAAGCTAAAAAAGACGCGACAATACCATCTCACATTCTTTTAGACGACAAATGCATAAGTGACCAAGATCAAATTGTTCAGGAATTTAATAACTTCTTCGTAAATATAGGAACCCGAACGCTTAGGCAGAAAGAAAAGCTACAGAATTCTTTCTCCGACACCATGTTTGCCAGTTTTCCGAATAATTTATTTCTTCTGAAACCGAACATTCGTACAGGAAGTAATTAATATCACAAAATCAACGAAAGCCAAAAAGAGTACAGAATGTGACAAAATTTCCCCTTCTCTCGTCAACACATAATTCATCAAATAGCACTACCACTCACTCACATAGTTAACAGCTCATTTCAACGCGGCGTCGTACCCATGCGAATGAAAATCGCTAAAGTAATTGTAAATATATAAATCGGGAGATCCTCATAATCTCAGTAACTATCGGCCGGTTAGTCTGTAACTAACTTTTTCCACAGTTTTGGAGAAAATCATGCACGGTCGGCTGAGTGATTTCTTGAATAAATTCAATATATTAATTCCACAACAATACGGCTTCCGCAAAAAAAAACCTTTTTACAGTTCATCCTGGTCTCCGGCTATTGAAGCATGTTGGCGGAGAAAGCAATAAGGGTGGAAAAAATAACGCAATAGCAGTCTTTCTTGTTCTATCAAAAGCCTTCGACACAATAAACCGCCGCATTCTATTACGAAAATAGAACAATATGGTATTCGTGGAGTTAGCTAGGAGTGGTTCAAAAGTTATATTTCTAATAGACAGCAATATGCTGTTCAAAAGGAGCATGAGTCCAATTGGGTCCCTATAACCTGCGGCGTACCACCAGGCTCAAAACTTGGGTCAATGTTGTTTTTACTATACGTAAATGATCTCTGCAATTCAACGTCCCTAAATATCGTATCATTCGCTGATGACACAAAAGGATATTCATCTGGCCCGGGAGTAAATGTTCTCGTAGATTATATTAATCTTGAATTAGAAAAAAAAAAATATGTAGTGTTCGGCAAATCAGCTTCTGCTCAACACTGCCAAAACTAAATTTATCATTTTCAACCATAGCAATAAAAGAGCGATTCCTGTGTATAAAGATATCATTTTAGTACTTTCCAAAGTGTGATTTACTGGGATTTCCGGGTTTTATTATAAACGATAACTTCACAACTGAATTATGCAATCAACATTGGGTCATGTATTCGTGCGCGCAAACGAAGACGCTTTGCCGTGGGTGTAATAGGGACTTCATTGGGTTTTTTTGTTTGTTTTTTTTAACCCTTTAACTAACATGAAAAGCAGACGACACTTGCAAACAAAATTCTTGAATAACTATTATTTTCATTTTTTGTCTCAAAAACAAAGGTTATGTTCCCTATTTGGAACGAGCTCGTTCCAATGAGGGGTCATAACCTATGTTTTAGAGACAAAACATGAAATAATAATGAAAATTAATTGGCGATTTTTGATAACAGCGCTGGCCGATTTTGACCGTTACGTTAGGTAAAGGGTTAAATAATATAATTATCGTTAATAATGAAAAGTAATAAACAGAGTAATCGCTTGACTGGACTGGTTACGTGAAATAATTCATGAGAGGCGAGGGGCTATATTGTAAATATAGTCCCTCGCCTCGAATGAATTATTTCATGTAACCATTCCAGTCAAGCGATTACTCTCTATATAAACAGCAACAAAATAAATAGAGTAGTTTCAGACCTGACCGAAAAGTCGTTAAAATTTCTCGGCATGCATATTGATGAGCATCTTTCAGATAAGGCACACATATCAAATCTGTGTTGTAAAATACCACGGGCAATTACGGCCTTAATAAGGTAAACAACATTTTGCCGCATGCCGGCATGAAATCACTTTACTATACTCTGGTTCACCCCCATCTAATTTATAGAATACAAGTATGGGGCAATTCGAGATATGTAAATAAACTTATGCAGAAGCGTTCAAAAAGATTCATTAACCCCTTACCCAACGTAACGACTAAAACCGGCCAGCGCTATTCTCAAAAATCGCCAATTAATTTTCAGTATTTTTTCATTTTTTTGCTCAAAAACATAGGTTATGACCCCTCGTTGGAACGAGCTCGTCGAGCTCGTTCCAACGAGGAGTCATAACCTATGTTTTGAGACAAAAAATGAAATAAATTAGTTACTCAAGAATTTTTATTGCAAGTGTCGTCTGCTTTTCATGTAAGGTAAAGGGTTAACAATGCGACACACGATTTTCATACAGACCGTTATTTTTAAAAGATCAAATCTTGAAGATCGGCGATCTTTTCACACTTCATGCGTCTCTATTTGAATTTGACTGGAGAAGTAACAATACTCCAACACAATTCAACAATTTGTTTAATGTGATACAACATGGGATTGGAAGGTCTATCAGATAATCTGGCTTGTTAAAGGAAGGAAGATCTAGGACAAAATCTCTAGATGCCCTTCCCTCATACGCATACCCAAAAGTACGGGTACCACTTGGATGAAGGACTGCGTAAAATTACAAGTAGATTTACCTTCTGGGAGGAATTGACTAAAACCTTACGTAACGACTACAGTTGTGACGCGAACTGCAATAACCCATCGTGTACGGAGTGTTCGGGAATCTAGTGTGATAAATAATGGTTGTTTGATCTAATATTGTGGCAGTGATGAAATATTTAATTTTCAGAATTTCATTACAAGTGCATTGCAATGTCTCTTTTACGGATTTTAGTATTTATTATTTATTGTGGAATTTCATTTCTTTCAGCGGCGTTTAGTTTGCTAGTCAAAGTGTTAATTTCTACAGGTTGCTGCACTGATTACAGATCACAGAATGTTAAATTGATGCCTTTCTTTATTGCAGGTCACTTGATTTTCACTTCATTATTTGCAGACTAACATGCTTCACTCTTTGCATGCAGTGAACACTAATTAAATCATTCCTCATTGGATCATCTCTTTGATTTCTTGGCTTAAATAGTCTGTCATGTCCAGTATTTTTTACACTGTTTGTATCTGTGACCTGTTGATGTGATCTTGTGCTTGAAGTATTCTTTGCAGTTCTGTTGTTTATCCACTAGACAAAAATCAGTTGAAATTAGTTGGAATTTATATGTGAAATAGTGAAATCAGTTATGTAGTGTGTATTTCCTGAAGTATTCATAGAATTCGTATGACTCATGGGATTCTCGGAGTTTAGAAGTCCAGAGTTCGTTCCAAATGTATTTTGTAAATGACTGTTTTCTTATATCCAATAGACACGGTTTATTAAGGAAATAAAACGAACCTACGTTAAACTTTACTCCACCTCATCTTATGTATTAGTGGTTTCAGGCGGGTACAAAAAAATCAGCATGTGACAAAAGTTAAGTTAAACAATTAATATAACAATAACATGATTTTGGAGGGCATTATGGTTCATTAGCCGCCCTGCAGCAATGATGAACAGCCCGAGGGTTTATTAAAGGCCCGAGACGAAGTCGAGGGCCGTTAATAAGCCCAAGGGCTGTTCATCATTGCTGCAGGGCCGCTAATGAATCATGATGCCTGACAAGAATTATGTTTTTTCTATTATTACCAGGCCGTTGTAACGAACGAACGATGATTTTATTAGTATACTTACAGTGCGACCGATTCAATTTTAACGGGCCTCCAAACTTATGTTAATCGACTAGTAACTTATAGATTGAGTGGAAATAATAGAGGATATCACGTCAAATCGAATATATTCCGAATTGCTATGACCTACAGTTGCTTAGATAACCAAAGTTTCATTTCACAAACCATTTGCCCTACAGAGTTCTTAATAACTATTTTCAATAGAACCTTGCAGATGTGGGTGTCACTGGAGCCGGTTCATTGAGCTGGTTCCGTGGACATTGGCGTTTGCATGGTTTTGTTCAGATGGATCCAATACTGCTGAGTAAAGTAATTACAACTTTGATTAATTTTCCGGATGTCCTACCCCTGTACTTGGTAGAGGGTTAACCAGCTTACATTATCTAAATTAGATTATATTATAACATTGCATACACATGTAATATATTATATTACATTATAAACGATCGAAGTACCCTTGAGTTACTAAAACTCTGGATCTCGTCTCCAACTTCCGATTTTGGCTAACAGGCAGTTTAAACCTTGGGAATGCATTTGTGTTGCCTAATCAGGAAGAATCTCCTTACTTGTCAACAGGTCACCTTGGGGGAAGCTATTACAGATTTCTGCATGTCACCTTCACATGTAGTTTAACTGAAGTGAACCTCAGGCCCCAATAACCACATCAGTGGTCTGACACAACGTGAAACAGGATATTTTTCATGGGGGATGACAAGTAGAGAGCCAATCTGGCTATGTCATCTCCCTCCGATATGCATGCCTATCTTAACCCTTTATCTAACGCACGGCCAAAACCCGCCATCGCTATTCACAAAAATCGCCAATGAATTTTCATTATTTTTTTTTCATTTTTTGTCTCAAAAACATAGGTTATGACCCTTCATTGGAACGAGCTCGTCAAGCTCGTTCCAATGAGGGGTCATAACCTATGTTTTTGAAACAAAAAATGAAAAAAATTAGTTATTCAAGAATTTTTTGGGCAAGTGTCGTCTGTTTTAATGTTAGGTAAGGGGTTAATCGCATTCTTACAATTAATATTTCATTGCCTGTATCATATTTACAGGTATATTTTGTATTATGCACTGTATGTATGCCGGAAACTAAATATCATTATCATTATTATTATCATGCCGTCGAACGGACGCAACAAGGAATTACACTGTGTCAGTTGTCCACAGTGAAACGTTCAATCACTGAATATAATTTTGACACAACGATCCGTTGCGTCAAATTTATTATTAGTGAGTTTATGCTTCAATTTGTGCATTGGTATCATCGTAATAAATATTTGCCTTTTTTACAGCAAGGCTAAAATCAGCGGCTATGCGTACTGTGGTGACAAATGCTGGGTTCTGTTTTTTTTCTGCTTCCAGTGGCGTATGTGATAAAGAACTGATTGAAACTGACGTTGAACTAACGAAACATTTAAATCAATTTCCGATTACTTGTGGAAGTAGCAATCAAAAAAATGTTACACAGAAAGGAAAGAGCGGCAGGCATAATTTCCTTTCCAATACTTAAAAACACAACAATGGAAATGAGCAATTTAGTTCCTGAAGCTATAGAACTAACCCTTTAGTCGCACCCAACTCCCCTCATACAGAGCGCATTGCAGATTACCAGTGGAAGATTGCGTCTGTCAATCTTTCTGCACATCGGCGCATGGGAGATTACACCTGTCATTATGTATTGTGAGTTATTTTAAACAGCATATCGCAGAATGCATTTGGAATCTAAACAATTTTAGAGCTCTTCGAATAATCGAAAAACGAATCTAATTTCGAGCGATTCGATTCGTTTGAGAATGCGGGACATCGAATATTTTCAAGGACGTGGTCATGCGCTCTAAAAATGGAGATCAATTTAAAAATCGACTTTTCGGTGTATTTTTCCAGGGTGGCCATCGCGTAATATCTTTTGTCGGCGCATGTAACTAATCTTCATCTCCAGACGTAAAATGATTGCCATGGCCACTGTGTTCAAAATCAAAAGGGATAATAGTTAAACGCGAGTGAGAAATGGAAGGTCCGTTTGGGAAACCGAACTGTATTTATTATTTCGCTGTTGGCCATTCACTCCAGCTTTTGTATCACCTCGAAAATAATGACAGGAGTTCTAACAATATCGAAGCGGAATTTTAAAATAAAAAAAAAGCTACAAAATACCTGCCTCAACAAATGCGATTTCTGTGCAATGGGTGACTCGTTGACTTGCTTCCCGTTTCCAGGAATCATCGGGCCAACGGAACAATAAGCTCAAGACGTTAAAGTTTATTACTAATTTAATTCGCAGCCTTCACGGTACTGGACAATTACATTTTACGGTTCACAACATGCCCATTGTTTCCTTTTGTTTGATACGATCCCTGAACAGACTTGTGTGCTGTATATTAGTTTCGGAAATTCAGTGACTTTATTTATTCGCATCTTACAAATCGTCCCCTGAGTTCCAATGTGTTCTATGTGCCAGTAGGCACATAGAACACATTGGAACTTAAGGGACGAAATGTTAACCATCTGAAAACTGATGCCAAAATGTTGAAAATTAAAATAACAAATTTTACCCATAATGCAACAAAGAATTTAACCAATTAAACTGGTTAAATTCCGGGTCGAGTAATCAGAAAAAATGAGGATTCAAATTGTGATATTACATCAGTGTGTAAGGGATAATTTTGATTCTTCTCTACTATTCTTTATTTCTCCATAACCATAATAATGGTGTTATTTATTTATTTATTTATTTATTTATCTACTTATTTATTTATTTATTTATTGTTGTTTAAGGTCACATACTTATGCACCATGGCTAATCATGACCGTGACAGTTTTACGGGTCTAGGAAGCCGGAGTACCCGGACAAAACCACCGAGCAAGGACGAGCAGCAGCCAGCTCTCCAACATCGTAACTCCGCATTGCAGCACAGGTAGGGTTAGACTAGTTGAAGACATGCGCACCATCGACGTGCAGTACGCCTTAGTACACGGCGTCATCGTGCCCCAATGTGGACATTCGGGGTTAAGTGCCTTGCCCAAGGTCACAACGCGTGAGTCCGAATCGATCGCTCAGACGGTCACCCATCCGAGGATTAACCGGGCTCGACGTTGCTTAACTTCGGTGATCTGACGAGAACCGGTTACCACAACGCCACCGCGCCCCGTGTTAGGAGTTTCAAAATGAAACACAGATACACACTTTACGGTATGCAGATACATAATATAATACCAACTATAAATACTGGTTTGTGAAACAGGGAGCAAATTGTTCCGACTACCGACAAGGCGCGAGGTGTCGTGCTCCTGACCCCGGACACACATCCAAACAGGTAGTATGCGAAGATGGACCCACGTCCCAGACTAGGAGCATAACACCACGCACCTGTCAGGAATTACAGGAACATTTTGCATTTAGTCACGCCCTTAAAATTACAGTTCAAAAAGCATAGTATCCTTTATGTCCGCATTGTGCAATCATCCATTTGTAAAAGTTGTTTACATTACAAAGTCGCCAAAGGAAAATAACCCTCACTCCGTTCTTTGGCAGGATCTCGAAAAGAACCCACCCTCCCATACCAAGAACTGTGTCCATTCATCATCATTTCACCTTGTCTCGAAAGCGTTTCCAATGGTACAACAAGAGTAGACACGGGGGAATACCAAGACAGTACAGTTCTTGCCAACTCTACTATGTTGTTTTTATTTCATTTTTGTACTTTGTTTTGATTAACTATGGTTATCGTTTTGTGAGGAACGATGAGGGTTTTTTTGCGTGTATTACGCGTTTTAACCCTTTTAACTTTAGTAGTATCTTCCATTCCAGTTCAATGGTAGCAATTAGAAGAGTCCATATTCATTATTTGGGGTAGACCAATCAATATTTTCATCGTGCAGCCCCGAGACTGCATGTTGAAAATATTGATTGGACTACCCCACACATTTATCGAACAGCCATCCTATTTAATGACGTTATGACCGGAAAAACGGCCGTTAGGGTTTAAAGGGTTAATTACATCCTCGTTTGCAATCTTCAGGGTCGAAAAGGTATGCTCAGTCTAACCTGTCTGATATTTCCCAGCCTCCAACTATTGAAGCTCCCAGAATACCCAAAGGGTACCACCAAAAAGCCTTACTTGCTTGTAGATACGCAGAACAAGTCAAAACTATCCGCGCAGCCAAATGATATATTCATTTCACGAGTAGAACAGTAATTGGCGGAACACTTTTTGTTTCCTTTTTCCCATTGCAATTAATTATCTGTAAATTCTCAATCTCGGATGCAGTCTCTTAGGCCAAACAAAATTAAATAATTGATTCTCGGGCATTTTGTTTTTTAAATGAACGAGGGAGGGCGATTTTTATTTTTGTTTTTTTTATTCCTGATGGAATGATCGCCGATGCCTAAAATCCAGTTATGAGAGCCTAAAATTAAATACTAGAGCGTCCATGTTGATTTCACTGATAGTTTTGCATCCATGTTGATTTCACTGATAGTTTTTTTTTGTAACAGTGATCATACAACACAAAATCAATATAGAACAACTAAAATGGAGATCAAAATAATGAGTTTTTTAACTGGTTGAGTGCTAGAAGCCACAATCAGGCTTTTCAAAAAGCCAACATTTTCCTTGCACATGTTTTGTATTCAGTCAAACTTAAATCATAGTTTGTTTGAACAAATTTGTTCAATTACACATTATTTGAGAGTGGCTGTTGGCACTCTCCAATAATTGGTAATAAAACAATTTTTGACCATTTTTGATGAACACATTCAGATCTCAAAAATAATCTAGCTCTCAACAAGTAAAATAAATATTTATTTTGTACATACATATGAGAATCGTGTCGCATTTCGCGAAGAGAATAAAAATACTATATCAATGTATTCGACATGCTGCATCGCAAATCGCGATGCGATACCTCTAAAATCACATCCTATGACAGTTTTATACAGTACGTGGAGAGTGTATTATCAACAAATCACCCGCAGAGTGGAGATTCCACCCGAGAAATAATTGCAAATTTGTTGCAAAGCATAACCAGCACCAGCAAAGTTTCAGCCAATGGACCTCCGGGTTAAACCCGGAGGTCCATTGGCTGAAATATTGCTTGTGTTTTTTGTCGATATGTACAAAATTTGAAAGTTATAGCTTGAGTGATAACTCCACTCCGCGGGTGATTTAGTTACAATCCACTCTCCACGTACTGTACATTTTGAATTTTGCCTCCGAAATAAATATGACGAACGCGGGCCGAAAAAACGAATGCGCCGCTGCCTGAGAATCAAAAGATTAATTTTGTTTAGCCTTGTTTTACGATGTGAAAAATGAGGAGGGTTTGAAATTGAAATTTCAGGTGAGTCTGCGACGGAAATTAATTATCAAGAGCACGTTGTCTAACCAATTTCAAATTGTTCCATGTAAGCCGTCGTGTATGTCGGAGATTTTATTCTACTTAATCAAGAACATTCAGCTGGGAATCATTCGCGGAAAGAAAATTAAATTATGTTTTCAAAAAGAATCTCAGAAGTAATCTTTTTTATTCTTCATTTATTCTTCATTTTGTTACTGACTTGTTATACTGCTGTTCTGTTACTATAGCCGAGCCATAGGAATGCATGTTAGTAACACACGGGGCGATGTGTGCGTTTCTCTCAATGTGAGGCCGGTTGCACATACAATGTATGATAGTGGATCATCTCTAAACACCCGCCGCCGAGTGGAGTTTCTACACATACCTTAAGCTAAAATTCTGAAAAAGGTGAACAAAGAACAAGTAACACTTGCTGCTAATCTCTCATAGAATCTGAGTTTTTTTGTCTGGGTAGAGACAGCGTTTGGGGCGCAGTGGCTCAGTAGGTGAAAGTGCAGGCTGCAAGCCGAGAGGTCCTCGGTTCGAATCCCACCTGCGGCAACCGCGTTGTGTCCTTGGGCAAGACACTTCACCCCCATTGCCCAGGTGGGGGCACGGTGACGCTGTGTACTAAGGCGTACTGCACGTCAATGGTGCACTTGTCTTCAACCAATGCTAACCCTGCTTGTATGGAGTTAGTATGTTGGGGAGCTGACAGTTGCTCGCCGTTGCTCGGTGGTTCTCTCCGGGTACTCCGGCTTCCTCCACCCGTAAAACTCGTGGTCATGATTAGCCATTGTGCAGAAGTATGTGACCTTAAACACCAATAAATAAATAAATAATAGAGACAGCGTTTGGCTATGAGGTGGGGAGGGGTGTCACCTGATTCCCCAATTCCGGCCAAAAATTTGAATAGTTGGAAGCCTCCGCCAGGAGGCTATTGATGGTGCGGGAAGGGTTCACAGTGGGAATTCCGGACGAGGACCCATCTCCCCGTTCAAGCCTCTGTAGCCACCTACCCCTGGCGGCAACTCGGCATCATGCACTTATCACTTCTGCAGATGATGCGTACAAAACAATCAATGTAATGCGGCGTGCGGATTCAGTAAAAAGGGGAGAAAAAATCTACATTCTGGCAATCGTGGAGTCTTTTATGTTTTAACCCTTTACCTAATATGAAACGCAGACGACACTTGCAAAACAAATTCTTGAAAAACCTTTTTTTTTTCATTTTTTGTCTCAAAAACATAGGTTATGACCCCTCATTGGAACGAGCTCAACGAGCTCGTTCCAATGAGGGGTCATAACCTATGTTTTTGAGACAAAAAAGTGAAAAAATAATGAAAATTAATTGGCGATTTTTGAGAATAGCGCTGGCCGATTTTGGTCGTTATGGTTGGGTAAAGGGTTAAGCTTAATTAGTTTTCTACGAAATAGCAAGATCTCCCACTCATTTTAATCCTTGACCCAACGCAGACGATATCAAAATTTATTATTTAAAATATTATTTTTCCATTTTTTTTTTCAAAAAAATTCACCCTAACCATATCATGTGACCCCTCATTGGAAAGAGCTCGTTAAAGGGCCACATGATATGGTTTTATTGAAATTTTGTGAAAAATAATATTTTTTCATTTTCTAAATTTTCATATTACCGGGCCGATGCGGCCGAATCGCTAGGTAAAGGGTTAACACTTCTTCTTGGCCCAGTGGTACAGGTGAAGTGAGTTGGTCCCGTAGACGCAGCTTCGTGGCTTTCATCTTCTCGAACACTACGTGAGTATCTTTAGTATTCACGGAGCTTGTCTCTCTCCATACAATCATTTTACGTCACCTCCCGATAGAGGGGAACTCAGTGACTGCATAAATCCAACAAATGATGATGTCAGAAAGTGTCCGGACATCTCGAGGCCTTTCCTGGACGACAGCACATATCCAGTCGGGCGCCACTCTCTGTACGCAATGCTTGTAGTGTAATTTACAGAACACATACCCCCAAAACGTGAACATATTCAACTCATTCTGATATGTGCTGTTACGCGACACTGCACGTCAACGGTTCACCCTTTTGCTTCTTTTCGGGCCTTCATCATTGATTCCAGATCCGATTGAGCGCGTCGCCTGGGAAACATTCTGGATCGAACAGCTATGCACGTATAGACCTCTCGGTCTCAACAGAACTTCAAACTATTCTTAACTGGTAGAGTGCTAAGTTATTTTTGGTTATCAAAATTTGTTCATGTGTCTTTGCCTTGTTACAATTTATGGGAGAGTGCCAAGAGGCACTCTCCCATAAATTGTAACAAGGCAAACCTATATAGACCAAGTAATTTCTCTTCTAAGATAATGTGAAGTACAGCTATAGAATATGACATCTTCAGACTGGGTTACCTGCTCTTCATATTAAGGCCCTGGTAGTGGCTTCTAGCGCTCTACCAGTTAAGCAGGGAGTCTTGAACGGGGAGGTGGGAATTCCCACTGTGAACCCTCCCCGCGCCATCCCCACCCTCGTGGCGGAGGCTTCCAACTATTCAAATTTTTGGCCGGAATTGGGAATCGGGTGACATCCCCACCTATAGACAAACCCTGTCTCTACCCAGACAAAAACTCAGATTCTATGAGAGATTAGCAGCAAGTTTTACTTGTTCTTTGTTCACCTTTTTTCAGAATTTTAGCTTCAGGCATGTGTAGAAACTCCACTCGGCTGGTGTTTTAGAGAGACAAGCAAGTTCTCCGTTTTTCCTTTCCATAAGTTACCCGCAGGCACCGGTCAGTTTAAATGACAACTATGTGAGAGAGCACAAATAGTAAAATTCCGACCCAAACTGAACGCTCTGGGGAATTCCCATCGAGAACACTGTCAGAATGAACCCGGAAACGCGACGACGTCACAATAAAACAATTGACGTTATTAGTTACCAATTATTGACAATGTCTGTAACCTGAAGATTTGCATTTGAAAGGTCTGGTTACTAGGACATAAAGAAGGTTTTTTTCTACAAGCATGTTTCATTTATTCACTTTAGGTCTCGTTACAGTTATTCAGGTGAAAACGTTGGTTATTCCAAACTTATGCATATATAAAACTGTGTACAAAGCAGAACATGGCTTCGGGATTAAGATCAGCAAAACGATCGGAAGTGCCAGACAACATAGTTCAACTCTGGACTCAATCAAGAACACAGTGAATGCTTTCTTGAGATCGAGCAAATCAATGGAAAATCATTCCGACATGCTAGCTCTAGTCATAAGGGACTTAAGTTCGAAACGAGAATACGACAGATCGGGGCATCATGCTATTTACATCGAAATACAAGATATGATGCACAACGTTCTCCGGATGAAAATAGGATACAGCAACCCAATACACCAAATTCAGGTATGTTTATGGAACTGAACGAAATCACCATGGAGAAGGAGGCATACCGGAAAAAGCGTGAAATTTCCGCCATTTGGAAACGGAAATTGAACCAACGTAAACATAGATATTGGAATGCTCTGAAATGTCTGAAAAATGTTATCACATACGAACAATGGATTTTTAAACAAGATCCAATTTTACCACAACAAATACTCATTAAGCTTATTAAGGAGATTATTTATTTATTTATTTATTTATTGGAGTTTAAGGCCACATACTTATGTACAATGGCTAATCATGACCGTGACAGTTTCACGGGTGGAGGAAGCCGGAGTACCCGGAGAGAACCACCGAGCAACGACGAGCAGCTGCCAGCTCCCCAACATCGTAACTCCGCACTGCAGCACAGGCAGGGTTAGATTGGCTGAAGACATGCGCACCATCGACGTGCAGTACGCCTTAGTACACGGCGTCATCGTGTCCCCATGTGGACAATCGGGGTTAAGTGCCTTGCCCAAGGACACAACGCGGGAGTCCGAATCGATCGCTCAGACGGTCACCCATCCGAGGGCTAACCGGACTCGACGTTGCTTAACTTCGGTGATCTGACGAGAACCGGTTACCGCAACGCCACCGCGCCCCCTGACCAGACTGCATTAAGATTCAACCTCGTAGTTCAATGTTTTCAAACACACATCAAACTTATTGAGAAGAAGAAAGAACGTTATCAAGCCACATATCAAACGATGAACGATGATGAGATATTCGAACTGACTGAACAGAAAACAAAGAGGACGCATCTAACCGACAAGGTGAAGGACATATGGAAATTAGATATAAAGAGGATATGGAATGAGTGTTTTTCTCATATAACATTTATGAAACGAGTCTATGAATTTTTCGTTTTGGCGAGCCTCTGGCGAGCCCAAACGGAAAATTCGGCCGAGTTGCATAAATATTACATGAGAAAAACACTCATTTCATATTCTATTTATCATATGACACACACACGCACAAATTAGCCACTTAGTATGACTTTTTAACCCATCACCTAACTTGAGTTGTAGACGGCACTTGGAAAAAACATCCTCGTATAACTACAAATTTTCATTTTTTGCTTCCAAAACATAGGTTATGATCCCCATTGGAACGAGCTCGTTCCAATGAGGGGTCATAACCTATGTTTTGGAAGTAAAAACTGAAAATATGAAAAAAAATGAATGGCGTTTTTCTTGTAGGTAAAAGATTAATACAAAAAAACCCACCCTAAATAGGACAGATAACGTAAATTCTCCCTACTGAAATTATGCAAATATGACCCAGTTGTATTTTGTTTAGCCAATCAAATTGTCCAGTTTTGAAATTGACCAATCAAAGCTCCAACTCTAATTATGCAAATTATGAAAATGTGGCCCAGTTGTATTTTGTTCAGCCAATCAAATTGTCTAGTTTTGAAATTGACCAATGAAATTGACGGAAGGTTTTATTTATCACTGATTAATATGAAAACAAAATATCAAATGTTTTAAAGTGAACAAAACGGACGAGTCATATGATAAATCTCGTTATGAAACCGAGTCAGCCGAATTATGGATACCAACAGGACATTTCTTAGAGAAATATGAACAAAACTATGGCACAGAAACTCCGAAGGTTCAATCAAAAAAGCGGAAGAACAAGGAGAGACACATAATAAAGGTGAGTAAAAATAACAGAGATAACGGGGGCGCGGTGGCTCAGTTGGTAGAGGGGCAGGCTGCAAGCCGAGAGGTCCTCGGTCCGAATCCCAACTGCGGAAACCGCGTTGTGTCCTTGGGCAAGACACTTCACCCCCATTGTCCACGTGGGGGCACGGTGACGCTGTGTACTAAGGCGTACTGCACGTCGATGGTGCACCTGTCTTCAACCAATGCTAACCCTGCTTGTGTGGAGTTGGTATGTTGGGAAGTTGACAGTTGCTCGCCGTTGCTCGGTGGTTCTCTCCGGGTACTCCTGCTTCCTCCACCCGTAAAACTGTCACGGTCATGGTTAGCCATTGTGTAGAAATATGTGACCTTAAAACACCAATAAATAAATAAATAAAGAGATAACGCCCCCAGAAATCAACGTGAGAGGAACTCTTCGATACTAAGAAATACGCCGATAGTAAGAAGTACACAGAAGAGCCGGAACCCACGGAAACTTAGTGAATCACGGAACCCAACAGCAAAAACACAATCTCGTGAGCGACCACGACAAAGATCAACATCTCATAGCACCATTCGAAGAAATGGCAATGTTGGTAAAGAATCAGGCAATTTCCGGCCAAATATACCGAAATTATCAATGGACAACCGAGAAAACCCTCGTCAACGAAACAACGCACCTAAACACACAACAACAACCTCAAATGATGCGTCAGATAGGTTCGTTCATTTTTGGGGGCGAGGCCGGAACAAACCACAACGAGAGAAACAATCTCAACATGAAACAACTCCGAAAGGGATAGAGTAGAACCAAAAATTTTCAATCTCTCTCAAAGAACACTTGACCCTGACGAAGAATCGGTACTCAAAGGTGGTCTGAAAATCACACAAGTTCCTAAAACGAATACTGATGAATTATCATCCGATATCAGAGAATTCGGTCTAAAAATACGACTTGGAGAATACTTTGCTGACAAAGATATCAAAGATGATGGGTCACTTGTTCGTATCAAATCGCAATTCAATCCAATAAAAGGAAAAACAAACATTTGGACAATTACATCAGTATCTTGGAGAAATACCCTACAATCTCACAAACACTTCAGAACACGAAAAGCAGTATCAGCACGGCAGAAAATAAAGCACTTGAACGACTACGATCTGACAACTCAATCGTTATCAAGGAAGCTGATAAAGGTGGCGTGATAATCATCATGGACTCTGATTAATGCAGAGTGAAAGTTGAACAACTACCCCAGGATCAATATATATTATCACCACAGTGTGTGTGTCCAGGAATTCGGATCAAGTCTCGTTGAATGAATGGAATCGCATTTCGACTCGCCCTTACGGGCTCGTCGAAATACTATTCCGTTCCTTCAACTCGACTTGATCCGAATTCCTGGACACACACACTGTGGTGATGATAAATTTATCTCACAATACTTGACCACAAAATGTCTTAAAAGAATATTTTAATAGGAACTATTTCTTTTTCGCAGTGGGTGAAAGAACGCTAATTTAAAAATAGAACGACGTCACGCTTCAGAGAAATTCCCTGTCGCTGAGATTCACAGTGCTTTTGCGAAATTGATGTAACGTGTATTTTGTCAACGTGAATTTGATTGTTAATTGCAGTAATAACTAATGAATTAAAATGTTTCTCTTGGTGTAAAGTTTATTATATTTAAAAGGATCCCGTTAATCGGTCACAGAAGGAGTTTTGCACAATTTACAGTGAATGCAGCTGCGACTCTGCTTGCGAATGTGAGTCTTCAAACACTAATAGAACATTGAAAAACCGAAATGAGCTTCCTCGTTGTTTTGGCAACAGCAGAATCACGCGCTTGTATCAGGGGCCCTTGATACGGATTCGGAACAAGGGCTCAGATACATGAGATTTTATTTGCTTAACAGTGCAAAAACGCCCCGATTGTGAGATAAAAGTATTTACCTGCAAGAAAACGACGATAGTACCTCAGATGTCATGAAGAAACTTCGCAGATTCACGAATCGTTTCTCTGAATGTCTAACAGAGAAGGAACACGAATACCTGGAGTCATTTGAACGTCGATGCAGCAACTTCTGTGGTCTTCCGAAAATTCACAAATCAAAACAGATTCAAGATGCAGTAAGAAGTCAAAATTCCGAAGGGATAAAATTACTTCGCCCCGATGACATCACTATGCGACCAATCGTTGTAGGTCCAACATGCCCAACCCATCGTTTAAGCAATATTTGGACCTGATTTTGAAACCTCTACTAACGGAAATCCACAGCTTACTTAGAGATGATATCGAATCTATCAGAGAACTACCCAGAACACTTCAATCTAACAGTTCAATTAACTCTTTCGACGTAACAGGTTTATATAGTAATATTCCACATGAAGTTGGTTTGGAAGCTATTGAACACTGGCTTTACAAATCCACCTCAAAAATCGACAACCGATTTTCGAAACAATTCATTATCGGTGAACTGAAAATGGTTTTAGAGCACAACATATTCTATTTTGATGGCCGACTTTTTCGACAGACAACTGGGACAGCTATGGGGACCAAAGTATGCCAATATCATTGTGGGATGTGTGAAAAAACAATTTCATAAAAGGTTCACAGAAGTATTTGTGAAGCAATCGGCATCCACGTCAAGAAAACATGGAAGCGGTATATCGACAACTGCTTCATCATTTGGCCGTTTTAACACCCAGATTTAACCCTTTACCTAACGTAACGGTCAAAACCGGCCAGCGCTATTCTCAAAAATCGCCAATTAATTTTCATAATTTTTTTCATTTTTTACCTCAAAAACATAGGTTATGACCCCTCGTTGGAACGAGCTCGTCGAGCTCGTTCCAACGAGGGGTCATAACCTATGTTTTGGAGACAAAAAATGAAAAAAATCAGTTATTCAAGAATTATTTTTGCAAGTGTCGTCTGCTTTTCAGGTTATGTAAAGGGTTAAAGAAATTCATCCACATTTTGAACTTCACATTCTGCTATCAAGTTCACTCGTGAAGGTTGCAACCAGAAATTACCATTCCTCGATGTATTGGTGAAAGAAACAGGAGAGAAAATCACTACGGATATCTTTTACAAAAGTACCGACACACATCAATACTTAGATTTCAAAACCTGTCATCCGACTCATATGGAACATTCCACACTGTTTGGCAAGGAGAGTATGCACCATTGTGGACGAAACAGAGACACGTAATCAACGGTTATCAGAGTTGGAAACATTCTTGAAATCAAAACATTATCCAGAGCAACTGATTACTAATGGGATTCGAGAAGCTACCAAAATTCCTGTGTCAGAACTTAGATCAGATAAATCAAAGGAGACAATAATTGGCCGAATTCCTTTTGTTATAACTCACAATCCAAAACACAATAACATCGTTTACTACTTTCCAAAGTGTGATGATTTACGGGGAATCCCGGTGTAACAGGAATGGAAGTCCGTAGGAAAATTAGTCCCTCTGGACTATTATTCCGCGGAATTATAGTCCTAGGTCTAACATTTCTAGGAATAGTAGTCCGGCGGACTACTATTCCTAGAAATGTTAGACCTAGGACTATAATTCCGCGGAATAATAGTCCAGAGGGACTAACGTTCCTACGGACTTCCATTCCTTTTACACCGGGTTTGATTATAAACGATAAGTGAATTATGCAATCAACAATTGGGTCATGTATCCGTCGCGCAAACGAAGACGTTTTGCCGTGGGTATAATGGGGACTTCATTGTTTTGGGTTTTTTTTTTTAACCCTTTACATAACACGAAAAGCAGACGATACTTGCCAAAAATATTCTTGAATAACTATTATTTTCATTTTTTGTCTCAAAACCCTAGGTTATGACCCCCCTCACTGGAACGAGCTCGACGAGCTCGACCAGCTCGTCCCAACGAGGGGGTCATAACCTAGGTTTTAGAGACAAAAAATGAAAAAATAATAAAAATTCATTGCTGATTTTTGAGAATAGCACTGGCCGATTTTGGCCGTTACGTTAGGTACAGGGTTAAATAATATAATTATCGTTAATAATGAAAAGTAATAAACATAGTAATCGCTTGACTGGACTGGTTACACGAAATAATTCATTCGAGGCGAGGGACTATATCGTAAAACACTCGTGCGCATTCCCGCACTCGCGTTTGTACAACGTCCCTCCCCACTCATGAATTATTTCACGTAAGCAGTCCAGTCAAGCGATTACTCTCTATACAGTCAGCCAAATCACTCTTTCCTATACTGCACAAAAGTCCGAAAATGTAAGATATTATACCAAAAGAAAGCATCTTACACAGTAAGAGAAAACCATGGAACATGAAGAAAATTCTAACACGAGCGAAATATGACCTGGGTGGTCCACGACAATTCACTGTTTCAAAATGATGTGACAAAGAGATATGGTACATATATGTACATTCACACGGAGTGAAACCTTTATTCTAAAGGACAAAACAGAAGTTCGCTCAAACGACAACATGAACTGCAAAACAATGAATGTGTTTTATATAATGACATGTTCAGGATGCTAAGAACATTATATCGGAAAGACTGGAGATGAATTGTTCTCAAGAATGCCAGTACAAAGACAACACACACGAGAGCCAAGTCTCCGCATGCTTCCCGTAAGTGAACACTTAGATGTGTGTGGGAAGGATAATTTCTCCGTTTTTCCTTTCCACGAGTTACCCGCAGGCACTGATCCGTTTAAATGACAACTCTGTGAGAGAGCACAAAAAGTAAAATTCCGACCAAAACTGGACGCTCTGTGGAATCCCCATCGAGAACAACGTCAGATGAACTCGGAAATGCGATGACGTCAGAATAGAACAATTGACGTTATTAGTTACTAATTATTAACTGTCTGTAACCTGAATATTTGCATTTGAAACCGATGAAAGGCCTTAATACTAGTACTAAGTCTTTTTGTTCTGCACGCATGTTCAATTTATTCTTTTTATATGTATCTGTACACATGGAAAACTTAGGAACACACAAAAAATATATATAAAATAAAACCATAAACATCGGTCTCTTCGGGTCGATGGTCTCATGGATCGAAATACAACACGGATCGAATGTAAAAGAGACTAGACGCTTGGGCTTCCCACTGCTATCATTTAATCTGGATTAGACAGGTGATAAAAATACTTCATCGACTAAGTGCTCCGCTATTTGCTTTATACGATTTTCTTGAATACGTTTTGCTCAATTCTGGAAGTTACGATTTGTGAAAATAAATTGTTTTTTAACTGCCACCATTTGCTTGCCCTTATCCCATGATCCAGACTGTAAATCCTCAATACTGTGAGGATATGAGTGAGTACATAGACAATAAATGTGCAGAAAAAGCCACCATAATTTGCAGACATTTTTCAAGGCAACATGCTCATCAACTTCTGTGAAGACCGAGGACAAATAATACGGGAGAAAATGATATATCATTAGACACCACCCTGTCAACATTTTTAAACAAATTGGAGAAAGGAGTGGTCGGGTGGCCTAACATGTCGAAAGTTAAAAATCATCATATGTTCCTGAGCATTTTTTCCGCCCCCTCCCTTCTGTGAAAAATAAGCATTTCGTGCGGAATCGCTGTGGCGACACCTAATCCATTCATAAAGTAAAGGAAAACGAATATATCTTATCTTTTGAAAGCAAACAATCAAGAAAACAAACCGAAATGAGTACCAGGGATTTAATTTTGTTTGAGTATTATGTTCGACAAGGGAGCTACAAGACACAGAATTTCGGAACAATGTCCGTTTTTGTAATCATAGTCCTGTACTTGACAAAATGTTTCAGCTTTTAATTTCAAGCCGTTTGCTAACGTTCAGGTATTGCACAAACACTCCAAATGTAACCCTTTCAAACTGGTGTGCATATTTCTTGTGTGCAGAACAAAATGGTAGTGGACGAGCAGATGATATGAAAAGCAAAAAATCTGAAGCGAGGCTCGGTAATAATTTAATCCAACAGCTCGACGGAGCTGTTGGATTAAGTTATTACTGAACCTCCCAGCAAACCAGAATGGTTTCGCCCATTTCTCCTTTGACAGCATTGACTGAAATTATACCTTCCAGGGCGCTAGTGTTGAACGGGTTGACCGTTTGGGAATAATACAGCAACCCCACCGCCAAACGGATATAGTAGTAAGTGATGTGCAAACTGAATAATATGTAAAACGAAAAACAGCCTATCATTCATACGTCCATATTGTCACCGGGTTGTCGATCACATAAATTTCTTCAACCAAAATTGAAACTTTTAACTATGGCTAAAGTTGTCCCGATACCAATTACAGACAAATTAGCATATTTCCAATCTTCTCGAAAGTTCTAGAAAAACTGATGTCAAGTAGACTTATAAGCTTCCTCTATGATTTTGGTATATTGTACAGCCATGGAATGGATTTCGTAAACATAATAGTGTTGTGCACATCATAATTCAACTCCTTAATAATGTCGCCGTGAATAATAATAAACAGAGTAAAAATGACACAATGGCAAAATTTTTGGATTTCTCAAAAGCATTTGACATGATAAACTATAAAATTCTATTTAAACATTTAGAATATTCTAATTAAGAGGGATCTGTAACGACTGGTTCAAAATCTATCTGATGGGTAGGGCTCAATATGTTTTGAATGGTGACCACAAATCACCATTAATTGATATCACTTGCGGGGGTTCTCCAAGAGTCAGACTACGGTCCTATTTTATTTCTAACATATATAAATGATATAGAATTTCCACCTCACTAATTTTTTTATCATTTGCTGATGGCACAACTGGATATTCATCAGCACCTGATATTTATTTCTAAAGTATACGCTTCAACTCCGAACTGCAAAATATATATGTCTTGTTTTGTGAAAACTACCCACTGATAAAAGCGAAATAAAAAAAATACATTGTGCTTAACCGAAGTTCTGGTACAAAAGTCTCACATATGAATAAATCGGTATAAATCATCAATTAGCCGATACGATCGGGTATGGCGAAGAAGAACTATCCCTGAAATTTTTAGGGGTTTTTGTTTAACACAAATTAACCTACAAAACCAACGTGTAAGATATTCCGTAAGAATACACGTGCAAATTTAATTCTTAGAAGGTGAAAAGAATATTACTTTAACCATACCGCACTAAAAATACTATACTACAGCCCAGTTCAAAGTCACCTAGTAAACGGAACTCATTTCCGGGGTAATTCCCGATCTTGTAACAGGATATTCAAGATGCAGAAACGGCCCCTGAAAATAATAAAATAAATGCAAATCCCATACTGATCTTCTATTTTTATCTTACAATCAACATGTATTTTGTCTGTATTAACACCGCAACTGTCGTGTATCCGACCCCCTGATACAGATGTTTGTATCAGGGGGTCGGATACAAGCACGTTCCTTTCGCGGGAGTTCCATTTTTTTTCTTTTTGTTCATCCGTACGAATAAATAGTTCGTTATATATTCGTCTACATTCTTGACTTATCCCCAATATATTGTATGATAAAATGATTATTACCATTTTGTGGATGTACAAAATGTGTATCCGAGTCTCGCTCCTGGTTCTAAGGCTAGATCACGACTCGTCTTCGACTCGTCGTGATCTGCCCTTAGAACCCGGAGCTCGACTCGGATACATATTTTGTACACCCACATAATGGTAATAATCTCTATAGATTAGATAGAACAGTAAAGTTGAACGACGTATTTAAATTACATGTCTCATCATTTATTTGATTGGATAAATGAGCGGTTACCATCATCATTTATAAATATCTGTACAAGAATAAATACACAAATCGGCGTGAACACAAAACAGTCTGAGCTATTGTACGTGCCCAGAACTAGGAATAAGACACTGGATGGCCTTCATATATATTCTTTCCCAAACATCTGGACTGAAATGAATCCGGAATTTTGGCAACAGAAACATCTTTAATTGGTAGAGTGCTGGAAACCCATATTTGGGCTTTATTTTGAAGTATTGGTATCCCAACTTAAAGGCTTCATATTCCGTGGATGTTATACATACCTTTGAAGTGGAATTATTTAGTCTGTTAGGCTTTGCCTTGTTACAATTTACGGCACTCTCAAATAAATTGTACCAAGGTAAAGATATGTGAACACATTTTGATGACAAAAATAATTCAGCACTTTACCAGTAAAAAAAAGGTTGACACCAAATGTTTTAAGTGATTATACGGCAAAAGTCCATCGTAACAACCCGTATTGCTCTGCTTGTAGCTAATAATGTTAGATCATGTACAACATATCCTTTTTTCTCCCATCCCACACATGAGGTAATTTATACATTTTTATTAGCCTGCACATTTCAAGTTGAACCTTCACACGGGAAGCATTTTTAATATCTTCTTTTGTAAGAATTGTCTGGTAACCGCGTGTGCACCACTTTCTTGTCTTGGCATAATGCCTGACATACGATTTGGATCACATAAGGCTAGACACAAGTTGAAATGTCTCTCTCATACATAACAGACAATCCTCATTGTTTAATTGTTAACAACGACGAATTTTCTGATTTCTCGGAATGTGATGGAAGGGGCAATCTGTAAAACATCCTAGCTGGTGGCGGTCATCTATATCCGAGCCTGGGTCGTTTGTAATGTGGACACGCCCTGTTTCACGGATAAAACAAGGCCTGTGTACCAGTCATCTACAATGGGAAACATTGCTATAAGCAAATGGCTAATTATGCACTCAATTTTTGCCAACAAGGAATATGTATACTATAATTGATTTGAATTTTTAATTGTTATCACTCTTATGGTGTCCATATATTTTAGTCAGCGTCATTTCTCCGACAAAACTGTTCTCTTATAGCTTATTGGTTTGACTTTGTTTGAATATGATGTATACGCGGTAGTAATATAATAATAACACTTTGGTAGGCCGCTGATTTGTCGCGGTTCTCAGGTGGAAAGGCCTTGATTAACCATGTCTCCCAATAGCCTCCTTGTCCCCATGCCTCTTCTCTCCTCCCAACATCCGGAAACAAACTGCTTGATGACATTACGTACCCCATTCTTCTTAATCTCTCCGAAAAACATACCAACCCTCTCCTTTGTGTCACCAACTAACCACACATCCTTCATTCTCCCACCCCACCTCCCCATTATACTCTCGGTGAATCTTATTCTGTTAGTCTGGTATTTTGGACATTTTAATAGAAGGTGTTCCAGGCTCTCCACCACTCTTAAATTACACATTTGGCCCTCTTTGTCATCTTCCTTCCCAATTTTCCTCCCAGTTCCAGCGACCGCGAGCCCAGAACGGCAGGGACCCTACCCCCAGCTGTCATCAAGGTAGTCTTCAAAACCCGGATTTTCTTTATTGTGCATCCTACCCAAAGACAGGTGACCATCTCTCGGTTACAATCCTTCGTGACTTTTTCGCTGAATATTTGTTTTACCTTGGGTTGTACGTACTTCTAAGTTCGAGATCTCCGATAGTAGTGTGAGGACCTTATTGCAACTTATTGGCGATTGGCGAGTCTTTGACTGTGATATGTACACGTAGAGTGTCTGACCCTTATCACAGTCCCCTATGTTTTTTTCAGATTCCTCAAGCGGTCTTTCAGAACTCTACCAGTTAATGCGTGTTTCATGCCAAGATAAGATAGTACAGGAACGAGAAACTTTGCTGACAAACCAGTCACAGGTTTTAACATAATACGTCCTTCTGTCCACCAGGAAAGAAAAAGGAACATTGAGGACTTTGTCTCAAATGTAATTTCCTTTCTGACGATTTTAGCCCATTTTTATATACACAAAATGGATAGGGGATTTGAAAACTATGAAACGTGATCTTATATTTCCAGCGTCTCTATTTTTATGATAAACGATACCTCCTAACACTACTTCCAGAAGACTTTAGTTTTGCTAATCCTTCAGCTAATACGAAGTGAGGATAGCATTTTCAAATGGAACTGTAGCTGGAAATCGCCGTTTTCGCCTTCAAAACAGAGCTTGTGATTCCTCAATGAAACGACCCGGACAAGCTCGTTCCAATGAGGGATCATAAGCTATGTTTTGTAAGTACATGTTGAAATCATAAAAAAACCTGGCTATCCGGAAATCTCTATATCATGGGGTAAAGCGCTAGCCCTTCACCTGACGAAATCTGCCTCATCCGACCACGTGATTTTACAAATTGAGCTATTTAACATTATTTTTTAAAGAATTAAAAAAAAATATCACGCGACTCCTCATTGGAACGAGCTCCCAGAGCTCGTACCAATGCTGTGTACCATGATATAGTTTTGTTGTTTTGTTTTTTGGGGGTTTTTTTTGGAAAAGTTGGACAAAAAATAATTAAAATAAAATTTTAATATCGTGTACTTTAGGTAAAGGGTTAAATATGATATTCTAAAACGGTTGCTAAATTAAGTACATGGCAATGATTACGTCTATTGCGCCTAGTTTAACCATTTGAACTCGAAGGGTAGTTTTTCTGGCCCAGGAACATGATGCATGATAATTTCATTACGTAGGATGGCTGCTGAGTGAATGTGTAGGGTAGATCAATCAATATTATCAAGGTGCAGCCTTAAGGCTACACGCTGAAAATGTTAATTGGTCTAACCCCAAATGATGAATATGGTCTCTTCCAGTTGCTGTCATTGAACTTACATGGAAGAAACAACCGGGGTTCAAAGGTTAAGAAAACACTTTCCATTTCGTTGTCTGAAATCCGAATGACAGAAAAACTAACATTTACTACAATCTCCACGTTGGGAGTGGGCGGCTCATTGGTGGGAGCAGTGGACCTTAGATAGGAAGGTCAAAGGTTTGATCCTGACCGGCATTACCTGCGGTTTGTCCTTGAGCATGACATCTCATTCCCGTGGCCAATGTGAGTGTTCGGTGCCGCTGTATGCCGTTGTATGCTAGGGCGTAGTACACGTCCGAGGTTGAGAAAAAGTTTGGAGTGTCCGACAGTTAATCCGTGGTTCTCTCCGTGTTCTCTGGCTTCCCCTGCTCGTACGACTGTCCAACACGGTATGATCCTGTCTATTGAACATGTTGTAATAAATAAATAAATAAATAAATAAATAAATAAATAAATAAATAAATAAATAAATAAAATTCCTTACGTAATTTATGATGGGTTCTTTCTACTAAGTCTACTTAATTTGTTATGCAAAGAAAATTTAGGTATCTGACAGATAAAATTCATACACACTCACATCAGCTGAGGAAAAGTATCAATTGTCTAATTCTACAGCCCTACAGCCTAGGATCTCTTAACATTGATTGGAGAAGGTGACTGGAGAAGCCAACCTTCGGCCAGTAGGACTAGTATATTATCGACACCAATGAATACAAAATAGATTCACTCAACTGCAATATAGGACAATGCTATTTAGCATTGAAGGGCTCACCGGCGAGCAATACAATGACAAGAAAGTACATTAAAATAGTTGTAAATTACTATGCTCGGAAGTCGGAAGTAGTGTAGCCTGTTCATTAACAATAATTGTCGGACGCCAAACAATTTACCTTACCTTTAGTGCAGATTTGACCAGAAGCTTCATACAACTTACAGAATAAGCTCCTGTTGATTTAATAAATACATATTATCGCTACAGTGAAGTGATCTGGGTCGTAGTGTCACGTTGAGTTGAGGAGGTCAGATCGCCGGATCAAACGGGCTACCGCAAGCTGCGAGTTTGATCCGGCGATCCGACCTCCTCAACGAGACGTGATGCGACGATCCAGATCACTTCACTGTAGCGATAAAAGGTTTATTATATGACTTATAGTTCAACATCGCTTGCCAACGCTAGCATTAACAATTCCCCCAACCTTTTTTTGGTAAATTAGATTGAAGTAAAAAAGAACTATTTTTGTTTACACTTATTAAAAGTTGCTTTGGAAATACAGACAGGGCGTCTCATTACTTATCAATATTGTCATCAGGCCCCAAGCATATACCATTTAGAGCACTTGGTGCAGTCACATTCAAATCGAACAATGACAAGTCAAAACTGCCCAGAAACGCCTCTTCAACGTCCCTTTAAATATTTTCTTGAAAACAAAATAATTTAGTGGACGAACAGAGGACACAATAAATCGGTATTGAGAATCAGTAACAATTCAGTGCTTCAGCTCTGGAGAGCTGAAGAATTAAACCGTTTCTGAAACGTCCTGGAGATGCATAATGGATTCATCCATTTCGCAGTAGACAATATTGTATGAGACGATCCCACTCCGGGAGCAGATATTGGAAGGGTTAAGGCATGAGGTGTTTCAAGCGCTCCAGTTCGCTTTTGCGCACTCTATGCGAAGCAGGGCGATATCTACCTCAAGTGAGCGACTCTGGGACTCTTAAGTTGTAAGGTAAAGATCCTCCAGTTCTTTCATGTTTCAGAACGTTATTTCAGCTTTCCTGCATGTCGGAAAAGTTTTCGGATTTTCAATCAATACTTCATTTTATTTAATCTGCTGTGTACCGTAACATTCTGCACGCCGATGTCACATTACCACAGTTTTCAGCAACTGAATATTCCCATAATGCCCTCTATGATTTATCCAAATATATCTTATTTGACAGAGTTCTGTGAGCTCTGTCAAACAAAAAATATTTGGTTAAATTCTTAGGTCTTAGGGCAGGGGCAATATAGTATCTTCTGTGAATACTTTTTAAACTACTTGAGAGTTAAGAGTAAAGAAATATGTAGCATTATAAATGTGCTCATGATTCTAGGGAATATCTGGACAGTTCAACGATTCTTCTTAATACATGCTTAGAAAGCTTGAGCAACGCAGAGGGTGGCATGTGCTCTCGCCTGTAATACCACGCCCGCAATACCATGGATAGCATTACAGAAATTAAACATTTATGCCTGGGTGACGGATGAAGGATGACAGACGACGGACCTTTGACAGATTACAGACTATTGGGGCATTATCATAAGAAACACAAAGTGACACAAAAAGGTGCCCCTGCCTCTTTGCCAAATCCAGGTAGGCGTGGTATAAAAAAAATGTGCTGATCCATACTTTCATCGATGGACACAAATAATGATGATAGATTTATTTCACAGTTTCATTTAATGAATTCATAAAGGGGAGTTCAGTTTTTGGGATAGTTTTTTTTTTTTTTTTTGATAGGACAACTTGTTTGGCAAAGAAACAACGACAGAAAAATAAATGTAAAAATCAGCATGTCATTTTGCAGTGCTTAATTAAACAGTTAGGGTATAAAAATTTCTATCCGACACTTGTGTCCAGCTATAAAAAAAAACTCCATTTTAATAAAAAAATATTTTAAAAACTATGAATATCTTAACTTACCTTCAATGGAATCACATTCTCGAAATAAATTCATTGTTTGCAGAAACAAAAATATTTCCGTCTTGACCAATGTCTTATTCATAGCAAACGGTTTGTGTAGAAAGTAAGATTTCACATATACTGGAGATAAGTATTTGGACTCCTGCTCTAATTTCTGATGTTTCGTTGTGTTTAAAAACCGACCACGTATTTCTAGGTAAGAATCTGTACTCAAGGGTTTGACAACTTTTGTGTTGTTCACTTTCTTGAAGCTCCGTGTGAGATATCCATAGTCAAATCCTTTGTATTCCCAATAATCTGTTGTGGTGCTAACGATCAGGAGAACAGTAATATTGCCGGCGAATATCAGAGTGCTATAGTTACAGATCTGAACCATCCTTGTTTTCCACGCGGAAGTGCCTGACATTGTTCTGGTGATCAAAGCCACATCAACTTGACATTTAAGCGTCCGGTGAATCTTCAATACTTCACGACAACCATTTGAAAAAATAGATTAGTTTAGTTGTGGCTTTTTTCTCTTATACGCTGCAACGAATTTGCATACTCGATGAGTTGTGAACTGTTTTCCTGCAAAGGCAATCAATAGTTTTAAATGGATTGACGTTCAAGAGGCTAGTCTAAATATAAGATACGCGTGATCGAGTAAAGGAAGAATAGTGGGAACAACAGATATATTTGACCATGATGACCTATTCTACTATATATGAAAAACCTATGACACAAATTTTAGATTTACACACCAACAGTGATGAACACGCCAGCAATGGGATTTCAATAGTAAAAATTTACACCTACAGTAGAACTACATCCCCGTTGACCTTTGGTGACGTCGACCTGAATGCAAACTTGTCTAAATTTATCGCACGTCGCCTCGCGAAGAGTGAAATGGAAGTAGCAATTATTTATTACGTTTTTAAATGGGTTTACCCCATAAGATGCCAAAAATTAACAAACATGCATTGTCTCGTGTTAATAAAGCATGCATGACTCGAAATAGTATGTTATTGTGTTATTAAATCGAAAAAGGCTCAATTTCTTTTTTTCATTTCGTTTCGGCGATAAAATTGACAGCGGAAGTATTGCCCACCGATCCTCGTGTAAACAAAAACAGATTCGCTCGTATGTACGTCTGGTGCTCAGTAAAATCGAGAAAAAATAATAGCGAGTCTTAATAATCTGACGAGCCTGGTATAAATAAAATATAACCAAAGTAGCTTGGTGTACCAAATGTTCACCACTCGTGGTGAAGTGGTGTTAACCGCGCGCCAAAGGCTCGCGGTTAACACCACTTCACCACTCGTGGTGAACTTTTGGTACACCAAGCTATTATGGGTATATTCTATATGTGTACAAAATGCAAACGTCCAAATGCAGATGCGCAAGATTCATAATTTGGATGCGAGGCAAGTTATATAAAACGGACCGCAGCGATCCTTGGGTTTGGGAGCATGACAAATCACCGCCTCTTCCCATATCAAAATTGAAATTTAAAATGAAGCTACACCTGGTGATTTCACTAAACACTCTGCACTCTGATGTCATTCCGAAATTTCAAGCACTTATTTTTGTCCGTAATGAAAGTAGGAATTTCACCATTTTCCACTTGTTTGACAGACCTCAATGACGAATCCTCCACCTATGTCTAAATAGAAATATAAAATAAAGTTTTCTTGCCAATATTTGGACTTTGGTGATTTAATTTAACCCTCTACACTCTGATGTCAAAATACCGAAATTTCAAGCACTCATTTTTTCTATAATAAAACTAGGATTTCACCATTTCACTCTTGTTTGATAGAGCTTTATGGCGAATCCCCCCCCCCCCCCCCCCCCCACCATATCAAAATAGAAATTTACAATGAAACTTTCCGGCCAATTTTGGACTTTGGTGATTTCACTTTACTATCTGCACCCTGATGTCAAAATACCGAACTTTCAAGCACTCATTTTTGTCCATAATGAAAGTAAGAATTTCACCAATTCACTCTTGTTTGACGGAGCTCAATGACGAATTTCCTTCCCAGCCAATATCAAAATTGAACTTTGAATTAGAGCTCCATCTTCTAATTTCACTTAACCCTCTGCACTCTGAAATTACCGAACTTTTTAAGCACTCATTTGTATTCCATAACGAAACTTGGAATTGAACCACTTTACTCTTGTTTGACAGAGGTCAATGTGCTCTGTCATACCAGACTGGAGTGGTTCAATTCCTAGATGCTTATTGGGAAAAAATTGCAGCTTGAACTTTTGATATTTTGACATCAGTATGCTGAAGGTAAGTTAATTGCGACTGTTGCTCCTTGATGATTTAAATTTGAACCCGGTGTCAACAAATTATGCTAAAAGGGAAATTTGCTAACAGAAGAACAAACAATTCAATGAACAACAATTGTTAAGGACAAGCAGTAATAATGTAACCCTACGGCAAAATAGGCTCGCCCTAAGGTCCTTCAGTTAAAAATTCGCTTGTGCTTCCGTGTATCCTAGAATTTCATTTATTTAGGTGAAATATCCCCAAAATTCCAATTTTTCCTAAAAAACCCCACATAGCTTATGACCCTAATTGGAACACGCTGAGGGGGCCATAAGTTTGTTTTGAAGGCAGATATTGAAAAAAAATAGCAAAATTGGAATGACAAGTTTTGTGAATAATGACAGCGATTATTAAGGTTGCACTTGGAAAAATGTTAATTGTCACAAACACAAGAATACTATTTATAGAGGGAGATGGGAATGTTACCTGATTCATTATATAGAAGGTATCTTCGTTTTGTTAGGAAATACCAGATTTACCTCACGAGTGGAGATGAGGGGCTAACGATTTTGAATTTCTTTCTTTACACATTTCAGGCTGATAATGTCACATATAATGTATATATATAATATACCCATAGTAGCTTGGTGTACCATATGTTCACCACGAGTGGTGAAGTGGTGTTAACCGCGAGCCTTCGACGCGTGGTTAACTCCGTTTCACCACGGGTGGTGAACATTCGGTACACCAAGCAACATTGGGTATATTTTATTTATACCATGATCGTCAGATTATTAAGAGTCGCTATTATTTTTTCTCGATTTTACTGAGCACCAGACGTACGTACGTATTTGGTGCTTCCGCGTGTTCAA
Organism: Pictodentalium vernedei; assembly: GCA_031216915.1. Taxonomy (NCBI): domain Eukaryota; kingdom Metazoa; phylum Mollusca; class Scaphopoda; order Dentaliida; family Dentaliidae; genus Pictodentalium; species Pictodentalium vernedei. The sequence goes on from CM062297.1 coordinate 774,914,671, forward strand.
ACTTCTGCAATCTTAAGTCGTAATATTACAAAATTCAACCTGCATGTTCCCCATAATGCAACGAGGAATTAACCCTTTACCCAACGAATCGGCCGCATCCGCCGGCGTAATATGCAAATTCAGCAGATGAAAAAACATTATATTTTCAAACAATTTCAACAAAACCATATCATGTGACCCCTCGTTGGAACGAGCTCGTTCCAACGAGGGATCACATGATATGGTTTTGTTGAATTTGTTTGAAAAATTTGAAAAATTGATATTTAAAATAATAAATTTTGATATCGTCTGCGTTGGGTAAAGGGTTTAAACCAATTAAATCTTGGTTGACAGAGCTCATTCAACTCTGTCAGACAAGATTGAATGGCTTAAATTGCTTGAATTCCTAATTGCACCATGGGGAAACGTTAAAATATTTCGGTAATTTCACATCAATGTGCAGAGCTTCAATGCAATCTCACAGATCGATTCATCAGCATTTGGAAATCAGAACGAATGCTATACTATATCTATATTTTTCATGACACGAGTAGCACTTTAATGCTCGGGTTGTTTGTTTAAATGCACGTCTGCAAAGAGTAAAGAAATGCAAAACGAAGCGTAAACAAGTCCCGTCAGAAGAGAACGTGCGTGCCTCGGGCGGTGCAAGTCAAATCAAGAACCAGACTGGCTTTTTGCCCTGGTATTTGTTTCTCCCGAGTTCAAATGTATATCAACCGGGTTTGGATTTTATTATGCTAGTAAATTTGTTTATCCAATCAAATGAAGTTACTAAGAGACATAGACTCCGCAATATTTGGTTCAGGATGGCTGAAAAGCACCTAATATTAATTTAATATTAGGTGCCTGTCAGCCATTTTGTTTTATCATTATATCCACACGCCTGAGCTTTAAATTTACACGTACGTACATGCTGCAGCGCAGTCGTACGGAAGACCCACCATATAAAATAGCCCAGTCGTATAAACATTACATTTGATTGAATGAAACTGTTATAATAAAATGCCAAACCAGCCCAAAACATTGGCGGTTATAGAACAAGTCACGAGTGATTTATTAGAATGCGGAAGCAAAATTACTCCCCTTGTTGCGTTTGTAAACATCGTCTGCTTTGTTTACATTTTTCGAGAAGTGCGCATCATTTAACTATTCGTTGAGTTATCTTCCCCGATTACATTTTAGCATGCCGTGCATAATAAATACGTTACAGGGCGTTTAGTTGGCAGATACAGTGTCATATACGGCTCAGAGAAAACAGTATTAGGTTCGGCGAACTTCGCCGAACCTAATATTGTTTTCTCTGAGCCGTATTTGACACTGTATCTGCCAACTAAACGCCCTGTAACTTATAATATCAGCCGAAGCTGCATTATGTATCGAGGAAAGTCGATATAAAATATTCGAGTCAAAGTCTTGGCATCCAATTAATAATGATAATTTTCTGAGTATAAACCAAGGTGTGTGGAAATTTATATAATGGTTTGAACATTGATACACCCTTCTGTTATGATTCAGGGTGTATCGGTTTTCAAACCTCTGCAAATGTCTATACACTCCGGAATATGCACAGGAAACTAGAAACATCCTTTGAGTCGAAGGAGATTGGAAATGGAATTTTATTTTAGCGTTTCTCCATTATCCTTTAACCGTTTGAGTTCTAGAAGCCACTATCCGGGCTTTCAAAAAATGAAAGGATTATGAAATAAGACAAGAATTGTGATAATTGAGAATATGTTAATTTCTGTTCCCTGTATGCTATGTTTTCAATAAGAATAATTTGAGTGTAGACTGTACTAAAAAAATAAGACCTGTGTTGATGTGGCTCTAACAGTTAGCGTATGTCAACCACAGTTACCTAGTTGCAGTAAAATCATTCCAAAACGAGTCATCCTACCAAGTTACAATGAAATCCCTTCATAGATACGGCCTGTACACCGCGCTAAAGATTTTCGTGTTTCGGTTTCTCGAAGCCGTGACAGTTGACCGATCGCGACCAAAAGGGAATGTCCTCATCTAGCCATGACCTCGAACCTGCATATGAAATTTCGTGATGATCGGACAAGAACTACGGGATGCAGCCTGTGCTAAAAAAAATGTGAACAGACTCACAGTCTCAGACTTCCGCAAGCGTGATGGCAATAGCTTATCTTGACTTTGCCAAGTTAAGCTAAAAATGTGGGTTTCAGTGCAAAAGCCAACAATTTCCTCGCTCGTGATCCATATTCAGTCAAACGCAAATAATAATTTGTTTTCACAAGTCAGTTCTATTACAAATTATTGGAGAGTGCCCGTCGGCACTCTCCAATAATTTGTAATAAAACTAACTTGAAGAACAAATATAGACCAACAAAAATAATCTAGCCCTCAACCAGTTAATAGGTCGTATCTGCGCATTTCCTAACGAAATGTTGGTATGTAACACATTTAAAAATAACTCTCTATGCCCTTTCCTCCAACATGATGTCATGTAACATTATGCCGATAGAAACAACAAGAAACTTTAAATGAGCTGCAGTGAGTCGGCATTTGCGCTTCATCAGTTAACAATATCGCATCCGGATATGTGAAGTATTGCTATTTTTGACCACGATCAAGGAACGCAACTTCCTTCAGAAATGGTGAGAGTGTGACCCACGTCTGCCCGACCACCTTATGAATTTACCGAACGATCCTTTTGTTCACATAACTATGCATCACGATGAGCTTATAACACTGCAATTAACCACGACAAACGCCAATGACACGGTCACAACTGTGGCAAACTGACAGTTACGGGACTGTTACATAAAATAGAACTTGGCCAAAAACTGATTTCCAGGCAACAGCGTTGGTTCTCCAGAATGATGAGTGTATCGATGATGAATTTATTTATTTATGGGAGTTTAGCGACACTTTCGACAGCCAGGGTCACCTCGTGTCGGACAATTTTACGGGTTGAGGAAGCCGGAGTACCTGGAGAGAACCACCGCGCAACGGCGAGCAACTGTCAGAAGACACCCCAACTTACTAACTCCACACAAGCAGGGCTAGCATTGGTTGAAGACAGGTGCACCATCGACGTGCATTAGGCCTTAGTGAACAGTGCCACCGTGCCCCCACGTGGGCAATAGGGATTATGTGCCTTTCCCAAGGACACAACGCAGTTACCTCTGGAGGGGATCGAACCGTGTACCTCTCTGTTTGAAGGTCAAATCCGTAACCATTGAGCCAACGCGCTCCCTCATCGAGGATGAAAAAGTACCCAATCAATTTTCAAGTTTGTTGTGCTGCAAAGTTTGTCATTACTGCAAAGAATTCTTAAGTTTTTACTCGCGACTTTCAACTACTTGTGAAAACTGTCCTCGTAGTTACCAGAAACCTTTACGGATAACACACCTAACAATTCAAATGGTTCCCCCTGTACCCATTTATGACCTATCTAAACAAAAACAATAGGTATCCTCAATCTACTTTTGCAGTAGGTAGTCATTAGATCTAAGATCACGGGGCCAATGCAAAAAAATATAAACTTTGATGAAAATTGGTCTCTAGGCAATATCACAACCCGATTTTCGATCTGTATTTTTTTATTTATCTTTTCCTTCCCAAAGATTAGACGATTTGAAACAAAAAGTGGAATCTATCTTCCACTTGAAGAGAACTATTCTGTGGACATATAACAACAATACCCAATATTAATACCGTACAAATGATTCATTTATTCCCAGAAAGTGAGAAACTGTCTTCATAATCATAACTGAATAACCGAGAAAAATATTTAGCATTGATGTCAATCGACGCGCAGTCTACCACGAGAGCAACATGGTTACGAACGAGAATGTACCGACATTATATTGGCCAACATGTATTTCTTACTATTGCAGCAGTTTTGTTGGAGACTTGTAGTCGTTCTAACATACGCATTGAAATGAGATGACAAAATTGGATTAAACACGTATTTAAACCTTTATCCAACACACAGGATATTATTTTTTATATTTTAAAATTATTGTTTTTTAAAAAATTTTCAAAAAATTCAAACCAACCATATCATGTGACCTATCATTGGAACGAGCTCGACGAACTCGTTCCAATGAGCGGGTCACATGATAAGGTTTTGTTGGCAGTTTTTGAAAAAAAATGTTAAACAACTTAACTTGTAAATTTATTTATTTATTGGTGTTTAAGGTCACATACTTAATCACAGTGGCTAATCATGACCGTGACTGTTTTATGGGTGGAGGAAACCGGAGTACCCGGAGAGAACCACCGAGCAACGACGAGCAGCTGCCAGCTCCCCAACATCGTAACTCCGCATTGCAGCACAGGCAGGGTTAGATTGGTTGAAGACATGCGCACCATCGACGTGTAGTAAGACTTAGTGCACGGCGTCATCGTGCCCCCATGTGGACAATCGGGGTAACTTGTAAATTACACTGCCGGATGCGGTCGATTCGAAAGGTAAGGATTAAACCTTGATCCGTGATCATAAAAAGTAGATTCATCATTTCATGAAAGTGACAGTTTATACAACACGATTACCGCATGAGACATTCTGTACCCGTTTCTGTGACACTCCATCGCTCATTCTGCAGGTAACCTGTAGGCAACTGAATGCGGCTTCTTCCAGATATGAAATGGATAAAAAGAATCGGTTTTAAACTAATATAAATCGATATTCCGCATCTTCGAAGTTCGCGTTGCCGTCCTTCTTCAAGAGGCTTCCTTGTAATGTTGAGAAACAGTAGTCACATTTGTACATTTTAACATGCACAGTATTTCCTTCTCGATATCGGTCTGGTCGCATCATAATCACATCACTTTATCAATATTTCATAAATACCATAGTGCTACAGTACGTGGAGAGTGGATTGTAACTAAATCACCCGCGGAGTGGAGTTATCACCCAAGCAATAACTTTCAAATTCTGTACATATCGACAAAAAACACAAGTAATGTTTCAGCCAATGGACCTCCGGGTTTAACCCGGAGGTCCGTTGGCTGAAACTTTGCTTGTGCTAGTTATGCTTTGCAACAAATTTGCAATTATTGCTTGGGTGGAATCTCCACTCTGCGAATGATTTAGTGATAACACACTCTCCACGTACTGTAAATGAAGAGAGAATCGATAAAAAAAAAATCAAAATATCATGTCAGAAACAATGCTTCCTCATTCGTTTTTCAACAGGAGAGTTCTACGGTTTAATGGACAGAGTGTTTCGAGCAGATTGCGAGCTAGTCGAGATCATGTCAAAATTCTCTGTACTCTTTTCAAATCATAGTTCTCGAGACACGGGACAGGGAAATGTATCGTTTCGAAATTATCAGTCTTTTGTATATATTTTCACCTTTTATATCTGTGTTAAATATTTTAAGAAAATTTTTTTTTTGAATGCCAAGGTCACTAACGATTTAATCGGCCCCGAATATTTAAGGTACGATTCTTGATCACAAAAGATGTCTCTTCCCGATCAAATCGCAACACATCTACACCAGTGGGTATAGAGATTTCATTAAACAAAATGCTGCGGAATTAAGACCACATCAAGAAAAACAAATGGAAATAGCATCTCTCATTCTTACATTCAAAAATATCTCGACAGATGAGATTTTACAGTATTATAGGGAGAAAAGCGGATAGAGAACTTTGGCAACATCGCGACACAGTCGGGCGAGACATTTGGGAAATGTTTGTCCCAATGAGGGGTCATAAGGTATGTTTTGAGGCAAAACTTTTAACCACGTTAGGTAAAATGTTAAGTTGACGACATGCTGTTTTCTGTGGACTATTGGAAAGGGCCCAGAGAGTATTTTCCAACCGACCGTATCACTTGACTTCATTTTATAAGCAGAAACAATCACAAATGAATTGTCCGTATTTTTGTAAAACTTGCGACCCTGTAAGAGGTGATGGCGTTAACCAAAGTAAGCAAAATGTATTTTTCTTTTGGATCGATCTTGACATTCAAATGGAGAGACGCCTGAAGTGGGGTGAGAAAACAGATCTTCTCCCTTGAATAAGTGATCTTTGGATAGCCACTATTTCGTCATAGTTCTTGTAAGAGAAGGTCTTCGTTTTCCCTGTAAAGGATCAACCCCTCAGTGAAAATCCTGCAACCCTCGACTGATATTTCCATACCCTTCCGCCTCATTTCGCAGCTTTCAGATACACACTGTTCTAAGATAAGTCACGTCCTTTCATTCCGTATCCCGCTATTAAAGCTACCCACTCTACCAATCCTCCATCTTGCTTTTAAGTTTTCACCAAAGGGCCCATTCTTACCTTATCTACTTTCTGTGTGCAGTACAGCTGCCATGGACTGGTCGTAATCCACACGTGGGCAGTGAGGTCCACGCTGCGTTTACCAGGTAATAAAAATCATCAGCTGCAATTTTTTATTAATGAAGCACCGGGTAAAACCCGGTGCTTCATTAATTAAATTTTTGATGATTATTCCTGTAGTTAGTTTTGGGAATCTAATATTATTGCGTCCGTGGAAATATTTCCCACCCCTGGAAGGTGACCAGTCCACGGCGACCGTAATGTACCTGCGAGATACTTCATATATCAACACATCTGTTTTATAAGCCCCCGTTCTCACCCTCAAACCTTCGCCATATACACGCAGACTATATATCTCTTGTCCCAAACCTCGCCTGCCTTCCTACAATGTTCTAATTACCTTGATCGCAGGCTGTACTGCAAAGCAATGGACATCCTGACGAAGTTTTTGCTCTAGCGCCATATTACCAATTGATGTTATAATCTGCCACTGCCCTCTTTAGATATATTCATTTGCAATTCTGGTGGTTCCGAACGTCCCCTGTCTCTGTCGGGTAATTTATTCATTAACTTCCTCACCTGTGTTATTCTATTTGATGTTCTGAAACCAGTTGAGAACGACTGCATGTTTCTACAGTTTGGATAATAAAGTGACTGAACGGTTTTTGCCTTTTTCCTAGCAACTAAAAGTCAAAGTATGGTTTGACGTGTAGTTTAAATTGCTTTCCATGATCCATCACCATACATGTAGTTGTTATTACAATACTTTGTACATTATATAATTTGTAACACACGAATTCGTTAAAATTACCCTGCGTGCTGTTGATGTTCGTTGATAGAAAATGAACGCTCATTGAATAGATAAAATGTTTTAACGTTTGCTTGTGAAACATTATTCACAAACAAAGTACCTCATTTTTCAAACAAACACTACATCGGAGGAAAATGACAAATTGCTGTTTTTATTATGGTGTTGCCAGTACGCAAAGTTCACTCAAACTTTAAGACGTCTTGGTGCTCTGAAACGCATTGTATTTCCTTTATTAACGGGGTGGTGGTAGAGTTAGGATGTACCCCTCACCCGCCAATAATTTTCTAGTCGTGACATTTTCGTTTGGATTGCACTTTAGGATATCAATCATCCCTTGCTATTAATCACGAACTTTCTTAGAAGACTAGATTTGATGCATACTTGGATTTCTACCACAAACACAATCGGTCGAACAAATGGAGGTCTGTAGTACCCTGTTAGGTTTGTTAGGGGCCTAATGTGACCAATTTCAAGTCCACTTCACTTGTTACTTGCGTCACTGCTACTATTGGGACTGCGGTGATTCAGAGGTCAGATAATTGGACCAGCGGTAACTGTGTTGTGTCCTTGGCAAGACGCTTAATCTCGATTAACCACGCGGGGATAAGGTGGGTCTGTGTACTAAGGCATAATGCACGTCGATAGTGCTTCTCTCTGTGTAATTTGGCTTCCTCCTTCGGCTTATAATAAGGCAAAGATTGGACAAAATTATGCCTTGGGCCCTGCAAATGTAAAGGTTAAGCAAGATTTGTTTGTCTTACATGGATTCCGCTCACATCCAAGTAATGTATCTGACGACTATGGTTGCTTCCATTTAGCCAAAATGGAACACGGTAGAGAATTCCATCTCTCTAATGTATATTTTGTTGCTTAAAGGCGAGACTCCTCATGGTATCCGATTATGGTTGCTTTTATACAGCCATAGTGGGTTATGATGGATGGTTCCATCTCCCGACTCCATAAATTTATGTCCATGTAACCTTCTACTTGAAAAATGTTGACCAAGCGTTATTATCATTTGTGGAAAATCCAGTTACCGTTACCCTCTCACGGCATTTCAAGACAGTCTCCCGAAATGCCTACTCACCAAACGTCATCTTCTCACTTTACCACTTTGCTTTCTTTTACCCTGTTTGAACTATGAACTCCTATTGCCCTGAACTCACTCCTCACGTTACTTATAAAAATATTGATACTCATCGAAATTAGGATCTTGCACGATGAACTAGAATAAACGACCACTACTCATGTCTAACAAAATAACACTTGACGCGATCCAGCGCCAGGATATGTATATCTTTCAGAAAATGTATAACGGAGTCACTGGTAGACTGACTCCGACTCACCGTTTGCCATCAATGGAAATAATTGTAAATACTTTACTCCTCTGGACTTTAGGGAGATGGCTCCATGAGAGCAAAAATCTTTTTCTGTCTTTAATTTAAACTCTCGGAGTTTAAATGCGAATTGCGAGTCCGTCCCTCCGTGGACGTAATAGGACTAACGGAAACATTCACTATCAAGGAAAATATTACATACCAACTAGATGGTTATCACCCTTTACTCTCGCAAACATCGCCTGAGGACGACGATAGAAGGGGTGGCGTAGGTATATTTATCAAAGACACCTTACCATTCCGCATGCGTAATGATCTAACAATCTCCATCCCACACGTCTTTAAATCTCTCGTCATAGAATTGAATCTAAACAGAAACTACACAGTCGCGGTAATATATCGATCAAATACTGCCCCTAAAGCAGACCTAGACTCTTTTTTTAAATAAGCTGTCCCAATTATCTGACAAGATCAACAATGGACATAAATCAGCCTATCTTATGGGAGATTTTAATCTTGACTTGCTTAACTTTAATAATCATTCTAAAACGAGCCTGTATGTAAACAGCGTTCTTAGTGCAGGATTCGTCCCGGTTATTACAAAGCCGACTAGAGTCTCCGATTATTCGGCAATCGGTTAATTGACCATATTCTGTGTAATCACTCTGGGAACTTACTGCAATGAGGTATTGCAATAACAGATATAAGCGATCACTTTGCAACTTTCTTAACCCTCTACACGCTGATGTCAAAAATACCAATATTTCCGACAGCAAATCTTTCCTATAATGCACCTAGAAATTTAACGAATTCAGTCTTGTTTGACAGAGCTCAATGAGCTCTGTCAAACAAGACTGAATTGGTTAGATTACGAAATGCATTATGGAAAATATTTGTATTTTGAAATTTGGATATTTAGACATCAGAGTGCAGAGGGTTAATAGAAGAAAGTAACAGAATCGAGTCACACACGCCTCACATCCCCACGCGGTCCTTTAAAACGGATAACATCAATTATTTCAAACGGTTACTTTTAACGTCCGACTTCACCAACGTTTTGAATGCAACATCGCCGAATGTAGCTTATTCCAACTTCTATAATATTTTCCATGAAGCGTTTGAAGACGTATTTCCTCTGAGACTAACCTCTGCCCCAAAGAAAAAGATTAAGAAAGAAGCATGGATGACAGTAGGTCTTCTTGCATCTTCACTCCAAAAACACAAACTCTTCTTAAAAAAAACGAGCTTTCCGACAGATTCAAATATTCAAACGTATAAAACCTATTGCCGAGAATTTAAAAAAGTAAAACGGGCATGCAAAGCCAATTACTATAATTCGATCCTAACACAGAACATATATAACACTAACAAAAACCTAGGACATCATTAAAACGCCATTAATAAATTAAACCGCACCGTCAGCCCACCCTCGACTTTCATAGACGACAAAACACAGCTACACGACAAGTCGATTGCAAACAAATTCAACTCATTCTTCGCCAATATTGATACAGTCACATGCGACGGAATACATAACGCTTCTAAAAACTTTATGGATTTTCTAAAGATAATAAAAATAATAATGATAATAAAAATAACAATCCTGTAAAATCCTTTTTCATTCGTCCGACTCTCATAGTAAAGAGTTTCCATGGTAAACGTAGTAAAGACTATACTAATATATCAACCAGATTATTCAAAGAAATTATCAATGAAATAGCTGAATCCTTAACACATATCATAAACACATCCTTCTCATCCGGAGTTATACCTAATGAACTAAAGATAGCTAAGGTTATTCCTATACATAAGTCTGGAGATCAAGGAAGTTTTAATAATTTTAGGCCCATCAGCATTCTCCCGGCCTTCTCAAAAGTTCTCGAAAAAATTATGTATAACCGCCTCTAATAATTTTTATCACAAAATGGTATATTGTATAAGTTCCAATTCGGATTCAGGAAAAAACGCTCCACTCTACACCCAATATTACAATTACAACTTATTCATAATGTAGTCCTATGCAATAACAAACCTTCCAAGGAGCGGACGATGTCCGCCTTCCTTGATTTCTCCAAGGCTTTTGACACAATAGACCACTGCATACTTTTTAAAAAATTAGAATATTACGGAATAAGAGAGATGCCTAATTTCTGGGAGGAAGCAATATGTCCAGGACAAAGGCTTCACATCTGCTTTCGAAAACATAACATGTGGGGTACAGCAAGGCTCTATACTAGAGCCTCTTCTTTTCCTAGTGTATGTTAACGACATCAGTAATTCAACAGCACTAAATCTATTGTCCTTTGCCGACGACACTACAACATATACTGCGCATCATAACCTAGAGACCCTGATCGAAACAACGCAAAACGAAATGGACAAAATAACAGATTGGTGCTTTGCCAACAAATTATCACTCAATGCCTCAAAAACCAAATGTGTTACCTGCACCGAATAACACAGGGAAGTTGGGTGAAAACACCTTTACTCTAAATAAGAGAAACATAATCCAGGTTGGAAAGTTCCATGAAAAGAAAGCGGTGAAATTCTTAGGTGTTGAAATTGATGAAAATCTAACCCTTAAAACCCACATCTACAAGGTAGGCTTGAAAGTAGCCAAGTCTATTTGGGTCATAAACAGAGCCAAAAAGATCTTCCCATTAAATATACTAAAGACACTTTACTATACGTTGGTCCAAAGTCATTTAATGTATGTAATGCAAGTATGGGGACATTCACCGGCATCAAACAAGCTGTATATCTTATAAAAACGCGCTATCCGAGCAATTAACAACAAAAAGTATAACTCTCACACTTAGCCGCTTTTTAAGAAAAAATAAAATACTTCAGCTTAGAGACCTTTACAAACTAAATGTCCTTCTGCTTATGCGTAACTGGGTCAACAAAAAATTAGCGCAAGCATTAGATAGTCTCCATACACTCAACCCAAACGGTCGAGAAAGATTTGCTTGGCAAACTGATATGATACATAGAGATTATTACCATTATGTGGATGTACAAAATAGGTATCCGAGTCGAGCTCCGGGTTCTAGGGGCAGATCACGACGAGTCGAAGGCGATTCTTGATCTACCCTTAGAACCCGGAGCGAGACTCTGATACATATTTTGTACATCCACGTAATGGTAATAAAAATTTTATCGTACAATATATTGGGGATAAGTCAAGAATGTAGACGAATATATAACGAACTATTTATTCGTACGGGTGAACAAAAAGAAAAAAATGGAACTCACACGAAAGGAACGTGCTTATATCCGACCCCTTGATACAAACATTTGTATCAGGGGGTCGGATACACGACAGTTGCGGAGTTAATACAGACAAAATACATGTTGATTGTAAGATAAATAGGTTGAAAACACGAACCCAATTTTGGGAAATCTACCACTTCATAAATTTCCGAAAAATATCGATCGATGTTGACTCCGTGACCCAAAATTACCCGAGAAACATATTTAAAAAGAAAGTTACCCAAAGTTTCCTAGACTCATATGACTCAAGTGTCACTTGCACCAACAGAGCTTCTTGTGAATGTAAAGAAACCCTCGAGGGTTGCTTGCAACAGGAAACAAATTCTCCTACCAACTGAAGTAGAGATTTGTGACCTCTTACAGAGTAACGCCACTCTTAGTGTCTTTCTTTTTCTCTCCTTTCAAAGTTCTCTGTATATCGTATTCAGCGGGTCTATGTCTTATTATTGATGGCAAAGCCCCAACACAGGCACATGTTTGCATATTTGCATACAACAATGGAGATGTGATCATAGCAATTTATACATCCACTGTTGTGTTCATCTCTGCGTTGAGCTGGTTCTGGGCATATCTATTACCACTCGATCTGGTATATTGATATATATCTATTAGTGAAAGAATTCTGTTTCGGGTGATAAATGTAATATTGCATCTAGTTCAAAGTTTCAAAATTTAATTCAAAGGCAATTTAATACACGAGCGTGAGCTTCTTCGCCCTTAGCTCCTTTCTCCTCTCTTACCCCTCTTTGACTCACCCCCGTACTATTTAACTGTCAAGACCTCCTCATTTCACCATACTTTCAACCTTCTTTTCTGTTTTATTTTCTCTCTTTTTTACCTTAAAGTGGATGGCACTAACACAGCCAGCTGGCTACGTCATCTCCCTGCAGAAATCAAATTGAAAGTGTTGAACTCAAGTCAGTGTGGATATCTCAATGTATTTTTATTTAATATTATACATCATGTAAAAAAGTTGTACTATAATGTTTTTCTGCAAATAAATTCATTCATTCATTCATTCCTCCAGCCGTAAAACTCTCCGACACGGTGTGACCCTGGCTGTTGAAAGTGCCATTAAAATTAAAAAGAAAACAAACAAAAAAACAATAAACAACACCGTTATAACCGAGTGACTAATACTCAACCTACGTCATCAAGGCATGCCTTTGCCGAAGGCATGCCTTCATTACGCAGCTGGAATATTGGTCAGTTGGAACTTGAGCCATCGCGAGGAAAATCATGTTTACACCCTCTCCCCCTCAATCGGTCATCTTTGCTTCTCCCCTGTTTGATTGGGTAGATTGGCGAACAAGACTTATTCCGAATTTTATATCAGCCACCTTTTCAGCACTGTGTTTCTGAGTGAAAATTATCGTACAATGGCGAGTCTATTTTGTATATTTAGAGAGGGAAAGTAAAAAGCTAATCGAACAGCGCTATTAAATCGTGTTTGATTCTTTGTACGGAGTTGTTGGTTTTTGTGTCGTCCATTAAAAAATTTTCGGTTTGTCAAATTTTTACCTCATGCTTCCGTCGAAACAGGAATTCTTATCCTCACACGAGTTGCGGCCGACACTTGCAAATTGCTGTCCTAGTCAACTAAAAAAATCATTTAATGCTTCAAAAGCATATATCTTATGATCCCTCTTTGGAACGAGCTCGTTATTCCTGTTCATTATAAAAACTAATAAAATTAATAATGAGGATATTTGCGATTGGTGCTTGTATACTTTGGCTGTGATAACCAATATATCAGGGAGACCGAGGCTCCTTGGTTACGGCATTCGACTTTAAACCGGCAGGTCCACGGTTAGATCTCCACCAGTGGCAGCTGGGTTGTGTCTTTGGGAAAGGCACTTAACCCGACTGCCCACGTGAGGGCACGATGACGCCGTTTACTATGACGTACTGCGCGTTAATGTGTACGTCGATGGCGCACTTGTCTTCAATCAATGCTAACCCTCCTTGTGCGGATTTAGTTCGCTGCGGAGTCAGACATTTGCAAGCAGCTGCAAGGTAGATCCTCCGCCCGTAAATCTGACCGATGTGAGGTGACCCTGGTTGACAAAAGTGTCGTTAACCTCCAATAGATAAATAAATAAATATTTCAATTCTGAATGCGTGAAAGATATTGCAGTTTTCGATAAAGTCTTCATCACGCGACACCTAGATGAAATCACTCAACAATTGTATCTAGATTTAGTGATATAAATTACCTCTGTCTATGGGTTTTCTCTTTATTGTGTTAATGCCTTACGGTTTTAAGTACAGTACAACCGCCGTGGACTGGGCACTTTACACGGATGGGCAATGTTTCCACGGACGCAATAATATTATTTATCATATGACTCGTCGGTTCTGTTCACTTTAAAACATTTGATATTTTGTTTTCATATTAATCAGTGATAAATAAAGCCTTCCGTCAATTTCATTGGTCAATTTCAAAACTAGACAATTTGATTGGCTGAACAAAATACAACTGGGCCACATTTTCATAATTTGCATAATTAGAGTTTGAAGCTTTCATTGATCAATTACGAAACTGGACAATTTGATTGGCTAAACAAAATACAACTGGGTCACATTTGAATAATTTCAGTTGGGAGAATTTACGTTATCTGTCCTATTTAGGGTGGGTTATATTTGTATTAATCTTTTACCTAACGTAACGGCAAAAACCGTCTCGCGCAATACAAGAAAACCGCCATTCATTTTTTTTTTATATTTTCACTTTTTGCTTCCAAAACATAGGTTATGACCCCTCAATGGAACTAGTGTGTCGCGCTCGTTCCAATGAGAGGTCATAACCTAGGTTTTGGAAACAAAAAAAATGAAAAATTTTAGTTACACGAGGATGTTTTTGCCAAGTGCCGTCTGCAGCTCAAGTTAGGTGATGGGTTAAAAAGTCATACTAAGTGGCTAATTTGTGCGTGTGTGTGTCATATGATAAATAGAATATGAAACTCGTCCGAATTTTCAGTTTGGGCTCGCCAGAGGCTCGCCCAAACGGAAAATTCTTAGACACGTTTCATAAATATTATATGAGAGAAACACTCATTCCATATCCTCTATATTCCAAACACCAAATTATAGGAGTTATCATCACAAATTTTAATTTATGAAATACCGGGTCCAACTCGGTGCTTCATTACTTAAAATGTTGCTGATGGTGATTCTTATTACCCGATAAACGTATGCCTGGACATCACTACCCAGGCGGGTACTGCAATTAACTGGTAGAGTGCTGAATTATTTTTGGTCACCAAAATTTGAACACATATCTTTGCCTTGTAACAATTTATGGGAGAGTGCCAATAGGCACTCTCCCATAAATTGTAACAGGGCAAATCCTAACAGACTAAATAATTTCACTTCAAAGGCGATATGAACAACATCCACAGAAAATGTTGCCTTTAAGTTGTGGTAACGACCCATCAGAATAAAGCCCCAAAATGGGCTTCCAGCACTCTACCAGTTAAGAAGTCCCGACAAACTCTGCAATGGACCCTTGCCACACTAGTGTCAAAATACCACAATTTCAAGCAGGAATCGTTTCCTTAATTGAACAAGGAATTTAATTCATTCAGTCTTGAGCTCTGTCAAACAAGACTGGATTGGTTAAATTCCAAGTTGCATTATGGGAAAATTTGCACCTTGAGATTTTGATCTTTCTACGTGCAGAAGGCTAAACTCCGTTTGTTTCTACTCACCGTTGTAAAGTGTCGAATATCGCATTTCTCATTCCTCGGTAAAGCATCCATTTTGAATTTGTTACATTCATGGCAAAACAATTTGAATCAATAGATTGACTTCTACGTTATGATCGTGAACATCGATTAATTCCGATTCCCAACTATCGTCGCTTTGTTTGTCCATCACAAATTAATACACGTATTTTGTAATCCTTTCGGAATGAAATGGCGTGTTAGACATCGTTATGTACGGATGTAGTCAGAATTAGAATAAATAATTTGAAGACACCAAAAAGAAAATCAAGTCATCCTCAAGTTAGGATATTGATATCATACTGATGTTGAGATCTCCAAGCTCTAAAAATGTTATCGGCGGAACTTTTAACCAAGAACAAAAATCACGTGAACGATAAGAGACGGTCAGCTTCTATTGAGGTAAATGCCGATTGTCTTGACTACAAAAGCAGAGAACAGATGTTTATAACAAGCAAATCGTTTACGTCATACAGCTAACACAGCTCTTTGTGAAGTGTGTATAATTGGAAGCAGTGGTCAGGAAAAGTATGTCCCGCTGTGCCGTCATGTCAATCCTCGAGATTTAAGAGTGGTGTTGATTCCGCCGTCTGCGGAGAATTAATGTACTTCAGCTTGTGTATTGACCACTTCTTTAATTCTCTGTTCCTTGCCGAATCACTTAAGAGATTTCGCAAGCGTAATACCGGCCCATATTCTCAATTACTCGTAGACAGCTTCCGACCGTTATTAAATTAGTATACACTTGTAATTAAAATGAGTGTCCTTTTAACTGTTCTGTTGGCCGATGCTGTTCTTAACTCTTTAACTCTTAGAAGCCGAGAATCAGAATGAATTTATTGAACGTGACATGCCGCGAAAAACTTACAGTAAAGAATGTGCTTCTAGTCAAGTGTCGTCTGCCTGTTCAGGCAGACGACACTTGGCTAAAAGCACCTGCTTAGTGTTTACTTCTCCCCCAGCCAAAAGATAGCCGAACCGTTACATCCAGATTGCCTGTCGTATCACATCACAGGCAAGAAATCTCGACTCCCGGCTTTTAAGAGTTAACTGCGGCAGGCAGATTTTTCGCACCCGCACTAAAATAACCTGTTACTTAGTAGGGATCAATCCAAGCTTTTGGTAATAATTAGCCTCTTATTAACAGGAGTGAGACTCTAAATGCTAATTTCTTGATGCCAAAAATAATGTAATGCTCATAAACTCAAGTCATGGCGGCTTTACAGCAGCGATGGCTTGATTTTATGAAACATTCAAGATAATATTAACCCGGTCAAGAATTAACTCTATTGGTACAAATGATACCATGAACAATGACGACGATTACAGAAACTTGATTTTTACTGTTGATTTATTTTTAGAAAATTTCATAATGATATTTTATGATATAACTGAACCGCTTTCTGCACTTGTTATCGTTTCGTATTTTTCAGCCTTGTGAATCACTAATTCTTGTAACATCTTGTCAATTACTGTCTAAAAGATCGAGCGATCTCATAGGTACATCTATGTGCCCTTTGGGTTGAATTAATGCGAATGTAAATAGAACTATTAACCCTTTATCCACCGAATCGCCCACATCCGCCCGCGTAATATGCAAATTCAGCAGCTAAAAAAATATTATTTTTCGAAAAATTTCAACAAAACCATACCATGTGACCCTTCTTTGGAACGAGCTCGTCGAGCTCGTTCCAAAGAGGGGTCATATGATATGGTTTTGTTGAAACTTTTTGAAAAATTTAAAAAATGATATTTAAAATAATAAATTTTGAAATCGTCTGCGTTGGGTAAAGGGTTAAATAATATAAACAAAGTCACGTTGTCTGATTTTCCACCGAATTCAAAAGTAAAAGTTGTCGATGCGGGCAGTGCGATGATAAAAAGAAAGATATCGCCGACAACTGGTTGTGCTCATGAAATGAATGTTGATGGAATTGACTTTACTACAGTTTTGCCGGCCGATCGACTGACTCTGTGACGCATCTTAGATGCATTATATTCTTTGATATTGAAATTCATTTCTTTAACCCTCACCGATTTCGTTTTAGTCTCCCCCCCCTCCCCCCCAACTCCACTTGTTCAATTCGTGGTGATATGATAAGTAGAATATGGCATTCGTGTTTATTTAATATGATATTTATGAAACACGTCCGAGTTTTCCGTTTTGCCTCTCCAAAGCCTCGGCAAAACTCCTAGACTTGTTTCATAAATATCATATTCAAGAAAAACTTATTTCATATCCTCTATATCCGTATCGCATTTACTCATTTATGCCAGGATGACATCAGTTAATCTGTCTGAAGTAAAATGTTGGGAATATTATCACTACATTAATGACAGATACAACTGATTCTCATGTTGAGTTTTTTTGTCACTGAAGTCTGAACACCTGCTAGCACCATGTATATTAGAAGTAATGCTTACCTCACGGGATTTACATTTTATCATTAATCCTGGGTAAATGTCATGAAAGCGTCTTTGATAAATACTCTCTTGTTAATGGAAATCGATTTACAGTTGCTGACAATAGAATCTGATGACAGTGCACCTGTGCAGTCAGTGGTGTAGTGATTAACTTGGTGTGTAAGATAAACAGCTAGACTGATATATCCGAACCCATTACATCCGTTCTACGATTAGACCATTTTATGGCTAGGTTAATTGCAATGTCGGCAATACATTTTATTTTGTCTGAAGAGAGTGGAGTGATAGTCGCGTGCATAAGTTCGCCGCTCTCTCATGCCAGAGCTTCCAAGACAGATCTTCGGTCAGCATCAGTTGTTGAGTTGATGCTGTCTCTACGCACCGTCCTATCGGATGGAGACGTAAAACGGCTGCCCCGTGTGCGGAGATAGACACAGTTAGTGGTGGTTAAGATCACCGCCGATGTTGCCGCTACGTAGGTCATCTCACACACCCGTGCCAGTGGGACAAGGAAAGTTGTTTATGTAAGCTGTATAACTTGCTCGCCAATCCTTGCAACATAATTGAGCTTAAAACATTTTATTTTGTCGCTTGTAGATTGCCTTTAATTCCCTTCTAATGTCGAACAACCACGATAGATAAGCACATTGTCCATATGAAAGCTGTGACATAAAATCACACGTAACCCCAACAATATCAGGAATTTAATTCAAGTACTTTGAAGGCCATTTTAAGGTTGAGATTTAAGGATTTGTAAGGAAGTGTTGAGACCAAATTTACGAATGTGCAACAATCTTCCTCAAAAAGAGAAGGACATATCTGCAGTATGTCCAGTGTAATGTAAGCATTTTGGGCGCTACTTGCATATAGAACGGGCCATTTAACCATTTTATCTTATGAATGGTTAAATCCATTTTAACACTTACGCTGCCGAAATAGAATATTGTCACCCATTTAATGATGATTGTCTGTACGTTCTGATGTTCGCAGATCTAACCTACCATCTGATTAGTTGTTGGAAAGGGCTCAGAGAGCCCTTTCCAATAATTAATCAGATGATAGATTTTCAAGTATGCCATGAATCTTATTAAACTTCCTCGCATACTGGCGTACATAGAGGCCCTCCACATATGGCTAAAGTGGGCGTGGCAGTAAAAGGATTAACAAAATCAGAAAGATGTGGATGTTGGAAACGGGAGTACCAACAAACAGTGATTATTTTCACGCTCTTCTTTGGCACTTCTGGTTTAGAGCCACTTTGCAAGGTTCGAGTAATATCAATCCCATTTGCAGTCTCTTTGTATCCTGTAACAGTTCCAGTATCAGACTCCCGTGCTTTCATCGTTCCACACTCCCTCCCTCGTGAAACGATCACCTAATCTAGGAATAGGCTCGCAGTTTATCACCAAACGTGATCAGCTTAATTTCATTTGTGTTTTGTAAGGTGCGAGGCAAAAGTGAAAGTCCACATTAAAAGTTTCCAGACAACCACGACTAGATCTGCGTTTCACGTTTTGCATAAATATTAGTAGAAAGATTTTTACCCCTCGAAAAATTTGGTAACGATAAGACAGAACACTGCGAGAGTGGAGTACTGGGGGACTGGACTCAACGACCTGAGGTGGAGTTTCTGCTGTATTTCGATCTTTTTATTTTTGAATATTTACCTCAAGAACATAGCTTATGAACACTCACTGGAACAAGATCGTCGCGTTCGTTCCAATGATGGGCCATAAGCTACGTTTTCGTAGAAGAAATGAAACTTATTTATTCGGGAAATGATTTTTTTTTTTGCAAATGTCGTCTGCTATTTATATTAGGTAGACAGTTAATGAAAATTAACACTAATTCAGTTCTGCTTCCGAAACCAACTCACTCACAACGTTACCACGGCGATGTTGACTTCTGACGCCATTCCCTATTCGAGGTGGTGTGATCGCCATTTGCCGTAATGATCTATTTGATGGTGATTATATGATGAAAAGACTTTGGGTCCATTTTAAATGCAATTTAGTACACTATTTGTGATCGCAAACGGTGCTTTCACACTTGATCAGATCCGGATGTCTGTTTGCGACACGGTAACATTGATGGAAAGAAACGAAAACTGCTCCTACTATTCGATGTTCTCGATTTCGTTCGATGGATGGAATCCTATAGTGCTGTGGGGTGAAAAGCTGACGAAGAAGTTTGAGCAGATCGCGGCCTAGTCGCGATCCTCTAGAAAATCTCAGTATTTTATAGTCGCAGCACTGTAGGACGTCAACTTACATATCGCTGACTTTACCTGTTGTCTCTTTACTAATCTGTACTCTTCTTTCTAGTAACTGTTTTTACTGATATTCCATCCCTATCTACAGACCAGTACTAATCTGGAGAGGAGAGACAAATGCGGACTCTCCGTATAGTCCACCGTGAAAAATCCCGGTGGGCCCCCTATTGAGTTCCTCTTGGGGCCTCCTAAATTGATGTAGCCCAACACCTGTTGGTGCGTGAAATTTCGTGAAAATGACTAAAAGGCGAATGGATCGGATTGCATAGATTGCCGGTATATCGAAATGTTCTCTATGTGGACTGCCATTGGCAGTCCACATAGACGACATTTCGATATACCCGCAATTTAGTCTGCCATTGATCGCTCAGATGAAAGGTAGCAGCGTTACTTCAATTTCAACAATCAAGATTTTCCCCGATTGGACCGAACTATGGTCTTCCGGGTGGCTCCCCACCCCCACTCCCGGTAGAACCATTTTTGCCGTATGTTCGATGAAGATGATATAAAAATGTCATCGAGATGTCCTCTATGTGGACTGCCATTGATCGCTCAGATGCAAGGAAGCCCGTGTTCGTCCAGTTCGAACAATCAAACTACCCCTCCCCTGGGGCATTTCCCGATAACTTTTCTTGGCCCAGTCCGCCCCTGAGGAGAGAAAAAACTATCACCCAAGACTATCAAAGATAATCTGAACACGAGGCATAAAATATACGTAATAACATGTATAAAAATAAAAAGTACATATTGAATCAACGCCAGCAAGAAAAATCAGCTATTGTCCTCCATATGCTTTTTCAGAGACAAGAAATTTTGTCCTGGTGGAAACTCGTTGGTTCTCGATTTGACGGCTTCTATTGTTTTCTAAGTAGGAGTCAGTGATGCATGTTGATTCTGAAAACAGCACTTGCAGGAGAAGTTAAAGACAGATTACTGTTGTAGTCTACTTCTTATAAGTACAATCAATTGTACGAAGAAACTTCGTTGATAGAGGTTTCGTTAAAATATACAGTCATGAGGTCATAAAACATCAATGCCTACATTATCGTCGGATTTGTTTTTAAACTGGGGTGAAAACAGGGAGGGGAGAATTTTAATTTTTGTTATTAATTTTCGGGCAATCAAACGGTGAGCAGAAAAGGCCCTCCCTGTGTGCGTATGTGCAATCATTAACAGGCAGGGTGCTACAGTATTCTCAGTCGGCAAAATATGTTTGTTTTTGCCTTGTTTCAATATATGGGAGAGTGCCTGTAGTCTGCCTGTAGACACTCTTCCATAAATTGAAACTAGTCAAATCCATACAGACAAACTACAAAGACAATATGAAGCACATGATAGAATGTGAAGTCTTTAAGTTGTGTTACCTGCACTCCAGAATATAGTGCAAACTAACTTCACATGTTAATTGAAGTAATAGCATTAATATATAATAATTATTGATATTATTGCACTGTTGACTTATTAAAACAAACTATAGTTACACTTTCCATTAGCTGCGAGCAAACCGAGAAAATAATTAATTAGCTTGCGGGCAGATCGAGAATTTTTAAAAGTCGGACAGCCGGCAAATCGAGACATCACCGAAAACTGTACTCTGCAAGTATTTAGTGATAATCCACTCTCCCAGACATTTCCGTAATTTTCTGCATCTTTGTTTTCCATAAGTTTTCATTATATCCATAACTTACCATATTGAACCTTTACGCACTGGGCGAGATGAAAATGTTGCAAGAGTTGTGCGTGATGCGATAAATCAATCATTAATAATTTGTCTCCACAGTCTGGAAATTGGAACTAATGTAATGCCTCTAATTTGACCATTGCTGTCGAACAAAGCCAATGAGACATTAAACGGAATCTAGTGTGAAAAAGGCAACATATATGATCACTGAATTAATAGTGAGGCAACGATTCGAATACCGAGACTCACATGTTGTTTCGAGAATACTAACACGCAAATAGTATTTGACAATCTTCAGAATGTAATTTCCGGTAACAATTTTTACAAGCAACTGTATCAAAGGACATGATATCAACGAGGTTAACACATGGAAATCTACTACCTTTGGTAGTGGTTGTCTATTTGTTATCGCCGATAATATTGTACCCCATGAAAACAGCTATAGGCCTAGTTCGCGAGCCTCGAGAGAGCCGATATAAATTGGCTTCTTTTCTTCAAAATGTGAATGCTGGAATATTTTGGTTGGAAAACATTGCGGTCATGTGCGAAGAAGCCGATGGATGCCGCCACTGGAGTAACGTTAAGCTACGTCGTTGTCCTTCGACCATGTATTTTAGTATTAAAACACATATCATTCCTTGTTTCTATTTGCGTATCCAGTCATCATCCTTGATCAGATTTAAATGATCCCCAACCCACACATAGTTAGTTTCTCAAGGTCAGAAACAGTTATTTGAAGGCTGTGGCCTAATTGGCTGAAATGTTTGCAGCTATGTTTATGCGGGTGGAACAAACTAAGATTCTTAAAAGACGAGTTGGTTCACCTATCCTGGAACTGCAGAGTACCACACAACAAAATACTTATTTGTATTGACACCGCCACGGAAACACGAACTTCTTTCAACACGAAGGAAAAAGATTGGTTTACTGTACACTGCAAAAAATATAGGTTCTCTTTAGAACTAAAACTGGTTCTAATCTTGTCCCTGAGATGGAACCAGTTCTGTTTAAACGGTATTTATTTCAAATCAAATAAATTTATAAAGATTAACATTAAATATTAACAGAATTAAACATAAATTGAGGGGGTTTCAGCCGTAAGTTTAGAGCTCATACGAGGTTGTCTTAAATCATTGTTAAGCAAAGGAGATATGAACAGTTGGCATATCGAACCAGTTTTGGTTCTATACAGAACCCAAACTGGTTCGATATGCCAACTGTTCATATCTCCTTTGTTTCAAAATGTTTGGCGACTGCGTTGAATAAGCTCCAAGTTTACTTCTGAATCTACTTCAGTTCATGTAATATTCTGTTAAAATTGAACGCTAATCTTGGTAAATTTATTTGATTTGAAATAAATACTGTTTGAACAGAGCTGGTTCCATCTCAGGGACAAGATTAGAACCAGTTTTGGTTCTAAAGAGAACCTATATTTTTTTGCAGTATAGAGAAAACCTCGATGAATCAACTCTACATGCTAGGAGCAGACCCGACCGGGAAAATGCTAGCACGAGTTTTGACAGGTTTTCAATGGAAAGAGTTTCTGATGCAAGAATCGGAGATGAGCGAGACATTGGTCGTCACTAAATATGGATGGAAATTATATACCACGCATAGATAGCGGACCGTCCAACGAACCTACATCTGCCCTCCATGGGGCCCTGAGATTATTCGAATTTCGAATCGATTTCGAAACGGTCTTCCGATTCGCTACCGAATCGTGTAACCGAATCGAATTGGCCATGATGAACAAAGATCATGTCAAGTGTTTCATACAATGATTCATCTCCGTCTGATTTCCGCATAATCCACAGAATTCCCACTGCAGTCATGACATTTGATCTTTGCTGATAACACGTAATATCTCTGAGGTTTTCGCGTGCATGATGCAAGCAAGCTTATTTGCGAATTTCCAGTTTTTTGCAATAGGCATGGCGTCTTCAACTGAAATACATCTCCCATTGAGTGCACAAACCGCTATATGCACATGACGCCTACTTATATATACTCAATGGGCGACATGTAGTTTTCCCGATAATGCTCAGAACAAGATACAGAGAGAGAGAGAGAGAGAGAGAGAGAGAGATATATATATCCTTGATCACTGCATAACGTGAAGAAAACGGGAATCGGGAAGTCGCGGACGTTTTTATTCACCATTTTCGATTCGAAAGAAAAATTGATTCGCGAATCTGTTGCCAGATTCGATTCGAGAATCGATTTGAAGTCAAATCTCCGATTCGCAGGGCTCTTATCCGTAAGCGCATTAATCACAACTTAAATTAATATTAATTAATAATTAAGCACAATCGGAATCATCTGTCTTGGGAAACGGACTGGAAACCATCCCAATAATGTAAGTCGATAAATCCATACTATTTGCAGACGTTAAAAGCCTCTGATACGTTTTCATCCCATAAACAATGAGGAGAATATGATTTGAAAGTTCATTAACCTCATTTGAGCTCGTTCCAATTAGGGTCATAATCTGCGTTTTCTGAGGCAAAAATTGAAAAAATGATAACATTTGATCGTGGATTGTTGTGAAGAGCGCTGGTCCGTTACGTTGGTGACTTGGGTGAAGGATTTAACCCTTTACCCAACGAATCGCCCGCATCCGCCCGCGTAATATGCAAATTCAGCAGTTGAAAAAATATTATTTTTCAAAAAAATTCAACAAAACCATATCATGTGACCCCTCCTTGGAACGAGCTCGTTCCAACGAGGGGTCACATGATATGGTTTTGTTGAGATTTTTTGAAAAATTAAAAAAAATGATATTTAAAATAATAAATTTTAATATCGTCTGCGTTGGGGAAAGGGTTAAGCCTTTTACTGCCACGCCCACTTTATCCATATATGGAGAACCTTTATGTACGTTTGTATGCGAGGACATTTAATCAAATTTATGACATACTAGAAACTTCATCATCTGATTAATTGTTGGAAAGGGCTCTCTCAGCCCTTTCCAGCAATTCATTAGATGGTAGGTTTGATCTTCGCATACCAGAATGTACAGATAATCATCATAAAATAGGTGACAATAGTCGCTTTCGGCAGCGTAAGCGTTAAAGGATACCTGGCACGGAATTGAAGGTAGGCCGCTAACGACCGTTATCCTTATGTAAGAAACGATTACTCGGTCACAACAAACTATTCTCAACTTCCCACGAGCGAAGTGCAAAATAGGGCAAATGAAGAGAATACACCTCTTGTCATCAGTGGTGGCGCCACAATCCCCCCCCCCCCCCCCCCCCCCGTCGGAGATTTTTAGTCAGTCCGTGGGAGAGTCCTCGTAAACCCGACTTCACGAGAAATTTCCGACAATCGAATGTAGATATCTCGTCTTGTGTCGATCAAGAACGAGGTATATGGTTCGTCTTTGTAAGGCATTATGACAGTTGTTATCCATTACTTCCATACCTAATCATCGGTTATCGTCATTCACGTTAAATAATCAACAAACATACTCAATTTGCTTCTATTTTGGTTCTCCAATTTACCAATTTTCATTCATTTTCCTTCGTTTGGGAGGTCAAATATTATAGCCCCCCTCTCGGAGAGGTCAGCCTCCCTGTCGAGAAATCCCTGGCGCCACCCCTGCTTTTCATAAAAGATGTTTTTGTTTCCTGTTAGCGAAGAGTCTGAGAATGTCATCAGACTATATTTTCAACACAAGTAACTTGTTGGCGCAGTCGATCGTCGGCGATATTACTTTATATTTAATTTGCGACTAGAGACTAGTTTAACGTACTCTATTCATTAATAAATTAGTAGAATTTAGTCACTTCACATTCTTATTTACAATTCATCAAAATCCCCTGCTCACCTCTCAATTCCTCTTGGTCGATTTTTTCCTTTTATTTACGACTGACAATCGAAACCTTCTTGAAAGAAGTGGCTTTGTTCTTCTTTTCTCCTTATATTGAACATTGGCATTTGTTCAAGCTCTCTTCATTAAATAACATTCTGTGATGGAAATGTCTTCAGGGAATTGGGTTTTAGTTATATGATAATGGTAGAGTCTTCGGAGTATTTTTCTGCAAAGATTTACTTCTCCCAAATTGACAGGTTGTTTGATGTAAAGTATAATACAACTACAGAAAGACTTGAACTCCAGTTCTCTCTTTAGCTAGAATAAAAATATTCAAGTGGAATAATGCTGGTTATTTTGTCCCTGTGCAAGTTTAATATACACTGTGGTATCTTGGATGATAGCACATAGTCAAATGCAAAGCCAGAAGAACATGAAGATATAGAGAGACCTGGACATGATTAAAGGCCAAGCACAACTCTGATTGTCAACTAACAAAGATCAAATAGTTTCCATTCTGGATTTTGCAACTCGTTCAGCCCCACAAAGCAGATTAAGAAGGGACTGAAGGGGCGATCCACCTGGATCCATTCAAAAGTCAACTGCATTTTATTTTTATGCAATTGATTGCCAGAAACGGCGGTCAAATTGGTCAGTATCAAATTCGTACTCTCATTCATAATGTGGAGCAAAG
This sequence comes from Pictodentalium vernedei, assembly GCA_031216915.1. Classification (NCBI taxonomy): domain Eukaryota; kingdom Metazoa; phylum Mollusca; class Scaphopoda; order Dentaliida; family Dentaliidae; genus Pictodentalium; species Pictodentalium vernedei. Next base: position 774,940,964 of record CM062297.1, read on the forward strand.
ATGTCTTGCGCGTCTATACGTCAGAGGTGGACAGACCCGATACAGACTAGAAAAATGTGGTCTTTGTTTGCCGATCACTCGTACATATGACGGGTGATACCAAGGACATTTTGTAATGCATTTAGCCAAAACGGCCATTCATTTGTCAATAATTGAATTAGCTTTCAAGTGGTATGTTGTTTTTCATTATTGTTGCAATTTGTGTCATTTAACGAAATGTTTGTCGATTGTGCACTTGTCTTCAACCAACGATGCTTGTGTGGAATTAGTACGTTGGGAAGTCTGGCAGTTGCTCGCCGTTGCTCGGTTGTTCTCTGCGGATACGCCGACTTCCTTCACCCGTAAAACTGCCCGACACGAGGCGACCTTGGCTGTCGAAAGTGTCACTAAATTCCAATAAATAAATGAATAACGAAACGTTTGCGGTGGTTTAAAACTGTTTTAGGTTGTATTTTATAACAATGGAGATATAACATAACTTATAACTAAATGGCAGCCATACAGCCTCAGCTGCCCACTTTTTCACAACGCTATCACTGATAAGATCTTTTTCCGAAATGTAATTGCAAAACTTAAACCAACGGAATCTTGTTTAACGGGGTCGTGGTGGCTGAGTGGATATAATATGAGTGGTTACAGTAAGGTCCATGGTTCGATCCCCGCATGGAGTAACTGGGTTGTGTCCTTGGGCAATGCACTTAATCCCTATTGCCCACGCAGGGGAACGGTGGCGCTGTGTACTATGGCGTACTGCACGCCGATTGTGCACTTGTCTTCACCAACTGCTAACTCTGCTTGTGTGGAGGTAGTACCTTGGGGAGTCTGACTGTTACTCGCCGCTGCTCCGTGGTTCTCCACCCGTAAAACTGTCCGTCACGAGGTGACCCTAGCTGTCGAAAGTGTCGTTAAACCCAATAAATAAATAATCTTGCTTAACAGAGCTCTGTCAAACAAATTATTATTTATTAGATATGATATTATTTCACGGAATTATCCATACTCGGCAGATAAGGCTTCAAATTCGGCTGAAATGACGCCGATCTTGGCTGATAAAATCCAAGCTAGTGTTTCCCACTTGATGCGTTCCTCGGGATAACAAATTTGTGTACATTGAAATCAGACACAGTTGCTTTACCGGGCATGGGGGAGTGAGTGCTTTGAAGCCGATTTTGTGTACAATTAAGAATTGAATGCAATTTTTATTGCATTCAATTCTTATAATTACATTCCGTAACTGTTTAAACTCCTTTTTACAAACAGCAAAGCAGAAAGACGAAATAAAACATGTACGAACGAATGAGGATAAAAACCACCCTCACACAAAATACAAAGCGCACAACTCTGATTTTTAATTTTCACAACTTTAGAAATGGATACGAGTATTTTAGTAACAGGCTTTATGCCACAGTTGGGAAATGTCACCAAAGAAACAGCAGCGGAGTTGATCACTGCGAGATGCGCTAAAAGTTAAAAACGGTTTTTTATTTGAGTAACTTAGAAGGCTGCGTTAAATATCTCGTGGAATCCCGTACGGAGACGGGAGAAGACAAAATTGCATAGTTGAACGAGACTTATCTGAAAGGTAAGGCGTTGTTTGGTTGCAATTCTGTCTTCTTCGGTCGTAGGGGGGGGGGGGAGGGGGTAACACGCCCCCCTTCCCGACCCCATGCGTCTCATCCATACGTGCACTATGTGTCAAAAATTAAAAATTCCATTGCATAGAAATAATATGTTTTTTGAAACAATACGTGAGATGTTTGAAATCTTTAAACAAACATAAACACAACTTAGTGTGAAGGAAATCACTACTGGGTTTAAAGAAAAGATGATTCACAGCTTCATATCAAAATGGAACTGTTCTACCTTTCACTCGAGTAATTTAAAAGATTGTTGGACTGCCTGAAACGGTTGCTGCATTTTCCTACTTTGCAATAAACACAGAGTTAAAACATATATAAATGATATTTTCAATGTTTGAATGTTAGAAAGTCAGTAGTAATCGGGTTTCTGAAACAATAATGAAAATTAAAACAAGAGGTGGGCTGTTTTTTAATTTTCCGGTTCGGTTCCGGTTTTTGTAACAAACCGGAAAACCGAACCACAAGACCCAGCAGAAGGAAACTGAACTATTTTATTGTGTTTGTGCATAAACAGCTCAAACTATCTATCTGGGAGGGAACTGGAGTAGTGACCCATATGGACGCGCGTGCCTTAGTCTGGAAGACAAAGGGGCAAATACGTCGTGGTCTCATTTTCACCCTTATTGACTCGTCCACCGGGAAATGTGAAAACGAGATTAGATGAACTTTATTCATTTGTGACCCTAATTTACTGCTTTCTGTGTCAATAGGCTTTGTAACTGATCCCATTTAACATCAAAGAAGGATGAAAGGAAAGTTAGCCTGCACCCAACGGAGATACTTACAGACGGGGCTTTTTGTGATGAGTGGTGTCGTGCAAATTATTGTCGACTTCTTTCCAAGCTGAGGACCCCGACGTGTTATTATTTACTACATCTTAACACATAGAAAAAACTCAAATCGAAACCCTGTTTTTTCCTGAGACATTCAGCAGTCGAAAAAATATTGTTTTTTAAAAAATTTCAACAAAACCATATCATGTGACCCCTCGTTGGAACGAGCTCCTCGCGCTCGTTCCAACGAGGGGTCACATGCTATGGTTTTGTTGAAATATTTTGAAAAATTTGAATACATGATATTTAAAATAATAAATTTTGATATCGTCTGCGTTGGGTAGAGTGTTAAGGCCTTTGACATGTCCAGGAACAATGCTAATACCGTTTTTTCTGCTTATTATTTTCTATTCGGGTGCTTTGAAGAAGTTGGACTGGGTGAATTGTGTTATGTCGTTTTAGGAATCCGTATTGGTGAGGGTATAAAATATTAAATCTGTTTAGGAAATGTGTAAGTCTCAGCTCCATGACCATTTCCATTACTTTTGAGAACTCCGGAAGTATGCTGATATGTCTGTAATTAGTAAAGCTGTGCGTGTTAGAAAAAACAGCAATCGAAACCCAGTTTTTTCTTGAGATCGAAGCTGAAACCGAATTTGAAAACTCACCCCCCTCCCCCCCCAGCTCCACTTAACAAATTTTTTCCATGCAAAAGACCAAGTCTGTCTCTTTGTGGTCGGTTTCAAAACGAGTTTTGAACGGTCTGAAACAATATAGAAAAGAGAAATACACTAAATGGAAGACTTAATCAGTATTTCCCGATGCAGTGTTATGAGCAGTTAGAATACGAAAGAATGGAAAATTTCGTGATTTGAGAAGGGAAAGATGGAAACAAAAACTTTTGGCATAAGATTAAAGAATATTTTTTTTCAAAATGTGTCTGGGAGATCGTGGTCTCACACAAGAAATAAACGCTGTTGAAATAAAAGTAAGCGGTGTTTAATATATGTTTTTGCAAGTTCATCTTGCAAACAAAATGTGTAACGGAAATAATTGCAGGCCTTTTTCATTTTCTTTTTTTATGAAAATAAAATGCGTCATTAATCCTTTGAACTCCGGTGGTATATTCCATATCAGTTCAATGGCAGCAATCGGGAGAGTCCATATTCATTATTTGGGGGTGGACCAATTAGTATTTTCGGCTGCACTTTGCAAATATTGATTGGTCTACATCACGCATTCACTAAGCGGCCAGCCCACTAAATGAAATTATGATGTGTCATCTTCCAGGGTTGGAAAAAAGGCTTCTCCGGTTCAAAGGGTTATTTTTTTGGGGGGGGGGGGGGAACTGTGCTATTAATTTGTCGTAGATCCGTAGATGATTTCAAAATCGGAATAATTCTTTGTAACATATGCCTTGTAACACTTCTTCCTCAGCATGTAGCCAACATATTTCTGTCAAAAACAGTTATTCGATGTGTGATACATATAAGCCATTAAGAATGAGACATATCAACATGCTTCGTAAGGTAGCGTAAGGTAGCACCTTTGACTGATAAAAGGTCGAACCATTCTTGTGTTTCAACTTATTCGGTCTTGGCAAAGACAAAAAAGGTTAGAATTTGCTCAGTCAGTATTTTGGTTCCCATTTAAAATCCACTCCAATCCCAGTGTGCGAGAACTGAGAAAACCTAGGTGTTGTATAGGTTTTTCAATATTTAATACAACTGGAACAGATTGCTGTCATATTGGGTTTTGTTTTCGTTTTAATACATCAATCTCAATTAATGGGAGATCCGTGAGAATGAATTTGTTAGATTTTAATTGTATGTGGTGTACAGTGGAAGCATATATGTGTGTGCTCTTACCGAAACTGGCTTGAAAATTCATGTTTTCTATATGCAGCATCAGTATATAGCTTCAGATTCTTTATTCATTGTATACATACATGTAAACTGGTTTAATACACATAAACATATTTCACAAATATAATAAGAAGTACACCGTTGGAAGTGGCATAGCCAGATTGGCTGTCTACCTGCCCCCCCCCCCCCCCCCCCCCTCCATAAAAGATAGAGTAATCGCAAACAGACTGTATGCAGATGATTAAACTTAGAACAATTTATGTGACGCATAATGGGGAATGGTGGTCGAGTTATTTCGTTTCCGGGGCCAAAGATACGATCCATCACAAACGCCAGTGGAAAGTTGGTGCTTCAGGATTGGTAAGAAGCAACCCGCTTATTGAACTCCCTCCACTACTCTGCGTTATACCCGAGAGCGACAACAAGTACCATCGTGAAGTTAGTGTCGTTCATACTTCGACAAAGAGATAGGTCACTATGTTTGGGTGTGGGGTCTACGTCAGCTGGCACATCATAGGGTGTCGAATGTAATAAATGAACCCACTCCAATTAGGGCGAATGGTCTGTTGACAAATCACCTGCTCTGGTGTGTGTTGCAGATTGTCGATCTATTTGTCTAAATTATTAACAGATTCTCAATTGCGTACAGAGAGCATTCTACGCGATGTTTGTAGGGCATCTGGAGAGAAAAAGCGCGGCAGGTTACACAGGACGAGGATTCCAGATTAAGACACAGAGCATGACTATTACGTGTATTTTGAATCTGTTCAGATTCTTGTTGGTCGAATATCATTGGTGAGTTTCAAATTTACGAAGTGCAATCAGGGCAGTAGGGATTATCGCATCGGATATAACTGAAATATATCGAAATTAATATGGAAGTTAAATTGTTCCTAAACATGGTTCTATTACTAATATTATGAGTTGTGTTGTCCAGCGCGTTCCATAGTTTCGGGAAGCTGTGTAGAGGAAGTTTATTTGGAGTTCGGGTTCGTGTTTTTTCGATCTGTAGGAGGCCAGACTGTCTTGCTGTCCAACCAGATGGATTGTCAATAACATTAAATGTATCATTGAAAGAAGCCGGTAATCTGCCAATTTGCCAGTCAAACAGGAACAGAAGTGCATGTAGTTTAAACCAATCATCAATTTGAGTATTTCATTTTTCTTAAATAAAAGATCTGCATGAGAATTGTACTTTTTGTTATTAATTATTCGTAATGGTCGCTTTTGTATTACATCTAGTTTATTTATAGCTCTTGAGTTGCCCAATGTCTGGATTCCGTATACCAAATGGTTATGAATGAGGGCGTGGTATAATGTTTTCAGGACTCCGTGTTGGAGAATAAATATTTTTTACTTTGTTGAGACAATTGGCGGGTATAATCGGGATGTGTGAGCCTTGTAGGATAAGGGTTTACCAATGTTTTTTCCCCAAAATTTCGAAGATTTTTCTGTCTCAGTGGACCCAACTGTGCTAATGTTTTGGTTATTTATTTCTATCTGTTGACAGAAATTATTGTTCCAACTTTTATTTGGATTAAGAATAATATACGAGTTTTTCAGCATTCAACAGTAGCTGATTTGTAGAGCCCCGTTTCAATACTTTTAGAAGTACATTATTGAAATACGGTGTTATAGAACTGTTGTGGGAATCCGAGTAGTGTGCCTTGGTGTCATCTGCAAATGATAAGAGATTGTGTGATGTTGAGTTACCTGTGTCATTGCTATAAAAACGAAAAACAACGGGGCATAAAATTGAGTCTGTGGAACACCACAACTCTGCTTGACCAAGTCCGATTTGAGTTCTCCGTACATAACATATTGAGACCTATTGGAGTTTTAAACCAGTTGTTCGCGAGACCTCGGACGCCATACTTTTCCAGTTTACCTCATAGTATTTCGTAAATTAACCCTTTTCCTAACGAATCGCCCGCATCCGCCCGCGTAATATGCAAATTCAGCAGTTGAAAAAATATTATTTTTCAAAAAATGTCAACAAAACCATATCATGTGACCTCTCGTTGGAACGAGCTCGTCGAGCTCGTTCCAACGAGGGGTCACATGATATGGTTTTGTTGAAATGTTTTGAAAACTTTGTAAAAATGATATTTAAAATAATAAATTTTGATATCGTCTGCGTTGGGTAGAGTGTTAAGGCCTTTGACATGTCCAGGAACAATGCTAATGCCCTGTTTTTTCTGCTTATTATTTTCTATTCGGGTGCTTTTAAGGAGTTGGACTGAGTGAATTGTGTTATGTCGTTTTAGGAATCCGCATTGGTGAGGGTATAAAATATTAAATCTGTTTAGGAAATGTGTAAGTCTCAGCTCCATGACCATTTCAATTACTTTTAAGAACACCGGAAGTATGCTGATATGTCTGTAATTAGTAAAGCTGTGCTTGTTACGTGCTTTGAATATGGGCATCACATTAGCGATATTCATCCTGTCTGGTACTTTGCCATTAATAAAAGAATTATTAATTATATGTGTGAGAGGATCCAATACTTCATTTACCGTGTGGTTAAGGCGATATGCCGTGATATTATCGCAGTCTTTAGATTATCTTGGCTTCATTTTATTTACTAATCGGTTGACTTCTGTGGGATTTGTGGGTATTGAATAAAAGTGGTTGGATACATTATTGTTCATGTAGTCTGAGAAGGACTTATTTGGTTTCTGAATCTGTCCAGATATAGTTTTTCCAATGCTGATAAAGAAATTGTTGAAGTCTTTTGCTATGTCATGGGCTTTGCTTATTTCTATATTGTCCCGGTAAAAACAACGATAATCTGACTTCGCGGATTCCTTTATTGGTGGCTTCGTTTAAAATCTGCCATGTTCTTTGCATATTGTTTTGTTTTCGTTTAGGATATATCTATTACTTTACATTGTTTTTTGACCTTGTTGAAAACTCTACAACAGTTTTTATAGTTTTGTGAGTTCCGTTCGTTGGGGACCTTGAGTTTTTTATTGTAGAATTTTTCTTTATTCAAGTTTATTGAGGATATGACAAGTTTTTTAATATTTTTTTTCTGGCGAACACGTTTGAAGGGAAATGCTATTCCATTGGCTTTCATATAGATGTTTAAAAAGGTTTTATATGACTCATTGGGACAGTTCGACCGTATTATACGGTTAAAATCACTTTACGAGAGAAATGTTTTGAGTTCAGCAATTCTTTTCGCGTTTATAATTCTTTTCAGAGTAAAGCGTGGTGTATCGAAGAAACACCAAAGATAATTTTATCTTCATTTTATTTACTACTCGGTTGACTTCAGTGGGATTTATAGACCATTAGAAAAGATATGATCTTTCGAACTGTCCCAATGAGTCATATGAAACCTTTTTAAACTATATGAAAGCCTATTAGAAAAGATATTGTCTATCAGACTAGCAAAACCAATGGTTACTCTCGTTGGTTTAGTAATATAAGGCAAAAACCTCCGAATTAACATGAGATCAACAAATTCTTTCGTCTTGTGGAGTGTAGTTGCTTTTAGTTTAAACAATATTTATTTCCAGTTCTCAAATATATACAAATATTATATCTCACGTGACTTTATTGCATTCTGATTGGCTGAAAGATGATACCCTATTTCGTGTAGTTTGCATCCACAGAACTGACCAGGCACTATACCCAGGCACTACACGTTTTCTATTTTTAGCACACTACTATATCAGTTTTCTTTTTTTTTTTTGAAGATGATTGATCCATACCTGTGTCCAACTTTCATGAGAACGCGTCCGGATATGAAAAATCGATTATTTCGCTATTTAATTGTATGTTTTGGGCAGTAAACGAATAAATAATGGAATTCAATTGAATCTTCGGAGTTTGTATCCCGTACTGACCCATTCGGTAATGTATATGTGTGACAAATGTGTGGAAATTATCAACCTGCGTTGTCAAATTTCGAAAATTTTAGTTTTCATTCGCGAGTTGCGCGATTCTAGAATACACAGTTCCGTTTGGGGGAAATGTTTTGTTTACCCTTGCCGACCGATTCAAAACCTGTCTTCTGCTCATATCAATAATCCAAGTTAGCCGTGTTTTGGAAGAAGAAAATGTTTTTTTAAAAACACCATGGTATTTTTTTCTATATAACGCTGGTTGGTAGGGCTGCTACCTTGGTAATAGATTAACAAATCGGACAGATGTTTTTCTTGATGGGTGTTCGATATAATATTAGGATTAGTGCATGTCTTGTCGTTGATTACGCCCATATAGTGCCCAGTGAGGTGGTGTAGTTCCTTCCGCTTCGCGGCGGGAACTACACCACCTCACTGGGCACTATATGGGCGTAGTCAACTCCAAGCCATGCACTATTCCTTAATTATATCAGTTATAGTAAGTGTGGATCCAACAGTAAGCTGTAAGCTTATACGATGTTGTTTCCACCAGTAAAATACTTGAACATAATACAGTCGAGAAGACAGGTACAAGTACGTTTTCAATCAAATTTAAGGTCCAAACCCAATAATGGTGAATTTGTCATTACACTTTCAAACTATAGTTACGATTTGATAGTAGGTTTGATACAGAGGGAAATAAGAGATAATTGAATATACAGATAAACTTAAACAATGAAAACAAGAAAAAAATGGGGAAAATGGCAGAAAAGAGTTACTGATAAAAATGGGTATAAGTAAATGCCACCAATTTCAAAAATCTACATGTACTTTCCCACCATTTGCAGTGATAGACAAGAACTACAATGTAACCAGCGCAGGTACAAAGGTCACATAGTATTACCCCCACCTGGTCAGGTAGAGTAAAGCGTTCGGTGATAGACCAAACAACTGACAGCCAATTACATGTGAAGTATCAGGACGGGAGTGTTTCAGCAAATCAGCTATTAATTTACCGGATAAATTACTTTTAGAAGATTTAGATTAAGATCCCCCTTCATCTAAACTATTTTTTATTTCCGGCATTCAGAGCATCCGTTATTTCATTTAATTTTTTGGGTACGAAGAGGTTGATATCTGCTTTTGGAGGTGTGTTAGGGCTATATATGACGCCAATGATTTTGGAGTTGTGTTTATCTTTAAGTTCAATAATAGATTCGAGGGGGAAATTAAGGCGGATTTTATATAATATTCCTCCTTTAACCCCCTGCACTCTGATGTGGAGAATACTCGACACCTCCCCCACTCTAAGCCCCACCACACCTCCCTGTCATCCATGGTTATCCCCCCTGTGTTGTCAGAAATTCAGCAATTTAGATTTTGGTTGACAGAGCTCAATTGGAGCTCTGTCAACCAAAATCTAAATTGCTGAATTTCTGACAACACAGGGGGGATAACCATGGATGACAAATCAGGCGTTTCGTCATCAGAGTGCAGGGTGTTAATATATAGACCAGCTCCTCCTCGACCATCATCATTCACGGGTACCAAACATTTAATAATCGGGGCATAACCGTCCAAAGTGAATGACGTATCTGGAGGAATGTGGAATATTTCGGTAAGTCCTATTATGTCGAAAAAGTTCTTTCCTGTTTGTAAATTGTATAACATATTTTGGAAGGAATCCCAGTGAGCATTGACACTTTGGCAATTGAGGTGGAATATTGTGAATCTTGTGCCTATTTAACTAGCCGGTGACCGAAAGTCACTTGGTGAAAAGTAATAACAATCACTTATATGGTTTTTAAAAAGGCATTCATCATCTTCTGACATGGAACATACTTTCTCATTCTAGAGCCGTAAAAAAGCATACTCTGCATCTACCTGCACCTCGTCGAGTGTAATGCTACCCGCCATTATTCACGAACTTACCACCAACGTGCTCTCCCCCTAGATAAGCGTACAAGACATACCTAGAATATATACTAGCGGAAAAAAGAAACGCAATTTTTTCTGTGGTAAATATTTCAAATGTGTTATGGATGATTATTTCATTGTTTGAATTTTGATGTTATTTCTTCATTACTGATTAAATTTTGACGAGTTTTGTTGTCTCAACACAGACGGCGTTTGCATGGATAACGTTCAAATGTGGGTTCTGTACGCCACTTTCTGATCAAAATCTATAGCGGGTGTGCCCACCCCGGGCTTCCGTAGTTACTCTAACTTTCCTTACAATTGACCCCATCAAGTTGTTTATGGTCCTTTTTGGGATGTTATTCCACTCCTGAAGAAGGGCCTGCGTTGGCTGAGCGACGTTGGTTGGGACATTGACGCTCTTCCCGACCCGCCTGTTCAGCTCGCCTCACAAATGCTCGATCGGGGGCAAATCCGGACTGTAGGGTGAGTAGTATGTCATGTACCCGGACAGGACCCATTTGGGGGACCTCGGTGGGGGAACTCGGAAGTGACGTCATGTCACGTGATGTAGTGGCGCCATGTTGTGTTGTCATGGTAACCCGCGTGAGCGGCCATGTTGTGACGTCATCTCCATAGTGATACGTGATGTTAGTGCGCATGCGCAGCGCGTGTTGTTAGGGTGATACGAGCTTCCGTCGTCCATTCTGTATACTGGAGGCCGCCATCTTGGTTTCTATGGTAGCACGTGATTGCTATGTTACCAATGGCTTCTAACAAGACAGGGGTATGTTCGGTGAGTATGTTCGATTGAATCGGAGTAAATCTGATTACCACAAACAACCCGACAATCCCCCAAATCACCAAAATCCACCCAAAAACCGAAATTGACTTTATTTCCCTAATTTATCGGCTTAGCACGTAGTGCTATGATACTAAGGGGTACAAGGGGGTGCATTCGATCGAACAGGAGTAATGTTCTGGATTGGAATTCTCCCAGAATCCATTTTTTGATCCCTATCCCATGACGTTTTCCCCTTATTAAGAATAGCACGTAGTGCTATAGGACAAATTTACCCAGAATTCTCTGCTTCTATCTATATATGTAATAGTTTTCCTCTACCTAGGCATGTTCCTTTGTTCTAGAGTATACTCCAGTAGCGTAGAAGAGCCTATTATTTGGAACAGTTTATCTTATTATTACTATATTTAGCAATTTCGGGTCTATTCTTGTTAGTTCTGACCCTATTCCGTGTACTCTTGTTGTTTCATTTATCTAGATAATAACTAACCAATCAGATTGCTTGATTTCCCATAACCTGTATGCAGAGTTATCTCCCCTTATTACAACGAAGTTGTATCAGATTCTCATCACATTTATATCCAATGGCAATATCCCCGGGCACCCCAATTTAGGCACCCCTTTTTTGAAAAACATATGACCTTCGGCACCCCTTTTTTGTCATATGTGCTTATGTGAAAAAGCACAATGTGACACAATATGCCCTAGCACATAGGCACATGATTTATGTGCCGATATGTGCTTATGTGAAAAGGCACAATGTGACACAATGTGCCCTAGCACATAGGCACATACGGGTATTTGAGGATACCTATAGCCTAGTATTGTATTATTTGAGTATACCTATCTAGGATACCTTCTGGAGAATCCCTTTTTGTCATATGTGCTTATGTGAAAAAGAATCCTGGTACAAGGCCGCAATGGAACAAGACTGTTGTTGAAGCTAATGATAGGACAGATAGACCATAGACCTGTAGTGGCCTTGGAGCTTTGGCGACAAGATGGAAACGGAATCCCATTTGTGGAATCCTTTTTTTGGAATCCCATTTGTGGAATCCCTTTTTCGAAAACGCCTGTGGCTATGGAATCCCATTTTGGTCGTACGTGCCTATGTGATAGGGCACTTTGTGTCACATTGTGCCTTTTCGCATAAGCACATATCGGCTCATAAAGCATGTGCTTATGTGCTAGGTCACATTGTGTCACATTGTGCTTTTTCACATAAGCAGATATGACAAAAAGGGATTCTCCAGAAGGTATCCTAGATAGGTATCCTCAAATAATACAATACTAGGCTATAGGTATCCTCAAATACCCGTATGTGCCTATGTGATAGGGCATATTGTGTCACATTGTGCCTTTTCACATAAGCACATATCGGCACATAAAGCATGTTCCTATGTGATAGGGCATATTGTGTCACATTGTGCCTTTTCACATAAGCACATATGACAAAAAAGGATTCTCTAGTAGGTATCCTCGAATAATACAATACCAGGCAATAGGTATCCTCAAATACCCGTATGTGCCTATGTGCTAGTGCACATAGTGTCACATTGTGCCTTTTCACATAAGCACATATCGGCACATAAATCATGTGCCTATGTGCTAGGGCACATTGTGTCACATTGTGCTTTTTCACATAAGCACATATGACTAAAAAGGGGTGCCGAAGGTCATATGTTTTTCAAAAAGGGGTGCCGTAATTGGGGTGCCCGGAGATATTGCCATTGGATATAGTCTTTCATTATACAGAAGGGAGATAACTCTGCATACAGGTTATGGGAAATCAAGCAATCTGATTGGTTAGTTATAATTTATATAAATGATCTAGATAAATGAAACAACAAGAGTACACGGAATAGGGTCAGAACTAACAAGAATAGACCAGAAATTGCTAAATATAGTAATAATAAGATAAACTGTTCCAAATAATAGGCTCTTCTACGCTACTGGAGTATACTCTAGAACAAAGGAACATGGCCAGATAGACGTAAACTATTGCATATATAGATAGAAGCAGAGAATTCTGGGTAAATTTGTCCTATAGCACCACGTGCTATTCTTAATAGGGAAATAACACGTCATGGGATCCAAAAAAGGGATTCTGGGAGAATTCTAAGCCAGAACATTACTCCTGTTCAATCGAACACACCCCCTTGTACCCCCTTAGTACTATAGCACTACGTGCTAAGCCGATAAATTGGGAAAATAAAGTCAATTTCGGTGATTTTAGGTTGATTTTGGTGATTTGGAGGGATTGTCGGGTTGCTTGTGGTAATCAGATTTACTCTTCTATAAAGGAACACACACCCGAACATACCCTGTCCCATTGCAGAACAATTGGGTAACATAGCAATCACGTGCTACCATAGAAACCAAGATGGCGGCCTCCAGTATACAAAATGGACGACGGAAACACGTATCACCCTAACAACACGCGCTGCGCATGCGCACTTACACCACGTATCACTATGGAGATGACGTCACAACATGGCCGCTCACACGGGTTACCATGACAACACAACATGGCGGCACTAGGTCACGTGACATGACGTCACTTCCGAGGTGCCCCAGAATGGGGGTGAAAAGCCCGAGACATACTACTAGGGTGGCCAATCGAGAACTGGGTCTTAGTTGAGGAAATCACGATAAGCCCTAGCAACGAGCGGCTTCTCATTATCCTGCCGCAATGTAAGGTTACGCGCATGGATAACTGGAAGGACGTGAGACATGAGGACATGATTCCGATACCTTATAGTTGTAAATTGCCCTGGATAACCACGAGAGATGTTTTCATGCCATGGGAAATTCAACCCCCCCCCCCCCCCCCGAATCTGTCGTTTTATTTAACACACGCGTCAGAATATCGCCCACCTCGACGTCGATAGCAACGTTGTCGTCCATCTGACCTGTAAAGCGTTAACCGAGACTCGTCAGTGAATAACATACGTCTCCAATGGGCCAAGTGAAACCGATTTGGTACATATGCAATCGACGTTGGCGTTGCCTGGGTGCAATTGCGACCCAGCGAAGGGACGTCGTGGCCCTAAATTGAACTCCCGCAACCGATTCCTAACTGTTCTTGGACACATTCAGCGACCATGAGTGCCTACAACCTGACTCGGCGTCTCCGTCTCCGTCTGCTGAAATTGGTTACGGAGGTGTGAGAGACGTATGCCTCAATCTTGACGTGGCGACGTAACGCGCGAACGTCCGCTCCTGAGATGGTCAGCTAATCTTCCTGTGGCTCTGAGACACCCAACTAAACGAGCTATCGTTAACTCATGGACCACAAAGTGCTGGGCGCGGAGACGTTGCGATTGGCCCTGCATAATTAGAGCAATACCCCCCCCCCCCCCCCCTTCCTCCCCCCACTGAACTTCGGACATTCGCGGCATTTTGCTTTTGAATCGAGTTGAAATGAAATGTTATGCAATCGATGTGTACTGTTCAAAACTTCGATTTGGTATGGTCTTCAAGCCCATAGCACGTGGGAATGCCCCGGATAACGCTTTGTCGAACAACCTGTTGAAAGTATGCAGCGTCACACGTGGTCAAAGTTGACGGAATTTTAACCAAAGACTCATTGGACAGAACACTGAGGTAGCTATGTGTCAAATTTTACTACATTTGGTCTACGACCAACAAAAATTATATTACCAAAACTCAACTTGCGTTTCTTTTTTTCAATCATTATATTATTCCAAGATTTAATATAGAAAGGATTTAAGACCCGGGTACTGTTGCAATGTTGAAAAGGGTTAGATGATACTTCTGCAACATTTATAGAACAGTCTGTTCCAGTAATAGCCTGTAATTAGGAGACATGTTGGGAAGCCAATTACTCTGTACAAATAGGATAAAAACACTGGAGTATATATACAAGTACGCTCGATGCAAAATCACACCTACCTGAAATTGCCGTCATATGGTATCATAATGGATGATTAAATAAATAAATTAATTAATAAATAAATAAATCAGTTTACAGTAGGGTGTAATCCCGAGAACGGGAATTTTCTGGTTCTCGTCTTTGAAAGCGAGTCCCGATACGGAGCATTTTCCGATTCTCGTCTGTGAATATCAGTCCCAATACCCGGGAAAATCATATGACAGAATCGGAAATCAAAGGTTGCGTCCAGCAACCTTTGATTCCGGATTCTAGTCTATGAATTTCCCGGGCAGGAGCACTGATTTTCAGAACCGGTAACCGAGAAATTCCCGTTTGCGACATTAAACCCAAGCTCCAACGACGATGCTGGTCTCGAAAGTAACTGATATTTCTCTTGATATCATTAACTATAATACGCAATCATTGATACCATGATCTATAAATTTCTCGGGTATCGTAATTGACTTGCAGAACCGGGAGTCTTAGATCCGTTAAATTTCCATTTCCGGTATTAAACCTATGTTTACAGTAAACTAATGGATTTAAAAATGAGGAGAATAAGTGAGTGAATGAATAAAATAATGAAGAGGAAGAATGAATTGAAACAAGTGAAAAGGGAAATATGTGGAGAGGGAAGAGAAATAAAGAAGTTGAAATGAAATGGGTGAGAAGCAAGGAGAGAATGAGGGAATGAAGGAATTGTGAATGGACACAAATGATGAAATTGGAGTGGGGATTGAATGAGAGAAGTAATTAAACGAATAAGAGAATGAAGGAAAGGATCATGTATAAACGAATGACTGGACGGACTTGAGGAGATGGGCTGTTGATGAACGAATTGGGGGTTGTGAAGAACTTAGGTGTTCAGACACGCCATGTGATATGCGCCATTCAGGCGTTTAGACAGCAGGCGTTCGGAAAACAGACATCAAGAAAAGTTACACACACTCTCTCGCACACAGCTATACATTTTGCATCCTGCGTCCATGATGGAGTTTTTAGACTAAAGTTGTAGGACTATATTAATACTAAGCCTGTCTAAAATCTTTACGAAGTCCACCATGTACATTCGGCGGAGTCAGTTCAGAACAACACCAGTACAAGAGCATTAACTGCTGAAACAGTTACGGTATCAGTTCTAATCCAGGTTATATTTTGTTATTGGAAAGAGTGGAATAATTTAATGACAACTGCTTCTCAATATTGATTGCTTGTTTAATGCGAGGTGTCGGTGTCGCACAGCGCTGGGTGTTACAGAAGTCCAATTATTACACGAAACCATTATAGAGGATTTTTTATAATTCTTTTTCCATTAAACATTAATACTTCAAATCGAGGTTCATGATTACTTTCTCACGTGAAGACGTTTTGCAAAATGGTTTCCTAATTGGAGAAGTTTCTTTCGACCTTACTAATTCTGGTGCCATTTGTGTCCCATCAAAGTATCTAATTTGATATTTTTGACCAGTAAATTTGACTCCTGGTAGAACAGTTCATTTTGGCGATAGAAAACAACATAGAAGACTGTCAGAACGATCTCTAGCCTGTGTCGATAAATAAGTTGTCTTCAACTGATTCCTACAACTCTTTTGTGTCGTGAAGCCTAATATAAATTATTACACACCTGTTCTATGTAATCCCCATCTTCAGCAACACTAAACCATGCGGAAAATGAAAATCTGTTCCGCACAAATGTGCGTAACGGAAATCGTTGACCGACTATTTTTAAATAGAAGCGAAATTTCACTGGAATTTTCTACAAATCGTGCACCGCAATTACAATTTGAATCTCCAGCGATAGCTAAAAGTTACCCTGAGTCCCACTGCGTTCTATGTGCCAATAGGCACATAGAACGCAATGGAACTCAGGGAACGAAATAGTAACACAGGTTCCCCTCGCAAATTTGGTTGGCGATAAAATGTGTTCTTTTTGTTGATAGTTGTCAAATGAATTACTGCGTGTCCTTCTAAGTGTTTTTTATAGACGTGAAGGCGTGTAATAAACTCAGAACGACACACTCGTGTGAATGGGTTAATCGATAGGGCACGAGTGCGGCCTCTCGTTCTGTCCTTCCGCGCTGGCACTCGTGCCATATCGATTAACCCATTCACACCCGAGTGCCGTTCTGTGTATTTACTTACAGTTGGTATGCAGAATTCTTTGCTTCAGAGCATGTGTCGGTTTACATTATGATTCTATTGAATCGCGTTGTCAAAACTGCGCTCCCACTAATGGAAAAGCTCCACTTCTACGTAACTGGATGTCATAACTTGGTCACACCAGCAAAGTTGTCAAAAGGCATGTCGTCGCTGAAAAAAGTCACAAACAGTCTTCCGGCTAATGACTAACACTCCTCCGTCTTTAACTCGAATGCCCATTATGTGAAACGTGGTATTTCTGGTTCTCAACCCAGGGGTCGAGCATTAATCTGCGGGTTCGAAGTGCACATAACATTTCTTTAAAAACTAAATTCAGTGTACCTGAGGCCATTATGGTTCTAAGGTTGCCACTCGTGGTCATTTGTTATTTTTTCTGACATACGAGATCCAGAAAGTTATCGTACTGCGAATTCATAAGGGAAATTATCCGAGAAGGTATCTAAAATTTTCAAGCAACAGCGGATTACAGATCTCAGAAAAACTAGCTGGTTTCGTAATTACCATCAAAAGATCGAATAGTCGTCATTGGGAGACAGGTTTTCTCGAAAATGCGACCGGCAGGGGAAGGTCAATTTTAAACAAACATCCCGTTAAATAAGTAAGCACGCGTGTTTGAGACAGACATTTGAGCGGATTGAGATTCTTGCCTAGTAATCATATCAATTTTGTTCCAGATCGTGATCTCCGTTATATTTTTCGATATTTCATCCCATCATGCCACATTTGATGATCACATTGTCAAGGTGATACGTGCTGTCAGTGCACATGCACAGCGCGTGTTGTTAATGTGAACGTGTTTCCGTCGTCCATCCTGTAAACAGGAGGTCCCCCCCCCCCCCCCATCTTGGTATATAGAGTAGGGTGTGGTTGCTATGAACCTTGAAGATCTCTAATAGGAAATGGGTGTATTCTGAGGGTATGTTCGATTGAATAGAAGTAAATCTAATTACCCACATGACTCCTTTAATGACCATGAAATGTAGGCCTTGACGACAAAAGGGAAAACGTTAACATGGACGTGGTTATCCATCCAAATGCACATCGCTCAAAAGGGTAATTCTCTCTGAAAGTCGCAGCTTCAAATCTGAGCTACAGTATAGATTAATATGGTATCCAGCAAAATCTGACAACCTTGGGCTACATTGACGTTACTTTTCCTATATTTTATAGTACAATAATCTTCAAGGGAAATAAGTATTTAGTTTCGCCAAAGTGGGAGTCAATAGGTTAAACAGAAAACATTTTTGACTCGTTATTTGTCAGATATTGATGTAGGAGAGACTTCCCTGAAAATCGGCCAAACCTGGAACCAATTAGCTGAAAACACGTTGGGGTTATTTCATATCGGGACCTTAATAACCCGGAGGTTAATTGTGCTTTCCCCATTGACGTTTACTACAAAGAATATATAACTAGAAACATGGCCATGAATGTGTATTTTGAAACTAATTTCGCCTTTGGTTCAATGCTATTATTGATAGTCTCAAAAACTGTGCCAACATTTTTTTATACTTATCTACTGTGACACTTCTTATATTATCTAACGTTTTCGATTGTCGTAAAATGTTGATCGATCTGCTCTTATTTTTATTACGAAATTGCAAATAGGTTTCCATGAATTGAGCAGAAATCATACTAGATAAACGGTTATTGAAACTCCGGCTTATTTTCCTGTAATGGTTATATCAACCACCATCTCCTAGATAGCCCTAACAGAAAGTTTTGTGACGTGTGGCGTTAGATGTTGAGGTTGTGCACTCACACAACCCCTGCCCTTTATGCTTCTGCACTGCAAAATATATAGGTTCTCTTTAGAACCCAAACTGGTTCTAATCTTGTCCCTGAGATGGAACCAGTTCTGTTTAAACAGTATTTATTTCAAATCAAATAAATTTATAAAATTTTGGCTCTAAAGAGAACCTATATTTTTTGCAGTGTGGTACCCTTGAATCAGCAGTGTCGCGAAGATGACCGAATCGGAGGTGGCGTAAACTTGACTTGTCTGGACTGTGGTGTCTCAAATCTCGATTTATATGATATTCCAACTGTATCATCAAGGCAAGTCCTCTGTCATCTTCGCGATACTCCTGATTTGGGGGTACCAGAAGCACAAATAGGAACGGCATGGCTTGGTGCTTAGATTTCAACATCTTACGTCACACAGTTTTCTGGTAGGGCTGTCTAAGAGAGAGTGTTCGAGCCGCAACCTGACACATCACAGTTTACACTCCGTAATTGGTCATCTTCGCGACGCCGCTGCTTGTTCATTACCTCCCAATGGGGAGGGGATGATCATAAGCTTTTGGTTTTGAAGCAAAAATGAAAATTTTGTAATTATTCATTGTTATGTTAGGTAAAGATTTAATCATTACAACCCTATTTCTGATTTCTGAGTTGTTCCATACAAACGTTCTCGGGCAAATAGACGAATTGAGTTTACATCGTCTGCTTATTTTTTTGAACGTCCTTTACATCATTTATTTCGGAAGATTATGAGTCTTGTGATTCAAAATTCAACATTATTCCGTGCGATGTTTTCAGACGATATTTACAGTGGTATACGGAAGTTTACATGTGATGTGTCCCGTGGAATATGTTAGAGCATATCTGCAAAGAGGCAAATTATCGGCTGTGTAGTTTCATTAAACACCAGTTACATCATTTATTGCGAAAAACTACGAGTCTTCTGATTCACAATTCAAACAATTATTTCGCGCGATGTTTGCAGGAAATATGTACAGCAATATACAGAAGTTTACAAGTAACGAAACTAGGCTGTCTCGCGATAATGAACATTTTTAGCCAATGGAATCCTTTGGGAATTTCCAATATCATTTTTAATGCATTAGTTTTCCTTATCAAAATTTTCAATGTGTAGGTAACGCTCTATTATTATTATTATTTATTGGTGTTTAAGGTCACATATTTCTGCACAGTGGCTAATCATGACCACGACAGTTTACGGGTGGAGGAAACCGGGTAACGTTCTGTGATTTGATAATAACAATAACATGATCTGAAGAACATTAGGGTTTATTAGCGGCACGATTGGAATGATCCGCCGCCCGACATGTTACTAGCGGCCCGCTGTCTTTCCGAGAGAATCGCAAATAAATAGTATTGCCCGACAGAGCCATGTTTGATCTGTTTTTATCATTTACTCTTTTTCGTTCTGTTGCGAACCAAATATTGAATGCCTGGAATGAAGATTAAATGTAACCACGTCACTATCTTTATGTCCTTAAATTTTTTGAACTGAGAGGATTCATCATTTCTAAAGATCCCAAACAGCATTTCTGGTGATTCAGATTTGCAAGTACATTGGACTCTGTAAGATTCTTCATCACCTCAGACCTGAGGTCTGAGGTGATGAGGTACGCACAGACGTTAATGAGCCCTGTATTTTCTGTTGCAGTTGTTCATAGTTTTGACCGGAAGAGAAAAGCAATTGATAATGGGGCCGTGTAATGTGTGTCGGTGCAAGCGTTAATGAAACAAGTTTTCCATCAGCGCCCAATGGTCTACACGTCAGATGACATGAGCTGGTATATTCTACCCTGAAGAAGATACAATTTAAGACACTAAACTGAAGACGGGTGATGAAAAATACAGCTCCCTGACAAAATTAAAAGGCCATTATTTTTTTCCAAAGTCCTTAACACATGTTTGGAAGGACATTTTCACAGCATAATCCCATTTATTGAATACTTTTGATAAAGGTGTGTACGGAGTGTTACATGTGTTGACGAGTGAATGTAAACAATAATGATACACTAAAAGGTCACGGGATATTTAGAAATTTTACTAATAAATACGATTCATAATCATTGGAAAAAGTATGCTTTTTTTAAATAAAACAGATGTTTAATAATTTGCCCCTTCAGTTCTGTAAGGATGTAGAATTGATTCATTGCAAATTGTTTCTATCGACCCATTGCACATGGACACGTCTGCAAGTTGACTGCCAAATTACCCTTTGTGCGAATGCGCACGAGTGTTTTACAATATAGTCCCTCGCCTCGAATGAATTATTTCACGAAACCAGTCCAGTCAAGCGATTACTCTATTTATTACTTTTCATTATTAACGATAATTATATTATTTAACCCTTTACCTAAAGTAACGGTCAGCACTATTCTCAAAAATCGCCAATTAATTTTCATTATTTTTTTCATTTTTTGATTTTTTGTCTCAAAAACATAGGTTATGACCCCTCATTGGAACGAGCTCGCCGAGCTCGTTCCAATGAGGGGTCATAACCTATGTTTTTGAGACAGAAACTGAAAATAATAGTTATTCAAGATTTGTTTTGCAAGTGTCGTCTGCTTTTCATATTTGGTAAATGGTTAAAAAACCAATGAAGTCCAATTACACCCACGGCAAAGCGTCTTCGTTTGCACGCACGGATACATGACACAATTGTTGATTGCATAATTCACTTGTGAAGTTATCGTTTATAATCAAGCCCGGAAATCCCAGTACTCACACATTGGAAAGTAATAAAACAGATGCCTGAAATTCTTGAAACAAACATGAACCCAACTGCATATGCAGACTTTTATTAAGGAATGAAAATGGAACTGCTCTACCTTTAGAAGTTTCTGCATTTTAAATAAACGGAGCATTTAAATCATGTGTTGGTATTTATATTTTTTGGAGGCGACAAACTCGATAGTTCATGGGTTTCACGAAGTTATTATTAGTTAAACCGATTTTTCCAAATAGAACACCAAGCGTTACTCTTAATGGTCGGCTTTGTAAAGTCTGAAAGAGTTTGAAAAGTAGAACACAATAAATGGAAGTGCTGAATAATATTTCCAGATATACTGTGGTGAACTCTTAAAAGAGGTACGGAAGAACGGAAAATTTTCTGATGTGAGAATGAAAGTACGGACGCACAAAACTCTTGTCACGAGATAAAAGGTGACTTCTCAAACTGTGCCCGGGAGATCACTGTCTCACCAAAGCTATCAGCGTGCTCTCAATAAATATTTGAGGAGCTGGTGTTTAACATACGTCTATTTTAAAAACAAAATGTTAAATTAAAATAAATTCGGTCTTTTGTTTTTCATTTTATATCAGAATAAAGTGTGCCATTATTTGTGGAAAGAAGCAAAATAAAATGTGCTATTACTTTCGGAAAGAAACAAAATAAAATGTGCCATTACTTTTGGAAAGAAACAATGTGCAGTTAATTTTGTCATGGAGCTGTATCTCCAAAGTGTAGAAGAACTCAAACATAGAACGTAAAGCAAAAGATCGGTTCTTTTACATTGTAGACTTTTGCTGCTGCAACTCTGAATATCCGGATGGCATAGATCCATGAACCTTTATTGACAGTGAAATGGTCTAATCTATTTTGTATGTGTAGTTCAATAATAGTTTTATTCCTTTTTATTTCTCATGCTTTTGTAATTTAGAATCTTATCTTTTAAGAAATACATGAGAAATACAATGCTTTGTGAATGAATGAAAGGTTTTAGCGCGCCGAAGGCGCGCATGGACGATGTGGGATTTACAAATGCCTTGCGACCCGGTTTATGCTTTATGCTTTATCAAGTTTTATTATATAACTATATAAGTTTTATTTACTTACCCACTCCCTATTCGATAGGCGAGTAGATGATTGGTGAGTGCATGAAATCAATGTTCTGATTAATGACAATAAGGCAATAAATTACAAAGTGGGAACTTCGACTTTACAGACTACGATCCGCGCAATGCTGTAATTTTCATCAACTCATCCGTTCAGTTACCATGCTAATACTCACCCTTCATCCATTGTGTAAATACATATTACTCTTTTATCATATTCATTCATTTTCTGTTTTGTTTCTTCTTTCATTCATTCATTCTTGTTCAAAGCTCAGACGTAGTTTCCTTCCAGTCACTCATTAATGATTGAGTATGTGGGTGGATGGATTGGTGTGAGAGTGAAAACAGAATGCTGATCAATGGTGATACTGCACAATATAAAAATACCGTTCATTCCTTTGTCTTCTTTACCCTAAGTCAATGCTTTTACTCCTTACACGCAGGTCTTTACTGACCCCATATCAATGTTTCCGTTCGGAAAATTGTTATGATTGTTAATAGTTTTTCAAAAATAAAAAATTCAGATAATCAAAATCTATGCTTCTGTACAGACAATTTACTCCACATGTCGCTACCCCTGGTGTTCAGCTACTAAAGTAGTGAACTGCTGTATAACTGAGAAGAGACCCCTTGAACTATTTTATGAATAAAATCGAAATTGGAAGCCTAAATTGTCGAGGATTGTCATCAGATACAGATAAGCGCAGGGATATTTTCTCACTTTGTAGGGATAAATTCGATATAACCCTTCTGGTCGACACTCACTCATGTGGGGAAATAGAAAATATGTGGAAATGTGAATGAGGTTACGAAGCTATCTTCTGCTCTCACTCGCTTGCAAGTAGAGGAGTAGCTAACTTGTTTAAGAATAACACTGTGTATCATATTCATAATAGAAAAAATAAAATAAAAGATGTAGGAGGCAGCAACTATATTATTCTTGACACCACGATTCAAAACCAAAGACTTACACTTTCGGTGGTCTACGGCCCCAATGATGACAATCGAATCTTTTTTGATAACCTCTTTAACCAAATTGTGAACATCAGAAACTGCTCTGTTCTGGTCGGAGGCGATTGGAATGTATCCCAAAACTATAACCTTGACACATTAAACTACTTACACAAATAACGTTAAGGCAAACGAAAGGATTCGCTGGCTGATGGAAACATTCGACTTTTGTGACGTTTGGAGGATGGAAAACACAAATCGAAGGCGTTATATGTGGAAAGGCCCCGGTAATAAAATGGCTAGATTATACTACTTTCTCCTGTCACCAAACGTCGGACATTCTCATACGCTACAGATCTGATCACAACCCAACAGCCATAATAATAATAATAATAATAATAATAATAATAATAATAATAATAATAATAATGATAATTGTCAACAATCATTCACTATTGATGACCAGCTTTTTTGGGAAAACTTTGAAATTAATGATTGGAGGAAAAACCATTGATTACTCGCACCATGTAAAACATAGAACTGACAAAGTTTGGCGGAAATTGACGAGAAACTAGAGGTATTAAATTCCCGGCTGGAAGCAGACGATTTTTCAGTAAGTCCCGGAATTGAGTCTCTCGACTCTGAATTCCAAATTATCAGAAATAAAGAAAATAATGGCATAATTCTAAGAGCAAAAGCAAAATGGATAGTAGAAGGAGAAAAAACCAACTAAATATTTTTATAACCTGGAGAAAAGAAATTACACTGAAAAAATAATACCAAAACTGGTGACTTCTAATGGTAATATGACGGAACATTTATCTGAAATATTAAACGAACAAAAGCTATTCTTTGAAAACTTGCATTCCACTAAATTGAACCCAGCAAATGTTTCCGTCGACAATAATCCCTTTTTTGATATAACTAATCCGTTTTTACAGTTTTTAGATCAAGAGGAAAGTAATTCATTGGAGGGTCATCTAACAAGCTCTGAATGTTTAAGAGCTTTGAAATCAATGAAAAATAATAAAACGCTTGGGTCTGATGGTTTTACTGTACAGTTTTATAAATTCTTTTGGAAAGATGTTGGTACCTTCCTGATCAGTTCTCTGAATTATGGAGATACTGTTAAACAGTTGTCTAACCCACAACGAACGGGTATATTACCTGTATTCCGAAGCAAAATAAACCCAAGAAGTTTATTTTTTTTAAAAACTGGCTACCTATCTCACTTATCAATGTCGACACAAAAATTGCTTCAACGGCTATCGCAATTCGCATTAAAAAGGTCTTACCAAAACTAATTTCCGAAACTCAGTTTGGGTTCATGAAAGGGAGATATATCGGAGAATCCACTAGACTTACATTTGAGCTGATAGAAAAATGTGAGAGAGAAAATATTGCTGGAACTCTTGTTTTGTTAGATTTCGAAAAAGCCTTTGACTCTCTTGAATGGTCCTTCAATGAAAAAACATTAAAGTTCCTTAATTTCGGACCTTCTATTATAAAATGGCTTAATACTTTTTACTGCAATATTTTCTGTTACATCCTGTTACATCTTAAATATTAGGCACTGTTCCGACAAAATTAACCTACAAGGAGGAGTGCGGCAAGGTGACCCTCTCTCTCCCTATATTTTTATTTTAAGTGTTGGAATATTAAGTGGAGTACTTAGGAACAACTCTGATATTGATGATATCAAAATAAACAACTCTGAATATCTCATAAGTCAGTATGCAGATGAAACAACGTTATTTTTGTGTGCCGATGGGCATTCGTTGAACACAGCTTTGGAAGCTGTTGATTCGCTGAGCAGTCAGACCTGAAAGTAAATTTCGAGAAAACACAGGTTATATGGACTTGGTCGAAACAGGGGTTGAGAGAAAAGGTCTCTACAAATCGTAATGTTCAATGGAACCGTAATGGGAAATTTACTATTGTAGGTATCACTTATGATCTATTCAATGAGAACTATATAATGAATAATTATGTCGAAAAAATAGAAAAACTTCTGTATGACTTGTCGTTTAGAAACTTTAGCCAAACTGGAAAAACTACTGTTGTAAAAACACTGGCCCTCCCAATATTGATGCACGGCCTATCGGTTCTCCCATCTCCAACTGGCAGTATGTTGGATACTATATAATCGCGTTTATTCCAATACCTATGGGTGGGGAAGCCTGCGTGAAAAGATCAAACTTAATGATATTATTAACGAAACTGACGACGGGGGTCTTAAATTTCCAAACATTCGGTCATACAATTATTCTTTAAAAATGGTTTGGATTAAGAAATTTATGGATCCCGGCATAATGACATCCCGGAAAACTCTTATTTTGGACAACTTCGAAAAATACGGAGGTTATAAAACTTGGTTTTTACACAAAGAGTGGTTAACAAAGGTTGGGGAGCACTCAAATAGTTTTGGGAAAAATGTCCTCATGGTCTGGTCTCTTTTAGACAACAAATCTCTAACTGACACTGAAGAAAATTTGTTCTCAACCTATTGTCTACAACCAAAATATAAAAAGTAACAGCAAACTCTTTTTTAATCAAATATGGTGCGACGAGGGTATATGTTTTCTTAACGACCTTTTGGGTGAGAGACAGAGCTTCCTGACTTTTGAAGCCTTCTCCGTAACATTTGATATTAAAATGCCCATTACTGTCTTCCAGGGGTTAAGAAAGGCGATTTCAAAACGGTGGCAAAATGAAATATAACGTAAAAAAAATCCGACTTTATCATAAGCCCGTTGATAGAAAAAATAAAAGTAACAAAGACCATAAACAAAACGTTTTACCCATTATTCCTGCAGCATGCGGCCTCGTACCCAGCTCAGTCTCAGAAGAAATGGTTGGAACGAACGTTTGCATCTCAGTCTCGATTGTGATGTTTGGAGACTGATATACAAGAGTCCATTTTTAATTATTGATAACACCTATCTCCAAACTTTGCAATATAAAATCCTACACGGAGCTTTATTTACTAATGCTCGCCTTTTTAAATTTAAATTATCTGAGACTGAGCTGTGTACGTGTTGTTCTAACACTAAAGAGACAGTGCAACATTTATTCTTCGAATGTGCAGTGTCAAAGACAATCCTGTTACAACTTGCAGATAGATTGCAGGCGAAATGTGGTATTCTGTTATCACTGACACCGTATTTTATCCCCATTGGCTATAATAAGAAATAATAATAATAATAATAATAATAATAATAATTCCAGTATACATGAATATACCCTCACCCTAGTAGTTCTTATATTTAAAAAAATCATTTATTCTTGCAAAGTGAGAAAATGTCAACCCAGCTTCCACGGATTCGTCGAAATGCTCCATCCGTACCGTGACCTTGAACTACACTCCCGCCGTCTTTACCTTTAACAAAAAACTGAGATGATAGATACTAGATGGGAATCTCTAAAAGCCCTATTTTGTCCTCCAACTTAACACCACACATCTCCTGGGCAATAGCCCGCGACTCTTTTTTTTCTCTCCCTCCTCTCATGAAAAGGTTCCATGCAACAACATTCGGACAAAACAATAACAATCTTACTTATGTGCATTGATTACACCAAGAGTCGAAAAGGTTATATATTAGTTTATAATTTTTTATCTGAATAAAAAAAATATAAGTTTTCTCGTGCAAATACCACCATTGTCTCGTGAACATTTCCTCGCCATTGAAAAACACCATAATCCAATGTCATACCACTATAGTATGAAAACGAGGCTTCGGACCGTGTTGCGGGAATACGGACTATTTTTGTGATGAATTGGATGGGTTTGGATGGGTATTTCATTTGGAATGGGAATTGTTAATTTATTTAATTAATTACATGTCATATAGGGAATCTTTTGTCACCACAGTGGATTGATTTGGTCAGATCAGTTACTATCATAATAACATAACAATAACATGTTTTTAAGGGTATTACGGTTCATTAGCGGTCCAATAGAAATGCTTAACAGGCCGAGGTAATCGACCCGAGATGAAGTCGAGGGCCATTAATAAGAGAGAGGACTGTCAATCATATCGGGCGAGCTGCTAATACAGAACCGTCATGACCGAGAAAGTCATGTTAGTATTATTATCACCATAATATGGGATGAAATTCAAGTAACCTCAAAATAACTTCAAGTCAATAGTTTAATGAAATCAGAGAATTATTCAACACACTTGTCCTTTAATCAAGAAATATACTGACATTTTAATGTGAATAGAAAATAAACAATTAAGTTAAGAGTTTGAATATTCCCGAGTTGTCGGCATTTACTTTTTGAAGTTTTTTTACAACCAAGTACGAAATAATCGAAACAAAAAATCCATCATCGGAGTTAGGTAGCTTCACGAAACAGAATGATACATATCTATACTGACTTTACGTCATCATTTGTCTACTCGTATTCCAGTAGATAGGTTTTAATTGGTATAAACACCACAAATAACAGCTGTTAGATTTGTTTACCACGCATGGCATCCGAAGTTACAAAGCGGAAACAGAAGATTCGGAACGGGAGCTAATTCGGTCACGTAACTTGTCGGGTCGCCGGGCTAATGGAAAGGAGACACCATTAGTAGCCCAGCATGT
Source organism: Pictodentalium vernedei (assembly GCA_031216915.1). NCBI lineage: Eukaryota > Metazoa > Mollusca > Scaphopoda > Dentaliida > Dentaliidae > Pictodentalium > Pictodentalium vernedei. The sequence continues at coordinate 774,969,006 of CM062297.1, forward strand.
CACGTGATGTCCTGAACATTTATCTCGTATTAATACCCATGGTATTAGCGATAATGGCCTAAAGAATGCCCGCTAAAGTAGTAATAATCTGTATTTATTACTTTCCTAAGTGTGATTTACTGGGATTTCCGGGTTTGATTATAAATGATAACTTCACAAGTGAATTATGCAATCAATGTTTTTGGTTTTTTTTAACCCTTTACCTAACATGAAAAACAGACACTTGCAAAAAAAACGCTTGAATAACTATTATTTTTATTTTGTCTCAAAAACCTAGGTTATGACCCCTCATTGGAACGAGCTTGACGAGCTCGTTCCAATGAGGGGTCATAACCTATGTTTTAGAGACAAAAAAATGAAGAAATAATGAAAATTAATTGGCGATTTTTGAGAATAGCGCTGGCCTGTTTTGGTCGTTACGTTAGGTAAAGGGTTAAATAATATAATTATCGTTAATAATGAAAAGTAATAAACAGAGTAATCGCTTGACTGGATTTGTTACGTGAAATAATTCATTCGAGGCGAGGGTCTATATTGTAAAACACTCGTGCGCATTCGCGTATCCCCCACTGTGAAGATATAGAAATTTTCACTTTAACGGAATCAATCAAAATGGCGGCTTTCAAAGCATCACTTCAAGGTGAGTACGAGTCAAATTATCACTGGAAATGATCAGTTTGTTCTAGAAATGTGTAATGAAAAGAAAATCTAGTTGTTTTGAGTGGATAGCGATCATTTCCAGCAATAATTCAACAAGTATTTAACATGAATTGATACATTAAACCCGCTAGTCCAAATATGGCCTGAAAGTCCGCAATATAAGTTTTTTGTTTGGTACGTCCTTTCAAAGTATGTATCAATCCAAAAACTTATATTGCGGACTTTCAGGCCATGTTTGGACTAGAAACCCGCCAACTAATTCAGATCGCAAGACGCTATCTGTTCCGAGTATCGATCAAATCACAAACGCGTATCAAAGATTCAATGCGCTGCTTACTTTCATGCATCAATTCATGGTTGAAACGAGTGGAATTATCAGATTCTTATAAAAAGTGTATAATAAAAAGAAAATCTAGTGTTTGTCAGTGGATACCGAAAATTATCTCACTTGTGACAGAGACAAATGGTTATTTTCGCTAGCGCGTGCGCTCGCGAAGAATAAACATTTGTATCGGTCACTTATGAGATAATTTTCGGCATCCACTCATAAACACTAGATATCCTCTATTTATAAAAAAAGAAGAAAAAAAAGATAAATGTTCTCTCACAAAACCAGCTCGATGAACTCCTTTCAACAAGTGTCCACAAACCATGTTTCAACGTCTATTACATATAATTAAGCGGAAAAAGTAGATTAATGACATAGTGGGTTTAAATAAATTCCATGTTGTAATACTTTCCGTTAAAATACGGTAGAAGTACTGGTAATCAGTTGCTGGTTCTGTCGTGTAGTTTACGGTAATATAACAATAACATTACTTGGAGGGGAGGGGGGGCATTAGGGTTTATTCAATAGGTGTGAATAACAGCTCGACGGCTTATAAATGGCCCTGGACGAAGTAGAGGGCCGTTAGTAAGCTGAAGGGCTGTTATTTAACCTGTTGGGCCGTTAATAAACCACAAGGCCCGACAAAGTCATGTTATTACTATTATTACCTGGGATTCTGAGAAAGATTTGACCCTGTACCTTTCTTGTTTGGATTGATACATTTTTAACCCTTTACCTAACATGAAAAGCAGACGACACTTGCAAAAAAAATTCTTGAATAACTAATTTTTTTCATTTTTTGTCTCAAAAACATAGGTTATGACCCCTCGTTGGAACGAGCTCGACGAGCTCGTTCCAACGAGGGGTCATAACCTATGTTTTTGAGACAAAAAATGAAAAAAATAGTGAAAATTAATTGGCGATTTTTGAGAATAGCGCTGGCCGGTTTTGGCCGTTACGTTGGGTAAAGGGTTAACGTTTTCAATTTTGACAGATGATAGTATCGTCTGTTGTCAAACAAATTGGTGTCACACTTTCAATTGCAACGAAGTTAGAAAACTGAAAAAACAGACACGATATTTACCGTTTTTAAGTTAGGAATAAAGTTTTAAAATGTATACAGACTTACTTACTATATACAGCTGCTTGTTCTTATGGGACTACCTTTGCTGGACATTTACATATTTAATAATTTTAAAAAATCACATTGTTTACTAGTTGAAACCATTTCCGGAAACCGTTTCCATTTCCGAGTGTACGACAGCGAGGAACAAAAGCCACGTGATGTGTCGAGCTGTTAATGAGATGTTTAACCCATTAACGGCCTGACACGTCACGTGACTTTTTGAAGTTGAACGTTACGTTCTTGTAATGCCTTATTAAATTGTGTTAAGTGGTAATAATGATTATTAATGCATAAAGTTTAATCAAACTGAAACTATAGAGGAGTGCGCACACAGTAGTGCAAACTTTTCTGAAAACACGGTCCCTAAACTCTTGAAATGCCTCTTTGAAAAATGGCATCGTCTTGCGAATGATGCTTTTAGAAGAGTCCATTGTTAAGCTAGACTAATTAATATTTTTAATCTAAAGCCATTCGGCTGCGGGTTAAAGATATCAGTTAGTCTATTATTCATGACAACAGAACATCCATCTCGTGTAATGAAGAAAAAATAAATCGCGATTACTCGTTATGCTTCACGATCAAACAAAAATGATCGACATCTCAACAAATGGTTTAATACTGTACTTTCACTGCCATATTTACGCTACAAGTATCGGTAGCTGTCCCCCATTTTTTTACCGTATTTAAGGGTATTTTTTCCAAACTGCAACAATGTTAATTCAAAAATTAAGAACAAGTGAAATGGAATAAACAATTAAAAGTTGGAACAGTTAATATATTCTTGACTACAGCAAGTCTATGTGTCCTTCCCATAGGGAAAACCAGATGGAGAATAAAAATAAGATTGACAGTCAATGAGTTTCCCCCATGGGGAATGTCAAAAGCACAACATCGTGACGTAGTTAAAATGATACATGGAACAACGAACGTTAACCTTTCTCACTCTATTTCTCCCATTTTGTTATACTTGTACTTGCAGCATTTGCACTATTTTACGACTAGCGCTCAATAACATGTAAATGTTTTACAGGACGTCTGGTTACGTTAATATTCATCCCCTCCAGCGACGAAAAGGTCTTCTTCTGTAGGAGTTTCTCACGCCTGATGAAAGTTTTCCGCACGTTTCGCAGCACCATTTCTGAAAATTTCTTCGTCTACAGCGTCTCACATTAGCACGTTTGCAAATTCCAGATCTGTCTCCAGTACACTTGCTTGTTCGCCTTCCTATAAAAAAATAAATTGATCAATAATTTTGAGGGTGGGTATATAACATGTAAGACAATGGGTTTTTTTCTGTACACACCGCTCTAAGTGCTCATAAAAAACTCTTAAGCCACACGTGTAGCAGACTAGTATTTTTTGTTTAATTAATACATTTATTTATTTTTTGTGAAAATGACAAAATAAACGATATTAGGATTTTACCAAGACCATTGCGGAGCACAAAACTGTGTAAAAGATCTGTCAATTTGAAAAAAAAGAAATGAACAATCATGTGATTAACTCTGTTAAATTCTCCCTGCAAACTCGTATATTATTAGTTACACAGTTTGTTGGTGGCCTAATATGGTATATATGGTGTCAGTTAATTCCATGTAGAATTAACTGACACCATATATATCATATTAGGCCACCAAGAAACTGTGTAACGAATATATCTTACCGACTGCTGCATCGATGCACAGAACTCTTAACAACAGCGATCAAAATTAAATGAGAGAATTCTCACAATGTGTTTCACGTGTCTTTGCCTTTTTACAATTTATGGGAGAGTGCCTACAGGCACTTTCCATAAATTGTAACAAGGCAAATTCATACATACCAAACAGTTTCATTTCGAAGGTAAAATGACACACATCCACAGAGTATGAAGCCTTTTAAGTTGCCTAACCTGCACTTCAGACCAAATATGGGCTTTCAACATTCAATCTTTCAACTTGAAGCGTTTATCGGCCGCCGCCATTTTGAATAATCAATGAACAAAGGGGAGATTACCCATAGCTGTCAGCGTATATTGATGTTGGCAGGAAGTATATGGTTGCATATGCAGCCTGCACGTGACGTCTTTGAACCAATGGAATTCCCAGATACTTGTAGGAGGTAAGATATTATTCAATGTTTGGCTGCTATTCATGTCTAAAAATAACAACATGGCAGCCATATTGAATAAGGAATCCGGATAATTATCGGAAAGAGCTTTCCACTACTTATTCTCAATACATCACCCAGAGATGAGACTGGTCAGTCGAGGCATTCTTAAGGTACTGGACGGAAACCAAAATCAAGATGTCGACCATGGCAGCCATGCTGAATATCGAATTCTAACAATTATCGAACGAAACCACCCCCTCCAACACACACACACTACACACTCTCAGCACATCGTCAAGGGGTGAGTACGATTCGTGAAAGCATTTTTGGGGTAATATACGGAAACAAAAAGGATACGGAACGGAAGGATAGGATGGCGAGAGACGGACGGATACGATATCGACATAATGCCCACTCTCACTGGACATCGGGGACATGACAGTGAGTGTTCAATAAATCTACCAGTCTGGCGAACAATAGATTATTACACGCCTGTTCTCTGAAATCCCCATCTACAGCAACACTAAACCATTGAAAATCTGTTCCACAAGCATGTGCGGAAATGGAAAACGGACTATTTTTATAAAGAAGCGAAATTTCACTGAAATTTTCCACAAATCGTGCACCGCAATTACAATTCGAATCGCTAGCGATCTTTAAAAATCGTACCCTGAGTTCCAATGTGTTCTATGTGCCAATGGGCACATAGAACATACTGAAGCTTAGGTGACGAAATAGTAACACGGGTTGTCGTCCAAAATTTAGTTGGCGATAAAATGTGTCTTTTGTTGGTAGTAACTGTTGTCAAATGAATTGCTGAGTGTTCTTCTAATAATGTTTTTGTAGACGTGAAGGCGTGTAATAAACTCAGAACGACACGCGTGTGTGAATGGGTTAATCGATATGGCATTTTGCCATCGCGGAAGGATAAAACTCGAGCCCTGCGACCTCTCTTTCCATCATTGAATGAATGAATGAATGGTTTTATTCAGTAGTGCCACATGTATACAATCCAGTCCAAAAATATACATAAAGGTAACATTATTCACAACTACATGATTGCACCACAGAGAGATGACGTAGCCACTAGTGGCTGTCTTCCCGTCATTCCCGTTTAAAAAAAGATGAACAAGAAAAGGTGAAAAAAAACAAAACAAAACAAAACAAAACAAACAAAAAAAAAAAAAAAAAAAAAAAAAAAAAAAACAAATACGAAGAAAAGAAAAGAAAAAATGAGAAAAAAAAAAATGAATGAGAAGCAGACATGAGAATCGAGGCAATCCTGGCAACAGTGTGTTCTCCAGTAGGAGGTCAGTTTATGTCCCTACTATAAAGGATATGTTAGGCTGGTTCTTTCCATAATGTGAAAAATCTATTCTATGTTTCTGGGATGTCAGGAAGATTGAGTTCAATAGAAAGGTAGCGATGAGATAGACAGAGCTACGGTCGACAGTCGGGGCATACTGGATTGTTACAGTTGATATGTAGTGAGTATGAGCTTAGAAATAATTCAGTTAAAGTTTTTTTGAATAGTGGTCTTGAATAATTTTGAACGAATGGTTCAATATTGTTCCACGTTCTAGGGAAAGTGTGTATGGGAAGATTAGCAGAAAACTGAGTCCTCGGTTTATCTAGGCGTAATTTACCTGACTGTCTGGTGTCCATACCGGAGGGATTTTGGTATATTTTAAAGGTATTCTCAAAACTTTCAGGCAACATTTTATTTTGCCAATCATGCATAAACAGCTGAACGTGAAACTTATACAGGTCTGTGAATTTTAAAATACGTTGGTTTCTAAACAGTGGGTCGGTGTGCGCATTGAATTTTTTGTTGCATATAATTCGCATGGCTTTTTTTTGCAGTTTTGTGAGCGCTCTAGTGGAGGGCGAGTGCCCCCAAATTTGAATACCGTACAGCATGTGACTGTGAATTAGCGAATAATATAATGTTTTTAAGCATTTTTGTGGCAGAATCCTTTTCACTCTATTTATGGCATAAATAGCCCTAGAAATTTTAGAGCAGACAACCGAAAGATGGTGCCTGAAGTTCAGATTTTCATCCACATAGATTCCTAAGAATTTGACAAATTTTTCTTCTTGGTTATTTGCGATAGGGGAGATGGTTGAATTGTTAAGTACAATTTCCCTATTTCCAATAGAGTAAGTATCCCCCTGTGGATGTAAAATGATGAACTTTGTCTTACTTTCGTTGAGGACAAGTTTATTCGCCATACACCAATTATATATCTTGTTGAGTTCGTTGTTTGCTAATTCTATAATTGCGTCCAAGTTATTGCCAGTCGTGTAGGCAGTAGTGTCATCGGCATACGATAACATTTTTATCGACGTGGAATTTATAATATCGTTGATATAAATAATAAAAAGAAGCGGTCCAAGGATAGACCCTTGCGGAACACCAGTAGATATGTCCAGAAAACCAGAACAGACATTTCTGAATGATACCGATTGACATCTCTCTGTGAGATAATTTTTAAACCAGGTATTCGCATGCCCTCGAATTCCATAGACTTCTAACTTTTTAAGTAAAATCGAATGATTTATGGTATCAAATGCTTTAGAAAACTCGAGAAAAAGAGCTAATGTACAGTCTTTTGTTGGCTGATCGTTCATTTCGCCGACGGTATTGACAAGATGTAGTACCGGATGTACTGTTGAGTGTGCCTTTCTAAAACCAAACTGATGTTGATGGATTATCTTTTTATCCTCCAGGAAATATGTTAACCTAGCATACATTAATTTTTCTAGTATTTTAGAGAATATCGGTAAAATACTAATGGGTCTATAGTTGTTGAATAGCTGTTCATTGCCAGATTTGAAGACAGGAATTATTTTAGCTGTTTTCATTTTTTCCGGTACAATGCCAGTTGAGAATGAAAGGTTAATTACGTGTGTTAGGGGTTCAACTACTTCATATATGATTTCCTTTACCATTTTTGAGGACATATTGTCAAGGTCTCGACTCGGTTTCGGGTTTAGTTTTTTTGTGCACTGAATTACTTCGTGTGGAGTAGTTGGCACAATAAAGAAAGATTCTGTGTTCCTTCTCTCAATATAATCGGAAACAAGACGAGAGGGAGGAGGCAATGACTCACTAAGTTTTTTGCCAATGTTAACGAAGTATGAGTTAAATTTAGTAGCTATTTCTTCGGCGTCGGTTATTTCAACATTATCATCGACGAATGTCGATGGGGCGGTAAGGGTAGGGTTGGATTTATTAATTACTTTCTTTAATATTTCCCACGTTTTTTTCATGTTATGTTTGTTTTCTCGAAGTATAGTGTTATAATAATCTGTTTTGCGAGCTCGTTTTAGTCTGTTATAAATGGTGCAGTACGTTTTGTATTTCAATTTGTTTTGCATTGTTGGGTTTTTTAATTTTTTTACATACAGTTTGTTTTTTTTCCAATGAGGACTTTAAAAGACCCGATGTTATCCACGGTTCACGCTTTACAAATTTGAGGGGAACTTTAACAAGTTTTTCTGGAAATGCGTGGTCAAAGGCTGCATGTACAATGCCAAGAAGAGTATTGTAGGCTTCATTCGGACATGATGCGTTCATAACGTTTGAGAAATCACTTGCGGATAACAGGGATTTGAAATGGTTAATGTTTTCCTGTTTAAATTATCTTTTTGGAGTTTGAACGGTGTTAGTATGTCTTTTAGCTGATTCGTCATCATAAAATGTTGCAAAATGTCGCTTACATCAGTAATAATTATTCCAGATGTTTGTGATTTGATTTTATTGCAGAAGATATTGTCGATTATAGTGGCAGAGTGGTCCGTGATTCGCGTTGGTCTCGTGATAGCAGGCATAAATCCAGCACTGAATATAATATCTATGAATAAATCAGTTTTTGTGTGTTTGCAGAAACCCAGTAGGTCAATATTAAAATCACCCATAAGATAAACAGTTTTGTTTTGGTCACCTAGCATATCTAGTAAAATCGATAGTTTTTCAAGGAAAAAATCAAGGTCGGCTTTAGGGGCTGTGTTGGGTCCATAAATGATTCCAATAATTTGTTTTTCCTTCGTCACAATCTCAACGAACAGGGACTCAAATACATGTGGGATAAACACAGATAGATCTTCGCGAATTTTAAATGGAATACTGTCTTTAATAAAAATTCCCACACCTCCCCTACCGTCGTCGTTCTCAAGTCGCTGTCGTGTGGTCAAGGGATGGTAACCATCAAGTGAGTAGGTAATATTTTCTTTTATACTAAATGTTTCTGTTAAGCCTATTACATCCAAAATATTGGATTCGGATTGAAGATTACATATTAAGTCATGCAGGGGTTCCCAGTTAGCTTTAAGACTTCGACAGTTAATGTTAAAGAGACTAAGTGTGTTGGGTATTTTTGAGATCTCATTATTAAAGCGTTCAGGCGTATAATATTCGCAGCTACGTTTCTCAATGGTATAGGGTGCGTTCAGTTCGGCCGCTTCGTTATGGGTGATTGCATCGTTAAACTGGGTAATAAAATCAAAGGAGCTGCTGCTCTGTATCTCATCAAATGTCAATGTGTTAGCCATGATCAAGGATCGCCATACTATTCATAAGATACCAAACGGTTTAACAACAATGTTTAATCTGATATTTTTCAAGACGAATTGTGAGCTGTTGTCAGGATTGTGAGATACAGCAAGCCTCAGAGAAGGATCGCCTCTTAGATAAATCATGATCAGCTTTCCTTTTAATATTCAACTAGTTAAGCTGGTTTTGATAATTTTTTAGAATGGAATTTGTTATGAGCATCGTTAGAATACATCATACATCAGTGGGTGTGGTATAAAAAAATGTGTCACGTATAAAACAATATCAGTGTTGTAATGCACATTTCTGGACAAAAATACAGACATCACATACAGAATACACAAAATATAGCCAGTTAAGTATATCAATATGAATATGTGGAAGGATAATAGTGGCCGTAGGACTCTTAAAAGTTTTCTTTAAAGTTCAGTAAAGTAATTAATAAATTAAAGTAGTTAAAATATTACGGCGTCATGTTTCTTCTGTGAGAGCGTCTAGCATCACATGGAGAAACATTTTCTCAAAACCAGCCTGTTCATAAACAATTGCTGGGTTAGCGTTCACCAGGAAGGGAGCATTTTCTAAGAAAAAGATTTGTAAAGGTATTTAGACTGTAAACATTGTAAATATTAGCAAGTGAAGATGAGGAAGGTATGTTTCTCCAACACTGAAAGAGCACGTTCATAAACCATCGCTGTGTTAGGGTTCACTGGTGAACGCTTACTAACGTTCTCAAATAAACCCCAGCAAAGCTATTTTAGTCCAATAATTACCCCCCCCCCCCCCCCCCCCAATGACACCGCCGATGCTAATGGTCAACGAATCCAATGTCCATTAACATTAGGATCACTGACCATCACCCTCGGCGGCCGCTTCGTTGGCAACAGTATTGCCAGCACCACCAAACGCAGTGGGTAAGACTTTCAATTTCTATTCCTATTTTTTATAGCCTTAAATGTTTTCAATGCAATTACCGTATAGGCACACAAGGCGGGGCATATTACTTGATGATGACCTCGTTGTAAATATCGATAAACAATTCTAGGGAAATTCGATATTTACTTTGTCTAGCCTAACTCGTGGTTTAAATGGTCGCCGTGTATAAGCGTAAATAAACTACCTCGAACAAGAAGATTTTGTTACACGGACAAAGTATTACAGCATGTGGTACATCCAACCTGACTGGGTGGCCTAATATGGAAATTATTACTATTTTCAGGTTGTAAATACTTGTGTTAGTTGTTTACCTGGCTACATGTATCAGTAAACCACAACATTAGTATAACATTAGTATAAACGCTACATGGATCAGATTTGTAATTGGTGGGATTTTATTGACCATTTGATTGCAATATTTGGAGTCGGACAAACGAAAATAAAACAAAGCAATTAAAACCAATTGCTGACGAAGGAATAACGAGAGTTATTCTCCTTAGTTAAAACACAGCCGCGTTATCCGCCTCAGTGCATTATAACTCCGAATCGCCAAGGTGAACAAAGGGATCGACGCAAGTGTGTTTTCGGAGAACAATGACTGTGGATTCGTAAAATAATCCACAGCTATTGTTCTCAGAAAACACACTTGCGACAAGCCTTTTGTTTCCCGTTGGCGAAAGTCACGGTGTACAGGCACATATTTGGGGGGGAAAGCAAATGGACCTAGTGGGGGGAAGCAAATCGATCATTTTGAGGGGGGGGGGATCATTTTGAGGGGGGGGGGGGGGTCATTTTGTTGTGTTTTAAGTCGGATAATGAACTCGTGGTAAATCATTCGGAGTTAGAAAACACTCGACCCTTCGGGTCTCGTGTTTTCTAACACCGAATGACTCACCACTCGTTCATTATCCCTTACTTATGTGACATCGTTTTTCCCAGGCTACCGATTATCTTCACTGTGCATTATTAAGGACGAAAATAAGCGTGGGAATTGTGGAAGTAGAATTGGTTGCATATAACCGAAGATAAACAATTTCGTCGGTGAGAGGTATGGAATGGAGTGGGGTGGTTAGCCAAGTGCATTAATATCTAGGACAGACAAAAATTCAAATTCGAAGTAGATTTTCAACTAACATAATACATGGACCCGTAATTATTTATCTACTAATCTTGACAGCAGATTACAGCACTAGTAAGACCCGAGAACTGCAATCACGGCAAATAGATGAGTATGAGTATAACAGTAAGGGTGTTTTCGATGAGGGGAGGGGTGGGGGTAATAATCTATATCGAGAAGAGACCAAGACTGGATTTGATTCAAATAGATAACAGTAAGGGTGTTTTCGATGAGGGGAGGGGTGGGGGTAATAATCTATATCGAGAAGAGACCAAGACTGGATTTGATTCAAATAGATATTTAGGTATCATTAGTATAGGCAACCGCATTTGTATATTTTCTATCATTGTTGGGAGGTTATCAAATTATAAAGCCCTGAACAAATACAAATGTGTCGAGAGCAACTATACAACAGTTATGGGCAAAACTCTAATGAGTGTGGCAGCATTGTTAAAATTGATTTTCTTGCTCAAAGCGTACATAAATGACCCACAAGACAACAGTTACTGAAAATGTATATCTGGTCTAAAAATAATTTATGGGGTTTACAGTTTTCTCCAAAGTAACTATACAACAGCTGTGGGAAAAAACTGAAAATAGTGGAACAAGATTACTGAAAAAAAGCACTCTTACTGAAGGCCAAATCCGTTCCCGGACAAAAAGCAGACAAACAAACTGTGTTTTTAAACACAAACAGAACGTTTCTCTTTTTGACAGACATTGACATCGACAGAAACTTGTGTGAAATGACTACTATGTATAATGAGGTATAATAATGTAATGTGTCACCTACATGGCTGCTCTGAGTTTCAAGTTCACCCAGAACAGCCAAGTATATAACATAACCCTGCATGTTCAACTTTCAGATTGGGGACCAAGAACTCTGCAAGTATCCCACTATGTATTTCCCAGTAGCATAATCTAACCAGTAATCTGAAAAAAACGTGATAGTCTTTATAACAATTATTTAAAGGATATATGTATCCACATCCAATAATGAAGGTTTTTACCTGGACTAAATATTACCGAATACAAATAGTAGAGGGATTCAGAGCTATATATCTGTGAACTGTCTACTGGGCATTATGTATGTTTACTTGGACTGAAAATTACAGAGCACAAATAGTAGAGGGGTTCAGAACTATATATCTATTGATTGTCTACATGGCATTACGTTTAACTTGATTTCACCATGCACCAGCATGACAATCTATAGTGGAAGCGTATACCTGGACTGAGAATCATTTAATAGGATTTACACTTTTGTTCAAAGCATCCATATAATAGTTGTGAGCAAAACTGCATTTGAGTGAAACAGCATTGTAGAATAAACATGCTCAATCTAAATATACACAGCTAACCAACAAGACAACTTATATGGAAACTATACATGTACTGAAAATTACTTGTATAGAGTTCACCGTTTTGTCCAAGGCAGTTATACAACAGTCTTGGGCAAAACTGTAATATGGAGAACAGCATTACTGAAATTAACATTCTTACTTAAAGCCAACAGAAGTGACCTACTGAATAACACTTAGTGTAAATGTGTGCCTGTACTGAAAATTATACAACGGTTTTGGGGCAAAGCTGCAAAGTGAGGAACAGCATTACTGAAATTAACATTGTTCCCCAAAGCCTATGCCCGGACTGAAACTGAAAATTATTGCAAGGCAATTATTCAGCAGCTTTTGGGCAGTGCTGCAATGTGTGGAATAGCATTACTGAAATTAACATTGTTCCCCAAAGCCTACACAGGTGACCCACAAAACAACAGTTAGTAAAGATGTATATCTGGCCTAAAAATAATTTATTGGATTTACAGTTATGTCCAAAACATTTATATATATATATTATATTATAAAGAAGCGAAATTTCACTGAAATTTTCCACAAATCGTGCACCGCAATTACAATTCGAATCGCTAGCGATCTTTAAAAATCGTACCCTGAGTTCCAATGTGTTCTATGTGCCAATGGGCACATAGAACATACTGAAGCTTAGGTGACGAAATAGTAACACGGGTTGTCGTCCAAAATTTAGTTGGCGATAAAATATGTCTTTTGTTGGTAGTAATTGTTGTCAAATGAATTGCTGAGTGTTCTTCTAATAATGTTTTTGTAGACGTGAAGGCGTGTAATAAACTCAGAACGACACGCGTGTGTGAATGGGTTAATCGATATGGCATTTTGCCATCGCGGAAGGATAAAACTCGAGCCCTGCGACCTCTCTTTCCATCATTCGCACTGGCACTCGTGCCTTATCGATTAACCCATTCACACACGCGTGTCGTTTTGTGTATTTGATGTGAGACCCGTCCACAAAATCTGATTTACACTCGTCGAAAGGAATGGTTTACCTGAAACCTTGCTTTGTAATCTCTACAACCCGAAAAGCTGTCTGTAAGGCTATTTACCTGAATGGGCAGGCAACAGAAGAACAAAAAAATGGAAGGCCACAAGTCTTCAAACATTTTGTGTGTTCAGTGAATTAACGATTCAGTTCTTGGTTTCTAAAAGTTAACCCTTTTTTCCCTGCAACACTGGAGTGGGCTCATCCATGCAAAATAATTAGTGGTAACTGGATAATACAAATATATTTTGAAGTGGAAGACCACTTCATTACTTTGTTCCACTACAACTGTCGGTCCAGATCTGGGTTTTATCTAGTTTCGGATCACTTGCAACCTCACGTCACGGATACTAACGATACTTTGATTAAACCTTTGAAAATCTCGCAAATTAATCCGTTGTTTATCTTCTTGTCATACTATCAAACACAACGCCTTGATTACCAACAGTGAAAACAATACAAAGAAACGACATTTTTGTTTATGATAAGATTCATAGTTACAGTCGGTTTTCCTATAATTGTTTAAATATTGTACCGTTTCTTTTCAATATAGACAATTCCAGAAGTATAAGCATAACCAAGATATCTGTTCAGTTTAATCCTTTACCCAACGAATCGCCCGCCTGTAATATTCAAATTCAGCAGTTGAAAAAATATTATTTTTCTAAAAATTTCAAGAAAACCATATCATGTGACCCCTCGTTGGAACGAGCTCGTTCCAACGAGGGGTCACATGATATGGTTTTCTTGAAATAGTTTGAAAAATTTTAAAAAATAGAATTTAAAATAATAAAGTTTGATATCGTCTGCGTTGGGTAAAGGGTTAAGAGGAGTATGCCCCAAACGGAATGTGTAGTATAGGAGGGACAGAAAAGCTCCCATCATCGGGCGTGGTGTCGGACCCAGGAAGTGAAGTCATATCGCGACGTGTGCAGGGTGTTACGCGTGTTGTGATGATAGATGTGAGTAGCGCTGCTGCGACGCCATCACCATGGTGGTTGATGATGTTACTGTACATGCGCAATGCATATTGCTGAAGGCACAGGCGCTTCCGCCGTCCCTTTTGCATGATGGAGGGCTGCATCTTGGGCTCTATAGTAGCAAGTGGTTGATTTGAAGTGCGCGTAATGCTATGTGATCGAGATACCTAGAAAAAGTGTGTTTCATTCAATGGCAGTACAGTGGTGGTATAATATGTGCGGCACCTTTTACCCATTTTGGCCCACTCCAACCCTGGAAACGCATGCTGAACTATCTAAAGGCTTGTATCGTACTATCCTTTGATTGTTCTGTAGTGTATTTCAGTAGTGCAGAATACCCTGCAAGTTGCGTCCTCTTTCCGCTAACTGAATATACAACACAGCTCGTGCAACACATGACCATAGCTTGTACACATTGTGATACAAAGTTTATACAATAACCACAGCGCATGGGCATACGCTGGAATTTGGGGGAAATATCGACATGGTGGTGTACTATCAGAGTGGATGGCGACATACTATTGGATGATCATAATCTGACCATAATTATATTGAGATCATTGTTTGTGGACTATGATGTTAACTAATGTGGACTGATGTTAGAATACCATAAACTGTGTTCTAATGTCGACCAGTGTTGGAGTTACTACAGTTTGGTGAACGCAAATCTTTGGAACGTGGGCACTGCCATCGGATAACATAACAGTGATCCACCGTAGATTACTGCTACTGGCTTCTACCATTACCACCACTATGATCATTATTACTGCTTCTGCAGGACCCTCTGCTAATAATACTACTAGGTTCTAGCCCCAAAAAACCCACAACCACCTCTAACTTCTATCGGTGATGTCTAAGGAACCCGGACACTACAATTGGCTATCTCTGAACCTGTCCGACTTCTGTCCTCGGCCAGGTCTTAGTATACCCAATTAGATCGTTCCATTCAATGTTTTGTTCCATTTGCCCGTCTCTATTAACTAGGTCTGTCATGATTAATCGAGAAGTCGACTAATCGGTGGAAATTTCCATAATCGACTACAGTTTTAAAGTCAACGGTTTCGGGATTTTATGAATCCATTACTGATGAATTAGTAGTTATTACTCTCCTCCCCATAGGACTCGTAAGAAGTGTCAGAGGCTGTATAATATCAATATACATTGTAATTGATATGGAAAAAAAGTATAAGGAAACAACACATGCCACCAGATCTGGCATTCTACAAAGTACAAATAATTGCCCTTCTCAGGAGTGCAACGACCTTCTTAAATTTCAATGCAGCTATTATTAGACTCTTGGCCACCTCAGGTCCAAACTGAGCCTAGGCTCATGTTTGGGCCTGAGGTGGTCAGGAGTCTGAATTTTTATCAGAGAGCAGTTGGCCTACATGCATAAAGAATAGCCGGTCTGAGGAAGTACAGTTAAAACTAGAACTCCTGTCATGAACTGTGCGCTTATCTAGGCTTAATTGCGCGTAGGAATTGCGCGCTATTGCCATATCGAATGGCATCCAAGGCACGGTAGGTTCTCCTGGTTAATCATAGCAAACAAAGTCAATGTTTCTGCCAATGGACCTCCGGGTCACCCGGCGGTCCATTGGCTGAAACAGTGCTTGTGCACAGGCTATATATACAAAATTTGATAGCCTATTGATGGTCATAACGCGTAGATTAACGCGCAGATTGACGTGCTATTTATGCGTATTTCATGACTCGATTTAACTGTAATGACCAAAAATATTGTTTTCTATATAGTTGATTCTAGAGATCACAGAGTACGATTGAGTCGACTTTAATCGATTATTATTATTATTATTATTATTATTATTATTATTATTATTATTATTATTATTATTATTATTATTATTCTAAAGTCGATCGTGAAATTTCATAATCGTGCCAGCCGTATCCATAACTGAGATATTTGTCATTCATAACTAGGGGAACCCTGAAGGTCGTTAGTGAAATTACTCGAAAGGGTGATTCTTTCCCAGAAACAATGTCACCGACGGGACGCCTTTACTAGAAAGTGAGACTGCTGGAACAAGCAGATGCCTTTACCAGAAAGGGTGAGTGACAGAATGACAAAACCCCTTTACTGGAAACAGTGACTGCACGAACGACAAGACCCCTTCAGTACAAATGGTGACTGCTCGAACGACGAATCGCCTTTACTAGAAAGGGCGACAGCTCGAACGACGTGACGCCGTTCAAAAACTAGTCACCCATTCGAGTAAAGGCATTTTCGTCGGTGGCATTGTTTCTAGACAACACCAAAAATCGTACGCAAATCTCCGAACATGCAACTATTATGATAATACGTTTATCAAGCAATCAACTAATGTGATATATTTTTATTTCGTCGAATTCGTAACTGACCATCAGGAGCTCGATGACTCATTGGTTAGAGCATTGTACTTGGTCGATCCTGACCAGTGTAATCTACGTAGGGTCCATGGGCAAAACCCTTCATCTCGATATCTCCGTACACGGTGACGCTGTGTACTGAAGGGTTGGACGGTACACTTGCCTTCTGCCGAAGCTAACCTGCTCGTGTCGGTTTAGTAGGCTGGAGAGTTCGACTGTTACTCGACGCTGCTTGGCCAGTATCTCCAGGTACTCCGAGTTCTTCCACGCGTAAATTTTCACCGACACAATATACCCTGGTTGGTTAAAGTGTTATTAAAATTTCCAATGAAAAATCAAAAGACATACATCATTTTAAAAGTAGCCCTTCAGGGGAAATTGGATAAGTCCATGCGTCGAACAGGGTGTAATCAAGTTCTCAATCCAGCCTGTTGAAAGTGATATTAAACAGACAGACATCAAAGGGGAGCTAATTCGAGATCGGACTGAACACACCACTTGCGACAATCTTCACGTTTATATCATATAGAATACATATCAATTGAATAAAAATCATATATCATATCGAATGCACATCCGTTGTGGAGTGAACAGCCCTGGAAATAACCCGCGAGTGATCATTTAGGTTACGTGGAGGTCACACCAGTTGTAAATTACGCGAACGAACTCCAGGTTACGACAAACCGCATGACTTTATTAAATTACTAATCCTGCGTGTTTTGCCAGAAAGACCTGACAGTCTTTCGGTACTCTTTCAACTCAATTTATTTATTTATTGGGATTTAACGACATTTTCGACAGCCAGGGTCACCTCGCGTCGGATAGTTTTACAGGTGGAGGAAGCCGGAACACCCGGAGAGAACCACCAAGCTACGGTGAGCAAATGCCAAACTCCCAACATACTAACTTCATGCAAGCAGGGTTAGCATTGATTGAAGACAAGTGCGCCATCGACGTGCATTACGCCTTAGTACACAGCGCCACCATTCCCCCACTTGGGCAATCGGGATTAGTGCCTTGCCCAATGGCACAACGTAGTTACACCTGGCGAGGCTCGAACTGTCGACCTTTCGGTTTGAAGTCCAATTCCGTAACCACTGTTATACTGCGGTCCCACCCTTGTTGGTGAAAGTTTCGTTAAAACTCCCAATAAACAAAAGTTATAAATCATTTTATAAGGGAAATTGGGAAAGTCCATGCGTCGACATTAAACAAACAGACGTTAACAGGGAGCCAATACGAAATCAGTCTGAACACACCACTCGCGACAATCTTTACGTTTTATCATATAAAATGCATATCAACTGAATAAAGATCATGTATCATATGGAATTATTTATTGGTGTTTAAGGTGACCGTGACAGTTTTAAGTGCGGAGGAAGCCGGAGTACCCGGAGAGAACCACCGAGCAACGACGAGCAACTGTCACCTCCTCAAAATTCTAACTCTGTTCAAGCTCCGGTCAAGCAGGGTTACAGCGGTTGAAGACATGTGCACCATCGACGTGCAGTACGCCTTAGTACACGGCGCCATCGTGCCCCCACGTAGGCAACCGAGATAAAATGCCTTGCCCAAGGACACAACGCGGGTCGTCACGGACGGGGATCGAACACGAGGCCTCTAGCATAGAAGTCCAACAGTCTACCACTGAGCCACCGAGCTCCCATCATATAGAATGCACACCAGTTGTGGAATGAACATGCCTGGAAATAACCCGCCAATGATTGTTTAGGTTACACGGGGCTTACGCCAGTTGTAAAATACGCGAACGAACTGCAGGTTACAGTTACTAATCTTGCAGATTTTCCAGAAAGACCTGATAGTCTTTCGGTACTATCTCAGCTCTATTTATTTATTTATTTATTTATTTATTTATTTATTTATTTATTTATTTATTTATTAGGATTTAACGACACTTTTGACTGACAGAGTCAGCTCGTGTCGGACAATTTTACAGGAGGAGGAAGCCGGAGTACATGGAGAAAACCGCCGAGCAAAGGTGACCAACTGCCAGACTCCCCAACGTACTAACTCCACGCAAGCAGGGTTAGCGCATTGGTTGAAGACAAGTGCACCAGCGACGTGCAGTACTCCTCAGTACACAGCGCCACCGTGCCCCAAGTGGTCAATCGGGATTACGTGCCTTGCCCAAGGACACAACGCAGTTACCCCTGGCGGGGATCGAACCGTGGACCTTTCGGTTTGAAGTGCAGTTCCGTAAGCACTGAGCCACAGCGTTCCCATCTCAACTCAAAGGTTGAGTATTGCATCTACATATGAATAGAATGATGACATGCTGTTTCCATCTTAAAATAGTTTTCGCCAAAATAAATAGCAACAACTAACGCACAATCTCGCTATGGCGAGATCGCGCGTTAGTTGTTGCTATTTATTTTGTCGGCAATCCCGTTAAGACGTACAACAGCATGACTGGCTGAGCAAAAACAGAGAAGAGAAGCATCACAGAACTTTTTCCTATGGGTTACCACAACGCGATATAGCCAACCTGTTCCGGTATAAGGTTTTTCTTTTCAGGTCTCGATAAATATGTATTGTGGCCACTATTTGCGCGTACAACTTGTATCAAAGTCGAGACCATGTGACTAAGAATATAGCGCAAGGACAAAAGGACGGAAAGCTGTGGCAAGAGTGATGCTTTGACGCTGGTTCATGTACAGTCAATGGTGATAATTAATTTATCGTATCACATCTTCGCTTAATAAGAAGGAAAAGCAGTATAAGATGAACTAGTTTTTAAAATAATTAATAAAGTAACCCTTTGAACTCTGGTGGTATCTTCCATATTAATTCAATGACAGCAACTGGAAGAGTCCGTGTTCATTATTTAGGGGTAGATCAATTAATATTTTCAACGTGCAGCCTTAGGGCTGCACGTTGAAAATATTGATTGGTCTACTACACACATGCACTCAGCATCCATCCTATTTAATGAAATTATGACGTATCATGTTCCAAGCCGGAAGAACCACCGCTAGGGTTCAAAGGGTTAAGAGGTAGTGAAGGAATGTGACGTACTGTTTTAGTAGAATTCATTCAAAATTGGTCATTCACTTTTGCTGTTACCGGGAATGACTTTGTTTGGGATACTTCAGTGCTGGCATTATTGTTTGAACTATATATTAAAAAAGTAGGGGATATCCAAACTGATGTTGATATTTTCGGAAAATGGTATTGGATACGCTTGATTGGACACATAAATATGTTACCATGTTTAATGTGGATCATGAATGTCACCGACCCACGAAAACATCGTGCAGGTTTTTCGCACCAGCGCCGCGTTAATGTCTATGGGGTACTTTTGAAATTTTCATTTGCACTGGACGGGCTTTTTCGAAGGTCTCATCGTTCTTTTCTTGGTCGTTCATCAATAGTTTCTGGTCGAAATGTAACTTTTGAGATATGGAAGACTGACACGTGACGAACATATTTGTACATAAACGGTAAATGTGTCTAAACAATCACCACAGGAGAAGTAAACACTCCCCTGGCTCTTTAATTTATTGCTCATGTGTGCACTCATCTGAGGTCAATCTTGGGCTTTAAAAGTGGACCACCCCCTTCCTGGGGATGTCAAACATCATTAGGCTCTTTTGGATATTTCTTTTAAAGTCTTCCTAACTTTATCATTAGAATTTCAAACATTACGATGACAGTCTATACATGTGAAAATCAGTTTCTCTTTTGCGCCCCCCCCCCCCCCCCAGACGTCATTTGACCCTCCAAAAACTCAAGAGATACATGGCTGCGACATTAGGCGTATCAAAGAGACAGGCTGCTGTGGAACTAGAGGCGAGCCAAAGTGTGATCTCTTGTGCCTAGAATCAGTCCAAGCCTCCCGGTAGAGTTTTGAAGAAACATGGCTCAGAACGACAACACCTCATTTAGACATTTACACTTTTACCACAGCATGTACGTACTGCACCATCGATGCTGCAACTCCGCAAAGCAACTCCCATAAAACAACTCGAGCCACTAATGCTAGACTATAGTACAGCCGCCGCGGACTGGTCACTTTCTACGGGTGGGCAATATTTCCACAGACGCAATAATATTAGATTCCAAACACTAATTACAGGAATAATCAGCAAACAGTTAATTAATGATGCACCGGGTACAACTTGGTGCTTCATTAACTAAAATTTTGCTGATGATGATTTTTATTACCTGGTAAATGCATGCATGGACATCACTGCCCATGTGTGGGTTACGACAAATCCATGTCGACTGTACTGAATGAGCAAGAAAACCCAAAGTTCGTATTCTGCAAGGAGGACATAGGCAATGCAGCGTTGGGTTGTGCAGAGATCTCTAAACTGGACAAAGACTCATTAATCAAACGTCTGTTTGCATATGTGACCAGATTCGGTCTAGACTTTCTGGATAGATGCATCAGAATATGGAGAGGGGCAACCAATAAGTTGGCTGATAAGAATGTGGAAGAGAATGGCCGATGCGACTGTGGCTCAGTAATGTTGTAGGGCGGTATCAGTGTGTATGACAGCATAGACTCCTGTCTCATCCAGAATGAGAATATTTGAATGCAAAATGGTATAGAATTGAGGTTTTGGAAACTTTTGGGCGACCGTACGTTAGGTCAGTAAGCGCAGACTTCATACTAAAATTTGATAATGCAAGGGCCAATTAAATTCGACTGGTGACATTTTAAGTTGTGAGAAAAAGAACTGAGTTGATGCATGCTCATCCGACTTCAACGCCATGGAGAATGTATGGGACTACAGGAGAGCTCCTTCCATCCACTCAATGCCCTCCGAGAATTCCAATAACATTCCGAAATTGGTCCAAGAATTACGAAACGCAGTCACAAAAATGTTGAATGCCAGGTGGGAGCACACCGCATACTAATACTGCTTTTCTTGACATAAATACGTTATTTTGGATAAAACTGGGTTCTACTATTAGCGCTTTAAAATCCACAGAAGGTGGGGGGGGGGGGGGGGGGGGGGGGGGCGGGTGATCGGCTTTCAGCTTCCTTAACTTCACCATGTTTGATAGCACACGGGTAATAACAAACGAAAAAGTTAGGAGAAAATATATCTGAACTGTGGAGAGTGATCACAACTCCCATCTATTTACCTTTTTATGTCGAGGAGCAGGGGTGACCCTTAGCAAATTGCGAGCAACATAGTTGGTAGCCCAGTGCACACATGCAGCTACGCGATAGTAGATAATGATAGACAACAGTGACGAGCTGCACGAACCCTGCTCACCGCCCTCATTCCCAGAACAGATGCTAGCATGGCTGCTGGTTGCTGTTCGTGTTTTTTTTACCAGCTGTAAAGCACCATGTGTGGATTTAAGGTTATAAAATAATAATAATAATTTGGAGTAGCACATATCTTGGTGTACCATTTAACTTTCATTTTGGGACATAGGGTAATATTTGTCTCATTAAAACTGAGAAACGAGAAATGGTTCGAGTTTAACGAGAAAACACCAACTTATGACGCGAAAAGATCTTTTGTTTTCACGAGATATTTTCTCGTTTTTGCGGCATGTTTTCTGATTATAACTAAATGCTAAGTCATTACAACGTTTCTTTCGCTACAATGAGAAACGGGCCTCGTTATAACAGGATGTTTTCTTGTTCTTACAAGAAAGCATCTCGTAATAATGGAAATAAAAAAGCCCTTTGTACCAAATCACCAGCAATGTACTTCGAGAGGGTTTGTGAACGATTTATCTCTGTTCGATTCTTGTGTATATTTTCTCGATTGTTAACGTATCCAAGCACGTATTTGTTGTTGAAACCCACCCGGTACAGACTTGTATTATATGACTATGTAATTTAACCGCTAAATATCACTACTGTTTGACGATCCTTTCCTGGTCCCCGGAAAATCCACAGTGTGGAATCCGATTTCGTATCACTATAATATGACGGACTATTCATGGGTGCGTTCGAATTCGCATAAATAGCTGTTCCGGTCGCAGAGAGTACTTTACTCTGAGCTGGAATTGGTGCGCTCGGACGGCGGTCCGGGTTTTTTTTATCGTATTCATGATATGTTTTTATCGTATTCATGCGCATCGGGGTTTCCCCGGATGTGTGAACCTGTTACAAAAATAAGTGTAAACAAAAATAGTTCTTTTTCACTTCAAACCAATTTACCAAAAAAGGTTGGGGAAATTGTTTAATGCTAGCGTTGGCATGAGATGTTGAACTATAAGTCATATAATAAACCTTTTATCGCTACAGTGAAGTGATCTGGGTCGCCGCATCACGTCTCGTTCAGGAGTTCAGATCGCCGATCAAATTCGCTGCCTGCGGAAGTTCGTTCGATCCCGCGATCTCACCTCCTCAACTCGACGAGATACGACGTCCAAGATCACTTCACTGTAGCGATAATATATATGTATCAGGGTCCCGTACAGACCACGATGTTTTCGAGGAATTAGGGATTCAATAAATACTTATTTTGTGACAAAAAGTGATCAATGAATTATATATCTATTATGTTCAATATAAAGTTTCAAAAAGCGTGATGCATTTTATTGTAAATCTTACCTCGAGGACATTTTGCGGAGATACATATTTTGTGCGTTACGGGTTTCGTCCCAGGACAGAGTTCGTCGTCGTCTTCCGCTGTTTGTGGATCACCACATGTAACTTTCCGTATGTTTACTCCGGCGCCACATGTCTTAGAACACTGAAAGAGAACATTTTCAAAGATACATTGTAGATATATGTTTTTATCATATGACTCGTCCATTTTGTTCACTTTAAGACATTTGATATTTTGTTTTCATATTAATCAATGATAAATAAAGCCTTTCGTCAATTTCATTGGTCAATTTCAAAACTAGATAATTTGCTTGGCTGAACAAAATACAACTGGGTCACATTTGCATAATTTCAGTACGGAGAATTTACGTTATCTGTCCTATTTAGGGTGGGTTATATTGTATTAATCTTTTACCTACAAGAAAAATGCCATTCATTTTTTTTTATATTTTCACTTTTTGCTTCCAAAACATATGTTATGACCCCTCATTGGAACGAGCTCGTTGAGCTCGTTCCAATGAGGGGTCATAACCTATGTTTTGGAAGCAAACAATGAAAAGTTTTAGTTATACGAGGATATTTTTCCCAAGTGCCGTCTGCAACTCAAGTTATGTGATGGGTTAAAAAGTCATAATAAGTGGCTAATTTGTGCGTGTGTGTGTCATATGATAAATAGAATATGAAATGAGTGTTTTTCTCATATAATATTTATGAAACTCGTCCGAATTTTCCGTTTGGGCTCGCCAGAGGCTCGCCAAAACGGAAAATTCTTAGACTCGTTTCATAAATATTATATGAGAAAAACACTCATTCCATATCAGCTATTTATGAATATGAACACAACTATTTCTTTTCGGTTTTGTCTTAGATCTTCCTTCCGCGAAGGGAAAAGGGACTATAACCATCAGAGTCACATCCAAGATGCGACAGAAGGGACAGCTCCCCAGAGCATCAAAAAAGAGGGCCACTACAGAGAGGGGTTCTACGAACAGGAAAGGCGTTTATAAATTACATTAGGTCGCCTGACTGGGTTTAAGAAGTAAAGAGGCAATGAAGTTTATGTGGTGTCAGGACTCTGGGGTGTACAAATGATTGATCTACTCTGTCTCTTTTCACAAACCTCACAAGCTATATTGCAAACCACTCACCTCCCTGAATAAGAAGCAAGGGTGTAGTCGGGGAGGTAACAAGGGTGGGGTAGTGTAACCCCTCTCCCAAATTAATTTAAAAAGCTCCACTCATTGTAAACATTAGTTCAAACTTGGGGCCCAGTAGTCGTAAGATGCTTTTTTGGTGAGGTATGTCCAGCTTTACACCCATGGGAAATTTCGAAACATATCCTGGAGAGGGCTACAAAATCACCGCCGATCCATCTCATTCTCTCACCAGCTTTTGCCTATGGCAGTCGCTTGTGACATTTCGGTCATCGAGGGTCCATAAAAATCAAAATATTACACACCCTGAAAAATCCTGACAACAGTACTACCCGGTGCTTCATTAATTAAAATATTGCTGAGGGTGATGTTTTTTACTTGGTAAACGACACCACTGCCCACGCGTGGAATATGACCAGTCCACGGCGACTGTACTGTAATCCCCATGAAAAGCCAATGTTTTGCACGATACATACAGATTATCATGATAATGTACATGTCCTGTGATTTGTATCAGATTCGAGGTGGTGTTCAGAATGGGATCACAACGAGCCGGCTTTGTCTGCGAGTTGTGATCCCATTTTTGGACACCACCGAGAATCTGATACAAATCACAGGACATGCACATTATCATGATAATTCATTTATCTAACAATTCTGTCACATAAACAGATTAAATCCTAACCCTTTACCCAACGTAACGGCCAAACCCGGCCAATGCTATTCTCAAAAAATCACCAATTAATTTCCATTATTTTTTCATTTTTTGTCTCAAAAACATAGATTATGACCCCTCGTTGGAACGAGCTCGTCGAGCTCGTTCCAATGAGTGGTCATAACCCATGTTTTTGAGACAAAAAATGAAAACAAAATTAGTTTTTCAAGAATTTTTTTTGCAAGTGTCGTCTGCTTTTCATGTTAGGTAAAGGGTTAAATTATTTTTAAACTTTTTTGGGACATAATGTTCGGTCGATCACTGAAACGCACATAGAATGTATCCGTGCACCTGTTATGATAGCCCGTAGCGCTACCGGAAACGACTCGTCTATATGATACGGAATCAGAATTAGTCGTCCATATGATACGGAATAGGAACACATTATGTGATACATACCGCTTCTCGCGGTTTTCAGGCCAAAATCTATATGATTGTTAGATAAAATGTTGGTTTCAAGCTTCTGTGTTTCTGGCCAGAACTACTTAACCCTTAAGCCCCCATATAGCCCCAAACCGCCACTTTTATATTGCATTGAAGCAGGTACTCCCTTGTGTAATCTTTTTTATTACTCTTGTGTGTAGACTGAATTTTCCCTGGCAGTGGTTCTACATCACTGCTGGCTGCCTGTATAGGCAGCCAGCAGTGATGTAGAACCACTGCCAAGTCATCAATAACTATGTAAGCAGAAAAAGGCCATAAATACTTTAAAATTAATCTGAGGACTTAAGGGTTAATATTATTAATAACGTTACCTTTGACCATTCACCTGCTTCCCATTCCTGAAAACATGGTTTTCTATTGCAGGGTCTTGTTTCGTTTGGGTAAGGTAGGTGGTCACATCGTTCCACTGGCACATCGTATATCACGTCATCGGATGTCTCGCGTTCACAGCTGAACTCCTCCGCCTGAACTCCGTTATCTCCACAGGTGGCAGAACATGGCGAAAATTTGTTACTCATCACGTATCTGAAACTGTGAACAAAAACAAAGGGATAATCCACTTCTACCGAAACTGAAAGCAGAGATCTTTTGAGGTAATACAGCGAATGCTGCAATATTTATCTTAAAATAACGCAAACGTATTCATTGTCAGAATTAGAGTCCATACACTCTCAATGGAATGGTCTGAAAGAGCTCGTTCCGATGAAGGCCGTAAACGATAGTCTGGAAGTGAAAACTGAAGTGTTTAACATACTATCAATAGATATTTTTGTGTACAACTTTGGTAAATTATGCCGATTGCTATGTAACGCATTACCATGGTGTTCTTTGTTGCCCATAAAACTCATTAACGGGGTGGTGGTGCTTGGGAGAGACCGAGACTCGCAGTTCCCTGCTCGGACCACATAACTCATCCTCCTACGCAGCTACAATGCTCGTGTGTGTTGTCAGCATTTCACTGGTAAAAATTACGGTTAAAATAATGGTGAAACGACTGGTAATCAGTTTATTTATTTATTTATTTATTTATTTATTTATTTATTTATTTATTTATTGTATTTTATTTTTTTATTTTTTGTTTTATTTTTGTTTATTTTGTTCGATCTTTTCTCTTCCTTACTCTAGAAAGTTATTTAGTTGCCACGAGGAGTGGACCAATTAATATCTTTAACTTGCGGCAGTATGGCAACCCAACGTAACAGCCAAAACCGGCCAGCGCTATTCTTAAAAATCTCCAATTACTTTTCATTATTTTTTTCATTTTTTGTCTCAAAAACATAGGTTATGACCCATGGTTGGAACGAGCTCGTCGAGCTCGTTCCAATGAGGGGTCATAACCTATGTTTTTGAGACAAAAAATGAAAAACCTTAGTTATTCAAGAATTTTTTTTTTTGGAAGTGTCGTCTGCTTTTCATATTATGTAAAGGGTTAAAGATATTAATTATTCTACCTAAACTAAAAAAAACCGACTCATCAAAACAGGACATTATCTGGGAATACGGTGCATATATTGTTGTGTCTATAATAGGTGATAGTTCGGCGCTGGGGAGCTTGGACTTCCGTTCGTTAAACATCTGTTCATACCGTTCAGTGGCGGAACCAGGATTCTAGTTCAGGAGGTGCCACATTTCAATCAGGGATGATGATTCAAATCATCATACGACGTACAAGTTGTGCAGACACCGCACACAATCTGTTTAAATCTATACATGTCTAAGATCAGAGTGATCTCCCCTTTGTTTATTCAACTTGCAAGGCGGCGGCAGGCGATTGTCGCTTTATGTTGAATGAGTAAGAATTATGTCATTCATTAACGATTGCAGTTGCTAATGGAATATGTGGGGGCGCGGTGACTCAGTAGGTAGAGGTGCAGGCTACAAGCCGAGGGGACCGCGTTGTGACCTTCGGCAAGACACATCATCCCCCCCCCCCCTTGCCCACGAGGGGCATGGTGGCGTTGTGTACTGGGACGTACTGCACGTCGATGGTACACTTGTCTTTCAACAATGTTAACCCTGCTTGTGGCGTGTTAGTATGTTGGGAGCCTGACAGTTTTTCGCCGCTGCTCGGTGGTTCTCTCTCTCCGGGTACTCCGGCTTCCTCCACCCGTAAATCTGTCCGACACGAGGTGACCCAGGCTGTCGAAAGTGTCGTTAAACCCCAATAAATAAATAAATAAATATGTAGGAAAAAGACGCGGTTTATGCTTAGACGCAGCAGCAGTCCAAAATGGCAATACGAAGAAGCAACAGATGACGAATTCAGATATAATGCATGATAATTTCCATTGCTAACCTAAAAGAATTAAATGCGTAGTTCCTAGTATAGGCTTTTTCTTTCGGAAGCTTTTCTCACAATATCAGAACTACGAGCACGGAAAGACAACACTCGGTGAAAATTACACAATGTTTAAACTGATTGACTTTACTATTATAACCAAATATTTGGAGGGGGGGATTTGTAGTTCTCAAAGGTCCTTTCGGTGGTAGGATTCGTACCCTCCTGTTCAGAGCTGGGAGAATTTTAGAAGAATTTCATGACCTTGGCAAACATTTGTTCAACCCCTTCTCGTACTTGTATACAGTGCAGCGACCATGAAGCGACCAGAAAACGTCGCCCGGATCGTGACTGATCAAAATTCTCTGCCGTTTTCCTTCCCAGAACACTACATAACTTTACCTGTCGAAAAAGAAATGCATACCTGTCCTATATCGTCATGAAAATTGACTTTCGCTAAGGTATCTCCTTTGGAATTAATAGACGAGCGGGTAAGGTCAATTACGAAGCAGGTATTTGCTGAGAAAAACCTATGGCATCAGAAGTAAATAAAGCCAGGTTTCCGTTTGTAGCTTTTAAGAAACGAAAACAACAGGCAGCTGTGGGAGCTGCCTGTTGTTTTCGTTTGTTAAAAGTTACAAAAGGAAACTTGTTTTTTTATTGCAAGCTAATTAGAAGCAACCACTTCTAAATAATCCGTCATTAAGAATAACTATTAGCATTACATCTACCAACACTAAATAAGTGTCCACTTTGGTACTTTGGCCTTTTTTACAGTAATTTGCAAGTTTTTATGCTTCCCGGGAAAAGAATTCAGCAAATCTCACCTCGCATACTTTTATATTAATAGAAAGGGCAGTGTTTGTATTACATGACACGCTGTGCGCACTGTTGATATAATGAACAGAAAAAAGTTCCAGAACTTCAAACGATGGTCAAAACCCCGTTTTCTTATCTTTAAATGAGTTTGAACAGTGAATAATAGTCAACCATTCAAATTGAATGGGGGAAAATGTAAAAAAGGCAGCTTCTGCATTTTTATACTACTCTGCATGAAAAAGCCCGACGTTTCTCAAATGATGCGCACATCGATGATACAAATTCACCAACATTTCGAAATTTCTATTTTTATTACCCTTAGGGTTAAATTTACAGGCACCTTTTGGAACTTAACCCTTTACCCAAACCAGAGGATATCAAAATTTATTAATTTAAATATCATTTTTTAATTTTTTTTCGAAAAATTTCAGCAAAACCATATCACGTGACCCCTCGTTGGAACGAGCTCGACGAGCTCGTTCCAAAGAGGGGTCACATGATATGGTTTTGTTGAAATGTTTCGAAAAATAATATTTTGTCAACTGCTGAATCTGCATATTACGCGGGCGGATGCGGGCGATTCGTTGAGTAAAGGGTTAAGGGGAGCTAACATTCCCGTAAATCTCTTCCAATGATGAAAATTATCAGTTATGCGAAAACATTGAATCCCAGATACAGTTATTGTTTGTTTGTCTGATTCGTTCTTATTTTCGCAGAATCTTCTGTGTGAAATCTCGATCCACTGATTTTAGTGTGTCACGACCAGATCGCAGTCTGGTCGAAAAAGAGACCACTTTCGCTATAACGGTAATGTACATACATACCAGTTAACAATTCGTATACATGTATTCGAACCTTTATTCCGCAGCTTTATGATTTACATACCAACTATACATAAATTGCACAGTGTAAAAGTGCACACTTTGATCCAAAATGATCCAAACAATAGGTTCATGGGTAGCTTCGAAGTTCTATTCGATTTGGAATCGCCCGCGTGAATCGATTCCTCTCGATTCAAGTCTCGCAGATTCGGAAATTCTAGAATTGTGGGGATGCTCTAAAAATATTACCTAGTGCCTCCTACTCTTGAGTTCTTCCTACCGTGAGACCTTCTGTGCAGGAGATATAATGACGGGAGAAGAGTTTATACACAGAACGATACACGCATGTGAATAGGTTAATCGATATGGCACGAGTGCCAGCGCGGAAGGATAGAACTAGAGGTCGCATGCACAAGTGCCATATCAGTGGTTACTGAATTGGACTTCAAAACGAAAGGTCCAAGGCTCGATCCTCGCCAGGGGTTACTACGTTTTGTCCTTGGGAAGGGTACTTAATCCAGAATGCCCATGTTTGGGCACGATGACGCGTGTAATAAGGCGTACTGCACGACCGTCTTACATAAGTCGCCAGTAACGACACCACTAACAGGAAATTGTTCTTGGAAATAACTATTGTTTATACTAACTAATAACAGGAAATTAGAAAAAAATAAGGCCCTCAAGTTAGATTCTGTGGGAATTTGAGTACTATAAAATATTCATTATCAGTCATATTAATTGACAACACGCTGTTGTTAGAGTTGGGCTCAAAGTACAGCGACAACGGTGTCTTGGTATGTCTGTCGTATTTTGTTTTTCAACCCTTTTATAGTCACGCCCACTTTAGCCATATATGGAGGACCTCTATGTATGCCTGTATGCGAGGAACTTTAATAAAATTTATGACATACTTGAAACTTCATCACCTGATTAATTGTTGGAAAGGGCTCTCTGAGCAATTAATCATATGGTAGGTTTGATCTGCGTGTACCAGAATGTACAAATAATCATTATAAAATAGGTGACAATAGTCGCTTTCGGCAGCGTAAGTGTTAAATAATCCCTTGAGTAACATCACAGACTTATAGTTTACTTTCCTTCCCACCGTACACATTTTTCAACACTTCTGGCTTGTAATTTAATCATACATGGATCAAGTCATTGCGTACGTAGACTCGTCTAGACTTAATTTGATAAAATCCGTTGTTTTTCAAATGTTTCTAAGATTTCTATTCAAATCACGAAAATCGATATCATCATTAGTATTATGTCCAGTACAGTCATTCATTCTATATTCAGTTATCTTATCTTGTTTTTTTTATTACACATCCATTAAACTTTAAACCCTTGTATTCAACGGAATCGCCGTTATGATATAAATGATTCTGTATTCAACGGGGGAAATACAAGCCGGAACTTTTTTTACCGCACCGTTTAGTTACGCTTCGAAAAGTTTCCAAATTTCGTTATACAATCATCGACCGTCTGTCGCATAGTGTGAAAATGAAAACGTCCAAAGCAAAATTAAGTTGGTTCACAAAAAATTAGCTAGAAATGAGATAATATTTTAAAAAAAACCCCAATCATTTCCAACCGGAACTTTAATCCAGTCCCGTGGCCGTCTCGTTTTGTGGATCCCATTATATCTAAATTGATCAACTTTATTTCGGTAAATCTTTGTACATCTTGACATGCTTCGAACTTCTTTTAAAAATGTTTCTCCCAGCTGTTTTGCAAATCTGCACATATTTGTACTTATATTTTTACTAACAGTAATAGCCACCAAATGGTTAGGCGTGAATGGGCACTAGCCCATTCACGCCCAACCATTTGGTGGCTATTACTGTAAGTAAACAGCGATACGAATTTCAACAAACGCTGGTTCTGAAAACTCTTCAACTTTGGGTTTAAACATCGGAATTAAAATTTGTTTATTTAAATGAATTTTAATGCATGGGTTGTGTAATAAACACAGAACGCGATGTGTTTGAATCGGTGGGTGTTTTACATAACTCGTTGGAATGGCGTAATCATACTTCGCTCGAGCCTACGGCTCTAGCGAAATATGGCTACGCCATTCCAACTCGTTATGTAAAACACCCACCGATTCAAACACACATCGCGTTCTGTCTATGTATTTGAAAACAAAGGTAACAATATTGTAATCGCAAAAGCGGTCTCTCAATCGGGTTGCGATAGAAGTGCGATCTGTTCGCGAGGAATCTACACAGTTGGATAGAGATTGCACAAAGAATAGCACAAAGAAAATATTGCAAAATCAAAACTAAATCAGGAAATACAAAACAAGTGTAGTGTTTCTGATGTAATGTTTTTGCGTTTGTTTTCTACAGAACTGTGAGCAGAAAGGTAGACAGAGAATATCGACCAGACAGCGAGGCAGTCCTGACCTGGCCGAAACTTTTTGCCCGATTTTATACTGACACTTCTGTGGCTGGATAAGGTATTCTTTCAAGTTGCAGCAACTTTGTGGCAGTTATCAATAAAATATGTACTTGTGTTTTCGGAAGGACTCATAGATAATTCCAAAGGATAAATTTCCACCACGTATTTTAAAATTATAAAATGAAATCTCAAGTGTTTATTCTGATAGTGATTAGTCAGTAATTAAAGTGTTTTATTGTGCAACGCTGAATATGTTAGTGTCTATGCATAAGCTGATGATCTTGGTTCGTTGATTACCCCTTTGCATAACAGTTACACACTGTTTCACAAATATTGTATGCCCAAAAGGTGGACTTACTGTTTATGATATGATTTATGTTCATCTACCGTTGTTATAACTGGCTGTTTTGTATATGATGTTTGGATTTTTCTGAAACCAGTAGTCTGGTTACCGACTACAATAGAATTGTGACCGGTTAACCCCATTGCGTTCAAATAAACAGACAAACTCCTTCATTGAGCAAATGTTCCCACCGTTATGTTTTACGAGACTTGCATGGACGGTCTGTGCATGTTCTCGTTATTAAAAACATAATATCTGCTGGAACCAATACTATAAAACGTTACAATTGTATTTTCTAGAATTGTATTTTCAAGTTATTACTTTAAATGGTTTAAAATGAACCATTAGCATTTTCAAAGATCTGACAGTTTGTCAGTTGGCAAATTGCCATATCTTTTAAAATGATAAAGATTTATTTTAGTCAGTCATATTAATAAGTAGAAAATACAATTCTATAAATACAATTGTAAAAGTTTTATAGCATTGGCTCCTGATCCTAAATATAATAGTAGACTGTCGGTAGGCAATGTCACGATTCAAGTAAACATGACATCTCCCCATAAGATGGCGTCAAGTCAATCAACGCGATGACTCCTCTCAATCCAAGACGTTTGATGACGTGAAAGCTGTGACTGTAATCACAGTGAAGCTGCTTTCATTTCATCAATTGTTATGAGGTTTGTCTGTCTCGAAAACGAGTAAGACGGTATCCAATTTCTTACTTTTATACTTGATTTTCTTCAATAATAACTAAAATATCTTGTCATTTTAAATGTGAACATCCTCAACGTATTCATTTTTTTGCATGATTACCTATTCTACAATATGTGAAAAGCCTTAGACAAAGATGTTAGCTTTACACACAAACCGTGGTGAATACGCCAGCAATGGAATTTCAGTAGTTAAAATTTACACCTACAGTGGAACTACATTCAAGCTGACCTTTGGTGACGTTGACCTGAATGCAACTTGTCCAAATTTATCGCACATCGCCTCGCGAAGAGTGAAATGAAACTGGCAATTATTTTTTACATTTTTAAATGAGATTACCCGATAAGACACCAAAACTTAACAAACATGTATTGTCTCATGTTAATAAAGCATCCTTAACTCGAAATGGTATGTTATTATGCTATTAAAATGAAAAAAGCCCCGTTTCATTTTCCATTTCGTTTCGGCGATAAAATTGACAGCGGAAGTACCACCTACCGATGCTCGTGTAAACAAAAACAGATTCGCGCATATGTATGTCTGGTACTCAGTAAAATCGAGAAAAAATAATAGCGGCTCTTAATAATCTGACGATCATGGTATAAATAAAATGTACCCAAAGTAACTTGGTGTACCAAATGTTCACCACTCGTGGTGAACATTTGGTACACCAAGCTACTATGGGTATATTCTATATTTATCATATGACCTCTCCGTTTTCTCGGCTTATTACCATTTCATATTTTCACTAAATATTAATAAGTGCTTCATAAGACCTTCTGTTGATTTGATTGCCCAGTTTCAAAAAGAACGCTTTCTGATTGGTTAAATTAACACTATTTCAAAACTGATCTTGACATTCTTGTACTTATGTTAAATTGATTTATGACGCATGACGTTCAAGGTGAAATTCCATTTTTTGCCCTTTTCTATCTAAAAGATGTGTGTTTGGTAACTGTTGTGTTGAATATGAAATTCGTGTTTGGTCAATCGATATTTATGAAACTCGGCTACGAATTTGCCGATTTGCCTTGCCAGAGGCTCGGTAAAACGGACAATTCTTTGACTCGTTTCATAAATATCGAGTGACCAAAACACTCATTCCATATCCTCTATATCACAGACTTCAAAGTATATTCTTTATAAAGTGATCAGCGATTGTGACGCGTCGGAAAATTAAGAATCTCCGAGAAATTTTATTTTGGTTGAGCATTGTTTATTTATAGCAACAACTGTTCTCCCGTAAGATGACGGCCGGTGAGACACTTTCCTGTTTGTGACCAATGAGCGATCCAGCAATCCAGTTGTATAGAGATCATTGATAAAAATGTAAACTTAATTCATACTAACACTTCGTCGTCATCACACTCCGCTCTCTGACATGCAGCAGTGTCATTGCGGGGTGGATCAATGCTGGAACATTCCTCATCATCGACGAATTTGTTGTTGTCTTTATTAAAACAGCCATAAATAATGAACTGATGACCTGAAATAAAAACAGCGACTTGAGATAGACAGTATGTAGAAACACGCGGAGAACGTTGGTACCGATAAGTGAATCAAGGTGTAATATATCGTAGAATCTAGTTTGACCGAAAATCTTGTTTTTTTTCGTCATATGACATTCTGATGACTAACTCGTACCCTGTCGCACAGCCATAGCGACTTCGACTCCAACAATAAAAATATCCAAAGATTTCATACTTTTGGCTTGGGATGGGTCTTTGATGGTATGGATATGTGTTTCCTGTGATTTCAGGCTGGACCGCACCAATCTTCAGGATACTCTGACATGAGCAACGTCGAAATTATATACATTTCGTGGGACAGAGAGGCAGAGAATATGGGTCAATTATCCATCCAACATCACTATGTGTGCTGTGCCTGAATATATCAAGCAGTCAATACCTTTGTTCTATTTGAACACTTTCACCAATAATTTTATGACTAGACCATGGTGTGATTCCAGTAAAACTCAGCCACCCACCTCTTTTATCATTAAAATCAAGTAAAACCGTAAGAGAAGTTTATGAAATTTCATTTACAGATATCAACAACACCAGCCGTTCAATGACTGGGAAGCTCGCCGTCAGAGCTTTACACAACTTCGTGTCAAACATGGTACTATCAGAAAGCAAAGAAAACTATTATTTATCAATGCTGTTGTATAACCTATTTTGATTGATACAGCTTACTAACACCTCAGCATATAAAGCGTCCGATATTTGTTTTAACCCTTTACCCAACGTAACGGCCAAATCCGGCCAGCGCTATTCTCAAAAATCGCCAATTAATGTTCAAAATATTTTCATTTTTTGTCTCAAAAACATAGGTTATGACCCCTCGTTGGAACGAGCTCGTTCCAACGAGGGGTCATAACCCATGTTTTTGAGACAAAAAATGAAAAAAAATAGTTATTCAATAATTTTTTTTGCAAGTGTCGTCTGCTTTTCATGTTAGGTAAAGGGTTAACCCTTCGCAACAAAAAAAATCTGAACGTGGTCAAAGCATAGTCGCTCAAATATTTTATTTTGGCCTCCAAAACATAGTTAATGTTCTCTCATTGCAACGAGTGCAGTGTTTTAGTCGTATTAGGTAAATGCTTAATTATTTGCAGGACGTGCTTTACAGTACGGCCGCCGTGGACTGGTTACTTCCTGCAGGTGGGTAATATTTCCACGGACTCACTAATATTAGATTCCAACAGTAATTTAGGAACAATCATCAAAAATTTAATTAATGAAGCACCGGGTATAACCCGGTGCTTCGTTACTTAAAATTGTGCTGATGATGATTTCTATTACCTGATAAACGCATACGTGGACATCACTGTCCACGCATGGATTACAACCAGTCGACGGTGACTGTACTGAAGGATCTTTCTGCAAAAAGTCATAATGTCAAAACCGGTTACATCTTCATCATCTTGAACTTTTCAAAATATTGTAGACGAGGTCTTCATCCCCCATTATATCGTTATGAAAATCGAACTTGCGGTAAAGTTGTCTCCCTTGAAATTCTTGGACGAACGAGGAAGGTTCAATAAAGAAGCAAGTAATTGTCGAGAAAAACCTAGAAGAAAATAAAGCCATGTTTCCGTTTGTTATTTTTAAGAAACTAAAAGAGAATGATGTGACCGGTCTGTTGTATTTGTTTATTAAAAGTTACCAAAGGGAAGTTGGCTTTTTATAGCAAGCCAGTTAGAAGCTATCACTTCACCGATAATCCGTCAACCCTTACATCGCAAATTCTCTATAACCGATGAGATGATTTCCATATGAACGTCGACAGTCTGGGCCCGTAAACAGTGTTGCAATACATTCCTTAGGGAGATGACAGGGAGACAGCCAATCTGGCTATGTCATCTCCCAGTAGTATACAGCATGTATATGTTAATTGAACGGTGTGATTGTAATCATTGTACTTCCTATATGCTACTGAACGAATAAATAGCTATCTAAAATTTCTATCCGTCATTAAAAATATCTATCAGTATAACACCTACCAACACTAAGTAAGTGTCCACTTTGGTTCTTTGTTTTGCGAATATGTTTTTACAGCAATTTGTAAATCTTTATGCTTCCCAGGAAACAAATTAACAAATCTCACCCACTAGACTTTTCTGTTGATGGAAAGGAGAGTATCTGTATTATATGTTACAATGCGCACATTGTTGATATAACGAACAGCAAAAAAGTTACAGAGTATCAAAAGATGGTGCAAGTGCCGCTTTTCTTATGTTTAAATTGGTTTCACCTGAGAATATTAATCAAACGTTTAAACTGATTGGCAAAAATGTAAAAATCCAGCTTCTGTATTTTTATACAACTCTAATTTAGAAAAAATGTCTGAATGTGAAATGATGCACACATCGATGATACAAATTCGCTAACATTTAAAGTTTAAATTTTAAGTTTCATATGAAATTCCCATACCCTCAGTGTTAAATTTACAGGCAGCTTTAGAAAATTAAGAGGAACCAACTTTCCTGTAAATCACTTCCAATGATGAAAATGTTAGCCATGTTCTTCACATACCAAGAGCAAATCACTTTTGCACACTTTTGGAGTAAGGACCATCAAAATGGAATCGAAATCCTACGTTGAAGAAACCTACGTGTGATCTCCTTTTGACTTGCATGCTAGCAGATGAAGATAGATCCAGAAAATTAACAAGTCTTTCACAATTCGTCTTCTCTTACTTTTGACTTGTTGGTAATAAATAGAGGAACTCTAATTATTCACGATTTCATTTGACATTTCTGTACAGAACTCCCAAAAATCGATCTGAGCCGAGGGTTACCGAGGCTCAGATCGATTTTAGTGAACGAGGTTCAGTAATTTTATGTCAAATCGTGACGAATACCGAGGCTCAGATCGATTTTAGTGAACGAGGTTCAGTAATTTTATGTCAAATCGTGACGAATTTGATATTCTTTTTATCACATAATGTGTAATTTAACAAACATTTTTTTTCAATTTTTGCCTTAAAACCAAACCAGAAAATAAGCAGACTGACATCTGCAGAATAAGGTCCACAGAGGGTGAATTTATTTATCCTCTGTGAACCTCAATCTGAATCAGGGTCTCATAACTTAACAGAAAAAGGTACCCAGAGGATAAATTGGCCCACTGTATAAGATAGCATCATCAAATTCACCCTCTGGGGACCTCATTCTGCAAATGTCAGACTGGTTGTTTCCAGGCCTGCTTAAAACGTAGCTTATGACCACTCACTGGAACGAGCTCGCCGATCATGTTCCAATGGGGGGAGGGGGGTCATAAGCTATGTTTTCCAGACAAAAATGAAAATATTTAGTTATTCGGGAAATATTTACTGCAAATTCGTCTGCTATTTGTATTAGGTAAACAGTAAATGAAATATGAGATAAAATTTATTCAATTCTACTTCCGAAACCAACCCACTCATTATGTTACGACGTCACGTTGACGTTGACGTCATGCCCGTATTAGACGTGTTGTGAACGATATTTTCGTAATGGGATATTTGGTGGTTATTATGTGACAAAAGCTATTCTATGCTCCCATTAAGCCACGTCTTTCAGCTGTTTTTTGCGCTCTCTTTCTTATTTATTCATTTTTGAGTGGAAATGGGTGAAATATTTGAGATTTTTTGTTGCGGTTTTAGATACTGGTGTAAATATAATGTATGAGGGTCGTCGCCAAGGATTTTTTCGGAATTTGAAATTTTTTTCTTATTTCCGCTTTAATGACGGTCCGTTTACGATGCAGGTAATTTCCACTTTTCATGTCTTCGAACCTCCACACTTCCTTTTTTAAAACGTTTTAAAAATTAAGACATCTATATCCTCCTCTTCACCCTTCGAACCCTCATGGTATATTCCACATAAGTTCAGAGCTATCATCTGGTAGAGAATATATTCGTTACTTATGGAAAGACCGATTAATATTTTCAACGTGCAGCCTTGGGGCTGCAGGTTGAAAATCTTGATTGCTCTATCGCACAAGTTCACTGAGCAACTACCTACTTTATGAATTGAGGTTGTATCCCGGCCCTAGAGCCTCAACGCCGCCTTTAAGGTTCAAAGAGTTAATATGGAGGTTCACGAGTAAACCTATCTGGTAGTATTACTGCATACCATTTGTGGTATGCGGTGATGCGTTGCATCGCTGGTTTCTTTTGGAAATTTTACTGTCTCGATGCCACAAGAGATATTGAATAAATTAGTAATATGTCCTACCTGATCCACAAGAAACAGAACACTCGCTCCACTTCACGAATTTCCATTTGTACAACGCCTTGGCTCGGTCAGCTTTCTTCACAACATATTTATAACTGATGCCAATGGTGTACTTATAATTTTTGGGATATATCTAAAAAAGAATATTCTTTGTCACATTGTTATCATAATTAATCAAATACATTATTAACTGGAATATCGAAAAACTCCCTTGAATTAAGTAAACATGACAATTCTTGTGCTCCTCTAACGTTCTTGTATGTGGTCTAAAAGCTAAACTTTCTCTCTTTTTCGTTACCAAATGCATTTTAAAAATAACAATAGCACATGCTGTAGTGTACAACATGCACTAAAGGACCTCGCTTCCTCCCACTTTAGAGAGCTTTCCTCCTCAACTCTGTGGAAGGCGCCGAAGATCTATTACATATCAGGTAGCTTAATGTGAACCGAGCTAGGGCAAATTAGAAAGGTTGCTAAAAGTTTCAATTCACAATGGATGTTCAGTGGGAGACAGACAGCTAAAACGACCAACCATTAACCTAGCATTGCACGTACACAGCAAGAAAACAACAGCAGTCAAGTATCTTCTAAGTAGTTGCTAAAAGTTTCAATTCATAATGGATGTTCAGTGGGAGGCAGACAGCTAAAACGACCAACCATTAACCTAGCATTGCACGTTCACAGCAAGAACACAACAATCAAGTATCTTCTAAGTTAAGGAACACTTTTCCAGCGTAACTGTCATATCCTGCTAGCATTTATCACAATAACTCGCTTTTTAGATTGTATTATCTTTTTATTTGTTGTCTCCAAATGGTGCAGTGACCTGATGTGTCCCGACTGCTGTTGATTGTTGTCTAATCGGTTTTGATATCATGCTAATAATCGATGGGTAACGGTGACTTTAATCGACAAAACATATTCTTCCTCTTAGTGCTGCACGATTATGAAGTTTCATGATCGACTTTGAAGAAGGATAATCGATTGCAGTCGACCTTAACCCTTTACGTAACGAATCGCCCACATCCGTCCGCGTAATATGCAAATTCAGCAGTTGAACAAATATTATTTTTCAAAACCTTTCAACAAAACCATATCATGTGACCTCTCGTTGGAACGAGCTCGTCGAGCTCGTTCCAACGAGGGGTCACATGATATGGTTTTGTTGAAATGTTTTGAAAAATTTAAAAAAAATGATATTTAAAATAATAAAGTTTGATATAGTAATCGTTGGGGCGCGGTGGGTCAGTAGGTAGAGGTGCAGGCTGCAAGCCGAGAGGTCCTCGGTTCGAATCCCACCTGCGGCATCCGCGTTGTGTCCTTGGGCAAGACACTTAACCCCCATTGCCTACGTGGGGGCACGGTGGCGTTGTGTACTAAGGCGTTCTGCACGTCGATGGTGCACGTGTCTTCAACCAGTGCTAACCCTGCTTGTGTGGAGTTAGTATGTTGGGGAGCTGACAGTTGCTCGCCGTTGCTCGGTGGTTCTCTCCGGCTTCCCCCACCCGTAAAACTGTCGTGGTCATGATTAGCCATTGTGCATAAATATGTGACCTTAAACACCAATAAATAAATAAATCGTCTGCGTTGGGTAAAGGGTTAATCGTACTCTGTAATCTCTAGAAACAACTATATAGAAAACAATATTTTTGGTCATTAGTTCCATAGACCGGATATTCTTTAGGCACGCTAGCATGCTGCACACGAACCGCTCTCCGAGAAAAATTCGAACCCCTGGCCACCTGAGGCCTAGACTCAGCTTTGGACCTGAGGTGGTCAAGAGTCTAAAATAGCTGCATTGAGATTTAAGACGGCAATTGCACTCCTTGACGAACTGAGAAGGGCAATTATATGTAGTCCCATACTCTCTAGAACGCCAGACCTCGTGTAATATGTTGTTTCTTTATACTTCTTTCTCATATCAATTACAATGTATTTTGATATTCTACAGCCTCTGACACTTATTACGAGCACGATGGGGATGAAGGTAAAAACTAATATTTCATCAGTAAAGGATTGATAAAAATCCAAATTCGTCGACTTTGAAATTATAGTCCATTATGGGTATTTCTGACGGTTAGTCGCCTTCTTAATTAATCATGACAGGGTCACTTCCTACTGCCATTTTGGACCACCAATTTCATCTTGCAGATGAATGTAATTCAAAAGTTTACGATATCCACTGAATGGCGGTGTTTCATTTAACGTTTACTCGGGGACTGGGCGACAAGGGTGTGTGGGGGGGGGGGGGGGCAAAATTTCCTATAGTTGGAAATTCGGAAGGTATGCCAGTCATGAGTAGTTGGAAATTCCATCTATCTCGATTTTAGAGCTTCTTTGGTGATGCTCATGTCTCATTTACTTCCCAGAATGCCAACTCGGTTCCAAATCGGCACATATTCCAACTGCTACTATTTACAACTACAGTGTTCGCAATATCGAGCTTCAGAAGTATGCATGATGTCAATCGGTACGAGATTTCTATAGTACGTTTACTTATCGCAATAAAAAAAATCCTCGAAATGCACTTCACGAAAATCACATCATGATTGATCCTGAGCATTTGTTTAGCATATATTCAGTTCCCAGAATAATACCAAATAATAACTTGATAATTCTCTCATAAATGTGTTGGCATTTCAGTTACTAGAATCAATTTTATGCCCACTTTCATGGCTTCATTTTCAAAAGTGTTCTCGGTAGTGAATTTCCAACTAGAGGGAGGGACCTAGAGGGGGTTTCCCCCTCCCTGTCCCTCTCTCTAGTTGGAAATTCACCATCCTACACCCCCCAAACCGGAAACCTTTAGCCACGTCCCTGCGTCTACTGTCAAAAGTGCATTCTATTTAGCCCATATCTACAGTGGACGACTGCTGATAATCCCGACTCAATATAGAAAGTACAAGCATAAGAGAAATAAACAAAATTTCAGCTATTAGATCTCCAAGTTCAACCTGGAAGTCCACCCGTTGAATTTGCTTTTGCTTGAAGTCGTTTTCAAATACAAAATTGTGCATTAGATATTATTTCCTTTCCCAGAATTGCCAATTAGCAAAATCGATTGATATAACTTCAAACTCATCTCATATGACTCCGACCTCGGCCAATATTAACCAAGCTACAGTTGTATCTCCTTATGCGTTACTAGGAGCAACCAGTTTATTCATATGGAAATCTTTCACTTTTGGTTTCACTTGCCCAACGTAACGGCCAAAACCGGCCAGTGTTATTCTCAAAAATCGCCATTAATTTTCATTATTTTTTTCTTTTTTTGCTCAAAAACATAGGTTATGACCCCTCGTTGGAACGAGCTCGTCGAGCTCGTTCCAATGAGGGGTCATTACCTCTGTTTTTGAGAAAAAAATGAAAAAAATTAGTTATTCAAGAAGTTTTTTTGCAAGTGTCGTCTGCTTTTTGTGTTAGGTAAACCAGGCATAATGGAGTGACTCGACGCCGACCTTTTTGTATGAGGAATTAAACATGACACTAGGTAAGGATTATGTGGCTGAAGAGAAGAAAGAAAAGCGTTATACTGACAATTAAACGCAAACTAAGATTCAGGGTCGTAAGCGGAGATTCTTCGATGTGGGAGAAGAGATAGTTCAGCTAACCGGGGTGTGTGTGGGGGTGGGGGCGAGACGATCGGATAGCTGAAATAGAAGAGGAAACTTGGGGCTTGGTGAAAAGAATGAGAAGCAATAACACTATAAGTAAACTGTATCGTATCTGAGAATTAGAGGTTATTATTGGGATAGTTTCATATCGGCCGAGATATCAGACCGAGGTAATGTCATATCAGCCTAATGCCGCAGATACCTCGGGCTGATATCTCGGCCCACATGAAACTGTCCAAAATAACAACCTCTAATTATTGCTTGAGCAAAATGTCCACGTCTCTTGTGATTTAGTGGTAATGTGCTCTCAACGCACTGTATTCTGTTAGTAATGACATTCTTTCAGCACATGTTTTGGGTGGATCCAAAGGGATGCAACTGGAGCCCTCTGCCCTCTTTCCTGTATCTCAATTTTTATTTATTTACAAGGGATCGTTAAAATTTCTTCTCCCTTTTTAAAAAAAAAATTTAAGAGTCTATACAAAATGGAGGGAATATTTTGGCTGGAAAACATTGTGGTTACGTGAAAGTAAGCTACTGGATAGGATGGCCTTTCATTTTCCCAACCTTTCCCTTTACATCATGACCCATGAACGCGGCACCCCCCCCCCCCCCCGAAACCATAATCATGGATAAGCCAGTGAATGTGCTGTAACCATCTACAGGGTTTTTTTTTCAGTAGACCACTTTTCCTTCTTTACAAGAAATCCCTATCAGAGTGTGCCTACCCAGACCAGTGGAAATTAGCTGACGTGATTCCACTTTTTAAAAAGGGGACAAATACGACCCCAAAAATTACAGACCTATATCCTTATTATGCTATATTGGGAAAATCATGGAACGAGTTGTTTTTAAAGATATTCATAAATACTTCCTTAATAACAGGTTATTTTATACATTTCAATCTGGATTTTTGCCGAACAATAGTACCGTATTCCAATTAATAGAAGTCTATCACAACCTTTGCAACGCAATAGACAAAAACATGCAAACCTGTGGCGTTTTCTGTGATATTTCCAAGGCTTTTGACAGAGTATGGCATAAAGGATGAATTTTTAAACTAAAGCAGTATGGTGTTTCTGGTCCACTCCTACGATGGTTTCATATTTATCTTACAAACCGAAGGCAAAGGGTGAAAATTAACGGCTGCAAATCGGATTATAAAGATATAGAAGCTGGAGTCCCACAAAGTTCCGTTCTTGGCCCTTTTTTATTTCTCGTGTACATCAACGACATAGCCGACTATATCGAGGGTGTTGTTCGACTGTTCGCTGATGATACTTGTCTGACAGAGTCATCTTCTGATACTCATAGAATTCAGTCTAAAATGAACACCGAACTCCAAAAAATTAACAAATGGGCTGACACGTGGTTGGTCACATTTAATGTAAAAAAAACTAACGTTATACTATTTACACTCAGCAGGGATGTTATATTTCCAAATATTATTTTCAACAGTGAAACATTAGATTTTGTTGCTATCCACAAACATTTGGGGTTAACTATCCAATCTAACTTAAGCTGGGAAGCCCATATTGATGATATCTGTAAAAAAGCTTGTGCAAGACTTTCTCAGTTGAGAAAATTGAAGCACATTTTTAACCGACAGATCCTGGGAAAGATGTATAATGCTTTCGTACTACCAATACTAGAGTACGGTAGTCCTGTTTGGTGCGGTGCTCCGCAACATTTAATGAAGCGCCTTGAGGATATACAATGTGCTGCCGCACGAATCATATCGGGCCTGACACGATCAGTATCACCGATCGCCTCTTGTTAGAAGTTGGGTGGAATAATCTAGAAACAAGAAGACGCGTTCAAAAGATGTGT
The DNA here is from genome assembly GCA_031216915.1 of Pictodentalium vernedei. Taxonomy (NCBI): domain Eukaryota; kingdom Metazoa; phylum Mollusca; class Scaphopoda; order Dentaliida; family Dentaliidae; genus Pictodentalium; species Pictodentalium vernedei. The sequence goes on from CM062297.1 coordinate 775,012,916, forward strand.
ATCTTTTACAAAATCATACACAACGATGCGCCAGATTTTCTCTATGAACCTCTACCACCACGGGTTTGTGACACATCGTCTTATAACCTTCGCAATTCGTCAAATTTCATGCCTTACAGCATGCGAACTGAGCTATTTAAACGATCATTCTCTCCCTCTTGCACGGAAACGTGGAACAATTTATCCCAATCAGTACGAAATTGCTCATCGCTTACTGAATTCAAAAAAACTCATATCGCCCCCCGTATGCAGACCACCTGCATATTTCTCGCATGGTTCTAGAAAACACAATATCATTCACAGTAGAATTAGAACCGGTTGTAGTGATCTGAAAAGTGATAAATTCCTCAATTACATCTCTGAATGTCCATATTGTCCACATTGTATAACTGTTGTTGAGGACGCAGAACATTATTTCCTTGTCTATCCATCTTATTTAAACGCTCGTAACGCTCTTATTGGTAATTTATCAAATCTTAATATTCCTCTGAATTCGGTGGATAATCTACTGTACAGTGATCCGGTGTTAGAAACCAAAACTAACACTTTGATTTTTAAATTTGTGCAACAATTTATTTGTAGCACTGGGAGGTTCGACAACGAGTTTCCCATCTAGTAATTTCAAAAACTTGTTTGTTTCGCCATTGTAACATTTTCTGTATTCATGTTTTGGGAGCGGAGGTTTTTACTAAGTGGAAAGCACTTGTCCTCCTATCCCGTTTTTGCTCAATAGTTATGGCAAATAAAAATATGTTTAAAGTACAGTTTTTTTTTTGCTTTCTGCTGTCATATACTATCGTTGGAGTACCAAAGAAAATAATCTAGCAAGCTTTAAACAACAATCTGTAAATACCATTATTCCCAACTGAGTAGGTGTTGGACCGGCAGCTGCAATAGTTTCTTTCCAAACTTTCTTTTTATATCGGAGTCTCATTCCATCGTGTACAATGTCTGCAACCGTTTCCACTCGTCCGTTTCCATTCAGGAAGAATTCTGATGAGCTCAAAGCTTTCAGTGCTGGAAAATGAAATAAACAGAACATTCTATTAATATTTCATTTTTTGGATTTCTAACATATTTTATTATACGCTAAACGATCGATTATCGAAGAAATTGCGGAAAGGTAAAAATCGTATCCCCCCACTGTGAGGATATAGACATTTTCACTTTCACGGTATCAATGAAAATGGCGGCTTTCAGAGCATCACTTTAAGGTGAATACCAGTCAAATTATCACTGGAAATGATCAATTTATTCTGAAAACGTACAATGAAAAGTACATGTAGTGTTTTTGAGTGGATACCAATCATTTCCAGCAATAACTCAACACGCATTCACCTTGATTTGATACATAAAACCCGCTTGTCCAAAGGTGGTCTGAAAGTCCGTAATATAAGTTTTTTGGTTTGGTACGTCCTTTCAAAGGACGTACCAAACCAAAAACTTATATTACGGACTTACATGCCTTGTTTGGACTAGAAACCCACCAGCTGAATCAGATTGCAATCCGTTCCGAGTATCAATCAAATCACTTCCGCATTTCAGTGATTCAACGCGCTTTTTACATTCATGCGTCAATTCAAGGTTGAAAAAGTGGAATTATCAGATTCTTAAAAAAGCGTATAATAAAAAGAAAATCTAGTGTTTTTGAGAGGATACCGAAAATTATCTCACCTGTGACTGAGCGAAAGGGCCATTTTTGCTCGGCAAGCGCTCGCGAAAAATAAACATTTGTCTCGGACACTCATGAGATAATTTTCGGTATCCACTCAATAACACTAGATATCTTCTTTTATACTATATTTTAGAATGTCTATATGTATGTCTGTCTGTCTGTCCGCTATAGAAATGAATATGGGGCCACCCCGAGTGTCCAAAATGGGTCTACTAGGAGTACTTTTTTATGGCGGAGGTCATCGTCAGGTTTTAAAAAGTGTGTGGGGTGGGGGTGCACCAAAAGTTATGACCAAAATTTTTCTAACGGATATAGGTTTTCAAAGGGGTCTGCTAGGGGTAATTTTCTACCAGGAATCTAATGGTGATGTTTAAAAAAATATCGGGTGGGGGTGGGGGTGTAGAGGGGCACCAACAGTTATAACCAAAATTTTTCTCACCGATATAGGTCTTCAAAGGGGTCTACTAGGGGTAATTTTAATACTCTCCTCAGCCCGAGCAATGCCGGGTAACCCTGCTAGTCCTCTATATATCAAGGTCATCCCCTGAAATATCAATCACAATAAAGGCTTTGGCTCTTGGACTACAGTCCCATCCAAATGAATAATTTAACATGTGTATTAGTACCAAAAAGGGGAAGAAGAAACCTTCGTGTGCATTTCCATATTCAATTCTGGGCTATATATGGACGTTTCGTCCAGATATACACTCTAAAATCTGTTGGGTTAAAAATCAACTCAAATCTTCTGGGTTGAGTGAATATGAACCCAATCGGGTTCATATTCATTCAAGCCAGTAGATTTGGGTTATTTTTTAATCTAACTGATTTTGGAGTGTAGCAGCATTGTATTTGGAAATGCACACGAAGTTTTTTCTTCCCCTTTTTTGTATTAAGTGAGTTGTGATTATTTGAACATGCCACGGATACGATTATTTAATCTAAAGATTTCTGACATGAACTTCAGAATTAACCCGGCGCTGATATGATACGAAACGGTAACAGAAATTATCTGGCCAATTCCAATATAAATGACCAACATTATTTTTCAAAAGATTATTCATAGCCTGGATAAGACAAATGTTGTTTCTATAAATAAGTTAATTTTACACAGAGGATCCCAGCATTGTGGTATGGATCCAGGAATATCTGTCTTGTATCCCGAGATAAAGGGGACATCCTTGATTGACAAGGAGAGTGACTGATTCTGTTTGGAAGTGATCCTTCTTCATCAACAATTGTTTTATGGCCTTCTAGTGTGTGATGTAATTTGTTGGGACCGATAATAACACCAGACGGCAGAGTGTCGGGGTAATTTTCTCGCACCGTTATTTAAACCCGATATTTTAGTATGCAGCATAATCTTTTTCTCATCAATTAACAATTTACTCTCGATGGCCTAGGTTGTGGTGTATAGATGTTTGGGTTTTTTTGTTTGTTTGTTTGTTTCTTCGGTTGTTTGGTTGTTTTAATGACACTTCAACAGCCAGGGTCACATCTTAGTGGGCAGATGTATGGGTAGAGAAAGGTGGAGTACCCAGGGAGAACCAATGAGCAGCAGCGAGCAACTGTCTGCAACGAACGAATCCGCCACAAGCAAGGTTTGCAGCTGTTGGAGGCAAGTGCACCATTGAGGAGTAGTGCGACTTAGTACACAGCGCCACCGTGTCCCCACATGGGCAGTTAGGACTAAATATCTTGCCCAAGGACTCAATACAGTTACCGCTTGTCGGGATCGAAGCGTCGACCTTTCGGATTATGTCCAATGCTCTAACCACCGAGTCACTTTGTATTATGTCGCCACTGATATATTATGAATCTATGGTCGTGTCTGGGATGTATATTTTCTTATTTCCAAATGAAACAAAACACTGCATTTTGATTGGCTGAGAGGTACGATGTACAGTGGCTTTTTTTTACACCGTGGTTAACCACGGTGTAAAAATAAGAATATTAATTAGCAGGCTACATGGGTAAAAATACAGTACCCATTTTTAATTGTTAATTCGTACCTTCTGCTCGGTTATGTTAGAACAAAAATAAAAATACAGGAAATTAATATTTATGTGCAATAAAATATTACAGATATGGATGTCATTTGAACTGGCTCATTGAGCCAGTTCCAATGACATCCATATTTGTCTGGTTTTATTTATTAAGAAACTTACAAAGTACAAATTTTCTGTCAGTGTTTGCCCACATTGTAGGTTAAAGTATTAAGTACACCAAAATAAATCCGTTATCCTTGTGTTTTACAGGGTGTACGGGAATTTACACCGGTTTGGGAACTCATACACCCTTCGGCTTCGCCTCAGGGTGTATGGGTTCCCAAAGCAGTGTAAATTCCCATACACCCTGGAAAACACAAGGATAACTAATATTGTCATCAATATACATATTCGATAAGCTGTATGTAGGTTATTGGCACCGGTGTACACACTGCGTCGCAATCTGATTGAAATTGTCTGACCTATTTCCTCACCCAAAATACTATAGAATAGAATATATATATATTATAAAAACGATGAAAAACGTTCAGGGGTAATGAACAATGTGTATGAAGCAGATGAATGAACATTTTTAGTTACTCTTCACAAACCGAGAGATCCGCGGTTCGATCCCCACCAGGGATAACTCCGTTGTGTCCTTGGGCAAGACACTTAAACCCGACTGTTCACGTGAGGGCACGGTGTCGCTGTGTACTAAGGTGTAATGCACGTCGATGGTGCACCTGTCTTCAACCAATGCTAACTCTTCTTGTGTGGAATTAGTACGCTGGGGAGTCTGAGAGTTGATCGCCGTTGCTCGGCGGTTCTCTACGGGTAATCCGGCTTCCTCCACCCGTAAAACTGTCCGGCACGAGGTAACCCTGGCTGTTCAAAGTGTCGTTAAATTCCAGTAAATAAATAGATAGAATGGTTACTTACCGGTACGATCCGAAAGATGACCCGTCCTGTTGAGAGGCGAGCCAAATTACCCTTGACCTTGAAATTCTAGTAAATAAATAAATAAATAGTTTTTTCTAGAATATATTTTGCAAGTGGTCTTTGGTATCTGTGTCAGGTGGAAGGTCAACGATGTTTGCAAAGGTTTCTCAGGGATACAAGTTAAAACATGCATCCCAAACAAGTCAAGGGATAAATACGTACCAAAATCTATTCTAGAGTTCTGACCTTTAAACTCTTTTAGCACTGAGTTCTTGAATGGCATGTCGCGTAGAATACTGATTATTTAGATTGGGCGAATCCATTTTGTATCTGTAGGGAGGTTCAGTACTTGTTTAATCCAACAGCCCGGTGGGGCTAGTGGATAAAATAGCTACTTACGCCCACTTTACTGCTATTATCTTGTTTACTAACTGATTAATGGACAACTACTTCTCTGTCAAATGTCCATCAACTTTCGGAACGCGATTATTAAAGACTCAACATGCGCGCTCCATGTTAGGAAATACTTTTTACTTGGGTGCAATCTGGGAACAAACATTGGCTCCTCGCTGAAAAAGAATTGTTTTTTGTCCAGGGCCCAGTACTATAAAACTTTTACAATTGTATTTTCTACAATTGTATCTTCTAGTTATGGATTTTAATGGGTTAAAATGAACCATTAGCATTTTAAAAGATATGGCAATTTGCCAACTGGCAAATTGCCATATCTATTAAAATGCTGATGATTCATTTTAGTCAGTTATATTAATAGGTAGAAAATACAATTCTAGGAATTACAATTGTAAATGTTTTATAGTATTGGTCACTAGTGACACTTCTCCACCTTCCTCGATAAAGCAGGTCAAAAGTATATCTAATTCGACGAATTATATATTCATAATTGGGGGCGTGACAACCGTTACTTATTCCCACTTCCTTCCTTATAAATAAAGAATAAATCGATTGATAACGCATGTAGAATAAGGAACTGGGAATAAGTAATGGTTGTCACGTCCCTGCCATTATTAAATAAGGAATATAATAGTAGGATTTCACGGGTATATTGTATTATCTATTGACTAAAGTGATTTTTTTGATTTGATTGGTTGATAGATACGTGGTATGAGACCATATTCATTGAAACCCACGATACGTCCGCCCAGCCACTGACAAATTTCCCATACCCAGTGGAAGCCTCGTTCCGAAAATTGTCCATACCCAGTAGAAGGCGCGTCATTCCAGTTTTACAGTGTACATGTATTATATTTTAATTTTTTATCTCCAAAATATAGCTCAGGACCCCTTAATGGAATGAGCTTGTCGAGTACCCTCCAATGTGGGGTTCATAAGCTATGTTTTTGAGACAAAAAACAAAAAAAGAAATTCAATAATTTTTTTATACTCGTCATATCGGCATATTTTCACAAAAACTCTGCACAAAAATTCCACAGAAACCTGTATGGCTCAACAATGGAAGATAAAAGATCTCATGCTGTGTGTGTTCACACATGAAATAGATTGTACTTCTAAAACAGAAAGTCAATAGATAAATTCGTTACCCCGTGTCTGATCACGTGGTACGGGTTTTTACCTACCCGAAGCCAGCCGTATCCCATGAGGCAACTAGTAATGACCAAACATTTACTATCAAAATCGCAGGCATTTTGTTTTAAATATTTTATTTTGTCATTGAAATACACATAGCAATCTTCCAAATTTTGGGCATCTGTTACGTTTTTCTTCCCAATTTGACAGATCATATCTCGCTGCCAAGATGACACAACATGTCACACATAAATTCATCTATATTCCATACATACCTAAAAAGTTTGGCGTTCCATCTGTTTCTTGCACTTCAATATCCCGGGCGCCTTCTGGTATTTCAGCAATTTTAATGTAATCTCTGCTATCTGCAAAAACAATAAAGATTTTCATATGTACGTGCAAATGCAAGATACATCATCGAAGTCATCGGGAAAATATGCATTCATTTGAAATTACTTTTACACGGTTCGATCATTTACTTTTATGTTTTGTGATTGGGGGATTCGCTCTCAATGTCAGTCATACATCACTTGTGATTGTCGATACATGTTTTGCAACCGAACAACAGACCATAAATCTTAAACGTTATGCCGAAGCGTGGCAACAAAGAACATTCGCTACGAGGCGGGGTACGTTGATATTCCATCGTTGAAAAATTTCCGGTAACCAAACACTCCGGGAGGGGGGTGCATATTATCGCGCAACTGTATTGTAGCTCACGCAGATCAGCGAAGATATAATAGTGCAAGCCTCTTGTATGAACAGCTACGCACTCTATTCACGCTGAATATCCCCACCTGAATAACCGGTACTGCTCGCTCCTGTCCTTTCGAGATATGTTCAAGCTAGTAATAAGAGAGCTCAGGCACTTATTCAAATGGTATTCTCTCAAAATTACCATGGATACAAAAACGATATATACAGATTATCGTTATTATGTGCATGTCCTGTGATTCGAGGTGGTGTCCAGAATGGGATCTCAACGAGCCGGCTTCGCCGTCGAGTTGTGATCCCATTTTTGGACACCACCGAGAATCTGATGCAAATCACAGGACATGCACATTATCATGATAATTCATTTATCTAACAATTCTGTCAGATAAACAGGTTAAATCTTAAATTATTAATATAGTTTTGGGATATATTGTTGGGCGAGAAGAAGGTTTAAAAAAAAAATATTTTATGGAACTATATTGTTGCGCACGCTTACAAACAATGAGTAACGCGGTCACCGCAATTTTCAAAGTTGTGTTGTCAAATTATTCGCTCTCATTGTCACTCCCTATGATGATCCGCTTGAATTTACTAGCTTGTGATGTGGGCACATCCTCAGGAACTGGGTAGGTGTAATATTGAATTACGCAGTTTCCGTTTATTGTAAAAATTTTAGCCAATCGCCTGTAACTGTCGTTGTCCCGTTACCAGTATCACCGGAGCGTGAACAGACCATGATAAACTTTCGAATCAAAAAGACAAATTTACTGTTATTAGATTGCTGCATTCACAATCTTCTATTCTCATTTTGTCCAATGTAATTTCAATTGTTTCAAACTTGGCATATTTTTTCATTCACCGTGTGACAGCAAGCTTCTCTCATATAAGTTGTTAACAAGTTGCCTTTATTCATTGCTTCCCTCCATTGTTTATTTGAGGTCTATTCAGTAAGTTAATCAGGCATCTGATTAAGACGCTGCGAAAGCTTACTTTAATCTTAAAATCCTGTAAACCTGTTATGACATGACTCATTTATTGTATTGTATATATAACCTTGATCACAAGTAGAATTCAGTTATAGTTTGGATTTCCAAACGTTACTCTGATTCATTTTATTGGGAAATCCCACGAGCTACTGCTGTAAATTTGTTCGGATATCCAACAAGTTCGGTTATTAAATGTTGATTGCTGTTAGATATTTGGAATGCGAGATTCGCTATTAAATTGTTATCATCTTTAATTTGTCTCCGAGTCATCAGTTGAACACCACTGTTTCACAGCAGATATCGACAGTCGTTCCCCTTCGGTTATACCAGAAACGAATCGTCTAAATGATACGGAATCAGAATGAGTCGTCTATATGATACGGAATCGGAACACATTATGTGATACGTACCGTTTCTCGTGGTTTTCAGGCCAAAATCTGTATGATTGTTAGATAAAACGCCGTGACTGATAAACATCCATGGAAAGTCACTTCATCAGACCTTTTCGTAAAACGTAGCGAAGATCTATATCATTCTAATAACACACTGGATCTCCAACATATTCCAACGTCTGATTTCAAAGTTAGAGCGTTAACTGGGGGCGCGGTGGCTCAGTAGGTACAGGTGCAGACTGCAAGTCGAGAGGTCCTCGGTTCGAATCCCACCTGCGGCAGCTGCGGGCAAGACACTTCACCCACATTGCCCACGTGGGGACACGGTGGCGCTGTGTACTAAGCCGTACTGTACGTCGATGGTGCACTTGTCTTCAACCAATGCTAACCATGCTTGTGCGGAGTTGGTATGTTTGGGAGCCTGACAGTTGCTCGCCGTGGCTCGGTGGTTCTCTTCGGGTACTCCAGCTTCCCACACCCGTAAACTGTCCGACACGGGGTGATCATGGCTGTTAAAAGTGTCGTTAACCCCCAATAAATAAATAAATAAATAAATAGAGTGGTTACTTAACGGTACGATCCGAAAGATGACCTGCCTTGTTGAAAGGTGAGCCAAATGACCCTTGACCTAATACGCCAATAAAGACAATCGTTGAATAAATAAATATTTCCATTTTCTAACGACGCCTCAATGGAACCAGTTCGACTATCTAATTTCAATGAGGGGTTATACGATATGTTTTTGAGACATCAGTTGGCAAAATAAAAGAATTTCAGAAGGAAGTTTCGAAAATAGCGATGGACAAGTATGGCTGCTGCGTAAGGTAAAGGGTTAACTCCTTACATCGTACTGATAGATATTCCTCCCCGGACAGGATTTCTCTTGACACTGAAATAAGTATAATTTAGGCTCATTTAATCAAATTTTCCCCTGGTAAATTTAACCCTTTACCCAGCGCAGACGATATCAAAATGTATTATTTTAAATATAATTTGTTTAAATTTTTCAAAAAATTCAACAAAACCATATCATGTGACCCCTCGTTGGAACGAGCTTGAAAAATACTATTTTTTAAACTGCTGAATTTGCATATTACGCGGGCGGATGCGGGCGATTCGTTGGGTAAAGGGTTAAGAGATTTTTCACCAGTTATTTTGAGTTACATTTTGAAGAATTTTTCATTACGGGTTACGATTTAAATGCCGGTGCAGTCATAATCCTAGATGCAACCTTTTGCAGCTTTCAGTTATGTTAAATATTTTGTTTATCGGAAAGGGAAGATTAGAGTATTAACATATTATTTGTCCCTATATCCCGATAAATTCGTTTTTTTTTTTGATTGTTCAGAATGCCTTGGACAAATAGCCATGGCAAAGGATACACCCAACATCCAAGGTATATGAGAGCGTGCAACATCCAGGGTATAAGCGCATGCGAAACCTCGGGGGTATATGGATTAAACGAAAGCTTTCCGATTTTGCTCGCCTCGAAATAAAAATCGAGCCAAAAAAACCGAAAATAGTCACAAATATCACTAGATTTCCAACAATTCAATCCTAAAAGTAAAATAAGAGCAAATAATTCGTTTCCTGGGTACCAATGATTGCTATGTGCCAGTAGGCACATAGAACACATTGGAACTCAGGAGACGATATGTCAATAAAATACGGTTTACTCGTTTTCTTAACGACCCAAGGGGTGTAACTCTATCTGTTATCTTCTGCGATTATAAAACCAAAATAATTATCACGAATTTGGTCCAAGTGATTGTGGAGCTGAGAAATGCGTCCACAAATTTATTTCCACTGTGCATGTATTGTGTTTAAAACTGGACAAAAAGGTTATCTCCGCCAACATGTATGGTATATGGAGATTTAATACCCGGATGTCTCACTTTAACACCTCGCCTGCGGTTCGGTGCTTAAAAACAGACATCCAGGTATTAAACCTCCATATACCATACATGTTGGTGGAGATAACTTATAATACACACATTTTTGGCATTCTCAAAATCTCAGTACGTATCTCTCATCAGACCATGTCCAATGAGCCCACTTCTTTGGGGGTAACAAGGTACGATCTGAAAACAGAGATGGGGAATTTGGCAGATCTGTTTAATAAATTGTGAATCAGAACTGTTAGTGTATTGAAAACTTACTTTGTGGTATTTTTCCTGTGTATTTGCCATCTACTTCTTCACATAACGATCCATCGCCTCCACAGAAACCACATGAATCATAAACTTTACCGGAACCTATAATTCCATCACATCCAACATCCTGTGAAGTGCAAAAGGAAATTTTCAAATTTCAAAACAAAACTAGCGAACTGGAATAGGATTCTTGCGACCTAGCTGTTGTGCGGAATTGTTTCGTTTGTTTATCTGTTTCTTGGGGGCTTCAATTGCCCTGTCAACACCCATGCAAACCCAGGGTTATATTATGTCGCATAGTTTGTACGAGTGGAGGAAAGCGGAGAAAATCACCGGATGACGTAAATATCGGACTCCCCAATATGCTAACCCGGCACAGGCAGGATTTGCAGAGAATCAGTGGCGGCGCCATGGAGGGGTATGTGGGGGTACTTACCCCTCCACTTTTTTCGCCAAGCGTAGTAAAACAATACTATCATTTTAATTTTTGTTGTATCCTCCCACACACACGCTAGCTGCAAACAACAAACAAGAGACGAGGATCCAAATTGCAACAAGCATGCCGCGTTTAAACGGACTGAAACATAGTGCTTAAGACTATTCGACGAATGCTAGAATCGAGAGCGTGCAAGGCATCCGTTTGGAATTCAGCCTACAGCAATTTTAAAAAATAAATAAAATTTAATATTTTAGAAAAATTCTCAAAGATATAACTCAATGAAATCATGCAAATATGAATATCATTGGAACCGGCTTGTTCAGCCGGTTCCAATGATATCCATATTCGCATGATTTTATTGCAAAACAGTTAAAAAAATTCTCGACTTAGGGAGAGGACCCCCCCATAACCCACCCCAGCTCGGCGCTGCACAATCCCCAACTGTACCCCCTCACTTTTGTAACTCTGGCGCCGCCACTGCAGAGAATTGAAGACAATAGTAACATCGGTACACTTGGCCACCATCTCTAATTTGTGCAATCGGGATTTAGTGTCTTGTAAGGACACAACGCATTTGACGCGGGTCAGATCGAACCGTCGTCTGTTCGATCTGGAGATCGATGCTAACCAGTGAGCAATAAGAACTTTGGTTTTACAGCCGATGGGCACATCAATTTGGAATGCACAATTCAGCACAAAAACAGTTATCGCACTTCCACCCAGTTTACAAAGTGGCGATTGTTACGGTATATTGCCAAAGAGCGGATTTAGACAGTGACGTCAGTGTCATGTGATATGGCCAGAAAACATTGTGTACTGCCTTGCACAGTCTATGAGATTCCACACCACGGAAAATGTTTTCATTTCTAAACGTCACGAATATGGGATAACAATGTTTTCGTATGTTTTCTCTCAATGTGGTTGTTCAACAAGCAGCGTTCGGTGTTTTTAGTGGAGACACATGTCTTGGACCTTTGGTCTATTCGATCTGAGAAATTACAAGGCCTATCATTATTTTTTTATCCCCAAACAATCCTTCAGTATTTCACATATCATACCATATACCTTGTTTAAAAGCACATTAGATGTAACATATTGCTAATGTTTTTCATTCAATTTCCAAATGGGTTTGTTTTATATCACGGTACAGGATCTAACGAGGGTTGGGACAAAAATGATGGGCAATCGTAAAGACTTCCTAAAATTTGGACGCAGTTGGATCAGTGTGCTCTTCTTTTTACTGGTTTGCTACTAGCGTAGCATCTCTGTTCGATAGTTTCAATGACATCAACAGGTGCACCCTTTGGATCTGCTCCCGATTTATGCTTGAAACTTCGGTTGAATGAGGGCATGTGTCTTTGGCGTTCACTAATTTCAAATGGTGTATGCGGGGGGTTTTTGTGGGGTTTTTGTTTTGCTGTGAATAGAATTTTCGTTTCTCAACTCTTGTGTTTGAAAACTAACATTTTTCTCTGTGTTTTGTTACCTGAAATTATGGAAATTGTCTTACGGAGACCACTTCACACTGTGTTTGTATTAACAAAGTTTTGACTTATAAGATTCATAGAGAATCAAGTTCATTTTTTGCATATCTAAATAAATAGTCGACATACCGCATTCTCTTTCATTCCTACATTCTCGTTTTTTGGATTACTTTTCTTTCTTTTTTTTCTTTTTTTTTTTTTTTTTGTTTTTCGTTGCTTTTTTTTTTGGGGGGGGGTCTTTACTACGATTTCAAACGTTATGTAGCCAAGAAGCACGACTGCAATTGTCGGAATATTACACACCGAGCCTGTTGCATAGCTTTAGTTCGATTTTAGTTGAAATGTGGATTGATAATGACGTGAAAAGTAATTAACAAAGACAGATGTAATAATACAAGGTTTCATTTTTATTTCTCATTTCTTCAAAGATCTCTTGAAACGATTATTCACTTAAAATTTATTCACGAATCAGTAAAGCCATAGAAAATGATTTTTCATTATTTTTCTATCGTTAAAGTAACAAGAATCATCAAAATTGTTCTGAAAGCTTATACAGATTTCGTTTATCGACGTGTAACATCATTTTATCAATTTAAAAGAAACATCATGTGGGGAGTGCAGGCGCATCACAAAGATGACCGGTTTGAGGGTGTAAACCTGATTTGTCCCGACTCTGATGGCTGAAGTATTGACAGATAAAATATGCCAAATATACCATCAGGGCATGCCTTCTTTGAAGGCATGCCTTGATGATGTAGTTGGAATATTGTTCAGTCGGGAGTGTACTTGAATAACTCGAGGCATCTTGGAAATTTAGTAGTGGGCGAATACAATGTAATAGTTATGACACATTTTCTTATTTAATTACGTATTACGTACTATAACTCCGAATTCCCTGAACGTGTCGTGGGTGGGGATAAGTCGTTTTCAAGAAGATTAACTTTTACTTCAAGAAGATGAACTTTCATTATTTGTGCTTGACTCCAAACCCAAAGTTTTGGGCCGCTTGTTTGGGTAATTATGGAAGAGTGAAACTGAAAAGTGTACTGACCGTTGTTCATCGAATGAGGTTATTTCGTCAGAATCAACCGGCTATACGAAGGCTGTTTAAAATGTATACCAACCGAAATATGCGCAGTATCGGAGCATCAGTCTAATGCCTGTCTTCCAGAGCGTTTGCGCGACTGGACAAACGGGCAGAATCTTTTTCATATCATAAGGAATCGTCGCATGCTTTGTCGCGCTATCATGAATACCCACATAAAGGCGAGTTTAAAAGGAAGGGAAAACTACTCCGTGATTGAAAGGACTGTGAAGCGCATTGAATCGTACATCGACAGGAACAAAACTGTTGTAAGACGCGTACTGCAGCACCGGCCCTCACGATGAGTTAATGTTTTCTCCCAACTTCACAAGATCGATGGATAAATAAATAAACGACAACCGACAAAAAAACTTGCCATCGACCTCTCCAAGTTTGACTTTTAATTTTATATAATTTGCAATAGCTTTGAGGTATTAGTGCTCCTATGAGAGGCGGAATTTACTAATACAGAATTGGTTATGCCCCCAACATACAGAATCGGATATTATAGACCCCATGTGTGAGGTCGACTGCGTGTGTGTGAATCAAGTTTAAGTAGCAAATCTTTGACTTTTAAAAATGTATATGATTATTAATCCTTTGAACCCTGGTGGTATCTTCCATGCCAGTTCAATGGGAGCAATTAGAAGAGCCCATATTCATTATTTGGGGTAGATCAATCAATATTTTCAACATGCAACCTCGGGTCCGCACGTTGAAAATATTGATTGGTCTACCCCACATATTTACTGAAGAGTCATCCTAATTAATGATGTTATGACGAATTATGTTCCTGACCAGAAAAACGGCCATTCGCGTTCAAAGGGTTAAGAAGAGCGAGTCAATATCGCGGACTCCAATCCTGACAAGAATGTCTCAAATGGAAAAATTATTGTGAAGGTGACGCCCCAGGAGAGGAAAGCTCAGCACCATTTATCAAAGCGAATATGTCTGTATCAAGCGGTGTCTGACATTATTTCAGTATATGGAGCGCAGTAGCTCAGTGGTACACTGTTGAACTTCCATGCTAGAGGTCCCGAGTTCGAACCCCGTCCGGGGCGACCCGCGTTGTGTCCCTGGGCAAGGCACTTTATCCCGGTTGCCAACATGGGGGCACGATGACGTCACGTAATAAGGCGTACTGCACGTCGATGGTGCACATGTCTTCAACCGATGAAACCCTGCTTGGGCGGAGCTTGAACAGAGTTAGAATGTTGAGGAGCTGACAGTTGCTCGTCGATGTTCGGTGGTTCTCTCCGGTTACTCCGGCTTCCTCCACCCGTAAAACTGTCACGGCCACGATTAGCCATTGTGCATAAGTATGTGACCTTAAACACCAATAAATAAATAAATAATTTTCAGTATATATCGCTTTGTCCGTTTGTATATATTTAAAGTACCCGCCACATGCCTTGTTCATTATTGTTGTGTCTTATTTGTATGCTGAAGAGGGATAAATGAATACCGGTTGCAAACGAGAAGCATAAATTGATTAAAATGAAACACATGATGGATCACTAAACTATAATCAAGGGAAATAATTCTGTATACTTTAAACAGTATAAATAGTCGTGTATGCACCATGTTTAAACGGGGCTGTATGTGACAATGGCGATGCGGGGGAGGTGTAAAAATCGAATCTTTTTCAGCTTATAGTTTAGACAAAAACATGACATCAGCCAGAAATGCCTTGCTGTGTGATAAAGGCATACAATGATTACACTGCGTCCGTTCCTATACATTAATAAAAAATCTTCGATTCGAGTTGCAATACATCGATTCAAAATTACGGAGAATGTTTCTTTGCTGCATAATGAATATAGAGCAAAGCGGAATTACAGATATACCTTTATACCCAAAACATAAATATCAACTTACCAAACACTTTCCGTTGATACAAATGTTGTGCTTCTTCTCGTAGGAACACTGAACGCCATCTTCCACTATAAGATCAGTCTCCATCAACTCTCCCGTTTTTCTGGACACGCATGTCAACGTACATAATTTAGTTACTGAAGAGAGAAATACCAAGCTTTAAATATAAAATGTAAACGCTAAGTCTTATTGAAACAATCTGAACCCAACAGACCCAGTAGAGATACTGTCGGAAGCAGTTGTAAAATAACTACAAAATATTAGCCTTTGTTGTGTCTATTTATGCACTCTAAAATCAGTTGGGTTAAAAAGCAACCCTAATCAACTGAGTTGAGTGAATATGAACCCAATTGGGTTCATATTCACCCAACCCAGTTGATTTGGGTTAATTTTTACCCAACTAATTTTAGAGTGTATTAATACTATGAGCAACGTTCTATTTTTTAATGTTTAAACCCAAAACAATAAAAGTAATTGGTGGTAATGTAAATAATTTAGAGTGATTTTGTTTATTCCACTTATTATTATTATTATTATTATTATTATTATTATTATTATTATTATTATTGTTTTGTGTTTTCTCTGTAATTACCTCACAACTTTATTAGTTTTTGTTTTCCCACAAAGAATAATTCTGGCCTTGATACTGTTAGTGTTGTTATCTTACCTTATATACCAAAGTGATTATTTTAGTAAACCCATCAGTGTTAGGAGTGTTTATCCATTTTCCAATAAAACTGAAGTTACACATGTTGTGTCCAACTTTGTACCAGGTCCTTATGTCAAATGTAATATTGCAGCCTGCGTTCATATAATAATCTATGATGCTGTAAATGGCAGTTCACTACGCATTCATTATTATTAACTCTTTCAACACTGGTGATATCTCCCATGCCAGTTAAATGGCAGAAATTGGAAGAGTCCATATCCATTATTTGGGGGTAGAGCACTTAATAATTTCAACGTGCAGCCTTCAGGCTGCACGTTGAAAATATTAATTGTTCTACCACACACGTTCACTTAGTGGCCATCCTACTTAATGGAATTATGACGTATCGTGTTCCTGGACAAAAAAAGCGGCCTCTCGAGTTGAAAGAGTTTAGATAACGTTATTACTGAATAATACATTTCACCATGTATACGTATGTCTGTGCGAGAATTTATAATGGTTTGAAATCTGTCCACCCCCCCCCCCCCCCCCATCGTATTTTATATTCTAGGGTGTCTGAAAGTTTACACCAGCCGAAACATAGACACAAGACGAGGTTCAACCATATGGAAAATCGATTTTGGTATAAACGTAAATGTCTGTATTATATACGGATGACAACTTGATTTCCTAAATTATTCATTTCAGTCGGAAAATAACTTTTTTCTAAACCATTTGCAGTCCTATTATTCCGCAGCCCGCAGCAACAGTAGAAACATCAGCTATCCGCGTATATTTCAAGGTTTATGGATTTTATTTTTAGTTTAAACCTAAAACCCTCTCAGGCGGAGTGGCGGTGGGTATTAGTTCATACTGAGCAATATGGGAATATACTTGAATAGCGAACTCATTTCCTTATTTACTGCTTTCACGTCGCAGGAAGCTTTCCACGTCATCGGCATCCCGGACGTTTTCAGTAGCAGGATGAATTTAACGTCTCTTATTGATTGATTATTGTCATGGTAGTTTATATCAAAGGTGACATACTGGCTGGATAATAAACTTTATGGTTTAATCAATGATTTAAGTAATATGCAGACTGAAAAGAGCAGATTATTTATTTATTTATTTATTTATTTATTTATTTATTTATTTATTTATTTATTTATTTATTTATTTATTTATTTATGTATTGGTGTTTAAGGTCATATACTTATTCGCAATGGCTAATCATGACCGTAACAGTTTTACGGGTGGAGGAAGCCGGAGTACCCGGAGAGAGCCACCGAGCAATGACGAGCACCTGCCAGCTCCCCAACATCGTAACTCCGCACTGCAACACAGGCAGGGTTAGATTGGTTGAAGACATGCGTACCATCGACGTGCAGTACGCCTTAGTACACGGCGTCACCGTGCCCCCATGTGGACAATCGTGGTTAAGTGCCTTGCCCAAGGACACAACGCGGGAGTCCAAATTGATCGCTCAGACGGTCACCCATCCAATGATTGACCGGGCTCGACGTTGATTAGAACAGAACAGATAGGTGGCGTAATAACTTATGAGACACTGGGAGTAGGTGGGTGGGAGGCTATTGAGATTGGAGTTCGCAAAATTTCCATTTTAGGCGATTTTGTTTCGTCTCTTATTATTAGAGCACGTTTTTTTTTGTTGTTGGAAAATGCCTTAATAATTATCAGAACACTCCGGTAAACATAAAAGAGGTATTATATTTGTTTATCACAATTGGATTTCTGGGTTACTAGCATTTTTATCAGACAGAATGACCCGGGAATAATCAGATATATCTCCAATCGGTTTTCCAAGATAGCCAATTGGCCTTTGATTCTGAACGCCACCTATTTAACGAATATTATGTATTCACTCTTATCAGGAAATTGTATCTATTGGTATAGAATAAGGACATTTTGATTGTGGTGTGACAGTACTATATCTTTGTTTATATTATTGTTACTCACTAAGAATTTCATCAGTTTATGCTTATTTTACTGTTTTATCGGGTTCACTTTCCAGTTTCCAGCAAATGTTTACACATCGTCTACCAGATTCACATCCTATTATGCGCTACTTCTTTCTAAATCCATCACTTTTTTAACCTTTTACCTAACACGAAAGGCAGATAACACTTGCAAACAAAATTTATGAATGACTCTTTTTTTCGTCTAAAACATAGCTCAGGACCCCTCATTGGAACGAGCTCAACGAACTCGTTCCAATAAGGGGTCATCAGCTATGTTTTTGCGACAAAAAATGCAAAAATAATGAAAATTGAAAGGTGATTTTTGTGAACAACGATGGTCGGTTTCGGCCTTTACGTTAGATAAAGGGTTAAAGGCATTGCAGACACAAGAAATTCGCTTTGTTCGACTTATTTTTGGTGGGCGAAGTGGGTGTTCTAATTTTTCCGGAAATAATTGCAGGAAAGGGTGGGTGGATACCAAAAAATGGTAAAAACAAAGCAACTCCGCCCCAAACACACACACACACACACACACACACACACACACACACACACACACACACACCACCACCACCACCACCACCACCACCACCACCACACCACACCACACACACACCCAGTGATGAGTGGACATTAACTGTTTGATGATACAACAGAAGAAAGTCTGCATATTTTGATTTTTTAACAGAATAAAATTAGCAATTTTTTACACATATTATCATAATTTTCATTTTTAAGGAACTATTTTTTTTTAAATTATTAACATTTTCTATCACGTTTTCTCATCGTTCTGGAGAGGGTGTAAATAATCCAAGACTTTTGGAGGCATCTGACATCCTATATTTCAGTCAATCAAATGGAGAAATAAAACTGTTCTTGGCAAATTTGAAAGACTTAAACGAGATCTGTTAAACAGTGCCTAACGTAACTGACTGATACTTTTCAAAGGCAATGGCATAAACACGGATTCATTAGCTTGTTAAAATATTTATTGCTTTTACAGAAAAGACTTTGATCGTAAAAATGGCCTGTTTCTCATCCAGATCGCGATCTGATCACGACACATTTACGTCAGCGGATCGTGATTTTTTAAATAGAAGACTGTAAAATACAGGAAGAATAAAAAAAAACAAGAAAAATGGAATCTCCGATTCAATGTTTTCGAATTGCTGTTTCCAACGAGGAGATTCGACAGTGTAGTAAGGCGAAAAGCAGAAAGAGAATTTCGACCAGAATTCTGTCGTTCGAAATTCTGTCCGTTTTCCTAATGACAGCACAGCATTAGCCCTTTACCAAACATGAAAAGCAGAGACACTTGCAAACAAAATTATTGAATAACTAATTTTTTTCAGTTTTTGTCCCCAAAACATAGGTTATGACCCCTCTTTGGAACGAGCTCATTCCATAGAGGGGTCATAACCTATGTTTTTGAGACAAAAGGTGTAAAAATTAATTGGCGATTTTTGTGAATAAGGCTGGCCGGTTTGGGCCGTTACGTTGGGTAAAGGGTTAGCATTCGGAGTAAAGGAGTATCAATGGATGTCTTGTATGGATCAGAGATACAAGGACACACAGGAAGTAGACTGCTACAAAAACACGATGCGTTGGATTTAATTCATGGGTATTTGTTACGTATTCATAAAAAAAAGCTCCATCAGCTGACAGTTTACTCGTCCTCCTTGTGCTCTGTTAAACGAGAATGTAAACATCTGCCGGTATGAAAAAGTACCCAAGTGAAAATTTAGTAGTAAACCACCAACCCTGTAATGTAGCAGTTAAACTTATAACAGAACATACAAAAGAAGTATCGGTAGTTGGCTTATACATGAAGACAAATGTCTGTGAATGAACATTTTTAAGGCTCCTGTACGTTCACTCCAAGTTTTCCGACATGTCTTCATTTTCAAATTAAAAGGCTCTCACCAAATTCGCGTACACCGACCATGATCTCTGATCTTCAGAACGAAGATGCCATTTTGGCTGAAATGTTGAGATTTATTGGGAAAGTTTTGGCCTTGGGATGTTTTAGTCTGCGATATGGGTGTTTCGACTTCCTTGGGTGTTCCTCCTGTCTCTGCTCTAATGGACAAAATTTACACCATGACTATCACCCAATCAATTACTAACAAGATTTGCAAGAGTTCTGAAAAATGGTTGCAAGTGCTTGAATTTTAAAACTGAAATACCAGTCCCTTGAAGGTACCTGCAAACTGGACTTTTGGGAAAATGACATGGAACTACCTTGATAAATATATATTCAGGCAATCGCTCGGCTGATTTTGGTCAAAACATATACTTATAAGACATGGAACTTGTGAGCTTTTGTTGCTTACGTTGTACCTTTTCTACCCAATGATATTATATCTCACGTGACCTTCTAGGCACCTGATTGGACGAATGCTGCACCCCTATTTCGTGTAGTTTGCATCCACAGAACAGACCAGACACTACACCCAGGCACTACACGTTTTCTATTTTCAGCACACTACTATATCAGTTTTTTTCATACTGGGCGAATAAAACTAATCAGGCTAAATTTAAATATCGATTCACAGAGGCACAACATCCACAAAACGGCTCGGAAAGAAATCATTGTTGAAAAATGTATAGCTTTTCCATTGTTGAAGTCACATTTTCCGAGGCGTTCATTTTATTCCTTGAGAAGATGATCCATATCTCGTTTCGAAGAGAATGATCCATACCTGGGTACAATTTTCATGAGAACGCGTCCGGATATAAAAAAAAAAAACATTTCTTTCGCTGCTCATATTATTTCGCTATTTAATTGTATTTTTTGAGCAGTAAACGAATAAATAATGGAATTCATTTGAATCTTCGGAGCTTTGTATCCCGTACTGACCCATTCGGTAATGTATATGTGTGACAAATGTGTGGAAATTATCAAACTGCGTTGTCAAATTTCAAAAATTTTAGCTTTCATTCGCGAGTTGCGCAATTCTAGAATACACAATTCCGTTTGGGGGGAAATGTTTTGTTTACCCTTGCCGATCGATTCAAAATTAGCTTATACTCCCTAATTGCAATGAGTGTGTTCTTCTCCTTCCAATGAGGGGTCATAAGCCGTCTTTTGGAAGAAGAAAATGTTTTTTGAAAACTACATGGTATTTTTTTCTATATAACGCTGGTTGGTAGGGCTGCTACCTTGGTAATAGATTAACAAATCGGACAGATGTTTTTCTTGTTGGGTGTTCGATATAATATAAGGATTAGTGCATGTCTTGTCGTTGACTACGCCCATATAGTGCCCAGTGACGTGGTGTAGTTCCCTCCGCGAAGGAACTACACCACCTCACTGGGCACTATATGGGCGTAGTCAACTCAAGCCATGCACTATTTCTTAAATATAATACTACTATCCATCACATATTCTTGGGAAGCTCTCGAACCAATATTCGATGCAGTTATTATCTGTTTGGAATGACATGTATAAGAATTAAACTGGTGTGAATACCTGTACAAACTAACATAAGATTAAAAAAAAATAGACAAAGGTCCCGATAAATGCTTGAAAATTGCCTAGCAAAATCCTTGAAACTCTTTGAATTTTCATCTCTATGCACTATACGAACCCTAAAATTTTTCTATACGTAAATTAAGAACATAATACCGTTTGTAGTGTCCAACTGATATGGCATCCAGTTATGTTTCCCACCACGGGACCTAACGATATCGAATACTTCACATTGCTGCTCACGCCAATCGCGATAAGGTCGCTGGCATTCCTGAAATTATAAATTCATTAGACTGATTCACACGTGTTCATTCTGCGCCCCATGTACATTGTGACGAGGGAAACTAGGGTGGTATTTTCATTCGAGCCCATATCCTCAAAATAATCAGGAAATTGTACCGCGAGGTCCGCTAAAAGATAAACGAAAATGACATACAACTTTTGGTCTGAACTTCTAACTTGCAGTGGATAAGTTGTATGGGTACCCATACAACGATAAAAGCTGAATACGACAATTTTCAAACTAGATGGTGTCACTTGTGTGCAAAGCACACTATAGTGTATTCCCGCATTTGCATCCTTGACTTTGTATGAATGCTTGATACAAAGATGAAATGTATCATATGACACACTAAAATCATATTGAGTGGCACAGGTGACACAGCTTCGTGCGCACCTACAGACTCCACTGCAACATTTGGGCATGGTTTTAGCGTTTCGAATAACATACATGTACCCTGGGAGCCTTTCGCCGGAAACGGTCTAAGAAAACATGAAAGTGGCAACGGTGGCACCCCAAAAATCCGAAACCTTCGTGCACATCTACAGACCCTACTGCAACTTTTGAGCATAGTTTTAGCATTTCAAATTACATACTCTGGGAGCTTTTCGCCGGAAATGATCTAAGAAAACACGAAAGAAAAACGGTGGCACCGCCACGTGGCATCTGAAAAATCTGAAACCTTTGTACGCATCTACAGACCTTACTGCAACATTTAAGCATGCGTTTAGCATTTCGAATTACATACCCTAGGAGCCTTTCGCCGGAAACGGTCTAAGAAAACACAAAAGTGGCAACGGTGACACAGCCACATAGCACCCAAAAAATCCAAAACCTTCCTACGCATTTACAGACTCTACTGCAACATCTCAGCATGGTTTTAGCGTTTCGAATTCCATACTCTAGGAGCCTTTCGCCGGAAACGGTCTAAGAAAACACGAAAGTGGCAATGGTGGCACAGCCATGTGGCACCTGAAAAATCCGAAATCTTTGTGCACATCTACAGACCCTCCTGCAGCATTTGAGCATGGTTTTACCATTTCGAAATACATACTGTAGGAGCCTTTCGCCGGAAATGGTCTAAGAGAACATGAAAGAGGCAACGGTAGCACAGCCACGTGGCACCCCAAAAATCCAAAACCTTCGTGCGCATCTACAGACCCCACTGCAACATTTGAGCATGGTTTTAGGATTTTGAATTACATACCCTAGGAGCCTTTCGCCGGAAACGGTCTAAGAAAACATGAAAGTGGCAACAGCACAGTCACTAGGCAGCTGAAAAATCTGAAACCTTCGTGCACATCTACAGACCCCACTGAAACATTTGAGCATGGCTTTAGCATTTCGAATTACATATCCTAGGAGCCTTTCGCCGGAAACGGTCTAAGAAAACACAAAAGTGGCAACGGTGGCACAGCCACGTGGAACCTGAAAAATCCGAAACCTTCGTGCGCATCTACAGACCCCACTGCAACATTTGAGCATGGTTTTAGTGTTTCAAATTACATACTCTAGGAGCCTTTCGCCGGAAACGGTCTAAGAAAACACAAAAGTGGCAACGGTGGCACAGCCACGTGGCACCTGAAAAATCCGAAACCTTCATGCACATCTACAGACCCTACTGCAACATTTGAGCATGGTTTTAGCGTTTCGAATTACATACCCTAGGAGCCTTTTGCCGGAAACGGTCTAAGAAAACACAAAAGTGGCAACGGTGACACAGCCACTTAGCACCCAAAAAATCCAAAACCTTCCTACGCATTTACAGACTCTACTGCAACATCTCAGCATGGTTTTAGCGTTTCGAATTACATACTCTAGGAGACTTTCGCCGGAAACGGTCTAAGAAAACACGAAAGTGGCAATGGTGGCACAGCCATGTGGCACCTGAAAAATCCGAAATCTTTGTGCACACCTACAGACCCTCCTGCAGCATTTGAGCATGGTTTCACCATTCCGAAATACATACTGTAGGAGCCTTTCGCCGGAAATGGTCTAAGAGAACATGAAAGAGGCAACGGTAGCACAGCCACGTGGCACCCCAAAAATTCAAAACCTTCGTGCGCATCTACAGACCCCACTGCAACATTTGAGCATGGTTTTAGGATTTTGAATTACATACCCTAGGAGCCTTTCGCCGGAAACGGTCTAAGAAAACATGAAAGTGGCAACAGCAGAGTCACTAGGCAGCTGAAAAATCTGAAACCTTCGTGCACATCTACAGACCCCACTGAAACATTTGAGCATGGTTTTAGCATTTCGAATTATATATCCTAGGAGCCTTTCGCCGGAAACGGTCTAAGAAAATACAAAAGTGGCAACGGTGGCACAGCCACGTGGAACCTGAAAAATCCGAAACCTTCGTGCGCATCTACAGACCCCACTGCAACATTTGAGCATGGTTTTAGTGTTTCAAATTACATACTCTGGGAGCCTTTCGCCGGAAACGGTCTAAGAAAACACAAAAGTGGCAACGGTGGCACAGCCACATGGCACCTGAAAAATCCGAAACCTTTGTGCGCATCTAGAGACCCTACTGCAACATTTGAGCATGGTTTTAGCGTTTCGAATTACATACCCTAGGAGCCTTTCGCCGGAAACGGTCTAAGAAAACACAAAAGTGGCAATGGTGGCACAGCCACGTTGCACCTGAAAAATCGGAAACCTTCATGCGCATCTACAGACCCCACTGCAACATTTGAGCATGGTTTTAGTGTTTCGAATTACATACCCTAGAAGCCTTTCGACGGAAACGGTCTAAAAAAACACGAAAGTGGCAATGGTGGCGCAGCCACATGGCAGCTGAAAAATCCGAAACCTTCGTGCGCATCTACAGACCCTACTGCAACATTTGAGCATGGTTTTAGCATTTCGAATTACATACCCTAGGAGCCTTTCGTCGGAAACGGTCTAAGAAAACACAAAAGTGGCAACGGTGGCACAGCCACATGGCACCTGAAAAATCCGAAACCTTTGTGCGCATCTACAGACCCCACTGCAACATTTGAGCATGGTTTTAGCGTTTCGAATTACATACCCTAGGAGCCTTTCGCCGGAAACGGTCTAAGAAAACACAAAAGTGGCAACGGTGGCACAGCCACGTGGCACCTGAAAAATCCGAAACCTTCGTGCGCATCTACAGACCCTACTGCAACATTTGAGCATGGTTTTAGCGTTTCGAATTACATACCCTAGGAGCCTTTCGTCGGAAACGGTCTAAGAAAACACAAAAGTGGCAACGGTGGCACAGCCACGTGGCACCCGAAAAATCCGAAACCTTTATGCACATCTATAGTCCCTACTGCATCATATGAGCATGGTTTGAGCATTTCGAATTACATTCCCTACGAGCCTTTCGCCGGAAAGGATCTAAGAAAACACGAAAGTGGCTACGGTGGCACAGCCACGTGGCACCCGAAAAATCCGAAACCTTTGTGTGCATCTATAGACCCTACTGCAACATATGAGCATGGTTTTAGCATTTCGAATTACATACCCTACGAGCCTTTCGCCGGAAACGGTTCAAGAAAACACAAAAGTGGCTACGGTGGCACAGCCACGTGGCACCCGAAAAATCCAAAACCTTCCTGCGCATCTATAGCCCCTACTGCAACATCTGAGCATGGATTTAGCGTTTCGAATTACATATCCTACGAGCCTTTTGCCGGAAACGGTCTAAGAAAACACAAAAGTGGCTACGGTGGCACAGCCACGTGGCACCCGAAAAATCCGAAACCTTTGTGCGCATCTATAGTCCCTACTGCAAGATATGAGCATGGTTTTAGCATTTCGAATTACATTCCCTACGAGCCTTTCGCCGGAAACGATCTAAGAAAACACGAAAGTGGCTACGGTGGCACAGCCACGTGGCACCCGAAAAATCCGAAGCCTTCGTGCGCATCTACAGACCCCACTGCAACATTTGAGCATGGTTTTAGCGTTTCGAATTACATACCCTAGGAGCCTTTCGCCGGAAACGGTCTAAGAAAACACAAAAGTGGCAATGGTGGCACAGCCACGTTGCACCCGAAAAACCGGAAACCTTCGTGCGCATCTACAGACCCCACTGCAACATTTGAGCATGGTTTTAGTGTTTCGAATTACATACCCTAGGAGCCTTTCGACGGAAACGGTCTAAAAAAACACGAAAGTGGCAATGGTGGCGCAGCCACATGGCAGCTGAAAAATCCGAAACCTTCGTGCGCATCTACAGACCCCACTGCAACATTTGAGCATGGTTTTAGCATTTCGAATTACATACCCTAGGAGCCTTTCGTCGGAAACGGTCTAAGAAAACACAAAAGTGGCAACGGTGGCACAGCCACATGGCACCTGAAAAATCCGAAACCTTTGTGCGCATCTACAGACTCCACTGCAACATTTGAGCATGATTTTAGCGTTTCGAATTACATACCCTAGGAGCCTTTCGCCGGAAACGGTCTAAGAAAACACAAAAGTGGCAACGGTGGCACAGCCACGTGGCACCTGAAAAATCCGAAACCTTCGTGCGCATCTACAGACCCTACTGCAACATTTGAGCATGGTTTTAGCGTTTCGAATTACATACCCTAGGAGCCTTTCGCCGGAAATGGTCTAAGAAAACACGAAAGTGGCAATGGTGGCGCAGTCACGTGGCAGCTGAAAAATCCAAAACCTTCGTGCACATCTACAGACCCCACTGCAACATTTGAGAATGGTTTTAGCGTTTCGAATTACATACCCTAGGAGCCTTTCGTCGGAAACGGTCTAAGAAAACACAAAAGTGGCAACGGTGGCACAGCCACGTGGCACCTGAAAAATCCGAAACCTTTATGCACATCTATAGTCCCTACTGCATCATATGAGCATGGTTTGAGCATTTCGAATTACATTCCCTACGAGCCTTTCGCCGGAAAGGATCTAAGAAAACACGAAAGTGGCTACGGTGGCACAGCCACGTGGCACCCGAAAAATCCGAAACCTTTGTGTGCATCTATAGACCCTACTGCAACATATGAGCATGGTTTTAGCATTTCGAATTACATACCCTACGAGCCTTTCGCCGGAAACGGTTCAAGAAAACACAAAAGTGGCTATGGTGGCACAGCCACGTGGCACCCGAAAAATCCAAAACCTTCCTGCGCATCTATAGCCCCTACTGCAACATCTGAGCATGGATTTAGCGTTTCGAATTACATATCCTACGAGCCTTTTGCCGGAAACGGTCTAAGAAAACACAAAAGTGGCTACGGTGGCACAGCCACGTGGCACCCGAAAAATCCGAAACCTTTGTGCGCATCTATAGTCCCTACTGCAAGATATGAGCATGGTTTTAGCATTTCGAATTACATTCCCTACGAGCCTTTCGCCGGAAACGATCTAAGAAAACACGAAAGTGGCTACGGTGGCACAGCCACGTGGCACCCGAAAAATCCGAAGCCTTCGTGCGCATCTACAGACCCCACTGCAACATTTGAGCATGGCTTTAGCGTTTCGAATTACATACCCTAGGAGCCTTTCGCCGGAAACGGTCTAAGAAAACACAAAAGTTGCAATGGTGGCACAGCCACGTTGCACCTGAAAAATCGGAAACCTTCGTGCGCATCTACAGACCCCACTGCAACATTTGAGCATGGTTTTAGTGTTTCGAATTACATACCCTAGGAGCCTTTCGACGGAAACGGTCTAAAAAAACACGAAAGTGGCTACGGTGGCACAGCCACGTGGCACCCGAAAAATCCGAAACCTTTGTGCGCATCTATAGTCCCTACTGCAAGATATGAGCATGGTTTTAGCATTTCGAATTACATTCCCTACGAGCCTTTCGCCGGAAACGATCTAAGAAAACACGAAAGTGGCTACGGTGGCACAGCCACGTGGCACCCGAAAAATCCGAAGCCTTCGTGCGCATCTACAGACCCCACTGCAACATTTGAGCATGGTTTTAGCGTTTCGAATTACATACCCTAGGAGCCTTTCGCCGGAAACGGTCTAAGAAAACACAAAAGTGGCAATGGTGGCACAGCCACGTTGCACCCGAAAAACCGGAAACCTTCGTGCGCATCTACAGACCCCACTGCAACATTTGAGCATGGTTTTAGTGTTTCGAATTACATACCCTAGGAGCCTTTCGACGGAAACGGTCTAAAAAAACACGAAAGTGGCAATGGTGGCGCAGCCACATGGCAGCTGAAAAATCCGAAACCTTCGTGCGCATCTACAGACCCCACTGCAACATTTGAGCATGGTTTTAGCATTTCGAATTACATACCCTAGGAGCCTTTCGTCGGAAACGGTCTAAGAAAACACAAAAGTGGCAACGGTGGCACAGCCACATGGCACCTGAAAAATCCGAAACCTTTGTGCGCATCTACAGACTCCACTGCAACATTTGAGCATGATTTTAGCGTTTCGAATTACATACCCTAGGAGCCTTTCGCCGGAAACGGTCTAAGAAAACACAAAAGTGGCAACGGTGGCACAGCCACGTGGCACCTGAAAAATCCGAAACCTTCGTGCGCATCTACAGACCCTACTGCAACATTTGAGCATGGTTTTAGCGTTTCGAATTACATACCCTAGGAGCCTTTCGCCGGAAATGGTCTAAGAAAACACGAAAGTGGCAATGGTGGCGCAGCCACGTGGCAGCTGAAAAATCCAAAACCTTCGTGCACATCTACAGACCCCACTGCAACATTTGAGAATGGTTTTAGCGTTTCGAATTACATACCCTAGGAGCCTTTCGTCGGAAACGGTCTAAGAAAACACAAAAGTGGCAACGGTGGCACAGCCACGTGGCACCTGAAAAATCCGAAACCTTTATGCACATCTATAGTCCCTACTGCATCATATGAGCATGGTTTGAGCATTTCGAATTACATTCCCTACGAGCCTTTCGCCGGAAAGGATCTAAGAAAACACGAAAGTGGCTACGGTGGCACAGCCACGTGGCACCCGAAAAATCCGAAACCTTTGTGTGCATCTATAGACCCTACTGCAACATATGAGCATGGTTTTAGCATTTCGAATTACATACCCTACGAGCCTTTCGCCGGAAACGGTTCAAGAAAACACAAAAGTGGCTATGGTGGCACAGCCACGTGGCACCCGAAAAATCCAAAACCTTCCTGCGCATCTATAGCCCCTACTGCAACATCTGAGCATGGATTTAGCGTTTCGAATTACATATCCTACGAGCCTTTTGCCGGAAACGGTCTAAGAAAACACAAAAGTGGCTACGGTGGCACAGCCACGTGGCACCCGAAAAATCCGAAACCTTTGTGCGCATCTATAGTCCCTACTGCAAGATATGAGCATGGTTTTAGCATTTCGAATTACATTCCCTACGAGCCTTTCGCCGGAAACGATCTAAGAAAACACGAAAGTGGCTACGGTGGCACAGCCACGTGGCACCCGAAAAATCCGAAGCCTTCGTGCGCATCTACAGACCCCACTGCAACATTTGAGCATGGTTTTAGCGTTTCGAATTACATACCCTAGGAGCCTTTCGCCGGAAACGGTCTAAGAAAACACAAAAGTTGCAATGGTGGCACAGCCACGTTGCACCTGAAAAATCGGAAACCTTCGTGCGCATCTACAGACCCCACTGCAACATTTGAGCATGGTTTTAGTGTTTCGAATTACATACCCTAGGAGCCTTTCGACGGAAACGGTCTAAAAAAACACGAAAGTGGCTACGGTGGCACAGCCACGTGGCACCCGAAAAATCCGAAACCTTTGTGCGCATCTATAGTCCCTACTGCAAGATATGAGCATGGTTTTAGCATTTCGAATTACATTCCCTACGAGCCTTTCGCCGGAAACGATCTAAGAAAACACGAAAGTGGCTACGGTGGCACAGCCACGTGGCACCCGAAAAATCCGAAGCCTTCGTGCGCATCTACAGACCCCACTGCAACATTTGAGCATGGTTTTAGCATTTCGAATTACATACCCTAGGAGCCTTTCGCCGGAAACGGTCTAAGAAAACACAAAAGTGGCAACGGTGGCACAGCCACATGGCACCTGAAAAATCCGAAACCTTTGTGCGCATCTACAGACCCCATTGCAACATTTGAGCATGGTTTTAGCGTTTCGAATTACATACCCTAGGAGCCTTTCGCCGGAAACGGTCTAAGAAAACACAAAAGTGGCAACGGTGGCACAGCCACATGGCACCTGAAAAATCCGAAACCTTCGTGCGCATCTACAGACCCTACTGCAACATTTGAGCATGGTTTTAGCGTTTCGAATTACATACCCTAGGAGCCTTTCGCCGGAAATGATCTAAGAAAAGACGAAAGTGGCAATGGTGGCGCAGCCACGTGGCAGCTGAAAACTCCAAAACCTTCGTGCACATCTACAGACCTCACTGCAACATTTGAGAATGGTTTTAGCGGTTCGAATTACATACCCTAGGAGCCTTTCGTCGGAAACGGTTCAAGAAAACACAAAAGTGGCTACGGTGGCACAGCCACGTGGCACCCGAAAAATTCAAAACCTTCCTGCGCATCTATAGCCCCCTACTGCAACATCTGAGCATGGATTTAGCGTTTCGAATTACATATCCTACGAGCCTTTTGCCGGAAACGGTCTAAGAAAACACAAAAGTGGCTACGGTGGCACAGCCACGTGGCATCCGAAAAATCCGAAACCTTTGTGCGCATCTATAGTCCCTACTGCAAGATATGAGCATGGTTTTAGCATTTCGAATTACATTCCCTACGAGCCTTTCGCCGGAAACGATCTAAGAAAACACGAAAGTGGCTACGGTGGCACAGCCACGTGGCACCCGAAAAATCTGAAACCTTCGTGTGCATCTATAGACCCTACTGCAACATATGAGCATGGTTTTAGCATTTCGAATTACATACCCTACGAGCCTTTCGCCGGAAACGGTTCAAGAAAACACAAAAGTGGCTACGGTGGCACAGCCACGTGGCACCCGAAAAATCCGAAACCTTCCTGCGCATCTATAGCCCCTACTGCAACTTCTGAGCATGGAATTAGCGTTTCGAATTACATATCCTACGAGCGTTTTGCCGGAAACGGTCTAAGAAAACACAAAAGTGGCTACGGTGGCACAGCCACGTGGCACCCGAAAAATCCGAAACCTTCGTGCGCATCTATAGACCCTACTGCAACATCTGAGCATGGATTTAGCATTTCGAATTACATATCCTACGAGCCTTTTGCCGGAAACGGTCTAAGAAAACACAAA
This sequence comes from Pictodentalium vernedei, assembly GCA_031216915.1. Classification (NCBI taxonomy): domain Eukaryota; kingdom Metazoa; phylum Mollusca; class Scaphopoda; order Dentaliida; family Dentaliidae; genus Pictodentalium; species Pictodentalium vernedei. Next base: position 775,043,766 of record CM062297.1, read on the forward strand.
AGTGGCTACGGTGGCACAGCCACGTGGCACCCGAAAAATCCGAAACCTTCCTACATATCTACAGATCATTTAGCAACACCCTAGTGTAATTTTAGAACTCCGAATTACATAGGTTGGGACTATTCAGCAAAAAAGTGAAAAAATAACGCATTTTTTAAGTGGCTCCACAGAAGCCACCTGGTGGCACAAAAATTTAAAAGTTGTATTTTTGGGTTGCACAGACCCTATCGAACAACTGTAGAAAGTTACAGCGTTTCGAATTACAAAACCGGACGTACTGACGTACGGACGTACGGACGGAGATCATGACAATATCCCCGCATTTTTTTAAAATGCGGGGATAAAAAGTATCAAATAAACAACGATGGTTTGATTTTCAAAAGCACAAATATTCCATTGGCCTACATTAACAAAATATCAGTATCATCTGATGTGCTGTTTTATAATTATTTCTTATTCAAGTTGACGGAAATAATGTCTTCATGGAAATAATATTCTATAATTGCATGGGACTATTGCACTATAGAGTTCCATACCTTTGCTAACAAAATGTGGAAATTTCGAACTCGACTTTGAATGTGAAATGTGCCGACAAATAGTCTAACCTCTCTGGGATGTCTACATGACTACATAATGGTGATTACTCTCGTCGCTTTTACACTCAGGAGAGGGAATATGTTTACCAACGGGATCCCCCAAAAATGGAGGATATGCACATTCTATACGCTATGCGTACTTATGGGTCAAAGCTAACCCAACCCAAACCAAGCACCAAGTAATGGAGAGACACATTTATGCCGTTTAAATTCCATTCGTGCTACCGCCCTCTCCCACTCACGCGAACACACACACACACACACACACACACACACACACACACACACACACACACACACACACACACACACACACACACACACACACACACACACACACACACACACACACACATACACAAACACACACACACACACACACACACCACACACACACACACACACGCACGCACGCACGCACGCACGCACGCACGCACGCACACACGCACGCACGCACACACACACACACACACACACACACACACACACACACACACACACACACACACACACACACACACAAAAAAAACACACACAAGCCCGTGCCAGTCTTCGTCTGAGGCCATCCACAGCACTTTCGTCGTACTGTAGCCAGCGCTTTCCAAACTTTCATGCTGCTGCCGAAAGGAAGATGAACCAAGTAATCATGAGGACTTCATCTAAAAAGCTAGATTCCAGCCATCGTTTTTTGACGGTGTGCAATGGTCTAGTGGTTTAGACGCTGGACTCCTGATTGCCAGGCGGTGTTGCCGAGGGTTCGAATCCCGGCGGGGGATCAAAAACCAACATTCAAAATTCCTCTAAAACATGATTGTGTCATTTGAAAAAACACACACAAGCCCGTGCCAGTCTTCGTCTGAGGCCATCCACAGCACTTTCGTCGTACTGTGGCCAGCGCGTTCCACACTTTCATGCTGCTGCCGAAAGGAAGATGAACCAAGTAATCATGAGGACTTCATCTAAAAAGCTAGATTCCAGCCATCGTTTTTTGACGGTGTGCAATGGTCTAGTGGTTTAGACGCTGGACTCCTGATTGCCAGGCGGTGTTGCCGAGGGTTCGAATCCCGGCGGGGGATCAGAAACCAACATTCAAAATTCCTCTAAAACATGATTGTGTCATTTGAAAAAACACACACAAGCCCGTGCCAGTCTTCGTCTGAGGCCATCCACAGCACTTTCGTCGTACTGTAGCCAGCGCGTTCCACACTTTCATGCTGCTGCCGAAAGGAAGATGAACCAAGTAATCATGAGGACTTCATCTAAAAAGCTAGATTCCAGCCATCGTTTTTTGACGGTGTGCAATGGTCTAGTGGTTTAGACGCTGGACTCCTGATTGCCAGGCGGTGTTGCCGAGGGTTCGAATCCCGGCGGGGGATCAGAAACCAACATTTAAAATTCCTCTAAAACATGATTGTGTCATTTGAAAACACACACACACACACACACACACACACACCACACACACACACACACACTACAACCCCGAGGTGGGTATCAATGAATGAGATGGGCGCTTACAGTGAAAACTAGAAGTCCTGTCACGAACTGTGCGCTTATCAAGGCTTAATTGCGCGTCGAATTTGCGCGCAATTGCCGTATTGAATGGCATCCAAAGCACGGCAGATTCTCCTGGTTACTCATAGCAAACACAGGCAATGTTTCTGCTAATGGACCTCCGGGTTACCCGTAGGTCCATTGGCTGAAACATTGCTTGTGCACAGGCCATATGTACAGAATTTGCTAGCCTTACTATGGTCATAACGCGTAGATTAACGCGTAAATCGACGTGCTATTTGTGCGCATTTCATGACAGGACATCTAGTTTTAATTGTACATGTCATTGATATCTTATTCGTGTTCTGGATCTTCCACGCCAGAAACGCAAAACGCTGCGGCTGGCGGAGAATATGGGATAACGCGACCCTTTGTATATTATGTAAGAATTTATATGCGTTATCTGTCGCATTGTCGGTGTATGAATGTTGGGTGGGCATATTAAGTCTAATGAAGCGCGTAGCACAAAAACATAAAACCCGAATCCCATATATATATATATCTTTCGATGAGGAAACAGATGGTTTATTTTAATTCTTATAATTTACTTTATTATGGTTGTTTGTACTATTATATATATATATGCACTTCAGGTGGTCGATGTCTCCATCATTTTTACCATGAAAATATAAAACGAATGCGAAGATTGTGGACTTTGAATCAGTGGGATTAACTTTTGTGCAGAGGAGACTCATATACTATTCAGAATAGCCTTATCCACGCAGTCTTGAATACTCAATAGTAAACGTAGAGTACAAAGTAACGTAAATACTAATTTGTAAGATAATCTGTGTGCATTATAATGAATTTAGCCATGATCACCTTCAACACAGATCCACTATGAATGACTGTTTTGCGCAAACGGGTGAAATAATCCAACTAACGTTCAGCTCACGTGGCACAATTACAACATACATCATTTTTGCGACAGCTGGGAGATGAAAAATCAAAAAAACATTTAATCGAAAGAAAGAACATCCGTCGAGTTATGAGAGACTCATCTTGATCAACCATATGCAGCTTGTTTTCTCTCATTTTGTTTAAAACCCAAACACATCAGTTCACATCCTGTATGCAAAGACGGAGTTGCCATTCATATTTGGGCAATTTAAAAAGAAACTGTTATAGGGTTTATGACTGCAGCCATATAGGCTAATTAAAATGTAGGTGGCGAAGGACAGAGCTACTGTTATGTTCCAAAATCATTTCCACAGACAACAGAGGACATCAGCATTATCCACACTCGAGCCTTATTATTGTTATTACAACTTATCCTTTAACTTATCTTCACGGGGGCAGAGATTGGATAACAACATTGACGTCAGCCTGTCAGATTGCATGTTATTACAAGGTTCTTTACAATATTGCCTTCAAATCATATGTCCTTTAGAAAAAATATGATGGTTATTCTCTTTGAAGATGAAGGTGTTTCCTACGATATGTCGCAGAGTTTCGTTCAATTTTTACGAATGGCAGACGGCGCACTTGGTTTAGAGGTAACGTTTGAAAAAGAAATCAAATATGATAGAAGACGGTTCTGTGAATAAGCGGAGACCGGATATGGTAAACACATTAAGTAAATGGTTAACTGTGGCGACACAACATTGTTTCCAATTACAAATGAACGACGGAATATAACCAGTTATTCTGAGAAAGCAATAGCACCTTCAAAAAGTTAATTTTTCAATTTGTGGATGATACTGCCCATACAAGAATTGATAAAACAATTATAAGTGCACTTACAAAGAACATTCATGTAACCTTGGACGATCTGTGACCTGGATCGCAAAATTTTGTAATCTTGCTTAAGCCCTTAAACCCTGCTGGAATTTTCCATACCGGTTCAATAGCAAGAATTGTAAGAGTCCATATTCATTATTCGGGGATCGACAATTAATATTTTAAACGTACATTCTTTGGGCCGCAAATTGGAAATATTGATTGGTCGCCCCACACATTCTCTGGGTAGCCATCCTACTTAATGAAATTATAACGTCCAGGACCGGAAAGAGTTAACCCTTTTCCTAATACCCACAAGATATGATACTGTATTGGAAAACATTCAAAATTTCACTCTTTGCTAAATACGTAGCATTTGTCCTCCTCATTGGCCCTACTTCTGGGACAAAAGTTGAAAAAAATAGTAACCATAGAACGGCGATTTTTGTGAGTATTGCTGCCTGACTATGGTTGTTAGGTTTGGTAAGGTTTATACATTTCCAATACAATCAGGCACACAGGCAATTCTGAATACAGGAAACATGTTCTTATCATATCTGACATTTTCCTTCAAATCTTGGTGACTCATTGGAACAACCATGTTTCACGAAGTTGTACATGTTAAGCTGTTGATAGAAGAAATTAATAAAGAAGAATATTCATTTCGATTGCGATATTGGTATTCTAGTTCATGTATTAGGGCAAAGTGGTAACTTCGTGAACATTAGCGTACGTATTTTAAGAATTTTACTTACCTCAGTTTTGCATGTGTCGACCTTTGTAGATGGGCCAGTGCAATCGTCACCACCATACTGTGGTCTGAAATATAGAATGGCGTAAGGATATGCAACAGTTTCCTAGCAACTGATTTTTGAAGTTTAAAATTGTCACTGATTTATAGAAACCAGATACAAAAGACTGCATGTGTCGACCGTCATCATATCTTTACTTTTTGTCACGATTAACGAGTTCCATTGTTGACAGTTATTTTTTTGTATAAGTCATCCAAGGAATTGAACATAATCTGGGAAATTATTGGTAACTATGGTATCCCAGTTCCGAATATAACGGCCGTAATCAATTTGCTTTGGAGCACTCATAGTATAGCTAATGAACATCTGCAAATTATTAATTATACGGTCAATAGACATATTCAATTATTTAACACATTCATTCTCTGCATAAAAGGGTCTCAGGCAAAGTTCAATGATGTTGTGGTTTAGGGGTTTTCAGGGGCTCATCTAAATAGCACATCGATCTACGCGTTAATCTACGCGTTATGACCATAGTAAGGCTAGCAAATTCTGTACATATGGCATGTGCACAAGCAATGTTGCAGCCAATGGACCTCCGGGTAACCCGGAGGTCCACTGGCAGAAACATTGCCTGTGTTTGCTATGATTAACCAGGAGAACCTGCCGTGCTTTGGATGCCATTCGATATGGCATTTGCACGCAATTCCTACCCGCAATTAAGCCCGGATAAGCGCACAGTTCGTGACTGGACTTCTAGTTTTAACTGTATTCCCTTCCCACATCAAACAATACAAACAAGCATCGCGATGTTTTTTACCCCTATTTTCTAAAAGTTCATGGTCTTGACACAGTGGTGAACAGTTTCAAGGGGTACAAAAGCGCGGAAATGTTGTAATGTGGGAAGAAGAAGATAGAAACTCAAACCACCTGACATTATACGAAAGAGCCTTTCTCAAAGTGTTTCTGGGGGACCTTCGTCTCACACCAAAGATAAAAGATATTTCATATATTATTTTACGAATCTTATTAAAAAGGAAATGTTGAACTCCAAATTTTGATGTCATTATATTTCTAGTTTTATTTATCATTTTCATCAATCTAAAAAGTGCCACTAAATTTGGGAAAAAATTGGGCTAACAGTTTTGGGCGGTATTTATGAACCGACTGTTGTGTTTACTAAGCAGCAACACAAATTACTGACACAAAATGACAGATGCACAGCTAGCTCTTACAAACATGCCGTATGAAAGATGAAAGTTGTTTCCGGAATGATATTGTTAGTAGTCTCTGCAGATTGTGTCCGTGTAAACACCAACAACCGAGCCTTATCGCTTTCTTTTGGGAGTTTTTTCTCCACATGTTTTTTATTATCCAGTTACGTACACAATATTGGACAGATCTATCAGAGATATCTTACACTAAAATATGCATAAACAGATACATACGAGGGGATGTCAAAACGTTTTGAGCCTAACATAAAAAAGCTGGAATTACGGTGCAGAACATATTTACTTTTCAACATAGTCCCCTTGCAATTCAATAAACTTTTTCCATCGGGTCTGCCAGTCGTTGATGCCGCGTCTGTAAAATTCCATATCTTGGTCCTGTAATCAAGCCTCCACAGCAGCAGTGGGTTCCTCATCATCTTGAAATCGTTGACCACGTAAGTGTTTCTTCAAATTTGGAAAGAGATGGTTGTCATTTGGTGACCCGGTGGAACAAGTGTATTGAATTACAAGGGGACTATGTTGAAAAATAAATATGTTCTGTACCGATATTCCAGCTTTATTTATGTTAGGCTCGAAACTTTTTGACTTCCCCCCGTATATATTATCACTGTTATGTTTAAGACTAAAATGTTGTATCAGAGTCTGTAGAAACTGTTTGCCACTACCTTGGACCTTTTCGTTCCTAAAAAGCCGATGCTTTGTAATTACGCGTTGTTTCACCTTGGATGCCTCGATTCAAATATAGAAACATTGAAGTTATATAGTTTCATAATTTAATTATTATATTTTTGAGAAGTGCTTTTTAATTTAATATACAGAAACCTGTACAGTCTCTAGCAAATGCACTTCGAAGAGTTGTAACTTTCTTTAGCTAGTGACGTAAAGAAATCGCAACTAAGTAACCGCTTGTATTCTACATTTGTAGGTTACAGAATGTCTATCACAGGCCCGTGATGCATGATATGTTTGAGTAATTACAAACTCAATGCATTCCAACATAAGATAAAAATATATTTTAACAATCTCCCAGACTTTATAAATGAAAAACGTGGGACCGGTACCAAAGCAGTTAGCCTCTAAAGAAAATGGTAAATATGTCTGTAATCCAAAGTCGCGCAAATGTCAACTGAATGAAACAGCGATCGACTGAAAGTAAAGCATTTAAGAGATAATTACTTTGGGCTGTCACATTTTCTCGTTCGACTTTTGATACCAACGCCACATTCTCTGGAACATGTTGACCAATGTGTCCATGATGACCACTCCCCGTCTTGCGGTCGTTGATTTCCTAGGTACTTACATCTTCCGTTGTCGCACCTCCACTGCAAAATGACGCACAGAAAGTTATTAGAACAAAACCATCATGCACTAAATTAAAGCAGAACTCTCAAAACAATCCACATTTCTATTAAAATATATTAAATTATTATTCTTGTGCCGGATGCAGGTAGAAGGCGGAGTGACACGAAATATGAGTTAATATACGCATATTACTTTCCCTACAGTTGGATCTCCGTTGACGGGCTATTTTCCCACCTGACGTCATGGATCCATCAACAGAACTAAACTCCACCCATTTTCGTAATCAGCCAGTCAAAACGTCGCATTCTTACCCAGATTAATTCGCAATCTGCGGTGATAGCTGATAAATGGAATGCCAATTGGAAAACGTTTCTGTTCACATTCACCAAAATTGACGAAATTAAACTTTATGTATCGACAAAGATTTTTATAATAATCACGTTCTGACTTTGAAGCGAATATTTTTCAGAAAACGGCAGCTAATTTCATAAAAATCAATAAATAACCTATTTGGACACAATTTTCATAAATAGTTTTCTTGTTACGTATCGATCTGTCACACATGTTTGCCAATCACACCTGTGTTTCGTTTTTGTTTTTATTTGAAGCAGATGCTCAGTAAATAAGAGTTTTATCGTTTGAAATGTTTCTCTGTTGTGTTGGAATTTTCAAATTAACCCTTTACCTAACGAATCGCCCGCATCCGCCCGCGTAATATGCAAATTGAGCAGTTGAAAAAATTAAACTTTTCAAAATATTTCAACAAAACCATATCATGTGACCCCTCATTGGGACGAGCTCATTGAGCTCGTTCCAATGAGGGGTCACATGATATAGTTTTGTTGAATTTTTTTTTTAAATTTAATAAAATTATATTCAAAATAATCAATTTTGATATCGACTGCGTTGGGGAAAGGGTTAAAGGATTCTGTGTCATAGAGGCGTGTAATAAACACAGAACGCCACGATGTGTGAATGCGTTCTTCAACACGGGGCCCCTGCCATTACGGAAGGATATAGAACTTCAGGCTGTGCATCTCGCTCCATCTTTCCGCGCTGACAGTCCTGACGTATTAACGAACGCATTCACACATTGACGTTCTGTATATTTATTGCCGTAAAGGACCCAAACTTTTTTCGTCAATCGAGCGAGACAGAGAGCGAGATTGCAAATCTATATTATGCAAGTCTCAAACGAGGTTCTGGTAAAGCTTCTGACCAGGGTTTGCAAAGTAACGTCGGTTCCACTGTTGTCGGTACCGGTACCGTACTGGGGTTCTGAATCTTGAACTGGGTCGGCACCGGTACTGAGAACGGCACAACTAATATTCCGACAAGGCAAGTGATTCGTGTAAACTCTAATCGGTAAAAAAGAGTGAACAGTGATTTTCGGGTCAAATTCAATCAATAAACACGAAGTTATTTAGGCTGAAAAACTGAAAATCTATCAACCACTATCGACCTACCTGTCAAGCGGCTACAAATGCCGATCACGGACTGTCAGAAACACGGGGTGGGTGGGTGGGTGTAACACGCGCAAACTACAAAGCTATGAACTGTCGGTCCACTGCGCGTGATTTTCAAATATGCATTTTCAGTTTGCTGATTGCGGCAATTTTCATCAATGTGTGCAACCCCGCGTGTTCGAACTTGGAATCAATGGACACCCTAACAGTAAGACACAGTAATAATCTGAAGTAGACTATATAGATTTCACCTATCCGACATCCTATAGCCCTTCCTTCTTAAACGCGTCGTCTCTTGAGTTCCAATGTGTTCTATATGCCAGTAGGCACATAGAGCACCTTGGAACTCAGGGGACGGGGTGGCGGGACTCTAGTCTTTGAAGTTCCAACGTTATGGAATCATTCAATTAACTCTTTACTGCCCGTGTAGATTCCGTCGTGTTACTCATGTATCACATTCACATATATTAACTACGAGTACCGGAAAAGTCGGTTCTGAAGGATGGGAATCGGTACCGATTAAAACGTCGAGTATCGCTGGTATTGGTTCCAGTACAGATTGCAACCCCTGTTTCTGACGTGTGAAAATTTTCGAGCCGAAAATTTTACAAATGGGCGATAAAATATTGAGCTCCTTTGAAAGAACACTCTGGACAACATTCCGTAATTTCCATTTCGGTTACGGTTCACGTGTCATATTCAGTTTTTATATATTCGCTCTTATATAAGGCCTTAAAAAGTTAAAAATTTGTTTCTCAGGCCCTGCCACATTGTCCTTTTCGCTGTCGCGTGCTCTCTTTTTATAACCAACACAAATATAAAAAATAAAAATTAAGTGGTTTATGTCTGATATTTTGCCCCTGTTAATAAAATTGATAAATTTGTCCCTTGTGTACAAAAAGGCTTTGCAATGCTTTAGAATTGCAAAGCCTTCTTGTACCCAAAGGACAAAATACACCACCACCAATGCTATTCTGTAGATTATGAGGCCTAAAACTTAAAACAAACCAAGGACATGAGCTTTTGATGGCAAAGAAATAATTACAAAAATAAATAAAAAATAAAAAATAAAATAAAAAACCGCACAGTTTAACAAAAAAAATGGCTTGAGAAACAGAAGATCTACGCTGTGGGGCCTATTAACCCTTTACCCAACGCAGACGATATCAAAATTTATTATTTTAAATATCTTTTTTTTAATTGTTTCAAAAAATTTCAACAAAACCATATCATGTGACCCCTCTTTTTAGCTCGTTTTAAAGAGGGGTCACATGATATGGTTTTGTTGAGATTTTTCGAAAAAATAATATTTTTTCAGCTGCTGAATTTGCATATTACGCGGGCGGATGCGGGCGATTCGTTGTGTAAAGGGTTAAAGAAAATATTACACATTCAATTATTCTAGATTGTCATCTATCCTTTATGGCCATAATGTGAATAATGTGACTAATACGTACATCCCTTTGGTACGAACAAGACGTCCCAGGCAATGGTGTGCCCCATTTTGTCCTGCACAGCGACGGATTTCTTCTCTCACTACACCACAACATTTGACATGGGTCGCTGTTAAACTGAAACATGAAGTATGATAAAATTTGCATGCATAACTGAAGGGTGAAATTAATTGTCTTCATAATTTCAATCATAAGGGTAGGTGTATAGGGAGAAGGAATATGCCCTCACCACCACCACCAACAACATTTGATTTGGGGATAATGCATATACTCACCTCCTCCCCATAGTATTTATGTTCAAGAATTCTTAGAATAGGGTAGAAATTTCGAAAGCGAGACATTCCATGAATGTATTCCATATCATACCAATCTTTATCCCATGTATATCTTATATGCTGCCACGGAGATCATTTCTAACATTTCGTATGGTTGGTGATCGTATATCTGCTGTATGTACTAACCTATTATCGCTACAGAGAAGTGATCCGGGTCGTAGTATCACGTCGAGTTGAGGAGGTCAGATCGCCGGATCAAACGAGCTGCCGCAAGCAGCGAGTTTGATCCGGCGATCTTACCTCCCCAATGAGACGTGATGCGACGACCCAGATCACTTCACTGTAGCGATAAAATGTTTATTATATGACTTACGGTTCAACATTGCTTGCATTAACAATTCCCCTAACATTTTTTGCTGAATTGGACTGAAGTAAAAAAGAACTATTTTTATTTCCGCTTATGTTTGTAACAGGTGCACACTTCCAGGGAATCCCCCGATGAGCATGAATACGATAAAAAAATATCATTAATACGATAAAAAAAAACCCGGACCGCCGTTCGAGCGCACCCATTCCAGCTCGGCGTAAAGACCTATCAACGACCGGAACAGCTAATTGTGCGAATTCGAACGCACTCGTAAATATTCCTTTATACTCTAATGATACGGAATCGGATTCTAAATTGTGGATTTTCCGGGACCAGGAAAAGATCGTCAAACACTAGCGATACTTAGCGGTTAAATTTCATAATTATACTGAGTCAAAAAAGAAAGTACAATAGAAACAAATGTGAAAAATAGCAAAAATGATGAAATATAATAGTTCTAATGTTGCATGTTTATGGACAAGAGGTCGTGCAAAGAGTTTAATGATGTGTTGTTGTTGTCCACCCAACCGTATACAATTTTGCTACGGATTTCAAAATAGCACGTGCTACCTGAGAACTTCAAGTTGAATGGGTGACTGACGACTTTCTTTGTGTTATGTTGTGCTAGGGAGCCAGGGTTATTGAGAAAACACGCTAGTTTTTGTCTTCCGACATTTTAAAAAATGCCAACGTTAACCGAAAATCAGAGGTTGTGTGCCATCGGTATGCATGAGGCTGGGATACCTCAAGATGAGCTCGCTGCTGGGTTCGGAGTCACTGTGGCCACTATTTACCGTCTCATTGGAAGGTATAGAACCACTAGATCTATTGCCGACCGACCGCGTTCAGGTTGACCAAGAGTTACGACCCCTGCACAAGACCGACACATCAGGATGTCTTACTTGCGGGATCGCTTCCTTCTGGCGATGAGGACAGCAGCAATTACTCCTGATAGAATTTACAATAATTTGTTTGGGAATAAAGTCGATAATCTTAAACAAAATTGCTCCTCAAAGTTTATTATAATTTCCGTTTTGACTCAGTATATATAATAAATACAGGTTATCGTGATTATGTGCATGTCCTGTGATTTGTATCAGATTCGAGGTGGGGTCCCGAATGGTATTTAAACGAGCCGGCTTTACCGGCGAGTTGAGATCCCATTTTTGGACACCACCAGAATCTGATGCAAATCACAGGACATGCACATCATCATGATAATTCATTTGTCTAACACTTCTATCATATAAACAGATAAAATCTTAAACTGTTAATACAGTTTTGGGACATAATGTTGGGCGAGAAAAAGTTTTAAAAAAACATATTTTATGGAACTATATTGTTGTGAACTCTAACAAACAACGAGTAACGCTGTCATCGCAATTTTCAATGTTGTGTTGTCAAATCATTCACTCTCAATGTCACTTTCTATGATGATACGCTTGAATTTACGAATGTGTAATGCTGAATTGTGCAGTTTCTATTCATTTTTCTTAATAGTTCTGCCTCTTACTGTAAGGAATTTTGTTTTGTTTTGTAAGAGGTCAGTTGAATCGATCACTGAAACGCACACAGAATGTATTCATGCGCCTGTTATGATAGCCCGCCGCGTTCCCGGAAACGAGTCATCTATATGATACGGAATCAGAACGAGTCGTCTTTTTTGATACAGAATCGGAACATTATGTGATACGTACCGTTTCTCGTGGTTTTCAGGCCAAAATTTACATGATTGGTAAATAAATAGTAGTAATGAACAGTACGCACATGGTGATTAGCACGACGTTTCTGTCGCAAAGCTGTATAACACAGTATGTGATGCGGGTAAGGCGATAACATTATAATATTTTGTCAGTTTGTAGTTTACGAATGCTGGGGAGTCGCGAAGATGAATGGGGGAATGATGTAAACTCAATATGTCCCGACTGTCAGGACTCAAATCCCGACTGATGAATATTCTCACTACATCATCAGGACAAGCCGTCGTTGAAGGCATACCCAAACCAAGCATTGGTAATATTTGTCAGTAAGGATTGTGGTTAAAATAAAATTGTTTCTGGATAAAGGCAATAAGGCATACAGTAGTCGTGACTTCTTCGAATTTAATTATCACGTGCCGGATTGAAAATTGGTCATGCTCGGACTGGATCGGCCACAGACCTCCATTTGCGTGAGGCCGAATACGTGTATGACATGACGTCCAAGCAGCAAAGGACATACGTGCTTGATAATTAGCCAATCCATATCTAAAACTCAATCCAGACGAAAATGTCCCGACTGGAAAATTGTTGGAGGTGGTCATTTGTCACATAGTTACGCCCCTGTTCAGATGTCGTAGACGACATTTGCAAGCAAAATTATTATATTACTAAAACAGTTCTTTTTTGTCTCGAGAAGACATAGATTTCGACCACTCATTGGAACCAGGTCGAAGAATGGGGAAAATGAAAGAAAGGATGCATTTCCGTTTTTTGTGACTAGCACTGCTCATTGTTGTCGTTGTGTTAGGGAAAGTGTTAAACGTAACATTTGTGAACGTGCTGGGACTTTTTTGTTCACGCTCTAACCACCCGCTTGTCTTTGGCTATATCTCCCTATACAAATTGTATACGAGATCTCTGACGCGCTTTGTATTCGTGCGTTTTAAGTGGATGGTAACTGATATTATTACGAAAACAATGAGATAAAGTATGGTCCTAGGCGTCATACGATAGCGAAACAGAAAGTTCCCAGCGTTTGGGCGTAGTTTGTCAAATATTCAGCCAGTCTCGTTTCAGCATTCGTCAAAATATTTAAATTAATATCAGTATCAAACGGGTAACGATGATCATTCGCGAATACTTAATGAACAAAATCCACCTGTGTGACCTATTTATCACAATTCATAGTATCGACTCTGAATAGACAGAACGGCATTCAGCAGAACGAAGCTAAGGGGGAGGGGTAGGGTCGTCTATAACCCCCACCTCACAATATTTTTTTCAATCGGGACATTTTCGTTGGGACTGGGGAATTAACCCTTTACTCAACGTAAGAAACAAAACCGACCAGCGCTATTCGCAAAAATCGTCTCTTAATTTACATATTTTGTCTCAAAACATAGGTTATGGCAGATAGAGTTATCTCCTTTTGTCTTGGAAACGCGTGAACATATCGGCTATTTGGTTATCAGATTTGCTCTTATTTTACTTTTTTCAAGTTGTTTGATTTAATTATTCGACTATTTAATTTATGATTGCAAAATATGATCGAATTGTTGGAAATCTTATGATATTTATGACTATTTTCAGGTTTTTTGGTTCGATTTTTATATCGAAACGAGCGAAAGCGAAAAGGTTTCATTTAAACCATGTACCAACGATGCTTCGCATGCCCATATACCCTGGATTTTATCTTTGATGTTGGGTGCATCCTTTGCCATGGCTATTTGATCAAGGCATTCTCATCAATCAAAAGACAGAATTTATCAGGACATAGGGACAAATATATTTATCCCATAATCACCACGAAATAGTTGATTAGGGAAAATATCGTTCACAACACGTCTGATGCAGAAATGACATCAGAAGTAAACGTCGACGTGGTAACGTTATGAGTTAGTTGGTTTAGGAACGAGAATTGAATTAATCTTCTGCTATCGGTTTCGGGAGGAGAATTAAATTAATTGTCTCTTATTTTCCATTAACTGTCTATCTAATACAAATAAGACACCATTCGCAGAAAACCTTCCCTGAATAACTAAATATTTTCATTTTTTGTCTTGAAAACATAGCTTATGACTTCTCCCTCACTGGAACCAGCTCTATTTGGTTGGCGATGTTTGTGAACAGTGCTGACCACCTTCAGTCGTTACGCTTGCTAAATAGAGGCTATCTAATGTTTTCTTGTGAAAGCGGGGTTTATATCACGAGTGAGTGAGAGAATTCGTATTTTCACGAGCATAGAACAACAGAACAATCAATCGGTATGAGTAATCTTAAAACACACGGTGACCACTTTCTGTCACAAAATGCTATTGATCCAAAATAGTTAGATATTACGATAATCGTAGAATATTAATAGAAAAGAAAAAGACGAGTACAACTTACAGCTTTACATAGACTGAATTCATGGCCAAACTCTTGATTGCATTGTTTATCCAGTGACCAAGAAACACCAAGTGGTTTCGGAACTTTAATTACTGGTAAAGTTGTTTCATCTGGCTCGTCTCCAAGACACGTTGCATAGCTATAAAAAGAGGTTCGTGTTAGATAAATACAATGAAGGTGGCATGTTGTTATCTCAACTTTGATAAGTTAGCATCTGATGACCTAATTGATTTTTAAACAATCTTAAATCATCTTGTTATATGTTTCAAATTCAGATATCAAAAGAATATTAACAAACTAACATTCTGTATTTTATTTTGTTCTTTAAATAGGTAGGTGAAAAAAACAAATTTTTCCATAAACATGATTGTGTGTTTGTGTTAGTGAGTTACTATGCTTACAATTTTTCCGATCAAGTTTGAACGACAAGTGATGCTTCAAACTTGACCCTTGTCGTAACACAAAGACACATACAGAGAGCACAGGGACCAATATACGGCCCAAAACATAAAATCGCTAAATATAATTTTGAGGTGACGAAGCGTTGCGTCAAAACTATTTCATTGATTGAGTGTTTTACTATGTATATTCGATTCAACTTAATTTCTCGTCTTCAAACGACATCAAGGCTCGAATTAGAGACACCACCTCTGTCGAAATTGCAAAGTGAAAGACAAATCGTTAATTGCCTTTTTATTCCATCGTGGCCCATGTTTTCTTCGCCTTCAGTGTGTGACGGTCGTAATACAGTACACAGTGCACAAACGTGAGGCACTCTAGTCGTATTACGTGAAATGATGTTCAACTGACATCCCGTCTTTTTTGTATATACGTTAGTGGGTTTAGCTGCACTTTAGGGGGGGGGGGGGTCTGACAACAACATATAAGATATTAACCTCTTAAACCCGAGGTGCCCTTTTTCCGGCTTATTTCATTAACCCTTTATCCAACGTAACGGTCAAAAGCGCTATTCACAAAAATCGCCAATTAATTTTTATTTTTTTTCCATTTTTTGTCTCAAAAACATAGGTTATGACCCCTCTTTGGAACGAGCTCGTCGAGCTCGTTCCAATGAGGGGTTATAACCTATGTTTTTGAGACAAAAAAATGAAAATATTAGTTATTCAAGAATTTTGTTTGCGAGTGTCGTCTGCTTTTTCATGTTAGGTAAAGGGTTAAGTATGATGGCTGCAAAGTGAAAGTGTGGGATAGACCAATCAATATTTTCAACGTGTAGCCCGAAGGCTGCACGTTAAAAAAAATTGGTCGACGCCCAAATAATTAATATGTACGCATCCAATTGCTAGATATCAGCAAGGTCTAAAGGGTTAAATAGTGATATTAATAATAGTTCAACGTGCCATCTGCAGAACGCTTGGGAAAGAGCGGTCTCCTCCTTGGCAAGTTTCTGGAATTCGGGTTTTCGAGGGATCAGCTTCAAAATTCCTATGGATAAATGGGCATCGTTTTTATCTTATAAAAGGTAAGTTGTTGGGCTGGAAGCTTTTCTGCTTTTGTAAAAATGTTTCCGTAAACATATCAAAGACGTAATTTCACACTGCAATTCCTGATATCCACAATATGTCTTTAATTATGGTCCAGTTTACTTCATTTCCCATTTTAGTCGAATGTCTAACACGATGGCTTTATTCAAAAATAAAAGCACAAATTTAACTGACTCCGAAACTATAGATGATGAAGTAACTCTTCGTCAGATATTACAAATAAACCCAACCTATCTGGAGAATGTGCTGTTGCTCAGTATGGATATCACCTTTAACCTTTGAACACTGATTGTATTATCCATGGCATCTATTGAAAGAGACTGTATTCGTTAGTTGGTGTAAAGCAATTGAGATTTTCAAATGGTCGCCATGGGGCTGCACGTTGAAAGTATTGATTGGTCAACCCCCACAAATTCATTAAGCAGCCCTTAACTCCATGAAATTTGGCCATGCGAAGACACTGTTACGGAAAACCGGACATTCAGGTGAGCGGATTGACTCTCTAAACTATATAGTCAATGCAGTTTCACCCTGGATCTATTGTCTTTTCGGGGCATGCAAGTAATTTGAATACCTTTGGCCCACTGAGTATACCTGAGTCCGTGCGTTTTGTTAGTTGAACAAAGTACGTGTACATGGTGTAAGTTATTTGCCAACCTCGCAGTCGGAATTTCGTGAATTTGAAGAACCTATCCCGTGCTGTAACACTAGGTCGCTACACGGCTAGGGGTCACTCAACGCACTGTATGGGTTGTTCAAATTCTTGAAAGACCTCCAGCTCGTTTAATAACTATTAGTTAAATAAGACTGTGTTCAAATTGGAAATTTCTGAAATAAAACTAACTAAAAGTCATGGCCTCGTTCAAAGGTTGAAAGTATATCACCAAATAACGGTATTTACTGAGTGTGGTTCAATATTGTGATATTTTTCGGATAGTTCCTCCTTTTCCAAAACCATCTTAATCGTGTGATTAAACGGCATGAAGGGCGTGGTCACATTTATTTTGGTAGCATTTATTTGATCTTATAAATCGGGGCCTAAATATATTTGAAACACGCGCCAAGGAGCTTTGAAACCAACTGGAAAATTAACCAATCTAAACAATAGCTTACAACTCCTTATTGGAACCAGCTCGTGGATTTGGTTCCAATTAGGTGTTATAAGCAAAGTTCCAAAGTTCACTTCCTTGAAATGATTAAATTTTGCAGTTTTGTGTGTGTAGAATAGTGCTAGGTGAGTTTGACGATTCGCTGTGTTAAAGGTTAGAACAGTAGCAAACCTTTTTCTAAAAAAATCTTTGTTAAACGAATACAAATATGTGTAGGTGGGAATATCTTACGGTAACACTCGTTTCATTTGTTCTCTACTGCAGTCTGACCACCAAGTGTTATGAATGGATGACTGAACGGTTGCAGCCATTATCGCTGTCTTATATTTTTCACCGCCGCATCGATTCCTCTTCCCATCATGCACCAGTCCAAATCTGCAAATTAAGATAATAGATTTAGGATGAAAGTGTTTTTCATCGAATTTGTTTTCATCGCCCATCACAGTGTTAAGATGTGGTTTAAAAATCTTTGCGCGCTTTAAAATATACGGTCATCTGATCCGTTTTTGGATATTAAAGTGGGATGGATAGCAAGGTGATTTGGTTCTAAAATCTAATCCATCAGGGATTATGCTGAATTTTTCATCACAACCAATCAGTGTTCACGCTGCCGGGTGTCAGTTTAGCCAATTGCACTAACAATATTGATTTGGTACTAACATATCTTCATTGGCTAAAATTTTAGCACCAAAATGTTCCTTTCGTTTGTGAAGGAAAGCCATTACAACGGTGAAGAGCGCGATCGATGACGCAATAAAATATTCAATTAACTTGTATACAAGGATATAGTCAGCTGGCAATATAGGCAAAAACGATGATTGATTTTCACGAAACATACTTAAACCTTCCGATTTTGTCAATAGGGTGTTCGAAATAGTATGTGGCAAACTTTCACCGTTAATTGTCAGTGAGTGGTAATGAGGCATTGTTTTCCCTTTATTACTTTCCAAAGTGTGATTTACTGGGATTTCCGGGTTTGATTATAAACGATAACTTCACAAGTGAAGTATGCAATCAACAGTTGGGTCATGTATCCGTGCCCGCAAACGAAGACGCTTTGCCGTGGATGTAATGGGGACTTCATTCTTGAATAACTATTATTTTCATTTTTTGTCTCAAAAACATAGGTTATGACCCCTCAATGGAACGAGCTCAACGAGCTCGTTCCAATGAGGGGTCATAACCTATGTTTTAGAGACAAAAAATGAAAAAATAATGAAAATTAATTGGCGATTTTTGAGAATAGCGCTGACCGGTTTTGGCCGTTACGTTAGGTAAAGGGTTAAATAATACAATTATCGTTAATAATGAAAAGCACTAAACAGAGTAATCGCTTGACTGGGCGGGTTACGTGAAATAATTCATTCGAGGCGAGGGACTATATTGTAAAACACTCGTGCGCATTCGCGCACTCGAGTTTGTACAACGTCCCTCACCTCTCATGAATTATTTCACGTAACCAGTCCGGTCAAGCGACTACTCTCTCTTCAATAAACAATGTAGATTATCAACTTTACAAAAGGTAGCATTTAATTAGATAAATACTTCATACCGTCGCGAGTGACATGTTCTAGATACACCACGCGTAGAAAATGGTTTTCGCGCAAGAACGTGGTGTAAGAACGCATCGGACGGGATGTTACGCGCCTGAGTGACGTAATGAAGTGAACGAAATGCTTCAACACAAAGCAGCAAGAATATCAGACCGTTGAAGGTGAAATTTTCCTTTAATTCAAGATTGATTGAATTTTAATCGTTGTACAAACGCCGAACACAACTTGGGTGGGTTACGGTATAGGCGTTAACGACCTTTGTTGGAGTTTTTCCTGTATTTCATGAAATACAGCAAAAATCCCACCTCGGGTCGTTGATTCCAGTCTCCCGTTCTCTATTCTCGTTGTGTTTTGTCAAAGGATTATACTCCGTGAATCCTATAATGTTACTCTTCACCCCTGTATGAGTATGATTCAAAGGCAGGGAACACTATCTACCTCTTCGTGTCACTATTCTGGATACAGTACTGTAATCGTAAAAACGGTCTATTTCTCGATCAGATCGCAATCTGATAACAACAAACTTACATTAAGGAGGCAAGATTTCATGAACAAAATATTGCGAGATAGAGAAGAACAACCAAAGATAATGTTCGCATGTTCGCGTACTTCTTTTTTTTTCTACGGGTGTGATTTTACTGTGCTGTGGGGAGGAAAGCGAGCAGAGAATTTAGACTGTACTGTATGATCATACCACTTGAATACCTGGGGTGTATATATATACGCAATGCTACACAATTTAATCTTCTGGAGAGAGAACCAAATTGACAAAAAGATACAAAGTTGTATAAAGATATACGTTCGATCTGCAATGTTTTGTCGTGGGATAGAATATTTAAAGCGCGCGCCTATTTATTCACATTTTATTTTATGCTCCTGTCAAAAAGTTTGGCGTATAATGTCGCGATCATGGTTGATGTGGTGTTGTTGCGAAAAATAAGAGACCTCTGTTTTCGCTATCACTTCGCATGTGATTCGATACATAGGAGGGTTCCTTAATCCATACCAGTTTTCTGTGAATTGTTATAATCCATCGTGTTCTGAATGTTTATATGCCAATGTTTCCCTATCAGAATAGGCATTATTATCAGGGACGTCGCGACAGGGTGTGTCTGGAAATAAGAAACCCTAAATTGAAAAAAGATGGAAATTTCAGACAGGGCGGTAGTGGAATTTTTCCAAACATGACTGGAATTTGGAGTTTTCAGTCAGAAAAGTAGTGAAAGTCCTCCAAATATTTGATTGTAGTTGGAATTTGTGACTACCAACATCCTCAGTTGAATAATATACAGTCAAGGGAGGAGGGGCTGAACAAATCCAATTCTGCAACTTAATCTTTTATCCAACGAATCGGAATTTACAAATTTAGCAGTTGTAAGAACAAATGTCAACAAAACCATATCTTGTGTTCCCTCATTGGAACGAGCTCGCCGAGCTCGTTCCAATGAGGGGTTACATGATATGGTTTTGTCGAATTTTGTGGGAAAAAGGTACAAAAAATAGAATAATTAAAATAACAAAATTTGATATCGAGTATGTTGGGGAAAGAGTTAAAACCTGTAGTTGCAAGGTGAGGGGTGCTGATGGAATGTCATACTTATGTAGTGGTAGTCGGAAGTTTGCTTACTGGGAGGGATGCAAAATGGAAATTTAGAGGTGGAAACCATCCTCTCCGAGACACCCTAGCAACGTCCCTGATTATTATTTTACGGTTGTCCTTCGAGGTTAACTGGTCTAGTCTCTCTTAGCCCCTCTTCGATAATGAAGGATGTGAGACAACATGGTGAAGTGTATCCTCAAGTGTATTATTATCAGCGTGTTAAAGTCTGTGACATTTTCTTATTCCGCAAAGCACTTAACCCTTTACCTAACATGAAAAGCAGACGACACTTGCAAAAAGAATTCTTGAATAACTAATTTGTTTCATTTTTTTGTCTCAAAAACATAGGTTATGACCCCTCGTTGGAACGAGCTCGACGAGCTCGTTCCAACGAGGAGTCATAACCAATGTTGTGGAAACAAAAAAAATGAAAAAATAACGAAAATTAATTGGCGATTTTTGAGAACAGCGCTGGCCGGTTTTGGCCGTTACATTGGGAAAAGGGTTAAATGTTTTAGAACTTTTTCTCGTGTGAATGCAGATGCGTTAATCAATTATTCAAATTTGTTATCCACCATGCTGGTACAACAGATTAAGTAATTAACAAATTCTTTCTAATCTTCATCATAGCAATCAGCCATAACTCCTTTTATGTTTCTTCCAATATCTCCTAAAACACATCTGTTTTCACTGTGTGTTTGAATAGTTATTTATAGTAACTACCAGTATATATAAATCAAGTTATGAATGAAAAAATGAGAATTTGGATATACCTATTTGTAGCGTGGATTTTGGTCTTAGAACACAATTATTCTATTTGAGGATAGTCGACTGGAAGCCATTGTTAAGTGAATACATTGTTTTTTGAGTGAGAATACGACTTACTCGTAGTTTAAAGTTTGATACCGAAGGGAAAAATATTAGTGATCGGTCACATTATCACAGAGCCAAAGTCGTTAACATTTAATTATTCCGAAAACCACTTGAATGTTCTGCAACATTTTCGCAAATGTGATCTGATGCATTAATCAGGTGTTTAAATCAATTATCCTCGAGGTACATGTGCAACAAATTAATCAAATTAACGAATTCCTTCTATTCTTCATTACAACCTTCTGGAACAATCATTAATTATTCACTTCAAGTTTCGTCCAGTTAAGTCTAAAACATGTCTGTTTTTGTTGTATGTTTATCTAATTGTTTGCAGATGCCAAAAGTGAATATAAATCAAGTTATTAATGTTAAACATTAAAACAGAGAAAATAGAAATACCAATTTGTAGTGTGAATCTCGCCTTTAGTACGGTTATATTGTACTTAAAGAGAGTCCACTGGTGTTCAATGTTAAGGGAATAAATTGTGTCCAAATGTATGGAAGACTTCTTCGAAGTTTAATATTCTATCTCAATGGAAAGATTATAAGTGGCCGACGACACGGTAACAGTATCTATTGGTTTGTCACTCATGCCTTCACATGTACTATATAGAATAGTATCCTTCCGACCAGAATCTGTCATCAACATTTGTAAGCTATCAACATCATAAACCTCGCTATTAAGATAATTAAAGGGAATGGCAGAAAGACCTATTTCTGAAATATGCCTTTTTCCGATGGTTTCTTCTTTATGTAACTTTGACCTCCTATTAGGTTTTCTGTCGAAATGCTAAACAAATCCAAATCTTTTAGACCGCCGGCCGAGAGCTGATCGAATTTTGGCAAAAGGAGGCCAGATTACCAATTATCGGCCCAGAATTGTAAACTCACAGGCCAGTGTGGTGGATGATTATAATTTGTGTACATATAATTTGTAGTGTGTCATGTCACAATTTAGTCGACCATAGTTACAGTGCGTGGGAGTTGCTAACACCAAAATGGACTGAATACATAGCGACATTTGTAGATAAACGAGGCACTGCTTTACCCACCTTCTGGGTTACGTTTAATGCACACCCGAACAATAACTGCCTAAAGCTCCACATAATCATGTATAATAATTCCGGGGGGGGGGGGGGAGGGCAGTAGAAACTTTGCAGATGTCATGTCCCATTTTTCGGTTTAGCCCTTTTTTACACCCACCCACCACCTTGTGTAATATTTCTACTGCCATTTTCGGACACCCACCCCTCTTTCCAATTGAAATTACGAATTGCTTTGACAAACATCATAACAGGTGTGGAAAGAAGTATAGTTCGCGTTAATTCCACCAGTGATTCCAGGTACTTGTTACAACTTTTTATTACTCAGAAAGGTTAGTTTCACTTCCTGTTTGCAAACTGAGGCTTCAGATATCTAAAAACGACTCATCCAGAACAGCTCAATGTCCATGAAAGTATGAATGGTGGCCTAAGATATGCTCAACCCCCATCTTCCCCTGATTTGACGTAAATAAAATATGTTTAAATTATTCCCATCATTTGTACCATAGGAGTAGCTAAAAATAACAAAAAATTCAATCCATTCTGATCCATTTATTTATTTTTTACTTGATTCTGGCAGGAGTCTGTTTGTTTCATTCCATAAGTGACTCCATGTACTAACATTGTTAATATGGTGTATTTACTTTTTGTTTATTTTTGCCTAATTCTCGGTTAAAATCAGGTGAAAATGATATTTGTCAATTTTCCAAAATCTCAAGTTACCAATGATAGAGGTGGTAAAGTCTTCATGCACAATAATAGCAAGTTAAACTATACTGAATATTATACTGTGACTAGGTCATGCAACAATATATGAAATTTGAACGCGTGTTGCAAGTGTTAACCAATTTGAAACAGGGCAGTTGTCACAATCAATTCACTTGCACTCCTTCTCCGTCATAATACTAAAGCAATGACGAGTAAACAACAGAAAATATTCTCAGATATCCTTTTAGCATTTGAGTGAATAAGTGAAGCCCTTGAAGTGAACAGAATATTAGTTGATACTAGCACATTTTTACATTAATTCATGTTGTATCTGGTGCATTATAAAGCTTTTTCCAAAACGTTGTCTGGCATATTTTCTACTCTAAGAACCAGACACCCACCCCTCCACCAACATGTACACAGATTTCACCTCATATTAACACTTATAAAGACCCCTTGTGTTGCAGTTAACCTATTAGGGTTGATTTACAGCATTATCTCGGCGGTTTGGAACGTAAAAAATTATATATTGCAGAAAATTATGAAAAATTGCATACTTTGAAAACACACGATTTTAGCGCACGCAAGAGACCACTCACCACACACATAACGTCTCGCAAATTTTTGGTGCCCCGCCCCCTGATAATTCTATAATTTATTCGCACTTTGTACATTTGTAAGAAATGGAAAGGATATGAAAAATACATAATATGGTCACATGGCTGGATTTTAAAACCCAAGAGTACAGATTGTTGGGTGTAGGTATATTGGCATTGACAAGACCTCAAAAGTTTATATTTATGAAGGTTTTCCGAATGGAATGCGATGTGAAAATACTTGCTCTTGTTGTACAATAACTGAAATGATATTTCGGGTTAGAAAATGAATACTTCTGATAGAGTAAGTGCATGATAAGTGTGTTTACCTACATGTGCGCCATCTCGTGAGCAATAACAAATGCAGATGTAAATCCCTCCTCTTGTACCACGGCGCAGCTTCTCTCGGGGTTGCACATCCCTGTAATTGGGGCATAACCTGGAAAAATAATACGATTCGTTTAACCCTTCACCAAACACGAAAAGCAGACGACACTTGCAAAAACATTTTTGAATAACAATTTTTTTTCATTTTTTGTCTCAAAAACATAGGTTATGACCCCTCATTGGAACGAGCTCGACGAACTCGTTCCAATGAGGGGTCATAACCTATGTTTTTGAGACAAAAAATGAAAACAGATTGAAAATTAATTGGCGATTTTTGAGAATGGCGCTGGCCGGTTTTTGGGCGTTACGTTGGGTAAAGAGTTAAGCTTCTGGAAGTGTAATTATACAGAAGGTGGGTATAGAACAGATAGCAAAGTGTGTATAAATATTTAACACTTTGGATTCTTAGTTTACCATTGACAACACTACTGCTGACACCATCACTACTGAGAGCAGTTTCTCTGAAGGCTAAAGGATGGTCGTACCTTGATTTGCATTGCCTGGCCACTTGTCTGGCACATGAATTGACTAATAACTTGTACTTCTTGTTCTGTTCTAAGAAATAAAAATTATTGTTGGGTAGGAAACTGTCCCCATCGTACTTTTGTTGTTCTCCATCTCCTTGTACTGTATTGTGGGGTGGGACGAAGTTCGTTTCGAGCCGCGCGATTTGAAGAATTATACACTGTCAACGAGTCAGTGCGTGATATCTTTACTGTGGCGTAAAGGCAAGTCGGAGATGAGTCTTCTCCACATTCAATGATTTTGTCTTATATTTATTGTTTTGTCGGGTGTTTTTACTTACACTTTTTGGAAATTTAGAATTCTACCGTATGTTTTTCCTAAAACGGTGACCCATTCTCGATAAAGGTGATTGCCAGTGATCATAGGCAAGCTCGTATGCCACCGGTCTAACTCTGACGCTGTGATGGCCCGGAACCAGTCTAGCCTTTGAATAGTCCGTTTTTTCCGACCAACTGTTATATTCCAGACCGTGAATCTACAGTTCGTTTTTCCGATCAACTGAAATATCCCAGAGGGTTGAATCTAAAATTACCTAGATCATTCATTTTCTTCGAATGAACCCAACAACTGTTGCAGTCGAAAATTGATTTGATCGAATTTTTAATAACATTACAATACTGTTAGACATGTTTGTAAACTAAATACTTATGATCCCACCAATAATGGTAATATTTTGATGTTTTCAAGGCGAAATAAATATTGTGTTGATTGGAATATCAATAACTGGAGCACGAAAGAACATCAGCATATCTATGTGAAAAAATGGACATCACATTAAACCAACGGTAGTCGGCACGCAAACTCCACGGAAAGTGGGTAAACAAACAGTGTACAATAGCGTCGGATTCATTACGGAGTTAGTCTGTGGACTGAGAGCTTTGGTCGCCGAGAGTCAAGAACATTATGCCTTTCAGATGTAAATTTTTCATTTTTGTTTTCACGTTAAAAGAGGCACGCCTCCTTTTATAACGAGGGTGGACATCATAAAATAAACGATTGGAATTATCAACAGCAAGTGATTCACTATGTGTATTCTACCCTGGTCTGTCCCACAAATGCCCAAATTGATAGGGCTCGGATTATTGGAAGTGTCGTTAAATCTAAAAAAGTGAACCTTACCTGCAGGGCCAAACTTTTTACGAGTAAGCAGGACAGCAACGTCATGTTTCTTCTTTCCTCTGTACGGTCCGCTGCTATATAATCTTTTTGCCCACGCACATAATCTATATATAGTATCGTAAGGATTATTTTCTGTTATCAACTGTTTTTCCTGCCAAAACGTAGAAGGTGTCCATAGTTATCGACATCGCATTTGGGTTACAAAATCGGATACTACTAAAACTGTACGTATATATAGAATATACCCATAGTAGCTTTGTGTACCAAATGTTCACCACTCGTGATGAAGTGGTGTTAACCGTGAGCCTTTGGCGCGCGGTTAACACCACATCACCACTCGTGGTGAACATTTGGTACACCAAGCTACTTTTGGGTATATTTTATTTATACCATGATCGTCAGATTATTAAGACTCGGTATTATTTTTTGTCGATTTTACTGAGTACCAGACGAACATACGTGCAAATCTGTTTTTGTTTACACGAGCATCGGTGGGCGGTACTTCCGCTGTCAATTTTATCTCCGAAACGAAATGAAAAATGAAACGGGGCCTTTTTCATTTTAACAACATAATAACATACCATTTCGAGTTATGGGTGCTTTATTAACATGAGACAATGCATGTTTGCTAAGTTTGGTGTCTTATGAGGTAAACTCATTTAAAAACGTAATAAATAATTGTCACTTTCATTTCACTCTTCGTGGGGACAACGACATT
Source organism: Pictodentalium vernedei (assembly GCA_031216915.1). Taxonomy (NCBI): domain Eukaryota; kingdom Metazoa; phylum Mollusca; class Scaphopoda; order Dentaliida; family Dentaliidae; genus Pictodentalium; species Pictodentalium vernedei. The sequence goes on from CM062297.1 coordinate 775,070,307, forward strand.
TAGACAATTGCATTCAGGTCGACATCACCAAAGGTCAGCTTGGATGTAGTTCCAGTGTAGGTGTAAATTTTTACTATTGAAATCCCATTGCTGGCGTGTTCACCACGGTTGGTGTGTAAAGCTAAAATTTATGTCATAGGCTTTTCATACATTGTAGAATAGGTAATCATGGTATAAAAATTGAAGCCTTCGCGTTCACGAAACAAAAATGTTAAAGAAACAGGAGACATCGAACGAACCTGAATGATAAATACAAAATCAATATGTTTCACCTCTTTGATGATACAGGTCATCATCCGTTCGAAATCTCTTTTGGGGAAGCGTTTTAGCGTTTTCAAAAACATAACGGTTAGACCCCACCTACCTCCATCTCACCCACCCCAAGTAAAAACCACCCCACCACCCGTGATGAAAAAAATTGGGATATAATTTATTTTATAGGTAACGGAGTTTGATTTAACCGGGACTGTATTGTTAGAAGAAACTGCACAGGTAGACATTGTCCATGCGCATAGACGGATGGACGGACGTACGAAACGCCTGCACGTGTAAATTTAGCTACCACGTTTAAAAGGAGTACATGTATAGGAGGGTGGAAGTGATGCGAATATTGTTTAGCATTCACTTCGCCTGCACCGTACTGTGATTACAAAAGTGGGCAGAAAATTTCAATCCAGTAGGAATTCTCTGTCCACTTTCCTGTTGCGACTCACCCATGCCCGCTTTCCTACACACGACTCTGTAACGACTCATTCATGCAAAAAGAAATGCGCAAACACCGAATGTCATTTGATATTATGGGGGGAGGGATTCTTCGGTGTTGATTTTGCAAAATCTCATCCCATCGATCGAAGTGTGAACCGATCGGATCGCGATCTCATCGACGAAGAGCCCACTTTTGCGATCACATTGCTGTGCGTGTATATTAAGAAATAATACACATTTTCCGTTACACATATGCTTATATATGTGCGTGCGTGCGTGCGTGCGTGCGTGCGTGCGTGCGTGCGTGCGTGCGTGCGTGCGTGCGTGCGTGCGTGCGTGCGTGCGTGCGTGCGTGCGTGCGTGCGTGCGTGCGTGCGTGCGTGCGTGCGTGCGTGCGTGCGTGCGTGCGTGCGTGCGTGCGTGCGTGCGTGCGTGCGTGCGTGCGTGCGTGCGTGCGTGCGTGCGTGCGTGCGTGCGGCATTGAACTTCAAACCGAGAGGTCGATCCTCGCCAGGGGTAACTGCGTTGCGTCATTGGGCAGGGCACGTAATCCCGATTGCCCAAGTGGGGGCATGGTGGCGCTGTGTACAAAGGCGTATTGCACTTCGATAATGCACCTGTCTTCAACCAATGCTAACCCTGCTTGTGTTGAGTTAGTACGTTTGGAGTCTGACAGTTGCTCACCGTTGCTCGGGGGTTCTCTCCGGATACTCCGGCTTTCTCCACCCGTAAAACTGAACGACACGAGGTGACCTTGCTGCCAAAAGTTAAACTCCAATACATAAATCAAGAAAATAAATATGTGCGTCTGCGACCTACAACGTCGGCTTCATTTCAAGGTCTGCCTGTCTCTTAAATCTCGATTTTTGTACGAAATCTATTAATTCATCCATGTGGCATACCTTCCTCTGAAAATTAATGATATGTCGCAAGAAATTTTGAGAGAACTGCACTTCCCACCTTCGAATATGAACATGGGATATATCACCCAACAAAAGACTTATGTTATCCGAGACAGAAATACAAGGTACGAGATCAAAAGACATTCGCGCCTGTCTTCAAAAACAATGTATCAAATTAAGATAGATGACTGATAGTACACATTAGAAACACAAAGTGACATGCTTCCATCACAATAAAATGTAAAAGCTTCAAAGCTTGAACAACTGCAAAAAGAGAAATTGACTGCAATATGATCTATTTTGTTACACTTTATTGATAATGACGGGTTTATCACAACATCTATCGGATCCAATTTCTTCCACCAAAGAATTACCACGAATATTGAAGCTGAGGTCGCAGAAGTACTTTGAGAAAACATTTTGCGTCAGACAACGAAATGACTTGAGGTATCAGCTGAAAATGTTATCGATCTAACAATTTTGGTCCCGCCATTTGTTCTGTTTTAAATGGTGAGAACTCGAAAAGTTAAACGTCTTCCTCGTGCAAGAGAATGGTGTGTTTCGATTGGTAGAAAGGCTAAAAAGTTCATTATGAGCTGCCTCGTAACATTGCGTATTGATGATTCACTTGGCGTGTGAGGTAGTTACTGAAACATCGTAACAGGAATACAGATCTGTATAAACAGTACTTTAAAAAACTGATAACAGATAACCTTATCTTGGAGGGGTGGGGGCACCCTAGTTGTACGAAAGTCTTTTTCAAAATTTTGTTAACAAGAGAAATAAGGCTAAAATACTGCTACATGTTTACACTTGACATTGGGAACTTTGAATACTTCAGCTTATTCCTAGAATTATTTTTACTAGACTTATGACACAGGCACCCCTCACTATGATCGTCATGAAAATCGACTTTTGTTAGGCGAACGAAATACCTTTTATTGGAATATCTATAACAAAAGCACGACCGAATATCTGTTTATCTTTGCATGTACATTAGTTCCTTGAAAGCTGCTGGCGGATATTCCTGCGAGGGACAAAGTTTCTCTTGGCACTGAAATAAGTATAATTTGGGCCCATTAAATACCCCCAACCCCCTGTAAAATTTATGGATTTTTTACCAACACACTAAAACCTAAAGTGTTAAAACTGACACTTTCAAGGTGTTAAACCCATTCGAACTCTTAGGGTTTGATTTTAACACTCAAAGTGCAACGCTTTAAGCGCTTAGACATTACAATCGTCAGACATCTGTAACTTGAATGGATGGCTTGGCGCTTGGTGGGTACATAATTAAAAGGACACAACGCAGATGACGCCGATCAGGCGATTGTCAAGTGGTATTATTGTAACACCTGTCAAGTTCTGGGATATCTACACTTGAACAAAGTGCTAGTTCAGCACTTAGTAAGTGTTAAATACAGCACTTCAAGTGTAGTTTTTAACACTTGAGTTTTTAGCGTGAATGATTTCTTGAGTTACATTCAGGTGAGCTTTCATCAAATCTATACAGCAGCCATGACAAGATTCATGAAAAATATCTTGAAAAATACTCAGCGGGTTGAGTGTTAAATCAACTGTAGTCTAGGCGCAAACTCCATAAAATGTGAGTAAACAAATAAATCCTAAGAGCATCGGAATCCTTACAGAATTCCGCGTATATAGATATATTAGTTCCTACCTCTCTTTTTTCTAAAAGAATCAGCCTAACAGTAACTATGTCTAGATCAACTCCAAGTGACGGATGTTGGTATACCATATTCGCCTGAAATTGAGAATCACAAAGCTACAACGTAAGTCCAGTCCAAGTAAATGCACAAAAAGACATAGATGTCTGTTTTACATAGTTGTACACGGAAACATGAAACCGAAGTGTATTTATTGGCTCCAAGCACGCTAACACCGCGAACATCAGTTTCATCACATCAGTACAGAGGAATAAAATAAAATATTTAACAGTCATTTCAAAATTTATCTGTCGGAGGGACTTCTTTTTTAGGTTATTTCCTGTTCTGCTTTTCTAATTTTGTTTTCATTCTTTGGGCCATACAGTTAAAACTAGAAGTCCTGTCATGAAATGCGCACAAATAGTTCGTAGATCTGCGCGTTAATCTACACGTTATGACCATAGTAAGGCGATCAAATTCTGAACATATGGCCTGTGCACAAGCAATGTGTCAGCCATTGGCACCTCCGGATAATCCGGAGGTCCATTGGCAGAAACATTGCCTGTATTTGCTATGAGTAACCAAGAGAACTTGCCGTGCTTTGGATGCCACTCGATATGGCAATTGCGCGCAATTCCTACGCGCAATTAAGCCTAGATAAGCGCATAGTTCGTGACAGGACTTCTAGTTTTAACTGTATAATACAGTATACAACCCTTAGCGTCTCGTGCTAAATTTTCACTACATTTTTAATATACAGGTTCAACAATAAAGTTTGGAGGTCCCCAGTGAAAAGGAAGAAATTCTAGATTAATTCGATAGTAGCATTGTGGATGATGATTTTTACATGCCCATGCCATAATAGATTCGTGAAAATATGTGGCCATAGTTAGATAATACGTAGGCATGCTAACGGTAGAAATTTTAACATAAAATGTAGTAACTTTGAAGTATTCTGCCTGGGGCCAGCGCGTTTCAGAAAGTATATTCCTCACTACAATCCTCAGCTGGTGGACTCCCAGCAGTGGCACCAGGGGCTGCTGGCCCAACAATGTATGCGGGCCCCTGAGTCCTGCCTGGGGCCAGCACGTTTCAGAACGGATATGTGAGGGAACTAATGGACAATTACTCTATAGAGGTCACAAACATAGAAGTAGGAATGTCATGGAAGATTGCAATCGAAACTGGCGGGCAGGGGTTAGCGTGAAAAGATCACTGCAGGGGTTACAATATAAAGAAAAGCCAGCTTTTGAGAAGTACCTAGATGGCACCTTTGGAGGGTCACTGCTGTTCAAACTGAGATCAAGATCACTGGAGCTTCGGGGAAAAATTGGGAGAGATGGAGAAAAGGGATGCCAAATGTGCCACTCTGGAGTAGTGGAGACCCTGGAACATTTTCTCTTGGAATGCCCACAGTATATACCTCATAGAATAAAATTTACTGGAAGAATAATGCAGAAGTGGGGTGAAGAAACAAAGGATAGATGGCTGAAGGGGGGCACGAGGGAGAGGGTAGGAATGCTTATTGAAGAAATTGAAAAAGAGGAAGTGAGGGACACTATTAAGCAGTTTATATCTGAATGCTGGGAGGAGAGGAGGGGAAGAGGGGGTGGGGTGCAGGGGGAATGATGGCCTTCTCTTATGAGGACCGCGACAAATCAGCGGCTGGCCAAAGAGTTATTATTATTATTCCTCACCTGATGGACTCTCAGTGGTGGAGGAGACCACCAGCCCAACACCGCATGCAACTCCCCGCCCCCCCCCCCCCCCGAATTCAAGGATGCGCATGGCCGACCATGGTTCGACCCTGCATGAGAAAAGTTTGAAGATCAATGTCAAAAGAAGCAAACTCCATGACTCTATATATATAATAAATACATCTATTACTCTGCAAATTTTCACGTATTTTGTTTGTGAGAATGGGCACATCATGTTACTCAATTCTGTAACACGATGTGCCCATTCTCACAAACAAAATACGTGAAAACGAACCTTCGACCGTCTGATTGCGTTCTTCCGTGGCACAGTTTTATGTCGAAACATTTCATTCACGTCATAACGTCGATAAGATGCATATCGACCAATCAGATGCGTTCTTAAGGGACGTCATTGCACGTAGGCAGGATTCCACGAGAGGGGTAATCTAGCACATTTCTAAATGTCTGTCTTGTATCGGGCAAGGTTAAACATAAAGAACAACCGTGATAAAATGTTCTCTTCTCGATGACATGAGATTGCATATTCTTCACATGATTAGATCTCTGCGTGAACTGTGATTATCAAATAAAATCAAACCAAAAACAGACATGTGATCCAACTTAGACTGTTTAAATCTTACAAACGAATCTTACAACCTCTGTATATTTAAAAAATTATAGATTTATGGGGAGAATGTGGGATACTTACAGTTCCACAATTGAAAAAGTGTTCAAAAACATCGACGTGATATGTCTGCTTCTCTTTCAACAATCCTATAAAATCTTACTCGTCAGCGGTTAGAATACCCACCAAAACATTGCAATCAGATGGTGTTTTCATTTTTTATTATTTTTATAATATGATTTAACCCTTCGTTCGGTTATTAAGCCCATGCATTAAAAATGGCATTGCATAGCTCATCAAGCGCCTGGGAATAATCGTGGTTGAAAACTTTCAATTTCGTTAATCATTACTGCAAAGAAAAATATCCATCGTTTATCTCTTTACTTAACACGAATTCCAGACCGCACCAGCAAGACAGCTTCTTGATACAACTAAACGTTTTCAAAATCATAACTGTCGACCTCTCATTGGAACGAGCTTGACGAGCTCGTTCCAATGTGTGGTCATAAGCGATGTTTTTCAGAAAAAAATATAAAAAAATAATACATGAATGGCGGTTTTGGGACTAATTGGTTTTGGCTATAATATTAAAAACTTGAGCTTTTCATGGTTACTATTTTGAACGTACAATATTCATTAGTGTCATTATATACATCTTGGCTTTCGAAGCACCCACGTGGTTGACTACACCTGTATCGGCAACAACAAGAACCTCTAGAGTCTTCGTTTTCATAGACAAACTTCGTCTTGACCTTCTGGAATGTCGAAATCGTAAGTCCGCTGAAAAAACAACATTGAGAAAAACAGAGACTGGTTAATTCAAAAAGAACTTTAAGATTAATATTAACACTGTAAGTATTGGGTACTTCGATAGTTAGATTCACAAAACAGACTCTACTTTTGGAACAGCGTGTATCTAATTTATTGTTTGAACTACGGTTTTGGCTGGTTGTGTACAAAACTATTTGCAAAATTCTTTTGAATGCAAAGCATATTGTCCTTGACCTCCAGTATGCTGTGATGAAGTAACAGACGAAAAGAACAAAATTACAACCCACATAGTATTGGCGAGTCTTAATTTTTTGTCTCGGCGTGACTCAAGTAACAATCAATTGGGCTTTCTGTTCCATGAGTATATGGCGAAAATCACACAATTATCATACAAATTCCAGTTAAATTTGTGTCCCGCCCCCCCCCCCCCCCCCCTCTATCAGACAGCCAAACTGTCAGACAGTTTAACCCATGGAAAGCTGGTGCTGTCCTCCATTTCAGTTCAACGGTAGCAACTGGTAGAGTCCATATTCATTATCTGTGGTAAACCCATTAATATGTATTGATTGGTCCATCACACAACTTCACTCAGCAGCCATCCTGCTTAATGCAATTATGACGTATAATGTTCCTGGACCGTAAAAAGGGGTTCTCGGTTCAAGAGGATTAACATCGGAGGGTGCTGAACGATCAGCTAATTTCCTACGTATTACCTTCAGTTTAATAGGATTAGTCAACAGTAAGACAAAAGAAAAAAAAAGAACAATTAGTGGTTTGTTTCTTCACTTAACATTTTTCACTAAAAATACATGATAACAATGTTTAATAGAAAAACGGAATTTAAATGAAATGAAGGTACAAAAAGGTACAAAAAACATAACATTTCTCATTCTTAAACGTAACAGGACTCAGGAGAATGATTTTTTCAATATGAAGTTCCAAACAAAATTACCAGTTGTCGTGCATATTCCACTACAAGTCTTTAATATCGTCGAGTGCATTGCCATTGTCGATGCTGACTTGATGTATCCGGGGAACGGTACCGTTCAACACAGTCGTAACAGATGCCCGCGTGGGGGGGGGGGGGAAGCGCCCTGTACCAAGGCGGTGTGCACGTCGATGATACACTTGTCTTCAACCAATACCAACCCTGCTTCCTCCACCCGTAAAACTGTCTAACACGTCATAATTTCTCCAAGTTGGATGACTATTCAGTGGATGTGTGGGACAACCAATCAATATTTTCAACGTGCAGCCCGAAGGATGCACGTTGAAAATATTAAATGGTCTACCCCCAAGCAACAGACATGGACTCTTGAAATTGCTGTCATTGAACTCACTTAGAAGACACCGTCGTGGTTCTAAGGGTTAATCACACCATGCTGCATCATTTGATTTTGAGCACATGACATTGATCAAAGAGATCAGTATTTGACTAATTATATGGCAGGATGGGTTCAGTAAAAAAACCAGTAAACTTCTTGTACGAAATAAATTTCATTTAGATCATAAACATATTCTGTTCTTATACACCAGTAATTTTCCCCCAGGTTCAGCCGGGTTGTCCTATTTCAGCAATGGTTATTCAAGGGTTGTGAGTTTAGCAAATCCCCACTTAACTGTTTGTGGTGTATTACAGTTAGGGGTGTCTAGCAAATGGGCGTAGACTGTTTAATTACGTAAATTAGAAGAGTCCACGCGTGCATAGATTTTACATCTACTCAAATAGGCAGGCTAGTCACCCAAAAGGTGCACATGGACCGAAGCAAAGCTGAAGCCCATATACATATTCAAAGATGAGTTACTGATCCACAAACTGTTTTCTTGTGCATTCAAATGTCATCCTTCTCTTTCACTCGTCCTCTCGTTCTACTTTCTTCATTTTTTCCGTGTTTAAACAATATCCAACCAACCCGCCCGTTCCATTTGTCTAACTGAAATTGTGTAATCTTAAAGACTTGGGAAACGGTTCACATGAGCGTTCAGCTTTCTTCCGAATCCCCTTCTGCAACAAGTTAGTTTGATATGTTATGTGTTAATTGTATTCACTGAAATTTATGTACAAAACATTCAATCCGTTTACACTTGTGTGCATGTATACAGTTAACTTGTCTTTTTCAATAAATATTGTTTAATCTAAACTGATGTTATTTAGCCAGCAGAAAAAATACAATATGTGTTATGTTGTGCCGAATATCATCATTAATTTATAAACCTCTTATCGGCGATACCTCAGTTTGGAGTGGGAGACCATACAAGGGCCAACGTGTATTGTTATGCAGAACTGTGTTTCAAGAAATGTGAGGACCATGCTGTTTTCGTCAAGAGAGACATGAATTGTCACGTTTAAGACACTCCCTCAATACCAACATGCCAACTCATCCACAAAAAAATAAACCCACCCACAACACTCATTTCCACACACACGCATCTACGACCGAGTGACTGATATTTATGTGCTTATGTATTGAAAGTTAACAATCGTCGCAACGAAGACACATTTCAGTATGTGGACCTGCGGCCGGACAAAATACAGTTTGTGAACCGGGTCATTTTAATCTTTTATTCCTATCTGAAGTACAGACGACACCTAAATAATAATTACTTTCTTAGAGGAACAAAACATCTTATATAAGTATCAGTTTGGATTCAGAAAGGGACACTCCACTGATCACCCTATTATTCAGCTCATAAAAAATGTTGCAGAAACAAATGACAAACCTACAAAGGATTGCTCACTCTCGGTATATCTAGACTTTTCTAAAGCCTTTGATACCATAAATCACTCAATTCTACCTACTAACAAAACTGGATAGCTAAAAGGGTTGGCAAATTCATTGTATAATGAGTACATAACAGAATAACTTTCATGAATAACATATAGGACACATTGGAGGTCACAATTGGTGAACCTCAAGGTCCCATACTGGGCCCAGCCTTTTCTTATTATACATCAACGATATCAGGCACTCAACCCTGATGACACTACAGGTTTTGCATCTGGTAATAATCTAGATAACCTACTTGACGAGACAAATTCCGAACTAAATAAGATAAGTGAATGGTGTTCTACAAATGGACTATGTCTGAATGCTAATAAAACAAACTCCATGCTGCTTCACCCACAAAATGATTCGTATTACGCTGTTGGTAGAAAAATTATCCCAGATAGTACAGATATCCGATTAATTAGTAACCAACACGAAGAAAAATCAGTTAAATTTCTTGGAGTCCACATAGACGAAAATCTAAAATTTACACAGCACACCTCAGTGGTCTGTTTTAAAATGTCGAGGGCAGTATTCGCCTTGAATAGGGTGAAAAAATTCTTCCGCCTAAAGCCTTTAAAGACGTTATATTACTCACTCATGCATGACCATTTGTTTTACGGTATACTTCCTTGGTGTCATGTATCGTCGACAAGTAGAATTATAACCCTGCAAAAAGGCTATTCGCGTTATAATGAACAGAAAATATACCTCACACACCGAACCATTATTTAAAAATTGTGGCATTATGAAGTTCGATGACCTATATAGGTTGCATGTTCTTTTGTTTATGCATGACTGGTTTCATGAAAAACTGCCTGTATCTTTTGATAGTACTTTTGAAATTTACATAAATCCTTCCAGAATGGATACCTGGGAGTGTGCGTACACTCAAACCGAGAACACGTTTCTCTGCAGATCTCCCGCTTCATTCTTTTCCAAAACTTTGGAATGATTTAAAGACAGAGATTTAGCAATTCGGTAGGCGCCTGTTTATCCCTTTACATAACGTAACGGCCAAAACCGGCCAGCGCTAATCTCAAAAATCGACAATTAATTTTCATTATTTTTTTTCATTTTTTGTCTCAAAAACATAGGTTATGACCCCTCGTTGGAACGAGCTCGTGGAGCTCGTTCCAACGAGGGGTCATAACCTATGTTTTTGAGACAAAAAATGAAAAAAAATTAGTTATTCAAGAATTATTTTTCCAAGTGTCGTCTGCTTTTCAGGTTAGGTAAAGGGTTAAAAAAGCAGTGATTAATACAACCCTGAATTCGTATTTCTCCATCATTACTTGTGCCAATCTGTCTTGTCCTGATTGCTTTTTATAAAAAATAATCTCATCTTCCAAACACACTATTTCTCTTTTCAAACTATCAGACGACTGTTAAACTGATATGACTTTAGCAAGAAATGTCTCCAGTCCATACATGAGGATTGTTTTACCTTATTTAGGCAAAACCACCGAGAGAAAGACAAAAAGATAAGGATTTGGTGTCAAGAAATTTGATGTATGGGAATGGCAGGAGGACAGCCACGCCGGCTATGCCATTTCCATGCAGTCTACACTTACCTTGTCATTTGTTAACTGATATTATATTTGAGTATGCTTCAAAATAAAGTTTATTCATTCATTCACTCTGCACAGGCACGGTTAGCACGGTTGAAGGTATGTGTATTAATATTGTTAGAGCCAACCGTTGATTTGTCGCATTCCTATAATGAGGGGGCCTACATCAACCCCGCGCTCCGTGAGATATACCTCCCCCACTCTCCATGCCAATCTCCCAGCATTCAGAAACAAACTATCCTATAATATCCCCATTTGGTGCTTTCTCAATCTCGCCAAATACAATATTGACCATTTCTCCTATACCCTTCCACATCCACTAATTTACCAAGGGGTCTCTTTCTACAAGGCAAGTATTTATGGCATTTTAACCCATTACCCAACGCAGACGATATCAAAATTTATTATTTTAAATATCATTTTTTCAAATTTTAAAAAAAATTTCAACAAAACCATATCATGTGACCCCTTGTTGGAACGAGCTCGACGAGCTCGTTCCAACGAGGAGTCACATGATATGGTTTTGTTGAAATTTTTTAAAAATAATATTTTTTCAACTGCTGAATTTGCATATTGCGCGAGCGGATGCGGCCGATTCGTTGGGTAAAGGGTTAAACGGAAATGCTCCAGGGTCTCCGTTGCGCCTGGGCTTCATATTCGGCACCCTCTTTACTCGCCTTTTCCGAGCTTCCACCTCAGCTCCAGTGACTATGATCTCACGTTGAACAACCATCTATGGCTTTTTTTTCGTTATGAAAATCAACTTTCGATAAAGTGATCTTTCTTGAAATTATTTGAGGATCAAGGAAGCAAGTAATTGTGGAGAAAACCCTGTGACATCAATAGAAAATAAAGTTTCCGTTTGTTACCCTTAGTAAACGGAAATAATAGACAGTTCTGGGAGATATCTTTGGTTTTCGTCTATTAAAAGTTACCAAAGGATATTGGGCTATTTTTTGCAATGAAAAGCAACCACTTTACAGATAATCCACCATTATTCCTTTACCCAACGTAACGGTTAAAACCGGCCAGCGCTATTCACAAAAATCGCCAATTAATTTTCATTATTTTTTCAAATTTTTGTCTCAAAAACATAGGTTATGACCCCTCATTGGAACGAGCTCGACGAGCTCGTTCCAATCAGGGATCATAACCTATGTTTTTGAGACAAAAAATGAAAAACATTAGTTATTCAAGAATTTTGTTTGCATGTGTCGTCTTCTTTTCATGTTAGTTAAAGGGTTAAAAATGTCTATCGGTGTCACACATACCAACACTAAATAAATATTCACTTGGCTCTTTATTAACCCTTTACCCAACGTAACGGCCAAAACCGGCCAGCGCTATTCTCAAAAATCGCCAATTAATTTTCATGATTTTTTTCATTTTTTGTCTCAAAACCATAGGTTATGACCCCTCATTGGAACGAGCTCGTCGAGCTCGTTCCAATGAGGGGTTATGACCTATGTTTTTGAGACAAAAAATGAAAAACATTAGTTATTCAAGTTTTTTTTTTGCAAATGTCGTCTGCTTTTCATGTTAGGTAAAGGGTTAAATGAATATGTTTTACAGCAATTTGGAAGTTTTTATGGTTCTCATAAAAACAAATTTATCAAATCTCATCGCCTAGAATTTAGTGTAAAGGACAGTGTCTATAATATATGTCAAAATGTGCACACTCTTGATATAATGAACAGAAAAAAATATTACCATATTTATAAATGGGTTTCAACAGAGACAAATAGTCAAATGTTCAAATTGATTGGGGGAAAATTGTAAGAAGTGAGCTACTCTACAGGAAAATGCCTTAAGTTTGTGAAATGATGCGCACATCGATGATGCAATTTCATTAACATTTCAAAATTTCAGTTTTTATATCAGATTGTCATTCCCTAAGTGTTAAATGTACTGACAGCTTTAGAAAATTAAGGGGAGGTAACATTTCTGTAAATCTCTTCCAATGACGAAAATTGTCAGCCATGTTATTTTTTCACAGTATACATAGTGAGGTTAGTTTGTTGGAATTATGAATTCTGGGTGACATAACAACAAATCGGGTGTCCATGGGGATAGGCCTAAAGCGAGCGCGTATCCTTTTGCCAGTTCTTTTTCATTGTACTATACTATTCAAAAACAGTAGGGGATGTCCAAACTGATGTTGACATTTTCGGAAAACGGTATTGGATACGCGTGGTTGGACACATCAATGTGTTACCAAGTTTTTTGTGAATCATAAATTTCACCGACCCACGAAAACTTCGTGCAGGTTTTTCGCACGATCGCCGCGTTAATGTCTGTGGGGTACGTTTTGAAATTTTCATTTGTACTGGTCAGGCTTTTCGGAGGTCTCATCGTTCTATTCTTGGTATAAACTCGTTCATCAATAGTTTCTGGTCCAAACGTAACTTTTGAGGTGTGCGAAGATTGACACGTGACGAACGTTTACGAGCCATTGGCATGTTGGAAGCTGGCAACAGACAGACTGCAGTGGCTCAAATTCTCAACGTTACTCAATCGGTGATTAGCAGGTTGTGGCCACGCTACCGTCAGACAGGCAATGTTGATGACAGGTCCGTCAGGTCGTCCAAGGGCGACAACTGCTGACCAGGATCGTTTCATCCGAACCACTGCATTACGTAACCGCCATCAAAGTGCCTCAGAAATTGGACAGCTGCTGCACCGAGCGACAGATGTGCGAGTCAGTGGTCAGACTATCCGAAACAGCTGGAAATTGTACGCTCGACGACCTCGAATAATTCCACGTTTGACTGAACGTCACATCGCAGCAAGGCGCAATTGCTGTGGAGCACGACAGTGCTGGGACAATCGTCGGTGGAGCAACGTCATGTTTTCCGATGAATTGAGGTTCACTCTTGACTTCCACGACAGGCGAAACAGAGTGTGGCGGCGGCGGCGGCGGAACGAACGTTACCACGACGTAACCGTTAGGCAGCATGATCGTTTTGGTGGTGGATCGGTTATGGTGTGGGGAGGCATAACCATGACAAGCATAACAGCATTACATGTCATCCAAGGACGTGTCACAGGGCAGTACTACCGTGACAACATGTTAGCAGCTCATGTTGCGCGACGTCACGGCCGTCGATTCATTTTTCAAGATGACAATGCAAGAGCACCCAGGGCCCGTGTCACTCCAGAGTTCCTCCAGTAGCAGAACATCACTACACTGCCATGGCCAGCATTAAGTCAAGACCTTTCACCAATTGAACACGTCTGGGGTATGCTTGACAGGCGCCTACGACAACGCCAACAGCTCCCTACCAATGTCCAGGAACTCGCTGCTGCACTACAGGAAGAATGGAATAACATCAGTCAAGCTGATATTAGGCGTTTCGCGAGGAGTATGCCGCGTCGGATCGGCGCTAGTCTCGCGAACCGAGGAGGATTTACAAGGTATTGAGGTCTTGGACTGAATGTGGTAAATTCTCTGACTGACCGTCCATGTCTTCTACAGCACAGTGCGTGGAATGCGTGCTTGTCAGACACCCAACTATCGCTGAAATCATTCACCAGATGTCAGAGTGCAATGCATCCACTGTCTTTTTGATGAAAATATAAATATATTCTTCATATATCTCACTTTTATCAAATATCCACTACTTTTTTAACATTATATATCAAAGAATAAGCGATGAACTAATGCAAAGCGACGAGGGAGTAGTGTTGGGGAATTGGACATCCCATGACTATTTTTCGCAGATGATGTGGTACTATTGTCAGTTAGCGAATAGGGGCTAGAGAAAATGCTGTCAATTGTTGGGAGATATGGGAACAGATGGAGACTCGAAGTAAAGGAAGAGTTATACCGGTGGATTGTAAAGTGGGGCCTACTCGAAGATGGGGAATGAGGGAGCTCTGTATTCCTACGGGTAGCAGCAAACTTCTTAGTGTGAGAAACAGGTGACTATGAGTATTTGAGGATAAATATAAGCATCTACCGAAAAATGAACTAACTGCGAAGGGGAGGTGAATTTATAATCAAATGAAACTTGCAGGGAGGAATACCTTCAAAGGGGTTGTGTGGGGAAAACCATTTACAAGTGTAACATAACCTCTAAACCAAACGGTTGTAAAAAGCTTGGTAACTCTACAGAACGAATCAAACCGATCGATAACAGTATCGAGTAATGGCGCTGAACTAGAAGCTATCAGGGGTGAGCTTAGGTTGATGAGGATCAAGGAGATGATAGACTTGATGAAACTCTGTTATTTTAACTATTTTGTAAAACTCCCGGACAGTTGATAATGTAAGCTAGTGTTCCAGAATATTTGGAAATTAAATACAAACACAGGATGGATTGAGAAAGTGAGAGGGTTAATAGCGAATATTCAACAGAGATCTCCGACCTAGAAGTGGGGACAACCCAGAGTAAACAAATCGTCAGAGAACGACCCCTGGAGGATTGTAACCGAAATTTTCGAAAGGGTTCAAAGCGAAGAGGTCTCTGGGTGTCTGCGTGAGATAAGAGAAGCCAGGTTTTGAAGAGTACATTGATGGCACCTTTGAAGGGAACACTGCAATTCAAGTTGAGGTCGCAGTCGCTGGAGTTTGGGAAAAAAATTGGGAAATACAGTAAAAAGGAGTTCCAAATGTGTAATTTAGGAGCAGTGAAAACCCTGGAACACTTTCCATAAGAACGTCCAAAATACCAGTTTAACGGAAGAAGATTCAATGGGAGTTTTATGAGGAAGTTAAACGGGAGAATGAAGGATAGGTGGTTAGTGGGTGACATGAAGGAGAGGGTTAATATTCTTATCGGAGAGTTTGGGAAGAATGGGATGGGTGATGTCACAAAACAGCTCATTTCCGGGTGTTGGGATAAGAAAAAATTCGTGGGGATAGGATAGCATTTGGGAGGACAGAGGTTGATCAAGGCCTCCTCACCCGAGAACATCGACGAATCAGCGGCGGCCTTAGTGTTATTATTATTACTATATAAACCGTTATATATACCGATATTTACATATGTAATAGGTTTGTATACTGATGGAGATGACACAGTCAGGCTGGTTATCCACCTGTCACCAATATCAGAATATGAAATTGCAAACAGACTGTGAACAAATAATTCAGTTGTGGAACATTATATATGGCACATAAAGTGGAATGTTGCTCGGATAATTTCATTGCTGGGAGGTCGAGATACTACCCTACTCACACACCAGAAGAAGGTCGGTGATTTCACCTTAACAAATAGCAATGTATATCGTGTCCACTCCACTACCCAAGCTAACACCTGAGACGACACTAAGTCCCAACGACCACTCGTAGTCGAGCAGAATATCGGCATTGCTGTTGGTCAAAGTATTTTGGGCGCCGAGTCTACGTCAATCAGCACATTTACAGAGCCCTCGTCCTGGTTACTCGACAAATGCGCTGGCAGACGTGTCTAGTATTATGGCAGGAATCTTCATCGTGGTACACTCAACAGAAAAAATAGAAGTGTAGTGGATTTACTGGCGAATATCAGGGACAAATGCTCTCAAGATAGCTGAACTACTCAAAAATAAATGAATCTCTTGATGACGAGTATCCATGAGAATTTAACAGTAGTTAATGTACAATCAGAAAATAGATATATTACAATGGAAGTTGACTGAATATGAAGAAAAGAATTTTGAAGTCAATGTTTTCTTACACCAGTCTCCAGTACTAATATCACGAATTGTGTTATCGAAAGTAGTCCAGATTTTCGACAAAGGGTATAAGGGATGTTTATCTAAGGATCTGGTCAGCATTTCCTCTATGTATAAAAGGCCAGACTGTCTGGTAGTCCCACCAGATGGATTGTTTACAATACTAAAGATATCACAAAAAGACGCTGGTAAAGGTCCAAATATGAAAATTTCAACCTGCAAATTTTCCCATAATCCAGCAAGGTATTTAACCAATTCAGTTTTGTTTGATAGAGCTCTTTGATTTAATTGGTTAAATTCGAAGTTGCATTATGGCCAAACTTTGCTGCTCCAAATTACGGTACTTTGGTATCAGAGTGCCAAGGGTTAAGCAAGTCCTCTTCCTCGGTCATTCTGTCTTTCTTGAATAGTTGATCTGTATGAGCATTGTACCTTTTGTTATTGATTATTCATAATGATCGCTTTTAAATAGCTGCCTATTTATTACCCCATAGTTACCCAAAAGCTGAAGTCTCTATAATAGATAACTATGTATTTGGGCGTGGTTGAGTGTCTTAATGAGTCTACATGGGAGGATCTTCGTAACATTGTTGAGACTGTAGTTTGCTGACGCTATTTTTCTTAATATTCGGGAAATGTGAACCTTGCAGGAAAAATATCCATCAATGCTTATTCCCAGAAATTTCAATGTTTTTTTCATGTTCAGTGTTCTCCCTCCCCAACCTTGGTTGTTATTTGGCTATTTATTCTTAACTCTTGACAAAATTACTGTTGCTTTTTTGTTTGGATTCAGTACATTGTATGTGGTTTCTGGCATTTCGCAATAACCGATTAGCAGACAACCATTCACGTATATTTTGAAGTTACTCTTGAAGATATATATTTGGGAGATACTCTTTTAGTTCAGGGATTATTATGAGAACAATTTACTATGACGTCATCGGCGAATGGTAATTTGATACTACGGTCTACGCAGGTTAAACGTTGCCATCCTTTTGTCTCGAATGGTATCATTGTATTCCACACTCTCCACCGTAAATGGCCAAATCTGGAGCTCTCGGAATGAGTTTTGCTAACCTTCCTTAAGTATTGGTAAATGAAGATGACTAGTGCTCATACTGCCAGCTATTCCTTCAAAAAACAATGTATGGCAGCGGTGTTGGAAGGTTAAATAATTTACTGCAAGGATGAGTTCCCCAATGGTTGGAAACTTCTTTGCTCGTCCTCACCTTTAAGCTCATCTACGGGGTTTGCCTCCTCTGCAGGATGTGCCTTCGGAAGACATGTATACAATAAGTGTTTGGTTGTTATCGAGTTTTCCTCTGTTAGCGGCTGAACAAACACTGTTTCGTTCTCCGTGTTAAATAGTCCTCTCTGAAATTGAAAAAGCAATACATGTATCAGTTTTTATATATAGTGTATTGGGCAGTTTTATATCTTGATAGAAACTTGCTTTATTAGTACAAAACCAACTATTTTCTTATTTACAATGAATTTTAGTTCGCGAAAGTTATTGCCCCTTATTTGCTAAAAAACTTTTTCAGTGTCTTGAGCCTTTGTGGGCTAACGGTTCTATACGTAAATTATATTTATACCATGATTACCTATTCTACTATATATGAAAAGCCTATGACATAAGTTTTAGCTTTACACACCAATCGTGATGAACACGCCAGCAATGGGATTTCAGTAGTAAAAATGTACAACTACAGTAGAACTACATCCCCGCTGACCTTTGGTGACGTCGACTTGAATGCAAACTTGTCTAAAATTATCGCACGTTGCCTCGCGAAGAGTGAAATGGAAGTGGCAATTATTTATTACGTTTTTATATGGGTTTACCTCATAAGATGCCAAAAATTAACAAACATGCATTGCCTCATGTTAATAAAGTATGCATAACTCGAAATAGTATGTTATTATGTTATTGAAACGAAAAAGGCTCAGTTTCTTTTTTTCATTTCGTTTCGGCGATAAAATTAACAGCGGAAGTACCGCCCAGCGATGCTCGTGTAAACAAAAACAGATTCGCTCTTATGTACGTCTGGTGCTAAGTAAAATCGAGAAAAAAATAATAGGGACTCTTAATAATCTGACGATCATGGTATAAATAAAATATACCCAAAGTAGCTTGGTGTACCAAATGTTCACCACTCGTGGTGAAGGTGGTGTTAACCGCGCGCCGAAGGCTCGCGGTTAACACCATTTCACCACTCGTGGTGAACATTTGGTACACCAAGCTACTATGGGTATATTCTATATTTTTATTGTTCAAACATCGTCTCAGCAGTGTGCGCGTCGTTTCATAAACTATATATTGTACACTCAGCTATTATAAAATATATAAGTGCACCTTTCCTATTTTCCTTGTCAATTTAAAGTTCAGACAAGAAAGATTTTTTTTTTATTTCACACTGAAGCTTTTACCTTCTGTTCACCGTCAGTGAATTCGTTCTTTTGCTTGGTTTAGAAGCACGCGCAAAATTTATTAAAATCTATTAGTTGTCTGTTGGTTGTTTTGTCACACATATTGTTTTCCCTTTGAACTTCAAAACACACGAACTGCAATCAACCAGTCTTGGGTTCAACAAAGGATGATGATAATCTTAACAGGCTGTTTGGTAAATTTAAGTATTTCCAGTTGGCTCGTAATAAAAAAAAGTATTTTGCTGTTTTGCACCTTACAAAAGGACGAAAGAACGCTTTGCTTGCATTTTCTTTAAATACCAGTTTCCAATGGAGGTCTGGTAATCATGACGATGGATAACTTTCTCGAAAGGGTTTTTTTAATATTGAAAATATTCGGAGATAGTCTTAATTATGTATTATATACCTATCAATGATACGCCGAGTTTTTTACCCATTGAATCCTGATCGACGGATCACACTGCGTGGTTTTCCGATTCCGTATCAGATGGTTGGTCTCAGAACGAGGACGGCACTGGAGAACGTCAATCGAGTCCACCCAGGTTAGCAACCGTTTCTAGGTACGCTTCATTTGTGTAAATAAACACTATCGAATAACGTGAATTTCTAATATTGTTCTTAACCAATTTTATATTGATTTCACGTGTGAAAGATGAATTTCCATAACAGCATATAATAAACAGATCATTATGACAGTGATTTGGTCATGTCGACAAGGTCAGATCGCCGGATCACACTCACCGTCTTCAGCGGCTCGTGTGTGATCCCGCGATCTGATCTCGTCAACTCGATGGATTGCAACAAATCAGATCACTTTACTGTCATAATAATGCCTATTTATTATATCGTCTCCTGAGTTCCAATGTGTTCTATGTGCCAGCAGGCACATAGAACACATTGGAACTCAGGGGACGATATGACTATCAATTTTCTCCTGAAAATACCACTATTATTTGCTGATCAAATCCGCGTTGTTTGAAACCGTGTGTCTGATCCATAGCCGTATCAGTATTGTTTGAAATCCGTATCAGCATGGTTTGAAACTTGGTCTGTTGTTGGAAATCGTGTGTCTGATCCACAGTCGTATCAGTTCTGTTTGATATCCGTATCAGCATGGTTTAAAACTTGGTCATCGGAAGGGACAGAACTATTTATGGATTGTTCGTTTAAACCGTACTAAAGCTATTTAAATAATATTTAGTATATTTTCGACTAGTTTATTTATTTATTTATTTATTTATTTATTTATTTATTTATTTATTTATTTATTTATTGTTGTTGTTCATTTATTGATACTTAATGCCTCATCTCTATATTGTAGCGAGAAAACGGTAATAAGTAAAACATGTCATTGCGAATTACGAAGGAAAAAGATTGATTAAGTATAGGAAAGGAGTGTGGGCGACTGCATTTCGCTTCCCGGCGTGATTTGGAAGTGAGTTGATGGCATGTGATGCAAAATACGTGTCATAGAATAAGCCTATTATCGGTTCAGTGAAGTGATAAGGGTATCGTTGACGAGGGTCAGTTCACCGCATCAACTCGGTGCTCATGGCAACTTGTTTAACACGACAATCTGACCATTGTAAACTCGACGTGATACTACGACCCATATCACTTAACACTGAAGCGATAATATGTTTATAACTGTCTTTGAAACGGAGATAATTTCGCTCATCAAATCTCTTCTGCAGTAATATATGGAGCCTGATATTGCTAATACTAGTAAAACCCACGCAGCATGATAGTGAAAAATCGAAAACGAGGCTGAGTGAGAATTATGTCTTCTTCTTCCACCTCGCGCTTTTAAATCTGCTCTCAATCTACAAACAATAAATTTAGACGCCTTTTTTGTTTGGCGTGATTAAAATGCATCAATTTATTTTGTCAACGAATATTGCCAAACCTAACATTTGAGAGCCAGATACATCGAGATGATGAGGTATATCGAGTCCACCCAGTTTGGAATGGTGGTAAAGTAACAACTCACTGGCAAGAAGTTACTTCGATTTTTGTGAGTCATTTTTTTTTCTTCTTTTTCGCATCTCCCAGTGGGCATACTATTTAATTATTACGTGGGAGCAGGCATGTAATAAAAATATCATCAGTACAGTGAAGTTTTCTGGTGCGCTGTTTGTCGAGTCGTGCAGTATTGCTTGTTAACCCTTTACCTAACGTAACAGCCAAAACCGGCCAGCGCTATTCTCAAAAATCGCCAATTAATTTTCATTATTTTTTAATTTTTTGTCTCAAAAACATAGGTTATGACCCCTCGTTGGAACGAGCTCGTCGAGCTCGTCCCAACGAGGGGTCATAACCTATGTTTTTGAGACAAAAAATGAAAAAAAATAATTATTCAAGAATTATTTTTGCAAGTGTCGTCTGCTTTTCATGTTAGGTAACGGGTTAAAGGTGATCGACTCGATGCGATACTACACACCATAAAACTACACTGTACTGACCATCTCCATTTACCAATAGTACAGTACGACCATCGTGGGCTGGGTCACTTTTCACGGGTGGGCAATATTTCCACAGACGCAATGATATTAGATTCCAAACACAAATTACAGGAATAATCAACAAACATTTACTTAATGAAGCACCGGGTACAATCCGGTGCTTCATTAATTAAAATGTTGCTGATGATGATTGTTATTACCTGGTAAATGCATGCGTAGACTTCACAGCCCACGTGTGGATTGCGACCAATTCACCGCGATTGTGCTGCACACTGTGATATGACTTTCCTCAACTCTTTCAAATAGTGTTAAACATAAGAACATACAAGTAGAGGAGTAGATTACTTTTAACTGATAGGAGGGGAGGACTGGTGAAACTTCAGTTAGAAACTAGATATGCAAAGCCTATCCAGGTGCCACAAGTTTTTTTATTGCGGTCCGAAGAGTTATAGCCTCCATTTCAAAACCATTTACTCAGGGCGGGGAGCTTTCCTTTCAGCTTGGAAACGTACTGGACAAGTGGGAGATATATTTAGCACGGTTCATTGAGTAAGCGACAATATTCGACAGAATTTTAATTTCAGATAAAATCGTTGTTGAGGGGTGTCGCCCCACACGCTACCCTCATCTTTGCTACTACACGCCATCAGCAAAACAAAATCTAATGAAGCATGAGCTTTGATATTTTGGAACGACCTGGTCCGCTTGGTACCAACAAAGTTCAACTGTATTTTAATACGCTACAAAATGGTGTCAAAAATGTACATCCCGACAAATTCTTAGTTACGTAAAGGGAAAATACTGCAGCTTGAAGTTTTAATAGTGAGACATTAGTGTGCATACGGTTAAGACAGAGAAAAAACTAAACGTCAATGTCTATGAATGTTGAAATATTGCACACTTGTGAAGGGGAGGTCACTCTCCCTATATATCCACAGCCAACAACTGAGGAATCGGTCACACCAGACCGTGTAATCTACAATTAAGCAGTTGAATTAAAAGAATTTTTTTTTTAAATTTCATCCAAACTATATCATGTGGCCCTCTTTGGAACGAGCACATGGTTTTGGTGAAATATTTGGAAAAAATTAAAAAAACAAATATTAAAATTATAAATATTGATATCCTGTGCGTTGGGTAAAGGGTTAACTCATTTTTGCTAATCTCTCAATCTAACCACATCATCCACCCATGCTCAATTAGACTAGATAAATAGAAGGTCTAATTAGAGGGTATTTAGTGCTTTTGAGTCGATACTTGGGAGTATCTCATGAGTGGGTACGGGAAAGCCACTCATGGGAATACTCAACTTCTCGTCCCCAAATGGGAACTAGAAAACTTAAAAAACACTCGACTTCCTTTTTTGTAACGCGCACTTCGTAAAATGAAAATATTCCTAGGTTTTCATGTGAGCGACTGGCGAATCGTTCGAAACCCACTTCAGCTGATTGTGATCTAATGATTTTTCGCTGCATTTGTTGAACCAGAGCAGAAAAATATGGACTTCTAATATTTTCGCATAACGTTCACAAATGGATCGAAAATGTTTTAAAACAACTGAAAGTGTAAACTATAGAATAAAATGTTTGATTAAAATTCAACCATTCTTTTTTAATTATCATTCTTGATAGCCAGGATAACTTTGTCGTGTGTCTGGAAGGTGCGTTTTTGCTCTCTGAAATCACTTCTCGATATCCTACGGCCGGGAAATATCGACTTCTAGTACATTCACCGTTTTCTTGAGTACACACATTACACTACACACGGGGTCTCCAACGAGCCACGATTTGATATATTTCTGACCCTCCTTCACTACACGCTAAAAACTAAAGTGTTAAAACTGACACTTTCAAGGTGTTAAACCCATTCTAACTCTTAGGGTTTGATTTTAACACTCAAAATGCAATGCTTTAAGCACTTTGACATTACAATCGTCAGACATCTGAAACTTGAATGGATGACACTTCCAATGTTTCTAGCATTGGTGGTTCTTCCAGAATCGTCCATAATTTGATTTGCGCTGGGTGGGTACATAATTAAAAGGACACAACGCAGATGACGCGGATCAGGCTCGAGAGTTCGAGCCTGATCCGCGTCATCTGCGTTGTTTCCTTTCAAGTGTCGCGACATTACACTTGTCAAGTGGTATTATTGTAACACCTGTCAAGTTCTGGGATATCTACACTTGAACAAAGTGCTAGTTCAGCACTTAGTAAGTGTTAAATACAGCACTTGAAGTGTAGTTTTTAACACTTTAGTTTTTAGCGTGTATAATCGATATGAGCCTCGGTAAACCTCGGTTCTGATCAATTTAAGTCAAAGGGTTTACTGAGGATCAGAGCGACTTTTGTGGGCGGGGTAGAGAAATTTATCTTCAGTCATAACGAATCTGATGTCCTTTTTATCATAGAGTGTGCAGTTTAGCCCTTTACCTAACATGAAAAGCAGACGACACTTGCAAACAAAATTCTTGAATAACTAATTTTTTTCATTTTTTGTCTCAAAAACATAGGTTATGACACCTCATTGGAACGAGCTCGTTCCAAAGAGGGGTCAGAACCTACGTTTTTGAGACAAAAAATGAGGATAAAAATATGAATAAATAATGAAAATTAATTGGCGAATTTTGTGAATAGCGCTGGACGATTCTGGCCGTTACGTTGGGTAAAGGGTTAACTAATACCTACCGTAACGGTCAAAACCGACCAACTCTAATCACAAAATTGACAACCAAATCTTATTATTTTTTCAACTACTCCCCCCCCCCCCCCCCCCCCACGCCCTCCACCCCGACAAACCCCGTAAACATAACCCGTTTCACTTTTTGGGTACCATTTTGGTCAATTACACTAAAAAATTTGACTTAGCACGAGTTTTTCGCGAGAGAAGACCACTGACTTACGATGCCCCATATGTGTTGAATAGGACAAAGGTTTAGTCCTAGCATTCCCTAGAGCCCAATTCCTTGACTTTCGTCGCCTGGCGGTCGGATGTATTGAACGCAGATCCGGTCATGATGGGCGAACTTTCGTTTTCAACCAAGATTGGGTGACTGGGAAAATGCTATGCTATCATTTCCCATTTGAATTTACATGAGTAGAAACTATGCCGTTGTATCCCTTATTCATATTCAGCCCCCCCCCCCCCCCTCGTCCTCTCCAACACTGTTGGCAACCTGAGACAAGTGGTCGCGACATTTTCTAAAAGGCTGTCCTCATACAGAATCAATTCGCCCCCCCCCCCCCCCCGGGTGCACCGGGACGACATCTGGAAGTTTGAGACTGCCGGTAGCACCTTGGTGCGCTCATGGGACGAATTGCTACACGAAATTCACACCAAGTTCATGGAATATAGATTTGTAAAACTCTGACCGCACCCCATACCCACCTCACTATAAATCACCTACCAACAATACCATTAATATAGTGGCATCCCTTTATTTACATTGTGTCCCTCTACATTTTGGTTCCCTGCTCCATTGTCCTCATTCTAATTGTTTGTTGTTATTTTTATTTGCTGTACCTCATGTACCATAAATATGGTTTGAGCGTAATAAAGTAAAGTTAAAAAAGCTAAGCCGAAGTATAAACAGCAATTAGTTGATTAGTCTGTTATTATCTAAGCGCAGCGACAGGCGGGAGTGCCAACAGCATTCAGTATGGCCATCAATTGAATCAGTGGCGTAGATATAAGATGGGGGCGCGATGGCTCAGTTGGTAGAGGTGCAGGGTGTAAGCCGAGATGTCCTCGATTCGAATCCCACCTGTGGCGTCCGCGTTGTGTCCTTGGGCAAGACACTTCACCTCCATTGCCCACGTGGGGCCACGGAGGCGTTGTGTACTGATGCGTACTGCACGTCGATGGAGCACCTGTCTTCAACCAATGCCGGAGATTCTGTCCGGGTACTCCGGCTTCCTCCAACAGTAAAACTGTCGTGGTCATGATTAGTCATTGTGCAGAATTATGTGACCTTAAACACCAATAAATAAATAAATAAATAAATGACTTAGATGATCAACCTTTTCGCCTACCGACATTATCGTTAAAACTTTCGAGTTCTGTCGGATTTTTTCAGTGACGAATGAGATAACTGCCAGTTCATTTTTTCAAAACACTATTAATTTATTTGGAAAAGATAGAGAAATAATACCGCACCCCTCGCATTAGCGTTTTGGCATCAAAACACTTTGATTTGGCATTCAAACCTTTCTAAGAATTTGGCACCAGCAAGTTTCGGTCTAGCGTGAACCCTGGTCCGTTCCAATGAGGAGTTAAAAACAATGTTTTTCGAGATTAATAATGAAAAGCTTTAGTTATTCAGGAAATACTTTTCAAAAGCCATCTATAGCAGCATTAGATAGACAGTTAACCCTTTACCCAGCGTAACGGCCAAAACCGGCCAGCGCTATTCTCAAAAATCGCCAATTAATTTTCAAAATATTTTCATTTTTTGTCTCAAAAACATAGGTTATGACCCCTCGTTGGAACGAGCTCGTTCCAACGAGGGGTCATAACCTATGTTTTTGAGACAAAAAATGAAAAAAATTAGTTATTCAAGAATTTTTTTTGCAAGTGTCGTCTGCTTTTCATGTTAGGTAAAGGGTTAAAGAAATAGGAAATTCAAAAATAGAGAACGTTAATTCAATTCTACTCCTAAAACCAACACACTCACAATGTTACGATATGATATTGACTTTTGACGTGGTTACTTGACGTCTTGCGGATGATATGCCCGTAATGGGTTATTTGATCTTGTTTATGTGATAAAATTATTTATCTTTCGAATTTTGTCTGATATAAGAAAGAACGTTTATGAGTTTGACGTTGGTATATAAGGGGAGAAAGATAATTTCCACTTGTTCATGCCAAACCGCCAGCATTTGTTGTTCACCTTGAACTATTACAGGATAATCATTTAATTACTGCGTGTTTGATAGGTTAGATTATAGGAACAACAGGACTTGCGGTTTACATTCTGATTTTGATACTCTGCCTAATTTGTTTTGGCCTGTGTAGCTAAGAACGCCACGTGTGTTTATTGGTAGACTAAAATATTGCTTATGTAAGTGTTTTCACAAAATTAATGTATCACGTTACGTAACACAAACTTCTCATGAAATTTCGCTGCCAAAATCTAAAATCTCTGAACGGATAGAGGATGAAAATATTAAGACAGAACATAGCGAGGATGGAGTGCGAGGGACTAGAATTCAAGACCTAAAGTGGGGGTTCTGCACGCGTAAAATACAGGAAAAACGCCACCAAGGATCGATGATATTCCTTTCCATGTCCTCTACCCGAGTTGTGTTCTGTATTTATACCACGTTTAAACTTTAATTAAGTGAATGAAACTGATATTTTTAAAGAAAACTTTCAACTTCAGAGGTCTGATAACTTTCTTGCTTGACGCTGTTTTCTGTCGAAGATTTCATTCACGTCATGACGTCACCCAGGCGCGTTACATCCAATCAGATGCGTTCATACATAACTTTCATACGCGTAATCCATATTCAACGCGTATTCTACGCGTGGTTTACCTATAACATTTCTCGTTGTCTATATTGTATCGGCTAACGTTGGATTCAATCAGGAATCGTGAAATAGAGAACTGTGAATTTCGACCGGAGAGCGACTGGATCGAAATTCATCTTTACTCCGTTGTAGATCCTCACTTGTTGAAAAAGAAATGCGATACCATTGAATCTTAGATACAATGTTCTTTCGATTTCTGGATTCAATCTTGATTTCGCAAAATTTTGTTTTGAAGTTGCCCAACGTAACGGCCAAAACCGGCCAGCGATATTCACGAAAATCGCCAATTAATTTTTATTACCTTTTCATTTTTTGTCTCAAAAACATAGGTTATGGCCTCTCATTGGAACGAGTTCGACGAGCTCGTTCCAATGGGGTGGGGGGGGGGGCATAACCTATGTTTTTGAGACAACAAATGAAAACAAATGAGTTATTCAAGAATTTTGT
This sequence comes from Pictodentalium vernedei, assembly GCA_031216915.1. Lineage (NCBI taxonomy): Eukaryota > Metazoa > Mollusca > Scaphopoda > Dentaliida > Dentaliidae > Pictodentalium > Pictodentalium vernedei. The sequence goes on from CM062297.1 coordinate 775,097,539, forward strand.
TTGCAAGTGTTGTCTGCTTTTAATGTTAGGTAAAGGGTTAAGCCACTTGAGTAATCGTGTCGCGGCCGGATCTAGATCTGATCGAGAAAGAGGACATTTTTGTGAACACAGTATGCTGCATGAGTTACATTACACTGAGATATGGTACGAAGGTGTTCACGAGTCAAACCTTTATCTTGAAATACGCTCTATTTTACACAATTGACTGCAAATATCCTTTATTTCCATATATTTTTACCTTCAGTTCACATCCCTCCTCTCTCTCGCTCTCTCCTGAGAGAGAGATGGGGAGAGTATGTATGTGTTTTCTTCGTTTATATGATTATGCGAGAGGGAGAGGGAGGGAGAGAGAGAGAGAGAAAGAGAATCTTGTTTTATCCTTCAGCGCTGGCACTCGTGCCATATCGATTAACCCATCCACACGCGTGTGTCGTTCTGTGTATTTATTTGATCTATGAAAAGAGAAGAAATTACCATCAGCCCTTTATTCATCGGGGTTGGGAAGAACGACTTCAAGGTCAAACAAAAAGCAAGTATATTTTCTAAATGGAATAAGTTGTTTCTAAATACATTCACATCGATCGAATATGTTGGAATTAATCATAATAAAAATAATAATAATAACACTTTGGCCGGCCGCTGATTTGTTGCGGTTCTCGGGTGAGAAGGCCATGTTCCCTCCCTATTCTCCAAAATGCCTCCTTATCCCCCGCCTCGTCTCTCCTCCCAACATTCTGAGACGAATTGCTTGATGACATCCCGTACCCCATTCTTCCCAGACTCTCCGATAAGCATACTAACCCTCTCCTCTGTGTCACCCGCTAACCACATGTCCTTCATTCTCCCATCCCACATCCCCATCATAATCCCGGTGAGTGTTATTCTGTTAGACTGGTATTTTGCACTTTCTAGGAGAAAGTGTTCCAGGGTCTCCACTGCGCTTAAATTACACATTTGACACTCCTTTTTATTGTCTTTCCCAGTTTCCCCTAAGCTGCAGCGACCGTGACCTCATCTTGAACAACAGTGACCCACCAAAGGTGCCAGCAAAACCTGGCTTCTCTTTATCACGCAGGCCACCCAAGGACCTCTTTGCTCTGCCCCTCTCGCCAATTCAGGTTACAATCCGCCATGACTATTTCTCTGACGATTTTTGTACCCTGGTTTGTGCCCACTTCTAAGTGCGTGATCTCCACACAAGTTCAAACTGCGGTTGTGGCGTGTCGGTCTAAAAAAACAAGGTCTCAATCGTGAATAAAATTCACGTAATGTTCATCAGTCGCTGTTCTTTCCTTCTCTGTATACATCGCTGTGATTTCAGGAGCAGAAAGAAAATATCAATGGAGTCTCGATCTGGTTTAAATTCTCTGTCCGGTGTCTCCAAGCATTATACTAAAATGCACCCGCTGAGAAATGAAACACGAGATCACCGAATCGCATATGTTCTGTTCGTTTGTTTTTCTCGAGTCGGTCTTCATTTCCCAAAATTGTATGTAGAAAATTTCGATCCCTTGGTGTAAATGTGTCGCGCCAAGGCCGTAGTCTGATGAGAAAGGCATCGACTTTGCGATCAGGTACCGGCAGTTTCACGTCGAATATCAACTGGTAGATTCTGAATTATTTTTGGTCATCAAAATATGTTCGCACGTCTTTGTCTTGTTACAATATATGAGAGAGCTCTTCCATTAATTGTAACAAAGGAAATCTACACAGACAAAATAATTTCACTTAAAAAATAATATGAAGCACATCGGCAGAATATGAAGTCTTTAATCTGTGGTGCCTGTACAGTACGTGGAGAGTGGATTGTAACTATATCACCCGCGGAGTGGAGTTATCACCCAAGCGATAAGTTTCAAATTTTGTACACATCGACAAAAAAACATAAGCAATGTTTCAGCCAATGGACCTCCGGGTTTAACCCGGAGGTCCACTGGCTGAAACTTTGCTTGTGCTGGTTTGGCTTTGAAACAAATTTACAATTATTGCTTGGGTGGAATCTTCACTCAGCGGGTGATTTAGTAACAATACACCCTCCACGTATTGTACTTCAGTAAAAAGCCCAAATATGGAATTCCTGCACTCTACCTATTAAACAAAAATCATCTTAATGGTTCCACTGTTTTATAATGCAGCACGGTGGCTTTCTTACTGTTACGCCGCTTGTTGGGCAAAATTATTCAAATAATTGAATTATCTATCATCCAAATTCTGTTCACGTCATTTCTAAAGATGAGAATTTTAGTTACTTTGCCATGCCTGACGGTGCCCGCGCACATGGGTATCATGGAGGTGACAGATTGGGGGTGTAAACCCAATTTGTCCCGACTGTCATGACTGAAATCCCGCCTGATATAATAGTCCAACTTCATCATCAAGGCATGCCTTCTTTGAAGGCATGCCTTGATGCTGTAGTTGGCATTTTTGTTAGTCTGAATTATACATGTAGACGAAAGGGTTTGTGTGTAGATAAATACATGTAGGAGTCGCATGGCTTGCAACTTCTTATTTAACCTTTTGAGAATTTAATTATCCTGACGTTCAAACGTCACTGGGAATTCAGTTTCTTCAACGTTTTTCAAAATGCGACGTCAAACGTCGGAAAGTACAAATAACAAGATATTTTTCACATTAGTGATTATCTGGTTGAGGGCTAGATTATTAATTTTTTGGTGGTCTGAATTTGTTATTCAAAACTTGTTTTATTACAAATTATTGGAGAGTGTCCACATGAACTCTCCAATAATTTGTAATAAAACAAATTTATATAAACAAAATATCATTTGTGTTTGAATGAATGTGAAATATAAGAAGGAAAGTACTGGCTTTTGCTCTGGTATCCAAATTTTTTGAATGCCCTGATAGTGGCTTCTAGCACTCAACCAGTTAAGAAGTCTTGACAGCAGGATTATATTAGTATTTTAAGCTGCGATAACATTTGGCTCAACGGTTGCCACCGAGCACTATTCCGGAGAAAATAGGAATTGAGGTTAAAACTTTAAAAAATCGAAAAATAATAACAAAACAAATGACCACAAAGTATCAACGTGCTGTTTGATTTCGTACGTCATAAGACGTACAAAAGTATCGAAGGGTTAATTAGTGGCAGCACGGTAGATCTGTGGTAACGGCATTGGACTTCAATCCGAAAGGCCGACGGTTCTAACGGTTCGACCCCTGCCAGATGTAACAGCGTTGTGACCTCAAGCAAGGCACTTAATCACGATGGCGCTGTGTCCTAAGACGTACTGCACGTCGATGGTGCACTTGTCTTCAACCAATATTAACCCTGAATGTGCGGAGTTAGTACGTAGGGGAGTCTGGCAATCTGAGAGATGTCACATTCCCTAAAAATCCGACACCACCCTCCCTAGTTACGCCACTGCTGGGGAAGATTATCAGATACAATATAAGGAAGAAAGTACGGCACCAACTTATTCAATTATTGCATTTTAAGGTCCAATAAGTAATAAACGTCAGAAATAAGATCAATTAATTTTCTAAAACTTTTAGTTATCCTTGTGTTTTCCAGGGTGTATGGGAATTTACACCGGTTTGGGAACTTATACACCCGAGGCGAAGGATAATGGATTTATTTCCAAGAATTTTGGTGTACTTAATATTTTAACCTACATTGTGGGCAAAAACTGACAGAAAATTTGTACATTGCAAGTTTCTTAAATAAAACCAGACAAATATGGAAGTCATTGGTACTGGCTCAATGAGTCAGTTCCAATGACATCCATATTTGTAATATTTTATTGCACATAAATATTAAATTTCCTGAATTTTTATTTTTGTTCTAACATAACCGAGCAGAAGGTATGAATTAATAATTAAAAATGGGTACTTTTTTAGCCATACAGCTTGCTCTTGCATATTCTTGTTTTTACACCGTGGTTAAACACGGTGCAAAAAAGCCACTGTGGATTTCAAGTTACACCGTACCTCTCAGCCAACCAAAATGCAGTATTTTGTTTCATTTGGAAATAATGACCATTATCTCAACAACTCATAATAACGCTTTAATACAAAATCTTGTTGGACTACTTAGGGGATTTGCATAGGACAAGTGACATGCACCGATATGTAAAAGGATACAAAACCATTTCGACTTGTTGAAAGATGCTGTTGCAAAAATGGATTGAGTTTTTTCCCCTGATGCGATTATTCAAGAGAATCCCGTCGTATTCAAAAGTTCATGACGGAGAAAAGTACAACGTGAAGACCAAATTGTAAAGTAGATGAATTCTCCATTTGCAAAATTCAAATGAACAAAGCATTAAGTGACAAAGATATCGTTATTGGAAGGAAGATCTCAAAATTATAAACTTGATTCGCATCACCAGAACACAGTGCGACGTATTCTCTTTATTTGCCGAGAACGCCGTTCTATTTCAGAAGCTGAATCGTTCAAAACCATTCAAAAGAGTTGCCTATTTTGACCTCATGGCGTGAGCCGATACCCCGATATGGACAAATAAGGGGAAACGTATCAATAAGAATGTAACTTTAATTACTTGAGCACGCACCTATACATCTAACCACCATGCTTGTGTGTGTCATGATTCGATGTTTGGAGATAAATATCAGAATCTGCCTGACGTGAAATTACAATTTACCAATTACTCGAATAATGTGAGCACTGTTGTCACGTGCAAAGAAGCTATCGAAAAGCCAGACCAGACAGGCCTTCCATTTTCAAAATTTCTCCCCGAGAGACGCCTCGGACTCGACGAGAGTGAAATACCGCCTCTCGTGCTTGCTCCCAATTAGCTGATATGCGCGTCGCATGATGCTGTGGATCATGCCCCACGAGTGACATGTGGACCCCGCCCCCCCCCCCCCCCCAATTCGGATTCCTGGATCCGCCACAAACCTTTCTAATGCTATAAGAAAGATTTCATGACTGGCAGACAGGCAGCGCCAGTGACAGTTTGTAAGTACAATGTAAATAGGACGGAAATGTGTTAATCCTTTACCTAACGAATTAGAAGCATCCTCCCGTGTAATTTACAAATTTAGCAGTTCAAAAATAGTATTTTTCAAAACATTTCAATACAACCATATCATGTGATACTCTCGTTGGAACGCGCTCATTGAGCGTGTTCTAAAGGGGTGTCTCGTGATATGGTTTTGTTGAAATTGTTTGAAAAATTTGATAAAAATAATAAAAACAACACATTTTGATACATTGTGCGTTGGATGAAGGGTTAACAAACATTAACTTACCAGCCCATCACATGCAGTAAGTGCAGCAATTAAATATTTCCTTCCTACGATGTGACCTTGATAGAAGCATGACTCCAGTAAGGTCTCGGCAACTGTTGAGTTGTTCTCAACCCATTCCACTACCGCGTTGAATGAAGCGATTCTATGTGATTTCAACTTCAGTTTTATTACTTTCTCTCTCCACCTCAGCTTCAAAACGATCTTCGAATAATGTTTGATTGGACTGTTAAATCCGGTATCCGTTGCCTCCCTGGTGTCTCGGTCGTGCTCTAATAGAATTTTAGGGTTCGTTATCTCGGAATGCTGAAGATGGCAGTCTTGACTTGGGTCCGCTTCAAGAAAGAAAACATTAAAATACATTAAAATTTTCATTTCTTTCATTACGTAACAACCTTAATCAGTCAGTAGTTAGTTTTTTTTTTTGCGAGCATCTCTTTTTGTTAATTATATACTGTGCTTTTGGACATCTCGAGAAGTCTCCTGACAGGAAGTCATATCACACGTTGATGTTTTGTTGCGCTTCAACTTTAGAGCGGGCAATGAAAGTCATGAAACTAACTCATCATATCTAATAATACCTTAGCTCCTACAAATTTCCGGAAATTTCACTGGATTTAATTCACCCTTTCAACGCTAGTGGTATTTTACACTCCCGTTCAGTGTCATCAGTTGGAAGGGTCTATATTTGTTACGTGGCGGAAGACCAATCACGATTTTCAACGTGCAGCCTTAGGGCAGCACGTTGAAAATCTTGATTGGTCTACCACATAAATTCACTGAGCAACAATCTATTTTATGAAACTAGATTTTATCAAGATCATGGCCCGGAAAACGGCCTTTCGATTCAAATCGTTAAGACCTGATGTGCAAACTGCGTATGTAACATGTACAGTTCGGCTGTGGAGATCCATGCATTGCTAACGGTGTGATGTCCCTTTTTAAAAAGGATTAAGATAATAACCGCATCACGTTAAACAAATAAAAGACCATTTCAGCGACTGATTCGCGCTCCCGCGCTGTGTCCTTGTGCAAGGCACTTAACCCCGATTGCTTACATGGGGGGCACGATGACGCTGTGTACCAAGGCGTACTGCACGTCTATGGTGCGCATGTCTTCAACCAATATAACCCTGCCTGTGCCGCGGTGCAGAGTTCGGAGTTACGATGTTGGAGAGCTGACAGCTGCTCGTCGTTGCTCGGTGGTTCTCTCCGGGTACTCCGGCTTCCTCCACACGTAAAACTGTCACGGTCACGATTAGTCATTGTGCATAAGTATGTGACCTTAAACACCAATAAATAAACAGATAAAAATTCTGTCATTTATCAATTACATCAATTGCTATTTCAGTGCATAGGAAAATAGTTTGGTAGATATATTCTTTGCACATTGATTAGTGATCTAATGTGGTATTTATTTCCAAACAGGGCTCGCGTTTGCCCAATATGGAATTGATACCGTTTTTATCATATTATTGTATTTTCATTCGTTTTTCTTCCCCCAAAACAAACCGTATTCCCACTCCCTCTCGCCGAAGATGATATTCAACCCCCAGTATCGTATTCCACTCTAATCTATCTAATTTTTTAATTTTTTTTTATTGTTTACAAATCGGTTGAATTGAATCAGTTATAAAGGGTTGTTTTGGGAAAACAAATAAGGAGAAAATAAAATCAATACAAAAGTGCACTGCTCGGATTCGAGGACGATTTTATCCTCTCGTGGGTCGCGCGGATTATTTCACTCGGCTAACTCCTCGTGAAATAATTCTCCGCGTGCACCACTCGAGGATAAAAATCGTACTTTTGTCTATTTAGGTCCAAACAAGCCTTTTAATTGATATCACCTTTAGAATGTCAGAATGCGAGTGTTAATAACGTAATCAATTGTTTTAGTATCCCTCACGTCTGTGACATCAGCTGTGATTGGTTAATTTGACACCTTCTAAAAGTCATAGTACTGGAATTTTTGGACAAAACACGAGTACTATCGGAACGTACTTCCCTGGCATTACACACCCTCTGATTGGAATTTCTCAACACCAAACGCTGGCGCCGTCTGTTTAACTTTTTTCGTCACCTATAGACACAAACTTACCAACAAATATGTCATCTTCAGTGGGTGTGTTTCAAATTTAACTGCAAACAATGAATTCAAGAGAATCAGAAATATTAAAAACTCACGTGTTGTTCACCACTTTAGTGAATCATGAATGTGACTTCAATCAATTACATTTACAAGTTTAGCAATACTCCTCGCTCGACCTCACTGAGTCTCCGCCAAACGTTCAAAATAAATTGTTTCACTCCGCTTAATTCTGACAACTGTCGCCGTCCAAGAAACACCATTTATATTCCATTATACCACTTATCATACAAGCATTAACAATGAATTTTAACATGAACAGCATGATGCAGTTGTAAACACTGACATTTGGTGACATAGAAACTACCAAAGCGACGGCACTTGTAACAAGTCATTTTCGAATTTGGTGATCTGGAAACTCCTAAAGAGACGTCATTCGTTCGAAATGACGTCACTAAAAGCATGTTTCTGGATTCGACTACATTGTTACCGGTACAAGATTTATGGCATGTTTCAGTTAACGCTTAACAGTGAAAACTATTTTTGTTCGGCATATTAAATTAATTAGAACGTTTCTTTTCATGTTCTATCGGGCGATAGTACATGAGTTTGTGTGATTTCTAAAATAAAACCTCCAGCAGCTTCGCTGCTTCAGGTTTTATTTCAGAAATCATACAAACTCAGGTACTATCGACCGATACAACATGAAAAGGAACGTTCTAATGTTATAAGATACTTTATGTTTGTTCCCCTCTGTAAAATGTACCTTCCCAGTTTTTGTGTGTAAATTTAGAGAGGTTATTTCCCAAACTCATACAGAGATTTACATATACTATTAATCGCGATGGCACCGCCAGTTGAATCTTGCGCAGCGCTGTAGTTTGTAAGTTATAACTTATTCCACTTGAGCTCCGTATGTGTTGTTGACATCTAACGAATTAGTTGTTGGGTAAGTTTTAAACGAGTTAATTTCCCCACCTGATTTACATGTTTGCTTCTTATGAAGGAAAATGTGTAACAATGCGAGGGTCAAAAATGTAAAATGTTTGATAATTAAAAAATTTCTTTCATGTATAGTCTGCTATTCTTGGTTAGTGATATAAAAATATATATTATGTATAACCGTTATTCGCGGTGTACATATATTTGAAGCCAGGCCCGAATGTGTCTTCAGATTTCATTTTAAATGGATAGAACTTTTTGCCAAGAGCTCATAAAAATATAAGAGGATAGGTATGACAATTAGGGTCAGTAGGGAAACCAAACGCATTTCATTTTATTCCTCATGTCAGTTGATTGGTATGCCGTTTCCGTTTCGATGTCATTTGCACGATGTTTTTTTGTACTGTATGCGATGTATCCAAAAATGAGTCCTTACATACAACTTCGATCATGTGACAGACTATCAGAACAGTAGATACGTCACATTGTCTTTTTGGGATGATTTTATTGGTTACACAGTTTGTAAGCGACTTAACATGACATGTATGATGTCACTGTATCACATATCGAGAGAGAGAGAGAGAGAAAGAGAGAGAGAGAGAGAGAGAGAGAGAGAGAGAGTATAAGATCTTGCCCGATATGGAATATACTGTCATCATATTTTTACATCTTCTCCCTTCACTGTAGCGATAAAAGGTTTAGTATATGATTTATAGTTCAATATCGCATGCCCACGCAAGCATTAACAATTGCCCCTACCTTTTTGGGGTAAATTGAATTGAAGTAAAAAAGAACTATTTTTGTTTACACTTATTTTTGTAACGGATGCACACTTCCGGGGAATCCGCTGATCAGCATGAATACGATAAAAAAATATCACGAATACGATAAAAATCCGGACCGCAGTTCGAGCGCACCCATTCCAGGTCGGAGTAGAGTACTCTCTGCGACCGGAACAGCTAATTATCGAATTCCAACGTACCCGTAAATAGTCCGCCATACTATAGTGATACGGAATCGGATTCCACACTGTGGATTTTCCGGCGACCAGGAAAAGATCGTCAAACAGTAGTGATATTTAGCGGTTAGTCATATAATAAACCAAATTGCTTTGTGACAAATATATCCCAACAATGTTTTGCTGTGATAAATAAAGATAAATTTCTTACGTGTCCATTTAATTCCAACAGAGGGTAGGTCCATTATCCATACATAGCTTCCACAAGACTGCGTGTACCTTGAATGGCACAATCATGTTTTGGAGGAATTAAAAACTTTGGTTTCTGATCTCCCGCCAGTAATCGAATCGTCGGCAACCCGACTGACAATGAAGAGTCCAACACCACCATATTTTTGCACACCGCCAACGAGAGTAGCGCCCAGCGGGGCATCATTCGCCCATTACATATCACTTGGTGGTAAGCCCTGGGTGCGTGGATGTACATGCTAATTCCATGTCTTGATTTATGTGACCTTGGCCTTAGTGGGTCGGTTGTAAATTTTCTACGCGACTGCCACATAGTAATGGTACATATTTTTCGCTGTGATATATCTTTCCATTAAAAAGTTATGATCCGGACACGAAGAAGTTGATGTGCATGCTGATTCCATCCGTTGACATCTATCTGTGGCCATGACCTTGACCTTATTGTGCCGTTGTGAATTTTGTCCATGGCATATCATCTAGTGTTGGTTCATATATTGTGTAAATTTCATTGTGATATTTCCTTCCACAGAAACGTTATGGTCCGGACACGAAAACGTTTATGCTGATTCTATGTGTTGAATTAATAATGTTAATAATAAATAGAGATTATTACCATTTTGTGGATGTACAAAATATGTATCGGAGTCTCGCTCCGGGTTCTAAGGGCAGATCACGACGAGTCGAAGACGAGTCGTGATCTACCTTAGAACCCGGAGCGAGACTCCGATACATATTTTGTACATCCACATGCAGTACGTGGATAGTGTATTATCACTAATTCACTCGCAGAGTGGAGATTCCACCTAGGCAATAATTGCAAATTTGTCGCAAAGCATAACCAGCACAAGCAAAGTTTAAGCCAATGGACCTCCGGGTTAAACCCGGAGTTCCATTGGCTAAAACATTGCTTGTGTTTTTTGTCGATATGTACAGAATTTGAAAATTATAGCTTGGGTGATAACTCCACTCCGCGGGTGATTTAGTTACAATCCACTCTCCACGTACTGTAATGGTAATAACCATTTTATCCTACAATATATTGGGGATAAGTCAAGAATGTAGACAAATATATAACGAACTATTTATTCGTACGGATGAACAAAAAAAATGGAACTCACGCGAAAGGAACGTGCTTGTATCCGACCCCCTGATACAAACATCTGTATCAGGGGGTCGGATACACGACAGTTGCGGAGTTAATACAGACAAAATACATGTTGATTGTAAGATAACTATAGTTTAAAGCCGAAAATCCTCAGAGCTCCTTGGCTTTACAGTGGTTATAAGAAAAACTTTGTTCACTCTGCATTACTCTGCGTTTATATCAAGACACATATTAAAATCGCGCGACTTCAGCGGAAGGTGTATTGTCGCAGAAACAAATTTGTTTTGAGAGTAGATGTGAATGAACGAACAGCCGTGAATGCCTTAAGCCTAAACGGAAACTGGTTTCAAGGAATAGAACTGACACTGAAAAGGCTCGATCTCCAGCTGTTATAAGGTTACCTGGTAAACAATCTTGTATCTGTGACCTTGATCTTTGTATGTTGACATAAATTTTGTATGTGAAAATCTATTGGTGGTCCGTATGTTACGTTAGTGTCATTGTGATATATCCTTCCACCAAAAAGTTATGATCTCATTGCACTAAAATGTTATGGCCGGCACACAAAAACTTAATGTCCATGCTGATTCCATGTATTGTGGTTGGGTCGGGAATTTTGTACGCAACACACTGCTTAGTGGTGGTCCATACGTTGTGTAAGTTTAATTGTCATATCTCCTTCCTCTAAAACGCTATGTCCCGGACAGGAAAAAGTTGATGTACATGCTGATTCCATGTGTTGATCTATATCTGTAACCTTGACCTCGGTGGGTCGGTGGTGAATTTTGTACGCGACATACCGTCTAGTGAGGGAGTAGTGCCGTTGGGAATTCACATGTTGTGTGTATTTCATCGCGATATCTCTCCCCATTAAGAAGCAAAAGTACTGACACTAAAAAGTTAAAGGACAGACGGCCCGACAGACGGAAGCTTGGACAGCGCCATAACATAATATTTCGTTTTTTTCAAAAAGGGTGGCTAAAACCGATGGCTGCAATCTAGTCAAATCGTTGACTTCTAGTGATGTTTGCGTTTTTTTTTTCTTTCTTGTTCCGACAATTCTGCGGGCAGTAAGTCAAGAAATTTGGCTTTTATTTCGGGCGTAACCCGACCTAAAATTTATCGAGGCCTCTTTTTTGATTTTTGATTTTTGATTTTCGACATTTATTCAAACTCGCGCCCATTTGACGGTTTTTTTTTAACTTTCAATATCAACTCAGGTATCATGCCTTCTTCCTTGAAAATTTGGAAATATTTTCTTCAATAGAAACCATATCAAAAAAATGTAATACCAACCTTGGAAATTCTCAAAGGTTATGATCGAATTTTAAAGTTACGTTATTGACCTCGACGTCACTAAAAATAACATATCGGCCGAGTTTCATGAAATTTGTGTGTTGTAGAGCTTATAACATTAGGCGATCACTGGGGTTTTTTTTATCTGTTCTTTTGGGGTTTTTGTTTTTCTTTTTTTTATTTATCGCATTGTTTGACGTTCCACATCTCTTTAACCCTATACCCATCGAATCGGCCACATCCGCCCGCGTAATATGCACATTCAACAGCTGAAAAAAATATTATTTTTCCAAAAATTTCAACAAAAACATATCTTGTGACCCCCCCCCCCCCCTTGGAACGAGCTCGTCGAGCCCGTTCTAATGAGGGTCACATGATATGGTTTTGTTGAAGTCTTTAGAAAAAAAATTAAAAATGATATTTAAAATAATAAATTTTGATATAGTCTGTGTTGATTAAAGGGTTAATGTTTAGGCTATTTATGTCATGTTTCATTAAAAACCCTACTTTTGTAATTTTCGTAAATCTGTATATACAAATTGCACAGATATGAAACTTCACACAGTATTTTCTAGTCATTTGAAACCGGTGACGTCATGATGAGGGGGAGGTCAAGGGTAAAAAATTAAAATCGGTCGGATTTGTTTTAAATTTAAGTATATTGAAGAGCTTAAAACATAAGGAAATTAGGTGTTTTAGTTTTTCGATTTATCACCATCTTAACGATTTTACGTCACTTCAAAGTTTTGGCTCTTTTTGTCATATTTCGCTAAAAACGATACTTTTTTATTCCCATAGCTAGGGATATATATATTACACAGCTACGAAACAACACACGCCGCTAGTCATTTCAAATTGTCCATCTCCCTTTTGGGAATTGAAATGTCGACAGCCTAAGGTAGCTATACCAATTTCACGCCTTTGTTTTTGATCCTTAAACTTCAACCTCATTTTGAGCCTCAACTTTTCGAAATTTTGAAACTATAAAATCTACAACAAACATTATCTAAAAGTGTTGTACCGTCCAAAAAAAATTCCCCACCGTTAAGGTCGAACTTTAAGGTGACTGCATGGCGGGGGGGGGGGGGGGGGGGGAGAGGGGTCATAAGGTAAAAAATTAAAATACGTCAGTTTTTTTTTTTATTTTAGTTGTTTGTAGAACTCAAATAAATAGAAGATAGCTGTTGTTTAGTTTTTCAGTTTATCACAATTTTGACATATTATTTATTCCTTAAAAGTTTAGGCTATTTTTTTCATATTTCATAAAAACGCTACTTTTTTCATTCTGGTAGCTCAGGACATATAAATTGCATAGCTTTAAAACTTTACACACTTTTTTTCAAGTCATTTGAAATTGAGTATCTCCATTTTTGGGAATTAAAATGTCGACCTCTGATGCCAGAGATGCTAATTTTATGTCTTTTTCTTTACCTTTTAGTTTCAACCTCATTTTTAGTAGAGCTGTAGGTTTTTAAATTTCTTGTTCGGTTTCGGTTTTGGTTTTGGTTTTTCAGGTGGAGAAAAACCTCGGTTAGGTTTTCGGTTTGTTCATGAGGCCAAGTAAAATTCAATAAAACTCATTCTTATGTCCGGAGTCATAACTGAATGGTAGTGAAATTGAGTGAAACTCAATGAATGCCCGAAATAAGCTATAATGCATGAAGAATCAGGAAGGCCAATGGAATAATTACCTAAATATACAGAACTTTTATTGTGCTTGGCCATTTTTCGAGGTCTGACACCTACACGCAACTTGAGGAAAACTGCAAACACAACTAAACTGGAATGTCGGAAATTCACAGAATGTTGCCTTCCCAGAGTAGTGAGAGTACCCAGATACTGCCATTGGCAGTGTCTGGGTCCTCTCACTACTCTGGGATGGCTACATTCTGTGAATTTCTGCAGCAAGAGAGTATTTAATAAAAAACGAAAAACCTTAGATTACGGGATGTCGACGGTTTCGGTTTCGGTTTTTAAAAAAAACGAAAAACCTCGGTTCGGTTTCTAATTTTTAGTCTCATCCTTTCGACATCTGGGGAATATAATCTCCACAAATTACTATAACTAAATGTGGTGTCATAGAAAAATTCCAATAGTGACTTTTTCTATGGCACCACATTTTAGTTATTGTAATTAACTCGCAGGTGACGTCATGGGAATAAAAGGGTTAAAAATTAAACTGCCCCCGATTTGTTTTTAATTTTAGTATATTACAGAGCTAAAGGGTTAAGAAAAAGCTGTTTATTTTGTTTTCCGATTGATAGCTATTTTGACGTTTTACGTCACTTCAAAGTTTAGGCTATTTTTGTCATATTTCATTAAAAACGCTATTTTTTTATTTCTTGACGTTTTAGTTTCAACCCCATTTTGAGTCTCATCCTTTTGAAATTTTGGGAGGTTATAATCTCCACAAAAAATATATCTTAAAACATTGTGTCGTCCTTGGAAATTGCCATCCCTTATGGTCGACCTAAGGTGACGTCATATGGGGGAGGGTCACAGGTTTAAAAAATAAAATCCGTCGGATTTTTTAAATATTTTCTTTGTTGTAGAGATAAAAGAAAATTAGAAGATACAGAGGATATTTACGCTGTTTTTGTGAGTATCGGGAATTATCTCATGAGTGTGGGCCTGAATGTTTTATTTTTCACGAGCGCTTGTGTGAGTGAAAAATAATACTTTCAGGTCCACACAAATAATACTTTCAGGTCCACTAATACAGAGTAGATTTTCATTTTATTATATGGTGCGTGACATTTTACTGCGCAATATTCAGCCCAAGTCGACTGCAAACAGTTTCAAGACAATAACAAAAAGCTGCTGATCGTTCCTTTAAGGAGACGTTAAAGGCGACGTCATGCGCCGAAGCGTGACTACATTTAGGAAGCTTCTGAAAAAAATTCATCCTGTGGACCTGAAAATATTATTTTTCACTTGCGCAAGCGCTCGTGAAAAATAATGCTTTCAGATCCACATTCATGAGATAATTCCAGATACTGACTAAAATAGAGTAGATTTTCTTTTTTATACGAGACATTTTATTGCACAATATTCAGCCCAGTTCGACGAGAAATGCGTACGTTTCAAAACAATAACAAAGATCAGCAGATCGTTCCTTCAAGGCGTCGTGATGCGGCGTTGCGTGATGTCATTTAGGAAGCTACTGAGGGATATTCCTGGAAAAAAAATCGAGTCGATGGTTTTTTTCGAGGGTTTTTTATCGAATTATCGCCATTTTGACGTGTTTTCGTCCCTTCAAAATTTAGGCTATTTTGCTCATATTTCACTAAAACGTTATTTTTGTGATTCCAGTATCTACGTATTTAACAATTACACAGCTATGTAGCTTCTCCTTTGTAGTCATTTGAAATGCTGGACCTCCATTTTTGGAATTATAATTTTGATCCCGATGCCAGCGATGCCAATGTTATATTTTTGTGTTGACCTTCTCTGTTCAATGTCATTTTAACAGTTCTCTTTCGAAAGTATGGAAATGTAATCACAATACACATCAGACTTGGCCGCTAAAACAGTGTTGGCCGCAAGATGGTGCTGGCCGTGCTTTGTTGTATGACTTCTGGAAATTGTCTTGGCGATGTCAAAACCATCTGTTTTTTAGATGGAGTTCTCGTGATCAATTGGTTGGCTTTCTTTGTGGTAACTACATCAAAGTGTGAAGGAGAAAATAATACTCTACAGCTGACGCAGGATAATAACAAACGATCTTGATGTGTATTTAAATAAGGATTTACAGGAATATTTTGTTATAATTTAATAATACTGCCTTGTTCGGCTGTTGGGTTAAATTATCCCCGATTTTCTCTTGACGCGAAAAAGTATGCGCACTGTACTGGGGGGGGGGGGGGGGGTCAACAAGTGCACACTAAACCATAGCCAACGCGGTGATGGCACCCATATTCCTTGCAGATGAATTTCTTAGATTTTTCCGTTACTCTTTCCCTTACGCTACGGCCATATCTGGCCCACGCCTTTCAGAAGAAAGTCACCACTCGAATATTTTTTTTTTAGTTTTTGCCCCCATGACATAGCTTCTGACCTCTCATCGAAACGACATCTTACCCATAAGGGATCATAAGCTATATTTTGGGGGCCAAAATCTTCTTCATATTTTTTTTGTTATTTGGGAATATTTGTGAGAGTAAGACCTGTCCGAATTTTATGGAAAGAGTCTGATCTACTTCCATTGTAGTTGACCATGATGTGAATCTGTCTTCAAAATTTACAGAACAAACTGACAGCAGCTCCGTTTCTTGTATTAAAAAGTCCAATAACTCACCCGCGTTTACCATGGTGACACTTCTTGCATATCTGCACCGTGTGTCCCCAGTAGGTCGTGATATTTTCAGACATTTTTATGACACACACAGAAGCATCTGAAGATGGCATCTAAAGTGGCAGTTGTTACGCCAGGGCATTTGTTGATAACCTGGGCTATCAGGCCCCAATTAAGAGACCAAATGCGTCGCAGGGGGCAAATGCAGTACATTCGCCATGGACTGGTCGTATTCCACGCGTGGGCAATGATGTCCACACATGCCTTTACCAAGTTATAAAAATCATTAGCAGCAAAATTTTAATTAATGAAGCACCGGGTCCGCGGCAAGTAACCAGTCCACGACGGCCGTACTGTAAGATGGGCAGTGATGTTGATAATCCGAGTTGTCATGACTTTAGAGATAGGCTAGAAAAAGTGATGCCTCGCACCAAACAGCCCTGATGCAATCCGTCTGTATTCGGAATTGGACAGAAGCAAACGATAACATTACAGATGTTGGTCTTAAATATATGAAACACAATCCTTTTTCGGATTGGACACATCAAACACGTTCCAATTGGGGAGCCATAAGATATTGTTTGATCGAAGAAAACAAAAGCAAAATTATGTATGGAACGTAATATACTGTAAATGCCAATGTTGGTGAGCAGCGCTCGGTATATTTTACAAGAAATCAAATGACTTTTTTTCATCAGTTCCAATTCTTTGTTTCGTGTGCCACGAAATATTCCACAAAATGCCTATTATCACTTTTTGCAATGTCTTTGAATATTTTGATGTGTGTCTGAAATTTTTTGTCGACTGGCAAAAAATGCATTTTTAACCACCAGTCACGGTAGAGACAATTTTTGAGAGTGTAATTAATTTGAAAATAGTTAAAAATCACAGTGGTTGAATGGCATTTTGAAAATTATTGAAATATCTTTGTAAGAAATATTTCTTCCACCATCGACTGTTGCTGTCACTCTTCCAACACTCTCGATCTAATACGTAACCCTCGTGGGGATATAAAAATTTCTTTCCACTCAAGGTACAATTAGTTCGTTCTTTTTTTATACATCTTTTGCAGTGGAATTCAAATTAACGTTTAGTGTAATGGCATAAGCAATCTGCACGTTAAAATAGTATACCCAGGTGGATAATTATATGTAAGTGTTTTTCTATCTTGAACACCTGAAGCTATCTACCATGTATAATGTGGGTGGCGAAACATTCATACAAACAAACAGGTGCCCATCAACACGTTTACCCTAACCATACAGTGAAGACAGTCATTTCTAATTTACTAAAATGCATTTTCTAACAGGGAGAATCGGCTGGCAAGTTTTGGGATAACGTGCATACGGAATTTGTCCGAGTATGAATACGACGTCGAAATTGCACGATAGATCGGAAGATTCGGTTCAAGCGCTTTTTCGAGAAAAAAAAAACTCTCGTACGAAACTTGTTAAAAACGTTTGTTTAACATACTGCAAAGTTTATTATCATCTAGCTATTAACGAAATTACTGCAGTTCATATCTCTGTGCATGGAAAATAATTTTATTATAAACGTTGTCTACATTTGTGTATTGCATGGGGAAGCTAGACTACAGATTTGCTGGCGAGTCAGCCAAAAATAATACTTTATGTATGAAATTAACTCTTGGTTCATTTGGCTCAAAATGCAGACGGCTCTACCATTGTCGATTCCATAGATCTAATATTTGCCTTTAACCCTTCGCCTAATACAAATGCAGACGGCACGTGCAAAACAATTCTTGAATTACTAAAACTCTTTCATTGGTGACTCAAAAATATAGTTGATGACCTCACATTGGAATGAGCTCAACGAGATCGTTCCAATGAAGTTTCACAAGCTATGGTTTGGTGGCAAAAATTGAAATAATAAAATTTGAACAGCGATTTGTTTTTACTGCACGGGTCGGATATTCCTATAATGTTGTGTAAAGGTCTACGTTCATGGCAAAATATCGGATATCATATATAGACAGAACGCGATGTGTGTTTGAATCGGTGAGTGTTTTACATAATGAGTTGGAATGGCGTAGTTATATTTCGCGAGAGCCGTAGGCTCTCGCGAAATATGATTACGCCATTCCAACTCATTATGTAAAACACCGACCGATTCAAACACACATCGCGTTCTGTGTTTATTACACATCCCATGAATTAAAGTTCATTTAAATAAACAAATTTTAATTCCGATGTTTAAACCCAAAGATGAAGAGTCTGTTTGTTTTGACTGAAGCTGTACTGATCAAATAGATCGATAAAAAATCAAAACAACCTTTTCGGAACCAGTGTTTGTTGAAATTCGTAATGCCGTTTCTCTTCGGCTGGTGCCCATTCACGCCTAACCATTTGGTGGCTATTACTGTTAGTAAAAATATAAGTACAAATATGTGCAGAGTTGCAAAACAGCTGGGAGAAACGTTTTTAAAAGAAGTTCGAAGCATGTCAAGATGTATGGAGATTTACCGAAATAAAGTTGACCAATTTAGATATAACGGGATCCACAAAACGAGACGGCCACGGGACTTTTTAATGTTCTGGATGGGAATGATTGGGTTTATTTTTTTAAATATTTTTTCATTTTTGTTTAACTATTTTTTTTTTTTTTTGTGAACCGACTTTATTTTGATTTGACATTTTCATTTTCACACTATGCGACAGACGGTTGATAATTGTATAACGAAATTTGGAAACTTTTCGAAGCGTAACTAATGACTCGATGAGAAAGGAACTGGTATGAACGGTGCTGAGGAAGAAGTTCTGGCTTGAACATCACTCGTTGAATACAGAATCATTTATTTCATAGCGGCCATTCCGTTAAATAAAAGGGTTTCAAGTTGAATGGATGTGTAAAAAAAAATACTATTTAAAGTATGTTACAAACCAACTATTCATGACATTTTCCAAAAACTTCTGCGTTCAGACTCCTTCTTAAAGCAAATTCATTCCCAGACGTAATTTTAGAGGGCACCGCCAATATCCATTGCATCATTAGTTTGATGTTTATTTGGTCCGAAATAACTCATGGCTTTTCATAGAAGATCTCGATGATCACGTTCCAGTAGTTGGTAATAGCGATCATTACATATATTTCAGAAAGGGAATAGCCCTTGATGTTTCTGACCGACTGTCTGATTGTCTAGCGTTGGTTCGACCATCGTATATCTGTGTCAGCCCGTTTATATGTCCTTTGCATCGACGTGTCTGAAAAAACTTCGAAACTGCCATGTAGAATTTCATTCAATTTCCAAAAATATAAAGGCAGTGTGAAACGTTGTTGCGAGCAATATACAGAGAGCGCTACCTTTGTGATCAAATCGGTAATACAGAGTTCAGACCTCACAAGTAGAATGGAAATTGTGCCTCATGTGTAGATGTGTTGTGTGCAACAAACAGGTCTTAAAGGTCAAGTTCAAGGTCATACTTTCAGGTAAAATGCCAGAGTGTCACATAATGACTGTAGGTAATTTTTCTGACAAATCAACTACTTGGGGTCAACATAACATCATATATTTTACTTTTTGGCCTTTACCAAACTTAAGAGAAATACCTGACCAGCTCTATTCACAAACATTCTCATTCACAGTTTATTATTTTTGACTTCCAAAACATACCTTATGAAACTTCTGTTGAAAGAGCTCGACGAGCAGGTTTCAGTGAGGGAGCATAACGCATGTTGTGTAGTAAGAAATGGTCAGTTTCTGATATTCAGTGAATGTAATGTGTGCATTTGTCGAAGAAAAGACGTCATAGTTAAAAGTCAATGTTTCATTTAACACCTTGTGTATACTTATACTTTGATATCTTACTTTTTACATTATTCGATTTTTTTCTCGTTTGCCCGTTTAAAAGTCCCAACCCATCTGGTCAGCTTTCTGGATCATGGATGTCAATCACAGTCTCGTACGCACTCCAATAAACGCTGTAGAGGAATTCACTTATAGTTTCCTGGGGGAAGGCCGTTCCCCTGTTATCCTCTGAGTGGGAACGCCGTTTTCCCTTCCTCATACATTTTCAGGACCCGAATATCCAACATAGCCACCAGTCGATCATCTTGCAAGCTGCGCTTAACCCATTTTAGCTATGTGTAGCACACAGTCCCGTACAGATAACAATTGCCACTTCTTTTGAAGAGTTGAGAGTACTAATTTTTCAAAACTTTTCTTGTAGGTGAACCCCTGGATACCCCTCTACTACAACAAGAGGCAGACACTCTCTCTCAACGACGCATCCGCGTTTGCCTTCGCTACATGTTGAGCGCCCGTTCCAAACAGGCGCTCAACGCGCAGCGATGGCTGACGCGTGTCGTCCCTCTACTTTTTAAATCCTGGAAGCATCACTGCAGAGGATCAAATCTTCTTCCATAGTTTTACTCATTCCGATTGAATCGGAAGGAATGTACATGCATATTGTGCTTAGTCTGGAACTAGAACTATGTGAGATGGCTGAACAGCTACTGGATTCGTTCGTAAATGTGGACAGGTGACTGGTTGGAGAGGGTCAGGGAGAGTGGGCTTGTATTATGTGCTTTTGTTGATTGATAAGGATTGTCTCTGTGTTCCAAATGTCGTGTATTTTTCAACTACGCTGTCTTATTTGTTTATTTTATTCGTCAACAATAAGCAACATCAAAACAGGAAATTGTGGTTTGTTAATTAGATTGTATCTAAAGTACAGCCTTCTCGTTTACAGTAAGTGTGGGATGTGGCGGCTCAATGGTTACGACTATGTACTTCAAACCGCAAGGTCCATGATTCGATCCCCACCAGGGATAACTGCGTTGTGTGTCCTTGCTCCCAATTGCCCACGTGGGGACATTGTGGCGCCGTATACTAAGGCGTACTGCACGTCGATGGCGCACTTGTCTTCAACCAATGCTAACCCTGTTTGCGCGTAGGTATTACGTTGGAGAGTCTGACAGTTGCTCGCCATCGCTCGGTGGTTGTCTCCCGATACTCCGGCTTCCTCCATCCGTAAAACTATCCTGGCTATCAAAAGTGCCATTAAACCCCAATAAATAAATAAATAAATAAATAGATAAATAAATAAATAACAGTTAGAATATTGCAAGGAGTGTAAATAAGCATATGAAATAGTAAATATATATGTAGAGATGAAAAACTTCTCAGAATGCAATGCAAACTTGGTCAAAATCACATTTGGGAATGAACGTTCAAAAATCTTAAAGATTTTTTGTTGTTCATGGGGGTGGGGGTGTCTGAAGTGTTTCAGAAAACATTTTCAGCCTAGTGCTTGCAATTTTTTCCTGCCTCTCCCCACCAAGGAGCAACAAAAAATATGAACTAAGAGCATCACTGTTTTGTGTGGGCAGTACATTGAAATAATACTAGGGTTTTCAATCCTTTGAATTGCTAATAGTATCATGGAAGATCAGTGGCACTACTGGAAGAGTCCATATTCAATATCTGGTGGCAGATCAATTAATATTTTCAAGGTGCAGCATGTGGCTGCTATATTAGTTGGTTAATTTTAATACATTATTTCTAACATTATTCGGTACTTACTTAGTTTAAACAATATTTATTGAAAAAAGAAATGAGTATCATGTCACATGAATACACAGCATAAGACAAAGAAAGAACACAATACTACAGGAAACACAGTGCATAACACGACAGTCGACGATTTTAAGACAAGACAGATCAGAGATTCGACGGGAAGCTTTAAGCTTATGTGTGTCGTCTCCCTAGCTCGAAATAAATTTACGCCATATGATTTGTGGCAGTAGGTGAACTTGTATAGCATCAGCCAGGGACTGAGGTCCCAATAGACAACCTAATAGAATTAGTTAAAGTCACAGCACCAGCAATCGCCCCTCGCAAACACTGAACCAGAATGCCTCTCAAACTAACCACCATAAAACAGGTGCGACAGCTGGTGAAAGACATTCTGAGTTGGCCAAATGAGCACCGGTCCCTGGGCGACGATATTTTCAAATGTTTAAACCCTTTAAGCAGATATGTGGGGAACAAAACTAAAAAGAAGAAGAGAAGAACAAAGTGAAGAAGGTAGGAAGAAGGTGAGTAAGTACTTACTTGACTGAACTCCCGTTGTTAATAATCCGCAAATTACCTGAAAATGTGAAACGTAAGAAAATATTAAAAACTTGCTAATAATTAAGCTTTCACCTAATGCAGACGATGTCAAATTTTATTATTTTAAAAACTTAAACAAATCCATATCATGTGACCCCTCACTGAGGGGTCACATGGCATGGTTTTGTTGAATTTTTTTCAACTTCTGAATATGAATATTATGCGGAGGGATGCGGCCGATTCGTTAAGTAAAGGGTTAAACTGATATATTGCCATATTGTTGCGGACTTATCGACATTCTAGTATTTGTATTCTACTGTTGACACCAGAACCGACAAGTCGCACTATCTTGGTAGTTAGCTGATAATTGTTTTTTTTTTATTTTATCTTGTGTCGTCACTTGATTTCAACATTCAACTGTTTATTATTACACAATTTTCCACTGACTTTCTTGTCCCGTTAAAATGTGACAAATTTGGGCTCTTCTGTGGATTGTTTTTCGGGGTTTGAAAGAAAATATAAAAATTTCAAAAATAAATTTCTAGATACTGGGGCGAATGTGAGCATAAATATAATAAAATACATAATAAATCGTAAGCCTTAATCTTTCTCAACATTTTCTCCCTCCATACGCTATAGAATTCCCTTTTAACATCCGGAAACACCATAAACATCTTTTTTTTTTACTCGAGCAACCTTCTGCCATGTAGATCTGTATTGTTGCTAATGGGAACGCGGTGGCTCAGTGGTTACGGCACTGGACTTCAAACCAAAAGGTCCACTGTTCGATCCCCAACAGGGCAACTGTGTTGTGTCCTTGGGCAACGCACGTAATCCTGATTGCCAACGCGGGGGCGCTGTGTTCTAAGGCATACTGCACGTCGATGGTGCACTTGTCTTTAGCCAACGCTAGCCCTGCTTCAGTGGAGTTTGTACGTTGGGGAGTCGGACTGTTGCTCGCCGTTGCTAGGTGGTTCTCTCCGGGTACTCCAAACTCCTCCAACTATAAAACTGTCCGACACGAGGTAACCCTGTCTGTCGAAAGTGTCATTAAACCCCAATAATAAATAAATTGTTGCAAAAAGAAAAACACGTGCAAATCTAGTTACATCGATGTGGATAAATGCAATGACCTTTGATTCATACACGTTGGGACTCGGAAAGCTTGGGTGAATCTTTGAAAATGGTCGTTTCATCTGTATGTGGTTTGGTGGTCCACATGTCCCAAACGACGTGTCTTATGACACTGATATTGCAGACACAACCCAATAAGAAGTTGAAAATGCGCAGGAATGTTATTTATCTTCTGATAATACAAACGGTGTTCTTAAATGAACAGTGTCACTGGAAGATCATAACGCTCTTCTCTGAACTACAGTACGGCCGTCGCGGACTTGTCACTTTCCACTGGAGGGCAGTGTCATCACGGATGCAATAATATTACAGATTCTAAACACTAATTATAGAAATAATCATTAAAACGTTAATTAAAGAAGCACCGGGTACAACTCGGGGCTTCATTAATTAAAATTTTACTGATAATGATTTTTATTACCTGGCAAACGCATGTGTGGACATCACTGCCCACGCGTGGATTACGACCAATCTACGGCAACTTTACTGTACCCTTACTTATTATCAGTAAACAAAAACAAAGCTCATTGATAGGTGAATATATATTAAAAATTGTGCGCAACCAGTGGATTTGTTGCTATAGTTTCATATTTTTAAAATGTTTCAAGCGCCTCATTTATTGGCGGAATGTAAGCAGGTAAACAACCATTATTGACCGTAAGTTTGATACAGCCTCGCCGAATATTCAGGAAAACAAATAGACCTATCCATGTGGCTTGTATGAAGGTTGCAAAAGATATGCGGGAGTTATATTGTTGAACGAATTCGATCCAGACATCCTGAAAAATTGTGACGAAAATAATCAAAAGTGTGTACCAACCCTTCAGTGTCATGTTGCCTTAATGGTACCACCCCAAGCAATGTTAGCAAAGAACAACTGAAGCAACCCAGTTTTCATTCTAAGGGGTGATTAGTTTTAATTTAATCCTACAGCCCCATGGGGCTGTAGGATTAAATTATTATTGATCATTCATACAAGAGTGTCTTACATTACGTCTTCTTTCCGAACAGTTTCGTTTTCGAAAACAGTTATGAGTACCTGGTTGAAAGAACTGACTGTTTGCCCACATCATATCTGCAGTCAGTTGATTACACGTCTTTGAAGCAGATAATATTTCTCAAGTGTATGCTGTATAAACCATCATGCAAGATGTTGTTAAACACTCAGGAACAAGATAATGGGATTAAAACACCAGAAATTACACATCTTTGTGTACTCGCGTACGAAATAAAAGCACCACTACAGAACTTCGTTTATCAATTACTATCTATCACACACCTAGAGAGTGTGTGTCATTGTTGTTATGGCTTTGGTATTATTAAAAGAACAGACGCTATCGTAAGTGGATGGCACTGAGTTTCAGTGTTTTTCTTTGTTTCTTGGGTTGAATAGGTGCTTCACAAGGGAACTGCTTTGTATGTGACATAATTTTATGGCTTAATTTATTTATTATGTTACAGTTTGAATCTGCGGAGGTGAGTCAATGCCGAGGTAGATGTTTCGCACTGGAGCTGTAAATAAAGACCATTCATTATTTGTTTTGCGAAACAGAATCCCTTAGAACCTAATTCTGTAATAATTTAACTGAATATACCGGAAAATATTAACCCTTCAGAGCAATACGAATAGTAGACTATACTTGCACAAAACCTATTGAATAACTTTAATTTTTCACTGTTTGTCTAAAAAAAATATAGCTTATTTGCCATGCTTGGAACGAGCTCGTCGAGCTTCCTCCATGGATTGTCCATAAGTTATGTTTTTAATTATAAAGATGAAAACAATAAAATTTGGATGGCGATTCTTGTGAATGGCCTTGACCAATTTTCTCCCGTTACTTAGTTTAGTTTAAACAATATTTAGTGAAAGAATATTGCATGTGTTAAATATAATTTGAAAACATTTACATAATCAATAATGTTCATATACTCTTCTGTCAATACATATATGAGTTGCATTCGACAGCAAGCTTTGAGCTTATATATAGTTAAAACTAGAAGCCCTGTCATGAAACGAACACAAATAGCACGTCGATCTGCGCGTTAATCTACGCGTTATGACCATAGTAAGGCTTTCAAATTCTGTACATATGGCCTGTGCACAAGCAATGTTTCAGCCAATGGACCTCCGGGTAACTACTTTTGGAAGAGCAGTAATAATAGAATTTAGGCGGTTTGTTATTTGTATTTATTAGCATTTTGAAAGCTGCTGGAGATTTTGTTTCATATGTAACTGTTGAAAGTTCATTCCAAATTTTTATCGCTGACTGAATAGATGACTTTTGTCTCACTGTAGTGCGTGAATATGGGGTGGTCAAATTTTGAATGTTTCTCGTGTTATAAATCTGAGATTCGTGCACATGTCGTGGTATCAAATTACAGAGATAGCTCGGTAAATATTTGTAATACATTTTATGAAATTGAATAAGTTTGTGTTTTTTACGTCTCTGGTATAGTGTTGCCCAACCAGTTTCAATATACAATCTAGCTTTACTAGCACTATCTGTTGCCCCCGTGACAAGCCTGGCAGCTTTAATCTGGATTTTTTCAAGTTCATCAGCTTCGGCAAGCGTACAGTCATCCCAAACAGGCGCAGCGTACTCTAGGACAGGTGCCACGAAGGAAAAATACACTTGTTGTAGAGATTTCCTGTCTAATTTAAATTTAAACCTACGAAGAAGATTGTGACGATTCGAACCATTCTGGACTATGGCATCAATGTTATCACCCCATGTACCTTGACTGTTAAGCGTCAGACCAAGGTGTCTGTGGGTAGAAACCATTTCTATAATTTCCTCAAAGAATTCCAAAGATGGGTGCGATGGTTGGTTTATACTCGCCTCCATACTATCATTTCTACTGTTTTAGATGCATTAAAAGTAACAAGTCATTGTTGAGACCAGTTTTCGATATATCTTTTAATATTATTCTCGCAGCCTCGGTTGAATTCTTAACAATTATCGACATCGATGTGTCATCTGCAATCAAGTGTATGTCGCATCCAATTCCATCGACAATGTCCATAATGTATATCAAAACCAGTAGAGGACCGAGTTTGAACCCTGGGGAACGCCGTTAGAAATGAGTCTCCATCTTGAGGTTTTTGAGCCAATTACAACTCTTTGCTCTCTTTGATCGTGGTGAGATTTGAACCATGAAAGTAAAGAACCGGTAATTCCTATCAATTTCCAATCAACAAACCTTTGTGTCAGACTATCAAGTGCCTTACTAATATAGGCAAAGACAAATCGCATTTCTTTGTTATCATCTAGTGCATGAGTGATGGTGTCATAGATGACTGTCAAGTGGTACACTGTGGAATCTTTGGGAATGAAACGTGATTGGACTTTTGACAGGAGGTTGATTGATTTTAAGAATGCGAATATTTTTTAATAAAACATTTTTCAAATACTTTACCGATACTACTCAAGGCTGAGATCGGCTGATTGTTTGAAATGATTCTCTCATCCTTTGATTTGTATATCGGAAAAACATTGGCACGTTTCCATTCGTATGGAAAGTAAGATTCACAAAGGTATTTGTTGAATATGATGGACAGCGGTTCTTGAAAGGATGAACAGCAATACTTTAGTATATAAGGACTAATTCCATCAGGACTCACGGCCTTGTTTACCTCCAGGGATTTAATTGCCTTACAGACGTCATCGGGAGGTATATGGATAGTATTTCGTGTTGCACTATTTGGATTAAATGGGACACTGGGCACATGATGTGACGTGGCATCTACATTTGATATTTAGCAAAAATATTCATTGACAGCTTCTGTTTTATCGATGTCTGCCGTTAGAATAGCGTTATTGTAAGATAGAGTTTGTATTTGGTGATCCGACTTAGTACTGATCATATGATTAAGAGTTTTCCACCATAGTTGCTGAGGGGTGCCACTGCTACTTTATGGGAGTAATCCTTTTTAAGGTCTCGCGCGGCACTGATGATTTCGTTCCGTTTAATCATGCAGGCGGTCCAGGCAAATGAAGTATTATGTTTTGTAACTTTTGTATGCAGGCGACGACGCTGTCTAATAGGGAGTTTAATTTTGTAATTCATCTATCTGGGCTCATAGGGTCGGGACACAATAGTTTTATTAGGTATGTATTTATACGATATTGTGTTGAGGTATTTTTCAAGTTCAGCACAAAGTTGACCTGTCTGGGTTGAGTCACATATTTCTTTCCACTCAATTCTGCAAAGCCCATTGCTCATACCTGTATAATCGCCCTTATCCTACTGCCAGATATGGCGGGTAAACGAATTAGTATGGGGTTGAGCTACTCTCATATTAAGTGTGAGGAATATTGGACAGTTATACCTAATTAAATCTGCAAAGTAAGGATTCTCTACTCCTGCAGTTTTGACCGTTGACTTATTACTTTCCAGGAAAAGGTCAAGTTATGAAGATGAGTTTTCTGTGAAATGTGTTGGCATAAAGATTATTTGACGAAGGTTGTAGGACTGCGAAATACTGTAAATGTGTTGTCTATAATAACGTAACTGGTGTTCGTTAAAGTCACCAGTAATGAAAATAGTGGGCAGTTGGTGGATATTAATACTTGTTAGTTTAGGTAAAGGGATAAACAGAGTCTCATATCACAAACAAAGACTTCAACGTTTTGACATGATGCATCTGTTCACATTATTATATTCATCCACAAGATACCTCAAATGCCGAAAAACAATTTTGGAAAATTTCTGAAACATGCAACAAATGGATCTTAACACGAATGATTCGCCAGAATAGTAAAGGCGTCCCGATAAAAAAAAGTATTTTATGAGGAATATTAAATCTATCAGCAAATGGCTGTAAGAAAGCCCATACGGTAATATCCTGCTACGTATATAACAAAACATGGTACATAAATAAATATATTAGGCCGTTAGCTCAGTTGGCATTGTGGCAAAGCATTCATGGCTAAGCGATTAGGTGCAGTACACCCAGGATTCCATAAGGACCACCTTCCGAAAACCTTTATAGTTTTCAGTTCAGTGGCTCGGCCCCAGGACTATGCCTGGTGGAATTCCTGTTTGATATAGGCGATATAAAATTACATTCAAGCAGGTGTATCTTCATAGGTCTTCCATTAATTGAGATTCCTCATAACATTCGTCATCCTACGATGATGATGCAGCTAACGTGGACACCACGCCCAAACATCATGACCAACCTCGTTGTCGCTGTCTAAACGATACGAACTTCACGATGGGACTTGTTATTGCCCTCAGGTGTTATGATGAGTAGTGGAGGGAGATCTATAGGCAGGTTGCTTCTTGCCAACCTTGAAGCACCATCTTTCCGCTGGCGTATATGAAGCACCAGTCCTCTAATCCCAGAAAAGTAATGATTCGATCGTCATTCTCCATCATGTGTCACATAATTGGTTCTAAGTTCATTCTTTTAGTCACAGTCTGTTTGCAATCACCCCATCTTCTTCCAGGGGGTGGCAGGTAGACAGCCAATCTGGCTATGCCACTTCCCACGGTATACTACTCATTACACTTGTGCAATATGTTTATTTGTAACCATTTTACACGTATGTGTACCGTAAATAAAGAATCTGAATCTGAATCTGATTCCTGTGGTTAAAAGCTGGGACCATAGACCTATAAAAATATATATAGTTGTTTTGGGACCGTTTTAGCAGAATAAAGAATCAAATATGGAGTTATAGCTCCTATGATCTTTTGGCATAAAAATAGATGGCATGAGAATCGTCAAACACAGAGATAAAGACGTACACCTATAATGACAATCGCCGGTCCTTGCATGTCAGCCTCACGGGAAACAACACTTGCACTGGCATCTGTGGTTACCAGGTATTTATTGCACGCTCTTGCCTGTAACCGTTTTATGAAACAACAGTCTGATAATTATTCACAACGCCGTGGAAAATTCAGGACAAGTTTCATATATATCAGTCGCGGTGAGTTAGGAATTAGAATTTCATTTGAAACAAAGTTTTGTAGACTGCAAAAAAAATTCTCTTGTGAAAGCGCCCGACTACGGAAGCCCATTACGGTCAAATGCGAAAAGTAACTTTTTTTTAAACGGGGAATGTTTGCGTTATTTCGCAAAACTTTTGCGTAATTTCGCAAATCTTTGCGTTATTTCGCAAAAGTATTGCGTTATTTCGCAAAAGTATTGCGTTATTACGCAAAAGTATTGCGTTATTTCGCAAAAGTATTGCGTTATTTCGCAATAACTTTTGCGTTATTTCGCAATAATTTTTGCGTTATTTCGCAATAACTTTTGCGTTATTTCGCAAAAGTATTGCGTTATTTCGCAAAAGTATTGCGTTATTTCGCAAATGTATTGCGTTATTTCGCAAACTATTGCGTTATTTCGCAAAAGTATTGCGTTATTTCGCAAAAGTATTGCGTTATTTCGAAAAAACCTTTGCGTTAAAATAACGCAATACTTTTGCGAAATAACGCAATACTTTTGCGAAATAACGCAAAGGTTATTGCGAAATAACGCAATACTTTTGCGAAATAACGCAATAGTTTGCGAAATAACGCAATAATTTTGCGAAATAACGCAATACTTTTGCGAAATAACGCAATAGTTTTGCGAAATAACGCAAAAATTATTGCGAAATAACGCAAAAGTTATTGCGAAATAACGCAATACTTTTGCGAAATAACGCAATACTTTTGCGAAATAACGCAATACTTTTGCAAAATAACGCAAAGATTTGCGAAATTACGCAAAAGTTTTGCGAAATAACGCAAACATTCCCCGTTTAAAAAAAAGTTACTTTTCGCATTTGACCGTAATGGGCTTCCGTACCCGACTGTCACACATCGTGATCATGTTTTGAATGTGTTTCTGTGTGGAAAAGACGTTTTCATATCGATCCATTGCAATAAATACAAAAGAAATGTGTTTTTCGCTCCGAGAGTAAACGCTTCCACTTTACAAATGACTCCGTGCCATTACTCTGTTTTCAGCGTGATTTGCTCGGAACGTAGAAATAGGGTGCGCGGACATTTCCCAGGCGAACGTTACCCTATACATGGTGGGCGGACAATTTCAGAGAGCATGTTTTTTCACAGGCTGTTTTTTTCAGAAAAGCGGATATTTCCCCAGCATTTTCTCTGTTATATTTTAATTTGTTTTCGAACAACTATTTTGCGTTTGGTTGTTTTGTTTTTATAATAATTCCAAATGTATAGCCCAAATGTTGGGAGTTACTCCCTTTGTTTTTATGCAGTGATCAGAATTGCCTGCTTTGGAAAAAAGCCGATATACTTTCTGACAAAAGTGCATACAACACAGCCAAATAAGCTGAAACGTAAACTTCAAGAAGAACTTAAAACGGTTTGCATTATATCTTTTCTGTGTTGACAAAACCATGTCCTGGTATCATCTTGTGGAACGCTGTCTTAAACAGAAATGATGCCAGGACCTGGTTTTATCAATACAGAAAACGTATTGTCCAAACTGTTTCAGGTTCTTGAAGTTTAAACGATACAAAGATCTTATTTTATCAAAGTTTAAATTGTTTCTCTTCGCTGTCACTCTAATAATTGTTTTAACTTTGAAAGTGTCGGTACTATCTTATAATGCCTGCCCAGTTATGAGGAAATGTCTAGGGTAATGTCCGCCCACACCAGGGAAATGTCCGCTGGGGAAGTGTCCGCCTGGGGAAATGTTCGCTGGAGAAATGATTGGGAAAGTCGTCGTTCAGAAAGAGATCTATGTATGACACATCCTAGTTAACAAGTGTGACGTAAACCTTTCAATTAATGAGACTGCGTTTACGTACTCCTCATTACGTATCACACGAGAAAAGATAAAATAATAACAACTTCAAATTGAACCATTGTAATAATGTGAATTAATCTTCCTCGAGAACTGTGTTTTATCTGTATAGTTACGGCGAACAATTGGCCGCAACGATCGTATCATTTACGTGTAACAGTTATCAATGTCGCTGCATCATCCAAACGCTTTGAACAGACAAGTATGTATTATCGACATTGTTTCACCAGAGTTGAACCAAAGCCCTTCGTGTGTTGAAGTTCTGTCTCATTCCCAGTTTGACAAAAGCAGTCAAGTCCAGCACATATTACATACATACATGTAGGTACTAAATTGTTATAAATACACAGAATGACACGCGCGTGTGAATGGTTTAATCGATATGGCACGAGTGCCAGCGCGGAAGGATAAAACGAGAGGCCGTGTTACTGTTTCGTCCCCTGAGTTCCAGTGCGTTCCATGTGCCTACTGGCACATGGAACACATTGGAACTCAGGGGACGATTTTCAGCTGTCGCTAGCTATTCAGACTGTAATTGTGTTGCATGATTTGAAGAAAATTCCAGTGAAATTTCTCTTCTATTTTGAAAGTAGTCCATCAACGATTTCCGTTCCGCACATATGTGCGGAACAGATTTTCATTTTGCGCATGGTTTAGTGTTGCTGTAGATTGGGATTACACAGAACAGACGTGAAATAAAATACGTTTTCACAGGGTTTAATCGAGATCGATGTGCCGAAGCGTTTTAACTATTTCGGCCCCAGGGGCCTCAGTACAGCCGTGGTGCCTGATAAACCCTGTGGATCATCAGTCCCAAAAAGAACCTTTTTCAATTTTCATGGATTAAGCCCATGGCGCTATATGAATTTTCTGTAAGCTCGCGATACGGTTGAATATCTCCTAGTTAATCATGTCTCTACTTGAAAAGTGGAATAATCATATTGATAATGTAACAGATAAAGTTTGTAGACGCGTAAATATTTTGAAGAAATACAAATACATGTTAGATCGGACAACACTACAAACAGTCTATTTTTCTTTGATCCCCCGTCTCTTGGAATACAGCTGTCAAGTGTGGGATGACGGTGCGGCTGAAGAAAGCAGAAGACTCGAAAACATTCAATTGGAGGCTGAAAGATTAGTTACAGGGGGCACAAAGAGTGCCTCGAGAAGACAGCTAGAGATTGAAAGTGCATGGGAATCCCTTGAATCTCGACGTAACAAACATAAACTTGGGCAACTTCATAAAATGTTTTATAAGCTTACATTACCCTACCTTTATAACCTGCCCCTCAGCAAGTATCTAGACTACAGAATTATAACATAAGAAACGCTGTAAACCTAAACCTACCACCATCTCACTCTGTGTTACGTCACACGACATTCCTTTACTCAACAGTCAGACTTTGGAATGAACTTCCAATTGATATCCGGCAGATAAAACAACCCTTAGCGTTCAAAAATCATCTTACTAGTAACCAAAGGCCACACCATCCCATTGCAACTCTCACTTCAACTGGAAAGATCAAATAATGCTCTGTAGACTAAGACTTGGATGAAGCAATCTCAGTCAACATTTGTTTAACAATTACATCTCAGTTACTTCGCTTTGTACCTGCGGTAAAATAGAGACAACAGAGCATTAACTCCTACAATGTCCGCGCTACACAAATATCCGTCGTGAAACGCTTGGTGGTCTGTCAGTGCACATATCTTCTGACACGCTATTATTTGGTTCAGAACACTACGCCAATACAACAAATAGTAAATTTTCAATGTTGTTCAAAAATTGATTGTGCTGAGCAAACGCTTTGACGGGCCACTCTGTACTGGACTCGAGACCAAGCTAACATGATGAAATACTATTATTGACAAGAAAAGCTTTTCTTGTTTCATATTCCGAAATTGTGTCAAGGTTTCGTGATGATAGTTGCCGAGACTCTTGGCAATTGTTGTCGCGAAATCATGACATAGGTTTCGAGTTTGGTGTTCGCCGATCGGGGCGGTCGTTCAGCTGGACAAGGGGTGAGATTTCTGGGGGCGCTGTGCTCGGTGTCCACACCAAACTTCAACACTTCAATCGGCCGGTTGTGATTGCAGGACCGCATGGTATACCTGTCACTGCGGTGTTTGGGCGTAGGGTTTTACGGATTTTATCATTGTGATTTTCCTTGCCTAACTTCGCACCACCTTAGAATGGGACGCACAAAAGAACACTAAAGTGTGACATGTCTGCTCTGCCAACCCCAGACACAAACCCTTGCTCTCCACTTTGAATCGACTTGGCAATCACCCACCAGCATCCGTATCTGTATATATATTCTACATTCTTTCTTAACTGTTGTTTCATTTCTCACTTCCTACTCTTAATGAGAAATTATATTAGATCCCGCCGGAGACTTGTAATGAAACTGTGTATATTTGCCATTAGGTAGGAGACAACTTACAAAAGCTTAAAGCTTACTGCCGAATTTTGTTCTTTTATTGTGTTTACTTTCAATATTTCTTTTTGTATTTTATGTTACTGTTCGTATACGATTGTCAATGAATGTAACAGCTAAGAGTTTATTTTTCCAAATAAAAAATATTGTTTAGACTACTTGAAACTTCTTGTTGCTGCGGTCTAAAGTGCCGGAAATAACGCAATGGAATATCAGAAGTCAGGCCAAACTTTCAGGTTATTTTACACTACTCTTTTTTTAAAAGGATTCTCTGACATTATGTTTAATTACAAGGTGCTACATCTGGGTTGATGGGGTGATAAACAGTCGCACGAGTTTTTAGAAGTGCAGCTTTCAGCTTCCATAAAAATAAGTCCATTTAGCTTTCATGTTGTTACTGAGTGAAAAGTGGAACATGGAAAGAATTAGTTTACACTGCAGAAATTGGCACAACTTTATAGCACTTACTCAGTACTAATTTTTGAATGCGTGCAAAACATAGAAGAAAACTTAAGTGCAATTAGCTTTACTTTTTCATGTGAGTTCGTAGTTCCTGCTGAGTAAACTTTGATAATACTAACCCTTCCAACGTAGCACTTCAAAGCTCGAGATTACATGCGTGTGATCGTTAAAATGTACAATATTCTTATTACAAATAACGAACAGAGAAATTCGACCAGATCGCGACGCGTCGCGTCGCGATCCGGTCGAAATTCTCTCCCCGCTTTCCCCCTCACAACACAATAGAATCTCATCAGATGAAAAAGATTTACACGAACATCCAATTTCAAACACTATTTTTCTTTGCTTTTCTTGTTTCGAAATATTTTTTTTATGAAATTGCAACCCTCCAGTCAGGATGTGTCCCGCGAACCGTGGTTTTGTAGCAATCCACACTCCATGAACAATATGAGGCATTAGACGCAAAATACGTCAGACAATATCCAAGCAGTTGTTCCCTGTTGTTGTTCAAACCGAGGCAAGCTTCAGATGAACAAACATGTTACACGAGAAGTGCTTAGGACTCAGCTTCCTAGCTTCCAAAACAAGAATCTTAGTAGCCATGGTAGTCCCTGTAACGTGCGTCAACTAAGAATGAGAAGAGGTTGCTTTGTAAGGCTACAGTGTGGGCAGTATAAATAGTGGAGTATCTATCTTCTGTCTCCTATGGGAACAGTATACAGCACTGTCATAAGAAAACGGACAGAGAATATAGACCAGATCACTACTTGGTCCGTTATTTTGACCGGAACAATGTACAATCTCACTTACCGAAACAAAGAAATGCAAAACAGTGTATCTCTTGTTCTCTTTTTTAAACTTGAATCGATCTTGATTTTGAATTATTTGAAATTGCGACCCACCCGTGTAAATGCACCGCGATTTGACCGAGAAAGAGATCATCATAGGGCTGTATCATATTGAACTATAAGTACTTCTGTAATAAGAGCCAGAATTTCGAGTTATCTCCCGTGATTTAACACGCATCAAGGTATCACGGAACTAAGTATTTTCCCAAGGCGACCATTATAATGTTCAGGTTTAAAAAATATGATTGCATCACTTTAATTTTGGCATTCAAATATCTTTGTCAAGTATGGCCCATCAGGCAACTTTTTTGACCCGAAAACAGAGGGTCATGCAACAAATAAGAGAGAAAAACTGACAGCAAGGGAAGTACCGGTCACGTGAATTTTTCAGGGAATTTCCGGCAAAACACACCAAATGTAAATATTGTATTTTTTAGGTCTAAAAGTCACCAAATCACCCTCTTTTTTATCTGGAATATTCAACAATGATGTAAGATGTCAATAGAATGTTTCAAACGTTTATTGAAACAATCTATTTTCCGAAGGCTGTTTATTTTATAGAGATTACATCAATTCCAACATTTCAAGGCGGGTAACTCTAACTCAAATATTTAGTTCAGTGATACCTATAATCATCTCCAACCCTACAAAAGAGACATTTTACAACTTTCATGAGACAAAAGAGTCATTTTCTGCATTAGAATCCAACGTTTGGCTTCTGCTGAGTCGAAAACATGGGAAATTTGCTCGTTTAAGGAAAAATGTCTAAACTTTGTCAAACGAGTTTAAAAATTGGCATTGCCTGCAAAAGATTTTTCTAGCCTGTTACCTAATAAATTAGTTGAGAGGGATGATAATTTACAGCTTTCTTTAAAAACTACCCTGATCCCAAAATAAAACTAAAATCTGCATCAGCACAAAACATTTCAAGGCGGGGAACTCTAATTCAAATATTTAGTTCAGTGATACCCCAAAGCACACGCCATCATATTTGAAATAATATTCTTCCAGCGTGCCGGTCTTGGAGCAAAGTCAAGGAATTAACATTTGGTTTCTCTTCATTACTCGAGAAGGCCGTTAATTTGCCATGCAGAGTAGACTAAATAATATCTTTTACCTGCAGCCCTTGGGCTGCAGGTTAAAGACATTAATTTGTCTGGTTTAAAACTTGACTCTTCTAAAACAACATTACATTTGATATGGACGATGCCATTTTAAATAGCAGAGTAACATTCATTCGTTATGAAAAAAGTTTGTTCCACTGTAGATAAGCACTCCTTCTATAAGTTTTCACATGATGAGGCGCCCGGTAGTAACAGTCATTAACTTAATACTTAATATTTGTGGTCGAAGTAACGGTAACTGGTTTGTGATTATTTCTACCGTAATTTTAATGGTAATGTCTTTCAGTGCACATGGCGTATGATGTGTGGTGGGTGGGGGGGGTGGGTGTCTTTTTCGATGATCTGTGCTATTTCTGATGAATCGGGGTGTGAACTCCAAAGATAATTACGACAGATTAAAGGAATTTTTGAATATGCTTTAAAGTGCCTGAATACCGATGTTAGACAAAAGTATCATGAAATTCAGGCGGAATGCAAAAAGATTCAGAGGCAAATCATGCATGACTGTTTTTCATCCTCCTCCTTTCAGCGCGCAAGTTGTGTTCATCATACAAGGGATTCATATGTGATAAGGGATTCATGTTGACAAGCTATCCGGTAGCAACGTATGAGACTCTTTAGTAACGGAGAAACCATTAATGCATTGTGCAACTGAACTATTAACTCAACAATGCCATCCCTCGCGCTGCCTAGCAACCAGAATCAACAATAAGAAAATTATTGGGCTGATTTCGATGAAATGTTTTATGCAGAGCCACAATCCTTTAGGACAACAAATTAAAAAAAAATATTATGACACACTGTTTCCCTAAACCTAGTATTCCTCTTTAGCTATAGGCGAACTATTGGATTATTTGGTATGACTGTTTTATGTAGAATCACTACCCATCGGAAAGACAAACTTATAACTCAGTTATGATGTCATGTGATCTCCCGAGAAACAAGTGTACTTCCTTGCCCACTTCATTTTCCCAAACAAACTAAAACATCAATTTTGGTGTAAATCGGTTCATGAATCGACAATCCACTGGAAAACCAAATCGAAAAACTCGATTACAAAAAGGAACAATCTACCCCTCCCCCAGCATTCAGCAACCAACATGCTCCCCGAGGCACGTATAGACTATAGATCGCAAGTAGATGTAATTTGAGATGCGGAAGCACAATTGGTCGGAAAACTAATCTAAGAACGCAAGTTTCCTATCAACCAGCATGCTTACTTTACAACGCGCTATCAGTTGGGTCGTTTTTTATCTGACTTTATGTGTGGACACACATCACATTGCAAACCAACCTAGGAATTCAGTTATATGTGATCCGATCCGCCTGGTGTAGTCCCGGTGTAGTCCCATAGCGACTGGTGAGCTATAAAACCAATTGTAATGCAACTGCATTCATATGTGTGTACCAACAACACATTGGAGAATAAACCTGAAAGCTCGATCAAAATGTCACGCGATCTCCATAGATACCATCCTGTTCCCTTAGCAACAGGCAAATTCTAAGCTCCAACTTAATGTAATGTATCTGTCGTCAAATTAAAATCCAAATTAAGAAGTCAACTATAACGGAAGAACAGGTCCACATTTTATTTTTGTTTTAAATGTAGACCCTCCCGTATCCATTTGGAAACCTTACGAATTACTCAGTTGCGATGTTGCATAATCTTAATAGAAATCAATATGCTTCCTTTTCGACCGGTAAACTGCAAATAAGGGGATGCGAAACGATTTTCAAAGTGTGTGTGTGTGGGGGGGGGGGGGGTCTGGATCGGTCGATGGATGGTCGTCGGTATGAAACATTTAAATTCCAGGGTCCCAAAACTCCCATTTCCATGCATCTGAAAGGATATTTTAAGATTTTTCAGGAGATGTATTTGAAAGATTTCACACTTTGAGAGCCGTTAAAAAACGTCGGTAAAGCATACGGGCGAGGTCTATTTATCAGCTTTGGTCGTTACGACCAAAGCTGATAAACAGACCTCACTGTATGCTTTACCGGACGTTTACAACAATTATACTGTCTGTGGATTATCTTGTCTGGGGGTGGATTTGGTACTTGTATGTCTGTAAGATTACGATCTATTTCAGTAAACCGATTTTTTAACAGACTGTACACATTTTAGCGTTTGCTGCCACTTACTGCAAAAAATGATCCGAAATCCATTGAAACTGAACCAGTACGAGAGAAACATAGCTGGCGAAAATATGGGGGAGGCTCTGGATTCCGCCCCTTGTTTCACCAGTCATTGGTTGTGTTAAAATATATGCATACAAAAAACATGGCCCGGCAAAAAAGTGGAGGGGCTGAAGCCCCAGCGCCCCCCACCACCACCTCCCCCCCCCCGGTTCCGCCGCCCCTGCAAATCGTGGTGTACTCATCTTTGTCCCACCACTGAGGTACTAAGATATATATATATAAAGTCGTGTGGGACAGCTGGGAGAGATATGCCTGTTTCACCCCACCCACGTGACAGCTATCTCACCCCACCCACGTGAATAACGTATTTGCAAGTTTAATTGGCACCTGGACTATTTAAGCATGGCAAATCACGTCTACACATGTATAAACAAACAAAATGGAAGGCCGTTTTGCTTTCGTAAATGCGACTGACTTTATAGACGAAAATCGAAACCAGAAGACTCCAAGAAAAACCTCAACACACCTCAAATTGCTCTATCAGTTTATCGGAGAGAAATATATATTTGATATCATTGCGCCCTGTCAAACTGAAGTACAAGTCTGGAAATGACGTGTGCAGTCATGCCTATTTCATTTGAGGTCGCTTCAGTGCATTAACGCTCAACATGCGGTGCTAGTCTGCGTGTTTTGAAGTATATACCTTTGGTAAATATCACACTTCTCGACAAGCTTTCCGAATATCTTATTGGTTTTCTCCTAGAATGAACGCACTACGAATGATTTTTTCCTGGAAAATATGATATTTTCTTATTAATGGCGTCTCATCCCTAAAATGGTCCTCGATGGGTATCTGGGTGGGACGGGTAAATCTCGCCCCTGGGGCAAGATATTTGAGCCAGACACTCGGCAAGCCGAGTGCCTGGCTCACAAATCTTGCCTCTCGGGTGAGATTTCCCCATCCCACCTAGATACCCATCGAGGATAATAATAATCTACCCTTGAGTGCATCAATGTGCCATCTGCAATGCTTTAGCAGTGCAGATGGCGCCTTGGTGCACAAAAGAGAGGATGTGTGAATCTACAATCAAATTATTTCATAGCAACGGTCAGACTCTTTAGCATCGGGCAATTCCCGAGATAAGTGTTATGATTGTACCACAGTTTATTTGAAGTCAATAGAAAATCTCCGTTACAATGCCATGCGTTCATCCTGACAACCAGCGTGCCCCCTCGATAACAAAGAAAAGTCGTGGATTATATCGATATAACAATATAACATAGCGATTCAAAGTCTGTGAACTCATCTTTATCCCAGTCGGTCTTTCTTGAAGCCAGTGTACTTTCATTGCTCTGAGAAAACTATATGGTCCATTTTTCCGTTGTTTTATATTTATGCACGCAATCATTGAGAAAATCATACTAAAAACACAGTAACAACCCCTTTCACTTTCACTCGCCGTCCTTGAAGCAAATGGCAAAACAATGGATCGATTCTGCCGTAGTTAGGATACCAAACTAATAACTCAACAACAATGACAAACCAACGTGCTTCTCAAGTAATTAGCAAAGAATTTGACTGATTTCTGTATTAGTTTAGACAGGATCATACAATCTCTCCCGATGTCGAGCAATATTCTTAGCAATCGGGTTGCCTCTTTAAGGGGCTATATAAGTAATGGAATTTTGTTTATTTTGAAATTCTCACCTTTCATATTCCTTAAATGCAGATTAAATATACACAAATTATACATCAAAATGAAGGTTGGGATGTATAGAACACGAATCACATATGTAATCAACTCATAGAGTTGACAGCAGGCACCACTGGTTCCTGGAAGTCTGCTATCGTATTCGCACCAGAACTGATAATTTAATAATATTTTACGAAAACAACTTGTGGCGGAATGTGCTTCAGATATTCAATAACAAAGCTAGACATTCATAACACTTTCGAGTGCAGCGACAGGACTGCATTTTGGAAAAGGACAACACTGTCTGCATTTTTTATTGAAGATGGTTTCCATGCTCGATAGACATGCGCAAATCACTCTATACCACGAATTTCCATCGAAAAACAAAATCGTAATTCTACGAAATTTCAACAGGTATCATGATACCCTGCATTGAATATGGCAACTGTGCAATCTCTATCTAATAACAGTATGTACGAAGGCGATCTTTTTCATTATTTAATTTTAGACGGCGTTGTTTTTACATGCTTTTTCCGTCCGATGACGACTGGAAATCGAAAGTATACTCATACGTAAACAAAAGCAAATGCTTTGGAATTTTCCCCCATGCAGCTCTGTCACTGTGCCTTGAAGAATCCCCTAGCTTTGTTCTTCGATATGTAAAGCACATTTGGCCACAAGTTGTTTTCTTGAAATATTATTAAATTATCAGTTCTGGTACGAATACGGCAGCAGACTTCCAGGAACCAGTGGTGCCTACAGTCGACTCTATGAGTTGATTACACATGTGTTTCGTGTTCTATACATCCCAACCTTCATTGTGATGTACATTTTGTGTATATTTAATTTGAATTGAAGGAATATCAGAGGTAAGAATTTTCAAAATAAACAAAATTTCAGTACTTATATAGGCCCTTAAGGGGCTACATTAGTAATGGAATTTATTTTCGATTTCCGGTCGTCGTCGTCGGATTGAAAAAGCATTTATATACAACGCCGTTTAAAATCAAATAATGAGAAAAATCGCCTTAATACAGTATACTATTATTAGCTAGAGACTGCACAGTTGTCATATTCAATGCAAGGTATCATGATACCTGTTGAACTTTCTTAGAATTACGATTTTGTTTTTCGATAGAATTTCGTGGTATCGAATGATTTGCGCATGTCTGTCGAGCATGGAAATCATCTTCAATAAAAAATGCAGACAGTGTTGTCCTTTTCCAAAATGCAGTCCTGTCGCTGTACTCGAAAGTGTTTTGAATGCCTAGCTTTGTTATTGAATATCTGAAGCACATTCGGCCACGAGTTGTTCTCCTGAAATATTATTTTATTATCAGTTCTGATACGAATACGATAGCAGACTTCCAGGAACCAGTGGTGTCTGCTGTCAACTCAATGAGTTGATTACATATGTGTTTCGTGTTCTATACATCCCAACCTTCATTTTGATGTATAATTTGTGTATATTTAATCTGAATTGAAGGAATATCAGAGGTGAGAATTTCAAAATAAACAAAATTCCATTACTTGTATCGCCCCTTAAAGACGGGCAAATTACAAAAGGGGTTATGATGGGTGGAGAGCGAAAATAAAGCGGGTGGGTGGGCGGCTGTGAGGGCGGGCGCCATGTGAGCGAGCGGGCGCGATAACTTTAACACATATGTGGTTACTATTTAGTGTTTAAAACTTTCTTAATGTCTTGAAAGAGTTTGAAAATCAGTGCGGTTTGGCTATTCTGAGCTGAGTTATGGCCCTTAATCAGTTCATTTTTTCCTGAATTCGAAATCTGGTACCGTTCGGCCATATAGGGCGGAGTTACGGCCCTCCATTGGTTAATTTGAACCTTTTTCAGCTCATTAGCGTGATATCGTGAACAAATATCAATGGGTTTGGTCAATATTTGGTATGTAAGACTTTCGTAACCCTTTACCCAACGAATCGACGCATCCGCCAGCGTAATAGGCAAATTCAGCAGTTGAAAAAATATTATTTTTCAAAAAATTTCAACAAAACCATATCATGTGACCCCTCGTTGGAACGAGCCCCTCGAGCTCGTTCCAACGAGGGGTCACATGATATGGTTTTGTTGAAATTTTTTGAAAAATTTAAAAAAATGATATTTCAAATAATAAATTTTGATATCGTCTGCGTTGGGTAAAGGGTTAACAATGACTTGCTTCAGTTCGAAAACCGGTGCGGTTCGGACATACTAAGCAGAGTTATTGATCAGGCGTTTCGTGTTTCGTTGCTACTGAATATGAAGTGAACTGTGTATTAACCCTTTGAACCCTGGTGGTATCTTCCATTCCAGTTCAATGGCAGCAATTAGAAGAGTCCATAATCATTATTTGGGGTAGACCAATCAATATTTTCAACGTGCAGCCTCGGGGCTGCACGTTGAAAATATTGATTGGTCTACCCCACGCTTTTACTGAACAGCCATCCTATTTAATGACGTTTTGGCGTATCATGTTCCTGGTCGGAAAAACTGGCCGCTCGGGTTCAAAGGGTTAAAATATAAAAAAAAAACGATATATTGTCACCTCTGACAAGCCGCACCCCATAATTAATCCTTTTCTGCATTGTTGTCCATCCTTTTGTCCGAATGAGGGATGACGAAATTGATTACGACATGTCAATAGGAGGGTTTACAAAAGAGTTAACAATCTTATAGAACTATTTTAAACAAGTGATAAAGACGGAAATTTTAATACGACCTTACCTCTTGAGCGAATACTTCTTGCGGACAACAGTACTGTTACTATCTTTCCAGAAAACTATAAGTAGAGCCCTTCGATTTGAATCGAATCTCGAATTGAAACGGGTCTGTTATTCGAAATCGAATCGAATCTTGAATCGAATCAGGGGAGTCTTAAAGATGATCGATTGGTGCAGGATATTTATATTTATTTATTGGTGTGTAAGGTCACATACTTATACACAATGGCTAATCATGACCGTGACAGTTTTACGGGTTGAGGAAGCCGTAGTACCCGGAGAGAACCACCGAGCAACGACGAGCAGCTGCCAGCTCCCCAACATCGTAACGCCGCACTGCAGCACAGGCAGGGTTAGATTGGTTGAAGACATGCGCACCATCGACGTGGAGTGCGCCTTCGTACACGGCGTCATCGTGCCGTTAAGTGCCTTGCCCAAGGACACAACGCGGGAGTCCGAATCGATCACTCAGACGGTCACCCATCCGAGGATTAACCAGGCTCGACGTTGCTTAACTTCGGTGATCTGACGAGAACCGGTTACTGCAACACCACCGCGCCTCCTGGCGCAGGATGTGGGGCGTGTAAATAAAGTTTAACACAAGGAATGGAAATGTCACAGCTCTGTGGCTCCAGGTTCGGAAACGGAAAGACAATCATAATTCATAGACCATGGTATCAATGATGTGTATTGTAGTTTATGAGATTACCGCGATTATCAATTTCTTCCGAGACCAGCATCGCCGTTGTAACTATGGTTTAATCTCCCGAAAGGGAATTTCCGGGTTACCGGACTGAAAATCACCGCTAATACCCGGAAAATTCATAGACTAGAATCGGGAATCAAAGGTTGCGGAACGCAACCTTCGATTCCCGGTTCTGTCCTATGAGTTTCCAGAGTATCGGAACTGATATTCAGAAACGACAATCGGAAAATTTCCAGTATCTTGACTGACTTTCAAAAACAAGAATTAGAAAATTCCCGTTCGCGGGATTGAACCCCAGTTGTAAACTTGATTTGTTCCGACTGCTCCGGTATTTTGGATACACACATTTACATGAGTTGCTAAAATGGTATTTTTCCCCACTTCTCTTTCACCGCGGTTGTCCTTTTTTTGACTGAGTTTTTGCATTGCCATGAACGTTTCATTTGTGCAATGGGACTCTCGTATGTTGGGTGACATTTCCTGACTCTGCAAGAATAGACAAACATTTTTTTTTTAAATACGCTTTTGCTAGTGTTGTCACAAATTTGGTTTCGATAGAGGGTTAATGGATTTTAGATTGTTCCATCCACACCTCGTAATTGATTGATAAGATACTGGAAGCAAATGGTCTTTGATAGTTTGTAGACGATATTCAAGGCTCAAATGTGAAACACCAAAATTCGATTAGTGGTACAATGCATACTTTTAAAGAATCATTTTTTCAGTTTGCATTTCCGTCACAATGTAAGGGGTGTAATATGAGACTTGCTGTAAAACGAAAGCATATTTTAAAGCTTTACCTAACATGAAAAGCAGACGACATTTGCAAACAAAATTCTTGAATAACTCATTTTTTTTGTCTCAAAAACATAGGTTATGACCCCTCATTGGAACGAGCTCGACGAGCTCGTTCCAAAGAGGGGTCATAACCTATGTTTTTGAGACAAAAAATGAAAAAATAATGAAAATTAATTGATTTTTGTGAATAGCGCTGGCCGGTTTTGGTCGTTACATTGGGTAAAGGGTTATTGAAACTGGATTCGATACATATATTCGTTCTAATTTAACGCAATGACTGATCAG
Organism: Pictodentalium vernedei; assembly: GCA_031216915.1. Lineage (NCBI taxonomy): Eukaryota > Metazoa > Mollusca > Scaphopoda > Dentaliida > Dentaliidae > Pictodentalium > Pictodentalium vernedei. The sequence continues at coordinate 775,141,903 of CM062297.1, forward strand.
TCAAAATTTTAATCGGGGATAGTCTATATGACCTCTGGCTTTGGGCTCATTTTACTTTTTATCTTTGTTCAACAACATGGCGGGCATCACATCAAGTCGATTTGCAAACCGGGCAGAAAAATAGTTATTTTTAACTTAATGGCAGTGTGTGTATGGCGGCTACGGGTACGACCTTGTAAAGTTAATTGTTACTTAGGAGAGAACGCATTGATGTCATCGGATCAATACTAACTATTCAGGAAAATATGTAGGAAATCAGGTGACGCTTAGTTCAGATGAATTCATAAATTTGTAACAACATAGCTGTACCCTGAGGGTGGATTGCCTCAATAAAACTCCCCCTCAGGGTGGAGCTTCCAGTCTGGTAATACCAGCCAAATTATGTGACAAAAGTAAGAGGTACAAGCAAAGTCTCAGCCAATGAACCTCTTGGTTCAACTCGAAGGTACGACCCTGCAAATGTGAAGTTTCAGGTCGAATTGTATCCTGAAACGAATCAGACAGAGAATTTCGAATCGAATCGAATCAAATCTCGAATTTAGTCTCATCGGAGCTAAACTTAGATATTACACTTTCTTAAACCCCCAAATATTGCCCAGTCTCCAATCAAGTATTGTAGTTAACAACAACGACTTGTCTGTTTGGTCAAGCCAATCAAAAAGCCGAATATCCTCGAAACGGAATCGTAGCGTTTTCGGCAGCGGAACCTCCTTGAACTCTTCTTCTATCATCAGGTCTCCCACGGGAGACCAGATGATAGAAAACGTGTTCAAGAGGAGATACTTTGTGGGACTTTGAGAATATCTCAACGATTCGAACATTTCCGAATCCGCGATCTCGAATAGAATCGAATCATCTGGCTGATTTTAAATCGATTCGCATTTCGAAGCCCCATTGGCTCAACACGAAGAGTTTGTATGTCCACCTTATGTTCTCCCATTGAAGTCTGATTAAAAATTGATCGAAAAGCCCAGTTCGTGGGTTGCTCTTTTTGTATTTCACTGTGGCGTAATCTTCGCTTCCAAACTGATACAGGGACTTTATAATAACATTTCCAAGCATCGAAAGTTGTTTGCTTACTTCACATGGTAATGCGTGAACGCTGCATTCACCTAATTTTCTAAGTACACAGAAGTGCGAATCGGATGTTACTATCTATTTCTCAAAACCAGATAATCCAGCCGACAAAACAATAACATGAGGTTCTCATGTACTCGATTTTCACAACTTCAAGATACTCAACTAATTAATTCGATGTCTGCCCACCCTTCGATTCCCGTTTATCTAAAATGATACATGTTGCTACAGAATGCAAAAACATGTTGTTGTCGCCTTTTCTTAGACAATTTCCTGACATCAAGTCTTTCCGCTTACTGAAGAGTGTGCATGGTATTTCATCAGCGTGAGGTTGAGAGGTCTTTTCGTGGTTTGGGGGATTTTGATCGAAAAATAGACATTGGTGTACCAATTCCAATCCTGAATATCACCGTGTTTGTTTTGGCAACAAACGTTCAACTGAAATGAGTATGTATGTGTGTGTGTGACCGTGTCAAAGTGTGTGTGAGTGTGAGAGGGTGCTGAGGCATGTATATTTACTGGAGATAAGCGTAATGCAGGGGTGGGGTCGGACTAAATCACCCTAGCAACTCACAATAAACTGTTAAATGTAACCTTCGGATCTTCTGTTGGCTTTTGATCGTTTAATTTCTACTTCGTTGAAAACTACTTTTAACAATGATTGGTGAACCACAAGTGAAAAACAAGATATGTCGTTCTTGAACTCTGCCAGGCCATCTGCTAGACGATTTCTCAGAAGCATTTAGTACTGGATAGATAGATGCAGGGACTCTATCTTTGAGAGCTATACACACAAATCAAAGTCAGAGGTTCCAACGTGAAAGAAAAACAAGGGGGAGATTTCTTGCACTTGTCCCACAAAACAATTGATATTTGCTTTAATTCGAGTAAATTTATAGATTTCATAAAAATATTTAATAATTGGCGTTCAATTAGCATAAGTTATTTACGTTCCATACATTGAAGGGTTTTACATTTGACTGTGGAGCAGGTCTGGGCATACTGACTGTAGCCGCTATCAAGTTTAATATCACTTCCAAGCTCTCAAACCAGCAGTTAAATTCTTAAACAAATCTGGCGTTGTTATGGCCTTGAAGCAGTCAAGACCATAAAAAGGTCCATAGTGTCTATTGTTAGATTCAATTTGAATAGTTCACGTTCCCGAGCACCTGCAATTTCTCATTCAAATGGATCTAAAATACTACAAACATTCATTTTCTTGGAGTAAAATTTGACCAAATCTATGATGACATTACCATTTCTATTAGACAGGTTTGTTTACTAAATATCATAAATGAAGACTCATCACAGTTCTAGTTTTATGATTATACTGCGGAGTTGCACTAATTGTGTTAATATCTTCATGTTTCTGACTGGTGAATTGAATAATTCTTCACTTAAATATTTATAACTGGAGCACGAAAAAATATCTGTTTGTGTTGTGACCAAAGGAATCTTACATTACATCAACGGAAGTCTGCGAACACACTTCACGAAAAGTGGGAAAGCAAATAGCCCATAACAGAATTTGCATGGTTGCCTGAACGCCTGTGTCGTTAAACTTTAAAAAAAACCGGTATATTGCAAACGCGGTATATATCATCGCCAAACGATAAAGCAAGCGTAACGCTAGATAATGAAACAGTCTCTGTGATACACCTCCCACCCAGACAGGGATTGAACGCCTTTGGTCCAAGCAAGGTTAGCTTCGAGCGGACAGACTCTTACAGACATTAATCCTTCATCTTACGAATTGGCGGATGCGGCCGCGTAATTTACAATTGAGCAGTGGATGAAATATTATTTTTCGAAAAATTTCAACAAAACCAGTATCATTTGTTCCCAAATTGGAACGCGCTCGCCGAGCACGTTCCAATGAGGGGGTCACATGATATGGTTTGGTTCATTCTTTTTTAAACATCTGAGAATAAAATAATAAATTTTGATATCGTTTTAGTTGCGTAAAGGGTTAAGAGTAATTATGTGATGACAACCGAGTCTTGCACAGACTAATGATAATGATATAATGTGTACTGGCTGTGCACTGAATTTGCAGAGCGACGAAAGTTCTGACACTTTGTCATTCCAAAGTTCCTTGTGGTGGCCTCGGACGAGAAGCGAATGAGGTCAATGCCGTTATCATCAGTATAAAATAGTTCCAAATTAAACGAAAATTAAGAAAAAATTTAATGGGGTTCGAGTCTGAAGTGTGAGTTTCTGCATGATCAGCATGTTTCTGATATCGACGTTTTGTTCCCATGGCTTTCTGCAAAACACCTGGGTCGGGCGATTTTTTAACAGATTTATCTCCAGTGTTACAAAAAATAAGTGGATTGATTACTGAAAGCCGTTAAAAAACTATGAACTGCGATTTTTTATTTGTACACTATCGGCACTGAATTTTAGGCGATACTGACCAGCAAGAAGCAAAGGTAAGACTCAGCTGATATATTTCGCATTTTACCCCTTTACCTAACATGGCTAGAAAAGGACACTTACAAGAAAGTTTCTTGAATAAGGCCTAAAAAGGGGAAAAATCTGTTTCTCTTGTCCTCCCGCATGGTCCTTTTGGCTGCCGCTTGCTCTCTTTTATAACCAATGCAAACTTTAAAAAATATAAAAATTAAATGGTTTATGTCTGATATTTTATACAAGTTTATAAACTTGATAAATTTGTTCCCTGGGTGCAATAAGGATTTGCAATGCTTTAGCATTGCAAAGCCTTCTTGCACACAAGGGACGAAATACATCACCACCCATGCTATTCAGTAGATTATGTGGCCTAAAACATAAACACAATACAAAGAGCATGAAGTTTTGTCGGCAAAGAAATAATTACAAATATAAAAAATAAAAAACCACCCGCTCACATGCACTTTTACAAACAATGGCCCGAGAAACAGAAGGTCTACTTTGTGGGGCCTAATAAAAAGATCAATTTTACTTCAAATACGACGAGTTCGTTCCAACGAACGGTCATACGGTATGTTTTGAATACAAAAATTGAGAAAATAATAAAATATGAAGGGCGCTTTTTGTGAATAACGCTTGCCTTATCTGGTCTTTATTTATTTATTTATTTATTTATTTATTTATTTATTTATTTATTTATTTATTTATTTATTTATTAGGGTTTAACGACACATTAACAGCCAGGGTCATATCATGTCGGTGACAGTTTTACGGGTGGAGGAAGCCGGAGTACCCGGAGAGAACCACCGAGCAACGACGAGCAGCTGTCATCTCTTCAACGTCGTAACTCTGAAATAGGCACCGCGGCACAGGCAGGGTTAGATTGATTGAAGACATGTGCACCATCGACGTGCAGTACGCCTTAGTACACAGAGTCATCGTGCCCCCATGTAGGCAATCGGGGTTAAGTGCCTTGTCCAAGGACACAACGCGGGAGCACGAATCAGTCGCTGAAATGGTTACCCATCCAACTACCTACCGCGCTCGACGTTGCTCAACTTCGGTGATCTGCCGAGAACCGGTTACCGCGACGCCACCGCGCCCTATCTGGCCTTTACATTGGACATAAAGATAAACATTTCAGACGAGAAGATATTCGATACTAATGTCAATACATTTGATCTGTAAGGTAATTTGAAGGGATTCGGGGAGCCAGTCTTCTTTTATTCTGATAGCTAGATTTAGCAGCAAAAGTACAGGGTGTTGAATCCAGAATGGAATTAGCCCTTTACCCAACGTAACGGACAAAACCGGGCAGCGCTATTCTCAAAAATCGCCAATTAATTTTCATTACTTTTTCATTTTTTGTCTCAAAAACATAGGTTATGACCCCTCGTTGGAACGATCTCGTTCCAACCAGAGGTCATAACCTATGTTTTTGAGACAAAAAATGAAAAAGATTAGTTATTCAAGAATTGTTTTTGCAAGTGTCGTCTGCTTTTCATGTTAGGTAAAGGGTTAAAGGCATTTTGTTTGTAACAGAATTGGGTTTCGCTTTGAGAAGTTACATTGTAAACTTATAACCCACTACATGAGATTTTATTATGAAAGTATTTCAAAATGGACTTGGGGATTAAAGTGATTTTCATTAAAAAAAATTTTTAAAAGTTCATCCTTTGTAAATAATATAAGTTTCTGAAAAATACAGCGAAAGCGATTTACTATGGAAATTCACATAGAGTGTGCCCAAGTCCCTCAAAGATAGACTTCAAGGGCTAATTGTGCAGATTACCAGCAAGTAATCCCCTACTTGAAAACTAAAAGTGCTTGTTATTTTCCAGAAATTATGAATAACTATTGGCTGGTAAATCCACCCCGACCCCGGCCCCCCACTTCACCTCATCCAGTAAATTCACGCTTCCGGACTGCATTTAACAATTAAACGTTTTGGGAATTAGACTGCAGGGATACAGTTTTTCCGTGAGGAGTGGAAGAGGAATCATGCAAGAACCTGTATGAACACAACGGGGACGTAACCATCGTTACTTATTCCCACTTCCTTATTCGACATTCGTTATCAACTGATCTGTCTGTTAATAACGAATGTCGAATAAGGAACTGAGAATGAGTAATGGTTGCCACGTCCCGGAACACAACGCTATGACAGAGAAGCTGTTGGGAAAATGTATATAGTTTATGTAGGTATTCTGGTAATATCTGTAACTGTCACACTCCCTCAAAGTTTGACATTTTTCCTCTTTATGTTTCGAAAGTGTCAATTACTTCTTTTCAAATCGTAAACACAAAAAGAAATTCTAGAATGCTTTGTAGTTTCAATATGACACGGACATTCGGTCATAAATTCATGATACGTAAAGCGCATCTGACAGCTTGACGGGTGGATAATGTGGCTGTATTCCGTCACAATTTTGAACTTTTCACATTGGTTTTATTGACGTTTTTTTTCTCTTAATCAACTGATAAATTCTTTAGGACAATTTAATCAGTTCATTTTAGTGAAGTACCTAAATACTGAAATGTATATTTATCTTTCTTGGGCAGGATAGAGGGATAGTATTTTTTTTATATTTGCGACCTGAATACATAAATTTGTTCTATTGTTTCCTTCGGGGTGAAAGATTACGCTCCCACACTCTAAAATCGGCTGGGGTGGAAATCAACTCAAATCAACTGGGTTTAGAGAATATGAACCCAAATGAGTTCATATTCACTCAACCCACAACTGGGTTGAGTGAATATGAACCAATTAGGTTCATATTCACTCAACCCAGTTGATGTGGGTTGTTTTTTAATCTAACTCACTTTAGAGTGCCTCATTGGAACGAGTTCGATGGGCCCGTTTCAGTGATGTTCATAAAGTATTGTTCAGGGGTGTTTTGAAGGGTTGTGCGAAGGGCTCGAACCCCTGGTACAAATTTTGTACTTACGGGGACTGAAGGCGCTCTCGATGATGTACATAGAAACTTTGATATACTTCCTCAATTAACTGGTTGAGTGCTAGAAGCCACTATCAGGGCTTTAAAAAAAATGAGGGTATCAGAGCAAAAGCCAACATTTTCTACACTCATACTCCATAGTCAGTTAAACGCAAATATTGGAAATTTGTTTTATTATAAATTATTGGAGAGTGCCTGTGGGCACTCTCTAATAATTTATAATAAAACAAATTGCGATTAACAAATGCAGACCACTAAAATAATCTAGACATCGACCAGTTAAAACAAACAAATGAGTGGAAAGAAAAATCCTTAATGCCCGTCTTCACGTCAGCTTCCAAGTTTGTATTCGCCATTGTGTATGGTATCTTGGATTCGCAACAGACCTCATTCGGTTGTATCTTTTAAAGATGCATTAAACTTCGTTCCAATTGACCATTTATTTATAAACATACCTATCTTCATAGACAATTTACAATATGACAGCCTATATGAGGTATTATGGAAAAGCAGGTGTTGCTGATCCGACAATCGAGTGTCCTTTGAAAGACTTTTTTTATTATACGAAAGGGCAATCCTCTAAATTGAATTGCCACTTTTCCAGTGGAAATTATTCAATTAACAGGAGTATTCAGTTAAAATGGATTTGTCCACTTCCCTGTATTCTAAAGATAAAGTGAGCTTTTATTCTATTATATCGTATTTGACAGCTCATGGAGATCTGACAAACACGAAATAATAAATTAAATATCTGTATTGTTTGTATTGAAAGCAAATAAACAGGTCTATAAATTAGGCAAATTTGGTGATTGTCAGGGTAATTTCTTGACATACAACAAGAATATTCAGTCAATTAGCAGGAGTTTACTCTATAACCTAAATATAATTAACAGGTCAATTTTGTACTGAAGGTATGGTAAATGGTTTTGTGTTTGGAAGTTATATGGAGTAAACAAATTTTTCGAGGTTGTATACAATTAACAGGGTTATTCAGTTACGAGATATCCAATTAAGTGGGCTCCATTCTATGAAGATCATCAAGAACAACTGGAGATCATTTTCTTACACATTTGCCAACTCTTGTTTCAGCAGCAAAAACTGAATCAAGAGATATGAGTCTGAAGCCAAAGTAGATTTCTGAGAAAATTGCCGACTATCGCATAATACAATGCAATGTGTTCAAAACATTCGCATACCTCACGGAATGTATAGTACTGTGTTCAGAAACTGAGTCGCAATCCGATCGCAATTATTTTCTATCTTTTCTCCAACATCACTATGTGGTCTCTTGAGTGCAACAAGGCTCCATCTGAACTGGTTTAGCAGTGCAGGTGGCGCCTTGTTACACTGGCGGTACGATAGCCAGAAGATTTCCTTCCCATATTATTATGAGACATCCGATACGAGGTGGCCCTGGCTATCGAAAGTATCGTTAAACCTCAATAAAAAAAAACAAAAATTATGAGGCCTGCTCGAGGATCATCTTTCAATAATGCTGTACCATTCCTCTGAACGCCAACAATTCATTATCGCTTCGCTGTAAAGGGCGAACAGATCGGCCCACAATTTGAGAGTCTTTTTCGCAAAGACTGTGAATTGTTTTTGTGCAGCACGCTTTTAAGAAGTGCACAGAAAGCACACACACCAAATGTGTCAGAAATTGCATATAATCCCGAGTGGGTACCTTAGCACAGTTAAAACTAGAAGTCCTGTCACGAACTGTGCGCTTATCTAGGCTTAATTGTGCGTAGGAATTGCGCGCAATTGCCATATTAAATGGCATCCAAAGCACGGCAGGTTCTTCTGGTTACTCAGAGAAAACACAGGCAATGTTTCAGCCAATGGACCTCCGGGTTACCCGGAGGTCCATTGGCTGAAACATTGCTTGTGCACAGGCCATATGCACAAAATTTGATAGCCTTACTATAGCATAACGCGTAGATTAACGCGCAGATCGACGTGCTATTTGTTCGCATTTCATGACAGGACTTCTAGTTTTAACTGTAGGTGGAAGTTCGATTGTTTATTGTGGTAAACGTGCACTACGTCACTGGTAAAATAGGGCGCGATAACGCCAGGGGGTCCTCTGGAGTGGGCAGGATAGGTATAAGCCGTTGGCTGAATTTAAGTTTATATCCGTTTTGTGGAATGATATAGCCATAGATGCGAAAAGTACCTTAAACAACCAATAAACAAATAATTAATCTTCAAAAACAACAGTCCACGGACGGATATGTTCTACGAGGTCTAGCTTAGATCACAATATAAACATTTGAAAGACGTATTCCATGATTATAAAAAGTCTTTAAATTGGGTCTGAGAAGAGATAATGTGGGTACAGTACGGGCGCCCTTGACTGGTCACTTTCCACAGGTGGGCAAAATTTCCACTGACGCAATAATATTAGATTCCAACCACTAATTATAGGAATAATCATAAAAAATGTAATTCATTTTTGCTGCTGATGATTTTTATTACCACCTGTTTTCAAAGAATGGGTCAGATCTGAAAATATGTGTATGGCAGTGGACAAAGGTTGTCTGAACATGAAACGGGTCGCGGTCGAAATGTCTCGGAGACAAACTGTACAAGAAGTCACAATATAAATAAACACTAAAAAAAAGTCCCCTGTACATCGATTTTTTTTTATTTTATTATTTTATTATTGTAGTTTAACGACACTTTTGACAGCCAGCGTCACCTATTGTCGGGGTGTACACAGATAAAAACAGACAAACACTCCACATCTTTCTTCTTAACTTTATTTCTCAACCTCCTTCTCTTTGTGTCAAGATTTGGGGTTGTTTGCGTTTTTTTAAATCCTTACAAATATTAGGATTCTAAAGCATCAAACTGGTAACCGGCAGAGGCGGCGGAATCTCGATAAAAGTGGAGGGGCACAAATTTTAAAGGCTACTATGGTTCAGCCCAGTGGGAGAAAAGGTACAATTGTATATCGGTAAATGTACCACGACACACTATCGTCTCACGTTTAGATGAGGGTGCCGCGGTGTGGTCACTGTCCTCTCCATTTCTTGTACTTCAATCATCTTTCAACCTGACGGCTGGCGTTCGGGTTGGAAGATGGTTGAAGCAGAAGAAACGGACCGAAGAGGCCACGGATGGATTCTTTGGCCAAATGTTGTTTGGATTTACAAACAAAATATTACAGAAATGTTTGTATACTGACACGTTCGTTTGGGCCCATTTACCTCATAGTGTAACCGCGCAGCAGGTCTTTGAAAAAAGAGAAGGGGCACGTGTCCCCTGTTCCCCCGGCTCCGCACCTCTGGTAACCTTTAAGCAGACTATTAAACCTGATCATCGTAGTTTTTTCAACGTGTATGCATTAACGTTGGATTAAATGTATTTAGCGACGTCGTGTTAGGGCGACGCGAAGATAACCGATTGTGGGATGTAAATCTGATTTTTCACGACGGTGATGGATCAAGCCCCGAGTGATAAATAGAGGACATCTAGTGTTTTGGGGTGGATACCGAAAATTATCTCATGAGTGACCGAGACAAATGTTTATTTTTCGCGAGCGCTTGCGCGTGCGAACATAACACTTTATTTCTGTCACGAGTGAGGTAATTTTCGGTATCCACTCAAAAACATTAGATTTTCTTTTTATTACCCGCTTTTTTTAAGAATCTGGTCATTCCTATCGATAATTCCACTCGTTTCAACCTTGAATGGATGCATGAAAGTAAACAGCTGATGCGCATTGATACGCGGAACTGATTTGATCGATATTCGGAAGAGGTAGCGTCTTGAGATCTGATTCAGCTGGCGGCTTTCACGCATCAATTCAAGGTTAATAAGTGTTGAATTATTGCTGGAAATGATCGGTATCCACTCAAAAACACTAGTTTTTCATTTCTTTATACGTTTTTAGCACAAACTGATCATTTCCAGTGATTATTTGACTCGTATTCACCTTGAAGTGATGCTGTGAAAGCCACCACTTTGATTGATACCGTGAAAGTGAAAACTTCTGTATCTTCACAGTGGGGGATACGATTTCTATCTTTCCGCAATTTTTTTCAGTAATCTATCAATTAGCGTATAATAAAATATTCCATCTACATTATCAAGGCTTGCCTCCGTAGAAGACATGCCTTGATGTCGTAACTGGTGTATTTGTCAACCGGGATTATAGTTAGAAAACTGAAGAGTTCTTGGACATTTATATAGTAGCCACCCCTAAACAACCCGTGATACTACAATACTCCATTTGTATGACCGAATGTATTAGAGCTGAAACGGTTAAGGGGTTTTCTTAATCACATGGATTAGCCTTGGTTAACCGATTAATCGCTTGTCCAAATAGATATCTGAATAATTGCCATACCGTTGATGATTTACAGCATGAACCCTTTACCCAACTTAACAAACAAAACCGACTAGGCCTTTCTACAAAAATCTCCATTCAAATTCATTATATTTTCAATTTTTGTCTCAAAAACATAGCTTATGGCCCCTCATTGGAACGAGCTCATCAACTGGAACGAGCTCGATGAGCTCGTTCCAATGAGGGGGTCATAAGCTATGTTTTTGATACAAAAATTGATGATCATGCAAGTAAACAGGTATGTCTGCAAGTAACTTGCATGCTTTACTCTGTCCCATATAACTGAGTCAGTGTGACAATGTTTGCCTGTTTTGGAGCAAGTTTGTTTCTTTGTTGGCTCATATAATACAGTAGTTCAAAAGTAACGGTTAATCGAACAATTACTTTTTGGATTGATGAAGATGTTGATCATTGATTAATCGATTAATCGGTTAACCGTTTCAGCTCTAGAATGTGTATGTGGCAAGTCCAAGTAGCAAATTCAAATCTAATATGACAAAGATAGTAAACATGGTTCTTAGATGACTTTAAAAATAAATTTTGAAGGTTTTAAAGATTAATTCCTAATTCAATGTATTGTCAAACGATCCAGCGTTCATTTAAAATAAATTTAAAAAGTGAGGGTCTTTCTGGCCTACTTTCGAGAATTATTCTCAAGCGGGATTTTTGTCAGGGCAGTGTTTGCCCAGAGTACTTTTTGGCATACACTCTTATGCTTAAACAGATCAACAAATTTTTCTCCACTGTTACTTTTCTTACAGTAGCGTATGACTCCTTTATCATATAAAGAATCATAAGCCACTGTTCGCTCTGAGTGAATCAACACTCAAACACTCGCGGGGTGAAGTCACATCCCAGACAAAAACTCTACAGATTTGTGAAAACGGCCCAAAATACTACGATCGATGTTTCAGCCAATGGACCTCCGGTTTACCCGGAGGTCCATTGGCTGAATTTTGCTTGTGCATTCTTCTTACGCACTTCAAATAAAATTTATTTATTTATTAGGGTTTAACGACACATTAACAGCCAGGGTCACATCATGTCGGTGACGGTTTTACGGGTGGAGGAAGCCGGAGTACCCGGAGAGAACCACCGAGCAACGACGAGCAGCTGTCAGCTCTACAACATCGTAACCCTGAACTCTGAACCGCGGCACAGACAGGGTTAGATTGGTTGAAGACATGCGCACCATCGACGTGCAGTACGCCTTAGTACACAGCGTCATCGTGCCCCCATGTAGGCAATCGGGGTTAAGTGCCTTGCCCAAGGACACAACGCGGGAGCACGAATCAGTCGCTGAAATGATCACCCATCCAACTACTAACCGCGCTCGACGTTGCTTAACGTCGGTGATCTGACGAGTACCGGTTACCGCGACGCCACCGCGCCCCCTTCAAATAAAATGGGTTATCACCTGGGCGGGAGATGCACTCGGCGAGTATTTTAATGAAAATTCACTCTCCATTCAATTTAAAAACCAAATGTTACTCGTAACTTCAAAATAAATATGGACATTGTCAGTTTGACGTTTCGTCCCCTGAGTTTCAATGTGTTCTGTGTGCCTACTGGCACATAGAACGCATTGGAACTCTGGGGACGATTTCTCTTCAGACCAGATGTGTTAAAGTAAAAAAGACTTCGTATGTTGCGGTTTGTAACTTAAAAATAATAAAATTATTTGTGAACACAGAAATGTATTTCACGCTGAGAAACATATGTCTTTATTTCTTTTTCAAAAACTTTAAAATACACATGGACTTTGTTAAGAATTATATAGTATTTCAAAACAGGGTCAAGACGGCAATATAATACACTCCATGTCGGTCTATTGGTAAAGAAATTTAGCAGGTTGTCGACAGACAAGGATAATAACATAACGTCAGCCAATTTGGCAGATATACTCGTAAAAATGAAAAGTGCTGATTAAGAAAAAAAAAATCATCACTCACCAATAGTCCCAAAGTTACAGTTACGAAAAAGGTTGTGTGCCGCTTCTCCTTTAAATCCATTCTATCCCTGGGGTAGAGCAACATTTTTGTAATAAATCAAAAATGATTGTAAAAGTGTGTCGATAAACTGAATGCCTTAATCGCCGTACTCCAGGTGTTATTATAATCTGTATAATTGACTTGGAGTGTATTAATCCGTTCTCGCTATGTACTGTTTGAAGTGAATTAGTACCAACGTAACAATTTTCTCCTTCACAAGCTAAACACACGCCTCCTCGACGTTTGATGGGGAAGGTTTTTTGTAGGCCACATTAGACCTGTCTGGGAAATTGCAAACCAACTGAAACGGTTATGAAATATAATAATAATATATAGTCTATGGATAAACAACCACTTAGTGGCTCCATATCTTTCTAATTAACTCTCTGTTTGCCAAGTAAAACCTTCCTCTTATTGAAGACTGAAGAAGTTGTTAATATCGGGAAGTAATTTAACACACGGACAGTTGACTTCAATGTAGTCAGTGCAGATACGGTGGCCAATGCTGCAATATTAAACACTGTAGCATTCACAATCATGTGTGCATTAACCCTTTACCCAACGCACAGGGTATCAAAATTTATTATTGGATTATTGTTTTTTTAAAAATTGTCAACCCAAATTCAACAAATCCATAACATGTGACTCGTTCATTGGAACGAGCTCGTTGCAATGAGGGGTCACATGATATGGTTTCGTTGAAATCTGAAAAAATTAATTATTTGCTAAATTTCAAACAAATTCAACAAAACTATAACATATGGCCTCCTCATTGGAAGGAGCTCGACGAGCTCGTTCCAATGCGGGGGTCACATGATATAGTTTTGTTGAAATCTTCTGAATTTTTGTTATTATTATTTGGTTAATTTCGACATTAGATTCCGACGAGGCGTCAAATGGTATGGTTTCGTTGAAATCTGAAATATGTATATTTTTTATTTGCTTTATTTCTAAATTACGCGGGCGACTGTGGCGATTCGTTGAGCAAAGGGTTAATGATGATGATTACAATCTGATGACTCTTTGTGTCATTCATTGTGTGTTAACCCTTTACCTAACGTGAAAAGCAGACGACACTTGCAAAAAAAATTCTTGAATAACTAATTTTTTTCATTTTTTGTCTCAAAAACATAGGTTATGACCCCTCGTTGGAACGAGCTCGACGAGCTCGTTCCAACGAGGGGTCATAACCTATGTTTTTGAGACAAAAAATGAAAAAAATAGTGAAAATTAATTGGCGATTTTTGAGAATAGCGCTGGCCGGTTTTGGCCGTTACGCTGGGTAAAGGGTTAATATTGCGGAAGAATAGAGATGCCCCGTCTGCCTAATAATCTGTTTTGACAGCTCTTCGGGCACCCCTTCATGGCGTAAAAGTTATACAATTATCTTTGAGTGTCGTGTTACTTTCCCTCGCGAAACCATAGACAAGCTTCATTCTCTCCGTTATAGCGCTTAGTATCGTTTCCCTTGCGAAACCAGCGCAAAGACTTGGTTAGTGTTTGTTGGTGGTGATTTCTTATCCGTGAAACATTTTGCCCATGAAGCATTTCGCCGCAGACTTTTTTGTTCAGACTACCTTTGTCCATCGTCATACATATATCAACAGATCTGCCCCATTCTTTGAAACACTCTTCAGCGAAGAGTTAAGCTCAGTACCAGATGAGAACGAAGCTCAAGTCTTGTCATTTCAGCTTCAAACGTAACCCTGTCCCAAAATGGAATAAAAACACACGCCATTTCACACAGCACAAAGCTTTAGTTTTTTAAAGTCAGTTTCAACCAAGACTCTTCCCGAATCAGATTCATACTTAATACATTTGTAAACAACATTGAACCTAACATTTGACCCTAACTCTGTTGTGGGCTGTAATTTTAACCTTTCGCAGATAGTCTTTAAATGTTACCGCCTTACAAATAGCACTAAACTTAGCATCCTTACCTTGAGGATCAAACTATTCACAAATCAGTGCTACGCTCTACCTCCTCCAAATTAGTTGCAATTTTACTTCTAGCTATCACGGTGAAGTGTGGGAAGAGGGCAAGCCTCAAAACAAGCTGGCAAAGAACCAGTCAAATTCTGAAACCAATGTGAAACCAGTCTTGCTCTTACAAAGTCCATCGTGTATTTTTAGATTCAATCGGCTGGAATATTTCAGCTGGTCGGAAAAAGCTTTTCCGCCCAACTAAAATCTTCCATCCGATTGAATCCAGAAAATGCAATTAACAATTTGTTTTCTATGAATCAAGAAATCAAGAAATGTTTTTCAATCGACATTTGATTCGACCGAAACTTTAATGACATCGCCAACACGATTAGACATACATGTTTACTAAATAATCACGAAAGAAGGCTCAATACAGCTGGGGTCTTATAATTATGTTGCGTAGATCCGCCAATTGCGCTAACAGCTTGACATTTGGATGAAAGCAGGCGGAAAACTTTTTGTTGGAGTTGTTGCTACGGCGTGTTCTTTATCTCCATTCCGGACTGGGTGAACTCGATCTACCTTTTCATCTCAATGTATCTGGCACAAATCTAACGAAGGTTTGACAACGTTTGTTGAAAAATTAATTGTTGCAGTTTTACAACGACGGATATATAAAATGTCGTGAATAATTGATGGTTTGTTGGTTCAGAGCATATTTGCAAAGCAAAAGGGGGACGCAATTCTCCCCTAGTTTCGTGTTCGATTTTTCAGTATCACACAGAATGCGTATTGCCAGTATGAGCAGTATCGCAATCCATCTGATACTCCAGAAGAGAACTGATTACAGATATCGTATCCTTATCAATGATAGGTATATAATAAAATGTTTATGTGCGTCGCTTTGAAAAAGTTGATGAATAATGTCGGTATATGTAAATGGGTGGTCTTTCGAGAGGCAGTCAGTGGTGATGCCAACGCCAAGCAGAGGGCCATGTGGTGGTGCTGTTCACTCTCATTATCAAACCTATTGTAGTTCCATACTGTTATGCAACAAACTGGTGGAAAGGGATCATAAAATCCAAGATCCGAGTATCGCGCAACAATAATTTACTACTATACTACATATAGTCAAGACTATATTATCAATATATACATTATTATAAAACTTTTACAATCGAGTTTTCCAGAATTGTATTTTCTGCCTCTAGCTAAGGTCGAAAAGAATCATTTGCACCTCAAAGGACGTGGCAATCTACCTACTGGTAAATTGCCACGTCAATTGAAATGCTAATGAGTCACTTCGGTTGTTTATATTCAAAAGTAGCAAATACAAATTTAGAAACCACAGTTGTTAGAGTTTTATAGTTTTTCTTTTCGGCGGTGAACATGCAGTTGGGGCACTGAAACGAATTGAAACATCTGTTCATGATAACAGCACTGAATGTCGCACTTATCTTATGCATAGGTCGTGAACGACATACCGCCCAAAATCCATCTACGACATTCCATCAAACAGTTTATGACCAACGTTCAAAGGATTATTAAATAATATACTGGAGAGGTTGTAGTAATTGAAGCCTATAAGATATGTTAATGGATGACGATCGTTTCATATAAGAAAATCATCCAGTCACGCCGATAATGACTATTAGATAAAGCATGAGGGGGATTATTTTTGGACGTTAGTATAAAATGCCCTCCACGGTAACCCACACTGTCAGCTAAACAGAACGAATATAAATAATTATCTTTCTGAAAACTCATTCATTCATCCTTGCTAGCAATCCCTTCACCTGGCTCGATACAAATTCCGACCACCCTATCCCCTTTACAAGAAGAAAAATCGTATGAATATCTTATGTCTCTTTATCGTAGAACTGTTCATTTCCGAGCCGTCGTGCGGGAAGTGAATCCACACAATGCCACATCCCATTGGATTATCTGTGTCCAGGTAGAATCACCCGCCTACCCGTTTCAACAACATCTATAGTGTGAATAGTGTATATCTCTATAATTTTGTGAATTGATTTAGATTTCTTATAACCGCCTCACTGTATAGATTTTCTATTTATAATGAGAAGAATTACAATGCGTTATATAACTTGCACTCCGATCCTTTTTGCACACTTTTGCAACACTAAAGTATGTCTAACTAGTGGAGGCTAGATTACTTTTGATGGACTAAATTTGTTATTCAAAAGCTGTTTATTACAAAGTATTGGAGAGTGCCTACCGGCACTCTCCAATAATTTGTAATAGAACAAATTTATATAAACGGAACGACTGAATATGAAACATAGGCTTTTGCTCTGGTACCCTAATTTTTTTAAAAGGCCTGATAGTGGCTGGGAGCGCGGTGGCTCAGTTGGTAGAGGTGCTGGCTGCAAGCCGAGAGGTCCTCGGTTCGAATCCCACCTGCGGCAACCGCGTTGTGTCCTTGGGCAAGACACTTCATCTCCATTGCCCGTGTGGGGGCACGATGACGCCGTGTACTAAGGCGTACTGCACGTCGATGGTACGCATGTCTTCAACCAATCTAACCCTGCCTGTGCTGCAGTGCGGAGTTACGATGTTGGGGAGCTGGCAGCTGCTCGTCGTTGCTCGGTGGTTCTCTCCGGGTACTCCGGCTTCCTCCACCCGTAAAACTGTCACGGTCATGATTAGCCATTGTGCATAAATATGTGACCTTAAACATCAATAAATAAATAAATAAATAAATACTGATAGTGGCTTCTTGCACTCAACCAGTTAAACTAATGGCCTTTGTCCATCGACTGTCTACCTCGATATATTCTTGCACCAATACATGTGAAATGAATACTGAATAAAATACAAAAATTTATTGGTTCGGAAAGAGCGATTGGCAAACATACATAATCACAAGTTACCTTTAATCCTTTAGACCATTAACAATAATGCCGGGTGACAAATCATTTTTGTCGAACCCAACATGATTACAAGTGATGAAATAAGAGTGGATTTATTCTTGACAGTTGTTATTCAACATTTTCCAACTGGCTAGTTAAAAAAATGACGCTGTAATTGTTTTCTCCTCTTTTCCGATGAACATGGATTTGACCAATATTGCATCCAGTGGATGAAATGTCTACTTATTGTATCACCAACATGCCATCCAGAAGTTACCACATTGCACTATACCGATATTACTCCCAGCATTTATGTTCATCAAGCCTGTACTTTCACCACAGCCCCGTTAAAGGAAATAGACGATGAAATCCGGGCTCTTTAACTCGTTGCACATTGCTGTAGAAATATCAAAATTTCAACCTACAAAGTTTTCCCATAACCTTATGAATTTAACCAATTCAGTCTTGTGTGACCCAGCACAATATAGAGCGTAAAAGGTGGATCAGGTTTGATTTTGATGTCTGTACAAGATTAATCCCTCCATTTGAACAACGCCCGGGATAGTTCGGCGTTTATGTTATATCAGTTGCCTTCACGGCAATAGTGACAACATTTGGTACACAATTTCATCATATGGTGTTTGCATCAATTTTGCATCTACGGGTCAATGATAAAAAGTCAAGGCCAAGCGGTCAGTATGTGTAATGTAGGCACGGTAGTGTTATTAATGAAATTAAAAATAAAAATGTAAATGCTGAATCCTTTTTAAGAAATGTAAAGAGGGTGTGTTTTTCTTTGCTGACAATCATTCTAGTTTCTGTCTGTTTTTAGAATGGTTTTGTTCAAAGGAGATTAAAATATGCGGAAAGGTGTTATTGTAAGAGGTCGAATCTGAATCTACGAGGTTCAAGTAGGTTACAGTACAGTCGCCGTGGACTGGTCGCAATTTACGCGTGCGCAGTGATGTCCACGCATGCGTTTACCAGGTAATAAAAATCTTTATCAGCAAAATACAACCCGGTGCTTCAATAATTTGTTATGATTATTTCTATAATTAGTGTTTGGAATCGCATGTTATTGCGTCCATGGAAATATTACCCACCCGTAGAAAGTGATCAGTCCAGGGCGGCCGTACTGTACGCGTACGTCTCCTTCGACCGAATAAGTCGTTAAGGCTGACTGTACCCGCAGGCAGGTTAAATTCGGAAAATTCGAGCCAGTTATGACCACGGGCCGACAGGGGTCTATTACGTTTGACAAATGCGAGGCGACTGTGTCCGCGAGCATACTGTAGGCCGATTATGTTAGCTAAAAAGCCAATCGATAGTGTCCTATGGTGCGGACCAACTCGGCTGTGCGGAGATATTCTGGCCAAACGCACGTCATGTATTAGGTTTAATACCGGGAACGGGAGTTTCACAGCTCTGCGGATCCAGGTTTTGAAAGTCAATCACGATACCCGGTAAATTCATAGATCATGGTATCAATGATTGTGTATTGTAGTTTATGAGATTACGGCGAATATCAGTATCTTCCGAGACCAGCATCGCACTTGGCGCTCTGGTTTAAACTCGCGAACGGGAATTTCCCGGTCACCGGTTCTGAAAATGGGTGCTAATGTCCGGGAAATTCTTAGACCAGAAGTCCAAAATCGGGAATCAAAGATTGCGGAACGCTATCGTTGATTCCCTGTTCTGTCCTATGAATTTCCCAGGTATCGGGACTGATATTCAAAAACGACAACCGCAAATTCCCGGTATCGTGACTGACCTTCAAAAACGAGAGTCAGAGAATTCCGTTCCTGGGATTAAATCCTAGTAAAGTAGCTGTTGGGGAGTGCAATGCCAGTCCACGAGTTAAGGCATACGCCGTATAATCAGACGATTTCTGCTGGTTTTGCGATGGTTTATATTCCAGTCAGCTGTTGTCGATATGGATACATGTTGGCGTGCGTTTGTTCGCATGATTACCTCCAGACTCTTAACTTTGATGCTTGTTTTTGCACCGCGTCAACGTAACTCGAGAAGTTTGGACGGAAAGCAGTACTTTGTCCCATTCCGTTAAGGGGCTCGTCATTATTGTTCTGATATCTCTTTAATGTCCAGAAGAACACACTCTTAATAATAAGATTAGAAATTTACTCCTTTCAACACCCATAACACTCAGCTACTTCCGATGATTGGTGGTACTGTGTGTTGTCTTGAAGTATCTCACTTTTCAAGATGGTGATAATATTTTCTCTGAGGAACAGTGTGTATTAACGCCTTCCTTCGACGTTTTGATACTTGTAGTTCAAGTTCATTTCGTGTATCGTTTGTTTCTGTTTTCTCTTACGCAGTATTTTTTATTTTATTTATTTTTGTTTGTTTTGTTTTGGTTTGGTTTCTGTTTTTGTTTTTTTTTTCTGTTTGTTTGCTTTTTTGGTTTGTTTGTTTATCGGTTATTTGTTGTTGTTTTTGTTGTTGTTGTTGTTGTTGTTGTTGTTGTTGTTGTTGTTGTTTTATTTTTGTTCCACATTGTTCTTTTTTCTTTTTCTTTTCCTTTTCATTTTTTCGTCTTTTTTTACCTATTTCACATTTTAATGGGATAGAAATTCGCCCCCTGTAAAGGCTTTGGATTAAACCCGGATCAAGAGATATATAGAATCTTCGGATCGATTCCACGTTATAATGAAATTCCTAAAACTCGTCCAGAAAATTCTAAACTGAGATACTTTCTTCTGGCAGCCTCTTAACCCTTTACCTAACGTAACGGCCAAAACCGCTATTCTCAAAAATCGCCAATTAATTTTCATTATTTTTTTCATTTTTTGTCACAAAAACATAGGTTATGACCCCTCGTTGGAACGAGCTCGTCGAGCTCGTTCCAACGAGGGGTCATAACCTATGTTGTTGAGACAAAAAATGAAAAAAATTAGTTATTCAAGAATTATTTTTGCAAGTGTCGTCTGCTTTTCAGGTTAGGTAAAGGGTTAAACTTTTTTGTAGTTATAGCCGCTTACAGAATGCAACGTCTGAGAGAAACTTTATATTAAAACGATACTTAATGGAGGTCGAATCTGTGATCCACATGTATATATATGTAAACAAATTGTTGTTTCCAGTGAACCCCTGTTGATTTATGCTTTTCGAGGAAAGGTCATTGACCCCTTCAAGATAAGAGCTACTCCAACAAAAACCTTAACGAGCGGATTCGTTACGGTGAGACATACATTCACGCACGGGTTCAGGCAACACTCCCATAGTTTTGGCTGAATACACGGCGTGAATCTATTCCCCCCAGCAACGACAAAGCGCGGTTTCCGACAGCGAGCTCCATGCCACCTGGCTTGAACGTGTGTCGTCCTCTCTGTCGCAGCATTACAGGGGTTAAATTGATGTTCGAATGGATGGAGGAAAATTTATGTTCTTATCAGTGCTCAGTCGACAGCCAGTGACTGCCGTCTGAACCCCAGTTCGAACGTAAACCTTGTCACCTTATCAATGCCC
This sequence comes from Pictodentalium vernedei, assembly GCA_031216915.1. NCBI lineage: Eukaryota > Metazoa > Mollusca > Scaphopoda > Dentaliida > Dentaliidae > Pictodentalium > Pictodentalium vernedei. The sequence continues at coordinate 775,162,979 of CM062297.1, forward strand.
TATCCGCTTGGGACTCTTAGGATTCCTGAAGGTGCCTGTGGCTTAAAACGCCAAAGGGTGATCAACGATAATTCACTGAAAAGATTATTTATTTCCATGTACGAAGAAATATAATATGAAACAAATTAGTCACAAAATTATCCATAAGAATACACTAATTACCAGGGTAAAAGTTTATTCTTTCTTGCCCTCGACGTCTCCCACATCTAGTTGTGTCCGCTGGATCAACCTCACATCATCTTCATCTTCTCACGGTTTGTGATAAATACAAAGTGTCTATTCACTTCTCGTTGCTTCCTCCTCGCATGGTTAACTTCACCGTCAGTCGGGTTTAACACATATGATGTTCTGCTTATGTGACTCCGTCAGCGTTCTCACAGTTCAGTCACGATTCAAACGGCGTCTACCACAGTTCGCGATCACTTTGCGCCTTGCCTGGCTCTCACGGGGTTAAGTTATTCTTCGCAGTCAGATATATACTTAACAAAGCTTACATAATAATATTCTGCAAAGTGTTCTCAACATCACCAATTCTCGCACCGCCTAAATCTATCTTAACTCGCGAGCTATTCAAGCGCTTACTCAAGCTCTTTTTCTCTGGTTTCTAGACTTCAACGTTACCGCTCTTACTTCTTTGGCTACTATGCCACTACGGTTCGCAACGGTTAACAAACTACTATCGGTTCCTTACAACCCTCACATGGTAACGACAATACGCGGACTTTCAATTTCGGTGCCTGTGACCCTCGACGGCCAAGGCTAAATTCGGACCTTCTCTGAGTGCCCTCATGCCAACTGCCTCTCAGAATTCTGCTTCTCTCTTTATACAGTCGGAACGCAAAGTTTAAACATATTAATTCTGATGTAACGAGTGCTTTGTAATTCGATATGGATAAAGATATAAATGCGAGTTTTGTTTGAGGTAATTCCTTTCACATTTCGGAGACAGGATAGATGCGTAATATGGGTGTGTGTCCAGAACATATGTGATGCACTGGTTTCCAACAATTACAATTTAACTGGTCTTAATTACCCAGACAACGATACAGAAGAGAATACTGTCTCTCTTACTATTGTTCCGTTATCAGATAGCCCATGTGGCGTTCAACAAGTGCGCCATAATGGACAATAAATTTCCCACTCCATTTAAAAGCTCTTGAATTGAATCTGTTTTCAGGGTCCGTCACATACCTATCTTTATGCTTTACATTTAACCCAGGCAGAAATATTATGGAAAATATTTACACTTTTATACAACACAATCTCAACTTTTAGCTATCACCTTGACTCTCTCTCTCTCTCTCTCTCTCTCTCTCTCTCTCTCTCTCTGTGGTACTATAAGCGAAGACACACGCCCGAGACTGATTAGTTCTGTGATAGCAAGTCCTAGTATTTTAACCCTATCAAAAACTTACGCATTAATTTTTGTGTGAAGAAAAAATACTAGAAGTTGATGACAAGAGTATGCCATACTCTGCAAATAGGTAAGGAGGGTCAGTTATAACTCACTCGTACAGCCCTAACGGGCTGTAGGATTAAATTATTGTTAAACCTCTCTATGAATAGAAAATAGATTCGCCCAGTTTACAGTAAATTATATTCTTTAGAAGGATACCATTTAAGAGCTCAGTGTTCGAAGTGTTAATGAGTTATGATTTCGAGTCACTGACCGTACGGGTGTAATACAAAGAATAGCTGCAGGTTTAATTATTGGAAATGACATGCATGGATCGTTTGTCAACTTTTTGCGTTCATTGTACTGTGGTGCGCACATGTCCGAGATTTAGTGAGTTAAATACACCAACTGTCGGGGCTAGCATACACGTCCACGGCTGATCAAAAGCTTGAGGTTTCAACTCCCCAAACCCAAGCTTTTGAGCTGCTCGCCGCTGTCGCCATTCTCTAGATCAACTAGCCGATTCCCAGCGTACGCAATGATTGGTATTCAGATAAAAAATAATGTTTACCCTCGGCATGAATCCAAATGAATGTTACTTATTCTAAACATTTGTGGTATTAAGGGCCTATATAAGTAATGGAATTTTGTTTATTTTGACATTCTCACCTCTCATATTCCTTAAATTCAGATTAAATATACACAAATTATACATCAAAATAAAGGTTGGGATGTATAGAACACGAAACACATATGCAATCAACTCATAGAGTTGACAGCAGGCACCACTGGTTCCTGGAAGTCTGCTATCGTATTCGCACCAGAACTGATAATAAAATAATACTTCGCAAGAACAACTCGTGGCCGAATGTGCTTCAGATATTCAATAACAAAGCTAGGCATTCAAAACGCTTTCGAGTGCAGCGATAGGACGGCATTTTGGAAAAGGACAATACTGTCCGCATTTTTTATTGAAGATGGTTTCCATGTTCGACAGACATGCGCAAATCACTCGATACCACGAATTTCCATCGAAAAACAAAATCGTAATTCTAAGAAATTTCAACAGGTATCAGGATACCTTGCATTGAATATGGCAACTGTGCAGTCTCTATCTAATAACAGTATACTGTATGAAGGCGATCTTTTTCATTATTTGATTTCAGGCGGCGTTGTTTTTACATGCTTTTGACGTCGACCGGGAATCGAAAGTATATTCATACGTAAACAAAAGCAAAAGCTTTGGAATTTACCCCATTGCAGCTCTGTCGCCGTGTTTTGAAGACTTTTGATCCCCTAGCTTTGTTTTTGGATATGTAAAGCACATTTGCCACAAGTTGCTTTCGTGAAATATTATTAAATTATCAGTTCTGGTACGAATACGGCAACAGACATCCCGGAACAAGTGGTGCTTACAGTCGACTCTATGAGTTGATTACACTTGTGTTTCGGTGTTCTATACTTTACTGTCTTCATTTTGATGTACATTTTGTGTATATTTAATTTGTATTGACGGAATATCAGAGGTGAGAATTTTCAAACTAAACTATCACTCACTTCGATGACAATGAGGGGAACAGCTCGACACTCTCCCGGGGAGCTTTAGAGGAGGGTACCTATCAAGCCTGAATATAAGCAACCTGTCATTTGCAAAACGAGGTCCCCAGGGGGTGAATTTGCTGATGCTATCCCATACAGTGGGCCAATTTATCCTCTAGGTACACCTTTCTATTTTGGCTTGAGACCTTGATTCAGACTGAGGTTCACAGAGGGTAAGTTTTGTGATGATACCCTGCTGTGCAGGGCCGCATCACCAAATTCACCCTCTGGGGACTTCATTTTGAAGATTACAGTCTGCTTACTTTCAGGCTTGGTACCTACCGCGCTTTTCACTTTCTGTTATGCAGTTTGATTTAAACCATGACGATGGAGATACACCTGCTTGTGGAGGTGCAATAATATAAGGTTTCGATAGGAATGTTCGCACCGCCGGAGTCACACGTATCATCGCTGTCGAAATTTTATGGACTCCACCTTCGACAGTAAAAGACGATTCTCCCATCTCATTACGGATTTTTTGTTTTCAAACTGATAACTGAGAGGTGTCATCTGATAGACTGTTGATGAAAAGCGGACAATAGTTTTTGTAATATTATCCAACCACCGCGTAAGTGAACAAATCCGTACCAACTGTGAATTTCCGACACAGCCTGAAGGTGGCCAAAAAACGCCAGTGGCATAGAATATTAATTAACCCATTAAAGCCGAGAGGCCCCTTTTCCAGGAACATGATACGTCATAATTTCATTAAGAATGATAACTGCTAAGTGAATGTATGGGGTAGACCAATCAAGCAAGGCTGCAGGTTGAAAATATTAATTGCTCTTTCCCCGAATAATGAATATATTTACTCTTCCAATTGCTGTCACTGAATTGACATAGAAGATGCCAGCAGGGTTAGTATATCTGATGAGCACCTCTAGGTGTGACAAAAACGGCGGCAGGATCCTTTGTTCTCTAAAGCTACTGGATCAGTTCATTGTTTAGGCATTACTAGGAAGCAACAACCAACTAATTCAAGTCCTATTTAAGTACTTCCCATGGTCTCTGAGCACAAGTTTTTAAGGACTATTATAATTTCAATGTACATTTTCCGCATTATGAAGAATATCATGAATTTCAAAGTTAATGGCCCTGATTACCAGATACAAAAGTCTTGCTAACAGAACTTGTTAATGATTCCACATCCTGATTCACTGCATGAAGCACTAAATTCACTGAAAGAACATTTAATCTGTTCTTCTCAGTACATTGCTTTTTATATTAATCCTTTGAGCCCTTGTAAAAGGAATGGAAGTCCGTAGGAACGTTAGTCCATCTGGACTATTATTCCGCGGAATTATAGTCCTAGGTCTAACATTTCTAGGAATAGTAGTCCGCCGGACTACTATTCCTAGAAATGTTAGACCTAGGACTATAATTCCGCGAAATAATAGTCCAGAGGGACTAATTTCCCTACGGACTTCCATTCCTGTTACACCCTGGTTGTGTCCAACACGTCGTTTCAATGACAGCAAGTGGAAGAGTACATATTCATTATTTTGGGATAGGCCAATTAATATATTCAACGTGAAACGTTTCTATATTGATTGGTCTGTCCCACACATTCACTGAGCAGCTATCCTAGTTAACCCTTTACCCAACGTAACGACCAAAACCGCCCAGCTCTATTCACAAAAATCGCCAATTAATTTTTATTTTTTCATTTTTTGTCTCAAAAACATAGGTTGTGACCCCTCATTGGAACGAGTCCGACGAGCTCGTTCCAAAGAGGGGTCATAACCTATGTTTTTGAGACAAAAAAAAGAACAAAATTAGTTATTCAAGAAATGTGTTTGCAAGTGTCGTCTGCTTTTCATGTTAGGTAAAGGGTTAATGACGTATCATATTCCTGGGATGTAACAGCGGCCTCTCGGGTTCAAAGGGGTAATATATTTAGTAAACAACACGTTATTTCATATAAACAAAATTCAGCATAATTCACTATCCCAGTGTGAATTTACGACACTTTCACCGCCCAAGACAATGTTTAAGTCTTTGAAAGAAATGGTACCGAAAGCTTTGCATATTATTTTTGCCTATGACAACCACAGAACAGTTGTTTTTTCCATCCCACCTGTGTTGAATACAGTTTCCTTTAGACATGTATATTTCCTCTGGACACAGAGCCCAGAACATATTTCACGCCCACTGAGTGTTTAAAACAAAACTCTTAAGTGGTGATATTACACACAAACTTAGTATCACAAAGTTATATAATGGAATTTCTAGAAAAACTGCAGGCCAAATTATAAAAAAGAGATGAAAGAGATGTGGTTTTCTGACAGGTTCAGTGATTATATGTGAGGCGGGTTTTGATGAAACTTCTTGTCTCAGAGGTTAGAGGTAAACTCACTTCCGGTACCTTTCAGGGGAGGTAGGTGGTAGAAAATTAAGTACTTTTTCGAAGACAGAAACAAATTCAATCGCTTTTCATGGTAAGGATCAAAACGTAAGGACATTTCATTGAGTGGGAACCCGTTAAAACTAAATCTGAATTCTCCGACTGAAGAAATGGTGTATATCTTTCAGCGTCACCCACCGAAGAAAGATATTCTAAACAACGCGCCGTGTCTGTCAAGTGAGGAAGAAAAGATATATCACAAGGAGCGGACAGTAGGGTCTTAAAACGCAATTTGAGAATTGTCAATGATCTTTAGAATAAGCTTATTTATTGGATATGATTTCCTTTCCCCCGAATTGCCCATTCTCGAGCTCGGCTGTTATGACTTCACATTCGGCTAATAAAACGCTTATCTCGACCGATATGAACCAAGTTAGAGTTACCCTCCCTGATGCGTTACTAGGCGAAGCCATTTTGTTTACAGCAAAGTCATTCGCCGTTATTCGTCGAATACAATCACTTCGTAAAATTGGCGTTACCAGGCCTAATGAAGTTGCTTTTGTATGGTGGAGAATTAATGATGGCAATAAGTTAGGATTACGTGGATGGAGAGAAGAAAAAAGAGAGTTGCACAGAAAATCATCGCAAACTAACATTCCGAGGGGCGAGCGGAGATTTGTCGATGTGTGAGAAGAGGTAGTTTAGCTAACCAAACAGGTTGCTGAACTTGGAGTAGGTAACGAGGAAATTTCGAACTTTGTGAAAAGAATAAGAAACAACAGATCTGATTATTTTTGTAATTGATTGTTTTTGTTTAACCCTTTACCTAACAGGAAAAGCAGACGACACTTGCAAAAAAAATTCTTGAATAACTATTTTTTTTATTTTCTGTCTCAAAAACATAGGTTATGACCCCTCATTGGAACGAGCTCGACGAGCTCGTTCCAAAGAGGGGTCATAACCTATGTTTTTGAGACAAAAAATGAAAAAACAATGAAAATTAATCGGCTATTTTTGTGAATAGTGTCAGGATATGAAGTTACCTCGGGCTGATATCTCGGCTGAAATTAAACTAACCAAGTTATAACCTCTATTTCAAATGAGAACTTCGTTTTTATATTTTCACTCCGCCTGACATTTAGGGTCATTATTATGCGATAATTGGCCAGAAGTATAAAGTAATTGTTAATTATTTATTAGAAAACGTATTGCAAATTAAACAGGCCCAAAATTTCAAAAGCTTCTCCTTTTATCAGCAACCCTGCAAATTTTGTATTCCCGAATTGTTTCTGATTTTAGTCGGCACAATCGAATACAAAAGACCGATTTATTTATTTAGTGGTGTTTAAGAAGATATACTTCTGCACAATGGCTAATCGTGACCGCAACATGGAGATAAAGTCAAGTTCAGCCAATCGTTTATACCCATTTTGTCCATTTTAGAGGACTTCCAACCCAGTCATTAGTGACCGGGTTGTATTTTACCAGTAAAATAGAACTTGGTAACCATAGTAGACGGGTACTGCTTCACTTCTCGGGATTCCCACGGGGATCATTGAACAGTATAACCATAACATGAAAAGGTCTATACCCACTTTGCCAGCAGCCTGAAGTAATAATTTTTCACACCTTGGCTATGGTCTATACTAATATTCCGTGACTGCTAATCAGCATGTTTGGTCCTTAGTTTTCCAACAGTGCTTGTCAAAACAAATATGTTAATTCCAATTACTTTTGATGAATTGATGAGTTTTCAGTCACTTGTGTAAATAATTTAGTGGGCAGTTTTCCACTTCAAAGGCATTTACGAAACAGTTTCTACAGATGACTGTATATATATATGAACTGCAATTCTGAGTTTACTATACCAAAATGGCTAATGCACAAGTGAGAGTCCGATTTATTCCAAATGCACGAGGTGGACAAAGTTTGATTTATGACGGCTTCAAGTTCCGGATCAAAACCAGAAGACGAGAAACTATTCATTGGAGATGTTGCAAAGCAGGATGTCCTGCTACTATTAATACTAAAGACAGCATAATAACTAGTTTTGGGACTGAACATAACCACCAACCAGATAATGTTAAAGTTATTGTGGACACTTTCCTCTGTGAAATGAGAGAAAAAATCAAACGTGACCATAGAACTGTTCCAGCAATTTATCAGGAAGAATTAAACTGTTTACGTGCAAGTGATGTTCCTGAAACAATAATTGCATTCAATTTATCCAATTTGAATAGTTAAATTGCATTAAATTCAATTATTGAAAATTAATTTACCGAAATTACAAAAAGAAACATACAAAGAAATATATAATAATATATTGTAGTTTAATGCTTTTTGATAATAATTTGTTTTGAATAGTTAAATTGCATTAAATTCAATTATTGAAAATTAATTTACCGAAATTACAAAAAGAAACATACAAAGAAATATATAATAATATATTGTAGTTTAATGCTTTTTGATAATAATTTGTTGCTAATGTATACAGAGTATATAATTTGTCAGAGCCAATAAAACAATCAATAAAACCAGCTTTAAAACCTGATTAATCACTCAAACTCTCCAGAAATATAGTACTGACTATACCTTAATCCCCTATTGTCTAACCTATTAACACCTTTTTTTGAGAAAAATACCTGCTGGCAAAGTGGGGACATCCCCATGAAAATCCTTTATCTTACTTAAGTCATGACAGTAAGTAGTTCCACGTCACCATTGATGAATTTAATTAGTTAATTGTCATCATGGATGGTGCTCGGATATTATTTCTGTATATTTGAAGCATTCAATTAACTCGCCTTTTCCTGTTGGATAATAAAATGGCACGTCTCAGCTGAGATTTATTTTGTAGCATCTGAGCAAACGGAATTTCTTGTTTGCTTCTGGCTTGGTGAAGATAAGATCAATAACTGTGAATAATTTGAGGAAAATTCAATCTCCAACGGGTCCCCATTTAAAGGTGTTACTGTATGTATTATATCTCACGTGACTTTCCCTGAATGACTGAGAAGTATTATGCTATTTCCGATAGTTTTAGCAATCGAGGGTTCTAAAAATAATCGTGTACAACTCCGATGCACTATGCACATTCTAAAAATGGCCATGGAATATTCTTGTTCGTTCGACTGGCGGAGCGCAACGCGCCATTTTTAATCTTTTACCTAACAAAGTATTTTCAAAAAATAAATTCAATTTCACATTTTTCGAAAACAAATTTCACAATTCTTCAATAAAACCACACAAATATGGATAATTGTCATTACTTTCATGCTATTTTTAAGATAGACAAAACTGATTCTTTGCGAAACGAATGATCTATTGGCAAATGAAAGACAACATAATGATGAAAATATGCAGTATTTTAATGGCGCTATTTACACATATCTGTCACTTTTGTTTTTGATGGAAAAATGTTCTCTCGACAAGTATGGTGCTGGAACGGTCCACGATGAAACAATGACGGTAATTACTAGCAAACAATGGATGATCTCGAAAACAAATAGCAGTGCCTGACGTCAGTAGCGAGTGTATCCACCACGTGCCCGGATGGCAGCCTGAACCCTCCTCCTAATGCTACCGGTGAGCTTTCTGATACGTTCCAGGGGCAACTGCTGCCACTCCTCATGCAATGCAGTTTCCACATCGGCCAAATTCTGTATAGACGGATCCCTTGCATGCACGCCACGTCCCAGAAAGTCCCAGGTGTGTTCTAAGGGGTTCAAATCGGGGCTCACTGCAGGCCAAGTTAGTGTTGTAATAGCGTTGCTCTGAAGGAATGCTCTCGCAGCATGAGAACGATGTGGCCTTGCATTGTCGACCATGAATACAGGGCGAGTAGCCAACGGGTGGTTGTCAAAATCAGGCACGACAATCGGACTGAGAATATTCCTGATGTACTGATGATCACTGAGATTCCCACGTACAGTCACCATATCAAGTTTACAATCATGAGAGAGGCATCCCAAGATCATTACTGATCCTCAATCATAAGGAATAGTAGGTCTGATGTTCCTGAGCACGTAAGCAGTATTTTTCTGCCTCCACACTCTCATGCCACCATCCGTGACGTGAAGCAGAAACCTACTCTCATCTGACCAATGGACTCTCCTCCATGTCCAGAGATTTCTGTGTTGTTGTGTCACACACCACTCCAAACGTCGACTTTGATGCTGATCGGGCAGAGCTGGACGCTTGGTGACCCTTCTTGACCTCATACACAGTGCTTTGAGACGGGTTCGGACAGTTCTGTTGCACAAACGCCTGTTGGGGAGCCAAAGGCGTTTCAAAACCCCACTTGAAGCAAAGGGTTCACGCCTAACAAGACGTGCCGTTCTTGCCGAGGGGAGGTCTTTCGGGGTTGTCCAGGCCATGGTAGGTCCTTAACATCGTTGGTTTGTTGATTGCTGATGACAGAATGACTATAGCCAAGTTGCCTTCCAATAGCTTTGAATGGCATGCCTGTTGCATGCATGCCAACGATTTGCCATCTGAGTGCCTCTGACAGTCTCCTCTTTGCCATGTCAACATTTATTGATAAAAGAAGGGACAAATTTTCTTGTTTTTGCCCAGATATTGCATGTGAAGGATAGTGTTTTTGTGACACTCGTGGGTAGCATGTTTCACGTGCACGAGGGGTGTGTTTGGGGTACGCTATCAACCAAAAACATCATGTTTCACGAGATGAAATGTACTGCAAGACATAGTAATCATTAAAACATAATAATCAGAAACAGCAACTTCACTGTCATGAAATATTTCAGGGTGTGCTTAATTAAGCTTCAGGTGTATATAATAATTATGGCATGGTATGTCGTTGACCATTCAAAATAATGGACTCTTAGGAAGAGGCGGGTGGATTATTTTTCCTCGAGGATCACTATTTTAACATAGTCAATTCCAAGCCGTCCAATATTTATTTATAGCGTTTTTTGTTTTTTGTTTTGTTATGTCGAAAAGTTATTGCCGTTTCCATCACGATTTGTTTCCTTTGATGTCACGAGTAATAAATAGTATTACTAATAAATTCATTCAGTTTATCGCCGTTTTCTGAGATTTATGGGAGAAAGTGTAAGATAATTTTCCACTCGACGTAATTTTTTCTTCAGAAACAAAAGATCGTTCTGACACTGGTAATTTACATTCACAAGATATTACGCTTACGACATTTTAGAAGGTGCAATCCCTAAACTAAAATAATCATACCAGTTTGACCATTGGCCGTTTTTCGTGGCTCTGAGAAAATGTCCTGTCATTGTACTGTGGCCAGTGCCGGGTTAATTTGATCTGTTTATACGGTCTTAGTGAATCATACCCAAATATCTCTTGTAAGTACAGCATGTTTGTCATTCACGTGGAAAATATTCGCGGATAGTTTTGTTTGTGTGACGTAGGTTATTGAAACTGAGTATTCGAAACTGAGTTCAATTTTCTAACAGTAAAGATCAAACAGTATTTGATGTAGATTCAATTACGAACGTGTGATACAGCTGAATCAGAAAGCCAATTATCACCAGGCTCGTTTTTATGTGTAGTACAGATTACAACGCACCATCATCGAATCGAAATCCGAGTGTATATATAACGTCTTCAATGATTTTGGGTACGATCATTTCCAGTTCCAATTGCCCCCTCCCTGGTCCTTACTTAGTGGAGTACTGGATTAATATGGGTTGGAAACGCTCGTTCATATGGAGCTGTCTTGTTATAATTAGTTTAAACATATTTTATTTGCCACTAATAACAGCAAAAAGGATTGGAGAACAAGTTATAACAACTTACGAGACTCCTCTCCTCGAAAACCTGAATTTACAATTTGCGGCATAGATACAGTACGTGGAGAGTGTATTATCACTAACTCACCCGCAGAGTGGAGATTCCACCCGAGGAATAATTGCATTTTTTTTGCAAAGCATAACCAGCACCAGCAAAGTTTCAGCCAATGGACCTCCGGGTTAAACCCGGAGGTCCATTGGCTGAAACATTGCTTGTGTTTTTTGTCGATATGTACAAAAAGTCATAGCTTGGGTGATAACTCCACTCCGCGGGTGATTTAGTTACAATCCACTCTTCACGTACTGTTTATCAGTAAAAATGAAGAAAAGTTATTTCATAAACAAAAATGAAAGTTGAGTGTAGGTGAATGAAAGGTTGAATGAAAAGTTGCTGTTTTCTTAACTAACCTGCTGACAGTGGGGTATTATCACTCACCGCCATCATTGCATCAAAGAACACTTCCCACTCCCCGTCTTTCACGCAAAAGGATTTGAGTATGGACTGACACATATAATAATTTATTGCAGTGGGTGCATATGTTCACTTATTCAAATAAATTGTGACACAACAAATTGATATCAATAAAATATTCATGCTTCAAAATAAATTTGAAGTATATGCTTGGAAAATGAAGCCTTCAAACTGCAGTGTCTGCACTTGTCAGAATCTCTAACAAAATGGGTTTCTAGCTTTGAATCCGTTAATATATGTTTTAATTAATTGAGCACAATATAATTTAATCCTTAACTCTTAGAAGCTGGGGAATCAAAATGAATTTATTGAACATGACATACCGCGAAAAACTTACAGTGAAGCAGGTGCTTCTAGTCAAGTGTCGTCTTCCTATTCAGACAGACGACTCTTGACTAGAAGCACATACTCAGTGTTTAATTCTCCCCAGCCCAAAGAGAGGCTGAACCGTCACAACCAGATTACCTGCCTTATTACATCACAGGCAAGAAAACTCGACTCCCGGCTTCTAAGAGTTAAATGATTTCTGTTTGACTTGAACAATTGAATGTTTTTTTCTAAATACAAATACAATTTTTCGCATTTATTTTTGCAACAGAGAATAATCTCCTGACAACGACAATATTTGGATGTTATCGCTTCAGATGTCAGAGGATGGATAGTCTGTTCCCGTGAGTTTTGAAAGTGTCCTGCAACTATTAAGCGTGGGGTAGTCAAACAATACCGGAGTGAATAACAATTTATGACGTCAGTAAACATTTTTAAAGAACGAACAGTTCGCAGGCCTTCGGTGCGTTGATTATTCTTTCACAAACACCATTATTTTGGCATCATAGTCAACTCCAATCTCTATAAATTACAAGGGTTGCTATTAAGTTGAAAATGTGAAAGATGTGCTTTTATCTGGTGTTTCACATTTCAGTTTAAGCATTCAGGTTTATTTATTTGCCAAATCTGGCCTTCCAGACAACATTTAACATTTTGTACCCAAAATATGAGTAAGACGCTTAACCCTTTGAACCCTAGCGGCCGTTTTTAAGGCCTGGAACATGATACGTCATAACGTCATTATATAGGATGGTTGTTCAGTCAATGTGTGGGGTAGACGAATCAATATTTTCAACGTGCAGCCCCAAGGCTGCACGTTGAAAATATTGCTTGGTCTACCCCAAATAATGAATTGCTGCCATTGAACTGGAATGGAAGATACCACTAGAGTTCAAAAGGTTAAACACAAGGTTACATGTACTATCCAACAATGATGCAAATACTGAATGATATAAAAGTGTCAAGAAAAACAACATATTCTACCATATCTGCTTCTGGTTCCTGGGCTACTCAACTTTGGAACACCATTTTTATCTCATTGTATCATTCTACACAAATGTATTGTAAGTTGTTTCGTTTTGGATTTTTTATTTTTCTTCCCCAAAGCAGCTTTATTTTTAGTGTGAGCACACGTTCAAGGAATGTGTCTTGGTGAGCGGGGACAATGTGCCGACTACACAGAAAAAAAAATTTTCAAGCGCGGAGCTAGGGGAAATGCGACAGAGGCGAATGCACCTCCTCATAAAATTGGAGTCCCACTTGAAAAATGTGATAAAATAGGGCGTCCTCACTTACCCCGATACATCGTACTGTCTGTGGCGTACGGTGATTCATCTTACAATCAACATGAATTTTGTCTGTATTAACTCCACAACAGTCGTGTATCCGATGCTTTGATACAGATGTTTGTATCAAGGGGTCGCATACAAGCACGTTCCTTTCGCGTGAGTTCCATTTTTTTCTTTTTGTTCATCCGTACGAATAAATAGTTCGTTATATATTCGTCTACATTCTTGACTTATCCCCAATATATTGTAAGATAAAATGATTATTACCATTATGTGGATGTACAAAATATATACCCTCGCTCCGGGTTCTAAGGGTAGATCACGACTCATCTTCGACTCGTCGTGATCTGCCCTTAGAATCCGGAGCACGACATATTTTGTACATTCATAAAATGGTAATAATCTTTGTGTATCGGTATAATTTGTTTTAAAACAGAAATGTTGTCGTTTGCATGTAGTCTTTGTGAAATGCCTAATTACTACTCTAACACTATAAAAAAGTATAAACATGTCTTGGCGTTTCACAGAAACTAGTTGCTTGACCCTAGTATGACAGGTCTTATAAGTTACAACGAGGTTATCGCTGTTTAATATCTGCCTGAATCACATATAACAGAATTTCACAAAAAGATATAGTATATATGGAGAAATAGACAGAAGGCGAAGTGTGTTTGAATCGGTGGGTGTTTTACATAACGAGTTGGAATGGCGTAGTCATATTTCGCGAGAGCCGCGAAATATGACTACGCCATTCCAACTCGTTATATAAAACACCTACCGATTCAAACCCACATCGCGTTCTGTGTTTATTACACAAACCATGCATTAAAATTCATTTAAATAAACATTTTTTTTAATGCCGATGTTTAAACCCAAAGGTGAAGAGTCTGTTTGTTTTGAATGAAGCTGTACTGATCAAAAGGATCGAAAAAGATCATCAAAACAACCTTTTCGGGAGCAGTGGTTCTTGAAATACGTATCGCTGTTTCACTTCGGCTGGTGCCCATTCACGCCTAACAATTTGGTGGCTATTGCTGTTAGTAAAAATATAAGTACACATTTGTGCAGATTTGCAAGTTTCAAGCACGTCAAGATGTACGAAGATTTACAGAAATAAAGTTGACCAATTTTGATACCACGGATCCACAAAACGAGACGACCACGGGACTGGGTTAATGTTCAGGTTGGAAATGATTGTTTTGTTTTTTTTAAATATTATCTCATTTTTGGTTAACTAATTTTTTGTGAACCGACTTTATTTTGCTTTGGACGTTTTCATTTTCACACTTTGCGACAGACTGTCGATAATTGCATAACGAAATTTGGAAACTTTTCGAAGCGTAACTAATGACTCGAATGGAAAGGAACTGGTATGAACGGTGCTGGGAAAAGAGTTCCGGCTTGTGCATCACCCATTGAATACAGAATCATTTATGTCATTGCGTCTATTCCGTTAAATACAAATATGCCAATCAACTTTACCGAGTTATTTTTTATGTAAATTTGGACATACAATAGTGCAAAGTAGCTTATATTTAGAGCCTAAATTTCACATAATATCTTTCCAGATGCAGCATACTGAGCTCCATTTGATGATATCAATTTTTAATATTTATTATTTTTTTCCGCCGGTGCGAACCGGTGATCGTCGATCGCCACTTTCCACACCTCTCCAACAAAATTCAAGGCTACGCACTTTTTTGATAAAGGGCCTTTTTCTCTTTTGTTTCGTTTCTGTATTTTTTAGGGGTGGGTTTTTGTTACGTTGTTTAGGTTTGTTTGGGGTTTTTTTTGGTTATATTCTTGTTTTTCGGACATTTATTTTCCTTTTTGATGCATATGTTGGCAAAGGGTTAACTGATTTAACTGACTTATCTCAGTCGGTGCTTTTGGTAAACATTTCTAGTTTGGATAAATAGACGCCAATGTCGGTTAGTGTGTACCTGTTAACACTTCCACCACTAACAAAGAAAGTAAAATGCTCAGCATTCGGTTTACCACGCCGTATCTTAATTGGTAAAGTTCTTTAACTTATCTCACTCAAAAACATCATGCTGTCGTTGACTCATCCCACATCTTATGATCAAAAAGTCGGTAGACATCATTATCACACGTCAGATCTGAAAAATAAAACTCTTCTCGATGAAGACAATTATACTCATCTTTCTTCTTTCCGACCAGCTGTAGGTGCACCAAAATATCTCTCAACTGCAGAACTAATTCCAGACTATTTCTTCGTAATGACAGTGTGTGGTTTTGGCAATATACAGAGGGTCTGTTTGTGTCGGGATTTTACGATATTTACCAGACCTGATAGAATGGTTGAGACGTTACCTACTGATTAACTGGGCATGCAGGTGTGTAAATAAGTGTATGAATAAGTGCACGTTTACGAAGCAGATGTTGTAGTAATCTTATGTGACTTTAATAAAGCCGTTCACCTGCAGCTTTGAATAGCGCATACATCTCTGTCTTGTAAATATAGTATCGCTCGCATGGGCGATCCAGATTATTGTCCCAAATGTCACCAAAGTTGAAATTGCAATGGTGGGGGCCAAGGATGCCGCAAGCGGGGAGAGGGCAGCCGCTCACCTTTCCCTAAGACAATGGGGCAACGTGTGCCTTTTGTCGCTGGATGTACACTAGCGGAAAAAACTTTAGTTTCCAAAAACCAATCTGCAACTCAGAAACTCTCGAGTATTCATTTCTGACGTACTTCACGTGTGCCAATAGGCGCGTGACAGCCGTTACTTATTCCCAGTTCCTTATTCGACATCGTTATCAACCGATAAATCGGTTGATAACGAATGACGAATAAGGAACTGGGAATACTTAACGATTGTCTCGTCAGCTGTGCCAATGTCAATGGTGTGGGAAGGTGATATATATGGGTTATATACACATGGTGTTTGTAAAAAAATCTTTTATCGCGACGAGAGCGTTTTCGGGGGCATATATAGCTACGAGTCGCGCAGCGACGAGTAGCTATGTAGCCCCCGAAAACGCTCGAGTCGCGATAAAAGATTTTTTACAAACACCATGTGTATATAACCCTTTTATCTACACCCCCACCTCCCCCACTCCCGTAATAAAACAAGTTTTGATTAACAAATTCAGACCACCAAAAATAATCTAGCCTTCAACCAGATAATCACTAATGTGAAAAATATCTGGTTATTTGTACTTTCCGACGTTTGACGTCACATTTTGAAAAATGTTGAAGAAACTGAATTCCCAGTGACGTTTGAACGTCAGGATAATTAAAGTCTCGAAGGGTGAAATAATCTCATTTGAAAAAGTGTAAGTTACTAATTTTTACTCTTTTCCGTCAAATTTTATTTTTACAATTCAGTAAGTTTAATTAATGGCCTTCTTTTTTATTCAATACATTTCGATAAATACGCCCCGTTTTATTTGTTTCGATCCGCGGCAGCGATAATTAGTTATTCAAAGTGTTGAATGAAATAGTACGTCATGCAAATGAGATGGGCGTGAACGTTGTATGCTTGCGATATCACGTGACTTTTATTCTTACTGCAGTAACGATAAAAGATTTTTTATTGACGGCGAGTTTTCGATAACGATAAAAGATAAAACGTTACTGTTTTTACGTATAAAGTAGATAAATAGCTTTATGTATATCGTCCCTTGAGTGGAAGAAGATGTCATCTGCAATAGTCTATGACCACATAGAAGACAGCATGATAGAAGAATAATTCAAGAAGAAACACTGAGTACGAGTTTGAGAACTTATCGATGATTCGAACCTTTCCGAAGCGAATTCCAAGCGAATTGGATCATCGGAACGATTTCGAATTGATTCTACATTCGAAGCCTTGCATAACCCTAACGATTAGTACAATTGGGGTCAACGTCCATTACAAGACGTCTCAAAAATACAATGTTAATTCTGTGAAAGAAACCTTAAGATGCAAAAACATTGTGCAATATGATTGCTTATCGGGTAGAACCCAGAAGTCCACAGCTGAAACAGTAGTACTAGTGTTTATTTTGCTTTTTCGCTAAGAGTTTGAGTTTTGCATCTGACTGGACGCTCCTTTCTGTTGATGTTTTCGCCTGGAATTCTTTCCCTAGTTATGAATATACTGGTGCCCAGCACGCAAGGAACTGTTGGTTACGATGTGACCGATGAAGCTGGAAAAGTGGACAAACACGACTTAAACAACATATTACAGAGAGATGGGAGTTGTAAATGATCTAAACAGGTGAGCCGGCATTCCAACACAAATTTTGATTTCTTTGTTTACTCATCTCTGACAAATGCTCCACCAAAATAACAAAGGAGTGTTACTGTGTCATATAGTGTTTACAAATATATATTTATTTTTGTTCAATTAAATTTTCTACATGCATCGAACTGTGAACACATTTCTGACAGATATGTTTATTGCAATGTGTACTTGCGTATTAGGTGTCTGTGTGCAATGGTTTCCAATTGCAATTCTGGAATTTGAATATCTTGCTCACACGCGGTCGACATCACGGCGCATTTTCGGCGCGGGATAGGTTGTTCAAATTAATGAATATTAATGTTCTCTCTGTCGAGTGCTAATGATGGCATTTGTACTACAAAAATCGTTTGACACCAATAATACAACATTTGGCACCAAAGTTTTACACCAATAATATACTTTTGGTAGGTCTCAATTGCTTTGTGGCTTTTTTTATTTCAGTGCATCATTCTCGATAAAATCGCTGTCTGACGACACAGCAAGACAGAATTCACGCCTGTCAAGTAATCTATAGGCAACAGGTATATATGGAATAAACGTATAGTGTTTTCAAGTAAAATATTTATTATACGAGTATGATTAAGAATGAATCCGACGAGCCTCTGGCGAGTCAGTTTCATTCTTAATTCTACGAGTAGAATAAATGTTTAACATGAAAACACTGTACGTTTATTTTGTTTATCCCATAAATCTTTTGCAGGGCAGTCGCGGTGAAATCGTGCTGTTACTCGCTACAAAACACAGCGAGAAGTGTGGAGCACACAGGTCCAATTCGAAGACAAGCAAAATTGCCCAAAATAAAAAAGGCGCAGTGATACATTTCTGTCTAAAAATAATTCCCCTACAAACCTCAGCTAAACTTGCAAAAGTACTTTATAAAATGAACAATGAGTAGTGTTTTCTACTGGTATTGTGTAATACTTTCAAACAGGTTTAAAGAAAACAACAATGGAACCGTTAATTATACTACACCAATGCGGTAGAGGTCAGAGGTCAACAAGTCCGTCTCCACTGTAGGAATAAATTCTTTCAGTGTTAAACCTATGTGGAAAATTTATTACCCCACTAAGTGAATAAAGCAAAATTTTATCCAAGGCATTTATTGTTCGAATAAACAGACATTTATGGATAAAATCATAGCTCTTTGTCAACAAAATTAACAGTTTATCCGTTTAATGTGATTCTTATCAAAACAAGTCGTTGTTACTTAATATTTTTTTTATCTTGCTTAATCTTTTTATTAAATCTTCAGGAAGATAGTAAATTATTTGCCACTAGTTTATTTGGTATGAGTAAACAGTGAGTAAATAATAATCATAAAATTATTTTGTGATTATTTTGTAATAATAGACTTTTACTTTATTTATTTATTTATTTATTTATTTATTTATTTATTTATTAGTTTCGGCTTTTTATTAACTATATTTTTATCATTGTGTTGGTTCTTTACTGAAGAGCCAGGTAATACTAAATTAAAATATTCTCATTTATAATCAGATTCCATTTGGCACTAAAACCTTTCATCACCAAACAAATTAATTTGTGTCCAAGAAATGTTTGGCCAGTGTGAAAACTGATGAATACCAAGAGCGGGGTTGGTAAATATAGAATATACCCATAGTAGCTTGGTCTACCAAATGTTCACAACGAGTGGGGAACATTTGGTACAGCATGCTACTTTGGGTATATTTTATTTATACCATGATCGTCAGATTATTAAGAGTCGCTATTATTTTTCTCGATTTATTTGCGCAGCAGACGTACACACGTGCGAATCTGTTTTTGTTTACATGAGCACAGGTGGGCGGTACTTCTGCTGTCAATTTTATCGCCGAAACGAAATGAGAAAAGAAACGCCAAATCACGGGGCCTTTTTCATTTTGATAAC
Source organism: Pictodentalium vernedei (assembly GCA_031216915.1). Taxonomy (NCBI): domain Eukaryota; kingdom Metazoa; phylum Mollusca; class Scaphopoda; order Dentaliida; family Dentaliidae; genus Pictodentalium; species Pictodentalium vernedei. The sequence continues at coordinate 775,182,324 of CM062297.1, forward strand.
ATAATAACATACCATTTCAAGTTGTTTGTTCATTTTTAGTATCTTATGAGGTAAACTCATTTAAAAACGTAATAACTGCCGCACTCATTTCACTTTTTGCGAGGCGGCGAGCGATAAATTGAGACAAGTTCGCATTCAGGTCGGGGTCACCAAAGGTCATCTTGGATGTAGTTCCACTGTAGGTGTAAATTTTAACTATTGAAATCCCATTGCCGTCGTGTTCACCACAGACACACGTGTTCACCACATTTGTTGTGTAAAGCTAACATTTATGTCATAGGCTTTTTATATATAGTAGAATAGGTAATCATGGTATAAATGACTTTTACACCCTGTCGGACAAAATTGCTTCTTCGAGGTTTAGAAGCAACTCCTTGAAATACCCGACAGATCAATCGACTGGGTGTTCAAGTGATGTCACTTGAACATATCTTGTTCACTGTGTATACCTGGGTACGTGCCTTTTATTGATTGTTGCATTAGGGTAGGTTGTTCAAATTTATGAAGATCTCCTACTCAGTTGGTATCTATTACTCAGCCTGTCTTTTTTTAATCAAGAACATATAAATCGTTACAGTCGTGAGACTGATAACTTAGTTTTATTTATACGGATATCGATGATTGAGTCTTTTGCCTATCAAAACGCAGTAACACACACAGTCGCTTTTAAATTATGAATCCACAGTTTGGTCTCAGAACGAGGGCGGAATAGTATAACCTCGAAGAGACATATCCGTTTCTATGATCTCTCCATTTTGTAAATGAATTCTCCACAAGCTTACTTTCAAATGCCTACCCACGTTTAACTATATATAGTACGCCAAGATTGGATTCCACTAAAACACCCACAGACTGGAGTCTCCACTCAGACAAAACCCTTCGTCTGTGAAATAGAATAGGTACGGGAAGCAAAATGTTTACGACTGAACGGCTGAGACAGAAGGCCAGTTGATTAAAACTGTGCTTGTCCGGCATTAATTCATATACGTTATCACACGAATCGAAGTTACTCTCTGGGTGGAAACTCCATTTCACGAGTATTTTGTGGTAATCAACTCGCTACATGTTTGTAAAACAGAGGCATGTTTTTGTTGCAAATAGCCTTCCCGTATGCAACTCGCGCTGCATTCTCCGTGTACGTAAATCGATCTATGGGATCATTGGTAGAAGGCAGCACACTCCCAGCGTATCATTGTGCAAAAGGGAGCAGATGTCATCGTCGCTATACTATCACACATTTTCCATTAACTCGGGACACTTGATAGCGTTTTAAACCACCAGTCGTTTTCTGAGAATACAGGTGTAAACCTACAAATCCTTTACATGTAGATACAAATTGACAAGAACACCGTAGAACCAAGATGTGTGGCGAGTGAGGCTACTATAGTTTTAACGGTTGCCGAAATATCACGAGGCAGGCGCGTAGCCAGGATTCTATAAAAGGGGTGCCCCAGACAGTCTTTTTTCTTTTCTTTGTGGGGGGGGGGGGGGGGTGCAAAGATGATATTTGAAAGGACGTTGTGAGGGGGTTCGGAGGCCCTCTTCTCACACCCCGAGAAAATTTTGCAAAATGTTGTACCCATAGAGCGAGAAATTGTAGCGTGCGTTGCCACTTGTATTCGAGACCATTTTGATGCTCTGGTGCTCTATGTTGTGTGAAAGTTGCATTGGGCCAATGGTTTTTGGGGGGAGCAAACAAGATTAGGTTAGGTACAACCCGTATGCAACCCTGACCCCACTAGACAAAAAGATACACAAACAAATGATTGGTAGTGATTGAAGTATCATCACTCGACTTTCGTCGGTGCGGGTAATGAATAACGTCAATTGAAAATAAAAATAGTTCCCATTTCAGTTGCACTCTATTTATCCGTGGGTTGATTTCTCGTGCAACATGTGGAGATCCGTCGGGGTAAAAATAAACAGAGTACAAGGCCAGTTAAATGATTTGGTTTGCCACATTCTGTCTCATTTGTGGGGTCTTCTGGCAACTAGTTTGAGTCGACATTCTTAGCTCATCAAGTCTATAGACTATATGTAGGCCACCGTATCACATTACTGTCACCCATTTGCATTTATGTCCCACCCCCTACAAATACAACCAGATATTATTAGTTATCCTTGTGTTTTTCAGGGTGTATGGAAATTTACACCGGTTTGGGAACTCATACACTCTGAGGCGAAGCCGAAGGGCGTATGAGTTCCCAAACCGGTGTAAATTCCCATACACCCTGGAAAACACAAGGATAACGGATTTATTTCCACGAATACTTAATACTTTAACCTACATTGTGGGCAAAACCTGACAGAAAATTTATACTTTGCAAGTTTCTTAAATAAAATCAGACAAATATGGATGTCATATGACATCCATATCTGTAATATTTTTTTACACATAAATATTAAATTTACCGTATTTTTCTTTTTCTTTTAACATAACTGAGCAGAAGGTGAGAATTAATAATTAAAAATGGGTACTTTCTTAGCCATATAACCTGTTCTTGTATATTCTTGTTTTTACATCGTGGTTAAACACGGTGTAAAAAATGCCACTGTGGATTGCAAGTTACACCGTACCTCTCAGCCAATCAAAATACAGTATTTTCTTTCATTTGGAAATAAGCTGTTTTGTCGATAAAACTCACTTGGCTGTTAAAAGCTTCAGTGTGATTTAGTGATATCAATAGTTAGTTGCGTCTGACGAAAGTCGAGAGATTGTTCTGCGATGGGTGCTGCCTGTTTGTATCTTTGTATGGATATATGAATGCACGCGCGATATCTTATCAACCCTTCAATCCACATGCGTAAATTTGGCACATACCTTGGGCCTAAGGTCTATTTAATAGGATCAAAAGGTAAAGTTACTGTCCCATTTCATGTCGTTTTCGGATTTCACGTATGTATTCTCGTACACTTTTTTATGCATTTTTTGTTTGAAGCTGAGTTACCACACTTTGCGCTCATGTTGACTCTGACGCTTACTGATGAACACTGCATTTACCCATCAATAAATCAAAGAGAGGGAGCAGAGAGATGGAGCAGAGAGAGAGAGAGAGAGAGAAAGGGAGAGAAGGGTGGTGATGGGGAGAATGAGATAGAATTTAGGTCGACATTATCTTAACCCTTTACCCAAGGTAACGTACAAAACCGGCCAGCGCTATTCTCAAAAATCGCCAATTAATTTTAATTATTTTTTTCATTTTTTGTCTCAAAAACATAGGTTATGACCACTCGTTGGAACGAGCTCATCGAGCTCGTTCCAACGAGGGGTCATAACCTATGTTTTGAGGCAAAAAATGAAAAAAAATAGTTATTCAAGAATTTGTCTGGTAAGCAGTGTCGTCTGCTTTTCATATTAGGTAAAGGGTTAATCAATCCGCTATTGTAATCTTTTTGGAATTAGTAGGAAGGGTGTGCTGAGACTTTTTACTCACTTGAGAGTAAAAAGTCTGTTTTACAATTCGTATGTTTGTTGCACTTGTATACATGTATGCACATGCGATATCTCCGCAATCATTAAAACTACAGTAGTTTAATCTTGGTTTGCAGGTTGCTACTACTTGCAGGTTTTAATATATTTTGCACTTATATGTTCATAGATCAAAGTTCAAGATCACAGGGCCAATAAGTTGGATTTTAGCATTCCATCTATTTACAGAAGAGTCCTCAATGATACCCCTCCAGCGTTTTAAATGGGGGCCAATCTATATATAAGTATTTTAGCCGGGCGACAGAATAGCAATCGTTGCCATTTGTCTGTCCATTCGTATGTCTGTTGGGCTTAGTATTTATGTATGTTAAACCTACGGGGGAATTTATTAATCCTGTAGGGGAATAAAGCAGAAACTTATTCAAGTCTTTTTGGGAAACACGGTGGTTCACTGGTTAGAACATAGGACTTGAGATCGAATGATCGACGGCTGGATCCCCAAGCGCGTCATATACGCCACGTTATTGGTAAGAAACTTTAATCCGATTGTCTGTGTGGGGGAACGGTGGCGCTATGTACTTAGGTGTTGGCCACGACGACTGGAAACGTGCTTTCAACGGATGGTAACTCGGCCCGTACTGACTTGGTAGTTGGAGTGATCGACAGTTACTTAGCGCAACTCCGGTTTCCCCCACCCGCAAAACAGTACTTTTCGATTCAATTTTTACATTTTCTTTTGAGAATGTAACTTCAGCAGCAGATAGCTATATCGTTTTGCGATATTCGTCTGCATACTCTAAAAAATAATCGAAACACAACATAAAGCAATTAACTGGTAATCTCCACTGAACGGGTTACTGCATGATAAGTTACAACAGCATCTGATTTTTGCTAATTGCTGCTTTCTTATACAAAACAAAGCGTCAGATCTGGAAAAAAGGAGGTTTGTTTCTTTCTTATACTAAATATATCGTAATAATGATAACGTGAAGATGTTCTTGGCAATGCAAAGCAGTTTTTCAAGCCATGTCTTGATGTTCGTTAATGAAGACGATTAGCATCTCGGAGGTATGATGCAACCATATCACAGTGTGAAGTAAGTAACCATCAGCAGAAAAGACACAGGGGAAACCGAGGTTTGGCCATTTCCCCGCTGAGAGTTTTTGTCAAACTTCAGAAATCTAATATATTTTTCTGCTTGTGTCATTTGGTATGGAGATTACGTTAGTAACATCACATAAGGCATTATTACACCTAGGGTGAAATCGGCGGGAATCTTCCGTTTATATTACTGATTGACTCGATTGTTTTAACATTTCGTAAACCAAACGTAACGGCCAAAACCAACCAGCGCTATTCACGAAAACTGCCGTTCAAGTTTCATTTTTGCCTCACAAATGTAGCTTATGTTCCCTTATTGGAACGAGCTCTTTGAGATCGTTCCAATGAGGGGTCATAAGCTTGGTTTTACGCAAAAATGAAGAAAATTAATTAGGCAATATTTTTTTTGCAAGTGTCGTCTGCTTTTCATGTTAGGTAAAGGGTTAACATCTATCAAAATAAACAGCCCGAACAGATCCAGGAGTTCGCTAACAAAGCAAATATATATGTATGTGTATGGGGTGGTTTGAGGGTGTGTACCGTACGTGCTTGTGTCGAAGGGGGGGGGGGGGGTCTGTCTTCCCAAGAACATAGATGGTGTTTGGGTTACCACAAAGATTTCGTCTGTTTTCACCAAGTTCCTGCAAAGAAAACAATGGGTTATGGCTTTTCGTCCCGACTTGTTTGTCACCGCGAACGGAAGTTGTGCCTCGGAAATATGCGTCTGGGATACGTTTGAATACAATATTTAAACCTACCGTACATTCCGTGTACTGGACACCACCAGTTTGGATTGTCTGTACCTGCACAGGCATTCGACAGTGAAACTCGTCCAACAGAATTGACCTGGCCTCACCACAGACTCGATGAAGACATAATTTACTGAACTCGTTTCGTAAATTTCATTCAAGACTGGGGACTTGTTGGAGATCCTCCAAATATTATATATTATAATAAATTCCGTTTAATTTATGTAATGTATGACTAACTTGTGACAATAATCTTTTTGATGCGTTTATACAGAAAAAACAATTGGAAAAAATGAAAAACAATTTGGCGATTTTTGTGTATGCAGATTGATCCACCGCGAGGATGGTCGTTTTTTAGACACCCCATCACAAATAAAGGGTATTGATTTGCTGTTATCCGTGTCTGTTCATACGAACCTTCGAACGGTTTCCGTATATATGATGCATTCGGGATTCTTCGGCGGCTGATTTGAACGTTCCACGCACGGCCCAAAAATAAGTCTGGCTGGAATTTTAGTGTATATTTTTTAATAGTTAATGACCTCGAATTTGCCAGTGTCCAGTCAATATATTTACCGACCTGGGGCAGAATGGTTTGAAATTTTGATTTTTTACTTACAATCAGAAATCAAATTTTAAGACTGCCATTTATAATTTTAGTGTTTAGAACTCCACAAGTATAGCACTCGCTTGTGCAAGAAGTCTTTTGTTTTCTCTGCATCTATTTCACAACATCACTGTTCTGTGGCAGAGTGGTTCGAAAGTTGAACCCCTAGGACAATGCTGTCAAAATACCAAAAGTCCAAGAAGCAAATGTTACCAAAATGCAACTAGGAGTTCAATCAGTTTGTTTGGGGTTGACATATATGGTTCGTGCAATCAAGTCTGTCAAACGAGACGGACATGGTTAATTTTCTTGTTGTACTATCACACTGCTCAATCGAAAACCGGATTCTCAGAGTAAATATGTGATTCTCAGAGAATACTTTGAGATTCTCAGAGAAAAATCGTGAAAAATCGATAGCTGCTAATCAAGATTTTGACATTTTTATCGAAAGATAAGATAAGAGAAATGTAGGTGCCAATACATTTACCTTCATCCAGTAGTTTAACTATCCCCCTCGAAGTCCTGTTCGCGAACAGTATCTGTTACTGTCCATTAAATGGGAAAAATCGGCTGCACAAAACGGGAAGGTCCGTTGAATTTATGGCTTTGCTCCAGTACGAGAGGCCTTTTATCAAAATTTCTGCCTTTTCATATCGACTTACAGGCTTATAATCATGGCGGAACATCTTTCCAACTGAAACGCCCAGCTTACATGCCCTTCATTGCTCCGGAATATTGAACATTTTACGATTTCTTGGGGATGGTGTAAAACAAGAATGGCAACGCGACGTTTCCGAGAGTGACAACGGGGATTCTGGGCCACAAGGGAAGTTTCACGTCAGCTGAAGCCACTTTGGTGAGGAGGAATTCGAAACTTTTTATCCAATTCCACAAATCTAAAGTTTATAGTTCAGTTCCTGATATTAGAAGGGCATCCACATGACATTTTTAGACCTATATATACAATAACCAAACCTCGGCGCATTCTACAAGCAGGTTTTGGCATTTTTGAAGCAGGTGTAATTTATTTATTCAATAGGAAAATGCGCAAATACGATATACTCAGGTATGAATATGCTGCAGAACACGTCGTCAAATCATACTGGCCGAAATGTATTTATCGAACATTTTCTGTGGAATATACGGGTACGTTTTCATTTTTAAAAATAATTATGTCGAAATGAAATTAAGTGGATAAACGATGGGATGTAGCAATCTCATATAATTGCTACTAGAGACCATAAATGTAATTTGTTTGCCTTCCCGCTATAATAATAATGGTCGACGGCTTAACCCTTTACCTAAAATGAAAAGCAGACGACACTTGCAAAAACTATTTTTTTTCATTTTTTGTCTCAAAAATATAGGTTATGACCCCTCGTTGGAACGAGCTCGACGAGCTCGTTCCAACGAGGGGTCATAACCTATGTTTTTGAGGCATAAAATGAAAAAATAATGAAAATTAATTGGCGATTTTTGAGAATAGCGCTGGTCGGTTTTGGCCGTTACGTTGGGTAAAGAGTTAAACCCATAATTTTTCGCCCTTCTGGATAGCTCTTGGTGTAGATGTTCGATAAGTTTATTTACGATGATTTGCAGATATAGTAGGACAGAAAACAGTGTGTTGAGTTACCTTCATTCTCAAATGGGAGAGGAGGGGGGGGGGGGCATTCAGGGATATAAAATTGACACAAATTTGCATTCTCTTTCCCGGAAACGCAAATGTGGCCAGAGCTGCCATGTACATCACCAAGGGAATGACATTTGATAACTGAGTCTGCTACGTAACACAGAAAATTAATTCACCACGGCTGAATGAAATAGACGGCCGTACTGAGGGACGTTATTTTGTTAGACTGGTCGGTCGCCCGGGTTATGATAGGACTGGGCAGTCTGCAGCCAAGTCGACGTCTCTCGGTTTTGTCTCGTGCTGTGTCCGGGTGGCCTATAATAGGCCCATCAATTCCCTATTGAGGGGTAAGCGTCTCCATAACGTGACTTCGGTAGCCAGATTTGTAAAGCTTCTAAATAGTCGAATTTGCTACATTTAATTTTCCTGCTATATCAGGATATACTGATTTATCCTTGCCGAGCTGTGGGATACCAATTCAAATTCGTTTTTCTCCCAAATTATGACATCCGAAACAAACGAAATATAAGAGTGGTCGTTTTGGTAGTAAACTGAGCTTTTCTACACCAGAATCACTTGGGATATCAAATTCAGATCCGATAACGGCTTCAGTATGCATTACTGGGTATTGCCAGAACCTGCTTGGAGAAAACGCCGAGATTTGGTTATTGTATAGGTCTAAAATGCCAGGAACTGAACTATAACATTTAGATATGTGGTATTGGATAAACAGTTTCGAATTCCGCCTCACCGTAGTGGCTTCATCTGACGTGAAACATCCCTTGTCGCCCTGAAACCCCGTTGTCACTCTCTGAAACGCCGCGCTGTAATTCTTGTTTTACACCATCCCCACAAAATCGTACAATTTTCAATATTTCGGAGCAATGAAGGGAATGTAACCTGGGCGTCTCAATTGGAAAGATGTTCCGCCGTGGTTATAAGCCTAAAGTCGATATGAAAGTCCCGAAATTTTGATAAAAGGTCACTCGTACTGGAACAAAGCTAAAAATTCAGCGGACCCTCCCATTTTGTGCAGCCTATTTTCCCGTTTAATGGACAGTAACAGGTACTGTTCGCGAACCGGACTTCGAAGGGATAGTTAAACTATTGGATAAAGGTAAATGTACTGATACCAATCTTCCCATATATACACCTGAAACTTAATTAAGCACCCCCAGTTTTTTCGCAGTGGTGTTAATAGAAACGGTCATTACTTTCATGCTATCTTTCAGATGGCCAAAAGTGATTGTTTGCTGAAAGAATGGTCTATTGACAAATGAAAGACAACACAATGATGAAAATATGCAGTATTTTAATGGTGCTAATTACACATATCTGTCACTAATGTATTTGATGGAAAAATGTTCTCTCGACAAGTATGGTGCTGGAAGAACGGTCTATGACGAAACAATGCCGGTAATTACTGACAACAAATGTAACTTGTGATCTCCAGAACACAATAGCAGTGCCTGACGTCAGTAGCGAGTGTATCCACCACGTGCCCGGAAGACAGTCTGAACCCTTCTCCTTATGCTACCAGTAAGCCTTCTCATACGCTCCAGAGGCAACTGCTGATACTCCTCATGTAATGCAGTTTCCAAATCAGCCAAATTCTGTATAGGCTGATCCCTTGCTTGCACAGGACGTCCAGGAAAGATGTGTCCGAAGGGATTCAAATCTGGGTTCATTGTAGGCCAAGTTAGTGTTGTAATAGCGTTGTTCTGAAGGAATGCTCTCACTCTGAGAATCCGGTTTTCGATTGAGCAGTGTGATAATATAACAAAGGCACAAACTTGCCCCCAAAGCAGGCAAACATTGATGGTGATAATGATGATGATTTATTTTTGCAGTGTGCATACATTCGTGCCATACAATATAATGATGTGGTACTAAAATATACAAAAATATACAGAGAGATATAAATACAAAATACCCATAGTAGCTTGGTGTACCAAATTTTCACCACAAGTTGTGAAGTGGTGTTAACCGCGAGCCTTTGGCGCGCGGTTAACACCACTTCACCACGAGTGGTGAACATTTGGTACATCATGCTACTTTGGGTATATATTATTTAAACCACGATCGTCAGATTATTAAGATTCGCTTTTATTTTTTCACGATTTTACTGAACAGAAGACGTACATGCGTGCGAATCTGTTTTTGTTTACATGAGCATCGGTGGGCGGTACTTCCGCTGTCAATTTTATCACCAAAACGAAATGGGAAAAGAAACTGAGCCTTTTTCGTTTTAATAACATAATAGTATACTATTTCGAGTTATGGATGCTTTATTAAAATGAGACAATGCATGGTTGTTAATTTTTGGCATCTTATGAGGTAAACTCATTTAAAAACGTAATAAATAATTGCCGGTTTCATTTCTCTCTTCGCGAGGCGACGTGCGATAAATTTAGACAAGTTCGCATCCAGGTCGACGTCACCAAAGGTCAACTTGGATGTAATTCCACTGTAGGTGTAAAATTTAACTACTGAAATCCCATTGCTGGCGTGTTCACCACGCTTGGTGTGTACAGCTAAAATTTATGTAATAGGCTTTGTATATATAGTACAATAGGTTATCATGGTATAAAATTGTCACAGTGATTCGCATCAGTTATATGGGACAGAGTAAAGCATGCACGTTACGTGCGGACATACTTGTTCACTTGCATGATCATTACACTAGAAATGGTCATTCTTAACCTTTTACCCAATGCGACTAACAGACGATACTTGCAAAATAAATTATTGAATTGTACTAAATACTTTCATTTTTTTGTCTCAAACTATAACTTATGACCTCTCATTGGAACGAGCCCGACGAGTTTGTTCCAATGAGGGGCCAAAAGCTATGTTTTTGAGACAAAAATTGAAAACATGATAAAATTTGAATGGAGATGTTCGTATATAGCGCTGGCTGATTTTGTTCGTTACGTTGGGTAAAAGGTTAAAATTGTAACTCATTAACGGTAATTATACAGTTACCTACTATGGCAAGTGATCAACCGGTTAACCAAGGTTAATCCACGTGATTAATCGATCACGAAAACCCTTTATCCGTTTCAGCTCTAAATTTTAGTGCATGCAATTTCAGTTTTTCCCCTCGACTACAATTTTTTTTTTATTCCTTCAGTGACTAATTTGTTTCATGGCAGCATGATTGGCATTTTCAGATCCGCCTCGTAACAAATAACCCAAGTCCAAGTCCAATTACTGTGGCGTCGGTACATTTTACTCCATAGTTAGGTCAATGGCCCTTAATTATAGAAAAACCTGGGTTTTTTGGTTTCCGATTAGTGAAACAGCTGTACGTGACTTGTGGTCGTTTAACAGCATCCGTGCCATGAGAGTGTGGATGACTCAGTGATTAGAGCATTGGATTTTAAAACGGAAGGCCGACGTTTCCTTTCTGGCCAGCCATAATTACGTTATGCCCTTGGTAAGATACTTAACCCCGACTGCCGGGGTGGGGGCACGGCGACGCAACGTACTAATGCATACAACATGTCGATGGGACACTTGACTTCAACCCCTGCAAACTCCACACAAGGTGAGTTTCTAAGTTGGAGAGTCTGAGAGTTCCTCATCGCTACTCGGTTTGCGCAGGTGGGATTCGAACCGAGAACCTCTCGGCTTGCAGCCTGCACCCCTACCTACTGAGTCACCGCGCCCCCGAACCCTGTGGAAAATGGATCCACTAATATGCGAAATTCGTTTTTACTTCTCTTTTTCATTTTTACTATTATTTTTTTTTACATAAACTGTTTCTGTATCGCACAAGCATAATAAACCTGCATACTTTCTTCTGAATTTATGGCGTACTTCAGAATGTTGCCACCATGTCTGCAAAACAGCCCATCCAGAAATCCTATCAACATTTCTAGAAGGCAATACGGCGTCACTTGGGTTGAATCTTTTACCAAGTCACGGTACTTTCATAAAATGCAGGATTCTGAAAAAGTACAGATAAAAAGCAATTTATTTAATTCAACAACTCGATCCGTTCGCCAAAAATTTCAAATTTACATGTTCTGAGACGTAACCTCCGCTGTCCCGGATGGCTATGTATACATGTATTTTACATTTTTCCCAATATTGAACTTCTGATTTCAATTTCTAACCCTTACCACTTTTATATCTCTAATTAACGTTTATGGGGGAATCATAGTCAACTTTCAGGAATGAGACTTGGAACACGGCCGATTAAAAAGTAAATATAACCTCGGAGGAATTTTGACTATGAAAAGCCAATATTCACAATGACGAAACTTTTACCTAGATGATGTCAAGAAATTAAATCTTTGTGGACAATAGGTCGATAGATACTCCACTGGAAAAAGTCTTTGGCTCAAATTTCATCGGCCGAGTTCGGATAGAGACGTTTAACTGGGATTCACCGTGTTCGTTATTATCAGTATTGGTGTTGTGGTGTTTGCCGCCCCCAATAAGCTGTGAACGAAAGGTCCGGTGGATAAGGCGACGAATGCTATGACTAAAGATTTCAAAGTATGTATCTCCGCATTAGATGTACTTTTTAAAACCATTTTTGCTATGATACATCCACCCTCGGTTATATTGGATAAGATGTTTGCGTTAATATTTCTCAGCTTATAATATTAGGGGGTATTGTAAACGGGAGCTTATAGGGGACAGCACGGTCGCCTTTGGCGGCCTGCTCTGCGTAACCAAACTCGGAGAGAGTGCGGGAGGGGGATACCAGGAGAATTTGTGAAATATGAACTACTGAGAGCTCATTTCCTCGCTTCTCAAGTGAAAAAATCAAGGTATCGTTGCTGTTAATTTTTGGTGTTTATCCCTTTACCTAACATGAAAAGCAGACGACACTTGCAAAAAAAATTCTTGAATAACTATTTTTTTTTCATTTTTTGTCTCCAAAACATAGGTTATGACCCCTCATTGGAACGAGCTCGACGAGCTCGTTCCAATGAGGGGTCATACCCTATGTTTTGGAGACGAAAAATGAAAAAATCATGAAAATTAATTGGAGATTTTTGAGAATAGCGCTTGCCGGTTTTGGGCGTTACGTTGGGTAAAGGGTTAAAGGAGGATATATGTCAGACAGGAAGATGTTAAGCAGTTGAGCGTCAAATCAGTCAGTGACATCGGCTACCATACTTTCTGTGCACTTGCAAATGGTGTAGATCATACAGTTTTTATGTGCGCCTGTATGATGTAGAATACGCAGATGTACAATTGTAACATGTTTTAGTTTTTCCGGGTGTGCCAAGTGAACTTGAGCTACTTGCGAAGAACTTCTCCATGTTATTTTATGTTGACCCATCTATAATATTATTCCACAATAAAAGCATTAAAGGTCAGTAGAAAAATATCACTTTCTGTGACCCTTACCATTGTTACAAATGACCCCGCATCATGCCCAGTTGTAACACCTACGGGGGCAGTTGAAACACTTTTCTTGTTAGATTTAAAAAAATAAATAACTCAATCTTTCGTTTTTGAACTTCAACTCATAACATAATGGGAGAAAAAAGAACTATGATGAAAAAATATGGACCAAATCATCAGCAACTGGAGAACGCATGTATCTAATGTTATGGTAAAAGGTTGAAGTAAATATCTGTGAACAAAACAACACTTTTGTAGTCAAAGAGATATTAATTCTTAACTTTCGCATTCATCACATATATTGGCCCTGAGGTAGGTTCGGAAGTACACTCTTCGTGAGCCCAGTCTTTACATCTAGAACACTGAATCCACAACTCTCCTGACCTACTGTTGTAGTTCTCGTAGCACACCAAATAGAAATAATTTTCATCATTTTCTTTTCGGGAAAGAGTTGTTTGGGGGTTTTGGAGATAACTGGTCGTTTAACTGGATTTTTTTACTTTGACTTTTTATTTTTGTCATTGTCTTTGTTTTTGCTATCTTAATTCTGTTTTTCTTCATTTTTTGACTCAAACTGTCGTTTCACGGCTGTGTCCGTCAGCATGGTAGTTGTTTTTTTTTCTTCTTATGATGCTGTTCTTCCTGGGTGGTGCTTTTTGGGTGTGGTCTTACATGACCAAGTGAAAAAGTGGGATTATCATTAACAATGACAGATTGGTCTGCACCACATTCTACCTCATTGTCAGCAGTTGGTTCTTCATTAGCACTGGTTATATTGGATGGGCTCATTGATGTTGTTGTTTCCAAGGGGGTAGGCATACTAATTTGGGTACTAGTGTTCTCTGTAAGCTCTGACCCAAGAGGATGGCAAGTCTTCATCGGGGCTATAGCCCCAACTGGGTTAGACTCATACCACTCTTCCGCGGTCGTAGCTATAGTGGGCACAGGTGCAGATGTATGTATGACCAACAACGACGGAACTGTTTCTGTCTCCGATGAGGTTGCAACAGAACTTGAAGCTTCTGATGTCAAGTCAGACATTGATTCAGTCTCTGTTTATACCATGGCCACAAGAACAGAACCGGGTGACTCTGTAGTGGCTGTCATTCTGTCGTGGCTGTAGAGAGATAGTACTAGTGAAAGTATCTGAAATCTCTCTTGAACGGTCGGCGGCAGACTGAGATACTGTGGTAGCCTCAGATGGCTCTGTGGCAGGGGGCACAGGCTTCGATGAATTGCGCCAATTGCCTGTAACATTAGCTGGCGCAAAATCTAAATTGGTGAATATCAGTCTATTGAAAGGTGAGATGCGTGTGCTCTTGAACCATCCAACTATATTGCCTTGAGTTGCAGCCACGGGGAGAGCAATACGAAAATTCCTGGTATGTCCAATATAGTCATCGTTTTACCGGGATTATTTTTCATCCAGACATCAACCGCAGCATTGACATACTTTTTGAACAGACCTAAGACACCACGGTTGAATGTTTGTAACTTGTGAGAACAGTGGGGTGATAAGGTGAGAAGAACTATCCCATTTGATTTGCAGAAGTCAATCACACTCAAGGAAATATGTGATTCGTAATTATCGTTGATCAATAAAACTTTCTTTTCAGGTCTTGGTTTCACATGGTTAGCAAATGTTTGATAAACTCCAAAACATCAGCCTCCTGCATCCATCCACTTCTATTGGCTGCGCCAATACACTCAACTGACCCATCCAGAATAAAGTGATCCCTGGGTCTCTTCCTTGGAAAGATGAATATTGGTGGCACAGAATTGCCAATAGCGTTTACAGATACACAGACAGTCACTAATGTTCGTTTTTCCGGCGAAGTCATTGCTCCCACTTCTTTAGACCTTTTCTTGCAACAACACGATTCGGTTTGTGCACCGTGGCACCACCCATCTCATCAGAGTTATAAATATTGTTGGGTTCAAATTTGAACTTGTCTCCTACTTCTCCATAATTATATAAAAAAGAATCAACGTTGTTTCGGTCGAAATTAGTACTGAGCGATAAACTTGTCGCTTGAGGTGACCTTATCCTCGGCTGTTTGTTCTTCTACAAAAAATCTGAGAATCAATAAGGACCTGCCTAGGCGTTTTAACTCCAAGAATCTGGACAACGGAGATTGTAACGGATGGCGCAGTCGTATGTCAGCTTTCTGGCATCCTTTGGTGAGAGACCAAAGTTAATCTCTGATGCACGCATTAGACAGTTTGAAAGTTCTCTCTCCATGTCATCACTAAAAACTCTTGTGTGGCTACGATGACCGACAGTTGGTGCAGGCACTGTTCCTGTGTTTTCAGGATGTTGTCGTTTCTTCTTGATGCATCTTGTCAACACCTTGATCCGCGTGGGAGGGATGACATGGGCTTGTTTAGCCTCGCCGTTCAAAATGGGAAATGAGCCAACAAGGAGGGTCGGAATCCGGAAACGGGCCAAACTCGGCTCGCAGAGACGAGTTGGAACCGCACTATGATTTTCTTTCCTGCCAAATGAACTCGAAATAGATTCGTTCTGCGTAAGATGTAATTCCTAATCACTTCAGGCTGCGTAAAGGAAACAATGATTAAAGTAATAACGATTCTTTTATTTACATTTAAAATAAACTGATTTCAATATTTAACACATTCAACAGTTTGATTAACATGGCAGAAGATTTATCACATGGGTTAAGTAGTTTCTCGTCAATTTCAGTTTATCTATAGCCCTGTACTGGCGCTATAGTATACCTTGAAAATGTCACTGTCGCGGGCTCGCAACAGGAGCTTCATACACATGAGTCTTAACTTTCACATCTGTGCGTGTCTGCAGCCCTGACTGTCGGGGATCCCGAATAGCAATGCTAATTACCTTGTGTTAACATTGTTCTGATTTGGGATTCGGTTCATCCACTCGGTCAGCTAGCTTAACAAGTCTACATCACATACCATTTACATGTGTCCTTTGATAGACGCTTCTCGAATGTTCCTGTCCTTTTGGAATTCACACAGTTCATGACAGAACTCACAACTTCAAGATGCGCTTCCGTGCTAGCACGAAGTGTCACTGATCGATATTCACAACACTCTGACAGGAAAAACAGGCTACTACGAGGTCTCTGCGTTCCTAAGGTTAACACCACAATGCAATAGCCTACACTTTGAGGCAGGTGCGAGTCGATCCTCGCTAACGACATCTAAACTAAGCTTTTACTTGGGTTCGTAATCTATTCTATGAATTCAGGCCAGTAGCCCACCTACGTCCACCTAGTCTGAGAATAGCAGCGTACAACAGAGCTTCGTGGGGGCCCAATAATCCCACTCGCGCGAGACTCTATTATGGCGTCTCCTAAACGGCCGAAACCCAAATCTCTCTGTACTAGCTAGTTCGCCAAACTTTATTCCTTGTCTTGGGATGTCAAATAACAATATTTCCAGATGCCAAAAATGGAACGTAATAGGCCTGAAGATAAAATAAGCGTGCACCAATGCATGTGTTATCAGGCGTATCTCGAGAAATAATATACTTGATAGCCGTGTCGGTTTGGAATCAGTTAAAAAGTGCCAGTCACTGCGAGATTAATTAACCGACGATAACGTGGAGACATCTCCTCTTGACTGATAATATGCCAATGGAACACCCCACTGTGATTTGCCTAAGGCTAATTATATAATTAAAACGTGCGTTTACTACAGAGAAAGAAGACATATATACATATATCTGAACTTGCCTACCGCCTCCCCCTTTTAGGTAGGCTTTACCCTTACATATCGGTGCAGGGTAACGTGACATATCCCCGTTTCTTGTGCAACACCTCGCTCAGTATAACCACAATTCATCAGGGCATGAGCAGCTCTCTCCCAAACGTCAAGTGGGATACCTTGATCTGTCTTGCGCTTGTGGTGCTATGGCATTATCTGAAAATATAAATAGTACAGGCCTCAGTATATTTTATTTTAGTCTTTTTTCTTTTTTTTTTAAGGTCCCATTACAAGCATCATCTTAAATTTTTCTGGGTAGGCCTATGTATCTCCCGTAAAAATGGCGATATATTAATTTCTCACATGCAGAAGTTGAATATATTGTTTTTGACAACATTCAATTTTTTAGGCCCAAACTAGATCCCAACCCACACCCAACCCATTTACTAAGCAAGTTTTGCAAATTGTACTCAGTATCATCCTGGAATATTCAAGCATTTTTAATCTGGGAAAGTTAATGTAAAGAAATCTAGACGCAATGTACTGTTATCTTACTCTGGGATATGTTGTAACATGTAACAACTGTCCCAGGAGGAATTGTTACAACTCACCCCAACCATGTGCAACCTATGAAAACCCCTGCAGAATATTTATGACGAAAATAGATTCAAGACTACGGAAGCTCATTAGGGACATGTGAAGAAAAAAAATTACATGTGTGAAAAAAAAAAAATTAAGTCGTGCGCACGAGATAATTATCTCGTGCGCACGAGATACCTAAGTCGTGCGCACGAGATAATTAAGTCGTGCGCACGAGATAATTATCTCGTGCGCACGAGATACCCAAGTCGTGCGCACGAGATACCTAAGTCGTGCGCACGAGATAATATGTTTAGGTTAATGCAAGCATTTCGCATGTAGTGGAATAGCAGGGTTGGGAAGGGAGACAAAACCGTCAAGATATCCACCTTTCGACTGTGTTGTAGACGTTGTAAATGCCTTCACCCGAAACTCGTATTTTTCTCCGACTCTGACATATCAATTTTATTATGAACTAAGAGGAAGTGTGTGTTAGGGTAGAGGAGGAGAAGGGGCAGGCGCGGGGGGCGGGGGGAGGGGGTAAGGAGGGGTGCTAGTGAGAAGTAGCCGAGGATTCTCAGTATGACTTGTCTGTTCTGCTACATCTAAAGACGAAATACTAGCGTCTTTCTGGCTGCATATTTAAAATTTCATCATACTGGGCCGAACCAGAGTTGCCCCAGGGACTGCCCAGTGATTGCCCAGTTTCGCCCTTCATTGTAAGGTGCTTTGGTTGGTTACCCAAAAATATACAGCAGGTTAGTAGGCGGCAATGGGTCAGCCCTGTGGAGCAAAACAAATAATATAGTGTCCCCGTAACTGTTTGGAGGGGTGAGACGTAATCACTGAAAACAGGTTTCAAATTGTCGCTCCCGCTCAATAAATGGAGTGGGTTCCTTAACTGGGAACTTGGCAAATTCCTAACTTGCCAGATCTCCAAGCTGGAATTAATGCAGCTTGAGTTGACTGGAGAAGTCTCACAGGAATAGAGAAATACCAGAGACACCCCTCCCTCTCCGTCCAGTGGGATTTCCATTCCAGGATTTTCGGAAGAAAGGGGGACGTAAATGCATTCCGAATGTGTTTGTTGGGGGGTTGGAGGGGGAGAGGGGGACACCGCCTTAGACGTGTACCCTATCTTGGAATATTCTGTATATATTTTTGGGTAACCAACCAAAGTGCCATACAAGGAAGGGCGAAACAATGCGCCGGGTAATCACTAGGGAACCACACTCCTGGGGCAACTCTGGTTCGGCCCAGTGTGATGTAATTTTAAATATGCAGGCAGAAAGACGCTAGTATTTCGTCTTTAGATGTAACAGAACATACAAATAATATTGGGAATCCTCGTCTACTTCTAACGAGCACCCCACCCCAACCACTCCCTCCCCCACCGCCCACCCCTTCTCCTCCTCTACCCTAACACACACTTCCTCTTAGTTCATAATAAAATTGATATGTCAGGGTCGGAGAAAAAAAAACGGGTTTCCGCTGTGGGCATTTACAACTTCTAAAACACAGTCGAAATGTTCTGTACCCCTTACCAACCCTGCTATTCCACTACATGCGAAATGCTTGCAGTAACCTGAACATATTATCTCGTGCGCACGAGATAGCTATCTCGTGCGCACGACTTAGCTATCTCGTGCGCACGACTTAGGTATCTCGTGCGCACGACTTAGTATCTCGTGCGCACGAGATAGCTATCTCGTGCGCACGACTTATCTATCTCGTGCGCACGACTTAGCTATCTCGTGCTCACGACTTACCAAGCTTGAGGGGGTGGGTTATAGTCTTTACTGGTGAGAGGAGACGACTAATTTCCTGCATTTATTGCCTCTTCTGTGGTCCTTGAAGTCGAGAACGTCACTTCTTTGTGACTCCCTGTTCCCAAATTTGTTCACACATGGGCGACACATGGTCGTCCCGGGGGTGTCGTGCCCCAATGGTTGTTGCCGTGCGTATCGTATCGCCCTATCTACTAAAGTACATTGGTTGCCACTAATACGTAAGCATCATACATCCACGGTAGGGTGCCAATCCATGGCGGTACTCATCCAAAGTTTGAAGAGCTTTCTACTGCCTGGCTCAGCAGAAAAGTACTATCTACCCCGGAATATTGGAGGGTGTGGGGGGGGGGGGGGGTATGTACCCCTAAATTTCCCGACGACTATATAGTAATTTGCCCTTGGACTATTGTCATCTGCCCGATGACGTTTGGGCCCTATTCATTGGGGCGAGGAGAGGGGTGTACTTTCTCGAATGTGGGACCGGTAGACTTTCCTCCGGGAAGTTTCGAAACAATAGTCTGAGAGTGATTCTGGAGTAATCTGATTGCTGTTACACTCCCACCACCCATCCCCCGGGATTTACAGCCATGCGCCCTACTACTGTTATACGATACATATATATATTGTGAATCGAGCCTCTGCTGTGAGGCATATTTAGAAGTGGTCGTCTATCGGGCCGGGTGTCTTATGAGCAAGCGCGGTCCCCACCGAAGCAGGAGACCTAGAAAGTTAACCATGTTATCTTGTCTGGGCTGGTGATTCTTGGACCAAGAGAGTTTTCTACCGAATCGGGACACTTTGAAACCTGTGAGAGCTCTTAACTCCTTTTCACCACAATACGATAACTGGGTGATGGTGGGACTTGGAGTGTGTGTGTGTGTGGGGGGGTGGGCTTCTATCCTATTCAAAGACAAACTACATTACAAGGCGCCAATGGGTCAGCCCCGAGGAGCAAAACAAATAATCTAGTGTCCCCGTAACTGTTGGGGGGGGGGGGGGGGCGGGGGGTGAGACGTAATCACTGGAATAGGTTTCAAATTATCGGCCCGCTCAATAAATGCAGTAGGTTCCTTAACTGGGAACTTGGCAAATTCCTAACTTGCCAGATCTACAAGCTGGAATTAATGCAGCTTGAGTTGACTGAAGAAGACTCACAGGAAAGAGAAATACCAGAGACGCCCCTCCCTCTCCGTCCAGTGGGAGGTAAATTCCAGGATTTTCGGGAAAAAGGGGTACGTAAAAGCATTCCGAATGTGTTTGTTGGGGTCTGGAGGGGGAGAGGGGGACACCGCTTTAGACGTGTACCCTATCTTTGAATATGCTGTATATTTTTGGGTAACCAACCAAAGTACCTTACAATGAAGGGCGAAACAATGCGCTGGGCAATCACTGGGCAATCACACCCCTGGGGCAACTCTGGTTCGGCCCAGTATGATGAAATTTTAAATATGCAGCCAGAAAGACGCTAGTATTTCGTCTTTAGATGTAGCAGAACAGACAAGTCATACTGGGAATCCTCGGCTACTTCTCACGAGCACCCCTCCTTACCCCCCCCCCCCCCCCCCCCCCCCCCCGCCCGCCCCTTCTCCTCCTCTACCCTAACACACACTTCCTCTTAGTTCATAATAAATTTGATATGTCAGAGTCGGAGAAAAATACGAGTTTCGGTTGAAGGCATTTACAACGTCTAAAACACAGTCGAAAGGTGGATATCTTGACGGTTTTGTCCCCCTTCCCAACCCTGCTATTCCACTACATGCGAAATGCTTGCAGTAACCTAAACATACTATCTCGTGCGCACGACTTAGGTATCTCGTGCGCACTACTTAGGTATCTCGTGCGCACGAGTTAATTATCTCGTGCGCACGACTTGATTTTTTTTTTTTCACACATGTAATTTTTTTTCTTCACATGTTCCCAATGGGCTTCCGTACAGGACAGATTCTGCCAGTTAAAAGAGAAAAGTATAATGTTTCAAATTTTATTGTCACAAGCTTTTCCGTTGGCTATCACATTCCTTAGCAAAATAAAAACATTCACTCACCAGATCCGAAAAACTTTCTTTTCTTCTCAAATTCTTAGAATATTTTCAATTACTTCATGACCCCAGCAGGCGATACAACAATGTTGTCGCCCCAGATCTGAGAGTGCACATCTCGAGGAATCTTCAATCAGCGCTGATATCTTACAACTGGTCCGTGTTATGCCGCCGGTAGAGTTTCTCCGGCTCCGGCAGCAACATCGGAAGAACGGGCAAAATCTTTGGCATGCCAAAAAATTTCCGATACCCTGTGCGAAGGTTCATTTCCGTGACGTGTCTCCATCTTGCCCTTCGAACGGCCATCGAGATGGCATCTTCTGAATTCGTGTCATCATCGTATTGCCTTCGCCTGTCCATCGGTACCATCGGTACCATCGGGCAATTTTCACCTTGCGAAGATAATACGATGGAAACAAAATGCTGCTCGATTGTCATAAGAAGGCAACGCGTACAGCCCTCGTGATACCTGCGTATAGCCATCGTGTTGCATTACGATTCCATCTCGATGGGACCACGGTGTCGGTAAGCAGGGCTGCGTTTGAGTAGCTCAAGTGTCTCCCAGCTGTCATGGTAACGTGGTCATATAAAAGGGCACACTCGGGGCAATTCCCACCAGTCCTTCTTGAGCATCTTTACAGACCAGAGGCTTGTGTCACTCCTCAGAATTTATCATATTTACTCCTAAGTATTTTCATGAATCCACAGACCTCACACAATGGCACATGACGGTTAGACAACCAGAAATAAGAAGGCAGCAGCCTTGCTACTGATAATACACCCCAGAGAGCATGATTAGCAGCTCTGCAGGCCCAGCACCTCCTCTTACAGGTAAAATTTGTCATATTGCACTCTGCCATTTGTCACTTTGCTTTTATTTGTCATTCTATCATTTGACTATGTAATTATCTTGTTTTGATTTTTATTTTCCAGGGCAGGGGCAAATAGAGGCGCAGGAGGAAACCGAGGTCTGTGTGGATCAGGAAATGGCTGTCTGACAAAAGGAGAGAGAGTTATGGCCACTACACAACTCTACTTGATGGGCTGAGAACTGAAGATGAGAAGGCATTCTTCAGTTACACAAGACTTCCCAGAGGGCTCTATGATGAAGTGCTCAGAAGGATAGAGGACAGAATAACCAAGAATCAAGTCTCTCCCCCCTGGTCTCAAACTGACAATCACTCTCCGACATCTGGCCTGCGGTGATGATTATCCAAGCCTGTCATACAACTTTAGAGTTGCTCCAAATACAATCTTACTCATCATCAGTGAAGTCATCAAAGCTGAGTGTGCTGCTGAGGTGATTCAGTGCCCAACTACAACTGAAGAGTGGGCTGCCATTGCTGAGCAGTTTAAGAAGAGATGACAGTTCCCATACTGCTGTGGCGCTCTGGGTGGCAAGCATGTGGCAGCCACCTGTCCCTGGAACACTGGCTCTGAATACAGAAACTACAAGGGCTTCTTCTCCATTGTGCTCATGGGCCTAGTCGACGAAGACTACACGTTTTTGTGGATTGATGTTGGCTCTGATGGCTCCAGCAATGATGCCAGTATCTACAATGGATCAGAACCAAAGGAAGGTCTGGAGAGTGAGAACAACATATTCAATCTGCCTTATGAAAAGCCTCTACCTGGGGATAATGTCCCTGTGCCTTATTACATAGTTGAGGACAATGCATCAGCAAGCGTCTGGTGAACCCATTTTCTATCAGAAATATGGAGCACCATGAGAGAGTATTTAATTATAGACTCTCAAGAGCCAGGCGCGTAGTTGAGAATGCCTTTGGCATTCTGGCACACAAGTTCCGAGTTTTGCTCGGAACCATGAATCAGAGAACAGAAGCATGCAGGAATCAGACAACAGAAGCATGCAGAAAGATCATCACAACCTGTGTCATACTTCACAACCTTATCAGAATGAGATACCCTGCCACCCACATTAACCTAATGGACTTAGAGGACAAAAACCATAATGTGACCCCAGGCTCCTGGTGAAATGACAAAGTGCTGGCTGATGTATACCATGAGAAGGCCAGGAATGCTGGTAACCAAGAGGGGAGACCGATCAGAAGATATCTGAGCCATTATTTTGCATCCAAGGCTGGCTCAGTGCCATGGCAGGACAAGATGATCTTGTAATGGAAGTGCCTGACACTATTCTCACTATACAGTGACATTATCCTGATTCCAGTGACACTGATGTTGTCAGGATTATGAAAAGACTTTTGTGTCAATGCTGATATTATCAGAAATGTATACCATGTTGTTTTTGCATATTGCATTGTAACTTGGTCAGCAATATATTGCATGTGCATGTTGCATGTACATTTTTGTCTGTGTTTCACTTCATAGTAAAAATAAAAAATATTAAAATTATTAAATATTTAAATGATTCTCAATTTTGATAATTATAAAATTATGGCGAAACATTTTGATAATTTTAATATCTTAAGTTTTCCAACTTGTAAATGTCACAAATAATTTGAAATGATAATTATAATAACTTGTTACTTTTCTGATAACATCAACATTTAACCACCCCCCCCCCCCCCCCTCCCACTTTCAAATTTTACTTTCAAATACTGAGTTTGGAACTTGGGCAAGATATTTAACTTTATTGGGAATTTTAAACTAAGGACAAAGGGCCAAAAATTAAAGTTTCATTCAATTAACTTTATTGGGACTCAGACTTTACATTATGTACTTAGGAGTTTGGGCAAGATATTTAACTTTACTGAGAATAATTATCTTTAGTTTAAAATTAAATTATATGGGTCAAAAAA
Organism: Pictodentalium vernedei; assembly: GCA_031216915.1. NCBI lineage: Eukaryota > Metazoa > Mollusca > Scaphopoda > Dentaliida > Dentaliidae > Pictodentalium > Pictodentalium vernedei. Next base: position 775,206,088 of record CM062297.1, read on the forward strand.
GGAATAAGTCTTAAAATAAAATTAACAAATTTTATTCCATACAATAACAATGACTTTTAAAATTCTAATCTTGAGATACTCAATGTCTCTGTAATACCTCTGCAATATTATGAAATAGATATTTTGGCACAGTCTCTGAAACTTGGCACAGTCTCTGTAAAAAAATGGCAAACTTTGTAATATTAATTTGCCACAGTCTCCCAAAATTGACACATATTTACTGGTTATTGTTGTTGTCCATGCTCATCATAGCAGTGAGGTCCAGGTCCTTGTTGATATTAATACTGTCATCTAGGTTGAGTTACTGGCTGAAGCTGTACTGCTGAGTACTTTGCTGGGCTGGCTGTGAGTGCTGAGCTGGAGGAGGAAGACGCTGGCCTGGCTGCTGGGCTGAGTGCTGCTGAGAAGGCTTGAGTTGCTGCTGCTGATGCTGAGTAGGCGGACGGAGGAGTGGAGATTGGTGAAGCTGCTGGGGAGAAGGTGAGCCAACTCTGGTGACTACAGGCATGCCGGTCCTGGGCTCCTGACTCTCCTAGACTACAGGACTGCCTGATATCGGCTGTAGGACTGACTGGCAGTGCTGGCTGACCGAAGAGTATGGTACTTCTGCTGCTGCTGTTGTTCTAAGGTTGTACTGCGAAGTAGCCTGCTCCATGTAGTCACAAGACTGGGGTCTTCACACTGAGGCAGGAGGCGGGTTCCTGGGCCACTGGCTGGGACCTGGCTGGAACTCTGCTGAGGGGGAGGATGAAGCTCTGCTGGCGGAGTAGTAGCTGCTGCTGGGGGGGGGGGGGGGCACTTTCCTGTTGGAGTTGACTGACTCTTGAGTAGGTGGCAGATGTGCAGACTGGGATCACAGCAAATGGCTTCTGTTGCTGCGGCTGCTGAAAGGCTGATGGGACATCTTCATAGGGACTGATCTGGGCGCCAGCCTCCCCCCTCACTCTGTACTGTCTGGACACCCTGCGGTAACTGAAAATACAAAAAAACAGATAGCACAGGATTAATGCAAGTTCAAAGTTCGCCAACAAAAAAATATTTAAATTCAAATAAATAAATTTCAAATTTTATCAATTTTATATACTCACTGGTTAAGTACTCTGGTGATGTCCTCAGTGGCAGGCTCCAGGCAGGCATCGTGCAGACGAGCCAACTCGGTTTCCAGGCATTTGCAGAAAGGGGTTGCCCTGTTGAGTGGCTGCTCTCTGGTGATGAACTGAATCAGCTTTTCCTGGAGATTACTGGACCCTCTGCTCACTCTCATCTCCATGGTAGGAGACTCGGGTCGGTCCTCATCAGCTCTCTTGGTCCTGGAAGAAGGTTTGGGTGTTGGCAAGCCAGTGGACTGCTCGGTTGGCTCCTTGGGGCTCGTCTGCAAGGCTGGCTGTCATGGTCCTGTCATCACTGCCTGCCAGCTCACCAGTCTCCGCCACAGACAACTTGTCCTTAAACTGCAAATACAAAAATGGAAAACAAACATACATTTGAAAGTCATATTTGGAAACAATAATTTTGAAATTGACAATTTTCAGAAAAGTTAAGTTAGAAATTAATTTCATTCAGATACTCGCACTGGCTGGCACATCTTTCTTGTGGCGCTTGATGTGTGGCATCAGGAACCGAAAAATTCTCCTTATGAATCTGTCCCGGTCACTATCCATCTCGCTGGCCTTCTCAGCAGCAGTAGCAGGTTCTTGCTCATCATTACTGGACAAGCCATCCCCGGCCCTCTTCTCGGTCCTCTGGACAGGTTGGCCCTCCTTCAGTTTGGAAAATCTTGTCCTGTTGGTGAGGTACCATCTCGTTATGGAACCATCTGCAATGACAGATATAAAAACAAACTAGGGAATTGTAATTTGTTAGACAAATTATGGGCTTTCCCAACTTTCCAATGTGAAAATGCAGACTACATATAGCAAAGCAAAGTGTTTGAAATTGACCATTTCCGAAATGATAGACAAAAAGCATCCAAAGTTGGCTAATTTTGGCATTCTCTCACGGGTCTCTTATTAACGCCCTCATTTTCCTTGGGGGTTAAATCTTGAGATTAAAAAGTAAACAGTAACTTTCTTCTACAATCATTATTGCATCTATCCATACCAATATAATTGCTACAACAACCTTGCAATTAGAGGAAGTGAGTACAGATGTTTGCAAAATGCACTGAAAATCATTTTTTTTCTGACAGTACTATTCTTTACATGGCCGAAGCTTATGTTGTGTTAAGCCCCAAAGCATAACTTACAGTAGATGATTTGTCCATTAGGCATCTCTGCCTATAGCAAAACAAAGTGTTTGGAATTAACCCTTTCCAAAATGACAGGAAGATGCAACCACAGTTAGCTAATTATGGCATTTTCGGATGGTACTCTTACCCCCATTTGCTTGAGAGATAAAGATGAGATTAAAAACTAAACAGTAACATTCTTCTGCAAGCATCGTTGCATCTATGCATACAAAAATAATTGTTACAACAACCTTGCAATTATGAGAAATTTGCCCTTGAAGTTAGTAAATCTTGAAGATAAAATTATATATTCATATCATTTATGGCCAATAGGGGTTAATTTTGAAATATTTGTGTGGTGATTTTAGTGTATCATATTATGCTCTTAATGTGTGAACACCAATCACAGACTGAGTATCTAAAAAGAGACATGGACGAATCTTGAATCATGGTATTTGAATGAACATGTACAAGTTGAGGGTACTCCAATTCAAGGCCTGACAACTGGGTGAGGGTTAAAACTTGGAATAAAACATATAACAGCAAAATTGTTCTTGGATGAATGCCCTATTTTCACATGGAAAAGGTTTTGAGACAATATGGCTTCAGTGCTGAGAAAGTGCATGTAAAAGTTGGCGAAAATAACAATTATTCCGACAGTACCCTTATGGGAAGTCTCAAATCTGCCAAGGGTTAAACTTTTAATAATAACATATAGAACAACATTTATCATACTATGACTCCTGCAAGCCGCTATAGAAAACATTCAGAGCTCAATCAATTAAAAATGGAGTAAATCGTCACCTTAACTTACCAAATTCTGAAAAAATTGGAGTTTCTTTGGACGGTACCTACTTTTATGCAACCAGAATGGGATAGAGTTAAACTTTATAACCAAACTTACAACAGAAAATATGCTCGGTAGTCAATTGTGAATACGTACATGAAAAGTGTTTGAAATTAAGCCTTTCCAAAATGATAGAAAATGCAACCAAAGGTGGCCAATTTTGGCATTTTCAAACGGTACTCTTATTCTCGCCCTCATTGTGCTTGAGGGTTAAATCTGAGATTAAAAAGTAAACATTAACTTTCTTCCACAATCATTGTTGCATCTATCCATACAAAATAATTGTTACAACTACCTTGTAATTAGAGAAATTTGCCCTTGAAGTTGGTCAATTTTGAAGAAAAAAGCTATATTAATGTCATTTTTGGCCAATGGGGGTTAATATCGAAAGATTTGAGTGGTGATTCTGGTGTATCGTATTATGCTCTAAATGTGTGGAAAGTTTGAGCTAAATAACTGTAAACAGTTTTGAGACTTTTGAAAAATGTTAAAACTTTGAAAGTTTTGGCAGAATATTTTGACGATACCGCATTTCACTAGATTTTATAACTTTACAGAAGTATGCCAAATTTGGTTAAAATCGTACAGCTTGTTTTTGAGCAGTTCAACAGACAAAATTCACGGAGGGGAAAAAAAGAAAGCTTAATAATTACTAAAAGCATTGAAATGTACATTGACAGCAATATAAATGTTCAAATTCAAAAATGTTTCAAAGATATTTCAGATATTTCACATATATGTCAAATATTAAAAATATATTTGAAATATTTCAAATATTTCAAATTTCAAATTTTTCTACTTACAATTCAGCCCGTAGTCGGCAGCCTTGTCCTCCCAGAGTTTCCTCCTGTACGCCTTGTCCTTATACTGCTTGTCCTTCAAGTCATATATAGTAGTTTGTGATCTTTGACCCAGGCAGCCAGCGCCTCCTCCTGTTTCTCTGTGAAGCTGTATGGTGCACTAGGGTGTGGTTTCTACTTTTGGACCCCGCCTTTGCCCTTGTCGCCCTTGCCCTTGGCCACCTGAGGCTTGGACTTGCCAGAAGGGAGGGTGGAAGAAGTAGTGGATTCAAATGAAAAGACACAAAACTGAGAAAAAATTATGTACATGCAAGACAACAAAATGTGGGAAAAATTAAGAAAATCACCCTACCCCCCTTACCCCCCACCCCTACCAACAATAAATTTTAAATATTTACCTTCAACATCTGATGAGTCAGACTGTCGGGAAGGAGGAGGAGGAGAGGGTGAGTGCTGAGGAGATTCTTGAGACTGCTGAGGAGACCTCGTAGACTGCTTAGGAGACCTTTCAGACTGCTGATGAGACCTGGGGCCCTCTGGAGACTGTTCTGGACTGTAACTTGGACTAGGGCTGGCATCCCTCTTGGTGGTTCGCTTCCTCTCCCTCGGGTGGTTTCAGACTGAGTGCTGTCTTCTGAGACTTGTGTGTCCTCAGTTTCCTCCACTTTCCTCTTCTGACTTCTCTCTGTACCAGCTGGCTTCCTCCCTCTGCCTTTGCCTGGTTCGGGTGGCATGTTACAGTTGAATTAAAATTGAATTAAGTTTGAAATTAAGTTGAAATGAACTGAGTTGTGCTCCCAAGAATCTCCGAAAAGCAATTGAAATCCCAACAACAACAAAGGAATGGTTTCGCGCGCCGAAGGCGCGCAGGGACGGTATGGGGAACAGGTCCCTTTCGATCCTCAGTGACTGTAGATAATTGATTTTCACATGTCTAGGTGTGTCAAAGGAGGAAAAGGTTCAGGTACTCGGCAGGTGTCTCCGGTTGCGGTGTGATGGCTTCGTTGACGAATCTCGGTTGGACCCCCGGGTGAGGACCAGTGTGGGAGGTTGGGTCCTCTCACAAAGGTACTACCTCTCCCCGAGGGTGTGGTGATTCTGGGTTTTCAAACAGGGTAGATCTGTTTTCAGGCAAGTAAAGTCTGCCACTTCTAGGATGAATTTGATTGATGGCCATCACTGGCAAGTATAGTCTGCCTCAGGCTGTCTCTTTTTGGATGGGCTCTTTGCAAGCAAACAACAACGACCCCTTTCGGGGACCACCAGAAAGAAGACCCGAACTTCCCTGGTTCGGGGGCAGGCCTGCATTGTAATCCTATTGGATTGGGACAAAAATGCGCAAGGCGCTTACAAAAAGGGGTAAAGGCGGGACGCAGGACCAACGCTCGCCTCCCTTGAAGTGGTCGACCACTTTTAGGGATGGAGTGGAGGATGTTCAGGAACTATGGGAGTTACTGTTTCCATAACGGTTAGACTGTCCATAGCGGTTATTGGGGTGCTGGTCAAAAGCATCTTCTGTGTACCTGCTAAAAGAAGAAGGTAGAATTAGTTTTCATTAGAATATGTAAGCTCTAAAAAGATAAAAGTAGCACATTCTGTTTAACTTTAGATTTAGTCTTTACCTGAGTCGGTGAAGGCATCCCTTTCTGGTAGAAGGCCACAGTTAAGCTGTTACTCTGCCTGTTAGCTCACCTTCTCGTTTCCTATTTGTCCTCAAGCATTTTTAGTTTTTAAACCTGACGTTATCTTTAGCTGAGTCGGTGAAGGCAGCCCTTTCTGGTAGATGGCCACAGTTAAGCTGTTACTCTGCCTGTTTATTCACCTTTCGTTCCCTATTTATTATTTAATTTTTAACAATATTTAATCCTGATGTAATCTTAGTTGAATCGATGAAGACAGCCCTTTCTGGTAGAAGGCCACAGTTAAGCTGTTATTCTGCCTGTTAGTTCACCTTCTCGTTCTCTAGTTTTTTCGAGCGGTCTTAGTTTAGATTGGAATTTTTGTCGGCTTTCGCAAATGGCTCCAAGTTCGGTGATTAGTTCGCTGTCGGCTAGCCGGTCATGGTTTTTCGCGGCTAGGGTGGCTAGGCGGTCTTTAATGGTGGGGATATCGGCCCTATCGTGGAGTGTTTTGATGGGTGTGTCCCAGGGAGCACGGAGAGCGACTCTAAGCGCGTGATTTTGAACCCTTTGGAGTTTTCCCATATTTGTTTGATTGAGGTCCGTTAGGACGATTGCCCCGTATTCGAGTACTGGGCGGACAGAGGCTTTATATAGTTTGAGAAGGGTGGACTGGTTGTCTCCCCAAGAGGTTCCCCTTAGCATTTTCAGTAAATTAATGCGTTTGGTTGCTTTTTTCGCCATATCGTCGGTGTGTTTATTAAAGGACAGTTTTTGATCAATGGTGATGCCCAGGAATTTCGCCTCTTTGCATTCTGGGAGGGTGTTATCCATAAGTTTTAGGTCAAAATCACGTTTATTTGTCTTGCGAGTAAAGGTGATTCTTTGGGTTTTATTGGCGTTTAGCTTAGTTCGCCATTTGGCACACCATTGTTCTAGCTCGTCGCGAGCGCGTTGCAGGGGTTTTTAAGCAGATTGGCCGTATTGTTAGAGTCCCAGAGGCCCTTATCATCCGCGAATTGGGAAACTTGAACGCGATCATCGGAGAAGCTAAAGGTCATTTACGAAAAAAATGTACAAGAGGGGGCTTAGGACGGATCCTTGGGGGTGCCTGCTTCAAGGGGGACACAGTCAGACATTTCATTGTTCACTCCAACTTTAATTTCGCGATCATTTAAGAAAGAGGATAGTAATCTGAGCAGTTTCATGGGGAGTCTCATTTTTGATAATTTATAGCGCATTCCATTATGCCAAACAGAGTCGAATGCTTTTTCGACGTCTAACAGGACTGCCGCGCCTATTTGCTGATAGTTGATAGCGGTTTTCATTTGGGTGACTAGTCGGTAGACATGTTCGATGCCTTCTTTACGGTTTCTATGGGCTCTTTGCCATTTATTGAAGAAGTCGATGTCTTCAAGGTGCCCCCTGAACCGATTGGTAAGGATTCGTTCGAATGAAATCCCAACCGTCGCCGCAACGGTTTTATACCATCGGGAGGTCACGTGATGCCCTCGTGACCTAGTTCAAAGCATCGCATACACATCGTACTCTCAATACGACGTCGTGTTGCCATCGTGTAGCCATCGATTGGCCTTCGTGTAGACTTCGCAATGTTAACCCAATATCGGGCCTACATTCGTACAGCATTCGCACGGCGGCCGTGTGACATGTCATTGACATCGTATTGCCTCCTGCCTTCATCGGATCTGCCTCGGATGCTGATTGGCTTTTGACCAAATTCGGGGCCACGTTCGCGCGAAATTCGAATTTTCTATTTCGTGTTGGCATCTTTGTCATAATCGCGACAGTGTGACGCCAGCATTCAAATTGTCCCTGGTCTCTCCTATTTTCCGGGGTTTTTTTTACAGCCGACCCGTGTTACAATTGTCCCCGGTCTCTCATACTTTTCCGGGTTTTTTTTTTTCGAATGAAGATTTTAACACCCAAAGTGTAGCCCTCTGTCCAATTAGCTTGAAAATCTTTAAAAAGAAGTTTGGACAACCACCACTGACAATACTTGAAGACGGCAGCGTGGTATTTCCTCTCAAAACCAGCTCAGCCACGGGCGTCTCGTCCCAAGTTGAGTTTCGTACCGGGACGATTCGTCCAAAAAAGTTGGGGGGGGGGGGGGTGTAGGATGGTGCACCCTTTTCAAATGTTTTCGAATGAAGATATTGTCGCAGCATTACGGGGTTAAATTGATGTTCGAAGTGTTGGAGGAAAATTTATGTTCTTATCAGTGCTCAGCCGACTGCCAGTGACTGTCGTCTGAACCCCAGTTCGAACGTAAACCTTGCCACCTTATCAATGCCCTGTCCGCTTGGGACTCTTAGGATTCCTGAAGGTGCCTGTGGTTTACAACGCCAAAGGGTGATCAGCGATAATTCACTGAAAAGATTATTTATTTACATGTACGAAGAAATAAAATATGAAACAAATTACTCACAAAATTATCCATAAGAATACACTAATTACGCGGATAAAAGTTTATTCTTCAGGGCCCTCGACGTCTCCCACAGCTAGCTGTGTCCGCTGGATCAACCTCACATCATCTTCATTTTCTCACGGTTTGTGATACATACAAAGTGTCTATTCACTTCACGTTGCTTCCTCCTCGAAGGGTTACTTCACAGTCATCCGGGCTTAACACGTATAATGTTCTGCTTGTGTGACTCTATCAGCGTTCTCACAGTTCTATCACAATTCAATCGGCGTCTACCACAGTTCACGATCACTTTGCGCCTTGCCTGGCTCTCACGGGGTTAAGTTATTCTTCGCCTTCAGATATATACTTAACAAAGCTTACGTAATAATATTTTGCAAAGTGTTCTCAGCATCACCAGTTCTCGCACCGCCTAAAACTATTTTAACTCGCGAGCTATTCAAGCGCTTACTCAAGCTCTTAATACGGTTTCTAGACTTCAACGTTACAGCTTTTACTTCTTTGGCTACTATGCCACTACGGTTCGCAACCGTTAACAATCTACTATCGGTTCCTTACAACCCTCACAGGGTAACGACAATACGCGGACTTTCAGTCTCGGTGCCTATGACCCTCGGCGGCCAAGGCTAACTTCGGACCTTCTCTGAGTGCCCTCAGGCCAACTGCCTATGTGTGTCTTGCCTTCTAAAACAGGTAATGCCCTTTACCTAAATGCATATAGCTCCCTGAGCTCGTACTTCCTGTTCCTGTTCCTATTCTCATATATGGCCACCGACTTGGCCCGCGACTGCTCCTATTCTAAATATGAGCTCTGTGCCCCCCCCCCCCCCCTCCCTACATCACAGCGTGCCTATACTTTCGCACCGATGCGGCACCTTCTCTAACCTATAGCATGGGACCTACTCGCAACGACCCACAGCCTTACACACCTTCCGACTGGAATTGGCTGGAATAAATTTTTCGAGAAATCCCCCGATTTTTATTTAGATAGCCATAACATTTATTCTCAGTTAATCGTTTCTCTTGAACTTGGCCGCTCAGATCTATCTTAATTTAACACTCGCTTTAAAGTTCCTTTGAAAGACTAGCATTTTGGTATCTTTTGACATTTCGGAGACAGGATAGATGCCTAATATGGGTGTGTGTCCAGAACATATGTGATGCACTGGATTCTACAATTAAATATTAACTGGCTGTAATTACATAGATAACGATTACAGAAAGGAATATTGTCTCTCTTACTATTGATCTTTTATCAGATAGCCCATGTGGCGTTCAACAAGTGCGCCATAATGGACATTAAACTTCCATGCCTAATTAGCAGAATTTGAATTATTGCCGATCTGTTTTCGGGGTCCGCCATATACCTATTTTTACGTTTTATGTTTAACCCATTCAGAAAGATTATCGAAAATATTTACAGTTATAAACAAAAAAATCGCAATTTTTAGCTATCACCTTGACAGATATTAACCCCCAGAGTTTGGAACCCTCCTTGTACAACAAATTTGAAAACTATTTAAATTTTTTTTTTTTTGTGAACTACAAGTCAAAATGGCTTTGAGATGTGGTTTCCATCTTCTTTTAGTGAGAGAGATTCAAGTTTGTTTACAGAATGTTTCTTGTTTATGTTCTAATACGAAGAGATTGTATAATATATGAACAAAATAAAAGTGTTTCATGGGTCTTTTCTCGCGCGCTTGGGCTTGCCAGACGTTTTCTTGTTTATAACTCAGTTGAAGTGCGCATGCAGGTTTAGTGGGGAATATTCTGTTCAGTCATGTTGGTCGTGCTTAACGGAAGCCTCGTGTTTGTTAGGCAAACCCGTTTGCGTAATCGCAATGAAGAGGTAAAGGTAGGTCCATAGTGTCATTAAAACTGGAGAGATTTTCTAAATGACAACGACTGAACACTGCACGATAGCTATCTCTCAGAGCGTGCGTGGGTCTGCACTTGAGTACTGATAGCAGCTTATAAATGCACCAAGTCGTCACTAATTGGCGAGATCGCTGTAAGCTTTCAAGCTCCACGTCGATCATAATCTATCTGAACTTGAGATCAACCCCTTCTGAACCAGAAGCAAAAGCGATTCCAACAGACGAATACAGGCCCCGTATCTTATTTTGATGACATCAGAGGAAAAAGTAATGAAAAACGTGGGGATGGAAATGAAAGCTCACAATGTATTATTCGCGCTAACAAGTATGACTTTCAGAACTAGGATTAGTCCATCAGGGGTTACTAAGTGCTTTTGAATAGAATCCAATTGAACATCTGTACCTCTTTATAATATAGCTGATATGTAAAGTGATTATATACTTGATGATCAACAGATAAACTTTTCACTAACAAGATTAGATGAAAGTGTCGGAAGACAGGCAGAGAAGTTTTCAGGTTCATTTACTACTTAACCCTATTGAGGATAAAATATGCAAATTAAGCTTTTTATATTTTTTTTTTATTTAGGTTTTATTTAGGTTGGAACGACAAATACGATATAAACCGTTACTTAACAAATCGGCCGCATCCGCCCGCTTAACCCTTTACCCAACGTAACGCCAAAACCGGCCAGCGCTGTTCTCAAAAATCGCCATTTGATTTTCCTTATTTTTTTATTTTTTGTCTCAAAAACATAGGTTATGACCCCTCGTTGGAACGAGCTCGTCCAGCTCGTTCCAACGAGGGGTCATAACCTATGTTTTTGAGACAAAAAATGAAAAAAACAAGTTATTCAAGAATTGTTTTTGCAAGTGTCGTCTGCTTTTCTTATTAGGTAAAGGGTTAATTTAAAAATTGAGCTGTTTAAATTTTTGCTTTTTTTAAATTCAACAAAACCATATCATGTGACCCCCTCACTGGAACGCGCTCTTCGTGCTCGTTCCAATGTGGGGGCGGGGGGGGGGGTCACATGATAAGCCTAAGGATTTTGTTGGAATTATTTGAAATGAAAGTGTCAATGACACTGTAGCTCAACTCGTTTAAGACATGTACATGTATAGTATGTGACACAGCAATGACAAACATCTAGGTAATGACCTGATAACAAAGGTACATGTAAAGTATTGTAACGGTCTGTACATGAATGCTGACCGTAGCCTGTAACAAATGTGTAGGTAAAGTATTGTAAAGGTGGGCGACAGTTAGATGCTAAACTAGAAAAGAAATCTTTGAGTCCCAGAGTGGGTCTGACTGAACCCAAAAATATTTGTTCTCATAGCACAGTGATAACAAAGGCATCCAAAAACACTCGTTCCTGTCACAAGGTGATAACAAAGGTACCCCAAGAAGTTTCGTGAAGATCAGTTCATAAATACAGACTTTAGCCCGAGCCGTATTGACATGTGCACTTACTGTGTATAAGTAGCACTGAACAAATCAAAGTTCATCTAATTTGCATAATTTCTGCACGAGAAAAAAACCTGTATTATATGTGATGTATTCCATGTTACTAAACATTCCTACAAAAATGTATTCAAATCAGAATTTTCATACAGAAGTTCTGTACAAAAAACTGATTGCACTAATTGTGGTACAAAAAGGTTGCTGGTGACCATCTTGAATTTTGACCGCACCCAAAAACACTCGTTCTCGTCCCACGGTGATAACAAAGGTACCCAAGAAGTTTTGTAAAGATCGGTTCATAAATACGGCCTCTAGCTTGAGCCGTATAGAAGTTGTGTACAAAAAACTGATTGGACCTAATTTCGGTACAAAATGGCCACTGGCAGCCATCTTGAATTTTGGACCGCAGCCAGAAACACTCGTTCTCATCCCAAGGTGATAACAAAGGTACCCAAGAAGTTTTGTGAAGATCGGTTCATAAATACAGACTCTAGCCCGAGCCGAATTGACATTTGCACTTACTGTGTATAAGTAGCACTGAATAAATCAGAGTTCATCTAATTTGCATAATTTTTGCACGAGAAAAAAAAACTGTATTATATGTGATGTATGCCACGTTACTAAACATGCATACAGAAATTTATTCAAATCAGAACTTTCATATTAAAGTTCTGTACAAAAAACTGATTGCACCAATTTTGGTACAAAATGGCCGCTGGTAGCCATCTTGAATTTCGGACTGCACCCCAAAACACTCGTTCTCGTCCCAAGGTGATAATAAAGGTACCCAAGAAGTTTCGTAAAGATTGGTTCATAAATACGGCCTCTAGCCCGAGCCGTATTGGCATTTGCAGTTACAGTGCTGCTAAATAGATCAAAGTTAGTCTAATTGGCATAATTTCTGCACGAGAAAAAAACCCGTATTATATGTGATGTATCCCATGGTACTAAACATTGACACAGAAAATTATTCAAATCAGCGCTTTCATATGGAAGTTCTGCACAAAAATCTGATTGCACCTAATTTTGTACAAAATGGCCTCCAGCGGCCATCTTGAATTTCAGACCTGTCCCCCAAACACTCGTTCTCGTCCCAAGGTGATAACAAAGGTACCCAAAAAGTTTCGTAAAGATCGGTTCATAAATACGGCCTCTAGCCCGAGCCGTATTGGCATTTGCACTTATAGTGCTGAAAGTATCACTAAATAAATCAAAGTTAGTCTAATTTGCATAATTTACGCACGAGAAAAAAACCCGTATTATATGTGATGTATCCCATGGTACTAAACATTCATACAAAATGAAAGTGTCAATGACACTGTAGCTCAACTTGTCAAGACATGTACATGTATAGTATGTGACACAGCAATGACAAACATCTAGGTAATGACCTGATAACAAAGGTACATATAAAGTATTGTAACGGTCTGTACTGACCGTAGCCTGTAACAAATGTATGGGTAAAGTATTGTAAAGGTGGGTGACAGTCAGATGCTAACTAGAAAAGAAATCTTTGAGTCCCAGTGTGGGTCTGACTAAACCCCAAAATATTTGTTCTCATAGCACGGTAATAACAAAGGCACCCCAAAACACACTCGTTCCTGTCCCAAGGTGAAAACAAAGGTACCCAAGAAGTTTCGTGAAGATCAGTTTATAAATACGAGCTGTATAGAAGTTGTGACAAAAAACTGATTGGACCTAATTGCGGTACAAAATGGCCACTGGCAGCCATCTTGAATTTTGGACCGCACTCAGAAACACTCGTTCTCGTCCCAAGGTGATAACAAAGGTACCCAAGAAGTTTCGTGAAGATCGGTTGATAAATACAGCCTCTAGCCCGAGCCGTATTGACATGTGCACTTACAGTGTATCACTAGCACTAAATAAATCAAAATTCATCTAATTTGCATAATTTCTGCACGAGAAAAAAACCCGTACTGTATGTGATGTATTCCATTTTACTAAACATCCATACAAAAATTTATTCAAATCAGAACTTTCATACAGAAGTTCTGTACAAAAAACTGATTGCACTAATTGTAGTACAAAAAGGTTGCTGGTGGCCATCTTGAATTTTGGACCGCACCCAAAAACACTCGTTCGATCGGTTGATGAATACAGCCTCTAGCTCGAGCCGTATTGACATGTGTATTTACTGTGTGTAAGTAGCACTGAAAAAATCAAAATTCATGTAATTTGCATAATTTCTGCACGAGAAAAACACCAGTACTATATGTGATGTATTCCATGTTACTAAACATTCATACAAAAATTTATTCAAGTCAGAACTTTCATACAGAAGTTCTGTACAAAAGACTGATTGCACTAATTTTGGTACAAAATGGTTGCTGGTTGCCATCTTGAATTTCGGGCCACACCCAAAAACACTCGTTCTCATGCTACGGTGATAACAAATGTACCCAAGAAGTTTCGTAAAGATCAGTTCATAAATACGGCCTCTAGCCTGAACCGTATAGAAGTTGTGAACAAAAAACTGATTAGACCTAATTTCGGTACAAAATGGCCACTGGCAGCCATCTTGAATTTTAGACCGCACCCAGAAGCACTCGTTCTCGTCCCAAGGTCATAACAAAGGTACGCAAGACCTTTCGTGAAGATCGTTTCATAAATACAGACTCTAGCCCGAGCCGTATTGGCATTTGCACTTACAGTGCTGAAAGTAACACCAAAAAACATCAAAGTTAGTCTAATTTGCATAATGTCTGCACGAGAAAAAAACCCGTATTATATGTGATGTATCCCAAGGTACTAAACATTCACACACAAAATTATTCAAATCAGCACTTTCATATGGAAGTTCTGTGTAAAAATCTGATTGAACCTAATTTTGTACAAAATGGCTGCCATCGGCCATCTTGAATTTCGGACCGGACCCAAAAACACTCGTTCTCGTCCCATGGTGATACCAAAGGTACCCAAGAAGTTTCGTAAAGATCGGTTCATAAATACGGCCTTTAGCCCGAGCCGTATTGGCATTTGCACTTACAGTGCTGAAAGTAACACCAAAAAACATCAAAGTTAGTCTAATTTGCATAATTTACGCATGAGAAAAAACCCGTATTATATGTGATGTATCCCATGGTAATAAACATTCATACAAAAAATTATTCAAATCAGCGCTTTCATATGGAAGTTCTGCGCAAAAATCTGATTGCACCTAATTTTGTACAAAATGGCTGCCAGCGGCCAAATGAATTTCGGATCGGACTCAAAAAACACTCGTTCTCGTCTCACGGTCATAACAAAGGTACCCAAGAAGTTTCGTAAAGATCGGTTCATAAATACGGCCTCTAGCCCGAGCTGTATTGAATTGTTGACGGACAGACGGACAGACGGACGTTCTTACACGTTTTTACTTGTGGGGTTTTTCCCATGTTAAACGCTAACCCCACAAGGTTAAAAAATTAACCCCACAGCGCAAAAAATAACCCCACACGTGGCCACTGTACTAACCCAACCCCACAACTACCACTGACCCTAAACTGTAAACCCCACAACGTACCTCTGCTAAGCCCGGCCAGACGGACGACTGGCTATGGCATAAGCTCAAATTTGGCTTCGACAAAGTTGAGCTAAAAATGTAATTAAAATAACAAATTCTGATATCGTGTGCTTTGGTTGAAGGGTTAATGTCAGTTTCGAAGATAAAGGTGTGGGGTGGGGGTGGGGGGGGGGGGGGGGGTGGGGGGGAGTGCAGGCCCCTTCTTCGCATTCATTCTGTCGAAATTCTAGAGTTTTGTCATTTTTTTATTTATTTATTTGCGTGATCGTCCATCCACGCTGAAAATAACTGCAAATTGTCAAAGAGGTCTTGTCCTTTAGATACCCCTTTTCGAAAAATAGGAGGAATACATTCTATTAATCCCTAGGATAACAGTCATATTCCTCCAGCGCTATTCAGAAACATGGCCGATTATAGTTTATTGTGTTTGCAGTTTTGCCTTAAAAACATAGTTTATGATGCTTTCATTTGAACGTGCTTTTCGATCCTTTCAAATGACGAATCATGTTTATGACATGTTTTGAGGCAAAAAAAAAAATGAAAATTTGTAGTTATTTAAAATTTCTTTTTAGAACATGGTTCGCCTTTCCGACCAATTAATATATACCAGACAAATGAATCTAAACGATACCATAAAAAAATTGATTTTCGTTGAATGAACGCTTGAAATGTTACTCAGTCGCGACTTGATTTGTCCGAATGTTTGATGACATTACCATTAGAAATGAAGACCCACCACAGCCATAGTGATCTGGTTACGCCGTATCACTCCGCTAATTATGTTAATTTCTTTGAGAATTAAATACCTATTGATTGGTAAATTTATAATTGAGCCCGAAAGAATACATGTCTATCTTTGTGAGTAAATGGACCTCACATTACATCAACGGTAGTCTGTGCACATTTCCACGAACAGTGGGTAGCCGCCCATAACAGCATCGAATTCCGTACAGAATTAGACTGGTGGCTAGAGAGCTTGGTTAACAAGGGGGTCCAAACCGTCTTATTTTCAACTATAATTTATTAGTGCAAAGAAAGTGGCACAAAATTATTGTCAAAGACTTTCATCGAGAAAGGCTACGTAGTATCGGCCCCTTTAGCATTGCAGATGGCGACTTGTTGCATTCAATGGACGATATAGTATCGTCAATGTAAAATTGTACAGAACGATATACACCCATGGATGCAAGGGCGTAAATTCTGTGCGTTGGCAGGGGTGAAGGGTGTTAGACATTATAAGTTATCTCCGTCAACATGTATGGTATATGGAGATTTAATACCTGGATGTCGGTTTTTAAACACCGAGCCGCAGGCTAGGTGTTTAAATGAGACATCCATTTAAACAGCGTGAATACAGAAGAAAGCAGCCATTATAAAAGAGTGCATGCTACACCATATCTGGGTTAAAAAACACAGACTGGTTTTAAGATGCCATGGACACCTCCACCTTCATCTAGACCCAACAACCTCACTCAGCCCCGCTCTCTTGTTACTCACAGTCCGTGGTTCAAAGTCAATATTAAAAATGTGTTAAATTTGGCACGGTGGCACAGTAGTTGAACAGTGAACTTCAAACCGAAAGATCCACGGTTTAATCTTAATCTCTATTACCCGCGTGGGGTCACGGTGGTGCTGTGTTCTAAGGCATACTGCACGCCGATAGTGTACTTGCCTTCAACCAATGCTAACCCTACTTGTGCGAGGTTAGGACGATGGGGAGTCTGATAGTTGCTCGCCAATGCTCGATGGTTCTCTCCGGGTACTCCGGCTTCCTCCGCACATAAAACTGTCGACACAAGATGACCCCAATAAATAAACAGACGAAGAGTTGAGTTTCGTTTTGGAGTTAGTAATGTTTGCAGTGGTGGCTTTATACAGTTATTGGTCGCCGGTCAACAGTCACAAAAACGTCCATTATTTTCAAGTATATACTGTCTGTATACTTATATGTAATTGTGCTGTTTTGAAATTATTCCTTTTGTTCTGCCATGTTTTATCAATGGTTGGTACACAAATGATAATAACTATTACGTTTTTGTAAGGAAACCTGGCATACCAATAGTTGACAAGGGTCAACACTTCATGAACTACCTTGGTGAGAAGTGCTGCTAAATTTTGTCCGTTTTAGGAGTATAAGGAATTCTACGTTGTCTTTTGGTTATACCAAGAGTTTTTATACATTTATGTGGAAAATTACGCAACCTGTCCTTCTTCAATATGACAATGACGCTCAGACAGTGGAACTATGGAAGCCGGTAGGCGATAGGTTTCACTCTTATTTTATTTCGTTTTAACGAAATATTATTTCGAAACAACGAAGTAATATTTCGTTTTAACGAAATAATATTTCGTTTTAACGAAATAATATTTCGAAATAACGAAATAATATTTCGTTTTAACGAAATATTATTTCGAAATTACGAAATATTATTTCGAAATAACGAAATATTATTTCGTTTTAATGAAATAAGTGTCTGTAGCGGTTAGCAGGGCCAGATTACACCGCCTCGCTACTTTTCGATTGCAAATTCTGCTTACTTAGCTAAGTTACACGGTTACGTATTCTTGCAAAATAAGAATTTGATTCATTAAAATTTTATTGTGGAATAAATTTAGTGGTATTCAACTGAAACGCTCTCCAACCAATTAACGCTATGATCTCTCCGTTTTTCACGATATGTTTATTACATGTACCAGTCTTTTTGGTGGTGTTGCGTGTATCATAGCGTGGTTTATTGGTGCAGAAAGAAAATGAATGTCCAAGGGTACACCCCCCCCCCCCCACCTCCCTCCTAAAAAAACTTTCTAATTGCAGGTCCGATACCGATAGACTATAAATGGCCGACAAAAGTAGTAATGGAAAGCAGTGAACGGCATTATAAGATGCATAGGCGTACAGGCCATGGTGACTCAGAGTGGGGGGGGGGGGGGGGGGGGGGGCTGCGAAGTTGGGGAAAATCAATTTTTTTCTGGCAGTTTTCATATTTTTTTTTTGGGGGGGGGGGAAGCTTCACCGACCTACCTGTAATGTCAAACATTCAATCTATTATCTTTAAGTAAGGGATACCGCCCTACAAGACCAAAGTCCCTAATATATTTTTGGGACGTGGTACGTCTCACAGGACGTGCCACACCAAAAACTTACGTTGCGGACTTTGGGTGCTAGTTTGGACAACAGTCTTATCGGGGTGATAACGCGTCTGGTGACTTTGCATACACAGGCCTAACAGGGTTTTTTAAACCATGTTCCGAGAGAGCATGCCCCGTGCTGTTGGGGCCCGGGGAGGGGGGGAGGGGCGCCGCCTATAAACATTTCTGTCGGAAATTTCCACTTTCTGCCGGAAAATAATTGTTGAATTTGTATGAAATAAAAGAAAACAGCTTCAGAGTATGAAATGTCAAACAATATATTGTTAAAGTTATTGACTAAAATCGGCAACTGGGCAAGTCACAACTGACTTTAGAATTGTTCTCAGAGGCTCAGACTTAAAACAATTTTTCTAGGGAGGCCCCAATCCCACCAACGGGGGGGGGGGGGGGCACCCCCTTCTATACATTCTCGCACCTCGGTGTTGGGCACCTCGAGTGGGGACTTCGGCACACACACAAGTCCTTCCGTCCACCCCTCGCCTATGTCGGATTTTTAAATACGGCTCTCTTCGGACCTGCGGGAGAGGGCCGCTGCCCTCACTCACCAACCTCAGTTCCACGTGCCTCAATGATGCCTGCAGCATCACTTTTCGGACAAAATCTTCAGCCCTTCTAAAAAAATGCCCACATGCCTATGATAAAATGACGTTCCCCCATAAAGTTTTGAAAAAAATTCAAAACGGTTGTTTAAAATGCATCCTTTTCCTGAGTCTGATTGTTCACAATAATTTTTCTATCTCAAATCATGGAAGTGAACAATTAATTATGCATGCTGATTCATGGGGAAAAATCGGCCGAACACGGCATTTTTTGACATGTTTGCATCCTCCATCGCCCCATGTACCAACTTTTAACGAAATAATTATTTCGTTTTGACGGAATAATTATTTCGTTTTAAGGGGACGTCCAACCTGACTTTGGTCAAATTTCATGTAATTTTCTTTTAAGCCTAAAAAAGGCTCAAAATGAATAACCCCAATAAATTATATACCAAAATGTTTGGAATGAAACATAGAACATGTGGAAACTGAAATCTGCGATGGAACTGCTGCCATGTGTAAATAGCACCACCTGAAAGTCTGCTATGGCATAAGTAAGAGAACAAAATTTTTACAATAAAATACCTCAAAATAAAATAAGAGCTGTATTCTAGAAACATTGAAGTACATACTCCAAGAAATCTTTTCCTAATTCATGAAAGTAATAAAGATTGAGACCAAATGTTATAAGTGGAGTGCTCACTGATTGAAGGCAGACATTTTCTTTTGTTTATGTTTTGATTTGGGGAGTTCAACAAAGGTCAACTTGTAGGGGTCCACCAGAAGACGTATGGAAGGACAAAAGAGTGTCTCCCAAAAAAAGATGTATGTATCACTGTGGTGATTTGGAAAGAAACTATGATATTCTCCTATGTAGAATGCACTGCAAAGTCATAAAATTGTAGTTGAATAAATATATTTACAAACCCCTTGCACTGTAACCCCTTTTATCCCATGCATCAATTTGATAGTGATTAAATTTGTCTGGTTTATCAATAAGTATAATAGCTCTGTTTACTCTTGGACACCAATACACTCATGATATCTGTTGGAGAAGAAATAAGGGTAACTGTAACCTGTCACTGCAATAAACCATCTAATGTACTTAAAAGAACACATTGTTATTCAAAACACATCAAATCAACCTTACATAACCATTATTGCATGTACTTTCCCCAAGGAAGCTTATTGGCATATTGAGATCAGAAGGGCACATCCAGAGGGTCCAACATATTTTTTTCAAGAACGCAGTACACAAAGCAATCCCCAAAAGGTGACAAGTGAGCTCCATTTGACGCAAAAAAATTCCCGGGGGGGGGGGGGGGAGGGGGCTCTCTTCCTTGTATACTCTACCTCCGTCACTCAAGGCATATGCCTTTTTTCTCAAAGTTTAACTCTTTTTCTTTTTGAAGATCCTGGCCACACATGTTCCAAACACTATCAGACAGGTAACCCTCCAAATAAGTGTATCTGCAAAAATCATGTTACACTGCAAAACATTCTTTTTAGACTTTAAGTTCTGGACCTTTCATGCTTCTTACTTCCAACTATAACACTAAATTTATCGATTAATGGGGGAACAGAAAAGTCCTGCCATAATCAACATTCTGAGTCCCATAAGCCTTCATAACAGCTCCGATAAAAGTTTCAAACATCAGATTGGGGGCTTTATACAGAATATGCATTAGGTTGTTGCTTGATAAGTAATAGGAACAAAATCTTCACCATAAATATTTTGTAGCAATACATTTGAGGGTATCAGCAGGCACTTTCTAACAAATTGTAACAAATCAACTAGTTATAAACAAAATTTTCTAACTCAAAAGAGTGAAAAAGTACCAGAACTCTGAAAAATTGTGGGAAGAAACACATGCTACAGCAGCTACACAGTCATCGTTTCCCCATGATGCTCGATCACAACACCAAATATCCTTCAAATTGGAGTAGCGGTGGTTGAAATACAAGGGAGAATGTTGGTACATGTTATGATGTGTTGATAAGAGGACAGAGGTCACCACTGCACGGCCCTAGATGCACCTTTGATTTTACAACTTCCAGGTCTGGGGCATAATAATCGCAACACACCAACCTTATCAATTCATAATTTCAGTAAAATAAAAGGAATTATCAATTTTAATTAATTGATGATGATGATGATGGGAAATATTTCGCTTCTTTCGCCTTCTCGTACAATTAATTACCACAAACAATATCAGTTTGATGCCGACAAACGAAACTGAACGCATGTGGTCTGGTAACTCGGCTTGGATAATGAAGAAATTGTGTTATATTTCGTGTATTTCATTTGTTTAAAAGCCAATTGCAGCAAATTTTGACCGCGGATTCGATAATTCGTTTCGGTTTTAACCACACGGTCACGCCGACAGCGGTTATGTTTATTGTGATGTGCAAATTGGGATATAGTTTCCGGTGAATGAGATTTGTCACATTTGTCAGTGTAAAACGATGACAAAAGACACTGATCGACTCTTGTGTTAGTTTGGTTGGTTGCAAGAAAAAACTAAATTCTCAGCATCGTCCAAACGCACCTTATTTAAAAGCGCGAATGCATCATTTTCAACCCATCTTCAATCGGTCCTTTGCAGACTTCAAACACAACCTGGACAAATTCCATGGTTATTAGGAAGTAAATAATTTCACAACATCGGGGAAAATCAACACGCTCAATCTAGTTCTAGATCACTTCGAATATACTTCGTGAAAAAGTTATTTCTGAAGCATTCAGCTTACTTTGTTATGAATATATGAATATTGCCTTATTTTATGTGTGTCGTCCCGATTTTATACACTCGGTTATTTTTTTACAAGTGGTTCATGTTGCGCAATAATTCAGAAATTCAGATTTTTGTCAACAAAAAAGTTCAGACGGCCTGTAAACACGAGAGAGCATTTCGAACCATATTTTGCAGTTATGACATTAACAGCTCAAGTATTTGCTGTCACCTGTTTGCAAAGCCGCTCATACATTGTCTCGAACAAATAAAGGGCGTGATCACGTCCTTGTATTCTTACGATTGCCCAAATTGAGTATTTCTGCAAGAACCACATCGTAATCACATGACCGGAATAAACATCATTGAAACATGGCCACATCCGGAACATCCAAAATTTATGTTGGTGTTATTACATTCAAACATCAAAACCCACCGGAGTGTGTGTCAAAAAAATGCTTTCTCCGAGTCTGTAGTATGTTATCATTATATTGAGGACAAGGCTTTCGAATTACCGATTATTTTGTGGTTTTACCGGTTCGTTACTTATGCCATTGGCAAATTAATCTTCTTCAAAATCATGAAATTCACTTTTTTTCCTGAAAAAATTATATGTACCTTTTCTATGCACTTCACTCATTATTTTGCTATATAATTTCCCTTTCCTTACTTCTCTTATCTGTTTCTGATGCATTGGGAAAAATGTCAAAAAATTGACCAAAGTTAGGTTGGACGACCCCTTAACGAAATAAATATCTGTAGCCGCTTGTGGTGTTTTGCAGTTTCAGCTTAGAGCGCCTAGCTACTTTTTGATTCCAAATGCTGCTTGATGCTGCTTGTTTAGCTCAGTAACAAAGTTACGTATGCCAACCAAATGTGAATTTTAGTCTTTAAAATTAATGACTTCACTTTATTGTGCAATACATTAAGCCAAATTCTCTTGAAACACTCGAACATCAATTGACGTTACAATCTTTCCAGTTTTCGCGATATGTGTATGGAAGAATACTCTCGGAACCTCCTTTCTCGCGCGCTTCCGTTATCGGCCCCGTTTTGCTATTTCTGGAAGGTCGTTTTTATAATACTTTGTGACAATCATAGCCAAACGTCGGTAGGGTTTTTTTTTACCAGAAGCATCTCGATGATGACTCACGGGTTGTCGAGCGGGTGTAGTTAAAACTTGATTTGCAGACAGATTGGTAGTTGGAGACACATATTTTGAAAGGCGCGCCAACATTTCTCGGTTGACTCAGGGCGTAGTGTATTTATTTACTTATTTATTTATTCGGTTTTAACGATACTTTCGACAACCATGGCCACCTCGTGTCGGACAGTTTTACGGATGGAGGAAGCCGGGGTACCCGGAGAGAACAACCGAGCAACGGCCAGACTCCCCAACGTACTAACTCCACACAAGCAGGGATAGCATTGGTTGAAGGCACCACAGACAGCATGGGGGCACGCTCTCCCGGGAAGTGCTTTAAAATAAACTGTTACGCCTGTGTGTCCAAAGTCATCAGACGCGTTTTCACTCTGATAAGACTGTAATCCAAACTAGCACCCAAAGTCCGTAATATAATTTGTTGGTGTGGCACGTCCTGTGAGACGTACCACACCAAAGAAATTATATTACGGACTTTGGTTCCAAGTTTGGTCTTATAGGGCGGTACCCCTTATATGAAGACAATAGCCTGGGTTTTGAAACTACAAGAAAGTCAATGAAGCTTGGCTCAAAATATTGTGAAAACTGCCGGATTGATTTTCCCCGACATCGCAGCCCCCCCCCCCCCCACCACCCGGATCCCCATGGCCGTACACCTATGCATCTTATAGTGTCGTTCTCTGTTTTCCATTTCTACCTTTGTCAGCCATTTATAGTTTATCGGTATCAGCCCTGCAATCAGACCGTTTTTAGGAGGGGATGGACGATAAGCCATGTAGGGCGGGGGGGGGGGGGGGGCGACCATGGACATTCTGTCACTTCAGTTGTTTCTGTACCGATAAACCACGTAATGATATACGGAATAGCACGAAAAAAAAAAACACTGGGAATATTCCTTCATACACATATCGCTAAAAACAAAAAATATCATAACGTTAATGGGTTGGCGAGTGTTTCAAGTAAATATGACTAAATTTATTCAACAATAAAATGAAGTCATTTATTTTAATGAGTAAAATTCATATTTTCCTAGAATACCTAAACGTGTTACTAGCTAAGTATGCAGAATTTGCAATCAAAAAGTAGCGAGGTGGTGTAATCTGGCCCTGTTTTGCGCTACAGACACTTATTCTTCCCTTTAAAATCTGTGGTAAAATTCCCCAACAAGTTTTATTGGGAACTCAAAACACGAAAATACGAATATATATCAAGCTTTCACCCTTTTTACCGGCTGCATTTGATAGTACACGTATTTCCTTACATTTGGACTGAGTTTATTGATCCAAACTATGTTTTATCCTTTATTTATCGTCATTTTAAAACGACGAAGCGTCAACGATCGAATCGATGTCGTCCATGTTTTTTTGCACAACCCGGAGTTGCTGCCGAACAATATCGACCCGGAAACGGAAATACGATCGCATTCGCGCAGTCGAGGTCGATTATGATCATTGCGTGGGGGCCTTTTATTAGAAGTTACCTATTTTCATGTTTTGAGTTCCCAATAAAACTTGTTGGGGAATTTTACCACAGATTTGATTAGGAGGAATTTGAACGTAGAGGGATAGCCATTACGTTCAGATCGCAGAACTAGGTGTAACATAGAGAGCCGGGAACACTGGGACGATGCAGCTCCTATCTGTGAAACGCCAAGGCACGTCGATACTATTTTTTTAAGAGACGAGGCTATAAAAAGCATCAAAGTAGTATCTAGGCGTTTCACAGAAACTATATGCAAACGAGGACATTCATGTTTTAAAACCTCTTATCCTGATACATCGTACTCTTTGTGGCTTAGCCACGGAGAGCACGATTCTTTTTGTTGGTGGGGGTAAGTGAGGTCGCCCCATTTTATCACTTTATCATCCGCCGCAACCCCCCCCCCCCCCCTACACACACACACCCTGGCAACGCGCCTGTGAAAATGGGGTGCGCCGCCTTCCCCAGTAGCATAATTAAACAGTAGCTATAGATGGACCGATGCTTGTGAATGCGAAGTGTCTATATTCAGCACTTTTCAGATGCTCGTGAAAAAAAAACTTGCAATGAAATCAACCACTCAGGAGAAAAACTTTCTGGTACATCCCAGAGTTAACTCCCCTGATGCTCCATGATTTTTTTCTAAGTTATCCGTTGTGGACAGGGAGCTCAGTGGCCGATTGGTTAGCGTATTGAACTTCAGATGGAAAGGTAGAAGGTTCGACCATGGCCCTCGTTATCTGCGTAATGTCTTTCGTCAAGACACCTCATTCCGATTGTCCAAGTGGGAGCAAAGTGGGGCCGTGTTCCACAGCGTAAAGCCGTTGTTTTGACACCGCCTGTGGGAAGTCAGCACGTTGGAGAGTCGGTGCAGTTACTCGACGTTGCTCGATGGTTCTATCCGGATAGTACGACTTCTAATACCGGTGAAACTGTCCGACAGGATATGACCATGGCTGTTGAAGTATCGTTAAACCCTAATAAACAAACTCACCCGGTCCACCACCAAAACGACCGTGCTGCCCTAACGGTTACGTCATGGTATCGTTCGTTCCGCAGCCGCCACACTCTGTTTCGCCTGTCGTGGAAGTTTAGAGTGAACCTCGATTCATCGGAAAACTTGACGTTGCTCCACTGACGATTGTCCTAGCGCTGTCGTGCTCCACACCAATTACGTCTTGCTGCGATGTGACGTTCAGTCAAACGTGGAGTTATTCGAGGTCGTCGAGCGTACAAATTCTAGCTGTGTAGGCGATTTCGGATAGTCTGACCACTGACTCGCACATCTGTCTCTCGATGCAGCTGCTGTCCAGTTTCTGAGGCACTTTGATGGCGGTTACGTAATGCTGTGGTTCGGATGAAACGATCCTGGTTAGCAGTTGTCGCCCTTGGACGATCTGACCTACGTCTGTCATCAACATTGCCTGTCTGACGGTAGCATGACCACAATCTGCTAATCAACCATTGAGTAACATTGAGAATTTGAGCCACTGTAGTCTGTCTGTTGCCAGCTTCCAACATGCCAACGGCACGTAAATGTTTGTCACGTGTCCGTCTAAACATACCTCAAAAGTTACGTTTCGACCGGAAACTATTGACGAACGAGTTTATACTAAGAAAAGAACGATGAGACCTCCGCAAAAGCCCGTCCAGTACAAATGAAAATTTCAAAACGTGCCTCACAGACATTAACGCGGCGCTCGTGCGAAAAACTTGCACGAAGTTTTCGTGGGCCGGTGACATTCATGATCCACACTAAACTTTGTAACATATTGCTGTGTCCAATCACGTGTGTCCAATACCAATTTCCGAAAATATCAACATCACTACTTTTTTTTAATAGTATGCATACTTAAATCTTCCCATAAATAAGGGATTATAAGGTAGGCTATCTAAATGGGTCTCCACTTTTCGTCGAAAGTCTGTTTCGCCGGAAGAAAAATTAAGACAGTTCGCCGAACTTTTGGACATCTCGCCATGAAAAGCTGGACAGTTCACCGGGATTTTGGACGTTTCGCCGGAACTTTGGACGTTTCGCCGGAAAAAGACTAGTCGCCGGAAAATATCGCCTAAAGTAATTTTTTCATTGAAATGTCTTATATTTTCGGCGAAACATTTATCGGGTCGATTTATTTTTGTGTTTAATCGATGGTTCAAACCTTCTGTATCATTGTTCGTACGAACGTGTTGGTCGAATACAGGCCAAGTGTGTATTGGAAATGCTCAATTATTTAACCAAAACGATTCAGTGTAGGTTAACAGCATAAATAAAGGTCCATCAGGGTTGAACGAACATACAACTTTGAATGTTGCAAATATCTGTTGAATGTGATAAGCAAGTAAAAATGGTAAACACAACACGCGTCTAATAAAATGGTACGTATTTGACCGTTTTTATACCGTTCTGTTAAACCACATTGCTGTACCTTCCTCCACATTGCCTGCGTTTATAAGAACATTACTGTACAGACTTCGCCTATCAATTCTCACAAACACGGTTTAATGATGTGTTTGTTTAACCCTTTACCTAACATCAAAAGCAGACGACACTTGCAAAAAAAAAAAATTAATGAATAACTAAGTTTTTTTCATTTTGTGTCTCAAAAACACAGGTTATGACCCCTCATTGGAACGAGCTCGACGAGCTCGTTCCAATGGGGGGTCATAACCTGTTTTTGAGACAAAAAATGAAAAAAATAATGAAAAGTAATTGGCGATTTTTGAGAATAGCGCTGGCCGGTTTTGGTCGTTACGTTGGGTATAGGGTTAATAATACTGCATAGTTCATGATATAGGTAACCATGGGTTTTACCGTTTATGCATTCCAATTATGGTCATAAATAAAATTTAATGTAATTGTAACATTAAATACGTCCGGATGGCTAGCCAAGAATCCCCCACCCCACCCCATGTCTTACACTTATTGCTTTCTCCGGGTAAAATTGTGAGAGTTGAGACCGAATGCCCGCCCGGAAAAATAAACAATACTGAAAGTGCCTTACCTTTTATGGCTTTTTGGTACATATAATAAGTAACGCCTGTATTACTTATTCCACTAAGTAAATGGTTGGTTCCACTTCCAATATTCATAGGGGCGCGGTTTCGTTGTGTTAGCCGGTTCTCGTCCGATCACCGAAGTTAAGCAACGTCGAGCCCGATTAGTCTTTGGATGGGTGACCGTCTGAGCAATCGATTCGGACTCCGGCGTTGTGTCCTTGGGTAAGGCACTTAATCCCGATTGTCCACATGGGGGCACGATGACGCCGTGTACTAATGGTGCGCATATCTTCAACCAGTCTAACCCTGCCTGTACTGCAGTGCGGAGTTACGATTTTGGGTAGCTGGCAGCTGCTCGTCGTTGCTCGGTGGTTCTCTCCGGCTTCCTCCACCCGTAAAACTCTCACCGACACGACGTGACTCTGGCTGTTAAAGAGTCGTTAAACCTTAATAAATAAATAAATAACTCTCAATCCTCACAGACCCAATACTAAAGTTCTCAATGAGTAGCTAGGCAACCCTCACTGACTCCACTTTTTAGGGGTTTTTTTTATCATTTTTTTGGAGGTAATCACTTCGGCGATGTTTCTTTTTTCTAAATTTTATGTTTCGGCGAATTGTCTTTTCCGGTGGAATGTACTTTCAGTGAAAAGTTCAGGATCCTTGGAAATAACAAAGAAAATATTTAGTTATTTAGAAAAGAATAATACGAGTGCCGTTTATAAGAAAAAGATGACATATCGAATCTTCAATCTTACACATACATATAGTCATGAAAAGAAGATTGAAGTGGAGAATTGTATACTCGTTATATTTTTAAACATGTTTTAGTGCACTTTTAAAACAAGGTCTTGTATTGTCGGTGTGATAGTTTAGTACCATGTCTCGAGTATATCACCTCGACTATCAATATTTTGGTAGGCTTATTTTGTTTGAAATTACTTCTTTTCAAACACTCTAGTTTTTGGGACATGCTATGTGTTTTTAACCACGATAAATTAATTGAGACACCAACTTGGAAAATCGCAGGCATGTATATCAAGGGAGAATACTCAGCAATGCAATGTTTAAAATGTGAATTGACAACATAATTTTTTCAAATCTCTCTTTTCGAAAAAGTTGTTATGATTGCAGACAAACAGTGGTTAGATGAGATGTTCCGGAACCAGACGTGGGGGTGGGTGGGGGTGTGGGGGAGGGGGTGGGGGTGCAAAAACAAGTGCATAGCTTGAAGGATTATGAACCGAAAGCCATTCAAAGAGGGCTATTGTTAATAGAAAAGGGATGGACAAAATCAAGCACAGAGGTTTCAAGTTGTGAATGGGCATTTTTCACATGATCAACAAACAGCACAGTCGTCGTGGTTGGGCGCGGTGACTCAGTGGTTCAAACTTCAAACCGAGAGGTCCACGGTATGATTCCCCCCCCCCCGGGGTAACTGCGTTGTGTCCTTGGGCAAGGCACTTAATCACGATTGTACACGAGGGGGTCCGGTGGCGATGTGTACTGAGGCGTAATGCACCGCGATGGTGACCGGTCTTCAACCAATGCTAACCCTGCTTGTGAGGAGTTAGTACGCTGAGAAGTCTTGACAGTTGCTCGCTGTTGCTCGGTGGTTCTGTCGTACTCTTGCTTCCTCCACCCGTAAAAATGTCCGACACGAGGTGACCCTGGATGTCGAAAGTGTCGTTAAACTCCAATAAATATCACGCATGCGTTCACCAGGTAATAAAAATCATCAGCAGCAAAATTTTAATTAATGGAGCACCGGGTTGTACCCGGTGCTTCATTAATTAAATTTTTGGTGACTATTCCTGTAAGTGTTTGGAATCTAATATTATTGCGTCCGTGGACATATTGCACACCCGTGGAAAGTGATAAGTCCACGGCGGCCACACTGTGACTATTGCCCAGACCAGAAAACTCACTAAAATAAAAGCGGCAAAGCGCGACCAATCAATAACATTTCGGAAGTTGCACCACGTGTATGCGACTTGATTCTCGTGCGAAGATTCAGTCCGGCGTGCCTATCGTCTGTTTACATTTTGTAATGTAAAAATATGGCTTTTGAGTTTCGAATTGTTGTTTTAGTAAGACTCTTACTGAATGCTTAGAAGTGTCTATGTCACCGGGAACTTTATTTTGAAGTGCACGTCATGTGAAACAACACGTTATTTTAAGAACGTAATTCGAAGCCTTTTGGAAGCGGTGTTCATCTCTCGATCCATTGAGACATATATGATTAGGTTTTGGGTCAAGCTATATTTATTCATTTATCGATGTTAAAGGTCATGGCGACAGCATGTGTATGAAGTCGGAGCTCGGTGGCTCAGTGGTCAGAGCACTGAACTTCAAACCGAAAGGTTCGCGGTTCGATCCTGATCAGCGGTTACTGCGTTGTGTCCATGGGCAAGACACTTAATCCCGATTGCCCACTTGTGGCGCTGTGTACCAAGGCGTACTGCGCGCCAATAGTGCAATTGCCTTCAACCGCTGCTAACCCTGCTTGTGCAGAGTTATTACGTTGGGGAGTCTGACAGTTTCTCGCCGCCGTTCGGTTGTTCTCCCCGGCTTCCTCTACCTGTAAAACTGTCCTAGACGATATGACCCTGATGGTTAAAAGTGTCGTTATACCCCAATAAAACAAACAAACTATAGGTATTAAGTCAAGTTTAGCTAATCGTTTATTCTGCAGCTCTTTTAGGGAACTTCAACCTCAGGCGTTGGTTCCGGGTAATATTTTACCAGTAAAGCAGAATATTTTGACCGCAGTAAACAAGCACTGCTCCACTTGAAAGGGTTTTCGGGGGGGGGGGGGGGTCGTCATGATAAATAGAAACTTCACTTTGTCCGCAGTTTAAAACAAGGACTTCGCATAGCGTGGGCCACGCCCCCGACCCGTAGGCTTGTTCGAAGTATCCTTAAAGGTATTGTGGGACAGAAAATTGAAAAAGGGCCATAACTCTGGGAAAAATTATTTCCGGAACCCGTTCCTTTTGCAGATCCGTATCCCCATGCGGGTCTATCAGCATGCCACAGGAGGTCCAAATCCGACCAATAGCTTTGAAATTGTAATACGAAACGTTTGTACGGACAGAGGCATAATAAATTTACATAAGGCTCTCTCCAGACCTAACTCACTGAACGAGTTTCGTAACCTACAGTATATATAAACTGGAGACTCAGTCGTTGGAGATCCTCGTTGTGTATAGTAATCCGAAAACTGAACCATGTACACGGCATGTATCAACATATGGACGTTACGACTGAGACCAGCGCTTCTCAAATTTCGAGAAGAATCGAACCCCAAATGGAATTAGAATCGAATTAAATCTCCGATCGAATTTCACGGCTCTTTAACTGGTTGAGGACTAGATTATTTTTGGTGGTTTGAATTTGTTATTAAAAAATCCTTTTATTACAAATTATTGGGGAGTGCCCACATGCACTCTCCAATAATTTGTCATAAAACTAATTTATATAAACAAAATATTATGGGCAAGAAAAATATCACCCTTTGCTCTGGTACCCTCATTTTCCCAAAGCCCCGAGAGTGGCTTCTAGCACTCAACCAGTTAAATTGTAAATATTGCACCCTTCTTACAACCGTAAATATAGCCTATCTCCATTCGAGCATTGCAAGCATCATTTATTTATTTAATGATGTCTGAGGTCACACATTTCTGCACAGTGGCTCATCGTGACAGGAACAAGGAGATAAAGTCATGTTTAGTCAATCGTTTATATCCGCGTTGCCCATTTTAGAGGACTTTCACGCCAAACATTGGCGACTGCAAGCATCGGCAACTCTTCTATTTGGGCAAGTCAACCGAAAAACCGGGATCTTCCAGAACGGAAACAATATAGATTCCGAATCGGAAACTCCTTGAACTCTTCTTCTATCATCAGGTCGTCTGCGCAGTGTAGGATAGAAGAGTTCAGGGGGAGACACTTGGGGTGATTTTCAAAATATTCTACGTTTCGAAAAATTCCAAATCAGCGCGGCTCTAATCGAATCATCGGGGCGATTTCGAAATTCGAATCGAAGCTTCGCTACGACCTAGTCATGACAGAGAGGACCTAGTAACATCAGACGATTTTACTAAAACAAAAAACCCGAGAAATCAAAGTTCTGCTTGTAATCCAGCTATCGCTCGGGTTGGGTGGGGTCGTTTGCAGAATTTTACCCATTTTAGAGGACTTCCACTCCAGGCATTGGTTACCGGGTACTATTGTACCATTAAAACAGGGAGCGCGGTGGCTCAGTGGCAGACTGTTTGACTTCTGTGCTAGAGTTCCCGAGTTCGATCCCCGTCCGGGATGACCCGCGTTGTGTCCTTGGACAATGCACTTTATCCCGGTTGCCTACATGGGAGCACGATGACGCCGTGTACTAAGGTGTACTGCACGTCGACGGTGCACATGTCTTCAACCGCTGTAACCCTGCTTGAGCGGAGCTTGAACAGAGTTAGAATGTTGAGGTGGCGACAGTTGCTCGTAGATGCTCGGTGGTTCTCTCCGGCTTCCTCCACCCGTAAAACTGTCACGGTCAAGATTGGCCATTGTGCATAAGTTATGTGACCTTAAACACCAATAAATTATTATTATTATTTATTGGTGTTTAAGGTCACATATTTCTGCACAATGGCTAATCATGACCATGACAGTTTTACGGGTGGAGGAAGCCGGAGTACCCGGAGAGAATCACCGAGCAACTGTCAGCTCCCCAACATACGAACTCCACACAAGCAGAGTTAGCATTGGTTGAAGACATGTGCACCATCGACGTGCAGTGCGCCTTAGTACACAGCGTCACCGTGCCCCCACATGGGCAATGGGGGTGAAGTATCTTGCCAAAGGACACAACGCGGTTGCCGCAGGTGGGATTCGAACCGAGGACCTCTCGGCTTGCAGCCTGCACCTCTACCAACTGAGCCACCGCGCCCCACCAATAAATAAATAAATAAATACCATTACCACAAGCTTGTTTACCACAGAAAACAAACACTGATTCACTATTGGTCTTACTACGGGGAGATTGAATGGTTTACAAAAAATAGTCATTCATCAGGTTAACAAAAAATAAAATAGTCATTCATCGTTTACCAGATAACGTATTAGAATGGAACATGGGGGTGGGGGGGGGGGTGGTGGGGGGGGTGGGGGGGGGGGTGTAGTACTCCTCAAAATGCCATCTGTGGTTTAATTTCTACAAACTTGTAAATTAACTTTACAAAGTTGCAATATGTCAAACATGAAATTATTTCGACCAGTAGTTTGTGAGAAAGCATTTCTGTTGCCCCAATACACAGTGTGAAATATCTGCCCGACCCACCTAATATCTTCAAGCATGAGGCCAGAAGACTGATTTGAACAATCAGGTAAACAGACTCTTATGTCAAACCTGAAAGCATCTGACGCAGTGGTTTGCGAAAACAATTTGCAGTGTTTTCAGACGGCCACACAGTGTTAAACCCCATAATAGCCTTAAATATGACTCCAGCCTGAGGAATCTGGGGTCTCATGAGTCGCCTAAAATTGATGCCTGAGACTCGATTTGAATACACTTACAAAGATGTTATATATATATATCAAACATTGAAATTTTCGACACAGTGGTCTAGAGAAGTGTTGAAATCTAGGACCCCATGCCACCCATTATTATTTATTTATTTATTGATGTTTAAGGTCACATGTTTATGCACAAAGGCTAATCATGACCGTGACAGTTTTACAGGTGGAGGAAGCCAGAATACCCGGAGAGAACCACCGAGCAACGACGAGCAGCTGCCAGTTCCCCAACATCGTAACTCCGCACTGCAGCACAGGCAGGGTTAGATTGGTTGAAGACATGCGTACCATCGATGTGCAGTACGCCTTAGTACACGGCGTCATCGTGCCCCCACATGGACAATGGGGGTGAAGTGTCTTGCCCAAGGACACAACGCGGTTGCCGCAGGTGGGATTCGAACCGAGGACCTCTCGGCTTGCAGCCTGCACCTCTACCTACTGAGCCACCGCCCCCCCCCCCCCCCCCCATGCCACCCATAAATTTGACATCCTTACAAAGGTGTTACATATCAAACCTTTATGTATTTGGATCAGAGGTTGGGTGAAGATTGTTAAAATTGCTTTCTCCATTACCCACAGTGGTAAAAACCCAAAAGGCCCCTTGACACACATAAATATGACCACAGGAACTTGACTTTACCAATCTTGTCAACCATCCTAACAAAGGTGCTATTTATCAGATATGAAAGCTTTTGGAGCTGGGAGATTTTTATTTTGTTCTCCCCATACACACATTGTTACATTTTGAGGGCCCTATAGCATCCATAAATATAGCCCAGGGCTTGATATGAAACAACTTGTAAATCGTTCTTACATAAATGGTGTATGTCAAGCCTGGAAGCATTTGAACTGGTTGAATGATAGCTTGTGAGAAGAGGATTTATAAACTGTTTCCCATTATTACCCAATGTTGAACTGAAATTTCCCTATTTGCTGCCCCAAATAGAAATGATCTAAGATTTATTCTAACCAGTCTGATTTTACACCCTAAGGATGCTCCATACAAATATCAATTACGTGTGCCATGCAGTTCAGAAAAATGATGTTCAAAATTTTGCTCTATTGTTAGCCTGTATGGGTCCTCTGGGGCTAGTAATTTTTGGGGAACATAATTCAAGAACATGTCACCCACTTATAACAACGTATGCTAAATTTTGTTCAAATTGGCCCAAGGGTTTCAAAACTAAAAAATTTGGGTTTGCCAAAAATGTTGCTCCTTCCATTATTTCTTTATTTATTGATGTTTAACTGGTTGGGGGCTACATTATTTTTGGTGGTCTTAATTTGTTCATCAATTATTTTTTTATTACAAGTGCCCACAGGAACTCTTCAATAATTTGTGATAAAACAAATTTATAGAAACAAAATATTATATTATGAAACTTGAGCAAGGAAAATGTTGGCTTTTGTTCTGGTACCCTCATTTTTTTGAAAGTCTTGATAGTGGCTTCTAGCAATCCACCAGCTAAGGTCAAACATTTCTGCACAATGGCTAATTGTGACCACAACATGGAGATAAAGTCAAGTTTAATCAATAATTTATACACATCTGCCCATTTCAGAGGATTTCTACCAAAAGCATTGGTGAGTGGGTCTATTTTACCAGTAAAACAGCCTGTTCACCACATTAAACAAGCACTGCTTCTCATCCCACTGGGTTGCTCGTCCCATTACAATTCCCCCTCCAACTCTGTTTAAACAAACCTTACTGTCATTGTATCTATCATTTCCTGAGATGAGTTTTCAAAACTCGCGATAGTTTTGCTCCCCCCCTCTCTCTCTCTTTCCATTATGGAAGCACATTAATTTTAACAGTATCGAAATGCCCCATCCCAATCATCTCTATCACTCACTTAAATTGTAATAGAATTGCGTCAGAAGTTTGGGTGTAGATCAAAACACTGTCTTTATGACAGTCGGAGGACAAAGAATAATCAATATTGCCCATACTGACTTTCAGACATCTGTGCTAAAAGCAAGGGAGATAATTGGTTGTCTCAATTATTCAAAAGCATTTAATTTTTGCCATTTAAAACAAATATAAATAAGACTTTAACCTAACTTTTACCTAACCTTTACCTGAATAATTTACAAATTAAGCAGTTGAAAAAATTTCTTTTTAAAAAAATTTCAACAAAAGCTTGGACCAACAACTTATTATGGTTTGGTTGAAAATACTTTTAAAATTTGAAAGAAAAAAAATTGATGTCATGCACATTTGGGCAAAGGAATAAATATGAGAGACGACTTATTCATTTATTTATTGGTGTTTAAGCTCATATACTTATGCACAATGGCTAATCGTGACCGTGACAGTTTTAAGGGTGGAAGACGTCGGAGTACCCAGAGCGAACCACCGATCAACGACATGCAACTGCCAGCTCCCCAACATCGTAACTCCGCACTGTAGCACAGGCTGGGTTAGATTGGTTGAAGACATGCGTACCATCGACGTGCAGTATGCCTTAGTACATGGCGTCATCGTGCCCACATGTGGACAATCAGGGTTAAGTGCCTTGCCCAAGGACACAATGCAGGAGTCCGAATCGATCGCTCAGATGGTCACCCATCCAATGATTAACTGGGTTCAACGTTGCTTAGCATCGGTGATCTGACGAGAACCGGTTAGCGCAATGCCACCACGCCCCCAAGAGACTATTTGTCTCTTGAGTTCCAATGTATTCTATGTGCCTACTGGCACATAGAACACATTGGAACTCAGGAGACGTTCTTACATAAGCTTAATGCTTTCTGTCCAGTTCCTCAGCTTTTATGTTTCTAACTTGTTTACTGTTATGTTATGTGCTGAGTATCTTGTATTATTGTGTTCTTTTTTTATGTTGTGTATGCATAAAAACTCATCATCACAGAGAACTACCCTTCAACTGTTGTTCCAACTTTGATTTTTTGTTATAACCAAATAAATGCAGAGAATATCAAATTTAATATTTTGAATATTATTTTTTCAATTTTGAAAAAAAATTTCAACAAAACCATATGTGACAAGTTTTTTCCAATGAGGGGTCACAACATACAGTTTTGTTGAACTTTGTTGAAAATAATCTTTTTTCAACTGGTCATTTTGTAAATTATGTAGGCAGAGGCGACCAAAGGAGTAAAACTAGGTGAAGGGTTAACTCTCTGCACTCTGATGTCAAAGTACTAAAATTTCATGCAGCAAATTCTTCCCATAATGCAACTAGGAGTTCAACCCAATTTAATCTTGTGTGACAGAGCTCATTGATCATAGGTGGGGGTGGGGGGGGGGGGGGGGGGGGGGTGTCAATCCTATGGCCTCATATAGGGCTGTAGGGCTGATTTATAACCTCCCTAAAATATTAAAAAAATGAAAGTGTCAATGACACTGTAGCTCAACTTGTCAAGACAAAGACATGTACATGTATAGTATGTGACACAGCAATGACAAACATCTAGGTAATGACCTGATAACAAAGGTACATATAAAGTATTGTAACGGTCTGTACATAAATACTGACCGTTGCCTGTAACAAATGTATAGGTAAAGTATTGTAAAGGTGGGTGACAGTCAGATGCTGAACTAGAAAAAATCTTTGAGTCCCAGAGTGGGTCTGACTGAACCACAAAATATTTGTTCTCATAGCACAGTGATAACAAAAGCACCCCAAAACACACTCGTTCCTGTCCCAAGGTGAAAACAAAAGTACTCAAGAAGTTTTGTGAAGATCAGTTCATAAATACGAGCTGTATAGAACTTGTGACAAAAAACTGATTGGACCTAATTTCAGTACAAAATGGCCACTGGCAGCCATCTTGAATTTTGGACTGTACCCAGAAACACTCATTCTCATCCCAAGGAGATAACAAAGGTACCCAAGAAGTTTTGTGAAGATCGGTTCATAAATACAGCCTCTACCCTGAGCCGTATTGACATGTGTGCTTACATTGTGTAAGTAGCACTGAATAAATCAAAGTTCATCTAATTTGCATAATTTCTGCACGAAAAAAAACCCCTTACAATATGTGATGTATTCCATGTTACTAAACATTCATACAAAAATTTATTAAAATCAGAACTTTCATACAGAAGTTCTATACAAAATACTGATTGCACTAATTTTGGTACAAAATGGCTGCTGGTGGCCATCTTGAATTTCGGACCACACCCAAAAACACTCGCTCTCATCCCACGGTGATAACAAAGGTACCCAAGAAGTTTCGTAAAGATTGGTTCATAAATATGGCCTCTAGTCTGAGCTGTATAGAAGTTGTGTACAAAAAACTGATTAGACCTAATTTCGGTACAAAATGGCCACTAGCAGCCATCTTGAATTTTAGACCGCACCCAGAAACACTCGTTCTCGTCCCAAGGTGATAACAAAGGTACCCAAGACATTTCGTGAAGATCAGTTCATAAATACAGACTCTAGTCTGAGCCATATTGACATGTGTACTTACTGTGTGTAAGTCGCACTGAAAAAATCAAAGTTCATCTAATTTGCATAATTTCTGAACGAGAAAAAAACCCGTATTATATGTGATGCATCCCATGGTACTAAACATTCACACAAAAAAATTATTCAAATCAGGGCTTTCATATGGAAGTTCTGTGCAAAAATCTGATTGCACCTAATTTTGTACAAAATGGCTGCCATCGGCCATCTTGAATTTCGGACCGGACCCCAAAACACTCGTTCTCGTCCCACGGTGATACCAAAGGTACCCAAGAAGTTTCGTAAAGATCGGTTCATAAATACGGCCTCTAGCCCGAGCCGTATTGGCATTTGCACTTACAGTGCTGAAAGTAACCCCAAAAAACATCAAAATTAGTCTAATTTGCACAATTTACGTACGAGAAAAAACCCTGTATTATATGTGATGTATCCCATGGTACTAAACATTCATACAAAAAATTATTCAAATCAGAGCTTTCATATGGAAGTTCTGTACAAAAAACAGATTTCTGCATCGTCGGTACAAAATGGCAGCTGGCAGCCATCTTGAATTTTGGACCGCACCCAAAAACACTCGTTCTCGTCCCACGGTCATAACAAAGGTACCCAAGAAGTTTCGTAAAGATCGGTTCATAAATACGGCCTCTAGCCCGAGCCATAGCAGCTTGGCACTTACAGCTCTGAAAGTAACACTAAATAAATCAAAGTCAGTCTAATTTGCATAATTTACGCACGAGAAAAAACCCGTATTATATGTGATGTATCCCATGGTACTAAACATTTATACAAAACTTTATTCAAATCAGAACTTTCATACAGAAGTTCTGTACAAAAAACTGATTTTTGCATCATCGGTACAAAATGGCCACTGGCAGCCATCTTGAATTTTGGACCACACCTAAAAACACTCGTTCCTGTCCCAGGGTCATAACAAAGGTACACAAGAAGTTTCGTAAAGATCGGTTCATAAATACGACCTCTAGCCCGAGCCATAGCCAATTGTTGACGTACGGACAGACGGACAGACAGACAGACGGACGACGGGCCATGACAATAGCTCAAATTTGACTTCGTCAAAGTTGAGCTAAACATTATTTGCTTCAGACACTATTGTTTACAATGACTCGTTCACAAATCATGCCAACTTTAAGGTTTTACTCCATTATATCCATGTTCACTTCCACTGAACATATCTCAATATTGGCTCAGCTGAAGGTTCCTGTGAATAATCTTCCTCAAATCACCACACCTTAGCTTTATTCTGCACCAGTATATGTATGGCTAGTTCATTTAGCATGCAGTGTTTTACGAACTCGATGGAGTCATATGCCATACATATCCTTCCATTGCAAAAGAAAGGTTTTATATATTTTCTGTACCTGGCTTCAATGGAAAGATGACCATGATCAGGTTGCCTTACCTTTACTCATATTGTTATACATCTGAACTAATTGACTAAATGATGATTACCATTAATAATTCCACTTTGAATAGTCATTTCTTTGAATTTTTTTCTGAGATTTTTTTCTGTGATAACTTTTAAGATTTTTTTTTATGTGGAGATCTGCTGAGATTAGGTTTTCTGAAACTTTATGCATCTTCACCAGGTGGTGCAACCATTGTTTCAGTTGTGCTGTCATTGAAAAGTTTATGTTGATTACAGTTTATGAGTTTAACCCTTCACCCAATGCAGACGATATCAAAATTTATTATTTTAAATATCATTTTTTATAAATTTTCCAAAAATTTCAACAAAACCATATCATGTGGCTCCTCATTGGAATGAGCTCGATGAGCTCATTCTGATAAGCTTGTTCCAAAGAGGGGTCACATGATATGGTTTTGTTGAAATTTTTTGCAAAAATATTTTTTCAGCTGCTGAATTTGCATTTTACACAGGCGGATGTGGGATTTGTTGGGTAAAGGGTTAAAATGTTTTTTTTCTTTCATTTATATGAATTTAGGACCCAGTCCCACCCTGTCACTTGTGAAATGTTAACCCTGAAATCCCAAGACAACCACAAACTGCTCCTTTTATATTGCACTGAAAAAGTTGCCCCAAGTTCCTAAAGGACTCTACTGGTAGGCTGCATATTTCTTGACATTGTTTTTACATCTTTGTACAGGCAGCCAAAAAAGATGAAGAAACACAGTTACACCACCTGCAGCTGTATACAAGTAGATACAGTAGTTATTATAATGAAAGTGTCAATGACACTGCAGCTAACTTGTCAAGACAAAGACATGTACATGTATGTATGTGACACTGCAATGACAAACATCTAGGTAATGACCTGATAACAAAGGTACATATAAAGTATTGTAACGGTCTGTACATAAATACTGACCGTAGCCTGTAACAAATGTATAGGTAAAGTATTGTAAAGGTGGGTGACAGTCAGATGCTAAACTAGAAAAGAAATCTTTGTGTCCCAGAGTGGGTGTGACTGAACCCCAAAATATTTGTTTTCATAGCACAGTGATAACAAAGGCACCCCAAAACACACTCGCTCCTGTCCCAAGGTGAAAACAAAGGTACCCCAAGAAGTTTTGTGAAGATCAGTTCATAAATATGAGCTGAATAGAACTTGTGACAAAAAACTGATTGGACCTAATTTCGGTACAAAATGGCCACTGGCAGCCATCTTGAATTTTGGACCATACCCAGAAACACTCATTCTCATCCCAAGGTGATAACAAAGGTACCCAAGAAGTTTTGTGAAGATGGGTTCATAAATACAGCCTCTACCCTGAGCCATATTGACATGTGTGCTTACATTGTGTAAGTACCACTGAATAAATCAAAGTTCATCTAATTTGCATAATTTCTGCACGAAAAAAAACCCCTTACAATATGTGATGTATTCCATGTTATTAAACATTCATACAAAAATTTATTCAAATCAGAACTTTCATTCAGAAGTTCTGTACAAAAGATTGATTGCACTAATTTTGGTACAA
The DNA here is from genome assembly GCA_031216915.1 of Pictodentalium vernedei. Taxonomy (NCBI): domain Eukaryota; kingdom Metazoa; phylum Mollusca; class Scaphopoda; order Dentaliida; family Dentaliidae; genus Pictodentalium; species Pictodentalium vernedei. Next base: position 775,245,913 of record CM062297.1, read on the forward strand.
AATGGCTGCTGGTGGCCATCTTGAATTTCGGACCACACCCAAAAACACTCGCTCTCATCCCACGGTGATAACAAAGGTACCCAAGAAGTTTCGTAAAGATTGGTTCATAAATATGGCCTCTAGTCTGAGCTGTATAGAAGTTGTGTACAAAAAACTGATTAGACCTAATTTCGGTACAAAATGGCCACTGGCAGCCATCTTGAATTTTAGACCACACCCAGAAACACTCGTTCTCGTCCCAAGGTGATAACAAAGGTACCCAAGACATTTTGTGAAGATCAGTTCATAAATACAGACTCTAGTCTGGTCTGTATTGACATGTGTACTTACTGTGTGTAAGTCGCACTGAAAAAATTAAAGTTCATCTAATTTGCATAATTTCTGCACGAGAAAAAAACCTGTATTATATATGATGTATCCCATGATACACCCGTATTATATGTGATGTATCCCATGATACTAAACATTCACACAAAAAATTATTCAAATCAGCACTTTCATATGGAAGTTTTGTGCAAAAATCTGATTGCACCTAATTTTGTACAAAATGGCTGCCATCGGCCATCTTGAATTTCGGACCGGACCCCAAAACACTCGTTCTCATCCCATGGTGATACCAAAGGTACCCAAGAAGTTTCGTAAAGATCGGTTCATAAATACGGCCTCTAGCCCAAGCCATATTGGCATTTGCACTTACAGTGCTGAAAGTAACACCAATAACCATCAAAATTAGTTTAGTTTGCACAATTTACGCACGAGAAAAAAACCCGTATTATATGTGATGTATCCCATGGTACTAAACATTCATACAAAAAATTATTCAAATCAGAGCTCTCATATGGAAGTTCTGTACAAAAAAAAGATTTCTGCATCGTCAGTACAAAATGGCGGCTGGCAGCCATCTTGAATTCCGGACTGCACCCAAAAACACTCGTTCTCGTCCCACGGTCATAACAAAGGTACCCAAGAAGTTTCGTAAAGATCGGTTCATAAATACGGCCTCTAGCCCGAGCCGTATCCAATTGTTGACGTACGGACAGACGGACGACGGGCCATGACAAAAGCTCAAATTTGGCTTTGCCAAAGTTGAGCTAATAAAATTAATCTGAGGAATTAAGGGTTAATTTTTGTAGGTCAACAATAGAACAATGAATAGCTGCTGTGCAATTATTTATTTATTTATTAAGGTTTAACGACACTTTAACAGTCAAGGTCATATCATGTCGGTGACAGTTTTGTAGGTGGAGGAAGCCAGAGAACCCGGAAGAGAACCACCGCCCCGAGCAATGATGAGCAGCTGCCACTCCGCACTGCAGCACAGACAGGGTTAGATTGGTTGAAGACATGCACACCAGCAATGTGCAGTATGCCTTAGTACATGGTGTCATCGTAGCCCCATGTGGACAATTGGGGTGAAGTGCCTTGCCCAAGGACACAATGCTGGAGTCCGACTGCAGTGCAATTAAGTAGGAAGATTATTTTTCTCTCATCAGTTCAGCAAAGTCCTCTTTTCCCTCAATACACAATACATCTCCATGTTTTTTAAGGATCCCATGCAGTTTGTGTCTGTTATGTTAAAACCTGAGGAAATTAAAGCAGAATATTTTTTGTAAATTGCTAGAAAAAAGCATGTTTGGGATGTTTATGAACCCCCTCCCCCCTACATTCCTGGATATTTTGTCTGCCCACCTCCCTCACCCACACTTAAAAAAAGATTTGGAGTTTTCAAATAGGTGTTATTTAATAGAGTACATGCATAGCAAGTGGATAGAAAAGAAAAAAAGATGACAAAAATTTGTACCATTTAAGTTTTTACTGATTTTTAGTGATTTTTAAGAAATTGATAACAAATCTAGCAGCCTGAATTATGATACACAAGTGTTTTAGACACAATAAATTAAATAAATTTAACATAACAAATGCCTATAATGATATGTTTACACAAGTTTTAATAAAGCAAACTGGATCAATCGTAGGTACATAAAACAGAAAATTCTGCAGTGAATGCCATTTTTGCTTTCAAATTTCATTACCTTCGAAGAGGGGAGTACAATGAATAATATTCTTTATAAAGTAATATCTTCTCTCTGAGTGATTTACATGGATTAAGATGATCAGCTGTTGAGTGAAAAAAACAAAAAATATCACTTCGATACCTAAATTAAGTACAATGTACAATATCACTTTGATACCTAAATTAAGTACAATGTCTTTGTGTCAGGAGTTTGCTTGCAACACTGGTCCTCCAAACTGGAGAAAGGGAAAACAACTAAAATTCAGTCTTATTTACAAATGAGAGATGTAAAACAAATTTAACCCATTACTCAATGCACATGTTATCAAAATTTGTTAAATTTTTTGTTTTTCAAATTTTTCACAAAATATCAACAAATCCATATCATGTGACCAGTCATTGGAACAAACTCAATGGGCCCGTTCCAATGAGGCAGTCACATGATATGGTTTTATTAGCATTTTTCTGAAAAATTTTTTTCAACTGCTTAATTTTTAAATTACATGGTCAGATGTGGCTGATTTGTTAGGTAAAGAGTTAACCCTTTGAAGAAGAGCGGCCACTTTTCTGGCCAAGAACTTGATACGTCATTATATAGGATGGCTGTTCAGTAAATGTGTGGGATAGCCTAATCAATATTGTCAATGAGCAGCCTCAGGGCTGCACACTGAAAATATTGATTGGTCAACCCCAAATAATGAATATGGACTCTTCTAATTGCTGCCATTGAACTTGCATGGAAGATACCACTAGAGTTCAAAGGGTTAAGGCAAAGTTCAATATTTTATATTCAAATTCAAACTTGAGGCCAATTTACTCAAATTTTAAAATTTATTTCAACTGGTTGAAGCTAAAGACTTTAACCAACAAAATGGTCATATCCAGTCACTACAATTCACAAAAAGTTACCATTCAAATTTTAAAATTCATGTTCTTGGTTTGTTTTATTCGTCATAATCTACAGAAATACATGGGTGAGGGGTGTATATTTCGTACCTTGAGTGCAAGAAGGCATGCTTTGCAATGCTAAAGAATTGCAAAGCCTTGTTGCACTCAAGGGACAAATTTATTAATTTTATTAACTTGGGTAAAATATTCAGACATAAGCGATTTAAATTTTATATTTTTAAGTTTGCATTGGTTATAAAAAGAAGAGTGTGTGGCAGTCAAAAGGACCATGAGGCATGGCCTGAGAAATATATTTTTAACTTTTTTTTAGGCCTTATTGGTGTTTTAGGTCACTTTCTACATCTAACATAGGCATGAAGTCAAGTTTAACCCTTCACCTAACGAATCAGCCGTATCTGTCCGCATAATTTTCAAATTAAGCAAATAAAGAAAATATATTTTTTCAAAAAATTTCAACAAAACCACATCATGTGACCCCTCATTGGAACAATCTCGTACCAATGAGGGGTCACATGATATGGTTTTGTTGAAATTTTTTTAAAAATATAAAAAACAATAATTAAAATAATAAATTTTGATATCGTGTGCATTGGGTAAAGGGTTAACCCTTTACCCAACGTAATGGCCAAAACCGGCCAGCGCTATTCCCAAATATCGCCAATTAATTTTCAAAATATTTTCAGTTTTTGTCTCAAAAACATAGGTTATGACCCCTCGTCCCAACGAGGGGTCATAACCTATGTTTTTGAGACAAAAAATGAAAAAAATTAGTTATTCAAGAATTTTTTTTGCAAGTGTCGTCTGCTTTTCATGTTAGGTAAAGGGTTAATGAATCATAACACCTATGCTGCCCACTTCGAAGGGTACACCCAAGGTATTGGTCACCAGGTCCCATTTTAATTGTCAAAGTCTTGCAAGCCACCACCAGCGCTATTCAGATAAGCATGGAAGTCACAATAGTGGTTTTGCACTAAGTATACATATTCTAGATATGATTTAAACCAGTGATGTCGACTTTAGGAAGCCTTCAAACCAGGCATTGGCTACCACAGCCTATTATAGAAAAACAATAGAATTTGTTTTTTACAGTAATCAAGCACTGTCCAACTTCGCAGGTTTTCATGGGAAAGAAGTTTTAATAGCTGTAATAGCTTGGCAGTGATTTCTAGTGAAATCTGGACAACATTGCCAGGATTAATTTATAATTGACTGAAGGACTTTCTACCTGTTGCAAAGTAGATAACTTGTTTTGAAGACACAATGTTTGTCAGTTAGACTTTGGTGGTTAACAAGGAATATAAGAGGTACAGTTACAATTCAATGAATCTGTTCCTATTCACTAGCTAATCATAAAACAAATTTTTAAACTGAATTCAACCAAACCAATCATCCAACTGCCAATACATGTTGCTCAAGGAAATATGCTTGTCCAACTCATACAGAACTGTGATCACAAAAGTGGCCTCTTCTGTGGTCCAATCACAATCTAATTGTGACACCAGTTGGTCAAGGTTTCATGAAAAAAAGACTTTGACATCAAGACCACAGCAAGAAAACCAAATAAGTGTCAATGACACTGCAGCTTAACTTGACTGTGTGCAGTGTTTGATGAAAAGGATAATGTTCAATGTTTATGAAAGGATTATGAAATAAGACAAGTATTGTGATAATTGAGAATATGTTAAGTTCTGTACCCTGCATGCTATGTTTTCAACAAGAAGAATTTGTGGTGTAGACTGTACTAAAGAACTGAGGCACGGGTTGATGTGGCTCTCACAGATAATGTATGTCAACGGAAGTTACCAAGGTACAGTAAAATCATTCCAAAACAAGTCATCCTACCAGGTTACAATGAAATCCCTTCATAAGGGGGCACTGTGGCTCAGTAGGTAGAGGTGCAGGCTGCAAGCCAAGAGGTTCTCGATTCGAATCCATCCTGCAGCAATCGCATTGTGTTTTGGGGCAAGACACTTCACCCCCATTGCTCATGTGTGGGCATGGTGGCATTGTGTACTAAGACGCACTGCACGTCGATGGTGCACCCGTCTTCAACCAATGCTAACCCTACTTGTGTGGAGTTGGTATGTTGGGGAGTCTGACAGTTGCTCAACATTGCTCAGTGGTTCTCTCCTGGTACTCTGGCTACCTCCACCCGTAATACTGTCTGACACGAGGTGACTTTGGCTGTCAAGTGTTGTTAAACCCCAATAAATAAATAAATAAATAAATAAATAAATAAATAAATAAATAATCCCTTCATAAATATGACTTGTAAATTTTGCTAAAGCAATCTAGATCATGTGCCAGTCCGGCGGTCACAGATGACCAATCGCAACCAAAATAGGGCAGTCTCATCTGGATATCATACCATGTTATCCAACCAAGGTACAATGAAATTCCTTCATAAAAACAACCTGCAGACTTTGCAAAAGGAATCTAGGTCATGAGCCCAAGTGGCGGTAATGGCTGACCGATGGTAACCCAAAAAGGAAAGTCTCATCTTGACATGAGACCGAGTTATCCTACCAAGTTACAAAGAAATCACTCCATAAATATAAACTGTGGACTGTGCTAAACAAATCTAGGTCACGTGCCTTTTGCGGCAGTCACGACTGACTGATCACGGCCAAAATAGGATGTTCTCACCTAGACATTATACCAAGTCATCCCACCAAATTACAATGAAATCCCTTCATAAATGCAACCTGTAGACCTGCTACAGGAATCTAGTTAACTTGCCCCTGTGGCCATGACGGTTGACTGAACCCTACCAAAATAGGATGGTCTCATGTAAACATTTTATGGAGTCATCCTACTCTAAGATACAATGAAATCTCTTCATAAATACAACATATAGACTGTGCTATAGGTTTTCGGGTTTTGGGGCCGTGCAGCTTTCGCGGTTGACCGATGGCAACCAAAATGGGACGTTCTCATCTAGAACTGACTTCGAACCTTCATATGAAATTTTGTGATGATTGGACAAGAACTACGGGGTGTAGCCTGTGATAAAGAAAATATGAACAGACTCACATGTGATGGCAATAGCTTGTCTTGACTTTGTCAAGTTAAGCTAACAAAAGCAGCATCTCAGATTTGGTTTTTGTGCCTTTCTTTTTCAACAGATGAGATTCCACAGTGTTGCGGTGAGGAAAACGTAGAGCACTTTGACTGGACTGTGACCTGGTCGCAATTCCCTGTCTTTGTGATCATAGTACTGTAATTAAAAAACTCATCGGCTTTTCATTGAAAAAACCTCCTCCAATTAGGGTTCAGAAGCTGTATTCTAGATGGAAAATCTTACATTATTCAGAATTACATGCTGGCACTTGCTTGTTTCTTTATTAGGATTTGAGGTCACATTCAGCATGTATGGCTAAATCAAGACAGCACAAGTATTCAGTCAAGTTTAGCCAATCATTTCTAATTATGTTGCTCACTTCAGGGGACTCACTGCCCAGGTAATGGGTACCAAGACCTATTATACCAGTGAAGAAGAACATGTTTATCACAGTGAACAAGCATTGCTCCTCTTCTATGACTTAAAGTTCATGTGAGAATCAGAATCATTGATTCTCACAAATGATTCTTCCAAGGAAAACAATGAGAATCACTTTAATTCAGCCAAATTTTTCATTTGATTCTTGTCAAGACATTTTGAAAGTGTCCTAAAAGGCCTGGAGAATTCTACATATTGTGTCGTCCCTTTTAATAAGGTAACACTTTGACTTTGCAGTAATGTCTATAGTGAAGTCTTGACTATACAACCAGCCAAGACTTCACTTAAAACTAATGCCAAAGTACTGTAACTTCCTTCAGCAAGACAACCGAAGACCTGTTAGTTGGAACATGTGTTCTAAAAGAGCATGTAAGACAAGAAACTCACCAAAATTGGAACAAGGCCCTTAAGGCCTAAATCTTAACCCACGGAGTATTTCCAAAATATTTTTCATCAAATCTAGTCATGGCTGCGATGAAGCAGCCATGACTAGATTTGAAGAAAAATTCATCTAAATTCTTTTAAAGAAATCATTGGCCGAAATTTCATTCAATTTACGGAGGAGAAATTTTTATTAAATGCGCAAACATTTTACTTATTTCAGGGGCAAGGGATTTTGTATCCTGGGCAGGAATATCTATCAGCAACATGGAAGGAGTTTAACTCCAGCAAATATATAAATATGAGGTTTGTATTTTACTAATGGAATATGTACTGGTAGCAAGAGGACAACAGCAGTCTCAAATTCTAAATTATTTTAGAACTGAAAATTATCGTAAAACAGGACAAATTTCAAGGGCTGACTTCCCAGGGTTCCCACATGGAAGATATTGGCTATCTGATATAAAAGTGGTGGTGTATGGAAAGAAGGTTAGCAGTGAATGTAAAAATACTAGTTTTTATATTAGGAGACGATAGAGTGAATAAAAAATTGTACAATTTAACATCGTTATTTACATTTAATTTTAAAATGAATCTAATCATTCCATGCATTGATTTTAATTACTAGACATGAACCTTGTTTCAAACTATTTGATTCTATTCCAGATCCCAGTGAAATAACACTGGAAGCCCAAACACCTTCATATTTTGATAAATCTGTATAAGCTGTATGAGACAAGATTCCGCTGGTGAATTTCTAATACACCGCATGTTTAACCCTTTGAACACTGATGGCATCTTCCATGTCAATTCGATAGTATCGTTTGGAAGATTCCATAGTGGCAGATCCATTCAAAGCTTTCATTCATTCAGATGTTTTGATTTGATTCCATTCGAGTCAGGCCACTTTGGAAATTTTTGAATCGTTGAGATGCTATCAACATCCTACCAAGTGTCTTCTCTTATTTATTTATTTTATTTATTGGTGTTTAAGATCACATATTTCTGCACAATGGCTAATCATGACCACAACAGTTTTACGGGTGGAGGAAGATGGAGTACTCGGAGAGAACCACCGAGCAACTGCGAGCAACTGTCAGCTCCCCAACATACTAACTCCAAACAAGCAGGGTTAGCATTGGTTGAAGACAGGTGCACCATCGACATGCAGTACGCCTTAGTACACAGCGTCACCGTGCCCCCACGTGGGCAATGGGGGTGAAGAATCTTGCCCAAGGACACAACGCGGTTGCCACAGGTGGGATTCGAACCGAGGACCTCTCGGCTTGCAGCCTGCACCTCTACCAACTGAGCCACTGCGCCCCCCGTGTCTTCTCTTGAAGTCATCAACATCGGGTCCCCTAGGACCCTACAAAATAGACCTGCTGATAGAGTTCAATGAAGTTGTATTTCCAAAACTACTTTTATTCCATTTCTGGAATATTCCAACTTTTTGATCAACTTGCCAAAATAGTCAAGTCACCATTAAATACAACACTTCAGTAAAGATTGACAATATTTGCTATGGCCCATGTTCTAAGAAGGTGCAATACCTTCAAGTTTAACCGCAGTGGCATTCGATTTGACTCAAAATTTGCAGGGTCCCACACATTCACTACTTTGGGGTAAACCAACTATTATTTTCAATGTCCAGCCTTAGGGCTGCACATTGAAAATATTTATTGGTCTGCCATACAAATTATCTGAGCAACCACTCACTTTATCTAACAACTACTGGTATCTCAACATGTTATTAACCTTTTTAACCCTAAAGACCACTTATCTGGTACAGGAACATGATACAGCATAATTTAACCAAGTGGGATGACTGCTCAGTGAATGTGTGGGGTAACCATTCAATATTTTCAACATGCAGCTGGAGGCTGCATGTTGAAAATATTGAATGGCATACCTCCCAGGTAATGAATATGAACTCTTCCAACTGTTGTCCTTGAACTGACTTGGAAGACACCATCAGGGTTCAAAGGGTTAATAATTGAATAATTTATACATTAGTAAGGACAAGAATTCTGTGATTGTAAAAGGATTCTCTCCCTTGATCAGATCTAACCAACATCAGCTGGCTGATATTTCCAACAAAGTATTTCAAAATCAAGACAGAATCAAAACGAAAATAGACAAAAATTGCACCTGAGACTCACTGTTCTCACGTCTGTTTCAACAGGTGAGATTCTACAAATTGTGAGCAGGAAAGCAGACAGAATTTTCACAGGATCATGACCTGGCAGAAATTCTTGTTCTCCTATCACCTACTCCATTTTGTTCACGCAGCCTATGTTAGAAAGTCACAGAAGATTTCCTCATCTCATATTACAGATGTGACTACTATCTCATAGACCTCACGTGACAAATTTACATACTTGATTATGGAACTACTTAAAATCATCTGCAATAGTAATCAAAAACTATGGCTATCACTACTCATTTTGCATCTACAGATATGTCCAAATTCATCAAAGCAAATGAAAAAATAAAAACCCAGAGGAATTATTGTCGTTGAAGCACAACAAAAATAAAAAAATACACGTAATTCCTTCTGCCGAATTGAACAAGTACATGGCTGACTTTGTTATCAATGTGTGGAAAGAAGACTGTACAGGCCATGGTTTTGTTGGGATATACTTACAGTATTACTGAAACATCACCTGAACCCTCCCCCCCTCCACCCCCCCCCCCCCCCCCCCAGATTAATGCATTATTTTTCTGATCAGAATGACAGTTTAGAAGCTATAAAATTATCATATATAGCCTTGACTGATTAGAAGATGAAAACGAGACACTGGGAGTGGGAGAAATTTTGGGGCCAGATTTTTGGACAGGACACTCAGCAAGCCCCATGTCTGGCCCAAAAACCTGCACCTTCAGGTGAAATTTTTCCATTTCACACATCAGGTCATGATGGATTATATTACTCTGCTTTTGAAATCAGAGTACTTTACCAAGTGGATACAATTTCGACATGTTGAATTAGCCTAAAATGCCAAGAGGTACAGTTTACTTTTATTTAATGTCTGACAAGATTGGGCTACATTTCAAAAATCCTCCACTGATATTTGATTTAAGTAACTGAAACTGGTGTTTCGGAAGAAGTTCAAACAAGTTTACTTTTTATTTGTGTTAGAGGTCACTGTCAGCATCTGCACCTCTATCATAATTGCAATACAGTAGAATCCTCTTAATTGAATATCCATTTTGCCAGTGAAAATTATTCAATTAACAGGAGTATACAATTAACAGGGATTTGGTCAGTTTCCTGTGTTCTCATGGAGCTCTGTCAAACAAGACATAATAGAATAAATGCCTGTATTTGATTTAGTGAGGCCAAAAAGGTTGATAAATAAGGGGAATTTGGTGCGTGTCACAGTAATTTTTAGACATATTACAAAAATTTATATACAATTAACAGGAGTTTACTTTACAACCCATATGCAATTAACAGATCAAATTTGTACTGAAGGTATGGTAAATGGTTTTGTGTTTGAAAATTATATTCAATTAACAGGGATATACAATTAAGAGATATCCAATTAAGTGGGCTCCACTGTGTATGTATGAGGTTAAGTTTAGGCAATCGTTTTAAACCTATACTGCCCACTTTAGAGGACTTCCATCCCAGGCATTGATTATCACAGAAAACAAGCACTGAACACTTCTCAATATTCCAACGAGGGATAAGTACAAGTAGAATACCCCTTTATCTAGTACCAACAGCAGATGACACATGCAAAAAAAGTTCCTGAATTACAAAAAAAAAAGTTTCATTTTTTGCTTAAAAAATATTGCTTCTGGCCACTTATTGTGGCAACAATTGGAAAAAATAAATTGTACAAGCCATGGTTTTGTTGGGAGTGACGATTTTTGTGAAAACCACATCCTGTTTTAGCTATCAGATGTGGTAAAGTGATTTATTTATTATTTTTTTATTTATTTATTGGTGTTTAAGGTCACATATTTCTGCACAATAGCTTAATAAATGTTACTGAGATGAAGGGATAATTCAGACAATGATTCTTAAAATCTCTCTTAAGAGAACTTGTCATCAAATATTCCCAAGGCCAGTTATTAGCCAGGGATGATGCAGGGATATCCTCAATGCAGGGACTATGATCCTCAAAAGGCAGGCTAGAGACTAGAGAGTCCATGCACCCACCAAACCAACCATGGTTTGGCCGGGAGTGAGAAATTTTTGTTTTAATTGGGAAAAAGTCGTAATATCTGTGACTCTAGAGGCTTTGAGGGTGTCAAAACAAAATTCTCCAGCCCCCCCCCCCCCCCCCACCTCCACCCCCCAAAAAATAATGAAAGTGTCAATGACACTGTAGCTCAACTTGTCAAGACATGTACATGTATAGTATGTGACACAGAAATGACAAACATCCAGGTAATGACCTGATAACAAATGTACATATAATGTATTGTAACGGTCTGTACATAAATACTGGCCGTAGCCTGTAACAAATGTATAGGTCAAGTATTTTAAAGGTGGGTGACAGTCAGATGCTAAATAGAAAAGAAATCTTTTGAGTCCCAGAGTGGGACTGAACCCCAAAATATTTGTTCTCATAGCACAGTGATAACAAAGGCACCCCTAAACACACTCATTCCTGTCCCAAGGTGAAAACAAAGGTACCCAAGAAGTTACGTGAAGATCAGTTCATAAATACGAGCTGTATAGAACTTGTGACAAAAAACTGATTGGACTTAATTTCGGTACAAAATGGCAACTGGCAGACATCTTGAATTTTGTACCGCACTCAGAAACACTCGTTCTCGTCCCAAGGTGATAACAAAGGTACCAGAGAAGTTTCGCGAAGATCGGTTCATAAATACAGCCTCTAGCCCGAGGCGTATTGACATGTGCACTTACAGTGTATAAGAAGCACTAAATAAATCAAAATTAACCTAATCTGCATAGTTTCTGCACGAGAAAAAAACCTGTACTATATGTGATGTATTCCATTTTACTAAACATTCATACACAAATTTATTCAAATCAGAACTTTCATACAGAAGTTCTGTACAAAAGACTGATTGCCCTAATTTTGGTACACAATGGAAGTTCTGTACAAAAAACAGATTTCTGCATCGGCGGTACAAAATAGCGGCTGGCGGTCAACTTGAATTTCGGATCGGACCCAAAAACACTCGTTCTTGTCCCACAGTCATAACAAAGGTACCCAAGAAGTTTCGTAAAGATCGGGTCATAAATACGGCCTCTAGCCAGAGCCGTATTGAATTGTTGACAGACAGATGGACAGACGGACAACTGGCAATGGCATAAGCTCAAATTTGGCTTCGCCAAAGTTGAGCTAAAAATTGTGGCTTGTGGAACTTTGGTATCAAAAACAGGTTGTCATGGCAATTTGCCATGACACCTGTTTTTGATACCCAAGTTCCACAAGTCACAAATTTAACAAGTGTTTGACCACCGAGGTTGTATTAGTCCCCTACGGCGCTTTTGTGACATAAGGTGTTTTTGTCACAGAAGACACTTGAGTATATAAGCATCTTGGATTTAAAAAAAAAATATTGAGCTTGCATAATCCCCTCACAACCCTTTATCCATGTACCACATATGAAAGGCGTAGCTTGAACCATGTTGGAGGCAGGGGTGGTAACATAAAATAGAGAAAAAAGCTTAAAAAAACCCAACAAAAATGGCCGCCATTCTGCCATCTTGGATTTTGAAAAATAAATATTGACTGTGCATCATCCCCTCAGAACCATTTATCCATGTACCAAATATGAAAGGTGTAGCTTGAAGCATATTAGAGGGAGAGGTGGTAACATAAAAACAGACAGACAAATGGACAGACAGACAGATGTTAGATTTTGAAAAAAAATATTGAGCGTGCATAATCCCCTCACAACCCCTTTATCCATGTACCATATATGAAAAGTGCAGCTTGAACCATGTTGGAGGGAGCAGTGGTAACATAAAATAGAGAAAAAGGCTTAAAAAACACAACAGAAATGGTTGCCATGGCACCATCTTGAATTTTGAAAAAAAAATATTGAACGTGCAACATCCCATTACAACCCTATATCCATGTGCCAGATATAAAAAGTGTAGCTTGAACCATGTTGGAGTGAGGGGTGGTAACATAAAATAGAGAAAAAAGCTTAAAAAACACAACAAAAATGGCCAGTATGCCGCCATCTTGGATTTTGAGAAAAAAAATATTGAACATGCATCATCCCCTCCCAATCCTCTATCCATGTGCCAAATATACAAAGTGTAGCTTGAACCATGTTGGTGGGAGGGGTGGTAACATGAAAATAGAGAAAAAAAGCTTAAAAAACACAACAAAAATGGCCGCCATTCCACCATCTTGGATTTTGAAAAAAAAATTTTGAGCGTGCATCATCCCCTCAGAACCATTTATCCATGTACCAAATATGAAAGGTGTAGCTTGAAGCATGTTGGAGGGAGAGGTGGTAACATAAAAAACAGACAGACAGACGGACGGACAGACAGATGGACGAAGTGCAATCCTATAGTCCCCTTATGGTTCACGTAGGGGACTAATAAGTACAATATAACTCACAACAGAGACAGAATGGGTGTCAACCAGTGATTGTGTAGAAAGTTTCTGGTATCAGATGAAAATAGAACTCTCGCAATTTAATGAACTATGCCTATGCTACAGTGATTATATGCCCATCTACTGTTCCTATTGTGCACGTGTATCAGGTTTTTGGAAGTATTATCTCTCTCTTTATGGTGTTTGCATAATTTTAGTTCCATTACGAATTTGGCTGATTTACCCGATTGGGGGGGGGGGGGGGGGGAGGGGATGGTAATGCTCTCTGAAGCGTGGTGGTGGGCTACTCCCTATGAAGTAATACATAAACAAACTACAAACTCTCCATTGTACTCCATGACATCTCATATTATTTTGAACAGCATTGAAATTATGATCATTTTATAGACACCGAAAACGAAAATGAATACAGTAGTTCTTTTGAAAACTGTAACCGAAATCAAAATCAAACAAAATTTCAAACCACTTGGAGCAAATTTTTTTCACTTAAAAATGGAGACTCAAAACACACCTTATCTGTCTACACCAGAACTAACATGAAAATGCTACACGACCACAGTAGACAAGTAAATAAGCACCTTGCAAAATTCCTAGGTTTAACTGGTAGAGTGCTAAATTATTTTTGGTCATCCAAATTTGTCCACGTCTCTTTGCCTTGTTACAATTTATGGGAGAGTGCCTAGTGACACTCTCCCATAAATTGTAACAAGGCAAATCCTCACAGACTAAATAATTTCAATTCACAAATAATATGAAGCACATCAAAAGAATATGAAGCCATTAAGTTGTGTCACCTGCACTTCAGAATAAAGCCCAAATATGGGCTTCCAGCACTCTACCAGTTAAGGGAATCAATGAGCAGAGCAGATCAAATTATTGAATATGAGGTAATTGTTCTTGTGTATATTGGTCAATTTTCCTGTTAAGTGAAACGCTACTCCATATATGAGGATATATCTGAAGCCAGTGTTTGGAACCTCTAAAAGAACACAACCATGAACTTCTTGTTCATACAGGACTGAAGCCTTCTGATAACTTGTTGGAATGAGTGTGGCCCATTTTAGAGGACTTCCATCCCAACATTGGTTACTGTGTGCTATGTTACCAGTAAACTAGAGCCTGTTTTCCATAGTAAACAAGCACTGTTTCACTTCCTGGGGTTCCTGAAGGGAATAACCCACTTTTAAAGCTGTATTAAACCTTTACCCAACTAATCGGCAGCATCCGCCCGTGTAATATGCAAATTCAGCAGTTGAAAAAATAGTATTTTTCAAAAAATTTCAACAAAACCATATCATGTGACCCCTCGTTGGAACGCGCTCAACAAGCTTGTTCCAACAAGAGGTCACATGATATGGTTTTGTTGAAATTTTTGGAAAAAATTTAAAAAAAATGATACTTAAAATAATAAATTTTGATATCGTCTGTGTTGGGTAAACGGTTAATAAGTAATGGTAGAGCAGTTTACAAGTAGATTGAGAATGTATTGTCCACACAAACTGTAAGAACACATCACTTTTTCATATTCCCTCCCACCACCCACCCATGATGAACTATGACATGAGCGAAAGTGGAAGTTCAATGAAATACTGGTCGAGTGCTAAATTATATTTGGTCAGCAAAATTGCTTCACACGTCTTTGCCTTGTTACAATTTGTCCTAATTTGGGCTTCCAGCACTCGACCAGTTAAACATTACTGAAATGTGATATTACTGTTCAAGTCATGACATAATTAAAAGTACCTTAGTGCAGAATGAGCTGTTTGAGCTAATTCCAATGAGGTGCCACAGGTTATGTTTTGATATTAAAAGTGGAAAATGTTTGTTATTTAGGTGTCCTCAGCCGGTCACTTTAATCCTTTACCCAACGTAACAAGCAAAACCGGCCAGCGCTATTCACAAAAATCGCCAATTAATTTTCATTATTTTTTAAAAATTTTTGTCTCAAAAACTTAGGTTATGACCCCTCATTGGAATGAGCTCATCGAGCTCGTTCCAATGAGGGGTCATAACCTATGTTTTTGAGACAAAAAATTAAAAAAATTAGTTATTCAAGAATTTTTTTTGCAAGTGTCGTCTGCTTTTCATGTTAGGTGAAGGGTTAAGTAAAGGGAGTTAGGGCATCTTTATTATTCATTTAATTGGTACTCCCCTTACTAGATGACAACTTTCATTGCTGAAACATTCACAGGACTGTGCATGCTTGTACTCTCTATTAAATTGTCCAAAAATAGACTGTTCAAATAAAATACAATCTGCATAATGAACGTCATTGGTAGGCACACATGTTGTTGTCAAATGATCATTGTAACTTTCTTTACCCTCTGCACACTGAAGAAAAAATAACAAAAATTTCTAGAAAAAGATTTTCCCCATAATGTAACTAGAAATTTGACCAATACAATCTTGTATGACTGAGCTCATTGAGCCGTTAAACAAGACTGAATTGGTCAAATTCTTAGTTGCATTATGGAATAAAACTGTAGCAGGAATTTTGATATTTCAACATCAATTGTGCAGAGGGTCAATTTATTGGGAAGTCATTAACTTGTGACAAGTCAGATACAGTAGAACCTCTCTTGAGAGACCGGGCGTTGGGCCACACAAAAGTGGTCTCTCAAGACAGGTGGTCTCTCGTAGCAGGTTTCAGGTTTTCTCAAGTCAGTGAATAACCAACCACAAAATTCAGAAATGGAGAAGAATGGATTTTTGTAATTACTTTGTAGTTGTTCTTTTTTATGAAGTTTTTGTAACAAATTGAAATTGACTGTTATAAAAATTATAAAAATAAATTAGTGTTGAAAATCTTCATTGAAGATTTTCAACACTAATTTATTTTTATAATTTTTATAACAGTCCATTTCAATTTGTAACAAAAAGATTTTCAACACAAATTTATTTTTATTCCTATCTGTCACATTTCAGGTTTGTATGAAATTGTTTATTCAACAATAATCCTAATCTTTTCACAGGGGTCTTACAAAAACATCTCAATCTTTAATGAGTTAGCCATTGAAACCCAATTAAGAGCTTTTAATACTTTTAATTATGTTAGTACAACCACAATGGATTTTCCAATTCCAGAACAGGTAAAAAGTTTTTGTCGTGGTTTCAGTCTTCTAAGGGGCGGTCTCTCAAGACAGGTCCATTATGGCATAAAAATACAAGTTGGTACCAGGTCACAGTGATCTCTCAAGACAGGTGGTCTCTCAAGACAGGTGGTCTCCCATACCAGGTCCATTATAGAGTAAAACCAATCAGTGCCTGGCAGATGTGGTCTCTCAAGACAGGTGGTCTCTCAAGACAGTGGTCTCTCAAGACAGGTTTTACTGTATGTCTTGTACCATATTCAAAATCACCATTCAATTAGTTATTGTGTGAAAAAAAAATCCAGTGCAATCATTGCTTATAACACTTGAGTGGAATGAGCTGAAACCATTTGTTCATATCTGCAGGACTCATTTCAAGACCTCTGCAAGCAGGAAATGTCCAGTCAATGATGATCTACTTGCCCTTTACCCAATGTAATGGCAAAAACTGCCCAGCGATATTCACAAACATCACCATTTAATTTTCATTATTTTTTTCATTTTATGTCTTGAAAAAACATAGCTTATGATGCCTCTTTGGAATGAGCTCACTGAGCACATTCCAATGAGGGATCATAAGCTATGTTTTTGATGCAAAAATTGATAAAATTTAGTTATTCAAGAATTCTATTTGCAAGTGTCATCTGCCTTTCATGTTAGGTAAAGAGCTAGAAGTGCAAAACCACCCAACTGCCGCACCTAAGCACTGCTACACAATGATCACATAAGGACAAATTTCCAGTCAAAATACCAGGAGATGAAAGTTGAGTCTGAAGAAATACCAACATTCATTTACATTCCTGTTGCCTGTATAAGAAGCCTTACACCCAAGTAACAGAACATGCTATTGGGAAGCTATTTCACTACTGGTCTATTTCACTGCCCAAAACATGTTTGTTTTCAAGTATAAAACAAGTGCTGAACAAAGATTATCAAGGGAGATAATCAACAACTGAAGTTAATCAGCTTTGCCAATAAACTGAAAATCATGGCCACGGAAATGTAATTAGAAAATCTTGCTGGAAGGCAATACTTGAAGCATGATAATTTCATGTGTGAACTCTCTATCATAAATTTTTCATATTCAGGAAATAAAATTATCTGATTTTAAGCAATTAGTCCATATTTATCGCTTTTCCTCCTATCTTGAAGCTCAGTAAAATACGAGAGCACCATGATTATGAGATTTACTTCCACTGATGATTTCTTTCAACATGCTAGCCTAAGGGAAAACTTATTCTATCAGAAGCACCTGCTACATATTACAATGAAACAAGACTATTATCTGTTAAGAGGTTTACATTTTCACGGAGAGCCTACAGAAGATAACAAGGAAATCTTTTTTTATTACACTTCTGATGTAATCTATATATAAAATCACATTTGGAGTTGAATGAGAGTCACTTTTTCAGCAAAACAAATGCACACATCCATTAAAGAGAATTATTTTTCTATGAATCTCAAAAGTTGAAAAGCTGGTGCTATACTAGAATTCTAAATCAGAGCTTTGTTGGAGGAAATCCATATTGGTGCTTTTGCTGATGGAGTGAAAGATTAATTTTGGGGTTAAATTTTGTCACAATCCACGAGATAAAGCATTCAGGTACTCTTCATTTATTTGGGTTTAACGTCACTTACAACAACCAGGGTTATCTCGTGTCAGACAGTTTTATGTGTGGGGGAAGCTGGAGTACCTGGAAAACCACCAAATAGTGGTAGGCAACTGTCAGACTCTTTAACATACTAACTCTGCACAAGCAGGGCTAGTACTAGTTGAAGGCAAGTGTACCATCAGCATGCAATACAGTACTCAGTGCCACTGTTTCCCCATGTGGGCAATTGGGATTAAGTGCCTTGCCCAAGGACACAACACTTTTATTGCTGGTCGAAATCAAACCCTGGACCTTTCAGTTTGAAGTCCAATGCTTTAACCAGTGAGTCAATGCACTCTTGGTTACTCTTCAATATATTTTAACAAGAAAAATCCATACAAATAAAATATCTGTTCCTACTGAAACAACTGCCACTTTTGTGAGGAAGCAAAGGAATAAGAGTTATTACTATGATGGAAACTCCACTCTGCAAGTGGTTTATTTGTAATCCAGTCTCAACGTACTGCGTATTCCAGTATATCATCAGCTCATATATAATTCATGTCCTCACAATACATAAAATCAATCTATATAATTCATGTCCTCACAATAAGAGTAATACATACAATCAATCTGGCCAGAATAAAAAATAACCATATAATATTAATGCCCCTTTAAATCATGCTTATCACAATAGTTTTCTTGAAAGACAGACATGCCTTTAACTGGTTTTGTGCAGGAAGCCCATATTTGGGCTTTATTCTGAAGTGCAGGTACTGCAACTATA
Source organism: Pictodentalium vernedei (assembly GCA_031216915.1). Taxonomy (NCBI): domain Eukaryota; kingdom Metazoa; phylum Mollusca; class Scaphopoda; order Dentaliida; family Dentaliidae; genus Pictodentalium; species Pictodentalium vernedei. The sequence continues at coordinate 775,264,750 of CM062297.1, forward strand.
AGACTTCATGTTATGTGAATGTGCTTCATATTATTTCTGAAGTAAAATTATTCACTCTACACATACTTGCCTTATTACAATTTATGGGAAAGTGCCTACCTAGGCACTCCCATAAATTGTAACAAAGAAAAAACATGTGAACAAATTTTGATCAAAAATAATTTAGAACTCTACCAGTTAATGAATACGTATGTGGACTTATTCTGCTTAACACTTCAGCCCTTGACATTTTTCCACATAGGTTTAGTCTTAGTCAAGTTTTAGATGTTTGACAATCATTTCTATGTCATGGCTGCCTCTATGGGCAGCTGAGACCTAGAAAATACTGTCACGATTCTTAGAATTTCACAGCAAATTAGTGGAAAGGCTGTGTAGGTTGGGGCTCCTGTCCCAAGGTACAATAACTGACCACAGAAAGAAAATCCCTCATGGGTTAACTAAACTCACATGGAATTAGTTTTATTTTTTCCTAAATAACTCAACATTTTCTTTCAAAATAGTACCCATTAACTATTGATCATGGTACAGAAAGGGTCATGAGATTAATGTTTCCAAAAAAAAAGTAAAGTTAAAAGAATTGGCTGAAATATTTTTTTTGTGCTCTTTTGGGCATATTTGATGGATTTTTTCATTTATTAAAATTTATGGTAACTTTCACCTGAAGAGGGACACAACACAGTTGGTTCATGCAGCTACACATTTGTGATAATGATGCACTCTTTGGAGGATGCACACCCTAGGCATTGGTGACTGGGTACCATTATACCTGTACAAAAGAACTTATTAACAACAGTAAATGAGTGCTGCTCTGGTTTCTCAGAGATTTGCTAGGGAAAGGGATAACTAATCTTGCAAAAAATAGTTATGTTTACATGTAATTTCCAAATCAATACCTCACTTACACAAGTCTCAAAGAAATGATACAACCATCTATTCTCACCCAATTGCAAACCCCCCCCCCCCCCCCCAAAAAAAAAACACACACACACACACACACACACACACACACACCACACACACACACACACACACACACACACACACACACACACACACACACACACACACACACACACAAACTCAAATGGTGATTTTAATTAAGCCAAAGAAGGTTAATCCTTTGCTCATTGAAGTGAAAATAAAATTTCAAGTTACAAATTCTTCCCATAATGCAATGATGAATTTAACCCTTTACCCAACGAATCACCCGCATCCGCCCACGTAATATGCAAATTCAGCAGTTGAAAAAATATTATTTTTCAAAAAATTTCAACAAAACCATATCATGTGACCCCTTGTTGGAACGAGCTCGTTCCAACGAGGGGTCACATGATATGGTTTTGTTGAAATATTTTGAAAAATTAAAAAAAATGATATTTAAAATAATAAATTTTGTTATCATCTGCATTGGGTAAAGGGTTAACCAACTCAATCTTGATTTGCTTAAATCCTACCTGCATCGTGGGAAAAGTTTGTTGCTGAAATTCTGGCATTTTGACTTGAAATTATGGCACACCTACATCATTCACCCTAATTTTTTTCTTGATTCACTGAAGATTTTCATTACTGAATCAAAAATATAGCTTGTGACCATTCAATGGATCGTGTTCAACGAGTGAGTTCCATGAAACAATATTACAAGTTGAAAAGGGGTGATAACTCTTGACAAAAATACTCCCACTAATACCTGCGCTGAACATAGGGAAAGAAGACTGAATACAGGGCTAGACATCAATAAGATACAGTTGCATATGAAATATGATATCATTCCACCAAGTATTTTTAAAGTTACATAGTTTGATGGCAAAAATTAAACAATTTCCAAGTCCATAAAGAGCAGTAACTTGGACAGAAAAACTCTGAATAACACCAGCACTGAAATGAGGCTAGATAACAATAAAATACACCTGCATACCACATACGATGTCATTCCACATAGTATTTTGAAAGTTATCAAGTTTAAAAACTCACTGGTCACAGACCGGCCAACTAACGGACCAACTGATAGAGTGATTGAATGACCGATCAGCCACATGACACTTCCACATACAGAACGGCTTATCGCAACTAAAAATAATAAAATTTAAATGGCATTTTTTCTGATTTACACTGACCAGATAAGGCCCTGATGTTAAGTAAACAAACCCCAGAAAAATGAATGTAACTTATTATAATTCTCATAAGAGCAGTCTGTTATGGTCTCTAACTGTCTGACAGGCAAATGTTCTGGGCAGGCCCATGATGATGAAATCTTAGTATAAACAGACTTACATCAAAATACCTTATTAAAACCAGAGGGGTTATAAGCTATACTTTGGAGGCAAAGTAACTGACCTGTAATCCCCAACATCAATTCTGGATTTTTAGTAGAGGCCAAACTGATGATAATGCTATTAGGAAATTCACTGCTGGAAAGGGATCCGCAAAAAACCCTTCTGATAGAGTACAACACAACACCATTTCATCATCAAACCAAAAGTACCCAAAGATGTTTCTGACCTGAACAGATCACGAGTCCACGACAATGAAACAGTTAATGAAAGAACCATCAGATATTGGTCATCATATTGACTGATCTGCTCTTCTCAGCCTATTCTAAAATAAGTTACAAACACACCAAATAGAATGTGCAGATAATGCAAACATATGGTGTGAGGTCATACCAAACCCAATTCTAGAAGTAATTTTAGAAGTAAATCTGTTGGAAGAAGTTTTCATAACTGAAAGTTTTAGGACACAGGGATGAGAGTGGAAGGTATCTGAATTATCTGAAATAATCTGATAACTCCCATAATTTACCCTGAAAAATTTTGAAAATGATGTTTCTTCAGCAGATAAGAGGACTTATAGTTATGGTGTAACTTGGTAAACATTTTATTTCTATAAATCAATATTAAAATGGTCTTGAAGACCATTTTCATATTGCTTTATAGAAAATATAATTTCAGCAATTTGATAAATTCTCTGAAATCAGCTAATTTATTTATTTATTGCTATTTAAGGTCACATATTTCAGCACAATGGCTATTCATAACTGCAACATGGATGTAAAGTCAAGTCCGGACAACCGTTTATACCCATGTTGGTCATTTTAGAGGACTTCCACCCCAGGTATTGGTTACCAGGTCCTATTTTTACAGTAATACAGAGCCTGTTTACCACAGCAAACAAGCACTATTTATTTATTTATTTATTTATTTATTTATTGGTGTTTAAGGTAACATATTTCTGCACAATGGCTAATCATGACCACGACAGTTTTATGGGTGGAGGAAGCTGGAGTACCCGGAGAGAACCACCGAGCAACGGCGAGCAACTGTCAGCTCCCCAACATACTGACTCCACACAAGCAGGGTTAGCATTGGTTGAAGACAGGTGCACCATCGACGTGCAGTACGCCTTAGTACACAATGCCACCGTGCCCCACGTGGGCAATGGGGGTGAAGTGTCTTGCCCAAGGACACAACACGGTTGCCGCAGCCTGCACCTCCACCAACTGAGCCACTGCACCCCCGCAAACAAGCACTTCTTCACTTTCTAGGGTTCCTACAGGAAAATCAGCTGATTCACTTAACTATCTCATCCCTAGCCCGGCCAGCAATATAACATCCAGTGATATGATGCACTGATAGCATCATCCAAAATACATCAAAGGCATACTACTGCAAGCTGATCCAATTTGTTGAGGAGGAATCCAACAGAAATCAACTCTACTGATGCTTGTGTGAATTAACTATTATCTGGTAGAGTGCTGAAAGCCCATTTTCGGTTTTAGGCTAAGATGCAGGTACCAAAACCTAAAGGCAACATATTCTGTGGATGTGTGTCATTATCTTTGGAGTGAAATTATTTTGTCTGTGTGCATTTGCCTAGTTACAATTTATGGGAAAGTGCCTATAGGCACTCTCCCATAAACTGTAACAAGTCAATAATCTGTTTATTTATTTATTCAGGTTTAACAACACTTTAACAGCCAAGGTCATATTGCATCGGTGACAGTTTTATGGGTGGAGGAAGCCAGAGTACCTGGAGAGAACCACCAAGCAACGACGAGCAGCTGCCAGCTCCCCAACATCGTAACTCTGCACTGCAACACAGGCAGGGTTAGATTGGTTGAAGACATGCGCATCATCAACGTGTGGTACGCCTTGGTACACAGCGTCATCGTAGCCCAATGTGGACAATCAGAGTTAAGTGCCTTGCCCAAGGACACAATGCGGGAGTCCAAATCGATCATTCAGACTGTCACCCATCCAAGGACTAACCGGGTTCGATGTTGCTTTACTTCGGTGATCTGACAAGAACAAGTTACCACAACGACCCCATAATAAGTCAAAGACATGTGAACAAATTTTGATGACCATAAATAATTAGCACACTACCAGTTAAGATATAATTTAGATGAATCAAAAGAGCAGTCTGTTATTAAAGATGAACCCTAGTGAATAATAATAACTTGTTCTACAAATCAGTTTTGTAAGTACTTGGAAAGTTTTGTACAACATTGCAGGTCGAATGGCACTGTCTCTGTACAGAAGATGACTCAAGGAAAACTATTCCATCTGGAACACCTGTTCAATGATACATGACTAGATGAATGGAACGTGATGCCTTATAATGCCAGATGTTGCATGAAGGCCTGTGTGGCAGGTCTCGTCTCCATGAGTCATGTAACACACGGAAGGCATTACTTACATCATGGATTAGCAGTGTAAAAATTGCATAACACAATGAAGATATCACATTTTCCTGCTCTTCCTGGCATTGGTCCATGAAGTGGATACAAGATGATACACTGTGATCTGAACAGTCTTTTACCATCAAATGTCAGTTTCCATTTGATTTGGTAACTCATACTCTAACCAGTCAGCCATGGGAACCTTTTCTTGAACTGGATTAAATGTGGCATGATTAGAAGTTCCCTGAAATACAAAAAGGGATGAGTATCAGTTAGTTTTTGCACTACAGTCTAATATCTTGGGTTGCTTCAACAAAACATTTGGGAACAATCTTTGTTAACAAAAATATTAGTGCAGTTACACATCTATAGCTAGGAACAGAAGGAATCCTCTATTGCAAACACTTGTCTTCCAAATTACATGAAAAACATCAAATTAAAACAAGTTGAATCCTCCACTTGTTTCACTGCTTCTTTAAGCAGACTCGGTTTGCATAAAAATTATTCAAAAAACAATAGAGCACTATCCTTCCGTACAACAATTTAAACTTTCATTTTTCTTACCAAAATACTGTTAACTTTTGTACATTAATTTATTTATTGGTGTCTAAGGTCATATTTTTGCAAGATGGATAATCCCAGCCACAACCTGGAAATAAAGTAAAGTTAAGTCAACTGTTATACTCATGTTGCCCATTTTAGAGGACTTCCACCCCAAGCATTGTTGACTGGATCCTATTTTACCAGTAAAACAGAACTTATTTACCACAGTAAAGAATCTGGCAGTTACCAAATTTTTTATAACCAGAAAGTGTGACTAACCCTGTGCTATGCACAAGGTTAGTCACACATTCTGGTTATACATTCTCACTACTCACCAAGTAACTAACCTGTGGACTGAAAAGCCTTAGTGTAAATCTCATCTATACCAACTCTTTCCCAAATGTAAATGCAGGCCTGAAAATAAGCAGTCAGACATTTGCAGAATGAGGTCCTCAGAGGGTGAATTTTTATGATGCTATCCCATACAGTGGGCCAATTTATCCTCTGGGTACCTCTTTCTATTTAGTTTTGATACCCTGATTCAGGTTGAGGTTCACAGAGGGTAAATTTAGTGATGCTACCCTGCAGTGCAGGGTAGTATCACTAAATTTACCCTCTGGGGACCTCATTTTGCAGATGACAGTCTGCTTATTTTCAGGCTTGTGTAAATGTCAAAATCAGCCAGTACTATTCTCAAAAAAAACATTCAAACTCGGGTGATGAACCTTCATTGGAATGAATTGTGGACATTTTTTTTTTAAATGAATTCCAAAAAAGAAAACATATTCTATTTTCAATTAATAGCTTGTTATTAGTGCACAATCACACAATGTTGTTTTCACTCCAAACAATATCCCTTGTAAGTACGGAGCTGCAGAGGTCATAAGAGGACAGTTAATGAGCAGAAGTGTCATTTCAGTCCGTAAATGCCACCTTTAGTTGTACAGAGTGCATGAACTTCCATGTGCCTGGACGATGACCACCACCCTAAATGTTATCCTTCCAATCAGAAGTTGGATAAGCTGTTGGGTCAACTGCACCCACTCTTGATGCAAAGCTGTTTCTACAGATTCAATTGATCAACTGAGGAGGATCCAGCAAATGAATATGATGCACCAATGATGTAATTTTCACCTTCTATCATCTTATGACCTCTGCAGCTCCATACTTACAAGGGATATTGTTTTGGAGGGAAAGTAACACCCTTGGTTGTGTGCTAATACTGTGATTAAATTCTAACTCAGAGGACATTTGAGGTGTTGTTGTATTGCCAGAGGATTGTGGATGACCTTAATTTTTCCAAACTCATTTGTTCAGTATTTTCAGGACAGTCCTTATTTCACTGGACATTGTAAACTTTTAGGGGAGGGGCTTAACTTTTTTCCAGGTGTATATTTTACGTTGGGAAAAATATCGTAGGTTGTCTTTACTTTTGATATTTATTTATTTATTTGTAGGTGTTTATGGTCATTTTCAGCATTTATGACTAAGACGTGACCACAATACAAGTATTAAGTCATGTTTAGTCAATCCTTTATATCTATGATACCCACTTCAGAGTACACATGTCCCAGGCATTGTTTACCAGATCCCATTTTACCAGTAGAGCAGAATGTGTTTACAACAGTAAACAAGCACTGCTCAACTTCTTGGGGTTCACATGGTGATAGTTTTATTGATGAAATGTTGTTGACTGACACACTGGTGAAGATACCTTTTTCCCTTGTGTGCCACATGACAACATAGTATTCAATCAAGATACTAGATGAATCTGCAGAAAGGATCAAGTTGGAAAACTGATTACATAAGTTCTGCTACTCATATTCATTTAGGTGTTTAAGATCATTTTCAGCACCTATGGCGAATTTGTGACCTCAACACAAGGGTAAAGTCAAGTTGAGCCAATGGTTTACACCCATGCGGCCCACTTTAGGGGACTTCCACCCTGGACATTGGTTTTTGTGTCCTATTTTACCATTGAAAAAGAACTTGTATACTACAGTAAACAAGTACTGCTCCACTTCCCAGGGATGCCACAGAGAAACTCTGCCACTGAAACTGCTAGATCTCTAACAGAAATGTAGTGTTGAATTACTAGGAAATTTTTTAGTCAAGTAGCTGTTAGCTTCTAGTCATTGACTAGTCATCCATCAGCTAATCAAAATCTCTTAATAAATTACAACTTCTCCCCTCTCGCTTTTATTTTTGAAAATATATCCATATATTACACCTTCAATTTTCAACCCAAAAGTCTCTTCATAATTAACAATGTAAAAGTCACAATAAACACAGCAGTCATCCAGTTTGCCCACACACTCAACTCAATCTGTGTTGGGAGTGTGCAGAGTTATTCCACAGTTACTGAGACAAAAGAATATTTGCCACTTTCTTATACATGGACAACTGGGCTCTGCAAGAGCTATTAGTTCAGCCAAGCAGGGACTGCACTATAAATAAGAAATTGAATAAACTGAATAACATTATTTGTCACATTAAATATTGATGACATGAAACACAACTCCCTGAATTCACCACCTAAATAATTACCACCTTGGTCATTAATTACTGGAACATAAATGCTGATGTGATTACTGGTGCAAAACTCTGTTTGCTGCTAAGCACCTTTGCATATAGCATAATTATTGCTTTCTCCACAAACTAATGTAAATGTACTGATTTCAATAAGACATGGCAATGTAAGTTTTTAAAACACTGCATTATTGATTCTTGTGTAAAGCATTTGTATTGTTTCATGGTGAACAACAGAAGGGCTGTTTTTAACTCTTAACCTGCTGAGTATTTTCCAAGATATTTTTCATCAAATCTAGTCGTGGCTGCTAAGAAGCAGCAATGATCAGATTTGATGTAAAATTCAACTAAATTTAGCTCAAGAAATCATAGGTTAAAAAACCATGCAATTTCTAGGAGGAAAATTTCAATCAAGTTTCATTGTCAAAAGAAATTGTGTTCTGGGCAGTAATATCTGCCAGCAGCAGCTAAGGAGTTAATCAAAACTCAGATAAGTACTATTAACCAGTTGAGTGCTGGAAGGCCATGTTTGGGCTTTATTCTGAAGAATAAAGTCTTTTCCATTCCCAATCTGAAATATGCAGTGGAATTTCCAATTGTACTAACAGTCATGTTTCCCTGACCCACCATCTAGAAGTAGTCAAGTCTATCAGTCCACATTATGAATGTATTACATATCATGGAGAATGCAGTGGCGGCTCAGTGCTCCGATCATTGGTCTTTAAATGGAAAGGTGGATGGTTTGATCCTGACCAGTGGTAACTGCATTGTGTCCCTGGGCAAGACACTTAATCCCAATTGTCAATGTGCAGTGCTGGAAGTGAACAATATTGACAGGTGCAGTTTTAAGCTCCCGTGAAATCAGAAACGGGAGTAAATTGCACCTTGTAAAAAGTTGGCGTATGAATTTTGAGGGAATACTTTCACCAAACACTAGAAACGTTAGATGTATAAGGACCTGCTGAACTATGAGAGTAATTTCCCATTGGCCACAGCGTGCAGCTTTCTCAAAACAACACACATTTATATGCCCTCACAGTATATTAGTGCTCCACAATATTTTTCAACAAGTGCATTTTTTAGCTCCCGTAAAATAGAAAACATGGGTGCTGATGCGAGCGATTGCACTCGCACCCGTCTCATTTCCAGGACTGCATGTGGGGGCACAGTAAATACCGCACATCAATGTTACATTTGCTTTCAATCATTGCTAATTCTGCTTGTACAGAGTTAATAAGTTGGAGAGTCTAACAGTTATTCTCTGCTCCTCAGTGGTTCCCTCTGGGATCTCTGGCTTCCTCCACCGATAAAACTATCCAACATGATGTTACCCTGGTTGTTGAAAGTGTTATTAAACACCAATTAACAAACAAACATTATATACCATTCTGAATTGCAAAGGATTTTGTTATGAGCCTAACAGGGTTTGATCAAGGATGAGTTGCCAAGGCTGGTAAAACTCAGTTTTAGGTATCTTAACAGATCAGTGGTGCCTGACAAATTGTCAGCTACCACTCATCTTTTGAAGTTTCTGGAATAATGGGATCGTCTACTTTTTTTTAATAAGTTTTGGTAGTGGATAATCATGCACTCCCCAAAAATGTGTTTCCCAATTTCTTTGGATTAAACCATGGAAGTGCAAGCACCACAATTTAAAGGTTTCATATCTTGTGAGTGTGCTTCATAATTTATTTTAATATCTTTGATGTGAAATAATGTAGTCTGTATGGATTTGCCTTGTTACAATTTATGGGAGAGTGCTTATAGCACTCTCCCATAAATTGTAACAAGGCAAACATGTGAACAAATTTGATGACAAAAATTAGTTTAGCTCTCTGCTGTTGTTTACCCCTTTACATGCTAAATTCACGCCAAATTCATCAATCATCAAAAAAATATTTCACTTAATCAAACGGTTCCAAAAATTTAGCCAGTATTATTATCTTCTTTCACAGATCACATAGAGCCCTGTGAAAAAAGAAAAATGACTGGCTGCATTTTCATAAGCTCCTGAGTGGAAAGTTGTTGCTGTTGTTAAAATTGTGTTTTCAGTGTACTGGATGTTATTTATGAACATGACAAGCCGAATAAATTATTAAACATTCCCTCCACAAATCCTACCTTACAATATTCTCTATTGATACAATCAATGAAAACTGTTCTGTGTGGAGGACTACACACTTTAGTTGTGACACTTTAAAGTCCTTTAATTGCAAAATGGCCCAAATCCAGGCATTTCGATTTGTCTAATTTGGGCACCACAGAAAATATGGATTCATTGCATTGTGGCCTGGTGAGAGGGAGAAGCACTGGTATTCCTGCCTTTTTGGCATCTGTTTCATATACTTTACAGGTTTTCTCCCCCACAGAATCCTAGTTTACAGCCTCTTGTTAAAGATCTTCACCATTATTATTGGTTCTTCTCCTTGTGTTAAGGTTTACTCAAGAAGGATTCTTAGTTTTCTGGTGTGAAACTAAAATCCTACTTAAATGTAAATTAAGCATGATGTTTAACCCTTTAGCTAACAAGAAAAGCAGATGACACTTGCAAACAAAATTCTTGAATAACCAATTTTTTTTCATTTTTTGTCTCAAAAACATAGGTTATGACCCCTCACTGGAATGAGCTTGATGAGCCCGTTCCAAAGAGGAGTCATAACCTATGTTTTTGAGAGAAAAAAATTAAAATTAATTGGCGACTTTTGTGAATAGCACTGGCTGGTTCTGGTCGTTACGTTGGGTAAAGGGTTAACTGGTGGAGTGCCAAGATTTTTGGTTGTGAAAATTCTGTTCACATGTTATTGCCTTGTCACAATTAGGCACTCTCCCATAAACTTTAATAGGGAAAATCCACCCACACTAAATAATATCACAGCAAAAATTTATTTATTTATTGGTGTTTATTTATAGGTCACATATTTCTGCACAATGGCAAATTGTGACCGCAACATGGAGATAAAGTCAAGTTTAGCCAATCCTTTATAGCCATGTTGCCCATTTTAGAGGACTTCCATCCCAAGCATTGGTGACTGGATCCTATTTTACCAGTGAAACAGAGCTCAAAATTAATTGAAGCACATCCACAGAACATGAGGCCTTTAAGCTGTGGTACCCACACAAGATAAAGTCCCAAAATGGACTTCAAGCACTCAACCAGTTAAAAGGGAAATACCATAAATATGAATATATAAGATCTAAAGCATTCAGTACCCGCTCAGTACTGAGTTTGCCAGTGAATAGAAATCTGTGTGGACAGTGTCATATGATGCAGATTACTTTTTGCTGGTGGATACTATGGTATTTCAAACTGATTTACCTGTTGTATTGTTTGAGTCGACAGGTAGGCTCTGACCTATGTTGTGTGCATCAGGGAAACTTGACCAAACTATATACAGCCAAAATGTTTAAACACCACATAATTTGGGCACAATTACATTATTTGGGCACAGCGTTCTCCGTCACTATCTGGGGGGGGGGGGGGGGGGGGGGAATTTAAAGTCCTGCTTAAATCCATGCAATAATATGTTAACAAAGATGCTGCATTTAGTGTTTCACTTTTTTTAACTGAAATATTTTGACATCACATGGCAGAAAGTTGTCAGTTTTCCTTTTTAGTAATGGGTTATCAACTAGAACTTGGCCAAAAAGTACAATTAACATTATTTTAAGAAATGTCAGTTTTCATTTAGAAACCTGGAAAGATAAAAAGTTAATCTTTCATTTCACCTGACAAAAATTATGATATTCTTCCAGCTTAAGTTTTTTTTCTGTCATGTGTTCATAAGATTTATTGCTCAGCAGTGGTATCTGGTCATATTTTGGTTGTGTGCATGTCATACAAGGACCTTACCTGAAGATATTGCAAATGTAAATCTGCCTCTTCATTTTTCAACAGAAACCATTTGCTGCATGATGATCAATGATTCAGGCTAGAAAACCTGCCTGCCACTTTTAATGTCTATTCTGCATAAGAAAACTGTATCTCTGTCTTTACAGATGAAATGGTGATCAGAGTCATTTTAGTGCGTAACATGACATATTAGCTAAGTTGAAAAAAAATTCCAGAACTGTGCAATGTATTCTGCACTTCTCACATGCCAGGCTAAAAAGACAATGTGTGTGCGTCTGTTAACCAATTAAATCTTGTTTGACAGAGGTTATTGAGATCTGTCAAAGAAGACTGAATTGGTTAACCCTTTATATAATGCATACAATATCAGGACTATTTATTTTAATTTTTTTGTTTTTCAATTCTCTCAAAATTTTCAACAAAACCATATCACAGAGATGTAAGTGAAAGTCACTGAAAAATCCTAAAACTGCCTATCTACCCTTAAAATTGGGTTCTAAGACCTGATTTAGTCGACAGATTTTTGATGCGTCAAATCTAATATCAGCGTAAAAAATCAATTAAATTCGTCGGTGATTCGTCGACTATTTGTGCCATACACCTTTTTTGCATTTTTAGGTTGGGGATGAGGGTTAAACAGGTAATCGCAAGGATAAATATGCTATTTGCAAGGATGTTACTGCTGAACATAAATCAAAAGCCATTAATTTTATGTTTTTCTGTGGGGGAGGGGGTATTCCTCAGTGCTCAGCCTTTCCACTGGTCTTTAGATGGCTGATCAAAGCATGAGCATTAACTCTGCAGCCTCCAATTTCCCCAAGTGCCCTGAGTCTCAATAAGCTGAATCAATAAACGTGATTTCTGTAGGGATGTGTTTTTCTTTCAGTCAACATTTCTAGGTACAAGTAAAACACATGCCACAAAAATATTTCAGTCAATCCAGGGAAGGTGGGTGGAAAAAAATAACCACGGAAGATATAAATTAAGGAAGACGTACAAAGCATCCCTGTTTTGATATTTTGTTTGGAGAATTGATGCGATATATAAGTGAAACTGTGTTCAACAGAAGGCAGAAATATTTGGAAATCCAGATGCTAATTTTTCTTTCCCTGCTATTCACGTATAAATTTGCTATTATGCACCCCCTCTACTCAAACATTTTACAAGTATAAATATCTACATTTTAAAATTTCTTGCCTGATGTTCCCTATATCAGGCATATGGATTAACATGGTGTGTGGGAGGAGGGGGGCATGACTGAATTTGAATTTTTTTTTTTTTTTTTTTGGGGGGGGGGGGGGGAGAGGGAGGGGTGCAGGTTCCACTGGATCATGGTTGCAGTGTGCTGAGGCGTATACCACGTCGCCGGTACACATGCCTTCAACCATTGCTAACCCTGCTTGTGTCGAGTTAGTAGCCCTGATAGTTACTCGCTCTGATCAGTGTTTCTCCGGGTTTTCCAGTCTCACCCGTAAAACTGTCCGCAACTGGCCTTCAAAAGTGTCGGGGCGCCCCAGAAAAGCAATAAATAAATAAATGTCGCGCCCTGAGTGCAAAAACAAAATGAGCGAAGGAACCAAAAGTATGCCGGTTGACCACGATTGGCTGATCAATTAGATTTGATGCGACGGTGATGTGTCTGTATATTTCAAAACATCTCCGTGTCGCATCAGCGACGGATTTAATACAATTAGATTCTACGCGTCAAAAATCCGTCAACTAAATCAGGCTTTACAAGGGTAAAGTGACAGTACATGGAGAGCTATTATTTTCTTGAGTTTATTGTTAAATCAAGCCAAGGCTAGCAGCCATGGCCTTATTTGACAACAAACTGAAGAATATTTTTGTTTTGAGTGGTGTACACTTTAAAAATCTTGGAAATAAGCCTTTGGGTTCAAGAAAAGAATAGAAATTTGATTTTAGAAAAGTATACATGGCTTGTTATAAATTTACATAAAATCCTGAACTGGAGGATCAATTTTCGTGAAACATCCTGAATTCAGGAAAAATCCTGAAAACTTACATCTCTGATATCATGTGAGAGAGGTCACATGAGATCATGAGATGGTTTTATTGGAAGTTTTTTTACAATAATTTTTTTTTACAGATCAATTTGTAAATCATGTGGATGGATGCAATGGATTCATTAAGCAAAGAGATAAATTCCTAGTTGCATCATGGGAAAAATTTGAAAAATGAAATTTTGGTATTTTGACATCAGTGCAGAAAGGGTTAAAGTATGGCTTGATAAGTAAACCAAATGTAATGAAAAACACCAACAATATGTTTAGTTGCATCAATCAATAGCTAAAATAACTATAAAATGTATCACACATGTCTGATGAATGTGTTTAATGTGGCTCCTTATTACTGGGTAGATAAAAATACAACTGCTGTTCATGACGTAAATTGACACATCAACTGCTCATCTCCTTACAACATACAATACAGGGCAAGTGAATTACTGCTGAACATAATCAGATTTCTGCTTCCTGCAATAGTTATTTAAACATAAGAAGCACTTTCAATATTTCAGCTAACAGACAACTAGAAATTCCCAGTGGTAGATAAACTGAAAGTGTATCAGAGAGCAGCTTTTTATGCTTTTTCTGATTAACTACAAGTATTGATTGGGTGGGGTGGGGGTGGGGGGTCCCTCACCACAATGTGTTCCATGGTTGACTCCTATACTGCTCAGTATTTTGAAAATATTTTTATCAAATCTGGTCATGGCTGCTGTGATATCACAGGTTTGGGGGAAATTCATTGAAATCATTTTTTTATTCTTCATCTGCTCAATTTTTAAATTATGTAGGTGGATGTGGCCACCTTGTTAGAAAAAGGGTTACACTCTGTAAGATAAGATAAAGCAGGCCTGGCATTCTTTAGGAGTGCAGGTGTGCTGCACGCTCACTGCACACCTAGAAAAAAATTGAGGCAGGCAATTTTTGCACCCCTTGATTTTCTGGAATGCTAGACCTGTTTGGGACTGCCTTTAAAATCTATTATCATTTTGTCCCCTGAGTTCCAATGTTTTCTATGTGCCTACTGGAACATAGAACACATTGGAACTCAGGGGACGATTTGTCAATGTTGCATTGATTTGCAATAATTCATGACCCATTCTGTGTTGCATTTCAATACATTTTGAGTCACAAATGATTTGAATGCATCATTTTGAATAATGAGTTGATGTGTGTGCCAAAATTTCCACTATGGAGCAGAATGTAGTTCAATTTTTCAGTCACAATATTAATACCTTGAAGTGATTATAACAAAAATAGCACACAAGTTTTTGCATTGAAAATTTCTGGTGCAATTGCACTCTCCAGCAGTCTGAGGAGGGCAATTGTTTTGCACTCCCTGATTTTCTAAATTGCCAGGCCTGATAAAGGAAATGAATTACAAACTCATCAGTCATCTCATATAACTCACTCATTTATAATGTTGGGCATGAATAAAAAAAAAAATTACGGGAAACTACAAATTTTCAATATCTTATGTTGGGGGCCTGACAAAAAATACTAATTCATATAATATGATTCCTCAGTAAAACAGTGAAAAAAAAGAAAGCAGAATTAGTCAAATCTCTACAAGTAAGTATTGTTGGCTAAATTTTAAACTGGAATAATTGAATAGCCATTTCGACAGTGAAAAATATGGAATTAACACTGACTGGAATTTGGTAAGTTACTTATCTTCTAGCAATAAAATAGGCATTTATTCTATTATATTTTATTTGACATAGTTCATGGAAGTCAACTTTTTTTTATGGATTAAAAACTTCACTGGATGTATAGAGGCCAGAGATGTCTCATTGGCTGACACAATAATTCTTGGATGGGGCTTATGTAGTGCAAAATATGTGGCTGCAATAACAACTGTTTGAAAATGCTATTACATAATGAACAAAACAATAAAATCAGGTACTGAATGTGACCGAAAAGACATTGAAAACAAATTGAATGAAGTGGTTTCAAGCACAACTATCACCTGTTTATGCAATAGTTTAACTGGTGGAGTGTTACATTTTAATTGGCCATAGATTTATTTTCATCATATATTGCTCTGTTAAATTTGATTGGATAGAGCCAATAGGCACTATCCAATCAAATATAACTGAGCAATGTAACATCAACAAAATCTGATTCTTGCCAGGGTTAATATGAAATCTTCCATAACAGAGTTTATATAGTTTTATCACAACCTGTGGCATATTGTAAAGCCCAAACATGGGCTTCCAGCACTCTACCAGTTAACCCTTTACCCAACGAATCGCCAGCATCCGCCCGCGTAATATGCAAATTCAGCATTTGAAGAAATATTATTTTTCTACAAATTTCAACAAAACCATATCATGTGACCCCTCATTGGAACGTGCTCGTCAAGCTCATTCCAATGAGGGGTCACATGATATGGTTGTGAAAAACTTATCAAATGCAATAGATTAAAAAAAAATGAAAATGTCAATGACACTGCAGCTCATCTTCACCAAGAAGGGACTGAACTAAACAGAAAGTTCCAGTAATGCCAAATCATTCACTCAAGTTTCTTCAGAAAGCAACCCATCCCAATAGCTCATACCTGGCATTGTCAAGTCGAGCAAGAAATAAATATAAAATCAGCCCATCCACACTGATTCAAACAAGAGGCCCTAGGGGGCCTGAGGGTGGTCGCCTGATATGGCAGCCTAAATATCAGCCCCTTTGAACAAGTTACATCTGCCCCTCCTAAGAAAAGCTTATACCAAATATCCAAAGATTCTGACCGGTGGATCTGAAAAAAAAAATAGATTTTTAAAGAATATTCCTCATATTGAACTAAGTTATATTCCTCATATTGAACTAAGTTATAATTCAGGCCCAAAAATGAATTGAGGGACTTGTCTTGAACAAACTTGAATCTCCCCCCCCCCCCTAGATGCCCCCCCCCCCCCCCCCCCCCCAAGGATGATGCATACCAAATATCAAAAGATTCTGATTGGTGGATCGGAAGAAGAACATTTTTAAAGAATACTTCTCATATTGCACTAATCAGAATATCTGGGCTCCCATACAGAGCCCAAATATGGACCCTGGGATTTGATTTCAACAAACATGTGAATGAATCTTCCAAAGATGTTATATGTGAAATATGAAAGCCTTTGGAGCATTGGTATGGAGGAAGAAGATTCTTTAATGTTTTTCCCATCACTCACGGTGTTAAAAAATGAAAGTGTCAATGACACTGTAGCTTAACTTGTGTGTTGGGTTTGATGAAAAGGATAATGTTCAATGTTTATGAAAGGATTATGAAATAAGACAAGAATTGTGATAATTGGAAATATGTTCATTTCTGTTCCCTGTATGCTATGTTTTTTGATAAAATAATATGAGGTGTACACTGTACTAAAGAACTGAGGGGTGGGTTAATATGACCTCACAGTTAACTTTATGTGGCCCTCACAGTTAACATATATCAACGAAAGTTACAGTGACATTATTCCAGAACGAGTCATCTTATCAAGTCACATTGAAATCCCTTCATAAATATGGCCTGTAGACTATGCTAAAGGTTTTCGGGCTTCGAGCCCCTGTAGCCATCAGTTTCCCAATTGCGTGCAAAGGGGACGTTCTCATCTAGACATTATATGAAGTCAACCTACCAAGTTACAATGAAACCCTTTCATAAATATGACCTGTAGACTGTTCTAAACGTTTTTGGGCTTAGGGCTCAGGCAGCCATCATGGTTGAATGATCAAGGGGACAATCTCATCTGGGCATCATCTGGAGTGATCCTACGAAGTTACAATGAAATCCCTTCATAAATATGACCTGTAGACTGCTCAAGGTTTTCGGGCTTCAGGCACCTGTAACCATCACAGTTGACTAATCACGACCAAAAGGGGATGTCATCATCTGGGCATTATATGGAGTGAACCTAACAGGTTACAATGAAATCCTTCCACAAATATGACCTTTTGCCTATGCTAAAGGTTTTTGGGCTCGGGCACCCATCAAGGCTGAATGATTGCGATCAAAATGGGACGTTCTCATCTAGACATTATTTGGAGTCATCCTACCAAGTTACAATGAAATCCCTTCATAAATATGACCTCTAGACTGTGCTAAAGGTTTTCGGGTTTTGGGGCCCTGTAGCCATTACAGTTGCCCAATCACGTCCGAAAGGGGACTTTCTCATCTAGACATTATATGAAGTCAACCCACCAAGTTACAATGAAATTCCTCAATACATATGACCTGTAGACTGTGCTAAAGGTTTTTGGGTTTTGGGCTCGGGCAGTCGTCACGGTTGGCAGATCATGCCCAAATGGGGAAAATCTCATCTAGACATCATAAGGAGTCATCCTACCAAGTTACAATGAAATCCCTCCATATTAAACATGACCTGCAGTCTGTGCTTAAAGTTTTTGGGTTTCAGGCTTGGGCAGCCATCACGGTTGACAGATCATGCCCAAAATGGGACGTTCTCATCTAGGCATTATACAGAGGCATCCTACCAAGTTACAATGAAATCCCTTCATAAATACGACCTGTAGACGGTGCTAATGGTTTTCAGGTTTTGGGCTCAGGCAGCCATACCAGTTGACTGATTGCGACCAAAAGGGGACGTTCTCATCTAGACATGATCCCAAACCTGCATATGAAATTTCGTGACGATCAGACACGAACTGCAGGGCGTAGCCCGTGCTAAAGGAAAATGTGAAGAGACTCACAGACTAACAGACTTCCACACGCGTGATGGCTATAGCTTATCTTGACTTTGTGACTTTGTCAAGTTAAGCTAATGATGACTCAGCATTTTTTCAAAGTCCTGGAAAAGTACACTATGATAAAACCAATGGAAATTTTTTGGGGGACCATTCCTTTCTGCAGTTCCTTAGGAAGCTCCACACAAAATAAAATTCTATAAAAATTTTCAGTGCCGTGTAGTTTTGGAGATATGGACATTTTAAATTTTTTCTATTTTTAGGTCCTGTGGCTCCCATGGGGCGACGGAAACATTTTGGGGGAGGGGGGCATAAATTAGGTACTTATACCCAATAAGCCCGCAAATCAAATTTGGTTCAAATCGGCCTCTCAGTTCGGAAAATAGAAATTTTGGTACAATTCGGGGGAAGCCCAAATATGAGCCCAGGGACTTGGCTTTAACAAACTTATATCTCATCTCCCTGAGGATACTGTATACCAAATATCAAAAGATTCTGACTGGAGGATGTGAAGAAGATTATTTTTGAAGAATATTCTTCATATTCAACTAAGTTATCATTTGGGCTCCCACATATGAACCCAGGGACTTTGCTCAAACAAATTGAATTTCCCCCCCCCCCCCCCCCCCCCCCCCCCCCCCCCCCAAAGGATGCTGCATACCAAATATCAAAACATTCTGGCTGCTGTATCTGAAGAAGAAGATTTTTAAAGAAAATTCCTCATTTTGAACTAAGTTATAATTCAAGCTCCCACAGTGAGCCCAAATATGAACCTAGGGATTTGGCTGGAACAAACGTGAATCTCACCCTCTAAGGATGATGCATACCAAATATCAAAATATTCTGATTGGTGGATCTGAAGAAGAAGATTTTTAAAGAATATTCCTCATACTGCACAAATTTAAACATTTGGGCTCCCATAGAGAACCCAAATATGGACTTAGGGATTTGATTTCAACAAACCTTTGAAACAATCTTCCAAAGATATTATATGTGAAATTTGAAAGCTTCTGGAGCTGTGGTTTGGGAGAAGAGTCTTAAATGTTTTCCCATTACCCACAGTATTAAAAAATGCCAACTCAGCACTTTTTCAAAGTCCCAAAAAAGTTCCCGATGATAAAACCAGATAGAATTTTTTTTTTTACCATTCCATTCTGTTGGTCCTAAGGAAGCTTCACACCAAATAAGAATTCTCAGTGCCATGCAGTTTTGGAGATATGGGTGTTTTAAATTTTGTCTATTTTTTGCTCCTGCAATTCCCATGGGATGGCGGGAAAACTTTTTGGCATAAATTAGGTACTTATGACCCAATAAGCCCTCAAGTTTGGTTCAAATCAGCCTCTTGGTTTGGAAAATAGAAATTTTGGGTGGGGTGAAAATTCTTGACCTTCACATAATGACCGCAAAAATAGCCCTGTGAACTTCTCTTGAACAAATCTGAATCTACACCTCAAAAGGAAGCTGCACACCAAATGTGAAGTCTCTGCTTCTGCTGGTTCATGAGAAGATGATTTTTTAAGATTTAAGCACACTTTTTGGGCGTGGCCCTACCGAGGGGCAGGGCACCTTGATTTGAACAAAATCAAAATGCAATGTCATAACAAACAATGATCTCAAATTTCACTTAAATCGGTTCAGCAGTTTTGGAGGAGAAGATGCAAACACCATGTTCACGGACAACGGACGGTGAGTGATCACTGCAGCTCACCTGACAGAAAGTCAGGCAAGCTAAAAAGCAATTGCCTGAGAATCACATAATAAAAACTCAATGGCCTTACAGTATTTTTTTGCATCAACAACATTGAATTCACAGTAAACTTTTTTTAAACAATGCATAGTTCATGAAAAAGTTGTGTACTGTGCAATTGTGATGGTTGTATAAACACAATTTGAGAAGTACCTTGCTTCGTCATTACAGTGTTTGTGAGTGTGCATCTGTGTGGAAAACAGTTTGCAATCAGAAATCTGATCTAACTAATTTTTGCAGTTGATGCATGCGTATGCTAGTTGAATATTAATTATCTTCATATGTAAGTGTGCTTCATGAAACGAATAAAATAAGGAACACAACCTGGGAAAGACGTTACCATAAAATTAACATTACCTCAAAAAGACATTACCATATAAGGGAATAAGGAACGTACACTACCTCGGAAACACACTACTATATAAGGATGTGCCTCAGTATGTATATGGAATGCCTAACCCTTAACCCTTAATGCTAGACAAAAAAGCCCTTGAATATAGGCTTTGTTATGATAGGTTAAAATACGAAATATCTCCTTTCTGAAAGCCAGAGAAAGAGATGATCTCACTCAGCTGGTATGAAATATGATACCTCGCAATGTTGGGAAAACATGCCTGTCTGTGTGTGTGTGTTTGTGTGTGTATGCGTGTGTAATGAAGTTAAATATGAAATGTGAAAAATATTTGATATGAGAAGTGACCTATAGAATGTGCTAAATGAACTGTGACTCTTCTTAAATCAAAATTCGAGATGGCCAATGGTGGCCATATCTTCAATAAAATTTGAAACTTTTTGCAGAAGCCATCACAATCATACGAAATTTGAAAAAGATCGGATGAGACTTGCGGCCTGCAGGATGTCTGAAAAAAAGTAGGTGAGGGATGCAGCCTGTAGGGTGTACAAATGGAATTGTTGACAATTTATATGCCAAATCCAAGATGGCAACTGGTGACAATATTTTTCAACGATATTGAGAAAAATTCTACAGCTCCCATCCAGACAAAAAACTCGGGTAAGAGGTGTGGCCTGTAGGGTGTGCTAATGGAATTGTTGACAATTTATATGCCAAATCCAAGATGGGCTTTGGTGGCCATGTGTTTTAACGAAATTCAGAAAAATTTGATAGCTCCCATTCGAACATCACACCAAAACTACATATGAAATCTGAAAAAGATAGAGTGAGAGATGTGGGCTGTATGGTGTGCTAATGGAATAGTTGACAATTTATATGCCAAATCCAAGATGGCCAATGGCAGCCATGTTTTTCAATGAAATTCAGAAAAGTTCGATCTGGACACCAAATCAAAATTACTTATGGAATTTCAAAAAGTTTGGATGAGAGATGCAGCCTGTACAGGGATCATACGCATATCTGAGAATCAAATTCAGTCACTTTGCAAGGACTGTGTTAACCCTTTACCCAATGCAGACGATTTAAAAATTTATTATTTTAAATTAAATTTTTTAATATTTTTCAAAAAATTTCAACAAAACCATATCATGTGACCCCTCTTTGGAACGAGCTTGACGAGCTCATTCCAAAGAGGGGTCACATGATATGGTTTTGTTGAAATTTTTCGAAAAATAATATTTTTTCAGCTGCTGAATTTGCAAATTATGCGGGTGGATGCGGGCGATTCGTTGGGTAAAGGGTTAATGATCTTCAAGGACTATCATTGTGTGCTACCGTGTATACTGTTATGATGGCCTGTCACATCAAGATCATTTTGTATCATATTCAATATGCCACGAAATTAGCAAATGCCAAAAAATGAAGTTCTAAAAAAATTATTTCACCAAATGCAAAATTCTTTTCACAACCTACCTTATAAAATGATAAATCCATATTTTTTCCGCATCCCCACAACTTAATGAATCAGTAACCCATTTATTAACTAGCACAGTGCTAAAGTATTTTTGGTCATCAAAACTTATGCACATAACATTGCCTTGTTGCAGTTCATGGGATATTGTCCACAGGCATTCTCCCATAATTGTAACAAGGCGAATCCACACAGATGAAATAATTTCACTTCAAAGATAATATGAAGTGAATCCACAGAATATTGAACAGTTAAGCTGCAGTACATGCACTTCTAACTAGAGCCTAAATATGGGCTTCCAGTGCTCTACCAGATAAAAGTATTTCAATGATACTCGATAAAAACACTCAACTCACTTTTGAGTCAAGTTGATAGGCTTGTGTTTTTTCCAAAACCCACTTCCAATACACATAATTAATCATCTGTGGTTTGTCATCAAATACCACCCTTATTTTTAAATCAATAAAGGAAGCATATTTTAAATATGATCACTCCAATAACTATCCTGAGTCCCCAAAACAAATAATTTGATTTTTTAGAAGCATTTATCACTTAAATGTGCCAACATCAAGTAAGCCATTCTGCAATGAAATCAAAAGAAAAAGGCATGTTAAAGAAGATTTAAACAGCAGTTTTTAGTGACGTATGTCAATTTGCAATGAGGAAGATTCTAATTGGTCAACTTTCCTAGGGAAACTTTCAGAATGAGGGAGGTTCATGTGACAAAATTATGCCGTAACTGAAATTCTGGGAATTCCAGTTCATGACTATTGTACAGAGGTAAAAAGAAATGCGGTCTCTTGTGTGCATCTCTGACCGATTTTATGTCATCCGACTCGGTGCACATGTGCAGTGTGGTGGATTTGCATGAAAGTTATGGTCTCAAAGGTACTTTTCAAGGAAGGTGGTGGAAAATCAAGTACTTTTCAAGGATTTTAACAAATTCAAGCACTTTTCAATGAAGGGGTCTAAATTCAAGGACTTTCCATTTGCATACGAACTTGCTGTGGGGTGTACCAATGGAATTGTTGGCAATTTATACGCCAAATCCAAGATGGCTGCCAATGGCCGTGTTTTTCAACAAAATTCAGAAAAAATAGATAGCTCCACTCTTGACATTACTCAAGGCCACGTATGAAATTCAAAACTAATTGGGTGAGAGATGCGGCCTGTAGTGTGTACTAAAGGAATTGTGGATAGACAGAGGTGAATACAGATGGACGGCAGATCACAACCCATCCCTATAGCTCATACTTGAGTTTGTCAAGTTGAGCTAAAAATCATTTTTGTCTCTCTGTAACTGGTTGTTTGCTGGAACCTCTTCCTTGCAGTTCTGTTTAGAAGTACTGGTACAACAATTGAAAGGCTTCAATTATTATGGTACAGATTTGCTTCACATTCTTAGTAACACACCGTTGTTGATATGTATTTGTCTTGTTGTAGTTTATTGGAGAGTGCCTGGAGGCACTCTCCAAAAAACTGTAAAAAAGCAAACCTGTCTGAACAAATTTTGACAATCAAAACAAATCCAGCACTTTGTCAGTTAAATTACTTTTCAATTCAAACACCAAATATTTAGTGCAACACTGGTTAATATATGTAATATGAAGCTTGAATTAAAATAAATAGAGCATGTTATTTCTAAGCACTCTATAAAATGCATTGGGTATTTTGTACTTGCCACATTTGAGTTGTCATACTAAATGTAATTAGTTGGGTCAGTTTATAAGTTTGTGGAAATACCAGTAAACCATGACAGGAATTCAGTTCCTTCTAAGTCAAGACCTATTACACAATGATGAATTAGTGATTAGTGATCAAAGGCTCAGACAATTTTCTATAAATTCCACTTGGTCTCAACATATTAGCCAAATGTTTTTCAGAGATTTCTAGTCAAGATTGGGTGATCAACTCCCATCAGGGTAATTTGACTGTTATCTGGCTGACTCTCCCATGTGCATCTTCCAGCACCTATTCGGAGACCACAAAGTTGTCAAAGTGAGAATTAGTCCTCGCGAGTACAAATCAAGCTCGTAATTTGTGGAAGCCAGCATTCTGGAAGATAATGTATAAGCATACAGATGGCCTTGACATAAAATATATCATCTTTAAGACCTCTAAATAATTTTTTATATACAATACAGGATGACATACCCATGAAATTATGGTAGTGTGAAATTTATTCATTTATTTGTGTCAAAGTATCAGAATCTACGGCTGTATCATGACAGTGAACACAAGTGTAAATTAAGTAGAGCCAATCATTTATACATGTGCTACCCACTTTAACTCCTTAACTGCTGCTGGCAGATATTCCTTCCCAGGACAGGAAATCTTTTACCTAACCTTTACCTGCATAATTTACAAATTAAGCAGTTGAAAAAAAAATTCTTTTTCAAAAAATTTCAACAAAAGCTTGGACCAACAACTTATGGTTTGGTTGAAAACATTTTTAAAATTTGAAAGAAAAAAAAATTGATGTCATGCGCATTTGGGCAAAGGAATAAATATGCGAGACGACTTATTTATTTATTGGTGTTTAAGGTCATATACTTATGCACAATGGCTAATCATGACGGTGGCATTTTTGTGGGTAGAGGAAGCTGGAGTACCCGGAGAGAACCACTGAGCAACGACAAGCAGCTGTCAGCATCCCAACATCGTAACTCCGCACTGCAGCACAGGCAGGATTAGATTGGTTGAAGACATGTGTACCATCAACGTGGAGTATGCCTTAGTACACAACATCATCGTGCCCCCATGTGGACAATCGTGGTTAAGTGCCTTGCCCAAGGACACAATGCAGGAGTCTGATTTGATCGCTCAGACGGTCACCCATCCAATGATTAACCGGGCTTGACAATGCTTAACTTCAGTGATCTGACGAGAACCGATTACTGCAACGCTACCGCGCCCCCTCTCTTGCCACTAAAATACCTCACATTTGACAAAAATTTCCCCTGAAAATTGAATCGACTATTTGACCAGTGATTTCCTATGTCAATTTTTCATCAATTCTAGTTATGGCTGCTGTGAAGGGTTACCCCTTGGAACCCTAATGACAGCTTTTCTGGTCCAGGAACATGATGCGTCATAATTTCACCAAGTACGATGACTGCACTGCGAATGTGTGGTGTAACCAATCAATATGTTCAATGTGCAGCCCGAAGGCTGCACATTGAAAATACTGAACGGTCCACCCCCAGGTATTGAATATGGACTCTTCCAATTGCTCTCATTGAATTTACTTTGAGACACTATCAGGGTCTAAAGGGTTAAAGGAATTCCATCCCCAGGCATTTGTGATCAGAGCCTGTTTATCACAGCAAACAAGCACTTATGACTACTCACCATTTCTTATCATAAATAATCAAATTTACTTATAATTTCTGAAATTAATCCCCAAAGCACAAGAAAATTTTTCGGCACATGAACCACCATCAGCTGAACATTTATTGGTACTTCTGTTTTGTCTTCAAAACAGTTACATTATGTCAGGTGGAAAGACTATCCCACTGTGGTTTAGTGGTAATCCATCCTCCCCATACTGTAAGACTAAAGATCAGTCTATATTTCCATGGTTGTGTATTTAATATGAAAATTGAAAATTTCTCATGCCAAATTGTTCAATAAAAATTGCCCCACTATCTGACAAATGAAAGTCCCCATCTTAAATTGCTGTTTGCAAATGAAACAAAGGCTTATTCATTGGGTATCTAAGGAAATGTAAAAAATCCATTCCCCAGTTAATCTGTACAGGAAGAGGCACAGGAAATGGAGCATTCCATTCTAGTTGAGAAGAGCTAAAACAGAATTAAAAAAAAAGCATGGAATATATGTATCCATTTCTACAAAGAGATACTTTATTGGTCATATTCCACCTACAGTTAAAAATCCAGATAAGTCCAATAATTTGAACATTTCCTTTAATATATTACTGGTATTTCCACTGTACAGTTAAATAGGGGCTGTTAAAAAACCCACCAATGAAAGACCCAGTACAAAATACCCTTATGCATTCTGATGAAGACAGCAGCATCTATAAAAACAACCATACATTCAAATGGAACGAAGAGTCATTCAAATTCCACTCCCAGTTTGGAAACTGATTTACATTTATTTGTGGCTTCTTTTCTGGCTTCACTCTTGCATATGGATAGTGAATAAAGTACCCCTGAAAATCATGCAAATTTAATTTAATACATACAATTTTTCTACATTTCTACATATCACAAGCAACTAACATGCAAATTACATATGGATACAAACACTACAAGGTGAATGATTCCGTATGAATACACCCATCAGTGACAGAACTGAAAAAGTGATAGGGTGGGGGTGACAAATTATTTTCAAAGTGTCACACAAATTATTTTCAATTATTTCTTTGCCATCAAAAGTTCATGTTCTTGGTGTGTTTTATGTTTTAGGCCTCATAATCTACAGAATAGCATAGGTGGCGGTGTATTTCGTCCCTTGAGTACAAGAAGGCTTTGCAATGCTTTAGCATTGCAAAGCCTTGTTGCACTCAAGGGACAGATTTCTCCATTTTATTAACATGGGTAAAATATTAGACATAAACCATTGAATATTTATTTTTAAAAAATTTGCATTGGTTATAAAAAGAGAACATGTGACAGCCAGAAGGAACATGCAGGAGGGCCTGAGAAACAGATTTTTAACTTTTTTTGGGCCTAAATATATCAATTTATGGGTGTTTAAGGTCACTTTTAGCATCTTTGTCCACATCATGACCACAACATAGGTATGAAGATTTAGCCATTTGTTTATACCTAAGCTGCCCAATTTCGAGGACTTCCAACCCTGGAGTCGATCCTGGGTCAAATTTTACAAGTGCAACAAAACTTGTTTACTGTAGTAAACAAGTCCAGCTCCACTTCTGGGTGCTCGCACAGAGAAGAATAAAAGAATATAGAAGCTGAAGTTGAAAAGCACATGAAATCAACTGTTTGTTTTCTTAGCTGGTTGAGAACAAGAAGCCTGTATTGTCACAGAAATTATTTTCAATTTTTCACACAGATTTTTTCAGTGCAATTCTGTGAGAATGCAAATGATACAGAAGCACAGTTCAGTTTAATCTTTAAGGGCATGGGCATGTGTCCTGAATTCCCACCAGCCCACAGCCTTTATATGTCCAGAGGTTTAGCAGTGATTTCTAGTTATGTCCTGGTTGTGTTAAGAGGCAGCCAAGACTGTAACTAGAAACCACTGACTAGATAATTTGCCTACTGTCTGCAGAACCTCCTCATGATGGCATGTTAAGGGCACCTGTTCTGAGCTGAGGTTGTAAAAGTCAGAAACAATCCTTCATGGGTTAACCCTTTATACACCAACATCAAAATACAAAAATTTTAACACACAAATTTTACCCTTAATGCAACTAGGAATTTAACCAATTCAATCTTATCTGACAGAGTTTATTGAGATCAGTCAAAAAAGACTGATTTGTTTCAAAATTTGCTGTTTGAAACCTCTGTGTTTTAACATCTATCTGCAGGGAGTTAATGAACATCAGGTTGAACCTAAAGGAGATCCATCAACTGAAACTTGGCTGTGCTTCTGTGTCTTTTTGGAGTAATTTTAAAAAAAAATTTTTGCCCATGTGTGGTATGCAAATTTTTTACTCTTAAGAGTATGATGTATTTCATATTCAGGGCTCATTCATATTCTTATTAAAACTTCTTAAATTTATAATGAAATGAAAATGAAATTTGATTACAGTTTGACAGCAGATCTGAACCCACCTCCCAAGGTTGATATCAGATCAAGAGAAAAGTGTTGGAGACAAGTTCAAACTCACATCAAGCATTCAGAACCATTAATTTACCTTCATGAGCAAGAGATATGGACAAATCAGGCTAATTTGTAATTGGCATTTCTTTCTGAACTGCTATGATGCATTGACGGTGATAACATTTTTCAGTGATATCCCAAATCTTTCAAGCGACAGAATTTTTTTCTCTTGATTTTTTTTTACGTCGGCTTCCAGTGGTGCAATGTGTTCCAAATGGTAATGGTCATGTGCTGAAACAGTCCGCCAGTTCACAACCAGTTACCATTTTAACCCCCTGCACACTGATGTCAAAATATACAGATTTGAAGTAGCCACTTTTCCCATAATGCAACTGGGAATTTTAACCAATTCAATCTTGTTTGACAGACCTCACTGAGCTCTTGTCAAACAAGATTGAATTGGTTAAATTTCTAGTTGCATTATGGGAAATATTCACACCCTGAACTTTAGATATTTCTACATCAGTGTGCAGGGGGTTAATGATTGGAAAAACTGTTATCCACAATAACGAAAACAATCGTATTTCCATTGTGAAAATATAGTTAGTATGTTTTTAATCAGCGGCCCATTGCATACAGAACTGCATGAAGATTCTGTAGTAAGGAGATAAAGTACAGTAACTTTTCATTTTATAATTCTGATATTTTTTATTTCTTTTCAGTATTAGCAGAAACTATTCTGTAGTGCACACACAAAGGAAGGTTGTTAACTCATTTACTCAGTTCAGAAGTGCCAGTACCATGACTTAGAGGCTTCATATTCTGTGGATATGTACCATATTATCTTTAAAAGTTAAATTATTTAGTCTGTAAGGCTATGCCTTGTTATAATTTAGGGGAGTGCCTATTTGCACTCTCCCCTAAATTATAACAAGACAAAGACATGTGAACAAAGTTTGAGGACCAAAAATAATTTAGCACTCTACCAGTTAAACACCAATAAATAAATAAATAAATAAATAAATATTACCCAACGAATCACCCGCATCTGCCAGAGTAATTTGCAAATAGAGCAGGTGAAAAAATTAATTTCTCAAAATATTTCAACAAAGCCATATCACGTCACCCCTCATTGGAATGAGCTCGATCAATGAGGGTTCACATGATATGGGTTTGTTGAAATTTTTTGGAAAAATTAAAAAAAATAGTAATTAAAATCATAAATTTTGATATTCTCTGTGTTGGGTAAAGGGTTAAACCAAAAGGTCAATGATTTGATCCTGACCAGAAAAGATTGTGTTGTGTCCTTGGGCAAGACACTTAATCCTGATTGTCCATGTGGGCACTGCAGACTAAGGTGTTATTGGTCCTCTCTAGGTACTACAGCTTCCTCCACCCATAAAACTGTCAGATACGCTGTGACCGTGGCTGTTGAAAGTGTGGTCAAACATCAATAAACAATTAGCTCACTGTCGTTTACTGATGGATCTTTTGGGAAGCCAATGATAATCAAAGGGAGATCAAAGTCACAGGAGATTAGAGGGGAAACAGGGAATGTTGGACAAGGGGTGCCAATGTGCAGGTTCGGAGTAGCAGTGACTCCAAAAACTTTTCATTTTATAATGCTCCAAATACTTGCCAAGTAGAATAAGTCTCTTTGAGAAACTAATGTAAGAATGGGATGAAAACCTTCGAGATAAGTGGTTGAAGGAGGGCATAAGGAGAAGGTTCAATGTTGTAGTTTGGGAGATTGAGAAAGTGCAAATTTGGGGCCATCATAAAACTGTTTGTGTCTAAATGCTGGTAGATTAGGAGGGAGAGTAGGGGAAGAATGACCTGCAGGATGTTGGTTTGGTGTTGGCCTCTTCATTATAAGACCGAATTACATATGTACTATAGAAGAGTTTCTGTGGATACTGCTCATAAATATCAACTGTTTTGATCTCAATAACAAATTTAAGAATGGCTGTGAATAACTGGTTATTATTATATTTCTACAGCTTTTTCCTTTGTAAATAAAAACCATATCCTACTCCCACAACCTCGGAAGTGTTATTCAACTCCCACGGCGATATCCTACTCCCAGTCATTACGGACTACTTTTACCATTTCAGTTGTTCCGCCTCGAAATCCAGCGATAACACCCAATCCACTTCGACAAATATTCTTCTTGATATTCCAACTAACAGCGAACAATAACTATGTACACATCCACACAAAGTTATAAGAAGTTGAACATGACTACTAATTTATGGTGATTGATTAAATTATTTCTTTAAAATGTGTTGATTTCCTTCATAAGTTCATATCTCCTGTCTCTTGAATTTCCATTTGAAAACGAGCGTCATTGCATTCCTTTTCAAAGGATGTCATATGACGTTCATTCATTCATGTTTTTGTGTTCATGTGCCGATTTTTCTAACCATCAAAACAAATTGAGCGACCTTGGGAAACTGCTCTTGGATGACGCAAGAGGGGTATTTGTGTTGCAGATATTATCATGGAAATATAATAAACACAATAGTTCACTGCTTGTTTATTCTCTCGTGGGATGCGGGGATTATTATCACTCGGCTAGCGCCTCGTGAAAATAACTTTCTGCATCCCACTCGAGAATAAACATCGTACGTTACTCCAAGCAGTGAACTATTGTCTATTTATCTGATTTTAGCCCATGGTTATCTGGTTATGAGAATGGGTCCAAAGTTTTCAGCACTAGTAAGAACTTCTGATTAGTTTTTCAAGACAAATTGCTACTATGGGCATGTAAATGGTTCTCAGAACCCTTTTGAACAGCAGGTAAATTAACAAAATATAATAAAGTCAAAACGAAAAACTCCAGATTTATGCTCGGCAGGGACATGGGCCTGAGAAACACCTATTTGATGAAAACAAGCTGAAGAAAAAAACACTTTCACAAAATAACTCTCTTAAACTCACTGTTTTTTAACAAATATGCAATAAAATGGAATCAAATGTTCTGCTACTTTACACAGTTCTTTAACCCTTTACCCAACGAATCGGTCGCATCCGCCTGAGTAATATAAAAATTCAGCAGTTGAAAAAATATTATTTTTCAAAAAAATTTAACAAAACCATATCATGTGACCCCTTGTTGGAACGAGCTCGTCGAGCTCGTTCCAACGAGGGGTCACATGATATGGCTTTGTTGAAATTTATTGAAAAATTTGAAACAATGATCTTTAAAATAATAAATTTTGATATCGTCTGCGTTGGGTAAAGGGTTAATATTTGTTCTAATATTTTAAGCTGGTAAACCTGAGAACTCTATGGTAAAGAGAAAATAAAGTATCAACTGATTCAGTTCTTGAAGACCATATTTGGGCAACATTGAAAAGTATTGTGTCCTGCTAAAAATTTTCAAATTGCTAAACATGTTTGAAAATCAGCCAAAATAAAATATTCTGATGCAGATTCCCTTTTATACAATTAATTGTTATCACACTCCAATCAAATGTATCAAAACAATTGATGATGAACAAATTCTAATAATCTAGCTCTCCACCTGTTAATTCATTTATTTATTGGGGGTTGAAGTACAGTTTCACTTGACAGGGTCATTTCATTTCAAACAGTTTTAACTCTTAACCTGCTGAGTAATTCCAAAATATTTTTCATCAAATCTAGTGATGGCTGCTGTGAAGCAGCCATGACTAGATTTGACGGAATATCTAAATTTAACTCAAGAAATCATTGGCCAAAAAGTACATTCAATTTATAGAGAGAAAAATTGGTTAAATGTGTCCAAACTATACATATTTCAGTGGCAAGAGACTTTGTATCCTGGCAGGAATATCTGCCAGCAGCATGCAATGAGTTAAGGAGTATCAAGCAAGCTGGAGTATCCAGAAAGAACCATCAAGCAATGGCAAGTAAATGTTGGACATTCCAACTTACTAACCTGGTACAAGCATGGTTAGTGTTGGTTGAAGGCATGTACACCTTGATGTGCAGTATGCCTCAGCACCATGTGCCCCAAGGAATCATACACAGGCAATTGAGATTATGTATCTTGCAGAACCTACAACCTTTCGATCTGAAGTCCAATGTGCTAACCAATAAGGTTGCACTCCCAGTTACTAATAAAACATGTCAAGTTTCAAGAAGATTATAAGTAGATCGTCTGTTTCTCAGGCCATTTTTTTTTTGCAACAGTGCATGAGGGCGGGCGTTTTTTATTTTTATAATTATTTCTTTGCCATCAAAAGTTCATGTTCTTGGTGTGTTTTATGTTTTAGGCCTCATAATTTACAGAATAGCATAGTTGGCAGTGTATTTCGTCCCTTGAGTACAAGAAGGCTTTGCAATGCTAAAGCATTGCAAAGCCTTGTTGCACTCAAGGGAGGGATTTATCCATTTCATTAACTTGAGTAAAATATTTATTTATTTATTGGTGTTTAAGGTCACATACTTATGCACAAATGGCTAATCATGACTGTGGGTAAAATATTAAACATAAACCATTGAATTTTTATTTTAAAAAAATTTGCATTTGTTATGAAAAGAGAGCATGTGGCAGCCAAAAGGAATATGCAGGAGGGCCTGAGAAACAGATTTTTAACTTTTTTAGGCTTAAATATATCAATTTATGGGTGCTTAACGTCACTTTTAGCATCTTTGTCCACATCATGACCACAACATAGGTATGAAGTTGGGTTTAGCCATTCGTTTATACCTAAGCTGCCCAATTTCGAGGACTTCCAACCCTGGTGTCGCATCTGGGTTAAATTTTACAAGTGCAACAGAACTTGTTTACTATAGTAAACAAGTCCAGCTCCACTTCTGGGTGTTCGCACAGAAAAGAATAAAAGAATTCAGAAGTTGAAGTTGAAAAGCATATGGAATCAACTGTATGTTTTCTTAGCTGGTTGAGAACTAGAAGCTTATATTTGGGCTCTACTATGAAGTGCTGACACTACACTTGAATGGCTTTAGATTTTGTTGGTGTGCTTCTAGTTATGTCAGAAACAAATGTTTTGTCCAAATGGATTTGTCTTGCTACCATTTACTCCAGTAACTAGAGATGGGCAGTATTGGAACCTTTAGTTCGGTATCAGTTTCGGTATTTTCAGTGGGGTATATCACAGTATCGGTTTGGAATTTGGTACCTGACTTGACTAAGATTTGCTAATAGTAACAAAAGGGAATTCACAAGAAAATACAGAATACGTTGTTCTTGTATCATTCTAACACAGGGATATGAATGACACTGCCAGTGAGCTGAACACTGTCGTTCTTTTGCCAACACAAATCATATCTCTAGTAATTTGGTGACTTGTTCCAAACACACCTTAACCTTCAAAGGTCTCTTTCAGGTTTCTGCTATCTCAGAACATGTAGCATTAAAAAAATGTAGGAAGTCCTGCTGACAATAGATATATCACCTGAGCAGTGATTTCAAGTCAAGTCTTGGCTGCCTGTTAAAAGAGCCAAGACATGACTAGAAATCACTGCTAACCACCTTTACAGTTACAGGTTGCAGTCCAGTTTGAAATCACTTCTGAGGACCTTAAGGGTTAACAAAACTGAAAAGAAAGTCAATCACTTCTTTCATGAAAGTGAAACCTTCAACTGCTCATAAGCCTCAACAAGGCATTGTAAGTAGCATGTGTTTGAAAATATGAAAATTCAGACAGGTTCAGGGTTCAATGATGGGTTTGGTTAATTTTTTTGGTATTCTCGTATTATCGGCATTGGTTCAGTTTTTCGGTATACTGTCCATCTCTACCAGTAACCAACAAACCTGCATGAAGAAATTATCGCTTCCAAAAAAAAACCTTACAATCTACCAGTTAACTGGGAACAATAGACTTTTTATATTACACGTTCTCCAAGTCTGGGTTTGGCAATTCTTAAATCAATGACTGTTCAATGATTTCTTTGAGCAGTTCGAACCCTGATCTTATAAAATGTTCTGTGATATCTAGTATACAGTCACATAAAGCATTATCAAAGATAATTCAGGAAGTCTAGACAAGTTGATTTGAAACTAATAGGCTACTCAGGATGAGTATTATTTGTAAACTGGTATATCTATACAGTTGTATCAAATGAAGTGTTTGAATATATTCCAAGTCAACTCTAAAGAACTGAAACCCTCAACTTAACACATAATGATATTTATCCCAAGTTCAATATACAACTGCTCCAAGACGATTTTTAACTGTTTTAACCTTGCAATCAAGCCATAAAATAAGCAGGTTGTCATCTGCAAAATGAGGTCCCCAGAGGGTGAATTTAGTGATGCTACCCTGCACAGCAGGGTAGCATCACTAAATTTACCCTCTGTGAACCTCAATCTGAATCAGGGTATCAAAACTAAACAGAAGGAGGTATCCAGAGGATAAATTGGCCCACTGTATGGGATAGCATCATCAAATTCACCCTCTGGGAACCTCATTCAGCAAATGTCAGACTGCTTATTTTCAGGCCTGCTTGCAATCAAAGCAATCCTTGATGGGATGCTGTGCAGAATCTGAATTTGGCTGCTTCAACCTACATCTCTGGCAAATAAGCATTGAGGAATATACTAAACCAGCAGATTTATTTATGCGTTATGAAATTTACAAAATTTAACATCAAACTTTACAACATGCCTTGGCTTCTGGATTCATCTTCAGACACTAGAAGCAAAAAGCATTTGATATTCAATGCTTTGACTTTGAGGGGGGGGGAGGGGTACTTAAGCAGTCTGGACCCCCAGCTGTACAATTAAACTGCAATAATGAATTTTATCTAGTTCCCGACTCGTTTGAGAAATAAATTATAAATACAAAATCTCAACTGTAATTCTGGCACCCACTCACTTTGGAGCTCATGGTAAATGTGCCTTCTTTCTGCCACTCCTTTGCTGCAAGAGAATACAATATATAGTCACAGACTATGATAATTTCTAACACAAGAACACTCAAATTTCATGCTATTTAAATTATCAGCTCACAAACTACAAACCATTTCATGCAATACACATGGTGCAAGTGGCAAACTACAGTACTAATTCCTTCTGAACATTTTTTTTATTTTTTGGTATGACTATATCATTTCAAAAACACAAGTATAAAGTCAAATAGTCAAATGTTTATGTAGCCCACTTTAGGACTTCCATCACAGGCATTGGTAACTGAGTCGTATTTCACTAGTAAAGAACTTGTTTACCACATTAAACCATTTCACACTTTAGAGTTTCCATGCAGGTCCCCGTGAATAAATCAAAATATCCTTTTTTAGATTCCCAACCATACTTATAATGGTGTGTAGAATTTTCCCTGGTAAAAAGTTGAATACAACAGTGCTTAACCTCCTACTGTTATATTTAATGGCTATTATTTAAAACTAGAGCTGCTGTGGGTGGTTCTGTTTGCCACCATACAGAATGTTGCAAAAACTACTAGTAACATGCGACTACAGTTAAAACTAGAAGTCCTGTCATGAAATGCGCACAAATAGCATGTCGATCTGCGCATTAATCTACAAGTTATGGCCATAGTAAGGCTATCAAATTCTGTACATACGGCCTGTGCACAAGAAATGTTTCAGCCAATGGACCTCCGGGTAACCCGGAGGTCCATTGGCAGAAACATTGCCTGTGTTTGCTATGAGTAACCAGGAGAACCTGCCATGCTTTGGATGCCATTCGATATGGCAATTCCTATGCACAATTAAGCCTAAATAAGTGTGACAGAACTTTTAACTGTACTTTATGGATTCAGGGATTCATCTTTGGTATTTTAAGAGCTGCATTTCTGCATCATTCTCAATATATAATAGATAGAAAAATTCCCAATTGAACTAAACATGTTTTCCCTGGCCTTCCATCCACCCATAACAGAATCCAATCCAATTAGCACGGAGTCCAAGTCCTGAACATATTACATCCATACATGTACTTACTAAACATCCATTGATTAGGTTTTCAAAAGGGTTTAGTATATATGGTATCTTACCATGGTTGCTATAAGTACCTCAATTCAGGGACCTCAGTAGATCAGTGTTGCCTGACAAACTGTCAGGCCCTACTGACTGTTTTGGGGTCTTAGGAATACATGAAATAGTTTGCACGAACTTGAAAGAGTTTGCTGACACTAGTGGATCCTCATGCCAGAAAAATTTCCCTTTCCATGGATTACTTCCTGGGTTCTTAACAGGTACTCATTTGGAAAAGACTACTGTTACAGTTTTGTCACTACAAAATCGAACATAGAATATTGACTGAATTTACAGCTGAGTAACAATCATATCAACGATCCCGGCCCATTGTTTGTCATACAACAATGCAGAATCTCACCTGTTGAAAAAGAAATATAAAAACATTGCATTTCAGAAGCTATTTTCATGTTTTTCTTAACTGGTTTAGCACTAAATTATTTTTTAAATGTCATTTGTAACATGAGAATTTTTTTCCACAGATATAATGTTACCAATAAAGCCACTAAGGTGGCTTTCAGCACTTTTCAATAGAGCCATGATAGTGGCTTTTAACACTCAACCACTCCACCAGTTAATTCAGTCTTGCTTTTGCAGTACATTTTATTTATGGAATCTCCATCCACTGGTGTATATGTCATGACCTCAGACTGCAATGTGATAAAGAAATAGATTGCTTTTTCGATCTCCAAATACTAAAGCTTTCTAAACCCATAAAGATATCAATACGATATAACCTTATTGGAGCATAGATAAACCACAATTGGATAAAGATACTTAGATCATGCAAATGATATACCTTTTGTAATGTGAATTGCTTAACCCTTTACCCAATGCAGACGATATCATTATTATTTTAAATATCATTTTTTCAAATTTTTCAAAAAATTCCAACAAAACCATATCATGTGACCCCTTGCTGGAATGAGCTCGACGAGCTCGTTCCGAGGGGTCACATGATATGGTTTTGTTGAAATTTTTTGAAAAATAATTTTTTTTTCAACTGCTGAATTTGCATATTACGCGGGCGGATTCGTTGGGTAAAGAGTTAAAATAGTGGTGAAGAACTGATAAGAATGCTCAAAAGAAGTTTTCGAAACATGAGGTAATAAGATTTTTGTTGGAATGCAGTGCTTGTTTGATATATCTGGGTTCAATTGTAAAACAGGATTCCAGCAAAATACAACCCCACAATATACATACCACACCCTATAATTTATTGGTGCTTATTAATTAAGTCCTTGCTCATGTGCATTCAACAGTATGAGATGACATATTGTTAATCAACACCCACTTACAAGATATTACACACCCAAGGATTCTTCCGTCCTCTTTGGGAAAGATTCCGGGCCCATACCATTGGGAAAATTTGCATCATGGGAGCTCCAATTTGGAATGTGTTTTGTAGGGGAAGAAGCATACAAAGACAACATTCCAATTGAATAGAGAACATTAAGACAGATACCAAAACAACAGCATTTATACTACAAGTAATAGTCCAGTCATGTGAAACCATGTTCACCCCAGACTCTGTAGTCCCTATCAAACTGTTCTTATACTATTAAAGAAGAACTTGTGATTTGCATTTGAATTCGGACACTTTTTAAAAGCTTTGTTAGGTAAATAATTTAAATTTGATGCACAATCGGTGTCCTGAACTGGGTGATCATAAGGCCGCAGAAAACCAATGGTTTTCTGAGGCCTTATGTCTACCCAGTTCAGAATATCAATTGGGCAATAAATGTTTGTTCGGGTGGGGATTGAGATTGGGAAATTTGGGGTTGAGAACTAGGAAAAATTATGCCTAACTGCCATTTGGAAAGGGTGCCATATTTGACCCCTGTAGACACCTAAAAGAATCCCAGGCACCAAACTGCAAAAATGAAAAGGGGTGAGCAGAAGATTAATATTGAAGTTTTAACCCGCTGTACACTAATGATGAAATCTGAAAATTTCGAGCAATAAATGTTTTCCATAATGCAACTTGGAATTTAACAAATTTGGCCATGTTTGACAGTGTCAAACAAGATTCAATTTGTGAAATTCCTAGTTGTATTATAGTGTTATTTTCTGCTTGAAAATTTTGGTATTTTGACATGAGTATTCAGAGGGTTAAGTCACTTTCGCATCTCTGGCGATATCATGACTACAAAACAAGAATGAAGTAAAGTTCAACCAATGTTTCCTACTTTAGAGGGCTACTTTTACCTTATGTGATGGTTCCCAGGTACTATTTAAAAAAAAAGCAATCTCTTTCTCGATCAGTACACGACACACTACCCCAAGGAATCAAGATTTCCTGAATGAAATACTGTGAGATCAAGAATGCATCAAGAAAAACTAATTTCGTTTTTTGACAGGAGAGATTCTAGTGCTGTGGGGAGGAAAGCAAACATGATCTGGCCTTAATTCGCAGTCTGCTTTTGGAATTAGTGCTGTAAATGCTTCTTACGATAACACCTGTTCAATATGACACTCTAGATCTAAGGCAAACATTTTTGCTACCGACAGAAAATATAAAATCAATTAAATATGTATACTCACATTAGATTCATGTTGTATTAAAGAGCCGTTTGTTATGCTAGTTTCTCCTCTCCTTTTCTTTCTTTTTCTTCTAAAATGATAACAAAATAAATATGTATAGAATATGTTAGAAACAGGAAATGGTGCTGAAAATATTAAAATATTCATTATATTATCCATTCATGGAAGAAAATATTTAAACATTAAATTGACATTTAAATATCCCCCCCCCCCCCCCCCCACCACCATTGGAGGAAACAAAAAATAATAAATACCCACATGACTTTATGGAAATGTGACCTGTTTTGCACCAGCTAAGAATATACTCTGAATGAACATTCAAACCTTAAAATCACTGATTCCTTTTAGCACTAACCATAAAAACTGCTGCTGGTATTACTTGGGGAAAAAATTCATGTACATACCTTCATTAAGTACCTTAACGACTGAAACCATCAAATTAGCCAAGTTCAGCACACACACATAATCATTTAACCTGGACATCTCTTAACTGAATTACCCTGTTAATTGACTAGAACTTTCAAACACCAAACCATTTATAATATCTTTGTTCAAATTTGAGCTTTAAAACTCCTGTTGATGAAATAAACAGGTGCAACACCAAGGGTGTCTATGACCACTTCCCCCACCCCACTGCCAAGCATGAGTTTCTAGTTATTTTCCTTTGCTGACACTGAATTAATAAATTTCTTATCTTATCTCCATTGAAAACACAGGACCAATACAGCAGGCTACCAAATGTTTCCACAGGACACTAATGCCCCCACTTTATGATAAAACTTTGTAAATATAAACTTTGTTTCAGGCTAATCTTAAACTGAAAAAAGTATAAAAATAACATTTTGTTTCATTCGTTCAGACAAACTAAAGTTATTGTCTGAAACCACATTCATGATGAATGTATGGATGGTTTTTCCTCTCATGGTTCACAAGTCACAAATCAAGTTTGTTTAAAGTTGGGCAAACAGAATTCCAGTTGTAGAACGGAAACCACTTCTAACAATATTCAAAGCTGAACAAAGTCTAAAAGGAGTCACAAAATTATCACACCACACTCAAAATCAAACCCATCTGGTAATCTGTCTACAGTAAGCTATACTCCAAGTCTGATTAAAATCGGATACCAAAAACTCAATTACCATCCAGAAACCAATATCAACATGTCTTCTAAATCAGAAAAGGGACATAACTTTGCCAAAAATATATTGGACCATGCCCACTATCAATCCCAATCTGTATTATGTGGTTATAAGCCTACATATAAAATTTTATTTCATTTCCTTCAGGCAAACTAAAGTTATCGCTCGAAAACAAATATAAACATGTCTTTTTTAAGTCAGAAAAGGGCCATAAGTCTGCCAAAAAATATCAGACCAAGCCCACTATCAATCCCACCCAGTATTATGTGGTTATAAACCTATGCATAAAACTTTTGTTTCATTTCAATCAGTCAAACTCTTGTTATCATCCGGAAACCATATGTACAGACAGACAAGGGTAATGCTTAATGCCCCTTTGCATAATTGGCAGGAGCGTAAATATCCTATTAATTTATTTATTTTTACTGGTGTTTAAGGTCACTTTCAATATCTAAGGCTACATAATGAGAAAAGCACAAGTGTAAAGTTAAGTTTAGCCAATCATTTACACCAATGCTCAAGGTTCCCGCAGGCAAGGACTGATAAAATTTAAGGCTATTCAAGGCCGTATCACGACATATTTCATCATTTCTCAAGGCCATAGAATTGTCATATTTAAGGATTTTCAAGGCCTGCCTTCAATAGTCCTAACTAGGACCCTCCGGTCATTA
Organism: Pictodentalium vernedei; assembly: GCA_031216915.1. NCBI lineage: Eukaryota > Metazoa > Mollusca > Scaphopoda > Dentaliida > Dentaliidae > Pictodentalium > Pictodentalium vernedei. The sequence goes on from CM062297.1 coordinate 775,304,682, forward strand.
CCTCCTCCTCTCACTTCCCTTCAAGGGTACTAGATAGGACTACATCTTGGCAAAATCTGGCATATAAAACTATATAGTTAAAATTAATTCCTTCGTTAGCACTTTTATTTCATGAATATTCAGGCTTTTCAAGGACTTCTGGCACATTTTCCAGGATTTCAAGGCCTTGAATGACCCCTTGTTAAATTCAAGGCCATTCCTTGAATCCAAGGTCCCGCAGGAACCCTGATTTAACATTTTGTCCATAGTCTTAAGGGTGGTTGTGCTGCTGAAATTCTTTCAAATTGTTCAAGTCTTCAACTGATGAAGCTCTAAACTAGAGGTGTGACTGTCCCTGGATGGGCCTGACAATACCCTACTGTACTGAAATGCACATCCAGATTAAAATGGCAGATATATGCAGTCTCCTCATTTTCTTACCATGCTCACAATTATTTATTTATTTATTGGTGTTTAAGGTCACATATTTCCAATCCTGGAAATGAGACGGGTGCAAGTGCAATTGCTCCCATCAGCACCCGTGTTTTCTATTTTACGGGAGCTACAAAATGCACTAGTTGAAAAATATTGTGGAGCACTAATATGCTGTGATGGCTTATAAATGTGTGTTATTTTGAGAAAGCAGCACTCCATGGCCAGTGGCAAGTTACTGTCGTAATTCAGCAATTCCGTATACATTTAACCCTTTGAACACTAGTGGTATCTGCCATGTTAGTTCAATGGCAGCAATTAGAAGAGTCCATATTCATTATTTGGGGTAGACCAATCAATATTTTCAACGTGCAGCCTCTGGGCTGCACTTTGAAAATACTGATTGGTCTACCCCACACATTTCCTGAACAACGATCCTATTTAATGACGTTATGACGTCTCATGTTCCTGGCTGGAAAAACGGATGCTCGTATTCAAAGGGTTAAAGTTTCTTGTGTTTGGTGACAGTATTCCCTCAAAAATTCATATACTAACATTTCACGGATGCAATTTACTAGTCTCTAATTTGGCGGGAGCTTAAAACTGCACCCGGCAATTTTGTTCATTTCCAGCACTGCATATTTCTGCACAATGGCTAATCATAATCATGACCATGACAGTTTTTTAGGTGGAAGAAGCCAGAGTACCCAGAAAGAACCTCTGAGCAACGGCGAGCAACTGTCAGCTCCACAACATACCAACTCCACACAAGCAGAGTTAGCATTGGTTGAAGACAGGTGTACCATCGATGTGAGGGTCCTAGATAAGACTATGTCTTGGCAAAATATGGCATATAAAATTATACAGTTAAAATTAATTGTTTCGTTAGCATTTTTATTTCTTGATTATTCAAGGCTTATCAAGGCCTCCTGGCACATTTTCCAGGATTTCAAGGCCTTGAATGACCCTTAGTCCAATTCAAGGCCATTCCTTGAATACATGGCCCCACAGAAACCCTGAATGCTATACACATTTGAAGAGTGCCACCTCAGGTTTTGGTTACCAGGTTCAATTTTACACTGCATGGGCAGACTTGTTTACCACACCCAGGTCATCCTTCATCTGTGAAGAACTTGTTTATCATAGTAAATAAGCAATGCTCCTATTCCCAGGATTCCCAAAGCGGAAAAATCTCCTGATCTCTTGAATAATTTGATTGCCAACCAATGAATACTCCACATTTATAGATCTATTTGGCTTCAGATATAAGCAATAAATCTATAATAGAATAGAAGGTGAGGTTTTCACAAAAATACACAAAAATAACTAAATTGCTTTTAACTGAATTCTTCTGTTCAGTGAATATTTTTCACCGACTATTCAATTAATAGGGATCTATTGTATTACAAATTTGTTTTTCCTTGCACCAATCTGATGGCATGTAGTTTGAAAACACATTAATAAAAAAAAAAAAGAAACTCTTTCAAATATTTTTTGAATGTTACAGAAACTCTGAAATGAAAGGTGTGAAAATCATATTCAGAGACAAAAATAGTTTGAAGTCAAGGTGACAAAAGCTATAGTTCAACAAAATTCATTTTTTACAATTGACTAGAAGGGAGAAGATTTTTCAACTTTCTGCATGTAGACAAAAACACATATAGAACGTTATCATATTCTGTCAATTTATTTAATTTATTTATTGGTGTTTAACCCTTTACCTAACATGAAAAGCAAATGACATTTGTAAAAAGAATTCTGGAATAACTATTTGTTTTCATTTTTTGTCTCAAAAACATAGGTTATGAACCCTCATTGGAACGAGTTCATCAGGATCATCCCAATGAGGTGTCATAACCTATGCTTTTGAGACAAAAAATTTAAAAAATAATGAAAATTAATAGGTGATTTTTGAGAATAGCACTGGCCGGTTTTGGCCATTACATTGGGTAAAGGGTTAAGATCACAATAGCTAAGGAGGAAGCTGGAGTGCATGGAGAGAACCACCAAGCATCGACAAGCAACTGTCAGCTCCTCAACATTTTAACTCTGTTCAAGCTCCGCTCAAGCAGGGGTACAGCGGTTGAAGACATGTGCACCATCGACGTGCAGTATGCCTCAGTACATGGCATCATCATGCCCCCCATGTAGGCAACCGGGATAAAGTGCCTTGTCCAAGAACACAATGTGGGTTGTTCCAGATGGAGATCGAACTCCGGACCTCTAGCACAGAAGAAGTCCAACAGTCTACCACTGAGCCAGCGTGCTCCCTAGCAACTCAATACATGAAAGAGTATGAGTGGTATCTGTGCCATCAAAGTCTTATGAACTGTTGTGACATGAGTTACCAGGTGTAAAATATACAAAAACAAATAGAAATAGTTTCACTTCTCTTCAGTATGTGGAGAGTGGATTGTAACAAAATCACTTGCAAAATGGAGTTATCACCCCAAATATCACTTTCAAATTCTGTACATATGAACAAAAAACACAAGCAATGTTTCAGCCAATGGATCTCTGGGTTAAACCCAGAGGTCCATTGGCTGAAACTTTGCTTGTGATTATTATGCTTTGCTTGTGATTATTATGCTTTGCAACAAATTTGCAATTATTGCTCAGGTGGAATCTTCACTTTGTGGGAGATTTAGTGATAATACACTCTCCATGTACTGTATATGACCAATAATTATTTGTATAAAAATGCTCAAATATGTAATCAAATGTCAAACATCTCCATCTGATACTGAAATAAGAGTCTTATTTTCAATCACAAAAAGCTGTACAATAAATTCTACAAAAAACATTACAATACAGTTACTTATTCTATAAATACATTTAACGTTTCTCAATAATCATTTGAAAATTACCAGCAAGATCCATCAATACTGAATAGTAAACTAAGGGATTTATGGAGAAAAATTACTTTAATTTAAAAGCAATATTCAATCATTATTTAATTAACAGTTAAAAGCTTTGACATGGACTCCAGGGTATTTTCGCAACCCACCAAACAGATGTTCTAAAACTGACATTAACCCTCTGTACCTTGTCAAAATACCATAATTACAAGTACAGAGGAGCACACTTAACCAGATATCTTTTAACCCTTTACCTAACGCAGACGATATCAAAATTTATTATTTTAAATATAATTTTTTTAATTTTTTCCGAAAATTTCAACAAAACCATATCATGTGACCCCTCTTTGGACTGAGCTCGATGAGCTCGTTCCAAAGAGGGGTCACATGATATGGTTTTGTTGAAATTTTTGGAAAAATAATATTTTTTCAGCTGCTGAATTTGTATATTACGCAGGTGGATGCAGGCGATTCGTTGGGTAAAGGGTTAATTCAATAACCCTCTAATCAGAATTATGACTTCCAAATAAAAAAACATTTACCATAACTTCAGTACAAACTTGACCTATTAATTGCATATGGATTGTCGAGTAAACTCCTGTTAATGGTATAAAAAATCTTGTAAGATGCCAAGAAATTACTCTGATATTACTCTGATATTCACAGAATTTTCCTTGTTTATAGACCTATTTGGCTTCACTGCATTCAGTACAGGCATTTCATCTATTATATCTAGTTTGACAGTGCGCCATAAGCTCTGTTAAACAAGATATAATAGAATAAATGGAAAGTTTATCTTCAGAATACAGTGGAGCCCACTTAATTGGATATCTCTTAATTGTATATCCCTGTTAACTGAATATATAATTTTAAAACACAAAACCATTTACCATACCTTCAGTACAAATTTGATCTGTTAATTGCATATGGGTTGTAGAGAAACTCCTGTTAATTGTATATAAATTATTGTAATATGTCGAAAAAATTACTGCGACATGCACCAAATCATTTATTATCGATTTACTTTGGGTGGTAAAGTTACTTTTAGCACCTATGGCTATATCAAATTTGCAACACAAGGATCAGGTCAAGCTTTACAAATCCTGTATACCAATGCTGCCCTTTCTAGGGAACTTTCTCCCAAGACACTGGTTACCAGGCCAGATTTTTCGCGGAAAACAGAACTTGCTTACTGCAGTAAACAAGCATGGCTGAAAGTCAGTTAAGAATCAACACTTGAAGTAAGTCATTATGTCTACCATGAATGAGATATTAGTGTGATCCACAATATTCTAAACTCCACCCAATAAGCCTCAGAAGTTGCAATAGCGAGTGTTTTATTGGAGTGGTGGTATTACTCACAGTTAACTAATTTGTGAAAATACAAAGTGTTTTCAATGACAAAGCTGAGAGATAGGCAGTTTCTAAAAACATCATGATGGCATCATGATCAGACACAGAACAGACAGCACACCTGCAGACTATTTCGCTTAACCTCTCCTGGCATACTCCTTCTATTATCTGTGCCATTCAATTGAAATTATTCCCAAGAAAAAAAGAGGCCCCAGGGGCCTGAGGGCGCTCACCTGACATGGTAGCCTAAATATCAACCCAGGGAATTGATTTGAACAAGTTGCATCTGCCCCTCCTAAGAAAAGCTTATACCAAATATCCAAAGATTCTGACCAGTGGATCTAAAAAAAAATCTTTATAGAATATTCCTCATATTCAACTAAGTAATAATTCAATATATGAACCCAGAGACTTGGCTTCAACAAACTTGAATCTCACCTCCGTAATAATGTTGTATACCAAATATCAAAAGATTCTGATTGGTGGGTGTGAAGAAGATTTTTGAAGAATATTCCTCATATTGAACTAAGTTATAATTTGGACCCCCACAGGGAGACCAAATATGAACCCAGGGACTTGGCTTGAACAAACTTGAATCTCACCCCCCTAAGGATGCTGCATATAAAATATCGAAACATTCCGACTTGTATCTGAAGAAGAAGATTTTTAAAGAAAATTCCTCATTCAGAACTAAGTTATAATTTGGGCTCCAACAGTGAGCCCAAATATGAACCCAGGGACTTGGCTTGAACAAACTTGAATCTCACCCACCTTAGCATGCTGCATACAAAATATCAAAAGATTCTGATTGGTGGATCTGAAGAAGATTTTTAAAGAATATTCCTCATACTGCACTAATTTAAACATTAGGGCTCCCATAGAGAGCCCAACTATGAACCCAGGGATTTGCTTTCAATAAACATGTGAAACAATCTTCCAAAGATGTTATATGTGAAATTTGAAAGCTTTTGGAGCAGTGGCTTGGGAGAAGAGTAGTCCTAAATGTTTTTCCCATTACCCACAGTAATGTTACCCAGTGTTAAAAAATGCTGACTCAGCACTTTTTCAAAGTCCTGGAAAAGTACCCTATAATAAAACCGTTCCTCAGGAAGCTTCACACAAAATAAAAATTCTTAGTGCCGTGTAGTTTTGAAGATATGGGAGTTTTAATTTTTTTCCATTCTTAGGTCCTGCAGTTCCCATTGAGCGACAGAAAATCTTTGGGGGGTGGGGGGCATAAATTAGGTACTTATGACCCAAGAAGCCCTCATATCAAATTTGGTTCTAATCGGCCTTTCAGTTCGGAAAATAGAAATTTGGGTACAATTCGGGCTCCCACAGGAAGTCCAAATATGAATCCAGGGACTTGGCTTTAACAAACTGACATCTCACCTCCCTAAGGATACTGTATGCCAAATATCAAAAGATTATAACCGGTGGATGTGAAGAAAAAGATTTTTGAAGAATATTCCTCATATTGAACTAAGTTACAATTCGGGCTCCCACAGGAACCCCAAATATCACCTCCCTAAGGATGCTGCATACAAAATATCAAAACATTCTGACTGCTGGATCTGAAGATTTGGTTGGCGATAAAATGTGTTCAATTTTGTTGATAGTTGTCAAATAAATTGCTGCGTGTCCTTCTAGTAATTGTTTTTTAACCGACGTGAAGGCATGTAATAAACACAGAATGAAACACATGTGTGAATGGGTTAATTGATATGCACTTATCGGCCTAGAGTTTTATCCTTCCACAAGTGCCCTATCGATTAACCGATTGACACATGCATGTCATTGTGTGAATTTCCCCCATATATAGCCTATCACCATACCAACATAACAAAATCCAACACTTATCGGCCTTGAGTTTATCCTTCCAGAAGTGTAATACCAATTAACCCATTCACACATGTGTGTCGTTCTTTGCATTTCCTCCATATAAAGCCTTTCACCATACCAAAATCCGATAGAGAATGCTTGAGTTATAATGCAAAATGCTTGTATGGACATTTTTCAAAGTCTAACAATGGCCATGACTTTAAGTCTGCTTAGATGAAATCTGCTAATGTGGATATCCTTTTCCCCATACTGGTCTATCAAAATACCACAGAACATCAAAATCTGATAACCGATACATGAGTTATAATGCAAAAGTTTGTACAGAAGTACAGAAGAAGTCCTCAACTATATACACATCAAAATCTTCCCTGGTGACCTGGGCATAAAAAAAAACAATAGTAAATGTATAGAATTGGACCAAATGTTCACCACAAGGGGTGAAATAGTGTTAACACCTCTTCAACACGAGTGGTGAACATTTGGTACACCAAGCTACTTTGGATATATTCTATTTCTACTATGATCATCAGATGATTAAGAGTCACTATTACTTTTTATCGATTTTACTGCACAGCAGATGTACACATGTGCAAATCTGCTTTTGTTTACATAAGCGCTGGTCCACAGTACTTCCACTGTCAATTTTATTGCTGAAACGAAATGGAAAAAGAAATGTGCAAATCACAGGGACTTTTTCATTTTAATAACATAATAATAACATAATAACATAGTGCTTCAAGTTATTGATGCTTTATTAACACGAGACAATGCATGCTTGTTAATTTTTGGTATCTTATGAGGTGAGCTCATTTAAAAACGTATTAAATAATTGCCGCTTACATTTCACTCTTTGTGAGGCAACAAGTAATAAATTTAGACAAGTTTGCATTCATGGCGAGGTCACCAGAGGTAAATTTGGATGTACTTCCACTGTAGCTGTAAATTTTAACTATTGAAATCCATTGCTGTCGTGTTCACCACAGACACACATGTTCACCACGGTTGGTGTGCAAAGCTAAAATTTATATCATTGTCTTTTTTTATGTAGTAGAGTAGGTAATCATGGTATAAATTATGTTTCCATAACTTACCTGTAATGTACTGCAACACAGCATATTACTACCACAAACAATATAATAATTGAAACAACAGACGCTGCTATACCAGCAGTTGCTATCTCTTTTTGTCCAGGATGCACTGAAAGAAGAAACAGATTTTGACATGTAATTCCATTCAAATTATTCACTTAAATGAGTTCAACATAGGCCTCGGATGAAAAAATGTCAGGTCGATGGAAGCATCGAGTTAAATGAGTTCAACATAGGCCTCGGATGAAAAAATGTCAGATCAATGGAAGCATCGGGCAGATTTATGCTACAGTGCAAGTAAACAATTTTTTCCAGTATTTCTGTGCGTTGCTGTATGCAGCATTTTATTTCCCTACGTAATCATACCTATTCTATAACTGTATCCATTTCATCTATCGATTAGCTTTGCTTGGTCGTACATGAATACAGTGATAAGGTAATTGGACTAATTTGTCATGTGACGCGATCCTTTTGTTTTAATCGGCATATCGCGGAAGATTGGAGTTTACCCATGGTCAAGATTAGTAAGTGGGTTAATGTAGTCCATTCCATGGAACATCAATTCATTTCATTATCTCAGCCAAGTCACAAGTGTCTCATTAACTTTAAAAGCAATTTCCAACCACCTCCACCCCTCCAACCTCCAGGCGTGATTTGGCTGCCCATCAGCTTGGAGCTGATATGCAGGGGTGATTTGTATCGAGGATCAGTCCATAAAGGACATGATCTTTTCCATCAGCTTAATGCTGATATGTGAGAAGTTGTTTTGAGATCAGTACATAAAGGACATGATCTCTTCTTTGAGTGCTTTTTGTATGAGCAAATTTTGTGTGAATATTTTTTATCTTTTTGTCTACACTCTGTCAGAATACTTTTGCAAATTGGTAACACAAAGAATAAAAACAGGCCGATGAAATCGTCAGATGTGTACCCATATGTGCAACTAGTAGAAAGCCATATGATGGAGGGCCACCACAGATGCCGACATTATGAAAACCATACATGGTATATGGGGTACATATAGAAATGGATTGGAGGAGTGTCTAATTTGATGGATAAAGGGTTAATATCTCCGGATCAAATTATCAGATTTACATAAAAAACTACACAGCACAGCACATCAGTAACCTGAATACATATATAAAGTAACATGACAATCGGATTGATATTTTTTGAGTTATCTCATGCCAAAGGGATTGGAGGAATTTTCAATTTGAAGGATAAAGGGTTAATATCTCAGGATCAAATTATCAGATTTACACCAAAAACTATACAGCTCGGCACATCAGTAACCTGAACACAAATATAAAGTAACTTGACAATCCAAGCAATATTTTTCAAGTTATCGAATGCCAACGGGATTGGAGGAATTTTCAATTTGAAGGATAAAGGGTTAATATCTCGTGATCGAATCATCAGATTTACACCAAAAACTATACAGCTCGGCAAATCAGTAACCTGAACACAAATATAAAGTAACTAGACAATCCAAGCAATATTTTTCAAGTTATCGAATGCCAAAGGGATTGGAGGAATTTTCAATTTGAAGGATAAAGGGTTAATATCTCAGGATCAAATTATCAGATTTACACCAAAAACTATACAGCTCGGCACATCAGTAACCTGAACACAAATATAAAGTAACTTGACAATCCAAGCAATATTTTTCAAGTTATCGAATGCCAAAGGGATTGGAGAAATTTTCAATTTGAAGGATAAAGGGTTAATATCTCAGGATCCAAATAACAGATTTACACCAAAAACTATACAGCTCGGAACATCAGTAACCTGAAGATATATATAAAGTAACATGACAATTGGACTGATATTTTTTGAGTTATCTCATGCCAACGGGATTGGAAGAATTCTCAATTTGAAGGATAAAGAGTTGATATCTCAGGATCAAATTATCAGATTTACACCAAAAACTATACAGCTCGGCACATCAGTAACCTGAACACAAATATAAAGTAACTTGACAATCCAAGCAATATTTTTCAAGTTATCAAATGCCAAAGAAATGGATACGGATGCCGGATGGACAGACATTCTTACACATTCTTACTTGTGGGGTTTTTCCCATGTTAAACTCTAATCCCACAAGGTCAAAAAATTAACCCCACAGTGCAAAAAAATAACCCCAACAAGTAGCCACTGTACTAACCCAACCCCACAACTACCACTGACCCTAAATTGTAAACCCCACAATGTACCTCTGCTAAGCCCAGACGGACAGATGGACGATGGGTGGACGGACAAAAGATGGACGAACAATGGATGGCCACCCCAGATGCTGGCATTATGTGTACCATACATAGTATGGGTACACATACAAAGTGTAGCCCTTATCGTCAATCAGAGTTGTTTTGTCTTGCCCTGGTAGCATAAAATTGTTTTAACAAATTTTCATGACAAGATACAGAGAGGTTTTGGTTACTGAAATCTAACACTTTGCTCAAGAAGTTGGAAAAGTTATTCCATTCAAATTCTGTTAGTTAAGTCATATTAGTGTTGAAGTAACATAATAGTTCAAAGTCCCTTTCAATCAGTACGTAATATGATAAAGTCCTTTCACTGAAAAAAATATCTATCAATATTATTTATGAACTTACCGGTATCTACAAAAATATATTATTGACTTATGTGAGGACTGAATAACTGTATTGTGTGTTAGTCTTTAACGGTAGTTCAACTGTGTGTTAGTCTTTAACGGTAGTTCAACAACATATTTAACCCTCTATACACTGTTGGAAATATGAAATGCAGTCTTGTTTGACAGCATTTTTCCCATCATCAATCTAGGAAATTAACCAATTCAGTTTTGTTTAACAGAGCTCATGTGTCAGCAGATGTATACGAAGATGATTTTGTTCGGGGAGGGATTTTTGTCATGGAGGAATTTGTAAAGGGGAATTTTGCTGAGGGGGATTTTGTTAAGGGGTGATTTTGAATGGAGAGTGGGAGAGAGGATAGATAATGTTGAGGTGTGGAGTGGGATTTTGAGTGTATATCGATATGTCTTAGAAATCTGAAATGATAACGTGCAAGGGAATTATTAATAATTCAAAATTTTTTTTTCCACACATCTTATTTTCCATCATATTTCTTATGCATCAAAAAATTGGCTTTTGTCATTGTTGATTTTGACTTGTTAAAAACATGAAAGTGTCAATGACACTGTAGCTTAACTTGACTGTGTGTTGAGTTTGATGAAAATGATAATGTTCAATGTTTATGAAAGGATTATGAAATAAGACAGGAATTGTGATAACTGGGAATATGTTAATTTCTGTTCCCTGTATGCTGTGTTCTCAATAAAAATAATATGAGGTGTAGACTGTACTGATGAATTGAGGGGTGGGCTAATGTGGCCCTCACAGTTAATGTATGTCAACGAAAGTTACCAAATTACAGTGAAATTATCCCAAAATGAGTCATCCTATCACATTACAATGAAATCCTATCATAAATACAGCCTGTAGACTGTGATAAAGGTTTTTGGGCCTGTGTAGCCATCACGGTTGATCACAACCAACAGGGGACATCCTCATCTAGACATTATACTGAGTCATCCTACTAAGTTACAATGAAATCCCTTCACAAATATGTCCTGTAGTCTGTGCTAAAGTTTTTCAGGTTTTGGGCTCGGGTAGCTGTCATGGTTGAATGATCGGGATGAAAAGGGGACGTTCTCATCTGGGCATTATCTGGAGTCATCCTACCAAGTTACAATGAAATCCCTTCATAAATATGACCTGCAGACTGTGCTAAAGGTTTTCAGGCTTCGGGCCCCTGTAGCAGTCACAGTTGACCAATCACGACCAAAAGGGGATGTTCTCATCTAGACATTATATGAAGTCACCCTACCAAGTTACAATGAAATCCCTCCATAAATACGACCTGTAGACTGCTAAAGGTTTTCGGGTTTGGGGCTCGGGCAGACATCACGGTTGACAGATCACAACTAAATGAGGAAGTTCTCATCTAGACATCATACGGAGTCATCCTACCAAGTTACAATGAAATTCCTCCATATTAAATATGACCTGCAGAGTGTGCCAAAAGTTTTTGGGTTTCGAGCTTGGGCATCACGGTTGACAGATAACCAAAAGGGGACCTTCTCATCTAGATAGTATACAGAGGCATCCTACCAAGTTACAATGAAATCCCTTCATAAATACGACCTGTAGACTGTGCTCAAGGTTTTCAGGTTTTGGGCTTGGGCAGCCATCACGGTTGACTGATCGTGACCAAAAGGGGACGTTCTAATCTAGACATGACCCCAAACCTGCACATGATATTTTGTGACAATTGGACAAGAACTACGGGGTGTAGCCTGTGCTAAAGGAAAATGTGAACAGACTCACAGACTTCCACATGCGTGATGGCAATAGCTTATCTTGACTTTGTCAAGTTAAGCTAAACTAGAAGTACTGTGAGCAAACTCACAAAGTGATACCCCCCGCGCCTGAAATGTATAAGTTAGATTATTTCCCCTTGGAAATGTCAGAACGGAATTATATTGCTTCATGCACATCTTCATATGGAGTTCTTCCATTGTGTAAAGTTTCATGAAAATTCTCAAACGGTTTAGGAGGAGTTGCACTTACAAGGATGGACAGACAGTATAAGTTAGATTACCTCCCCTTGGAAATGTCAGAACGGAATTATATTGCTTCATGCACATCTTCATATGGAGTTCTTCCATTGTGTAAAGTTTCCTGAAAATTCTTCAAACGGTTTAGGAGGAGTTGCGCTTATAAGGATGGACAGACAGTATAAGTTAGATTATCGTCCCTTGGAAATGTCAGAACGGAATTATATTGCTTCATGCACATCTTCATATGGAGTTCTTCCATTGTGTAAAGTTTCCTGAAAATTCTTCAAACGGTTTAGAAGGAGTTGTGCTTACAAGGATGGACAGACAGACAGACAGACGGACGGACAGGGTGATTCCTATATACCCCCTCAAACTTTGTTTGCGGGGGATATAAAAAGAAAAACATTTTTGCAAAATTTCAATAACCATGGTGGTACCTGAGACATAGGATTTATTTTTTAACAAGAGGCCCCCAAGGGGCCTTAATCGCTCACCGGCCAAAGTGGTTCAAAGAATTGTTTGGGGTCACATTCAGTTAGACATGGTTCATCAACACTACAAAGGAATGAAGCCATGTAAAGGCAAATTTTATGGAAATGGACCTGAACAAACCTGAACCTAACATGCTCCCCCTGCCCCCCCCCCCCCCCCCACCCCAACCCTGCCCATAGAGAGCCCAAATAATAAGCCAGGGACTCAAATTGAACAAACTTGAATCTGATCCCTCTTGAGAGGTAACAAATGTATATACCAATAAAAGGCCGCTCGGCAACATGTCCCCCGAAAAAACAAGTCGAAAAAGGGGCATAACTCTAGTGAAAATGATCGGTCCGAACCCATATTCGAACTTGACCTGTATTACTACCCCAGAAAGTCACATACCAAAATTCTTTCCGATCAAATAATCCTAACTGGAGTTCTCATCCGGACACCTCAAATCTTGAAATTTCTAAGTCAAAAAAGGGGTATAACTCTAATAAAAATAATCTGGCCAAGCCCATATTCGAACTTGACCAGTGGTTTGGGCTAAAAAGGTCACATACCAAAATTGGTTCCAATCAAATGATCCAAACTGGATTTATCATGGGGACACCAAGTGGGACGGACGCACAGACGGATGTTCCGGATGGACGGATGCTCCAACATTTCGGGTTTATGGGCTACCAAAAAAACATTTTGTATGTCCAAAACCTTATTTTACCCAGAACCCCACCCCCTCCACCCTAGAACTTATATTTAACCTTAACCCCACCCCTCCACCCAAAAACCACATCCTAACCCTAACCCTACCCCACCCTGACCCTAAACCCTAAAAGCCCACCCCAGACCCTAACCCCACCCACCCCGGGACGTAACCCCCCAACCTTAAGCCCTACTCTGGGGCTACTCCTAACCCCACCCCACCCCTGACCCAACCCCACCCTAGCCAAACCAATAGGATTAGGAGCTATTTTTCAGTTTAGGGGCTACTAAAACTAAAACCCCACCCCTGACCGCAACTCTAACCCCCCAGGACCTAACCCTCCCCAACCTTAAGCCCTACTCTGGGGCTACCCCTAACCCTAACCCCACCCCACTCCTAACCCTAACACTACCTTAATTTGGAGGTAGCCCCTAATAATAATATCCCCTAAACCCGAAATGTTGGCCCTGACGGATAGACGGACGAACATCGCTGATTTCTATAGTCCCCCCGAAAATGTTTTCGGGGGACAATTATGAAAGAATTCTGACTGGGGGATCTGAACAAGGAGGTTTTTAAAGAAATGTCCTCACATTGCATTAAGTTAAACTTTGGGCTCAAATAGGGAGCCAAAATATTAACCCAGGGATCCGATTTGAACAAACTTGAATCTGACCCACCTAGAGATGTTATATACCAAATATGAAAGGATTCTGATTGGTGGATCTGAAGAAGAAGACTTTTAAAAGAAATTTCCTCGTATTGCACGAAGTTAAAATTCCAGCTCCCATAGTAAGCAAAATATCAACTCATAGACAGATCTCAGATTTGAACAAACTTGAATCGGACCCTCCTAGAGATATTGTATACCAAATATGAAAACATTCTGACTACAGGGTCTAAAGAAGAGGATTTTTAAAAAAAATTTCCTATATTGCACTAAGTTGATATTCGGGCTCCCATAGGGAGCCCCAAAATTTACCCAGGTAAGCAATTTGAACAAACCTGAAACTGACCCATCTCAAGATGTTGTATACCAAACATGAATGCATTCTGACTGGTGGATCTGAAGAAGAAGATTTTTAAAGAAATTTCCTCATATTTCACTAAGTTAAAATTCAGGCTCTCATAGGGAGCCCAAATATAAACCCAGGGACTCCATTTGAACAAACTTGATTCTGACCCCCCTATAGATGTTGTATACCAAACATGAATGGATTCTGACTGGTGGAGCTGAAGAAGAAAATTTTTAAAGAAATTTCCTCAAATTGTACGAAGTTAAACTTTGGGCTTCAATAGAGAGCTCAAATACTAACTCAGGGACCTGATTTGTACAAACTTGAATCTGACCCCCCTATAGATGTTGTATACCAAATATGAAAGGATTCTGACTGGTGGATCTGAAGAAGAATATTTTTAAAGAAATTTCCTCAAATTGCACGAAGTTAAACTTTGGGCTCCAATAGAGAGCCCAACTACTCACTCAGGGACCCGATTTGTACAAACTTGAATCTGACCCCCCTATAGATGTTGTATACCAAATATGAAAGCATTCTGACTGGTGGATCTGAAGAAGATTTTTTAAGAAATTTCCTCATATTTCACTAAGTTAAAATTCGGGCTCCTACAGGGAGCCCAATTATTAACCCAGGGACTCGATTTGAACAAATTGGAATCTGACCCCAATAGAGATGTTATATACCAAATATCAAAAGATTCTAAATGATGGTTCTGAAGAAGAAGATTTTTTTAATTTAAAAAAAAAATTTATGTGTGCTATCAGAGTAATGCCCCTTGTGGTACCCCCTGTGGACGCGGACAGTTTATTTGTACAAACTTGAATTGACATATGATAAGGAACATGCACACCAAACTTGGTTCAATTTGGTCCAGTAGTTTGAGAGGAGTAGTCGATAATGTCAAGTTCACGATGGACAATGACGACGGACGGCAAGTGATAAGTTAAGCTCCCTTTGGTGAGCTAAAAAGCATTGTCATCTTTAGCGACACCTTTAACACAAACATGACTATGGAAATATATGCATACCTTTGTGGCTGATGTGTACCAACAGAATAGAAGACAAAAATATGAATATGAGTACAATATTAACTAGAAAAACTGTGAGCCCTGCTCACTAAATGGTACCACCCATGCACTCCCACCAAGAAACATTTTACAACAGCAAAAGTGTGTTTAATGTAGATAGCACAAACACTCCACCCTGAAGCTTGAATTGACAAAGCCCATTTTTAAAAATGTGAAACTGTAAAAATTAAAATATCTGAAAACAAAATAGAAGGTACACATCTTCACTGTATGTAAAAGAATGTTTGAAGGTTTCATTGAAATCCATTCACTAGTTTCAAAGGGGTCGTGGATAGCAGATGTCAACACCCTACTCCTTCTCCCCCCCCCCACAAGCTTGAATTGACAAAGCCCATTTTTAAATATGAAAAACACTAAAAATGAAAATATCTGTGAAAACAAAATAGGAGGTGCACATCTTCAATATATGTAAAAGAATGTCTGAAAGTTTCAATGAAATCTGTTCAATGGTTTAAGAGGAGTTGTGGATAGCAGATCTGAACAGAATGTCAACTGAATTTGACAAAGTTAATTTTTCAATATGGGAAACTGTAGAAATGAAAATATCTGAAGAGAGTTTCAACAGAATCCGTTCACTGTTTAAGAGGAGTTGTGGATAGCAGATGTGTACACCCCTAAAACGTAACGGACAGTCGGACGGATGGACATCAAAATATGAAAATATCTGAAAGAAAAATAGGAGGTGCACATCTTCAATGTATGTAAAAGAATGTCTGAGAGTTCCAATGGAGTTTGTTCAATGGTTTAAGAGGAGTAGCGGATGTCAGATCTAAACCCCTCCCTACTAAAACCCGAATTGACAAAGACCATTTTTGAATTTGGGGAACTGTAAATATGAAAATATCTGAAAAGAACATAGGAGGTGCACATCTTCAATGTACATAAAAGAATGTCTGAAAGTTTCAATGAAATCTGTTCAATGGTTTACGAGGAGTTGCGGATAGCAGATCTGTAAAGAATGTCAATTGAATTTGACAAAGTTCATTTTTCAATATTGAAAACTGTAAAAAAGAAAATATCTGAAAACAAAATAGGAGATTCAATGTATGTAAAAGAATGTCTGAGAGTTCCAATGGAGTTTGTTCAATGGTTTAAGAGGAGTAGCGGATGTCAGATCTAAACCCCTCCCTACTAAAACCCGAATTGACAAAGACCATTTTTGAATTTGGGGAACTGTAAATATGAAAATATCTGAAAAGAACATAGAAGGTGCACATCTTCAATGTACATAAAAGAATGTCTGAAAGTTTCAATGAAATCTGTTCAATGGTTTACGAGGAGTTGCGGATAGCAGATCTGTAAAGAATGTCAATTGAATTTGACAAAGTTCATTTTTCAATATTGAAAACTGTAAAAAAGAAAATATCTGAAAACAAAATAGGAGGTTCAATGTATGTAAAAGAATGTCTGAGAATTTCAATGAAATCCATTCACTCGTTAAAGAGGAGTTGTGGATAGCCAAAGTGTAACACCCCTATAGCATAACGGACAGATGGATGGACGGACGGACGGACAGACATATGTCAGAATATGAAAATATCTGAAAGAAAAATAGGAGGTGCACATCTTCAGTGTATGTAAAAGAATGTCTGAGAATTCCAATGGAGTTTGTTCAATAGTTTAAGAGGAGTAGCGGATAGCAGATCTATACCCCTCCCTACTAAAACCTGAATTGACAAAGACCATTTTTGAATATGGGGAACTGTAAATATGAAAATATCTGAAGAGAAAATAGGAGGTGCACATCTGCAATGTATGTAAAAGAATGTCTGAAAGTTCAATGAAATCTGTTCAATGGTTTACGAGGAGTTGCGGATAGCAGATCTGTACAGAATGTCAATTGAATTTGACAAAGTTAATTTTTCAATATGGGAAACTGTAAAAATGAAAATATCTGTCTGAGAGTTCCAATGGAGTTTGTTCAATGGTTTAAGAGGAGTAGCAGATAGCAGATCTATACCCCTCCCTACTAAAATCTGAATTGACAAAGACCATTTTTGAATTTGGGGAACTATAAATATGAAAATATCTGAAAAGAAAATAGGAGGTGCACATCTTCAATGTACGTAAAACAATGTCTGAAAGTTTCAATGAAATCTGTTCAATGGTTTAAGATGAGTTGCAGATCTGTACAGAATGTCAACTGAATTTGACAAAGTTCATTTTTCAATATTGAAAACTGTAAAAAAGAAAATATCTGAAAACAAAATAGGAGGTGCAGATCTTCAATGTATGTAAAAGAATGTCTGAGAGTTTCAATGAAATCCGTTCACTGGTTTAAGAGGATTTGCGGATAGCAGATGTGTCCCCCCCTCCCTCTCTCAGACATTATTTTCCCCAATTGTTATTATTAACCATATCTCGCTTTCTTTATTGGTGTTTATGGACGAGTGTGGTTCAATTGATAGTTGCTGAGAGTTTCTTTAGTAGCTTTACATTGTTTACATTAATTTGCTCAGCAGAAGAAAAATATTTATAGAAAATTGTTTTGTTACAATTTATTGGATGGCACTGTCCAATAAATTGTAACAAAACAACAGGCACTCTCGCATATATTGTGACAAAACAATTATTTAATTTAAACAAATTTTTTTTTTCTTTGAAAAGGAAAAATAATAACCATTATACAACATGATAATCTTTTGAACGACATTGTACATAGTGATATATACACAATAAATGGCAGGATTTAAAAGCAAGCTTAACCCTTTAACAAATGCACAAAAAGACACAGGATATCAAAATTTATTATTTTCCTTATTGTTTTTTTAAATTTTTAAAAAAAATTCCAACAAAAACATATCATATGACCCCTCCATGAAACAGGTTCGATGAGTTCATTCCAAAGAGAGGTGACATGATATGGATTTGATTGAAATGTTTTGAAAATATTTTTTACATGCATTCATGTGTGTGCTATGCAAAGAAGACTTTGTTTGGGTTTTATCTAGGGCTGAAACAGTTGGCTCATTTACGCAACCGACTAACCAAGAGCTATAACCGGATAATATCCGTTTATCAGTGGCCATTATTTCACCGAATATGGGATCAAAATGATAGGTAGTGGAAAGCAGTAATCTCAGAAACTATTCTGTAGTGTATATACAAACGAACATTGTCGAGTACTCGACAACGTTCATTTGTATACATACTACAGAATAGTTTCTGTGATTACTCAGTACCCAAGGAAATTGCCAATTATTAACTAAGTCTTGAACACTAAAGTTGATTATTTCTCAATTCTTAGTACGCGAATCGAGGTGTAATCTGTCACAAATGAGAAACGGCAGATTTATTATGTTTTAAACGTGGAATGATGATCACTATTGATATTTCGGATAACCGGTTGACGGTTTTTCAAATCGGTTAGGTAGGTAACTGGTTTCAAACCGGTTAACCATTTCAGTACTAGTTTTATCAGTCTGAAACATTTTTTTTTTTAAATGAAATCTTGGTTTTCACCATGTGCCAGTCATTTTATTGTCTTGCAGAAGATGATTATAGTTCAAATTCAAAGAGCATTGTTGCTTATTTGTGGCGATACTATTAGTTATCCTTGTGTTTTCCAGGGTGTATGGGAATTTACACCGGTTTGGGAACTCATACACCTTGAGGCGAAGCCGGAGGGTGTATGATTTCCCAGACTGGTGTAAACTACCATACACCCTGGAAAACACAAGGATAACAGATTAATTTCCAAGAATTTTGGTGTACTTAATACTTTAACCTACATTGTGGGCAAAAACTGAGAGAAAATTTGTACTTTGTAAGTTTCTTAATAAAACAAGACAAATATGGATAGCATTGGAACTGGCTCAATGAGCCAGTTCCAATGACATCCATATCTGTAATATTTTATTGCACATAAATATTAAATTTCCTGTATTTTTATTTTTGTTCTAACATAACCTTTTTTAGCCATATCCTGCTATTGTGTATTCTTGTTTTTACACCGTGATTAATCATGGTGTAAAAAAAAGCCACTGTGGATTGCAAGTTACACCGTACCTCTCAGCCAATCAAAATGCAGTATTTTGTTTCATTTGGAAATAAAATAGAATATGTGCATTTTACCTAAACACTTCATTACTTCGTAACAGCAACTTACCTGGGAAGTATATGTCTTCAGATATTTCTTCACATCGTACACCTGTAAATAGCTTTGGACAACTGAAAGTAAGATGGTTATCATTTTAAACCAAATAGTCAATTTGAGGCTTTTCAAACTGGAGACTTCACCACACACTCATGTTTTTATATTCTGCTTTTCCTTTTGTTAATGATCAACAGTTTCAATTCAGGGTTTGTACACTCAAACTTGATTTTATTTCCAGTACTTTCCCAGTATATTTTCAGTGTTCACGGAGAATTTTCCAGTACTGTACTCAAAGTTCTTGATTATACAACTACAGTCAGTCAGGGTATTACAGGTCACCTTTCATATTTTAGTTTATTTCTCTCAAATAAAATAAGTTATCCAAAGTTTGTTTTTTGTTATTGACAGACAGGTATCTGACACTCATTATTGCAGCTGAAATCTTCAGATAAAGCTTCTGTTTATTTTATAAAATGAGATCGTTTGACTGTCGCAATTTGGTCAGTAACGGGTCACTTGTGTCTATAAAGAATCACCCTCTTTGGCACCCACTGGTGATCTATTTTCCCACTTTATATGTATTTATTGGACATAAAAAGTCTTCTTTGAATTAATTTCACCACACTTTTTCACAACTTTTACAGTGGAAAGAAGTGAAAACGAAGTGGATCAAATGCAGTAGTTTAGCGTTAATTTTCTAAAAATAGTTCAACTGGAATAGTGTTTCAATGGGTTTTAATGCGCATGTCTGACAGTGAACCGGTATTGACAACTCGACTCTCTGTTGAAACGGAATAAATATATCATGATGCCAGATATTTATCCCAATTATTTTATCGTGAATCTGAAGCGTAGACAAACCTGTTCAAATAATAATAATTACATTCACACTCTTTATATTTCTCTTCCCGTAAATGAGACGCAATTTTTTTTTTGAGGTTTCGCGTGTCGAAATTTTCTTCCGGCGCACATTCAGTCTTTTTAAAAAAAATCACTTTTGTCAACAAAAAGCAACAACAAACTCGCAAAACTTTCAAAGACGACGGGCAACAAATTACTTCACAAAACTGGAATAAAATTTTAGTTTGAAATGCTCTTCAAATTCGATTTTTTTAAGGCTCAACATCGCCTGACCCGTTACTGCCTGTGACCCGTTACTGCCTGAATGACTGTACTTAAATTTGTGATAACAGGGGCATATACCATATTTGAGAAGATGCAGAAGCAATGAACAGGTCTTCAAAATTCAATGAGAAATTGAGGCAACCTGTGTGACTGGGTGCACTTAAAAAATACCCATGCACAAAATGACCATCAGATAAAATGGTCATCCAGAAAATACAAAACAGAAAAAATCCCCATGATATTTTTTTTGTCATCATAAATGTCTTTTTTTTAATTGAATTTTTTCTAACCCCAATTCTTGCTTTTTCTTGCTAAACTCAGGCTCCCCTTGCTGGTAAATAAATAACAGGCAATGAAATGATGAAAGTGAAGAGATAAAGAATTTTCAATTTCAAAACTACTTCCTATAGGCAGTGGATTTGAAATTTAAAATTGCTCAGCTCTTTATTTGAGTAGCTGATTGCCAATAAGTTCTTTGTATACAATGTTTTGATTATGATTAGAGAGTTTGATTAACACCTGATTAAGCTGATTTAGTATGGAAGGTGATCTGTAAATCTGTAAATTAATACTTTAATATTGGCACATCTAGAATTGACAGACTGACTACCATAAATCCTTTTCAAAACCTTTTTCATCTCCCGTAATTGTTTTCTCAACGATTTCCGTAAACTACCATATAATTATAAATGATTAGACAATCACGTTATGAAATCAGTTACAGAAAAACTTAGACATAAATCTTTTTTGAAAAGAGATCATTTAAATAAAATTCTTTTCTTGCAATTGCCTGGAAGGTAGGGAGCCAACAATTATTTATAAACTAAATAAAATTATTTTCTTGCAGCCAGTACCCTCCAGTAAACTGTAAGACAAGAGGCCCCACGGGGCCTGAAGCGCTCATCTTGATCAGAACAAGAATAAGTCTACATTAAGCAAGCCATCTCCATAGGCTACACTGTCAATCCTTGAGTCCTTTAGGAGTGTCAAAAATAATCTGGGCATCATGCCTTTTCTTCAGTTGATCATAAAGTAAAATGTAGAGCTCCCCTATGAAGCCCCTTGATACAACCTATGTGGATTAATCTTAGTTACACACCTCTAGAGGGTACTGAATACAAAATTTTTAATTCTTCAGCAAAATAGACAATTCCGAGCCCAAATATTAACCCAGGCTCTTGATTTGAATACAGTTAAATCTGACTTCTCTAGAGATGTTGTGTACCGAATATGAGAGCATTCTGACTGTTGGATCTGAAGAAGAGAAATTGTAAAGAAATTTCTTCGAATTGCACTAAGTTCAAATTTGGGCTACCATAGCAAGCCCAAATATTAACATATGGATCCGATTTGAACAAACTTGAATCTGACCCCCCTAGAGAAATGTGTATACCAAATGTGAAAGCATTCTGACGAGTGGATCTGAAGAAGTGGATCTGAAGAAGAAGATTTTTGAAGAAATTCCCTCATATTGTACTAAGTTAAATTTCATGTTCCCATATGGAGCCCAAATATTAACCTAGGCACTCGAATTTAACAACCTGGAATCTGACCCCCCTAGAGATGTTGTATACCAAATATGAAAGCATTCTGACTGGTGGATCTGAAGAAGAAGATTTTTAAAGAAATTTCCTCATATTGCACTAAGTAAAAATTTGGGCTACCATAGTGAGCCCAAACATATACTTAGGGATCTGAATTGAACAAATTTGAATCTGACTCCCTAAGAGATGTTGCATACCAAATATCAAAGCATTTTGATTGGTGGATCTGAAGATGTAGATTTTTTTAAATTACCCTCCATACTGAACAAAGATAAAATTTGGGCTTAAAGCCCAAATATTAACCTAGGGACTTGGTTTGAACAATCTAGAATCTGACCCTCATAACAATGATGTATACCAAATATTAAAAGATTCTGACTGGTGGTTCTGAAGAAGAAGATTTTTAAAGAATATTCCCCATATTACGCTATGTTAAAACTTCGGACTCCTGTAGAGAGCCCAAATATGAAGCAATGAGCTTTATTTCAACAAACTTTTATCTGACCCCCCTATGAATGCTGTATACCAAATATCAAAAGATTCTGATGATTGGTTCTGGAGAAAAGCTCCATAGCAAATATCAAGTCATTGTACACACTGGTTCTTGAGAAGATTTTAAAAATATTTTGGAGCATTTTCCCCCACTCCGTCCCTATGGGGCTGGGCATGTTGAGTTGAACAAAAATGAAATGCCCCTTTGGGACCATCACTCACACAAACTTTTACTTGAATTGGCCCAGCGGCTATTGAGGAAAAGACCAAAACAGGGTGTTGACGGATGTCGGATGATGGACGACAGACGACGGACGACAGACGGAGAGTGATGAGATTAGCTCAGCTTGACTTTGTCAAGATGAGCTAAAAACAATTATTTATGAATACAAACTTGCTGAATTAAGGTAAAACATTATTAGAAAATTAACTGAGTGAAGGGTGTAAAAATGTTGTGTAATGTTATTTTAAATGTTGCAAAGTTGGTGAAATTGATTTCTAGATGCTCTTAGATGGATTCTGGTGGCATTTCGAACATAAAATGCTGACTAATTTCATGAGGAAAATGCATGTTTTTTACCTTACAATTCGGACAAATAAACCATAAGACTACCCCCGACATGTTATCGACAGGGAGGAGACGGTGATTGTCAGTGAATTTATCTTGTTTCGAGTCCAATTTACTTGTTTGTTTTCAATCAAATGCACCCATAATGGCAAGGATAATGAAAACGCCAATGAATAATAACAGATATCATTTCCGGAACCAGAAATGATGTGATTCGCACTAGTTAATTGAAAATTGCGACTAATGGGTAAGAAATAGGAAGAATGGGACAAAATATCATTTGGATCTGACAATTTTCAGCTGCCCATAGTATGTTTAAATCTTTTTGCTATGATTTTATCAGCTGGCTTCTCAATTTGATTTTAGTTCACGTTTGCAGGCCTATCTTTTTTCAGTATGCCCTGACCCTGTCATTTCGTTTTTTTCTTCTGACTGTCAAGTGGGGGAGGGGGGGGGGGGCAACTGCATGTTTGAGGGGGAGACTCTCCTAGGCCCCCTGTAGCGCCGTCACTGCGGGAAACGCAGGGTCGACCATGATTCAGCCCTGCGTGAGAAAATGTTGAGTTTGGAAGTTGAAAAGAAGCAATTTCGTCGCATCTGGAAGCTATAATTCCATACTTGAAGCACCTT
This sequence comes from Pictodentalium vernedei, assembly GCA_031216915.1. NCBI lineage: Eukaryota > Metazoa > Mollusca > Scaphopoda > Dentaliida > Dentaliidae > Pictodentalium > Pictodentalium vernedei. Next base: position 775,328,579 of record CM062297.1, read on the forward strand.
GATACAACATTTGTTTTTGTTTTTTTTTTCCTTCTCAATTTGTTTTTGCTCAATTATTTTCTCTAATTTTTTCAGGCGACTGGACCGAAAAAATTGAGGGGGGGAGGCCCAGACTACCCCATGCGCCCATGGTAGGCAAGAATCTTATGTAAAACTCATAATTTAATCGATTGTTTCGGTGAACCGAATCCATAACTATTGATCATTTCAAGGAGGAACTATATTTCGTGAGTCTGGATGAACTGACATAAAACTACAACTGAATCACGAAACTGTTATCCATATTAAGTACATTAAATTAAATTAAATATTCACATTCATGATGACATGTCTGAAGTCATACAGCTTTTTACTACATTGCGTCAAATGTGGTGATGTGACAGACGTTGGACACAACTCGGAATGGGGCAAATAAATCGGGTGAATAGACAGATGTTCGAAACCTATTCATCTCCCTTGACCTGAGCTACTAGAGTGGTGCAGTAGGATCATTCATTGTAATTTTTACCTCGGGTATAAGTTGGATTTTAGGTAATGGACTACTGAAGGAATAATATCCCTGGGATGAAGGCCCAGTTAGAAAAAGTTTTGAAGTTCACCATAAAAAGGCACGATTTCCTTGCTTTTCTCGTCGAAATAAGGTGAAAAATTATAGTAGATAGGGTGATAGTGGTGTATATATATGATTGTCAAAAAATTTGGTTGCGGGAAAAAGTGGCGGGGGGGGGGAGGCACATGCACCCCCCAGCTCCACCGTCCCTGCTTAACGGAGATAAGTTTGTCAAATTATTGCCCCAACCAAGGTCGGGATAGTCGGAGCGGTCCCGGCGCCTATGTCACTGATGACGTCGCCATCCTCCATAAAGGAAGGTAGATGGGGTCTGAATGGGAGTCACAGGAGTTGGAGGTGGGGAAATTGTAGTGGCTTCCTCTATCTTCTCTTCCTTCTTCCATTTCATGAACTCACCCAGCAGCCGGGAATCACGGCGCCTGGTTGATGGTCTCTTCTTCTTCTTTTCAGGGCCAGGTCCAGGCTTCTTCTTTTTGAGGACCAGTGTGAGAGGGGTTCCTCTCATAAAAGGTGCTACCTCTCCCCGAGAGAAGGTGTGGTGGTGCTCTCCTCTCCATCAAACTCCAGCGTCAGATGAACGCTCTTGCCTCTCATCTGGAGAGTCCAGTTGAGAGGGCAAGAGATGCCCAGAGCTGACAAAGCTTTCTTTAGCTTAACTGGGATGTCCAAACTTGCTATGGTGATTGCTCAGATGGTGTTCACACTCTGAATGATGGTTTGTATGTCTGGGTGGATTTGCCCTGTTACAATTTATGGGAGAGTGCCTGTGGGCACTCTTCCATTAACTATAACCAGGTAATAATATGTGAAATTTTTGACAACCAAAAAAAAAAAAAATTGGCACGCTACCAGTTAACAGAGGTACTACACTCTGTTACAAGACACTACAGTTTTTTTGTATCTTTTTTATCAACAAAACTCCCAAGCACATGCATAAAATAAAACCCTAAAATACTTCAAATAGCATACATTGTAATGTACACGTTCTTTTTAAAGTAAATATTATTTCCCCATATTTGATGAGAAAAAAGATTTTTGTCTTGTTGGAATTCGTCTTGTTGGGATATTTTATCAATTCATCATTGGGATTCGTCTTGTTGGGATGATACCTGGTGAGGATCGAACCGAAGACCTTTCGGTTTGAAGTCTGATGCGAAAACCACTGAGCCACTGCACTCCCAAATTTTTCGCAGATAACAAATACCGGTGTATTCGTGAATTTTCAGATTAAATGCTGTTATTTGGCAAATCTTTTTTTAAACAAGTGGCCCCAAGAAGCCTTAACCCTCTGCACACTGATGTCGAAATATCTAAAGTTCAAGGTGCAAATTTTTCCCATCATGCAACTAGAAATTTAACCAATTCAATCTTGTTTGACAGAGCTCAATGAGCTCTGTCAAACAAGATTGAATTGGTTAAATTTCTAGTTGCATTATGGGAAAAATGGCTACTTGAAATTTGGATATTTTGACAACAGAGTGAAGGGAGTTAATCACTCACCTGATAAAATCAGCTAAATTGATTGAAGGTGACATTCATCATATACATGTTAATATAGGTAATATCTAATTTAGCTAGTGGAGGGTATAGGGGAGGGGTTAGGTTCTGTTGGGTAAATTTTATTTTTTTTTTAAATCACTCAAACCCCCTCAAAACTCATTTTGAAGCAAAGAGAAAAAAATCACCCAGTTGAACCCCTCCCCAAGTTTTTGCATAAAAACACTGAAAATCCTGCAAATTTTGTTCTCAAGCAAACAAACAAAATTTTGTTCAAAGGCCTCTCCTCCTCCTCCACCACCTTCACAGTCTGCAAGTGGACTTGTGGAACCCCATTTGAACAAACATTAATACTATGTACTTACACTTACATCTAGCTAAAGTTTACAAGCTCTGTAATTTGTTGGCACAGTCCATTTATACAAATTGTAATTTCTTCATTGGGTTCAGTGTTCAATTTCAAACCTCTCTGGTGCCCATCAATATCAGTCAAGTGTATACAGTTTGAATAAACTTTAATCTAGGAATCTTATTAAAGCCATATACCAAATATCAAAAGATTCTGCCTGGTGGATCAGTCGAAGAAGATCTGTGAAGAATATTCCTCATACTGCATCAAATTACAATTTGGTCTCCCATCGTAAGGCACTAAATTACAATTTGGGCTCCCAGAGAGCTCAAATATGAGCCTAAGGATTTGATTTGAACAGATCTGAATCTCACCCTACTAAGGATGTTTACTGAGTAACAAAAGAATCTGACTAGTGAGTGCGAAGATTTTTTAAAGAATAGTCCTTATATTGCACCAAGTTAAAAGTTGGGATCCCATAGGCAGAGATGGACAGTTATGAAATTTCGTATTTTTTTAATAGAAAACTTGGTTCACGGTTTGGTTATTTTCTACAGTACTGGATTATTGAAGGCTCGACAAAATCCCCCCGCCAAATTCCCAACTGACATAATCTCATCCAACAAAATCCCCCCTGACAAAATCCCCCCACATGCACAATAAAATCACCCATGATAATAAATGACTTACAAATTTTTAATTTTTTTATTTACACAAACCAACATAAACTATAAAATATGAAAATTAAAATTTTTTAGTAAATTTTGTTTCTTAACATACCTACCACAATTGTTTACAATTGGCTGTAACATAAGTGCAAGCCCTACTTCGGAACTAACTCAAGCTTTTAGAATCTTTTCCAAACGAGTTGGAAAAGTACTAGAGTGCAAAAGCACGAAAAAGATCGAAAAAAGGGTCGAGCGAGACCAGCGCTCGAAATTACAGGTACTCTCTCTGCACACCTCTTGCATTTACCGAGCGCATGCGCAACAACCGTGACGTCAATTCCGTATTTCCGCCAACGAGAAGTTTGTGATTTAGCGGGGAGGCATCGATATCAAAGATATCCCCAAGGAGGGTGGGCCTCCGGTAAACAATTGTGGTAGGTATGTTAAGAAACAAAATTTACTAAAAAATTTTAATTTCTTTTCAACCTACTCACAATTGTTTACAATTGGCTGAATAAACAATAGGAGGAGGTGAATCACATAACCAATACCAACAAGAGTAGCAGAACGAAAGCAAGGATGGCAGAGAACAAAAACTAAAACCTGTAATGAAGAAAGAGAGAAGGCACCTGAAAAGAACAAGGCTGAGAGAAGCGCAACCTCGACAAAAAACAATTTAACGAGGGTGCACAACAGCCTGAGCAGCAACGAGAGGGCCTAAAGAATAAAGGTCCTCAGATTGCTGCTGAAGGTGGCAGAGATAAAAGGAGGAGAAGGTAGAAGCATTCCTCCAGTAAGCCGCATTCATAACATCACGGAGCGAAACAGAATTGGAGAAAGCCCAGGATGTAGAAATGGCACGAACCTCGTGAGCATTAAGCCGGTTCGAAACAAGATCCGATGCAGACAAGCGAGAATAAGCCAGCTTGATTGCAAGACAGATCCACCTGGAAATAGAATGGGAAGAGATAGACTGCCGCTTAGGAATGAGAGACAGAAAGAATCTCTTCCGATCCCTCCTAATGAACTGAGTGCGAGTAATGTAAGTCTTGACCGCACGAACAGGACAAAGAAGAGGCCTCCGTCCATCTACAGCAGGGAGAGCCCGAATGCAGATGGGAGGAGGTACCGAATCGGGGAGTTGATTCTTAGCCAGAAAAGAGCAATCAGTAGTGAATGTGACACTGTTAGCCTCATTTCGGAAGAAGGCAGAATCAACAGATAGCGCATGAAGCTCACTGACTCGACGAGCAGAAGCAAACGCTAGAAGAAAAGCCGTCTTATAGGTGAGAAAACACATGTCGGTCTCAGATAAAGGCTCGAAAGGCGCCCCCTCCAAACAGTGCAACACCCATGCCAAGTTCCACTTGGGTGTACGACGCAAAACTCGAGGCCTCTTCAAAGAAAAGTGCCGAATAAGTTTGGAGAGGAAAAGATTACGACCGATACACCGCTTTCCCACATAAGAGAAAGTATCAGACAGCATAGACCGATAGCCCTTAATCGTAATAGGCTGGAGGCCCTTGGAGTCAAAAAGAAAAACCAGAAAATCCGCAATTTGAGCGATAGACGGATCACGGTAATTCACATTGTGATCTGAACACCAGCGGCAGAAAACCTTCCACTTGGCGGCATAAGTCATTCCAGTGGAAGGTCGCCGCGATGCAGAAATGCACTCCACTGATCGTCTCGAAAAACCTCTACGTCGGAGACTGGACCTGATAAAAGACAGGCGTGAAGGGACAGGCTCGCCAGGTTGTTGTGATACTTCCTGGGATGACCCTGTGAAAGAAGATCGCGACGTAGAGGTAGACGAATCGGTCGATCGGCCAATAGAGGCCGCAGCAGATTGATCCACACCCTCTGTGGAGACAGGGGTGTGATCAGAATGATCCTGCAACTGCAAGCACGAATCTTCGCTAAAACTTGAGGAAGAATCGGTGCAGGAGGAAAGGCATAGCCGACCCAGCCTGTCCAGTCCAGAGACAGAGCGTCTACTGCAAATGCCAGAGGATCTGGACAAGGGGAGACAAAAGTCTCTACCTGATGATTCCAGCGAGTAGCGAAAAGGTCGACCTGAGGACGACCCCACTGCTCGCAAATCGCCTGAAACACCGACCGATGTAGCATCCATTCGGTTGGAAGGACACTGTCGCGTCGGGACAGGGAGTCTGCTAGGACGTTGAGACGCCCGGGAATGTGTCGAATGGACACCCGAGCGTTCACATCCCGCGCCAACAGAAGAAGATCCCGAGACAGCCGATACATGGAAATCGAATGAGTGCCTCCCTGATTCCGTATGTAGGCCACTACTGTCGAATTGTCCGAAAGAAGTAGGACAACATGGTCCGACAGATGAGGGATCCAAAGCCGAAAACTCAACAGAAGAGCAAGGAGCTCCTGGTTGATATGAAGGCCCACCTGCTCGCTGTCCCACTCTCCGTGAGTAGACAGACCGAGAGGGTCCAACGTCGCACCCCAGCCCCGATCGCTGGCATCCGCAGTAAGGATGCGATCGGCCAAAGGAAGATCCAACGGAACACCCTGTGTCAGCCAGGGAATATCTGCCCAAGGGCGGAGGTGACAAAGCAGAGACCGAGGAATAGTGAGTTCCAGGTCCAGCGGATCTACATTCGGACGCCAATGATCCAACAGGAAGTGTTGGAGAGGTCGGACAAACAAGCGACCGAGCGGAATGAGATCGGTCACCGAACCGCAAAGGCCCAGCATCCGAAGGAAAGTCCTGGCCGAGACCGAGGAAGATTGAAGCAGGTCCCGAGTCAAGGCGGAAAGAATCGTCGCCCGAGCCTGAGGGACCGACACTACATTGTGAAGAGTGTCGAAATCCATCCCCAAATGACGGAATCGCTGAGAAGGAAGAAGATCCGACTTCTCGACATTGACTCTGAAACCCAGCGACGCTAGCAGGCAAAGAAACTGCTGGACATCGAACTCCAGAACAGCAGCATCGTGGTGCCGTTGGAGGATGTCGTCTAGGTAGGCGGACGAAGTCACCGCCGACTGAGTGCGATGGAAAGCAAGCACATGTGACATCAGTCGGGTGAAGGCCCAAGGAGCCAGGTTCAAACCGAACGGGAGAGCTCTGAATTGAAAAACTCGATCCCGAAATGAGAACCGAAGGTATTTCCGTGACGCCAGATGAATGGGTACATGGAAGTAGGCATCCTTCAGGTCGATACTGGCCGCAAAATCGCCCTGATGAACTGAACGTCGAACCGACCGGAAAGTCTCCATACTGAAACGAGGAGCAATTATGTACTCTTTCAGGGTACTCAGATCGATGACAGGACGAAATTGGCCGTTTTTCTTCGGCACCAAGAAAAGTCTCGAGTAAAACCCCGGTGAAAAGGTGTTCCTGACCACCTCGATCGCCCCTTTGGTGAGGAGATTGTCGATCTCCTGCACCAGAAGGTCCCGACGCAGAGAATCTGAAGGGACCTGAGTCGGAAGGGGCACCCGAGATAAACTGGGGTGCCGATGGAAGGACAGTCGCAGACCGGAATGAATGACGTCGAGGACCCAAGAGTCCGACGTTATCTCTGTCCAACGGTCGTAAAACAGCGACAGCCTTCCTCCGACTGGAGGCGAATCAAGGTGAGAACCTTCACTTGCGGCCTCGACGAGGCCCCCGAGAGGAGAAACCACCTCGGGAAGTGACAGAGTCCTGAGACTTTCCAGCCTGAGGCTGCCAGCGGGCCTGGCCACGTCGGCGCTTCTTATGAGCAGAAGGAGCAGACGGAGCCGAAGGCGTAGCCGACGTCGCCGACGAGGCAGACGCAGCAGCACGCTTGGCGGGCCTGGAACGACCCCCACCCGCAGCAGCAGGTGGGTCAAGCTGTCTCAGCAAAAGCTGGTCCTTCGAATGACGAAGAACTTCGCCACGAACAGCTTCCACGGAACCATGGAACAACTGAGGTCCTACCAAAGAGGCAGACCTCAGAACAGCACGTTGCTCAGAAGGAAGGGATGGTAAAGAATCCAAAACCGCATCCCGGCGTGCCAGCTCCAAATTGGCCGTGTTACAGGTGTGAGCGTGAGTCAAGTTCATAAGAGCCTGTGACAAAACGCGAAAAGGCGCCTGAGCGTCATCAAACTCCCCTGGTGGAAAATATTCAGCCAGAGCAGCGACGACATGGTCCGCGAGAGATAACATACCCAGCATCTCTCGGGACAGGCCCACCATAGACTCAACTACCGACATCGGGAGAACTGCCGACTTAGGCTTAGTCAACCCGAGGGAAGAAGAATCCTCATCCACAGTAGTCATCCCTTGGAAGACTGGTGGAGAGACGGAATCGTAAACACGAAACCGCAATGGAGGCAGAAAGGCATCAGCTCTAGAAAAGAAGAAACCCTTGAGGGCCTTAGAACGCATTTTGGCGTCTAAACCCTGGAAGGACTCAACCACCTGAGCCGATTGCAGAGGACGCAAAGCCCCGGAGCTAGAAGGCTCAACAGGGTTACGGCGCTCCACAGTGGACCGCGGCCGGACGGTCACAGAAGGCTGGTCGGAAGGTAGAACGTCCGGCAATAAGCCAAAGACGAAATCCAAAGCCTGCCCCAAGACTGACGAGGGGGGACCATCACCTTCAAGATACTCGTCATCCTCCGTAGCAGAGGAGACGTAGCCCAACTCGGGCTGACCAGCAGAAACCTCCTGTGAATACTGTGCAGTATCCAAGGGGCCAGGCGAGACATCTCGGCGACCGACCAAAGGAGGTTGTGCCTCAGGAGGCACAGGGAGGCCAACTTGAGGGTTGCCAGAAAGCAACCGGGTGAGCGCCAAAACGGCCTGGCGCAGGTCACCCTGAGAATCCGACGCAGCAGAATCGCCCGACGGAGTGTCCTCCCAATGGACCCTTCTGGTAGAAGAACCCAAATCCTCAGAAGAGACCGACGGCGAACGTCGATCGGCAGACAGAATAGGAGCACGGTGAGAAGACACCGGAGGATAGTCCCGATTGTGACGCCCAGGAGCCATCACTGGCCTCTGCGAAACAGAAGGCCCTGCCTTCAAATCCTCGAAAGGGACCGACGGCGCACGTCGATCGGTAGCTGGACCTAGGACACGGTGAGAAGACACCGGAGGATTGTCCCAAGAATGACAGGAACCTGTAATTGACCTCTGCGCAGCAGACGGCCCCAACTGCCTATCCTCTGAGACCGACGGCAAGCATCGATCGACACCCAGACTCGGAACACAGTGAGGAATCACCGGAGGAAGGTTCCGAGAGTGACAGCTAACCGAGGCTGTCACTGACCGCTGCCGAACAGCAGGCCCTGGATGCCAACGTCCCAACACCATCCCGCTAGCCGGCACACTAGCAGGCGAAGGTGGAACAATAAACGATTCACTCGAGGGACGAGGAATCGCTGCCGAAGCGACCGGCCGGCTCAACCGACTAGGAGCAAACCTAGCCAGATGAGACGGAGCAGACAGCAAACCCGCACAGCCTCGCCGCGAGGCTGGGGGAGGCTGAGAACACACAGACACACCAGCAGATACAGCCTCGGTCCCCCGAGACTGTAGACCATCCCCAGAGGAGATGGAAGAGCCACCATCAGACAGAATAGGATCTGGAGTAGCAACCCCCTCAACAACGGTCGACGGTGTAGGAGGCAGATCGGAGAGGGTTACCGAGCTGACCTCGGAAAAGCTCTCAACGAAAACAGACGCCTCAATAGTGACATCCGAAGACAAAGAGACCGCGGTCTCCTCATCAGGAATCACTGAACAAACACCGTCAACAGTTGCAGAGGAGCTCGCCACAGAAGTCAGATCCGAATCCTGTGTGACAGAGTCACCACATGCACCAGCAGAAAAGTCTGCAACAGCACGGCTACCCTTACCCCGAGAACGAGGGGTTCTAGCTCTGGAAAGAACCACCTTGTTAACAGAAGCTCAAAATTTAGAGGACCAAACCCCACAGATACCACATGATTGGGCCTGAGTGCAATTGTTGCAAGTGACACATGTGGTATGGGAATCGTCCACATGTTTCACCTGCAAACAAGAGGTACAAGGAATAGTCTTAGGCATGATATAAATACAATAATCAAGCTTCCCGCCGACGGAAAACAGAACGAAGGTCGTGTTCACACGTGGGGGAAAGGCAAGATAAAGTGTGAAAAGAACAGCAATAATAATACAAATTGACATTAAATGAGAATAATAATTTGGTAGCTTGAAAAAGGATACAATCCAGTAGCACACTAAGATGATTAATAAGTTGTTCACGAAGAATTAATAGCATAAACAGCACGAGTCACAAAAATTTCCGACCATGAACAATGGCGGAAAATAAAGGAATTGACGTCATGGTTGTTGCGCATGCGCTCGGTAAACGCAAGAGGTGTGCAGAGAGAGTACCTGTAATTTCGAGCGCTGGTCTCGCTCGACCCTTTTTTCGATCTTTTTCGTGCTTTTGCACTCTAGTACTTTTCCAACTCGTTTGGAAAAGATTCTAAAAGCTTGAGTTAGTTCCGAAGTAGGGCTTGCACTTATGTTACAGCCAATTGTAAACAATTGTGAGTAGGTTGAAAAGAAATGAAAGTGTCAATGACACTGTAGCTCAACTTGACAAACTTGAACTTGGTAAGTTATAAATGAAATGGCAAAATTGAAGATCATTGGTACCAATGTTATTTGATGAAATTTCAACATAACAGCATTGTGTGAGCACAACGTCAGAGTAATCCATGCATTTTTAAATGTAAACTGTAAGACTGGCTAAAGGAAGAATGTTGATACACAAATGCAGTTTGTTCAGAGGTTATTGTAAATGGCAATTTTTTTCACAGAAATGAATGCTAATCAATAGCTCTTTTCTAAAGGTCTTGCATGTTGAGCACACCAAGTTCAAAAATGATCCTATGATAAATGTGGCCTGTTCGCCATGTCAAAGAATGTTGATGCACAAATGCAATAAATTCGAAGATTGTTGCTAACAGCAAAAGTTTTTGATGGAAATGAAAAGAAAATCAATAGCTCCTATTTTTGTCACCCTGCATAAGAATACAAAGTTTCAAAACAACATGATAATGAATTTGCCCTCTGAGGTATGCCAAAGGAAGATGTTAATGCACAAATGCTCTAAGTAGAAGGTCATTGCTTGTGGCAATGTTTTTTTTATGGGAATTCATAAATATACCCTGCAGAGACAATAATTTTTTATGGAAATGAAAAAAAGCAATAGCTCACAACTAGAGGTCACCTCGAACACACATACCAAGTTTCAAAGTGATCCGATCATAAATGTGCCCTGAAGGGTGTGTTAAAGGGAAATATTGAGGTCTGACAAAACTAAGTTCAAAGGTCAGCGGCAACATTTTTTGACAGAAATGGAAGAAAATAGACAGCTCCCATATAGATGTCACCCCACACAAGCACACCAAGTTTGCAAGTGATCCAATCATAAATGTGCCCTGCAAGGTGTGTCAAAGGGAAATATTGATGCTTAACTGCACTAAGTTTTTACTAAGTTCATCGAAGGTCATTGGCAGTGGCAACATTTTTTGACGGAAATCGAAGAAAATTGATAGCTCCCATCTAGAGGTAACCCCAAACAAGCATAAAAAGTTTCGAACCGATCTGATCATAAATGTGCCCTGTAGGGCATGCCAAAGGAATAATTTGATGCCTGACTAAACCAAATTCAAAGATCGTTGCCAGTGGCAACATTTTGACAGACGGAAATGGAAGAAAATCTATAGCTCCCATCTAGAGGTCACCCAACAAGCATGCCAGGTTTCAAAGCAATCCCATCATAAATGCGCCCTGTTGGGTGTGCCAAAGGAAAATATTGAGGTCTGACTAAACTAAGTTAAAAAAATGTTGGCCGCGGCAACATTTTTTGACGGAAAAGGAATAAAATTGATAGCTCCCATCTAGAGGTCTCCCAAAACAAGCATGCCAGGTTTCAAAGCAATCCAATCATAAATGTACCCTGTTGGGTGTGCCAAATGGAAATATTGAGGTCTGACTAAACTAAGTTCTAAGAATGTTGGTCGTGGCAACATTTTTTGAAGAAAATCGATAGCTCCCATCTAGAGGTCACCCCAAACAAGCATGCCAGTTATCAAAGCAATCCGATCATAAATGTGCCCTGTAGGGTGTGCCAAAGGGAAATATTGAGGTTTGACTAAACTAAGTTCTAAGAAGGTTGGCCGTGGCAACATTTTTTGATGGAAATGGACGAAAATCGATAGCTCCCATCTAGAGGTAACCCCAAATAAACATACCAAGTTTCAAACCATTCTGATCATAAATGTGCCCTGTAGGGTGTGCCAAAAGGAAATATTGAGGTCTGAATAAACTAAGTTCTAAGAACGTTGGCTGTGCTAACATTTTTTGACGGAAATTGAAGAAAATCGATAGCTCCCATCTAGAGGTCACCCCAAACAAGCCTACCAAGTTTCAAAGTGATCTGATCATAAATGCGACCTGTGAGGTGTGCCAAAGGAAATTGTGGACGTACGTACTAACGTGATGGCAATAGCTAAGCTTGACTTTGTCAAGTTGAGCTAAAAATCAATCCACATAAGAGCAAGTAATGAGAACAATCACTGAAATACTGCAAATACAGCACAACAATCTCTAAAGTGAGCTTGATTTTCAAGATCAAACCAACATAAGATAAGGCCTACAAACCAGAAAAAAATCTTATGTCCAAGTCAGTGAAAACACACTAATATGAATGTCAATGGAACCAGCTCGCTGAGCTGGTTCCAATGATTTTCATATTTGTATGGCTCCATTAACAAATATGAAAAGAGCGTGGAGTGGAGGGGGGGGGGGTGGGGTGGGTTGTATCTGTTCATCAACAGTTACTTTCATTGTATGTGTGGGCCAAATAGTGTAAATGAATCTAATTGGATGCAAATTGCCTCTCAGACTATATCTATCTCCTAGTCTCGCGCAATTTCATGTTTACTTTCAACTGACACCCTGACCAAAAGAACACACTGAAGTACTTTAGAAGGGGGGGGGGTTTCCCTCATTACAAAGGGCTTGAACAGAGCCGCATACAATATTTTTATAAATGAAAGGAGATATAGAGTTGAGACTTTTAACTTAATATATTTCATTTCTTGTTTGTCGATTGGGGTGGGGGGAGGGGTATTTAACAACATAATATTTTTCCTGTGTTGACCAGCAGACTGTTCATGAATACGGTACCCATTCAAATCTCCGTATGGGGTATTACTCTTCTTTTTTTTTTGTTCCGAGTATACTTTTTTAAAATTTTCTTCTACATTTGTTGTCTACAGAGTGTTTTATTCTGAATTACGATCATAGCATTAACTTCAGTCTACAATTTGGAACATCGGGAATTGGCAGGCACAGAAGTCAAATCTCTGCATGTCTATCGCGGTATTTTTATTTTCGATTTAAAATGAAATTACAAATTATATGAGGATACTGGCTGAACAGTTCCATTTTCATAACAATGCTTTTAAAAGTCTTAGACCATTCTATTGAATGTTGATGTGGATGAATCTGGAGTGGTAGCATGTCAAGACTGAACTTTGAGACTCGCTAGATTTCACTTGTATTTTGTTCATTCCTGCGAATTACCGGTTTTTAGAAAATGCATTGCTGATGAGCATGTTCTGCATTTGCCATTTCTCTCCGGGTCTCAACAATCGTGAAGGATAGGATTTTCAATGAAAAAACAAATTGTGATATCACGATTATTCGGCAGGTGAGAGTAGAGTCTCAAGATGTGCATAATAAATGTTTCAGATTTTATATAATGCCTTTTCATTTCTGTCTGTATCAAGCATTAACCAATAATCAAGAATGCAAATGTGGGGATATATGATGGGGTATTTTTTATTATTCCTGTAATTAGTGTTTGCAATCTAATATTAATACATTCGTGGAAATACTGTCAACCCATGGAAAATGACCGGTCTCAGGTAGCCGTACTGTAACAAAGAACACACAACACTTGTCTCTCTATCTCTTGTCTTGGCAACAATATTTTATGTTCTCTAAATGTAACGCAAACAGTCAGTCACTTATCTTTGTGAAAAGACTCACTTGTGACACGAAGGCGAATTTTAAACAAGCCAAGACCAACACCGGGTCTGGACCTACGTCGCTGCATGCAACTGAATCAGCAAACAGGAAGTGGCTGCACGGCAGATCTGAAAATTGCATACACGATACAACTGATCATTATCAGGTTCCAGATGAAATATAAAATCAATCCCTTGCATAGAAGCCGAGAAAAGTTTGATGAAAAATTTCAATGTTCAGTGGGTACATTAAAACTTCAAAGTATCGGCAAACAGGAAGTGGCTGCACGACAGATCTGAAAATTGCTTACACGATACAACTCATCATTATGAAGCAGCAGACCAAATATAAAATCAATCCCTTGCATAGAAGTTGAGAAAACCTTGACGGAAAATTTCGATGTTCAGTGGGTACAGTAAGATTTCAAAGTATCGGCAAACAGGAAGTGGCTGCACGGCAGATCTGAAAATTGCTTACACGATACAACTCATCATTATGAAGCAGCAGACCAAATATAAAATCAATCCCTTGCATAGAAGCCGAGAAACCCTTGACGGAATATTTCAATGTTCAGTGGGTACAGTAAAATTTCAAAGTATCGGCAAACAGGAAGTGGCTGCATGGCAGATCTGAAAATTGCTTACACGATACAACTCATCATTATGAAGCAGCAGACCAAATATAAAATCATTCCCTTTCATAGAAGCCAAGAAAACTTTGACGGAAAAAGTGTTTCGGATGGACAGACGGACTGACGGACGGATGGACGGACTGACGGACGGAGTCGAGCGGTTACTAGACCTGCTTCGCCCGTGGCGACGCAGGTAAAAAGGTTGATATTGTCTACAAAATGAAAAAGACATGTTTGAAAAATGAGATGTTCATATAGTTTATGATACAGGACCCAAAAGTAGCTTTTAAAATTAGCCTTCTTGAATATTCCTTGTTCTAATTTCCATTGACACATAATTTACACTTTATAAAATTAAGAGGTTAAATCACAGTTCAATTAACCCTTTACCCAACGCAGACGATATCAAAATTTATTATTTTAAATATAATTTTTTAAAATTTTTCAAAAAATTTCAACAAAACCATATCATGTGACACCTTGTTGGAACGAGCTCCACGAGCTCGTTCCAATGAGGGGTCACATGATATCGTTTTGTTTAAATTGTTTGAAAAATAATATTTTTTCAACTGCTGAATTTGCATATTATGCGGGCGGATGCGAGCGATTCGTTGGGTAAAGGGTTAAGAGCCTTCCCATGACCTATCGTGGATGAACTGAAAATTTTTCTCACAATTTTATAAAGCATAAATAATGTCCAAATGGAAAAAAATGTTTAAAAATTATGTTATATGGTACAAGATGTGAACTTCTTTATTTTTTGTTATGAGAGTGTGATTTTATTCAGTTTTTTGAGCTGGTTTATAATGAATAAAATATCTCAAACACATCAGGGTTTTTTTCTTGTAAAATAAAATTCCACTTCAAAATACCCTTTTCATATACATCTTTGCCCAAAACCTCAAAGCAAGAGGCCCCATGGGGCCTGAAGCACGTATCTGGCCAAAGTTGTTTAAAGAAGGATTTAATTAGCATCTATGGCTTGTTAACATGACAGAGGAATGAGGTTATTTAATTACTTATAACTTATGATTTTTTCAAGTATTGGGATTTTACCACAGAAATAATGCTCAGATTTCCAGTATTGCAAAACTAGTGAGTCCAAATATCAACCTAGCAACTTAACCTTGAACAAACTCGAATCTGACCCCTTCCCCTCAACCCCAGGATGCAGTTATACTCAATGTCATTAAGTTCTAAATGATGGAACTGAAGGAGGAGAATTTTTTATAAAGATTATTTGTCATATTGCACCAAATTAAAATTTGGGCCTCAATACGAAGCCCAAATATGAATCCAGGGACTTAATTTGAACAAACGTGAATGTGAGTCCTGCTAGGGTGTTGTATACCAAGCATCAAAACATTCAGAATGGTGGTTCTCAAAAAGATTACAAAGAATATCCCTCTTCAGCACAAAGTTAAAATTAGAGCTCCTATAGGGAGCCCAAATATTAACCCAAGGACTTTATTTGAAAAAAAACCCAAGGATGTTGTATTCCAAAGATCAAAAGATTCTGACAAATTTGCCACCAAAACCCACCCCCAACCAACCATAGGGAAGACCAATATCAACCCAGGGACTTTATTTGAATAAACTGAATATGAATTCTCTAAGGATGTTGTATACCAAATAATAAAATATTCTGATTCATGTTAAAAAAATTTGTAAAGATTATTCCTCCTACTGGACTAAGTTAAAATTCAAGCTCCAATAGGGGGCCCAAATATTAACCCAGGGACTTGATTTTAACAAACATGAATCTGACTCCCCTAAGGGTGGTTGTATAACATATATCTAAAGATTTTGATTGGGGGTTCGTGAGAAGAAATTTTTTTAAAGAATATTCCTCATATTGTACCAAGTAAAAACTTGACTCCAATAGGGATCCCAAATATTAATCAAAAACCTTGATTTGAACAAACTTGAATCTGCCCCCTCCCCACCCCACGTGCTGTATACTATGTATCAAAGGTTCTGACTAGTGGTTCTGGGGAAGAAGATTTTTAAAGATTATTCCTCATACTGGACTATGTTAACATTTGGACTCCAATAGGGAGCCCAAATATTAAGCCAGGGACTGGATTTTTCCAAACATAAATCTGACTACCCAAAGGAAGGTGTGTACCATATATCAAGGATTCTGATTCGGGGTTTGTGATATGAAAATTTTTAAACAATATTCCTCATATTGTACCAAGTAAAAATTTGGGCTCCAATAGAGAGCCCAAATATTATTCAAAGGACTTGATTTGAACAAACTTGAACCTGACCCCCATAAGACTGAATATCAAATATCAATAGACTCAGTGGTAGATCTGAAAAATATTTTTAAAGATTATTTCCAATATTGCATTAAGTTAAAATTTGGGCTTCCATAGAGAGCCCAATTATTAACCGATGGACTTGATTTGAAGAAATCTGAATCTGAGCCAGGTAAGGATTCTGTATACCATATGTCTGAAAATTCTGACTGGTGGTTCTGGAGAAGAAGAGTTTTAAAGATTATTCCTCATATTGGACTAAGTTAAAATTAGGGTCCCCTATGGAACCCAAATATTAACTGAGGGACTTGCTTTGAACATACTTAAACCTCATCCCTACTGGGATGCTATATAACCAATGTCAACAGATTCTGAGTGCTATATCTGAAAAAGTTTTTTAAAGATTATTTCCGACATTGCATAAAGAGCCCAATTATTAACTGATGGACTTGATTTAAATACTTATTTGATATGGACTTATTCTAAGACCTCTGTGCATAAGCATACAAGTTTTTAGTTTTATAATACAATGAAACTCAAGTAATTGAATAATCACTTTGCTAATGAAAAGTATTAGAGATTGGACAGGACAATGCCTGGAGTCATCTGCAATCATGGCTTTTACCTCAACATTGCTGACTACCATGGCTAAATCCCTCAACTGGAGAACTTGTTGAGAAGAGTTAGTCAAAAACTGTAATTTGGCACTTGTTTTGGCACTTGTTTTGGATGATAAATAGAAAAGGTTCTTAGAGAATCAAGCAACTTAACTCACTTGCATGCTGGTAATCGAACACCATTAATGTCAACTGTGAAACAAGTTCCACCATTCAGACAAGCTGCTTCTCTTATTTCATCTGGCTCACATTCCCGTTTATGGTGATCGAAACCTGTAATGTTTGGCTCGGCTGTCGTTGGTATCGGGGACTCTGTTTGTGGAGATGTTGCCGGCTTTCGTCCACAGGCATCTAAAAATAAACAAATGAAAAATGGTTCTAAAAACCGCTTGGTCAAATCTCTCAATGAACAAATTAAAGGGGAGTTACCCATGATTTGCTGATGTATACATAATAAGCAATATTGTTGTCAGGAACCGATCCAAGCATTCAAAAATGAGAGCCAGACTTGGAGCCTACTTTTGAAATCTAGAAGCCAGATTACTCCTTCATCAGAAGAGTGCTAAATTATTGCTGAAAATTTTTTTTTTTCAAGTGCTTTGCCTTGTTACAATTTATGGGAGAGTGCTTGAAAAGGCACTCTCCAAAAACTGTAGTGAGGCAAATCCACACAAATGATATAATTTCACTTTAAAGAAAACATGAAGTCCCTTTACAGAAGATGAAATCTTTAAGTTGCAGCACCTGCACACCAGCATATAGCCAAAATATGGGCTTCAAGCACTCTACCAGTTAACCCTTTACCCAACGAATCAGCCACATCTGCCCACATAATATGCAAATTCAGCAGCTGAAAAAAAATTTTTTTTCAAAAAATTTCAACAAAAACATATCATGTGACCCCTCTTTGGAACATGCTCGTCGAGCTCATTCCAATGAAGGGTCACTTGATATGGTTTTGTTGAAATTTTTTGAAAAATTTAAAACAATTATATTTAAAATAATAAATTTTGATATCGTCTGCATTGGGTAAAGGGTTAACAGTGGTTATATTATTTTTGCATTTAATACCATTCTTTTTGGGGGCATAATTAAAGTTGTTTCTCAAATGACTGAAAAATATTTTTATATCACCTAAAAACACTTCATTTTCACAATAGTTCCAACTCAAGTCTTGGCTTACAAAGTGACCAATGGCGGAAATGGGGTCTTACATGTATGGTTACAAGCCAACTAAAAGCCTATGATTAAGATTCAGGAGCCAAAACAGAATTTTAGGGGTCAAATTCACACTGGCTACTTATTAGATCGGTCTCTGATTGTAGTACATATCACTGATACCATCACAATACCAACAATAAACATTTACCCTTTCACCCATTGCATCATCCACAGTCTCCCCAACGCTATGAACAAACATTGGCATTCGAATAATATTTTTTTTTCATTTTTAGTTTCCAAAACTTAGCTTATCACCCTCATTGAAGCAATCTTGACAAACTCATTCCACTTAAGGATAATAGTCTAGGTTTTAGGGAACAAATTTTTCAGTTATAGAGGAAAAACAATTTGTAAATCTCTGCTGGAAACTTTTGTCTAAAAAGTTAAAAATCTGCTTCTAAGGCTCTCCTGCATGGTCATTTTGGATTCCAAATGCTATCTTTTTATTAGCAATTTAAACTTTAAACAAGAGGCACCATGGGGGCCTAAAGCACTCACCTTGAACAGAACACAATATAAACAGAGTCCCAGAATGAGTCTACATTAAGCAATCCATCTCCATAAGATACAATGTCAAACCCTGAGCCTCAGGAGTAACAAAAATAGTCCAAGCATCATGACTTTTATTCAGCTGATCATAATGTAAAATGTGGAGCTCCCCTATGAAGCCCCTTGATACAACCTATGTGGATTAATCTTAGTTACACAGCTTTAGAGGGTATTGAATACAAAATTTCTTCATCTACATGGCCAATTCCAGCTCCCATAGGGAGCCCAAATATTAACCCAGGCTCTGAATTTGAACAAAGTTGAATCTGACCTCCCTAGAGATGTTGTATACCAAGTATGAAAGCATTCTGACTGTTGGATCTGAAGAAGAAAAATTTTAAAGGAATTTCTTCATATGGCACTAAGTTAAAATTTGGGCTACCATAGCGAGTCCAAATATCAAGCTATGGACCCGATTTGAACAAATTTGAATCTGATCCCCCTAGAGATGTTGTATACCAAAAATGAAAGCATTCTGACTAGTGGATATAAAGAAGAAGATTTTTAAAGAAATTTCCTCATATTGCCCCAAGTTAAAATTCGGGCTACCATAGGGAGCCCAAATATTAACCCAGGAAACCAATTTGAACAAACTTGAATCTGACTCCCCTAGAGATGTTGTAAAACATATATGAAAGAATTCTAACAAGTGAATTTGAAGAAGAGGATTTTGAAGAAATTCCCTCGTATTGTACTAAGTTAAATTTCAGGTTCCCATATGGAGACCAAATATTAACCCAGGCACTCAAATTGAACAAACTTGAATCTGACCCCCCTAAAGATGTTGTATTCCAAATATGAAAGTATTCCGATTGGTGGATCTGAAAAAGAAGATTTTTAATGAAATTTCCTCATATTGCATTAAGTTAAAATTTGGGCTACCATAGCAAGCCCAAATATATACCTAGGGACCTGATTTGAACAAACTTGAATCTGACCCCCTGAAGATGTATACCAAATATGAAAGCATTCTGACCGGTGAATCTGAAGAAGATTTCTAAAAATTATCCCCCATATTGATCTAAGTTAAAATTTGGGCTTCCATAGGAAGCCCAAATATTAACCTAGGGACTTGGTTTGAACAATCTTGAATCTGACCCTAATAACAATGATGTATACCAAACATTAAAAGATTCTGATTGGTGGTTCTGAAGAAGATTTTTAAAGAATGTTCCCCATATTGCCCTAAGTTAAAAATTTGGGCTCCTGAGCCCAAATATGAACCAATAGGCTTTATTTTAAGAAAATTGTACCCGACCCCCCTATGAATGCTATATACCGAATATCTAAAGATTCTGAACATTGGTTCTGGAGGAAATTTTTAAAAATTTTGCAATTTTTCGATACCATTGTACAGAACACCCAAACATAACTGATGGCAATTTTTTTACCATTCAATTCTACTGGTCCTAAGGATGCTTCATGTCATATAACAGCTCTCTGTTCTGTGTGGTTTGGGAAATATGGGCATTTGAAAATATTTCTATTTTTAGCTCCTGGGGTACACATAGGGATGCAGGAATTTTTTTTTTGCACGAGTCAAGTTTTTTTGCACAAGTCAAGTACTTCTGACCCAATAATACCACATACCAAATTTGTTTCAAATCAGAGCATCAGTTCAGAAAATAGAAATTTTGGGCAGGGCCAAAAATTTTACCCCTCTCATTACAAAGCCAAATATTGCTTCACAGACCTCGTTTGAACAAACTTGATTCTACACCTCAGACGGAAGCTCCATAACAAAAAGCCAGTCATTGTACCCACTGGTTCATGAGATTTTAAAAATATTTTGGAGCATTTTCCCCCAGCCCCTCCCTATGGGGCTGGACATATTGAGTTGAACAAAAATACAATACCCCTTTGGGACCATCACTCACACAAACTTTCACTTGAATTGGCCCAGTGGTTTTGGAGAAGACCAAAACATGGTGTTGATGGATGATGGACAGAGAGTGATGAGATTAGGAAGCAAAAGGGTACTTGTTAGGCTTTGGATGGCACCTGCCTTCAACAGAAGGCTGATCAAGCTGACTAAGCAGCAGCAGATCAATGGAATGACAAAGGGAGCCACCCCAGACCGTCGCCACGGAACCATGGAATAGTCGTGGACCCGCCGAAAGAGGCAGATCGAAGAGCAGCGCACTGCCCCTCAAGAAGGCGATGTCTGGTGTCCAGCACAGCGCACCTGCGAACTAAATCCAAGCTAGCCGCGTAACAGGCATGTGTGTGAGAAGATGCATGAGCGCCTTGAACAGCACACACAAAACAAAAACCTGTTTGTTGTCAAACTCATCTGGGAGCAGATAAGCAGCAAAGCAGAGATGACGTGATCGAAGAGAGAACGCATTCCAGCATCCCTCCCGATAAGCCCAACCTGGGCTCCAGAGTCTCCATATGGCTGAGGAGTTGGAGTCCCGATCCAAGACCGTTACAGTCTGGCAGACTGACAGATTGGCGAAATTGTAGGAACGATAACGCACCAGAGGCAAAAAGTGTCAACCTTGATGAAGAACGTTGTCTTCATAGCCTTGGAACTCAGCTCAGAGTCCAAAGCGGTAAATGCTTCAACCATCTGTACCGACAGGCACAGACGAAGGCGCCCGGAAGCATATTGCTCCACAGGCTGTAAGCGTGCGACCGATGATCGCAGCCGGGCTGACATTGTCAGCTGGTTTGATGGTTTGAGACCTGGAAGGAACCCAAACACAAAGTCAAGAGCTGCCCCCAAGTCAGAAGACTGTTGGCTCTTGACATCAGTAATGTCAGACTCATCCCACGACTCGGAGGACATGTAGCCCATCATAGGCAACCCAGCCGATGCCTCCCATGGTGTGGGCACACATGGGGATCAGAAAGCAACCTGTTTCCAATCCCAGAACGTGGGGCCACAGGGGGTGCCGGAAACCACTCGTAGCCTCGCTGGAAGCAACAGAAAAGGCTCTTGGACAGAACCTAAGTGAGGAGAGGCCTTCCCTAAGCTCACTGACTGTCGGAACAGAGTGACATGGGAACGAACTGACAAAGTGGCTTCACTCCTGACCCATTTACCAGCGAAGGGCCACGATCCTCAAATACACCTGACGCGGGGCGACGGGCTGCAGCCAAAAACATCTGAAGGCAGATGTGTAGTGGGGTATCACATACCTCGAGGATCAACACAGCGGAAACTCAGGAGAGTCGCCGCGGACCTCTGCGGGACAGAAGGTCCAGGCTGCACAAAAAGCGTTGGTCACACAAAACTGGCCATGGGATCAGAGTGTGTGGACGGACATGCCACGGAGCTCATGGTGACCCAACCATGAACATCTGAATCCAATGAGAAAAACTGAGGTACTCGACGGCTGAGAGACCACAATAGAGGGTTCGGCCGGCAGCCCCTTCCAACTTCGCCAAGTTGAAGTCAGGGAAGGCTGAGGCCAATACCCCACGTCTACACTACCAGACATCCCTGCAGACCCCTGCAGGGATAAAACTGTTGTGCTCAATGGCTGAGAGGACACAGCATGGGGGTTCGGTCGGCAGCCACTTCTGAATTCGCCGAGTTGAAGTCAGGGAAGGCTGAGGCCAATACCCCACGTCTACACTACCAGACACCGCTGCAGACCCCTGCAGGGAGAAAACTGCTGTGCTCAACAACGGAGAGGACACAGCAGGGGGTTTGGTCGGCAGCCACTTCCGACTTCGCCGAGTTGAAGTCAGGGAAGGCGGAGGCTGATACCCCACATCAACACCACCAGACACTTTTGCAGACCCCTGCAGGGATAAAACTGCTGTGCTCAACGGCTGAGAGGACACAGCAGGGGGTTCAGTCAGTAGCCACTTCCGACTTCGTCGAGATGAAGTCAGGGAAGACCGAGGCCGATACCCCACAACCACACTACAGGGTTAAGCCGAGGCTGGCTAAAACGGTGACCGATGACAATGTAGACGGAACAGCAGTAGCAGCAGATACGACGGGAGCTGTTGGAAATGGCGGAAAAGGGGAGAGAGCCACCTAGCTTGGCCTCCAAAGGAGGAGTCACTACACTAGTGACAGCCTCAGATGTCGACTGGAGAGGGCACATAGTCCCGGAACCAGGCATCTCTTCACCAGAAATCCAACAGCTACCGCAGTATCCACCTCGGTAAAAAAAACTGCACATCCCCCACGGATGGGGAATAACTCTCACCAGACACGGTCATGTCGGGAGGCCCCTGGTTAACGGAAGTCGTGGATTTGTACTAAGGGAAGAGCGTCCCATACTGGGTGTGCACCGATGGCGCTCGGCCCAGTTTTGGCTTATTTTTTCGTGGTGTTTTTTACACCACTTTTCTTTCCCACATCTCTTGGGAAAGATTAAAATATAGAGTATTTTATCCGAGTTAGTGTCTTCCTCTGTAGTGCAAGCCTATAGTAAACAATTGTAAGGTAGGGTGATAAGAAACTATTATACGCGACACACCTTCTGACTGTCCTTAACATTTGTAAAAAGTTTAACAATTGTACTATGATTCGTTTCTGAGTTATGGCTGAGGCACGAATATTGACCAATTTTTAGTGTGACCATGAAATGTGACCTTGACCTTGAAGGTATGAACCCAGCTATGGTGTGTGACGCATCCTCCCATGGTCCGTTATAATTGTGTGAAGTTTGATGACTATGGCCCTAACCATTTTCGAGTTATTGGCTCGGACACACAGCTTCATTAACAATTTTTCACAACTTTCACACTTGAATTCTTTGTGGCACAATTTACCAAATTTTCAGTCCTCATATACATGAGAAAAAGACAGCTGTTGATATTGGTTTTGTCAAGGTCAGACCTCACCATGATGAGAATAAATGCCTCGAAGACATATTTTTCAAAAGTAAATTTATTAAATATTCAAACTATTAAAAACACACTCAGCAAATGTCATTTGTACGACATGTATAGAATGCAGATGATCTGAAAATAAATCACAAACTAGAATTAACACATTTTGCCCAGTGTGCTATTTGGTAGTTTTCTTAACATTGTTTCTGTTTACAATCCCTGTAATGGAAATGAATGTCAATCGGAATAAAACCACGCAATCAATTGAAAAATTGAGTGAATGAGTTAATCAGACAGAGAAATTCACTTAGTCTTCAGATGATACCCCTTATAACTGGGATAAGTACACTGAATATGCTGTCAAAACAAATGACTGTCAAGATATTGCTGCTCAATGAGACAGTATTGAGAGCCTCATCCCAAGAAATTAAGAACTGACAGTGATACTGCTACAGAAATCATGAGCAGTCTTGGAGACTGTCTGCTAAAAAACAATATGCATTTATATAAAAAGTGGTTTCACCACTCTCGTTAAAGGAAGAAAACTGTCATTTGTGTCTATCAGTTCAGTGCTGAGTTTCTGAATGGATTTACTGTCGGTTCTCACCCTTTGATCATTGGTTTCTAAAAGGTATTTTTAATTCGCGATCATCACGGTGTAAATATTCAGAAAGAAGTGATGTTTTTGGAAGTTCTGAATTATCTAAGGAAATTATCTCGGTCAATGCTCTTAGTTTAAAGCTACTTTCTCATAAACTATTGATTGCCTTAACATTAGCTGATAGGATAAAGTCTGTCAGGCTGTTACAGTTAAAACTAGAAGTCCTGTCACAAACTGTGCGCTTATCTAGGCTTAATTGCATGTAGGAATTGCACGCAATTGCCATATCGAATGGCATCCAAAGCACGACAGGTTCTGCTGGTTACTCATAGCAAACACAGGCAATGTTTCTGCCAATGGTCCTCCGGGTTACCCGGAGGTCCATTGGCTGAAACATTGCTTGCACACTGGCCATATGTACAGAATTTGATAGCCTCACTATGGTCATAATGCGTAGATTAATGTGCAAATCGACGTGCTATGTGTGCGCATTTCATGACAGGACTTTTAGTTTTAACTATAAGTATAAAGAATATAGAGAGGTCTTCCAAATCATATACCTTTTTCTATGGGGCATTTTAAAGCAGATTCTGGAACATGTAGTCTAGTGGCAACTTCAAGAGCATACCCACCAGATCGGATGTTGTGTGTAATTTTTGTGTTGAAGGATTATTTGAAAAGAACTCACCTCCAAAAGAAATGGGTGCGATTCATTTTTTATTACTTATGTTAAACCACATAGACAAGTAGGTAGAGACACCATAAACAGATGGTTGAGGATATTTTTAGCATGGTCAGGTATAGACTGCTAATGTTTTAAAGCTCTCTTAGGGTGCCACAGCCATGTGGTCAGCAGTGTACGGCTGGTGATAGAGCTTTTCACCATGAGTAGCTCAGAGGTGATTGGAGATACTCTTTTTAATTGTAAGACCAAAATTTCGAAAGTGTCATTTTCTGTACATAACTCCCAACTTTGATGGTATGGACATAGGTTTAATTTTTAGTGCGATACTTCCTTGATGTACCACACCAAAAATGAACTTATAACCTTACCGTCCAAGTCTGGAAAATATTTTTTTAGGAAGATCACACATATTTCAGGTGAATGTTATAATATAAATGTATAAAAATATATGTGTGACAGAGTGTTCTCTTTACATTTGCAATTCCTGAATAGCCGTTACAATTGTAAAATGTATATATTGGTGTTTATCATATCCAAAAAGTCATATTCAGCCCTACTCTGAATAACACCTACTCTGCCCACGTCAGATTACTTTCAACTCCTGGAGATGCTTGTTACTAAGTCTTATTGAAACAGTAAGCAGAACCTGTTTACCCTGTTTACCAGAATAAACTCCTGGAGGGAATGGGGGCCTTTCTATCTATAGCTTTCTCATAGAGGGCATAAAAACAGCAATATATAATTTAGACTGACAGATTAGTTGCCATCACATTAGCCTGTTAAATGCTGTAAATACAAAGGAATTAAAGTTTAATTTATTCCTCTGATCAATCAGATAAATCTGATAGGAATTATGCATGTTCCAGAGAACACAAGTACTTAGCTGCTAAGCTAAATGAAAGATAAAGCTAATTTAACATTTTCATCCCCAATTCAATGCAAGCTCCCATGGAAACCTTGGGAACTGAAGTAAAGTTGTTTACTGTGGTAAACAGGCTATTTTTACTGGTAAAATAGGACCCAGTTACCAATGCTTGGGGTGGACGTCCTCTAAAATGGGCAAAATGTAAATAAACGATTGACTAAACTTGACTTTATCACCATGCTGCGGTCACGATTAGCCATTGTGCGGAAATATGTGACCTTTAACACCAATAAATAAATAAATAAATAAATAAATAAATAAATAAATAAATAAATAAATTCAATGCAAGCTTCTATACTGAGCCCAAATATAAACCCAGGGAGCCGGTTTGAACAAACTTGAATCAGATCCACCCCACAATGTTGCATACCAAATATCAAAAGATTCTGCCTGCTAGATCTGGAGAAGAAGATTTTTGAAGAAATTTAACTGAAATGCACTAAGTTCAAATTCAAGCTTCTATACTGAGCCCAAATATAAACGCAGGGGGCCAATTTGAACAAACTTGAATCAGATCCACCCCACAATGTTGCATACCAAATATCAAAAGATTCTGCCTGCTGAATCTGGAGAAGAAGATTTTTGAAGAAATTTGCCTGAAATGCACTAAGTTCAAATTCAAGCTTCTATACTGAGCCCAAATATAAACCCAGGGGGCCGATTTGAACAAACTTGAATCAGATCCACCCCACAATGTTGCATACCAAATATCAAAAGATTCTGCCTGCTGGATCTGGAGAAGAAGATTTTTGAAGAAATTTGCCTGAAATGCACTAAGTTCAAATTCAAGCTTCTATACTGAGCCCAAATATAAACCCAGGGGGCTGATTTGAACAAACTTGAATCAGATCCACCCCACAATGTTGCATACCAAATATCAAAAGATTCTGCCTGCTGGATCTGGAGAAGAAGATTTTTGAAGAAATTTGCCTGAAATGCACTAAGTTCGAATTCGGGCTTCTATAGTGAGCCCAAACATGAATCCAGGGGGCCGATTTGAACAAACTTGAATCAGATCCACCCCACAATGTTGCATACCAAATATCAAAAGATTCAGCCTGCTAGATCTGGAGAAGAAGATTTTTGAAGAAATTTGCCTGAGATGCACTAAGTTCGAATTCAAGCTTCTATAGTGAGCCCAAATATGAATCCAGGGGGCCGATTTGAACAAACTTGAATCAGATCCACCCCACAATGTTGCATACCAAGTATCAAAAGATTCTGCCTGCTGGATCTGGAGAAGATTTTTTAAGAAATTTACCTGAAATGCACTAAGTTCGAATTCGAGCTTCTATACTGAGCCCAAATATAAACCCAGGGAGCCGGTTTGAACAAACTTGAATCAGATCCACCCCACAATGTTGCATACCAAATATCAAAAGATTCTGCCTGCTAGATCTGGAGAAGAACATTTTTGAAGAAATTTGCCTGAAATGCACTAAGTTCAAATTCAAGCTTCTATACTGAGCCCAAATATAAACCCAGGGGGCCGATTTGAACAAACTTGAATCAGATCCACCCCACAATGTTGCATACCAAATATCAAAAGATTCTGCCTGCTGGATTTGGAGAAGAAGATTTTTTAAGAAATTTGCCTGAAATGCACTAAGTTCGAATTCGGGCTTCTATAGTGAGCCCAAATATGAATCCAGGGGCCGATTTGAACAAACTTGAATCAGATCCACCCCACAATGTTGCATACCAAATATAAAAAGATTCTGCCTCCTGGATCTGGAGAAGATTTTTGAAGAAATTTGCCTGAAATGCATTAAGTTTGAATTTGGGCTTCTATAGTGAAGCCCAAATATGAATCCAGGGGCCGATTTGAACAAACTTGAATCAGATCCACCCCACAATGTTGCATACCAAATATCAAATTGTTTTCTATTTTCACTGTAGGGTTCCCATGGGGCATGTGAAAGAATTTCTTTTTTCTCATGAATAAGCTAGATGTCACCGAATAATACAACACACCAAATTTAAAATCCGCCAAATGGTTCCACTGGGAACAATATTGAATATTACCATAGAAATTTTCTTTGAACAAACTTGAATCACCAATAAGGCCCAAAAAATTAAAAAATCTGTTTCTCAGGCCCTCTAGCATTGTCCTTTTGGCTGCCGTATGCTCTGTTTTTATAACCAATGTAAACTTAAAAAAAACAAGAGCTCACGTATCGCTGAAGCAATACAATGTCCCCTACCGGACTAATGAGCATTAATAATTATACAAATGTTATAACCTAGATGTGATCAGCATGAATTCCGTTGAAGCGTTTCCAAAAAAAGTCCAGAAAACTGATATTCTGGTGTTTTTCCATATTTCCAAGGGCCATAACTCACACAAGAATAATGCAATCAGCATGAAACTCAAACTTGATCTGTAAGTCATCGTTCTACAGTAGGTTACCAAAAATGAAATTATTCTGTTGAAGCATTTCCAAAAAAAGTCCGGAAAACTAAAGTTTGACTGAGAGACTGACGGATGGAAAGAGTGCAAATGAAACTTGATCTGTAAGTCATCGTTCTATAGTAGGTTACCAAAAATGAAATCATTCCGTTGAAGCGTTTCCAAAAAAAAGTCTGGAAAACTGATATTTTGGTGCTTTTCCATATTTCCAAAGATCATAACACACAAAAGAATAATGCAATCAGCATGAAACTCAAACTTGATCTGTGAGTCATCGTTCTATAGTAGGTTACAAAAAATGAAATCATTCCGTTGAAGCATTTCCACAAAAAGTCCGGAAAACTGATATTTTGGTGCTTTTCCATATTTCCAAGGGCCATAACTCACACAAGAATAATGCAACCAGCATGAAACTCATACTTGATCTGTAAGTCACTGTTCTATAGTAGTTTATCAAAAATGAAATCATTCCGTTGAAGCGTTTCCAAAAAAAGTATGGGAAACTGATATTTTGGCGCTTTTCCATATTTCCAAGGGCCATAACTCACACAAGAATAATGCAATCAGCATGAAACTCAAACTTGATCTGTAAGTCATCGTTCTATAGTAGGTTACCAAAAATGAAATCATTCGGTTGAAGCATTTCCAAAAAAAAAAGTCCGGAAAACTAAAGTGTGACTGACAGACTGACGGATGGACAGAGAGCAAACCTATAGTCCCCTCCAGCGATGCTGGCAGGAGACTAATAAAAATTAAATGTTTATGTCTGATATTTTACCCAAGTTAATAAAATTGATAAACTTGTCCCTTGAGTGCAACAAGGCTTTGCGATGCTTTAGCATTGCAAAGCTTTATTGCACTCAAGGAACAAAATACACCACCACCCATGCTATTCTGTAGATTATGAAGCTTAAAACATAAAACAAAACAAGAACATGAACTGTTGATTGCAAAGAAATAATTACAAAAATAAACCAGAGGCTCAAGTAAGCCTAAAATGCTCACCTGGCTCAAATTGTCAAACAGATGGCAAAAATAATCCGGACATCATGCCTTTACTTCAGTTGATCATAATGTAAAATGTAGAGCTCCCCTATGAAGCCCCTTGATACAACCTATGTGGATTAATCTTAGTTACACACCTCTAGAGGGTACCGAATACAAAATTTTTAATTCTTCAGCAACATGGCAAATTCCGGCTCCTATAGGGAGCCCAAATATTAACCCAGGCTCTCGATTTGAACACAGTTGAATCTGACTTCCCTAGAGATGTTGTGTACCAAATATGAAAGCATTCTGACTGTTGGATATGAAGAAGAGAAATTTTAAAGAAATTTCTCCATATTGCACCAAGTTAAAATTTGGGCTACCATAGCGAGCCCAAATATTAACCAATGAATCCGATTTGAACTTGAATCTGACCCCCCTAGAGATGTTGTATACCAAATATGAAAGCATTCTGACTAGTGGATCTGAAGAAGAAGATTTTTGAAGAAATTCCCTCATATTGTTCTAAGTTAAATTTCAGGTTCCCTTATGGAGTCCAAATATTAACCCAGGCACTCGAATTGAACAAACTTGAATCTGACCCCCACCCCCTAGAGTTGTTGTACACCAAATATGAAAGCATTCTGACAGGTGGATCTGAAGAAGAAGATTTTTAAAGAAATTTCCTCATATCGCACTAAGTAAAAATTTGGGCTAAAAAGCGAGCCCAAATATACATCTAGGGATCTGATTTGAACAAACCTGAATCTGACCCCCCCTAGAAATGATGCATACCAAATATGAAAGCATTCTGACTAGTGGATGTTCCATAGGAAGCCCAAATATTAATCTAGGGACTTGGTTTGTACAATCTTGAATTTGACCCTCATAACAATGATGTATACCAAACATTGAAAGATTCTGACTGGTGGTTCTGAAGAAGAAGATTTTTAAAGAATATTCCCCATATTACCCTATGTTAAAAATTCGGGTTCCTGTATTGAGCCCAAATATGAACCAATGGGATTTATTTTAACAAACTTGTATCTGACCCCCCTATGAATGCTGTATACCGAATATCAAAAGATTCTGATGATTGGTTCTGGAGAAAAGATTTTAAAATTTTTTTGCAAATATGCGGACATTTTTTCAATGCCCATTACAGAACATCCTAACATAACCGATCGCAATTTTTTTTATCTTTCAATTCTACTGGTCCTAAGGATACTTCATACCAAATAACAGCTCTCTGTTCAGTGTGGTTTGGGAAATATGGGCGTTTGAAAATATTTCTATTTTTAGCTCCCAGGGTTCCCATGGGGATACAGGATTTTTTTTTTTTGCATGGGTCATGTACTTATGACCCAATAATACCACATACCAAATTTGGTTCATACCGGACCATAGGTTCAGAAAACAGAAATTTTGGGTGGGGCCAAAAATCTTACCCCTCCCATTACAAAGCCAAATATAGCTTCACAAACTTTGTTTGAACAAACTTGATTCTACACCTCAAAAGGAAGCTCCATAGCAAACATCAAGTCATTGTACACACTGGTTCTTGAGAAGAAGATTTTAAAAATATTTTGGAGCATTTTCCCCCACTCCCTCCCTATGGGGCTGGGCATGTTGAGTTGAACAAAAATTCAATGCCCCTTTGGGACCATCACTCACACAAACTTTCACTTGAATTGGCCCAGAGGCTTTGGAGGAGGAGACCAAAACATGGTGTTGACGGACGACGGCAGTCGATGGGACGGATGGACGACGGACGGAGAGCGATGAGACCCCCCCCCCCCCCCCCCCCCACCCCCCCCCCCCCCAAAAAAAAAAAAAAATATAAAAAAAAATAATAAAAAAAAAAAACCAAGAAAAAACAAGCAAATTGATTTGAACAAAACTTGAATTTGAAACCCCTAGAGATGGATGTTACATACCAAATATGAAAGGATTCTCACTGGTGGATCTGAGGAAGAAGAATTTTCAAGAAATTTTCTCTTACTGCTGAAAGTTAAAATTTGGGCTTCAATAAAAAGCCCAAATATTAACCCAGGGACCTGATTTGAACAACCTTCAATCTAACCCTCCCAGAGGTGTTGTTCACCAAATATCAAAAGAATCTGACTGCTGGATCTGAAGGAGATGATTTTAAACGATAATTCCACATATTGCACTAAGTAAATATTTGGGCTCCCTTTGGGAACCCAAATATTAACCCAGGAACTCGATTTGAACAAATTTAAACCTTACACCTCTAGAGATGTCACATACTAAATATGAAAGCATTCTCACTAGTGGGTCTGAAAAAGAAGATTTTTCAAGAATTTTTCTCATGTTGCACTAAGTTAAAATTTGGGCTCCCATAAAGAGCCCAAATATTCATCCAGGGATCCCATTTGACCAAACTTGAATCTAACCCCCCAGAGATGCTGCATACCAAATATCAGAAGAATTTGACTCGTGGATCTGAAGAAGATTTTTAAAGATTATTCCCCATATTGCACAAAGTTAATATTCAGGCTTCCCTGCAGCCCAAATATTAACACAGGGACTCGATTTGAACAAATTCGAATCTTACACCTCTAGAGATGTCACATACCAAATATGAAAGGATTCTCACTAGCAGGTCTAAAAAAGATTTCTTAAGAAATTTTCTCATATTGCACCAATTTAAAATTTGAGCTCCAATAAAGAGCCCAAACATTCATTCAGGGATCCCATTTGAACAAACTTGAATCTAACCTCCCTAAAGATGCTGCATACCAAATATCAAAAGAATCTGACTGGAGGATCTGAAGAAGATTTTTAAAGATTATTCCCCATATTGCACTAAGTTAATATTCAGGCTTCCATGGGAAGCCCAAATATTAATTAACCCAGGGACTCAATTTAAACAAACTTCAATCTGACCCCTGTAGAGATGTTGTATACCAAGTATCAAAAGAATCTGACTGTTTGATCTGAAGAAGATTTTTAAAGCTTATTCGCCACAGCGCCCTAAGTTAATTATTTGGGCTTCTCTGTTGAGACCAAATATGAACTGAGGGGGGTCAATTTGAACACACTTGTATTTGACCATCCTATGGATGCTGTATACCAAATATCAAAAGATTCTGATCAGCGGTTCTGAAGAAAAGCATTTTTTCAAACGTCCCTACAGAACACCCTGACACAACCGTTGGCCATTTTTTTAAAAAATCCATTCTACTGGTCAAAAGGATGCTTCAAACCAAATAACTGTTCTCTGTTCCGTGTAGTTTGGAAAATATGGACATTTGAATTTTTTTCTATTTTTTGCCCCTGGTGTACCCGGAGCAACAAAAAAAAATGTTCAGGCATCAATCAAGTACTTTGGACCCACTTACGCTACATGCCAAATTTGGTTCAAATCAGCCCATCAGTTCCTGAAACAGAAATTCTGGACAGAGCCCAAAATGGGTATGTGTCCACAGAGAGCCCAAATATTGATATACCTACTTCTCTTGAACAAACATTAATCTTCAACACCAAAGAGTGTTACATTCCATATATCAAGGCAATCTCTCTGGTGGTTCATGGGAAGAAAATTTTGAAAGATTTTTAGGCATTCGCATCATTGACCAGAGCACGAAGAAGGCAGCCGCTTCATTTGAACAAAATAGAAAGGGTATACCCCAGGGATGGTTTGTGCAATATATGTTTGACTTCGGCTGAATGGCTGTGAAGAAGAAGCCAGGTTTGCAAAAGTTAACGGATGACGGACCATGGACGCCAAGTGATGGAAATACATCACACTGACTTGCAGTCAGGTGATCTAACAAGAGGCCCCCAAGGGGCCGTAATTGCTCACATGCCAAAGTGGTTCAAAGAAATATTTGGGGTCACATTCAGTTAAACATGATTCAACAACACTACAAAGGAATGAAGTCTTTTATGGAAAAACACTAAGGAATGGATTTGAATAAACCTGAACCTCACATGCTCCCCCTGCCACCCCCACCCATAGAGAGCCCAAATATTAAGCCAGGGTCTCTAATTGAACAAACTTGAATCGGATCCCCCTTGAGATGTCATATACCAAATATGAAAGAATTCTGAAGAAGAAGGTTTCAAAAGAAATGTCCTCACATTGCACTAAGTTAAAACTTTGGGCTCAAATAGGGAGGCAAAATATTAACCCAGGGACCTGATTTGAACAGACTTGAATCTGACCCACCCTGAAATGTTGTATGCACAATATGAGAGGATTCTAATTGGTGGATCTAAGAAGATTTTGAAAGAAATTCCCTCATATTGCACTAAGATAAAATTCAGGCTCCCATAGCCCAAATTAATAACCCAGGGGCTTGATTTGAACAAATAGGAATCTGACCCTCCTAGAGATGTTGTATACCAACTATGAAAGGATTCTGATGGTGAATCTGAAGAAGATTTTTAAAGAAATTTCCTAATATTGCATTAAGTTAAAATTTGGGCTCCCATAGGAAGATCAAATATCAACCCAGGGACCAGATTTGAACAAACTTGAATTTTACCCTTCAAGAGATGTTGTATACCAAATATGAAAGGATTCTGTCTAGTGGATCTGAAGAAGCTTTTAAAAGAAATTTCCTTATATTGCACCAAGTTATATTTATTTATTTATTGGTGTTTAAGGTCACATACTTTCGCACAATGGTTAATCATGACCACAACATGGAGATAAAGTTAAGGTCAGTCAATCGTTCACACCCCATGCTGCCTATTTTAGAGGACTCGCATCCCAAACATTAGTGACTGGGTCCTATTTTACCAGTGAAAAAGAGCTTGTGTACCACAGTAAACAAGCACTGCTTCACACTTCCTGGGGTTCCCGCGGGGGTTGCAGTAAGTTAAATTTCAGCTCCCACAGGGTGCCCAAATATCAACCCAGGAACTAGGATTGAACAAACTTGAATCTGACCCTCCTAGAGAAGTTGTATACTAAATATGAAAGCATTCTGACCACAGGGTCTAAAGAAGAACATTTAAAAAAAAAATTCCTCATATTGCACTAAGTTGATATTAGGGCTCCCATAGGGAGCCCAAGTATTTACCCAGGTAACTGATTTGAACAAACCTAAAACTGACCCACCTTGAGATGTTGTATACCAAATATGAAAGGATTCTGACTGGTGAATCTGAAGAAGATTTTTAAAGAAATTCTCTCATATTGCACTAAGTTAAAATTCAGGTTCCCATAGGGAGCTCAAATACAAACCCAGGGACCCAATTTGAAGAAACTTGAATCTGACCCCCCCTATAGATGTTGTATAAGAAACATGAAAGGATTCTGACTGGTGGATCTGAAGAAGAAGATTTTTAAAGAAATTTCATCAAATTGCACCAAGTTAAACTTTGGGCTCCAATAGAGAGAGCCCAAATATTAACTCGGGGACCCAATTTGAATTTGCATCAAAACCACGCAAAATACCACAACTTATTTAACCCTTTCAACACTGGTGGTATCTTCCATGCCAGTTATATGGAAGAATTGGAAAAGTCCATATCCATTATTTGGGGGCAGAGCAATTAATATTTTCAACGTGCAGCCTGAAGGCTGCACGTTGAAAGTATTAATTGTTCTACCATACGCGTTCACTTAGTAGCCATCCTACTTAATGGAATTATGATATCTAGTGTTCCTGGACCGGAAAAGCGGCCTCTCATGTTGAGTTAAATACACATTTTGACCACAAGGAGCCAACTGAAGACCTACATAATACTACTCTCAATGACTATCCTTCACTTTTTTCCAAGAAGTGTAATTTTCAAGCACTTCCAATGACCCTGAAATTCATTTTCAAAATTCAAGCATTTTCAAGGACCCATACGAATACTGTATATCATGCTAAATTTAAGAAGAAGCATTTTTATGCAACCATATTTTTTTGGGACAGAAACCATTTTGCACATTTTCAACATCGTAATGTTGGGTTGACTCACTTGGTGTAATCATGCTAGCTGACTTTACACAATGTGACAATTGATTTTGCCAGGTATACATCTCATGTGATCTTAAGGGGCAGCTAATCTCGAAAGCTTTTTATTTTTTTCCTGTCATCTCTTACATAAAAGATATTGGGTTAACCCTGACCAAACAAAATCCATCCACAGCTACAGTGAAGTCCACTTAATTGGATATCTCTTAACTGAATAACCCTGCTAATTGAATATAATTTCCCAACACAAAACCATTTACCATATCTCCAGTACAAATTTGACCTTTTTATTCAATACAGGTAAAAGAGTAAAACTCCTGTTAATTGAATAAACTAGAGCGCACTGTCACAGTGCCGAAGCTGCGACGATTCGTGCAATGCCAATGTTTTAAAACTCATTGGTGGCAAAAAAAAACCTCGTTGGTGACAAGTCCATAAATGTGACAGAAATTATCCGAATGACATGCACTATTGAGAGGGTGTAGACATCATGAAGATACACTTGCATACCAAGTATGGAGTCATTCCATCAAGTATTTTAGGAGTTATGGTGTTTTTTAAACTCGTTGGTGACAGACTGACCAACCGACCGACATTGCCATATACAGAGCTGCTCATTGCAGATAAAAATCCTGTAACCTGTCAAGAAATTACTGTGTCTCACCCCAGTTTTCCTTTGTTTATAGACCTATTTGGCCTCAGTACATCCAATACAGTTATTTAATCTATTGTATCTTATTTGACAGAGCTTATGAAGCTCTGTCAACCAAGATATAATAGAATAAATGCAAAGTTTATCTCTAAAATACAGGAAAGTGACACAATCCCTGTTAACTGAATACTCCTGTTAATTGAATAATTTTCATTAGCAAACTGGCTATTCAATTAACAGGGTTCCACTGTATAAACAAAAATTGCCATTCACATTTTGCTTTCAAACATAACATATAACCTCTAACTGGAATGAGTTTGTTGATAACATTCTAATGATGGAACATAAGCTATGTTTTGGAGCCCAAAACAGAAATTTATTGGCTGCCAAGAAAAAAAAATATTTTAAGTCTAGTCTTCAAGCCGTGTTACATATTTATTTATTGGGGTTTAAGGACACTTTCGACAGCCATGGTCACCTCGTGTCAGAGTCCTGTTACATAAAGTGTTAAGTGATTAATAAATTTTGCACTTAAATAATTTATCTTTATTTCCCTGAAACAACACAGATATGTTTTCCCAAAGGTCTGGTCATAAAAATCATTGCTGAATTCACAACAATGCATTTTCTTTGCTCTATTAGGTATTGTGAGAGATAAAATCATTGAAGCTCATTGCACGACAATAACATTTGTTGGTAATGATGAATGCCTTGCAATCATGGGTTGTAAAATAAATCATTCAACCAAGTGGTTTCCCTCCAACTGCATTTCAGCATAAACTATTTTTTCAATGAAGAAGGGATGAGAATACAAGCAACAAAATTAGCTGAAATTAGTGAATATTCTCAGTTTTTTGTAAAAATTAGATTTCTTCACAAAATAAAACAAGAGGCCCCATAGGGCCTGAAGTGCTCACCTTGAACAGAATACAATATAAACTGAGTCCAAGAATGAGTCTACATTAAGCAATCCAACATCATAGGATACACTGTCAATTCTTGAGCCCCTCAGGAGTGACAAAAATATTCTGAGCATCATGCCTTTTCTTCAGTTGATCATAATGTAAAATGTGGAGCTCCCCTATGAAGCCCCTTGATACAATCTATGCCTATTAATCTTAGTTACACACCTCTGGAGGGTACTGAATACAAAATTTCTAATTCTTCAGCTACATGGACAATTCTGGCTCCCATAGGGAAACCAAATATTAACCCAGGCTCTCAATTTGAGCAAAGTTGAATCTGACCTCCCTAGAGATGTTGTATACCAAATATGAAAGCATTCTGACTGTTGGATCTGAAGAAGAAAATTTTAAACAAAATTTCTTCATATTGCATTAAGTTAAAATTTGGGCTACCAAAGTGAGCCCAAATATTAACCTCTGGACCCGATTTGAACAAACCTACAGACCCAATTTGAACAAACTTGAATCTGACCCTCCTAGAGATATTGCATACCGAATATGAAAGCATTCTGACTGGTGGATCTGAAGAAGAAGATTTTTAAAAAAATTTCCTCACATTGCACTAAGTTAAAATTTGGGCTACCATAGGGAGCCCAAATATTAAACCAGGGAACCAATTTGAACAAACTTGAATCTGACTCCCCTAGAGATGTTCCAAACCAAATATGAAAGGATTCTGACAAGTGAATCTGAAAAAGAAGATTTTTGAAGAAATTTCCTCATATTGTACCAAGTTAAATTTCAGGCTCCCATATGGAGCCCAAATATTAACCCAGGCACTCCAATTGAACAAACTTGAATCTGACCTCCCTAGAGATGTTGTACACCAAATATGAAAGCTTTCCGACTGGTGGATCTGAGGAAGAAGATTTTTAAAGAAATTTCATCACACTGCACTATGCTAAAATTTGGGCTTCCATAGCAAACCCAAGTATACACCTAGGGATCCAATTTGAACAAACATGAATCTGACCCCCCTAGAGATGTTGTATACAAAATATGAAAGCATTCTGACAGGTGGATCTGAAGAAGAAGATTTTTTAAAATTATCCCCCATATTGAACTAAGTTAAAATTTGGGCTTCCATAGGAAGCCCAAATATTAACCTAGGGACTTGGTTTGAACAATCTTGAATCTGACCCTCATAACAATTATGTATACCAAACATTAAAAGATTCTGACTGGTGGTTCTGAATAAGAAAGTTTTTAAAAAATATTCCCCATATTGCCCCAAGTTAAAAATTTGGGCTCCTGTATTGAGCTCGAATATGAACCAATGGGCTTTATTTTAACAAACTTGTATCTGCCCCCATGGATACTGTATACCGAATATCAAAAGATTCCGACCATTGCTTCTGGAGAAAAGATTTTTTAAAATTTTTGCAAATATGCTGATTCAGCATTTTTTCGATGCCCTCTGCAGAACACTCTAACATAAACGATGGCAATTTTTTTTTTACCGTACAATTCTACTGGTCCTAAGGATGCTTCATACCAAATAACAGTTCTCTGTTCCATGTGGTTTGGGAAATATGAGCGTTTGAAAATATTTCTATTTTTAGCTCCTGGAGTTACCATGAGGATGCAGGAATTTTTTTTTTGCACGAGTCAAGTGCGTATGACCCAATAATACCACATACTAAATCTGGTTCAAATCGGACCATCGATTCACAAAATAGAAATTTTGGGTGGGGCCAAAAATCTTACCTCTCCCATTACAAAGCCAAATATTGTTTCACAAACTTTGTTTGAACTAACTTGAATCTACACCTCAAAAGGAAGTTCCATAACAGATATCAAGTCATTGTACCCACTGGTTCATGAGAAGATTTTAAAAATATTTTGGAGCATTTTCCCCCACCCCCTCCCTATGGGGCTGGGCATATTGAGTTGAACAAAAATGCAATGCCCCTTTGGGACCATCACTCACACAAACTTTCACTTGAATTGGCCCAGTGGTTTTGGGGGAGAAGACCAAAACATGGTGTTGACAGACGATGGATGGACGGACGGAGTGCGATGGGATTAGCTCGGCTTGACTTTGTCAGGGTGAGCTAAAAACAGAGTGAAACTGTTGGCTGAGAGGTATTTTATTTCTCTGAATCTACATGAAAAAGGTATTTTAAGACTATTTTCATGCAAATTTATAGAAATAATATTTCCTTATTTTGGGCCTGAATTCGCTGAAGTCAGCAAATTTACTGAAAAGTCTCAACCCTGGAATAGCCAAAAATACAGGCAAGAAACTGGCCATGACACATAATCCCCTCCTTTAAACCCTACTGTCGAAAATGACCAGCTGAAAATACCACAAGTAAATTTTCATCTCATTTTCCTTTGTTGGCAATTCAATGCATTGGCAATTCTTGGGAATTAAACTTCTGAGAGCTTCCCAAGTAATGATGTCAATAATTGTTGGAATTTGATTTATTTTTGT
The DNA here is from genome assembly GCA_031216915.1 of Pictodentalium vernedei. Taxonomy (NCBI): domain Eukaryota; kingdom Metazoa; phylum Mollusca; class Scaphopoda; order Dentaliida; family Dentaliidae; genus Pictodentalium; species Pictodentalium vernedei. The sequence goes on from CM062297.1 coordinate 775,367,389, forward strand.
TTTACAACACTTCTGACAACCAGGGCCACCTTGTGTTGGACAGTTTTATGGGAGGAAGAAGACAGTGTACCTGGAGAGAACCACTGAACAACTGTCAGACTCCCCAACATGCATATTAACTCCACACAAGCAGGGTTAGGATTGGTTGGAGGCAAGTGCATCAGTGACGTGCAGTATAACTTAGTTCACAGCACAACCATGCTCCACATGGGCAGACAGGAATAATGGCCTTGCCCAAGGGCACACCATAGTTAGCACTGGTTAGGATCAAACCATGGACTTCTCAGTTTGAAGTTCAATGCACTAACCACTCAGCCACCACGCACCAAGAAGACGTATAGATAAGGTGTAACTTGGTCGACATTTTACTTCTATAAATCTACATGAAAATGGTCTTTTACGACCATTTTCGTGTAGATTTATTGAAAATAAGATGTCAGCAATTTGATAGTAACATCATCTGAAATCAGCAAATTAACTGACCTTTCTCATCCCTGAAAGAATGAAACAAGTACATTTTCATCCAGTTTTCCTTTTATGGCAATTCCAAGCCTTGACATCATTTCGCACAAAGCTTCTGAAAGGTTTCCAAGAAATAATGTCAACAATTGTTGGAATTAGCAACAAAGAAAAATTGTAACTAAGTGGAGGGTTGGTTCTCACCACTTTCCTATAAACCTATCCATCAGGAAATTATCAGCTGAAATAAGATGCAAGAATACAAAAAGTAAATTTTTATCCCATTTTCCTGCTCATAGATCCAAGTCTTGACATTATTTATTAGAAACTTTTTGACAGCTTCCCCCAAAAAGATGTAAGGGGTTGTTTCAATTATCAACAAAGAAAATATATATCAAATTTCATTTTACATGGAACTTATTTCAGTGTATACTGTAGTTCATCGACACAAGAAATTTCAATATGGTGATTTTTTTTTATTGCACAGAATCACTCAAAATCCTTCAAAAAGGTTCATCAGGTTGGTGAAGCCCTTGGTGTACACCATACGATGATCACCAGAGCCTGGGCAAGATTTCAGCAGTATGGCACACCAGTCAGTCGACATGGTGGTGGTAGAGACAGGGCAACATCTGCAACTGAAGACTGGTTTTTGATCATTCAGGCCTGTAGAAACTGCTTTGACACAGCAACCCAGCTTCGCAGTGACCTTCAGAATGCATCCGGGGTAAATGTTTTGACGCAGACTATCCGGGCAAGGTTGCACGAAGGTGGTCTCCGATCGAGAAGACCATGTATTCGCATTCAGTTGTCCCAGAACCACCACCAGGCACGACATGAATGAGCCATGGATCACGTTCGATGGAGCAGAGAAGATTGGCGACCTGTCCTTTTTACAGATGAGCCAAGGTACTGCCGAGGCAACACAGATAGGCATTCTAGGATATGGAGAAGACCAGGAGAGCGATTCCATGCAGCCAACATTGCTGAGCATGACCACTCTGATGGATGGTCAATAATGGTCTTGGGTGGCATCAGCTGGAATGGACGTACAGAGCTCTGGGTCCTTGACATCAGATTGTATGCAGGTGCAGTGGGTGATAGATTCATTCTGATGGATGATAATGCCCGTCCTCATGTTGCCGATGCTGTCAGGGAGTACCGACAGAGGCAGGGGATTGAGCGTATGGACTGGCCAGCAAGATCCCCTGACCTCAATCCAATCGAACATGTCTGGAGTGAGTTGCAGCTTGCAATTTCAGTCAGTCCAGTCCAACCAGGAAGTGTCCAGGAGCTTGGTGCCATGCTGGTCCAAGAATGGAACAACATACCCCAAAGGACCATCTGGAACCTGATTTGGAGCATGAGAAGGCGTTGTCAAGCTGTAATTAACAATAATGGGTCTCATACTCGATATTGAACCCATATCAGTTCGCTCCGTCAACTTTTTGGCAAATTTGAAAAATTTCCTCTTTTACCAATAATATCCATTTTCCATGGTTATTGTATTCAAAAGCTAAAAGATAAAGTCAAACACAAACAAAATCTTAATGTCTGTGCTTAAATCATTAAAAATATAATTAAATAAAAAATATATACACTTTTCATAACAATATTTCAACTAAAACGTAAAACAGGCAGTTGGATATACTTGGTGCTTAGCAAACTTTGAGTAGTATATTATGCTTTAGTCCACTCTCATCTGGGATATGGTATTCATATATGGAGCAATTCAAGGGCAATAAATAAATTGTTGATAACATCAAAAATGCTCTTTACGATTAGTTAACAATAAAAAATATAACTCTCACACTGACCCACTATTTTTAAAGGATAAGATTCTTAAAGTTACCGACTTATTTAAACTTTTTGTGTTTGACAGGAAACACGACAAGCTTTATAGGTCTTTTAATGATTTTTTTTAGCAACCAAAAAAACTCTACCCGCATAAACACAAGGCAATTGGGACAAATACAAGTAAACAAAACTCGAACAAAGGTCCTTGGACAACTTGCCCATATATGCATTCCCAAGAATATGGAATGATTTGAAAGAGCAGAATTTAAATAATAAAACTGAGTTTAAAATGAAACTAACAACTAAACTGTTATCTTAGTATTCTGATAATATTCAATGCAGCAACCCCTATTGTCCAGATTGTTCTTAGGACCAAAGGGAGATACTACTGTCGTAGAATTGAGATAATTACATAAAATAGTTTGTCCATAAGTGCATCAATTATGGCCCACCACCAACATTTGAACCACTGGAAGTGCACACGTACCTATTATACTGTTGTAGTGAATTGAGATTATTGATAAAATTAATCTGACAGACAGCCAGTATACTGAGCCACATACTTTTAACGGATTGGCTAAAAGTTACTTTATAACTTGTTGTGGACAAGATATAGTAAGAAAAGCAAAACTGTTCGAATAAATAAATAAATAAATAAATAAATAAATAAATAAATAAATAAATAAATATACAGGTTTAACAACCAGGGTCATATCGTGTCAGACAGTCAAACGGGTGGAGAAATTTGGCTAGATTGCTCCAAACTATCTGGCAAGTTGTTGCTTCGGTTTGTGAAATCTTTAGCATATCTTTTTTGATTTAATGGATATTTTCTATCTGAATATGTCTGGTTATCTCGTCCTTTATAAAACCACAACAACGAGTCACCAAGTCCGGAAAGCCCATTTGTGCCCAGAAGCTCCGAGAGGCTAAGTAAGAAAACCCACTGTCCAAGACCAGTGCTGAATCCATCCATCCATCCATCCATCCATAATGTTATGATGCAAGTGTCAGTGCTGAAAGTTCATAAAGGACTTCTGTAGAAAAGCCCCTAAAGTGATATTGACAAAGAATTAGATTTTGTTAAAAAATGAAAGTGTCAATGACACTGTAGCTCAACTTGACAAACTTGAACTTGGTGAGTTATAAATGAAATGGCAAAATTGAAGATCATTGGTACCAATGTTATTCTTTTTGCCAGTGGCAACATTTTTTGACAGAAACGAAGAAAATCGATAGCTCCCATCTAGAGGCCTCCCCAAACAAGCATGCCAGGTTTCAAAGCAATCCGATCATAAATGTGCCCTGTAGGGTGTACAAAAGGGAAATATTGCGGTCTGACTAGACTAAATTCTAAGAACGTTGGCCGTGGCAACATTTTTTGACGGAAATGGAAGAAAATCGATAGCTCCCATCTAGAGGTCACCGTAAATAAGCATACCAGGTTTCAAAGCAATCTAATCATAAATGTGCCCTATAGGGTGAGCCAAAGGGAAATATTGTGGTCTGACTAAACTAAGTTCTAAGAATGTTGGCTGCGGCAACATTTTTTGATGGAAATTGAAGAAAATCGATAGCTCCCATCTAGAGGTCACCCCAAACAAGCATGCCAGGTTTCAAAGCAATCCGATCCTAAATGTACCCTGTAGGGTGTGCCAAAGGGAAATATTGAGTCTTCTGACTAAACTAAGTTCTAAGAATGTTGGCCCCGGCAACATTTTTTGACAGAAATTGTAGAAAATCGTTAGCTCCCATCTAGAGGTCTCCTCAAACAAGCATACCAGGATTCAAAGCAATCTGATCATAAATGGGCCCTGTAGGGTGTGCCAAAGGGAAATATTGAGGTCTGACTAAACTAAGTTCTATGAACGTTGGCCGTGGCAACATTTTTTGCCAGAAATTGAAGAAAATCAATAGCTCCCATCTAGAGTTCGCCCTAAATAAGCATACCAGGTTTCAAAGCAATCAAATCATAAATGTGCCCTGTAGGGTGTGCCAAAGGGAAATATTGTGGTTTGACTAAACTAAGTTCTAAGAACGTTGGCCGTGGCAACCATTTTTTGACGGAAATTGAAGAAAATCGATAGCTCCCATCTAGAGGTCACCCCAAACAAGCATGCCAGGTTTCAAAGCAATCCGATCATAAATGTACCCTGTAGGGTGTGCCAAAGGGAAATATTGAGTCTTCTGACTAAACTAAGTTCTATGAACGTTGGCCGCGGCAACATTTTTTGACAGAAATTGAAGAAAATCGATAGCTCCCATCTAGAGGTCTCCCCAAACAAGCATACCATGTTTCAAAGCAATCTGATCATAAATGTGCCCTGTAGGGTGTGCCAAAGGGAAATATTGAGGTCTGACTAAACTAAGTTTTACGAACGTTGGCCGTGGCAACATTTTTTGCCGGAAATTGAAGAAAATCGATAGCTCCCATCTAGAGGTCACCCTAAATAAGCATACCATGTTTCAAAGCAATCAAATCATAAATGTGCCCTGTAGGGTGTGCCAAAGGGAAATATTGTGGTTTGACTAAACTAAGTTCTAAGAACGTTGGCCGCGGCAACATTTTTTGACGGAAATTGAAGAAAATCGATAGCTCCCATCTAGAGGTCACCTCAAACAAGCATACCAAGTTTCAAAGTAATCTGATCATAAATGCGACCTGTGAGGTGTGCCAAAGGAAATTGTGGACGTACGTACTAATGTACGTACGTACGTACGTACGGCAACGGACGAGAAGTGATGGCAATAGCTCAGCTTGACTTTGTCAAGTTGAGCTAAAAATCATTTATTTTCAGGCACTGAAGAAGGCCTTTCAAGAGAAGAAAATGATTTTAGACAGTAATATCAACATGTTGGGGTTAATATTTTCTGCAGTTGTGGCTATGTGCATAAAGCTTTGTAATGAATTTGTCAGTTATATTTATAAATGTTCTCCGCTGAGGACTGTTTCAGAGGATAAGGATCCAACTCATTGGCTACCAGATCTAAAATTTGCAAAGAAAAACTAGTTTTCCTAAAAAAACAAGCACTGCTCCATGCACTCCTTTGAATTCAAAATGAATTGAATTAACTTTGTACTTTGTTTAGTAATGTTGAGGAATATTGCATGTATTTCCGTGGGTTCATCAACCTGAGACACAGCATACATGTACATCCACTCCAACCTGCAGGTAAGTCCCATAACCAGTGTGTAAAATTTCCAAAATGGCTCTACCCGACTGACCGTTCCTGTGGTTTGGGAATGGCTAACCGACTGCTCGGCTACATAAAAATTCTTGGGGAAACTGCCATTGTTTCAACAAGAATTCATATATTGAGTGGAATTGAAATATATATAACCTCCCCAGGCAAAAGTCTAAAAATCTACCAAGACACAAGAAAGGCTGGTTAACTGGTTGAGTGCTAGAAGCCCATGTTTGGACTTTATTCTGAACTGCAGGTACTTAAAGTTAAAGGCTTCATATTCTCTTGATGTCCTTTATATTATCTTGGAAGTACAATTACTTCATCTCCATCAATTTGCATTGTTACAACTCTCCCATTAATTGTAACAAGACAAAAATGTGTGAACAAATCTTGAGGATGAGAAAAAAGATAGCACTCTACCAGTTAAATTACTCAGACTTTACCATTCAAGATGCAACTTTTGGCTAACCAGTCATCCGCTCACATAAATTTAAATTTGCGTAACCACCACACAAACGAAATGAGCGTTATCGTCAAATTTTGTGCACTGCATAACTATGGTGACCAATTCCTAAAGAAGATTCCTAAAGAAGATTCAGACGAGGTACATAAGTTCATGGAATGGACGTACATGTACATATAGAGGTCATGCCCTAGCAAGTGACCAACATCACCTGACCACCTCAGAATTTTCCAGTGCAACACGAGGATTCCACAATACACCAATACCAACCCTCAGTCTTAAAAAAAATCTCATAGCAGAAACACATCTTTTTAAAAGAATAGAAAGTCAACAGCATTTCATTTTAACACTCGCGTGTGCTCTTGTAACTTTCTGTAAACTGTTCTTATCATCTGAGTCAAATAGGAGTTTGGGCCCAAATGACAATCAGCCGTTTCTTCAAGACATTACGCACTTGGTAAAAATATACTTTGACATTCCGACTTCCTACAAGATGCCAACTACAGAATTACTCAGGTTTGTGCGTTATCTTTTCACCAAGCAATATCCAAGGATCACACGTGCATTGGACTGTGATACGAATTGTAATTGTGTATGTTACTTTTGTGCCTTAGATTCATATAGTTTTTCTTGTGACTCTTTCCTCAGTTCTACTTGCAGGAATGAATACAAACTCTTTCAAAATGGGAACCTGTAATGTTCCCCAGCGTGATGCCAGTTAACACATCGCTCATTGGCCGAGAACTAGATAAAACCATCATGGCAGCGCCCATGGATAACAACATGTTTGATGAAGAATCATCAGGGTTTATCGATGATCAACACCCGGCGCAGACTCGGCAACCACAGACCACATCTCAAAGGTCACCGATGATAGGTACTTCACCACCACTGACATTCCGCTCTCAAGTTTCCATGAAACACAGAATGACACAATCTGCATTTGACATGGAGCATTTCATTCGCAAAGGACACCAGTGGCACTAACAAACTCCATCCCATCAACGGCTTGGGGGAGAGCATAGCTCTACCAGGACCAGGATTCTGATTCTAAAAACTCACATTTCTTGTTCCACTGTTAAAAACTATGACACATCCAACCCCAAAAATTGGATGCTGGATCAGTAGCAAGAAGGACTGGCAGTTTGCGGCACAATAAAAAAAACCCAATGGGGGCTCTTCAAAATACGAATATACTCAATAAAAATTTATAATATGCACATCACGAATTCTCTTGGTTGATAAATGTTGAGGAAATATTGCATGTATTTTTGTGAATTTATCAAGAATGCGCATGGTACGTCATTACTCTGAATATTTAGACCCAACATACATGTACACCCACTCCAACCAGCATATAAGTCCCGTAACTATGGTGACCAATTCCTAAAGAAAATTCAGACGAGGTACATTGGTTCATCGGATGGACGTACATGTACATAAAGAAGTCATACTCTAGCATGTGACCAATATCACCTCACCACCTCAGAATTGTCCAATGAAACACAAGGATTCCCCAATATACCAACACAAACCCTCAGTCTCCAGGAAAATCTCATAGCAGCAACACGTCTTTAAAAGAAAATAAAATTCTTCATCAGCCACCACACCCCTTCCACCACCCTATCAGACATCACCTAAGACTGGGAATCAAATACTGGAGGGGAGACCATCATTTCACTGGGCGTTTCACCTAGGCCCCCATTTCGGATAAACAATTTAATGAAAGTGTCAATGACTGTAGCTCAACTTGTCAAGACAAAGACATGTACATGTAAAGTATGTGACACAGAAATGACAAACATCTAGGTAATGACCTGATAACAAAGGTACATATAAAGTATTGTAACAGTCTGTACATAAATACTGACCGTTGCCTGTAACAAATGTATAGGTAAAGTATTGTAAAGGTGGGTGACAGTCAGATGCAAAACTAGAAAAAAATCTTTGAGTCCCAGAGTGGGTCTGACTGAACCCCAAAATATTTGTTCTCATAGCACAGTGATAACAAAGGCACCCCAAAACACACTCATTCCTGTCCCAAGGTGAAAACAAAGGTACCCAAAAAGTTTCGTGAAGATCAGTTCACAAATATGAGCTGCGTAGAAGTTGTGACAAAAAACTGATTGGACCTAATTTCGGTACAAAATGGCCACTGGCAGCCATCTTGAATTTTGGACCGCACCCAGAAACACTCCTTCTTGTCCCAAGGTGATAACAAAGGTACCCAAGAAGTTTTGTGAAGATCGGTTCATAAATACAGCCTCTAGCCCGAGCCGTATTGACATGTGCACTTACAGTGTATAAGTAGCACTGTATAAATCAAAGTTCATCTAATTTGCATAATTTCTGCACGAGAAAAAAACCCGTACTATATGTGATGTATTCCATGTTACTAAACATTCATACAAAAATTTATTCAAATCAGAACTTTCATACAGAAGTTCTGTACAAAAAACTGATTGCACTAATTTTGGTACAAAATGGTTGCTGGTGGCCATCTTGAATTTTGGACCACACCCAAAAACACTCGTTCTCATCCCACGGTGATAACAAAGGTACCCAAGAAGTTTCGTAAAGATCGGTTCATAAATACGGCCTCTAGCCTGAGCCGTATAGAAGTTGTGTACAAAAAACTGATTAGACCTAATTTCGGTACAAAATGGCCACTGGCAGCCATCTTGAATTTTGGACCGCATCCAGAAACCAAGGTGATAACAAAGGTACCCAAGACATTTTTCGTGAAGATCGGTTCATAAATACAGACTCTAGCCCGAGCCATATTGACATGCGTACTCACTGTGTGTAAGTAGCACTGAAAAAATCAAAGTTCATCTAATTTGCATAATTTCTGCACGAGAAAAAAACCCGTATTATATGTGATGTATCCCATGGTACTAAACATTCACACAAAAAATTATTCAAATCAGTGCATTCATATGGAAGTTCTGTGCAAAAATCTGATTGCACCAAATTTTGTACAAAATGGCTGCCATTGGCCATCTTGAATTTCGGACCGGACCCAAAAACACTCGTTCTCGTCCCACGGTGATAACAAAGGTACCCAAGGAGTTTCGTAAAGATCGGTTCATAAATACGGCCTCTAGCCCGAGCCGTATTGGCATTTGCACTTACAGTGCTGAAAGTAACACCAAAAAACATCAAAGTTAGTCTAATTTGCATAATTTACGCACGAGAAAAAAACCCGTATTATATGTGATGTATCCAATGGTACTAAACATTCATACAAAAAATTATTCAAATCAGAGCTTTCATATGGAAGTTCTGTACAAAAAACAGATTTCTGCATCGTTGGTACAAAATGGTGGCTGGCAGCCATCTTGAATTTCGGACCGCACCCAAAAACATGTCCCACGGTCATAACGAAGGTACCCAAGAAGTTTCGTAAAGATCGGTTCATAAATACGGCCTCTAGCCCGAGCCGTATCCAACTGTTGACGGACAGACAGACAGATGGCCAGACGGACGACGGGCCATGGCATAAGCTCAAATTTGGCTTCGCCAAAGTTGAGCTAAAAATGAGAATTCCAAAAAGGTGGGTGTCAGCATATGGAAGCGACAGTGTCAAGTTCATGACTCAGCAGTGAGGCTTCCCGGCATTGACATGCAGTCTAAATCAACCTTATTCTATATGTAAACAACAATTCTCTATCGGATACCAGTATTCGAGCCCTATTCTATATCCACATGTATTCCTCCCAGATCATCCGCCCAGCTGCTCTGACCATCTATGCACAAGACAGCTTGTACATTGAAATATGAATATACTCAATAAAAATTTATATTATGCATATCACAAGTTCTCTTGGTTTATAAAATTAAACTTTTCTATAAAATTACTGCCTGGAGTACAAATGTGATAAAGCAGTGTTTCTTTCAACTATGATAAGGGCGTTTTTTTGTATGGCTGCCAATTGTATTCTCTTGGAGAATTAAACATTTTCACTGAACAGAACATATTTTGCTGATGACCATGTCGGGGGAACTCAGAGTACAAACCTGACATACAACTGTTAAGAGGAGAAATTTTGATGCACATAGCATGTTAGTCACTCCACCCAGTTGTTACAACATTCAGTGTTAGAGAACATATAGTTTACATTTCCATGGTCAGAATTAATTTTTTTATAATATTCATTCTGAAGTTCAGTTGTTTGGCCAAAAGTTTTTTTTTGTACTCAAGTTACATCTGCAGTTAATTTAGTAGTACAGTAGAATCCTCTTAATTGAATATCCATTTTGCCAGTGAAAATTATTCAATTAACAGGAGTATACAATTAACAGGGATTTGGTCAGTTTCCTGTGTTCTGGGGGTAAACTGAGCATTTATTCTATTATATCTTGTTTGACAGAGCTCATAGAGCTCTGTCAAACATGATATAATAGAATAAATGCCTGTATTGGATGTAGTGAGGCCAAAAAGGCTGATAAAGAAGGGGAATTTGGTGCATGTCATAGTAATTTTTTCGATATATTACAAAAATTTATATACAATTAACAGGAGTTTACTCTACAACCCATATGCAATTAACAGATCAAATTTGTACTGAAGGTATGGTAAATGGTTTTGTATTTGAAAATTATATTCAATTAACAGGGATATACAATTAAGAGATATCCAATTAAGTGGGCTCCACTGTACTTTGCAGATTTTGTGAATGTTCAAGAGTAAAATCTAGTAACATACAACATTTTCACAGTAAGCAGTTCTGGCTTTCGTTTTTTTTTTTATTGAAATTTTTTTATTCAAATAAACATACAATATTATTTACAAGAATGGTAGGCAGTATGTATGACAATGCACAAATAATGTGAATAACAAAAACTATTATAATGGAAATATATAGATGTGTATGTATTCTTTTCATCTAAGATTGAATATCTAATTTCCTTTCTTAATAAATCATATTATTACGGCATGGACACTTTACAGAGAGAATTGTAATTTTGCTTCTGCATGCAAAAAAAGAAAAAAGTCTCCACTGTTGTTAATTTGATATAGAGGGTAATTAAAATGGATGGCTGCAACATAAACCGAAAAGCATGAAAGGAACTTGCAGTTTGGGTTCACAATATGCTTTTTGATGATGGCATACACATCCAGCATATGCTGTCAAGTGTGTTTGAGATCAATTTTCTTTATTTGAGTTTGTGGTCACTTTCAACATCCACATATATACTGTGATTGCAAGCCAGCAAAACAATGTTCTGCAGAACACTCTAAACAAGATATTTCAATAACTCACTTCAGTGTAACAGTTAGGAGAATGAAAACAATTAACAGAGGCCAGGTAACATAAACAAGAAGCCCCATGGGGCCTGCGGTGCTTACCTGAGCAGTTGTTTAACTGGTTGAGTGCAAGACGCTACTATCAGCACTTTCAAAAAATGAGGGTACCAGAGCAAAAGTAAACATTTTCCTTGCACATGTTTCATATTCAGTCAAACACAAATGTCTTGTGCTGGATGGTATTGTTCAAAACCAATTCAACAATCTTGATTCAGGTTTTTCCTGCGGGGTGGGGGCACATCATTGGATAATCAGATGCCATGTTAATTCACAAATCATAAATCTCTCTCTCTCTCTTTCCCTCTCTCTCATCCTATTTATTTCCTTATGCAACATTGAATGCAAGAGGCTAAGGAACACTCAAACATTCGGGTTAATATTAATACTGATATTCTTGCCATTCTAACAGGTTATATGTAGCTTTGCTTGTTTTGTGGAGACGACGAGTTATAAGCTTTCAGCTTACAGTCGAATCCACCAGCTTGTTCTTTCTATTCACACTATGTTTGCTTGTACATTTGGAAATAAATATTGTTTAAACAAAACACAAATAATATTTTGTTTATATAAATTTATTTTATTACAAACTCTCCAATAGTTTGTAATAGAATAAACTTTGATGAACAAATTTAGACCACCAAAAATAATGTAGCTCTCAACCAGTTAAAGAAGGATTTAATTAGCAGTTAAAGTTATATGGCTAGTAAATTATACTGAGGAATGAAGTTATTTAATTATATATAACACTGTTGACATGCCAGATGATTTTTTTCTAGTATTGGGATGATGCCACAAAAATAATGCCCAGATTTTCAGTAATGCAAAACTAGGGTGTCCAAATATCAACCTAGGGACTTGACTGGAACAAACTTCAAGGATGTTGTACACCAAATATTAAAAGATTCTGACTGGTGGTTCTGGAGAAGATTTTGAGAATACTACCAATTTTGCATTACCGTATGTTAATAGTCTGCCTCCCCCCCCCCCCCCCCCCACACCACACACACAGGGAACACAAATATTAACCCAGGTACTTTATTTGAACAAATTAAATCTGAACCCTCTAAGAATGCTGTATACGAAAAAAAAATATCAAAAGATTCTGGTTGTATCACAAGAAGCAGATTTTTAAAGATTATTCCTCATATTGGAGGAAGATAAAATTCAGGTTCCAATAGGGAGCCCAAATATTAACCCAGAGATTTGTTTTGAACATACTTAGATCTGACCTCCCTAAGGATACTGTATACCAAATAGCAAAAGATTCTGACTGGTGAATCTGATTTTTAAAGATTATTTCCCATGTTGTACTAAATTAAAATTCAGGCTCCCACAGAGAGCTCAATTATTAACTGGTAGAGTGCTGAATTAATTTTTGTCATCAAGATTTGCTCACCTGTGTTTGCCTTGTTACAGTTTATGGGAGAGTGCCTTGAGGTACTCTCCCATAAATTGTGACAAGGCATATCCCACACAGACTTAATAATTTCACTTCAAAGTTAATATGAAACACATCCACAGAATATGAAGCCTTTAAGTTGTGGCACCAGCACTTCATATTAAAGCCCAAATATGAGCTTCGAGCACTCTACCAGTTAACTGATGGACTTGATTTGAACAAATTTGAATCTAATCCCTGTAAGGATTCTGTATACCATATATTAAAGATTCTAACAAGTGTTTTTGGAGAAGAAGAGTTTCAAAGATTATTCCTCATACTGGACGAAGTTACAATTTGGGCTCAAATAGGGAGCTCAAATATTAACCCAAGGACTTGGTTTGAACAAAATTAGATCTGACCTCCTTAAGGATGCTGCATACCAAATATCAAAAGATTCTGACTGGTGAATCTGAAGAAGAAGATTTTTAAAGAAAGATTGCTAGCAAGTTAAATATTGCACTAAATAAAATTCAGGCCCCCATAGGAAGCTCAAATATTAACTGAGAGACTTGATTTGAACAATCTTGAGTCTGATCCTCATAATAATGATGTGTACCAAACATTAAAAGATTCTGACTGGTGGTTCTGAAGAAGAAGATTTTTAAAGATTATTCCCCATTAGACCCCATATTACCCCAAGTTAAAATTCGGGTTCCTATATTGAACCCAAATATGAACCACAGGGCTTAATTTTAACAAACTTGTATCTGACCTCCCTATGGATGCTGTATACCAAATATCAAAAGATTCTGATCAGTGGTTTATTTTTTTTTAAATTTTTGCAAAAATGCTGACTCAGCACTTTTTTGATGTTCCCCCCCCCCCCTTTCCCCTACAGAACACCCCGACACAACTGATGGTATTTTTGTTTACCATTCCATTCTTGTGGTCCTAAGGATGCTTCACACCAAATAACAGTTTTCTGTTCCATGTCATTAGGGAACTATGGGCATTTGAAAATATTTCTATTTTTAGTTTCTGGACTTCCCACAGGAACACAGGAAATTTGATTTGCATGAATCAAGTACTTATGACTCAGTAATACCACATACCAAATTTGGTTCAAATTGGACCATCGGTTCAGAAAATAGAAATTTCAGAGGGGGGGGGGGGGGGGCAAAAATCTTGCCCCTCCCATTACAAAGGCAAATACCGATCCATGAACTTCATTTGAATAAACTTGATTCTACACTTCAAAAGGAAACTCCACACCAAATATCAAGTCATTGTACCCACTGGTTCATGAGAAGACCTCCCTATGGGGCTGGGCAAGCTGATTTGAAGAAAAACAAAATGCTATGTTAGAACAAGCAATCACCTCAAATTTAACTGAAATCTGTTCAGCGGTTTTGGAGAAGGTGCAAACACCATGTTCCTGGATGGTAAGAAGATGGATGGTAAGTGATCACTGTAGCTTATCCTGACTTTCAGTCAGATGAGCTAAAAATCTAACAATGACTTCATTACATAAGATGAACCAAGAAAAAATATTATTAGTTTTGAACATGTATTAACTCTTTACCCAATTTAATGGCGAGCGCACTTCACAAAAATTGGGGGCGCAGTGGTATTGAGGTAAACGGTTCTTGTCAGATTACCAATGTTAAGAAACGTCGAGCCAGGTTAGTCCTTGGATGGGTGACCATCTGAGCGATCGGTTTGGACTCCCGCGTTGTGTCCTTGGGCAAGGCACTTAACCCAGATTGTCCACATGGGGGCACGATGATGCCACATACTAAGGCGTACTGCACGTTGATGGTACACATGTCTTCAATGTGGAGTTACGATGATGGGGAGCTGGCAGCTGCTCATCCAAACATGGTGGTTCTTTCCGGGTACTCCAGCTTCCTCCACCCATAAAACTGTCACTGACACAATATGACCTTGGCTGTTAAAGTGTCGTTAAACCCTAATAAATAAATAAATTCACAAAAATTGCCATTCAAAATTTTAGTATCTTTTCATTTTTTGTCTCAAAGATAACTTATGACTCCTCATTGGAATGAGCCCAATCAGCTCATTCCAATGAGAGGTCATAAGCTATCTTTTTGAGACAAATGAAAGTGTCAATGACACTGTAGCTAACTTGACTGTGTGTAGTGTTTGATGAAAAGATAATGTTCAAGGTTTATGAAAGGATTATGAAATAAGACAAGAATTGTGATATTGAGAATATGTTAATTTCTGTCCCCTACATGCTATGTTTTCAATAAGAATAATTTGAGGTGTAGACTGTACTAAAGAACTGAGGCCTCGGTTGATGTGGCTCTCACAGTTAACATATGTCAACCAAAGCTATCAAGTTACAGTACAATCATTACAGTACAGTCATCCTATCAAGTTACAATGAAATCCTTCATGAATATGACTTGTAGACTTTACTAAAGGAATCTAGGTCACATGCCGGTCCGGTGGTCATGGTTGACTGATCGTGACCAAAATAGGACAGTCTCATATAGATATCATACCGAGTTATCCTTCCAAGTTACAAAGAAATCGCTTCATAAATATGGTAAGTTATATCATATCTAGGTCACGTGATTGTGCGGCCATCATGGTTGACCGATCACTTCCAAAATAGGATGTTCTCATCTAGACATTATACTGAGTCATCCTACCAATTAACAATGAAATCCCTTCATAAATGCAACCTATAGACTGTGCTAAAGGAATCTAGGTAACGTGCCCATGCACCCATCACAGTTGACTGAACCAGACCAAAATAAGACATTCTCATCTGCACATTATACAGAGTCATCCTACCAAGTTACAATGAAATCCCTTCATAAATACGACCTGTAGACTGTGCTAAAGGTTTTCACGTTTTGGGCCCGTGCAGTCATCACGGTTGACTGCTCACGACCAAAAAGGGGATGTTCTCATCTAGACATGACCTTGAACCTGCATATGAAATTTCGTGATGATCGAATAAGCTACGTGGTGTAGCCTATGCTAAAGAAAATTAAATTTGAACAGACTCACAGACTTCTGCACGCGTGATGGAAATAGCTTATGCATGCGTGATGGAAATAGCTTATCCTGACTTTGTCAAGTAAAGCTAAAAATGGAAATGTTTAGCCATTCAAGAAATTTTTTTGTGTTGACAGCTGTTTGGATTGGGAAAAGGTTAAGTAAATTAGACAATGTGTCAATCTTTGAAACTACAGTACTATGATCACAAAAATGGTCTCTTTCACAATCAGATTGCCTACATTACAGGCTCTATTGATAAATAGGTTATCTCCACCTGATTTCACGAACTCTTCTGCACTGTGGAGACTAATATGAATTACTTCCGGTTGGTGTGTAGAATTCTTTGTTTCAGGTGTGCATCAGATGACATTGTGATGCTACTGAATAGAATTACCAAAAACTGCAATCACACTAATGGAAAAGCCTACCGCCACGTGTGTAATTGTCTGTTAAAATTACACCAACAAAGTTGTCAACTATATGTGATGTGAAGTGTACAACCCGATGTTGATTGTCATGTCACATTGATTCTCAGGCACATTTTCTTAGGGGAGAACACCCTAGGACCCCCTCCAGCAACAAACCCCGACTGGGATGGATTGATGGAAGGAGTACCAGGTGTTTCCTCCTAGGAAAAATTTGAAAATATGCACTATCAAAATAAGTCCTAATGTTCTTAATACCACAAATACCAACTGTTACTCCAAGAAAAAGTCACTTTCCGATCGACGCAATATATATATCGGTGGGTCATGGTTTCGTACACTAAAAACTCCAACACCAAGACTGGTAAAAATGAAAGTGTCACTGACACTGTAGCTTAACTTGACTGTGTGTTGTGTTTGATGAAAACGATAAAGTTCAATGTTTATGAAAGGATTATGAAATACGACAAGAATTGTGATACTTGAGAATATGTTAATTACTGTTCCCTGTATGCTATGTTTTAAATAAAAATAATTTGAGGTGTAGACTGTACTAAAGAATTGAGGGGTGGGTTAGTGTGGCCCTCGCAGTTAATGTATGTCAACCAGAGTTACCAAGTCACAGTGGAATTATTCCAAAACAAGTCATCCTATCAAGTTACAATGAAATCCCTTCATAAATATGGCCTGCAGACTGTGCTAAAAGTTTTCGGGCCTCAGGCCTGCGTAGTGATCACGGTTGACCGATCACAACCAAAAGAGGATGTCCTCATCTAGACATCATACAGAGACATCCTACCAAGTTACAAATCCCTCCATATTAAATATGACCTGTAGACTGTGCTAAAAGTTCTTGGGTTTCAGGCTTGGGCGGCCATCACGGTTGACAGATCATGACCAAAAGGGGACATTCTCATCTGGATATTATAAGAGTCATCCTACCAAGTTACCATGAAATCCCTTCATAAATACGACCTGTAGACTGTGCTAAAGGTTTTCAGGTTTTGGGCTCGGGCAGCCATCATGGTTGACCAACCATGACCAAAAGGGGATGTCCTCATCTAGACATTATACTGAGTCATCCTACCATGTTACAATGAAATCCCTTCATAAATGTGACCTGTAGTCTGTGCTAAAGGTTTTGGGGTTTTGGGCTTGGGCAGCCATCCTAGCTGAATGATCGCGACCAAAAGGGGACATTCTCATCTAGACATGACCTCAAACCTGCATATGAAATTTTGTAACGATCGAACAAGAACTACATGGTGTAGCCTGTGGTAAAGGAAAATGTGAACAGACTCACAAACAAACAGACTAACAGACTTCCGCACGCATGATGGCAATAGCTTATCTTGACTTTGTCAAGTTAAGCTATCATCTCCAATTGAATCTCCAATTGAATGTTTCACATTTCTTTTTCAACACATGAGATTCTACAGTGTTGCAGGAAGAGGGTGACAGAGAATTTCAACAGGATTGCGACCAGTTGAAATTCTATGTCCGCTCTTGTGATCACAGTACTGCATGTGCCCCTCGAAACTAAGAGGGTTATAGGAGATAAGATCTTATATTAACTACGTTTGTCATGAATTACTTTTGCTTGACAATAACATCCTGGATATGTTTTTTTTAATAATTTTCATACGTCTTTGTAGCTGAGTGTGGATTTTACCCAATAATATGCTGACATATATAGCAAGACTGACTTCAGCAGTTTTTATTACACAAAATTAAATACATAACAGATTGAGTGGGAAGACAATAAAATGATCAAAAAGATAAAAGATGAATGAAGTTTTTTATAAAGTGTTTCTAGTAAACAAGTTTTTTTTATTATCATGTTGATTCTCAGCACCCAAATTTTGACAACTGATTAACACCAACAGCCTAATTCTGACTTGGACAAACTTCTTGAGATCAGAACAGGTACTTCCAACATGCTGTCCTGAAGAGATTTTTAAGACAGTAACAGTTTCTGTTTTCTGAAGCCGAAGGTCACTTTCATTAATATAGTATCAAAAGCTGTTAAGACTACTAGCACAAGTGTAAAGACATGCTTAACTCTTTGCATGCTGCTGGCGGGTATTCCTGCCCAGCACAGGGTTTCTCTTGTCACTGAAAACAATATAATTTGGGGAAATCTGATCACATTTTCCCCTTATAAATTGAATGGATTTTTCATCAATGATTTCTTATGTTATACTTTAATTAATTTTTCATCAAATCTAGTCATGGCTGCTTCATAGCAGCCATGACTAGTTTTGATAAAAAATATCTTAAAAATACTCGGCAGGTTAAGAGTTAATCCATGATTTATGAATGTAGGAGAAAAGCCATGGTGGAGAAAAACCACAAGGAGAAAAGCCTTGACTATTTTAACTGCCTGGGAGCTATTTTCAGAGGACGTGGAGAAAATCCCTAACAGGTCAATATCTGTGAAAAAGTCTGATGAAAAACATTTTTGAATATTTTAATGTTTTATTAGACATAACTGCTGCATATTGTTTTATAACAATTAAAATGATTGAATGTGTATGCAGTGTTCAACACCTTGTAAAAATTGGGATATCGCCTTTTTACCACATGTACGATCTACACATAAATTTCTGAGCTTCTCCTGAAGTGTTTTTGTGCACCTTTGAACTCGTTCAGTTGGGGGTTGACCTCAAGCTTCCTGTAAGAGTTCTAAACGAACTCGTGCTTCATCTTCCTTTAGATGTGTCAGTAACCTCTTTAACCGGTTGAGTGCCTGAAGCCACTATCATAGCTCTACTGAAAAGTGCTGAAAGCCACTTTAGTGGCTTTACACTGTGTGCATTAGCTTGTTGTTTGCTCAGCCATAGAACAAAATTTTTATTCAGGGGCTGTGGAACCAGGGGGGGAGGGGCTGGGGGCTTCAGCCCCCTCCCCCACTTTTTTGCCAGGCCATGTTTTTGTATGCATATATTTTAACACAACCAATGACTGGTGAAACAAGGGGCAGATCCAGAGCCTCCCTCATATTTTTGCCAGCTATGTTTCTCTCGTATTGGCTCAGTTTTGATGGATTTTTTGCAGTAAGTTGCAGCAAACGCTAAAATGTATGCAGTCTGTTAACCATTCAAAAATAATTTCACTCTGTGCCAGTTATATGATTCACATCTCAGGCAATAATTGCCAGGTCAGATTATTTATTTATTGGGAGTTAATGACACGTTTGACAGTCAGGGCCACCTCATGATGGAGAGTTTTATAGGTGTAGGAAGCTGGAGTACCCAGAGAGAACCACTGAGCAATGGCAAGCAACTGTCAGATTCCCAATATACTAACCCTGCACAAGCTGGTTAGCATTGGTTGAAAACAATTTATTTATTGGTGTTTAATGACATTTTTGACAGCCAGAGTCATCTCTTGTTGGGTAGTTTTATGGGTGGAGAAAGCGGGAGTACACAGAGAGAACCACCGTGCAGCAGCAAGACTCCTGCTGATTCCCAACTTACTAATTCTGCATAAGCAGGGTTAAAATTGGTTGAAGACAAGTGCATCATCGACATGCAGTATGCCTTAGTACACATCGCCACTGTCCCCCCACATGGGCAATCAGGATTAAGTGTCTTGCCCAAAGAGTAGCAAAGACACAATGCAGTTACCCCTGGTGGTGATCAAACCTGGAACCTTCTGGTCTTAAGTCCAATGGCATAATCATTGAGCCACCACACTTCCCTCAGGTCCATTTATACCAGTAAAATATAGCTTGCTTCTCACAGTACTCACCAATTTTGAGGTTCCCATGTGAAGGATGCTGATTAATACACACAGGAAGCCTGGTTGAAACTGATTTTATCCCATAAATGGCTGTATATTTGAACAACAAAAGCCTTTGTTTTATTCATCTAGTTTAACCCTTTACCTAACATGAGAAGCAGACGACACTTGCCAAAATAATTCTTGAATAATTAATTTTTTTCATTTTTTGTCTCAAAAACATAGGTTATGACCCCTCGTTGGAACGAGCTCGACGAGCTCGTTCCAACGAGGGGTCATAACCTATGTTTTTGAGACAAAAAATGAAAATATTTTGAAAATTAATTGGCGATTTTTGAGAATAGCGCTGGCCGGTTTTGGCCGTTACGTTGGGTAAAGGGTTAACACTCAAAGAATTTATTCCTGTAGTAGAGACAGACTTGTTGACCTCTGACCTCTGCCACATTCGTGTAGCATAATTAATAGTTCAATTGTTGTTTTCTTTAAACCCTTTTGAAAGTATTGCACAATGCCAGTAGAAAACACTACACACTGTTCATTTAATAAAGTATTTTTGCAAGTTTAGCTCAAGTTTGCAGGGGAATTATTTTTTGACAGAAATGTATTACTGCACCTTGTTTATTTTTGCCAATTTTGCTTGTCCATCGAATTGGACCAATGTGCTCCTCACTTCTTGCTGTGTTTTGCAGCAAGTAACAGCACTATTTCACCGAGACTGCCCTGTAAAAGATTTATGGGATAAACAAAATAAAAGTACAGTGTTTTCAAGTAAAAAATTTATTCTACTCGTAGAATTAAGAATGAAACCGACTCATTTCATTCTTAATCCTACTCGTAGAATAAATTTTTTACTTGAAAACACTATATGTTTATTCTATATTTAAATATCAATGAACACCAATGATTAGTTGTACTCATTATGTTTAAAATCACTTTCAACCAGGGTTCCTGCATACATTTTTAGATTACATTCAAGGAGTTTGCAGTAGTATTCGGAAAAACATTCCCGGATTTTCCTGCATTTGGAATCCCCCAAAATTCAATGGTTTTCAAGGAATCACGGGAACCCTGCTTCTGTGAGGAGTGGTGGTTATTTTAGAGTTACTGTTCTTTGCACTAGCAAATGTGACGACAATATAATCAAAATGGTTTATCAATCATGGACTGCCTTTTTATATTTCTCATGTGTTGTGTGTGAAAGAAGTGCTTGCTCACCCATATTGGAGATCTTGGAAAATTCTTTTCACATAGCCTATGTGGGAGTTCCATTTTCTACCGGCTGTGGTTTAGACTTTATAGTTCTCCATATATTTTCAGGTGTTTTTTTCAAGGGATACTTGTTACGCAAGAATGGATTGGTTGAAACAAAATATCAAAGTGAATCAACCCATCAGAGAGTATCATGCTGAATCTTGGGAATCCTTCTTCAAAAGTTAGCAATCAAGCTGACTGGAAACCACTAATTGGGGCCAATGATATGAACAGGAAAATGCCAAAAGTATAAATATATTCTCAAGTGTAAAAACATTCTTAAACTTAAAAATATCAACAGACATTATCTTCATAAAAAGCAGATTTCAGGATTTCCAAGGAGTGGGATTCAAGCATTTTCCAGATCCTGGAAAAATGATTTTCAAATTCCAGGATATTCAAGGGTTTTTTACAAAGATACTGGAACTCAGTCCACATTGACAGCTATACTGTGACTGTAGTAAAGTTTAGTGAATTGTCTTCAGTTACCCAATGCCACTTCAGAGGAGTTAAACCCCCAGGATTGGTATCCAGGTCCTTTTATTATTATCCGGTGAAAAAGAACTTGTTTATCATAGTGATCAAGCACTGCTCCACATCCTGGGAATCCCAAGGGGATACAAATCAACTGCACGGTTTATTAGTCAATACCAGAGGACTTGTTATTCAGCTAGTTTTTACACATCTCATTTTTCTGCGCAACCGAAAGTCCACCGTGACATCACAAAGTGCAACAGCACTAAAGAGCAGCAGCTAACAAGATATCATGCTTGGAGAGGTATACTGGAAATACTGGAACACCCAGACTCAACAGATCACTTATAAAGTCTACAGAGAAATTTAATTGCACTGTGTACAATATCTCAGGATGTTTAGACACCAGAATGTGATTTATTCGAATAAAATACATCACAATATGAAATATTATTTCATGGAAATAAAAATTATATTTGACGTCTTGAGTTAACTGGCCCCCAAATACTTCATTTCAATTATTTTCTAGAGAACACCACAGGGTCTATGGATATCTGAACACTTCAGTTCATTTATTTATTTAACAGCTTCAGAGCCAAGGTGGTGTCTGTTGCTTCACATTAACGAGAATAGTATAGTTTCTGTCATAACTATTTAATTATTGATGTTTAAGGTCACATATTTATGCACAATGGCTAATCATGACCATGACAGTTTTACGGGTGGAGGAAGCCGGAGTACTCGGAGAGAACCACCGAGCAACGACGAGCAGCTGCCAGCTCCCCAACATCGTAACTCCGCACTGCAGCACAGGCAGGGTTAGATTGGTAGAAGACATGCGTACCATCGACGTGCAGTACGCCTTAGTACATGGCGTCATCGTGCCCCCACGCGAAAAAACATTTCCACGGACGCAGTATTAGATTCCAAACACTAACTGTAGGAATAGTCATAAAAAATTTAATTAATGAAGCACCGGGTACTACAACCCAGTGCTTCATTAATTAAAATTTTGATGATGATTTTTATTACCTGGTAAACACATCCGTGGACATCACTGCTCACTTGTGGATTATGACCTGTCCATGGCTACTGTACTGTATGGAGAAGTTCAGAATATGGAATAAAATACACTTCCAGTCAATGATTTAATCAAAAAAGGAGAAATGAAAATGAAACCCCAAAACAAAATATAAAGCTGACAATCTGTCAATAGTCAGAAAACTTACATACCTAATTGATAAAAGATGAAAAAAGGGGAAGTGCGGTGATGGATGAAACTTGATTCATAACAACTGAAAAATTGCCAGAATCAGAATGTATACCAGTCAATTGTGGTACTTCTACAATCTGTAATCAATCCATGCCACTCTATTTATTTGGATTTAATGACACTTTCAACAGCAAGGGCCAGCTTGTGTCATACAATTTTTTACTGGTGGAGAAAGCAGGGGTACCCAGAAAGAACCACCAAGCAGTAACAAGCAACTGTAGGACTCCCCAACATACTAACTCTGCACAACCAGGGTTAGCATTGTTTGCATGTGCACCATCAACATGAAGTTTGCCTAAGTATACAGTGCCACTGTGCTCCCACGATAGCAACTGGGATTGAGCGCCTTAATTGTCCAAGAACGCATATAGAATATACCCATAGCAGCTTGGTATACCAAATGTTCACCACATGCCTTTGGCAAGTGGTTAACACCACTTCACCATGAGTGGTGAACATTTGGTACACCAAGCTACTTTGGGTATATTTTATTTTTACCATTATTGTCAGATTATTAAGAGTTTAAATGTTAAATAATACAATATTCAGTATTAAATTGTAAACAATGCCTGTACACACGCGCAAATCTGTTTTTGTGTACATCAGGACAGGTGGACGGTACTTCCACTGTCAATTTTATTGCCTAAACAAAATGGAAAAAGAAACACACAAATCACAGGGCCTTTTTCATTTTAATAATATACTATTTTGAGTTATGGATGCTTTATTAACATGAGGCCATATGTACCGATTGGTTTCACTCTGTAATGAGAGACCACCTGTCTTGAGAGACCAGAGCCTGCAAAACTGTGGCAAAAACTCAGTTTTTAACCTGTTTTGAGAGACTGGAAAATCAATTTTTGGCAATTTCAGAGTATTAGCAATGTGTACAGAAATCAATAGTTCAAAAATGTAATCAGGACATCTGCCCAACAGTGAAATTGTCAGTCAGGACAATTGTCCCCCAAAACCTCTATATCTGAAATCATACACAAGTATGACAAATATATTTCACTGTAGATTGTCTGAAGACTATATTAATTGGCTTTCAATTACATAGTTATTCAGTTGTATAACTCTTCAAGTCCGAGAAATTTTTATCAAGATTCCTGTGAAAAGATAAAGATTATTGTTAAAAAAAACAAACTTAGTTTATTTCCATTATTTGATTAAGTGTGACAAAATCAAAGAAGATTAAGCAAACTAAAACACCCAGGTAAGCTTATTTTCACTTCTTTTTTATTCTCTGGTTGGTCATTCACTGACTGGCAAAAACCTCAAACCTGTAATGAGAGACCACCTGTCTGGAGAGACCACTTTTGCTCGGCAAAAAGGGCGGTCTCTCAAGACTGAGATTCGACTGTAGTACAATAGATAATCATGGTATAAAATGCAGTTACCACTGATTGGGATCAAACTGTGAACCTTGTTCTAATCACTTAAGCTGTTGAGTGCTGGAAGCTCAAATTTGCCCTTTATTCTCAAGTGTAGATATCATAGCTTAGAGGGTTTATATTCTGCAGATGTGCTTCATTTTATCTTTGAAGAGAAATTATTTAGTCCATATGAATTTGCCTTGTTACAATTTATGGGAAAGTGCCTATAGCACACTCCCATAAATTGTAACAAATCAAAGACATGTGAAGAAATTCTGATAATCAGAAATAATTTAGCACTTGTAATTGGCCTTTATTCTCAAGTGTATATATTGTAGCTTAGAGCAGGAACCAGCCCAGGGGGAATTTTAGGGAAACTTGACGTCTCCCTCCACAAAAAATAGGGAAACTGACCCCTTCCCTATTCTTCGTGCCAATTCCCCCAGCACCTTCCTGTGGTTGCCTTTCACCAAAGTGTGCTTAGCTAATAATTTCCCGAGTCTGAAAGTGTGAACAGGACCAGATGTAAGAAGGATGCTTGGAAGGTACTTTTTCAAGATCCTTCATATGCATACTTGTGCCCTGTACATAGCTTTTCTTGTCATCACTAAAACTTTTTTTTTCATGTGTTTCAATCCCATTCGTGTTTTTCTGGGAATAGACGACCCAACAGCTAACAGCCATCAACAAAATGAAATAAAAATACAGTGTTAGAAAATTCGTCCATTGTGAATACATTTTCAGCATCCTAAGCGTTGTAACCTACTTTCAAACTGGGTTATTTTGTTGAGTCACTCAAGTCACCTATTTTCGTTTCGACACTTGAAGCTCCGACAGAAACGCAACAAAATAGAAATAAAAAATCCGCAAAAAAGTGACAATGGACAAGTGATTCTCCCGTAATTTCAAATAAATGGTTGCTTATTTTACGAAAGAAAATGCCCATTTATCACACCCAAGCACATTCGATTCTTGAAAATAATCGTTTTTATGTAAACCTCGGATCACTCAGTTCAGCCTTTCCTCATTTTGACGACTTGTAATCACCCCAACTATTTTTCTAGGCGATTTTGGGCTTAGAAGGGCGACATAATCGCCCTAGTCGTCCTCACGGCTGGTCCCTGGCTTGAAGGGTTTATATTATGTAGATGTCTTTCATATTATCTTTGAATAGAAATTACTGAGTCTATATGAATTTGCCTTGTGACAATTTATGGGAGAGTGCCTATAGCACTCTCCCATAAACTGTAACAAGGCAAAGACATGTGAAGAAATTTTGATAATCAGAAATAATTTAGCACTCTACCAGTTTATATGAGCAGAATATTCTTTCTTGAGCCTCAATGTATGGCAATCTGCATCATTAAAGAGGGGGGGGGGGGGGGGGAGGGGGTGGTGCATACCCAATAATTTTTCCATTCAAGAGATTTTCATCTGGATATAGGAGCCATACATATAGATTCACTCTTGCTTGTAATCATACACTTTCTTGAGATTAGATTTGATGATTGGACTTATGTCACCCACACAGCCAGACATACAAATGGATGTCCATAGAACCCGATTCGGGTTGTTGGAGGTCCAGAATGATCAATTTAGAGTACTGCTCCAGTACATGTTAATTAAATAACATGTCATGTCACAACTATGGCATGTATATTTTATTTATCCACAAATAAATTTTTAAAGTCTGGAGTTTTTTAACTAGAATCCTAAGTGACTATATATAAGAATCCAACTACATCATCAAGGCAAGCGTTCAACAGTTGGAACATTTGATTAGTTAGGACTTGAGACATAACAGTCAGGACAAATCAGGTTTACACCACCCCTATCGGTCATCTTTGTGATGTCCCTGACCATCTGAGGTATTAATGCACACTATATACCTTATAAACAAACCTGGATTTCTTTTCTCATCACATAAGCTCTCTATTTTAAAGTTAAAAATTATCCCATGCACATTAAGAATGATTACATAGAAAACTCCTAAGTACAAATGCAATGGTGAGAGGAATGTTTTCATTTCTGTTCATTTGAGTTGTACACGATTTGATAAGGCAAGCTCCATCAAAATCCTTTTGACAAATAGATATGTTTGTTCACTTTAACCAACCGCTTATCTGTTGTACAATACTTATATAATGAAGTCCAAAAATACACCAGCCCTCAACACAAATATGAGAAACACCGGTTGTAAATACCTTCCTGTCGATGGATGACAAAAAAGATTCTAGTGGCTAATCAACTTTGAAAGGTGTGTTACGGAAACAAGTTACCTCTAAGGCATAATAAAGATATTTATATCTAAGGCAATGCTGTAAACATGATTGAGGCCAATGAGGATTATACACGGTACATCGATTCAAAAACTAATTGCAAAAAAGAACATCCATCAAATGACAATTACTGGTCGAGGTGAACACAGTGTGATGTGTAATAGCAGCAAATATTTTGAGTAAATTCAATGCCAGACAGCTAATTCCAACACATCATCTTATTTCTCAAAAACTTCTGATGTTATGATGACATGCAGAAGAATAATTTGCAAGTCAAATATTTCTCCAGAAATGTGGTTTGTGGCAATCCTTGTGCTAACTTTGTTTTCAATTGTACAGTCACTGAATGCCAATCATATTCAATGTTTTATAAATATCAGCCATTTATAAGGTTAAGAAGAAAAGAACAACAATGGTACTTAGCACATCAAATAGATTCCAAATGTATGTGCAATAAATAGAGAATAAATGTGGTCAAAATGAAGTAAGTGCTTTTATTAACTGATTCCAAGTCAATTTATCTCTTCTAAAATATGATCAGAAACTTGCTCAAGCTTTGCCTTTGGTAATGTTCTGTTGCAATATGATATACTTTTTGAAGATGCACTTTGACCCTTTAGCTGATTGAGTGTGCTGGAAGCCACTTTCCTGGCTCTATTTAGAACTGCTGAAAGCCACTTTAGTGGCTTTATCCACTATCAAGGCTCTTGTGAGAAGTGCCTTATTTATGAACAAAATCTTGCTAAACCAAAACTCCCCTTATTGGTAGTGTAGAATATCTTTGAAAAACAAAATCAGCTTTGAAAAATAATTTAGCGCTCCAGCAATTAATTGTTTTAACTCTTAACCCTTTACTTAACAAATCGGCCATATCTGCATGCATAATTTACAAACGAAGCAGCTGAACAAAAATTTTTCAAAAGATTTTAATAAAACCCGATCATGTGACCCTCCTGACTCATCGAGCTCGTTCCAATGAGGGGGGTCACACGATGTGGTTTTGTTGAAATTTTTTGAAAAAAAAAAATACCAAATTTTGATATCATGTGCATTGGGTAAACCTGCAGCACATTTTCTTGAGTTTTTAAAAAAATCAAATTATCAACATCACCTTATAAGTCTTCAGACTGAAGTGACTGGAATTGAATGGTAACACCCTTATAATACATTAAATGTAATAAACACAAGCTTTAGGCATTTTTTTGGACAGATTTGTTTTTTTAACTTGAAAAGGGCTTCCAAAAAGACTGAATACTCGCATTCATAAGATACATGTCTACAAAGGTGTTACTATTCAATTCTCATCACCACATGAAAGTGTCAATGACACTGTAGCTCAACTTGTTTAAGACATGTACATGTATAGTATGTGACACAGCAATGACAAGCATCCAGGTAATGACCTGATAACAAAGATACATGTAAAGTATTCCAACGGTCTGTACATAAATGCTGACTGTAGCCTGTAACAAATGTGTAGGTAAAGTATTGTAAAGGTGGGCGACAGATGCTAAACTAGAAAAGAAATCTTTGAGTCCCAGAGTGGGTCTGACTGAACCCAAAAATATTTGTTCTCAGAGCACAGTGATAACAAAGGCACCCAAAAACACTCGTTCATGTCACAAGGTGATAACAAAGGTACCCCAAGAAGTTTCGTAAAGATCAGTTCATAAATACAGACTCTAGCCCAAGCCGTATTGACATGTGCAACTGATGTGTATAAGTAGCACTGAACAAATCAAAGTTCATCTAATTTGCATAATTTCTGCATGAGAAAAAAACCTGTATTATATGTGATGTATTCCATGTTACTAAACATTCCTACAAAAATTTATTCAAATCAGAACTTTCATACAAAAGTTCTGTACAAAAAACTGATTTTGATGCAAAATGGCCACCGGCAGCCATTTTGAATTTTGGACTGCACCCCAAAACACTCGTTCTCGTCCCAAGGTGATAACAAAGGTGCCCAAGAAGTTTCGTAAAGATCAGTTCATAAATATGGCCTATAGCCCGAGCCGTATTGACATTTGCAGTTAGTGCTGAAAGTAATATTAAATAGATCAAAGTTAGTTTAATTGGCATAATTTATGCACGAGAATAAAACCTGTATTATATGTGATGTATCCCATGGTACTAAACATTCACACAGAAAATTATTCAAATCAGTGTTTTCATTTGGAAATTCTGCGCAAAAATCTGATTGCACCTAATTTTGTACAAAATGGCTGCCATCGGCCATCTTGAATTTCAGACCGGACCCCAAAACATTCGTTCTCATCCCACGGTGATAACAAAGGTACCCAAGAAGTTTTGTAAAGATCGGGTCATAAATACGGCCTCTTGCCTGAGCCGTATTGGCATTTGCTCTTATAGTGCTGATAGTAACACTAAATAAATCAAAGTTCGTCTAATTTGCATAATTTACGCACGAGAAAAAAACCTGTATTTATATATGTGATGTATCCCATGGTACTAAACATTTATACAAAATGAAAGTGTCAATGACACTGTAGCTTAACTTGTGTGTTGTGTTTGATGAAAAGGATAATGTTCAATGTTTATGAAAGGATTATGAAATAAGACAAGAATTGTGATAATTGGGAATATGTTCATTTGTGTTCCCTGTGTGCTATGTTTATGATAAAAATAATATGAGGTGTACACTGTACTAAAGAGCTGAGGGGTGGGTTAATATGACATCACAGTTAATGTATGTGGCCCTCACAGTTAACGTATATCATCTGGGCATCATCTGGAGTGATCCTAAGAAGTTACAATGAAATCCCTTCATAAATATGACCTGTAGACTGTGCTCAAGGTTTTTGGGCTTCGGGCACTAGTAGCCATCACAACTGACCAATCACGACCAAAAGGGGATGTCATCATCTAGGCATTACATGGAGTCAACCTAACAGGTTACAATGAAATCCTTCCATAAATATGACCTTTTGCCTATGCTAAAGGTTTTTGGGCTCGGGCACCCATCAAGGCTGCATGATTGTGATCAAAATGGGACGTTCTCATCTAGACATTATTTGGAGTCATCCTACCAAGTTACAATGAAATCCCTTCATAAATATGACCTCTAGACTGAGCGAAAGGTTTTTGGGCTTTGGGCCCCTGTAGCCATCACAGTTGCCCAATCATGCCCAAAAGGTGACTTTCTCATCTAGACAATGTATGAAGTCAACCCACCAAGTTACAATGAAATTCCTCAATAAATATGACCTATAGACTGTGGTAAAGGTTTTCGGGTTTTGGGCTCGGGCAGTCGTCACGGTTGGCAGATCATGCCCAAATGGGGAAATTCTCATCTAGACATCATAAGGAGTCATCCTACCAAGTTACAATGAAATCCCTCCACATTAAACATGACCTGCAGACTGTGCTAAAAGTTTTTGGGTTTCGGGCTTGGGCAGCCATCAAGGTTGATAGATCATGCCCAAAAGGGGACGTTCTCATCTAGGCATTATACAGAGGCATCCTACCAAGTTACAATGAAATCCCTTCATAAATACGACCTGTAGACTGTGCTAATAGTTTTCGGGTTTTGGGCTCGGGCAGCCATACCAGTTGCCCGATCGCGACCAAAAGGTGACCTTCTCATCTAGACATGACCCCAAACCTGCGTATGAAATTTCGTGACGATCAGATAAGAACTGTGGGGTGTAGCCCATGCTAAAGGAAAATGTGAACAGACGTCACAGACTAACAGACTCACAGACTAACAGACTTCCACACGCGTGATGGCAATAGCTTATCTTGACTATGTCAAGTTAAGCTAAAAATTATTCAACTCAGAGCTTTCATATGGAAGTTCTGCGCAAAAATCTGATTGCACCTAATTTTGGTACAAAATGGCTGCCAGCGGCCGTCTTAATTTCGGACTGGACCCCAAAACACTCGTTCTCGTCTCACGGTGATAACAAAGGTACCCAAAAAGTTTCGTAAAGATCGGTTCATAAATCTGGCCTTTAGCCCGAGCCGTGTGTACGCCGCGACGGACGACGGGCCATGGCAATACCTCAAAGGGCCCCCGCTCTACTATATGTGGTTGCTTTTTTTTCAAGGGATGATTTACTGTGAGACTTTTCTAAATTGGGGAGAAATCATCACGACCGACCACAGAAATACATACTTTTTATTAAAATCGGAAATAATTGCTCTGCATTTACTTCAGTTAAGGCTTGGATGGTAACATTTTTAAAAAATCAAGAATTTATTTTTGGATATGCGTATTTGTTCATTTTTCCAATACACGTAAACTGGATTCTCAGTTGTTCTTGCATAAACTTTGACAGAAAAGAAATATTTTTGTTTCAGGTCATTGACCGTGAACATTTGTACCGACTAACAATTTCACTCGAAAGAAATTGTTTTATCTTGAAAAAATTATTCAGCTGAATCAAAGGTTTTGTTAAAAATATTATTTGTTTATGACGGCAATCTGAAGGTTGTTAAAAAATTTGTAACTTTTTATGGTAGGATATGCAACACCATACATGTAAAATCCCCCAATGATGTCCTCTGGGGTTAAGCTTGTTTGACAAAATGCACAAAACACGTGGGTGATGTTTGATCAGGGCCACCGGGTGTGGTGGCCAAACTTTTATTTAGAATTTTTTCAAGCAGGTCAGCTTACGGGCCCAGGATGCCCACCAAGGCTTGACCCAGAACAATTACAATGTTGGAGCCCAAAATGCTCCGCCCCTTACTGATGTGAGCTTATATATATACATATGTCCAATTTTGTCAAAGGTGGAGCAAATACATGCCACACATGGACATATATAGATATATAAGCTCACAAAGATGAACATTGGAAACACAGAGTACAAAGTTGTGAAAATTAGCTAATGCTACATGTACACAAAGACAATGGCCCCACCCAGGATGCAGGGAAACAGAGAGAATATGGGAAATGAATAGAAAAAGAAAAAATGAAAGTCTGAAAAATCCCCGCCCAGCATGCAGGGTACTACAGCAACAAGTATAAGGTCGAAGCATAACAAACGTCATTACCTGTGTATATATATATATCCCCGCCCAGAATGCAGGGTGAGAGAGTCACAAGGTTCAGAAGATATAGTCAAAAACACAACTACAACTACACACCTGAATGTCCTAAAGAATCCCCGCCCAGCATGCAGGGTTCTTCCTGAAAAACATGGAATAGCACATTACAGTTACCTGTGAATATATACATCCCCGCCCAAAATGCAGGGAGTTGAGTCAAATGCCTTACAGAGGTACACCAAACCCACAGTAAGTGGAATATCCTTGAAGCACTCAGCTGGGTAGCCGCGAACCGAGATACACATATATAGCATCCCCGCTCAAAATACAGGGAGCTGAGTTCCAAAGGCACCGTGTTGAAAACCCATCTGCAAAAGCCGCAATCACTGTGCCGCCTGAAGCTTCCGAGGCGAGGGGGTTAGAAGTACATGTAGAAGTGACGATCAAAACGGCGACCCATGTATCCAGTGGTATGCATCAGAGGAATCTGTAGTCTGGCCCACGTTGTTCAGGAAACGGCAGGAATACAATCTTCAGGGCTCGCACAGTTGAGTATGTAGCCAACCTCCCCACCGAACTGGCAGGCATCATATTCTGGGAAGACTGGTGAAGCACAGGGGAAAAGGCAGTAAGCGTGACTGGCAGTGAGAAACCAAAAGCAGAGGAGACCAGGTTCTGGTGGCGATGGGGCGGTGGAGGGAAAAAATGGCAACTTGTCCCTTCCACAGAAAGCTGGAGAATGCTGCCACAGTGTTGCGATATTCAGACGGGTCCAAGAATTGACCAATGGGCATTCCTGAAATTTCGCGGGACTCAATTAGCCGAAACAATGGGGGGTATAGTTTGTTCTAGTTTTGTGGAGGTGCCAACATTGGTAAGGGAAATGCCTGGAATTTGACAATTGCCAGGGATTTTGAAGTACATTATACGTCAATCAGATCCAAAATTTAAATATTCAAAAGGGGAATTTTCCGTGACTTGATTTCTGTCCCGTCTGTAACTCGAACTGTTGAACTTTCTTATCTCCTTTACCTTTGATTGAACTTTGCGTATCTCCCATAAAGACATTTATGCTCATGACATAAATGTAGATTTATGGTAGGATACGCAACACCATACATGTAAAATCCCCCAATGATGTCCTCTGGGGTTAAGCTTGTTTGACAAAATGCACAAAACACGTGGGTGATGTTTGATCAGGGCCACCGGGTGTGGTGGCCAAACTTTTATTTAGAATTTTTTCAAGCAGGTCAGCTTACGGGCCCAGGATGCCCACCAAGGCTTGACCCAGAACAATTACAATGTTGGAGCCCAAAAAAGTCCCCCCCTTACTGATGTGAGCTTATATATATACATATGTCCAATTTTGTCAAAGGTGGAGCAAATACATGCCACAAGCTGCCGTGAGCGAGTAGCACCCTCGCTCACTGCGGCTGCTCCACCCGCAAACCCCAGAGGAAAAAATCCCTTAAGCACAGGGAATATGACGCAGGTATAGCCGGAAAGCATTCGAAGACCAACGCCCAATCTGCCGAATCTGAGCGTCGGAATGCTGGTGACTAGCGAGGTATGATGCACCGCCTATACGAAAGCTGTGCGATGTGTAAAAGGAGGCATCCACACCACTAGCCAAAAGACAACTCTTGAGGATTCTGGTGAAAAAGGGGCGTGTGATGGACTGGCCCCTCTGGGTCACAAAGTAAGGGCTAGGAACTGGAGGACGGACATTCTGGAAGGCAGTGAGAGCTGCCACTGGACAAATGGCCCGCGGCAGCTTGGGACCTATTCGTAGAGTAAAAGGAGGGCCTGAGTGATGGTGTTTAAAATGGGTCATTGTCAAGACAATCCCCTGGGTATCCCAGACCAGGGAGGAAGAATGGAGGATATGTGGCGGCGCCTGCGAAGTAATTTCTCCCACCCGAAGGAGAGCGAAAAAGGCAAGTGAAAACATAGCCCGAAAGAGGAGGACCTCATACCAGGAGATGCCTAAGCGAGGCAGTGCTGACAGGAGGGAGGTGAGAATTGGTAGTGTTATGGGCAGGCGGACATCTGGGGTATAGCGTAGACGCCGAATGCCGAGCAGTAGTTTTGTAGGCAAAGTGCTTTTGGAAGGGTCAGGATAGCCCCTGATTTCGTGCACATAGGCAATGGCAGAAAGATATGTACACATGGAACTGTGACTAAAATTTTCTGAAAACATCCAAGATATGAAGAGGGATATTTCATATGGGCGGAGTGGAAAAAGAGGGGCACATAGAAGTGGAGCGAAAAAACCGATGAAAACACCGCAGTGCCTGATCATAGGTCCTGCGAGTAGAGGGCGCTAATGATGCCTGCAATAGGTGGGGGATCAAGTGATTAAGGCAGCTGGCTGCAGGTGTTGGGGGATAGGTGTAGGCTGGCTGTTGGCAGATGGGTACCGCTCTCGGAATAGATGGACCTGTAAACGAGAGAGAGCATCTGCATGAATATTATCTTTCCCAGGTACATGCTGAGCTTTGAAAACAATATTATGTCTAAGACAGTGGATAACAAGGGTGCGAACTAAGGCCATAATTTGTTTATTCTTTGCCGTCTGGCCATTAATGATAGGCACCAGTGCTTCGTTATCTGTGTGAAAGAGGACACAGTGGTTGGACATGTGTGGACCCCACAAACTGACGGCCAACACAATAGGATAAAGTTCAAGGACAGAAATAGTGAGTAGTTTGAAAAGCTCAGGCCACTGGCCGTACGTCCAATGAGAACCAAATATTGCCCCGAACCCCAATGTAGAGGATGCATCAGTAAACAGGGAGATGGTGGAACTGGAGCACCATTGGTCATGCAGAAAGAACGATGTTCCATTAAACTGGGCCAGGAAAACGAGCCATGCAGATAGGTCTCTGCGGGCACCCGCATTGAGGCGGATGTGGTGGTTGGGTTTGTTGATGCCTTTGGTAAGGTCGACCAGGCGGCGCAGGAAGGCTCGTCCTGGCCGAATGACAGTGCAGGCAAAGTTAAGAAAACCGATAATGCTCTGCAGGTCCCGGAGAGTGACTTTCTTGCGATGCTGCATGTTGGCAATGAGGGCACGTGCTTGGACCAGTTTGTCCATGGGTAGCCGGGCCTGCATGTAGGTAGAATCGAGGGTAATACCCAGAAAGATAATGCAACTAGTGGGGAGGACCGTTTTGTCCTCTGCAAGAGGGATGCCAATATCTGCACAAATGTCTTTAAATGTTTGAAGACTGGACTGGCATAGCTCTTCAGAGCGGTGAATGAATAAAAAATCATCCAGGAAATGCACCAGCGATGCAGATGTATGGTGAGCCACAATGTGATGCAAAGCTGAGCTAAAACGTTCAAACAGCTGACAAGAGGAAGAGCTTCCCATGGGGAGGCAACGATCATAGTAGAAAGCATCGTCCCAATGGAAGCCCAGTAAAAAGTGGTCATCAGGGTGAATGGGGAGCAGACAGAAAGCATCCTTTATGTCCAGTTTCGCCAAGAAGCTGCCCCGACCCCAGTGCTTAAGATGGGCAATGGCATCCTGGATGGACGAATATGAGACCTCCGAGCATGCCGTGGGGATGCCGTCATTGACTGAAGACCCGTGCGGGTGCGAAAGATGGTGTATTAAACGGAAGGAGCCGGGAACTTTCTTGGGCACTAGACCCAGCGGAGAGGAGTGGAAGTGACGAAAGGGTGGAACGGAGAAGGGGCCCATAATGCGCCCAACATCGATTTCATGCCGAAGCTTAGTCAGGACTGTGTTTGGCTGATCAAGAGCCGACTTTAAATTGTTGGGGAAAGGCTGGTCGGGCAGGGTACCTGAGAAACCCAGCCGGAAACCATGCCGGAAACCTTCCAGTAGAAAATCTGCATCGGGATGGCAAATGGTGCCAAGATGATGTGCCAAGCGATCAAGCTTTATGGGGGTTGGCAGGGGCAGATTGTTTCCTGCCGCCCTGTGGCACGGTGAGGGGAGGGGTTGGTTGAGAAACCTGGGAACCAGAGGAGGAGGCACGGCGAGACCAGCAGTAGACTGCAGGGTGCTGGCGCTTGCAGAGGAAACAACGGTGTGGGAATGGACAGGAGGCACGACAGGTTTGGCCTTTGTGAAATTTGAAACACTCTCCGGACGGGACGCGAAAATTGTTGACCCGCCCATATCCCTGGGAATTCCGAAAATTGCCTGCCCGGGAGTTTTGAAAGCGGGTAGGGGTCTGGCGTGGGGCAACCTGATCCATCAGCTCCCAGTGGATCATGTTCCAAGGTAACTTTAACGATTCCCGCAGGGCGCGAAACTGTTCGTCATAGAGGAACCAGTCTGAGCCCTTCAGGGCCAGAGCCCTGATGTTTACCAAATAGCGCATGAGATGGGGAGACTGAGTAGCATGTCGCTGCGAGTAGATGGCGACAAAGGTATAGAACGCTGTGGTCCACTGGTCCAAGCTGAGGTGATGACGGCTTGGAGCGTGGGCCACACACAAAGACGGGGTGCCCGAATCAAGGTTCCCTAAGGTGAGGACTGAGGCTGGTTGGTGGTGGTCCTTTCCTAACAATACGTCCATATGTATAAAATGGTCATCCCAAATTTTCTCCTTAATGGCCAATGGAATAAAGGCGTCCAATGGGGTAGCAAGAGAATGAAACACTGGGAGAGATGCATCAAGGACAGGAGAGAGAGAAGGTGACAGAGAAGAAGAAAGTTCACAGGTAGGAGGACATGAGGTGAAAGCCGGAGGAGAGGTGACCATAGAAATACTCTGACCTGGTTGTGTGAGCGGTGCAGAAGGAATGGCAGTGTCTGGCAAAACTTCCCCCAATGGGGCATCCTGTACAGGTGGTTGTTCAATGCGAATGGCCGACGAAGCCTGGTCCCGGCGTAACTGATTCACTGTTTCCGCCAACTGGTTAACTGACTGCTGTATGGAGACTAATGCATCGGAAGACATCTGGTC
The DNA here is from genome assembly GCA_031216915.1 of Pictodentalium vernedei. NCBI lineage: Eukaryota > Metazoa > Mollusca > Scaphopoda > Dentaliida > Dentaliidae > Pictodentalium > Pictodentalium vernedei. The sequence goes on from CM062297.1 coordinate 775,403,809, forward strand.
GGTGGAGTGCAGAGGTTGCTGGTTGGAGGACTGTGGCTGCAGACCCTCACCTAGGCTGGATGTTTGAGGCTGCATATTCATAGGTGTCTCCAAAACTGGAGGAGACACAGCAAGTGATTGATGTGAAGTTTCTCTGGCTCGCCCCCGTGCACGAGAACTGGCACGGCAGGTAGTGGTCCGAATTTGAGCTGTAGTGGGTGCAAGGGCAGAAATGTCTTGTCTGGGCCCGGGAGCGGAATGCAATGAAGGAATGACGTCTGGTGAAGGATGTGTACTGACAGCAGAGAGATGTGGATTGAGAACTGAGGCCGAGGTGACAGAGTCCGACTGAGACGGCGGTATCGCTATGGTGGAAGGGCCAGAGTGATCCCCAGTCTGGGCAGAAAGAACAATTGCACGTCGCAGACTTTGGCGTGTAGCAGCAGCCCTACATCTTCTGGGAGGCATCTGAAAAGAAAGGAAACAGAGTGAACCAAAGAAAACACAAATACCCTCAACAGCATACCCAACAGCGCGATAGTAGAAACCAAAGGAGGGTTGTCCATTCTGGTATCCGCGGGGGTGGTTTGTGGAGTGGTGGTGGAGTTCCGTGATATGTGCATATGCATGTCATGCCCGAGGTAAGATAGATAAAACGCAAGGAAGTATGGAAGCAGAAAACCAGGGGGGTGGGGGGGGGGGGCATAATATGCCCCCACCAGCATGCTCGACCCAGGATGGGAAGGTGTGAGTGTGGGGCGCGCAGCACCACATGCTGGGATGGGGCTAACGTAAAAGACACCCACCCAAAGCTTCCCCAGCATGTACAGAGTGAGTGGAAACGGGCATAGCCCAGGGGAAGGGAGCAGAAAGGAAACGGAGTGCACAAAAAGGGGGGGGGGGAGCCCAACTCGCCGGCCTCCCCCCAAGGACCAGACCAACATACCGGCCTGATCAAACAAATGGTCACCCTGAAAAAACAAAGTCCAGGTAACTGCCGCCAACAGGGCAAGGTAGACAAAAGGCTCCCACAAGGCACTGGAAGGGCAACTGTGGGGCATCGAATAAGCCTGCTGAGAGAAAAAAAAAACAAAAAAAACAAAACAAAAACAAAATTAATTTTGAGGACGTGGGGGATCAGGGTGAGATAAGCAGGGAAATCAGAACGGCCAGGACTGCAGGCAAGCCAGAACGGCCTTGACTGCAAGTGGTATCGGGCAAAGCCCCGGAGTGATGAGGTGCAGAGACCGGTACGCCATGGAGGGCGACACAAGCTAACGATCAGGGCAAGGAAAAAGCAAGCGAAACCATTGGGTGACCCTAGCCTTTGTGCATCCAGTGGAATATAAACAGAGCCAATGCTCCCGGGAGGGGGGGGGGGGGGGGGGTGGTGGGGGCAAAGCAGTAAACAGTGATAGGAAACCCTGGTCATGGCACGGACCAGGAAACAGCATGTGATATCGGGCTGAGTGCCCACTGGCAGGCTACTAATAAGCAACGCAAAGTGTAGACCTGGGGCAAGTGCGCCCCCCAGGGCGCGATTTAACTGGATTAGCATAGCCCTTTGCTCTCCAATTTCTGAATTTTGCTATTCAAGATTTATGAGTTTCAAGTGCTTTTGGATTAACTGCTAATCAATTTACCAGGGTGAATAGTAAATTGCTATTCAAAATTTTCAGAGTCAATCAAGCCCACCCCCCCCCCCCCCAACGCGTTCTGTAGTTTTTTGTTTGTTTGATTTTTTGTTTGGTTTTTTTTTTTGTGTTTTTATTTTTTTTTTTTGTTTGCGTGTGTGTGTGGGGGGGGGGGGGGGGGGGGTGTTGAAGGTAGTGATTAAACAGAGACCCAAGACATTACGAGGTCAGACGGCGACGGGCACTGAGCATAGCACCCCGCAGGCTAAAATAGAAACGCCTATTACCCACACGAGAGAGATGTACCCCATCTCCGGCGAACAAGCCCTGGGGCGATGGGTTGAAACGGCGGTGCTTCCAAAACATTAAGTAGGGCGGTCGGATACACAGGTTTTCCAGCCGGACGTTGAATTCCCACAAGTTGGAATTATACACGTCGTCGTTCCGCCAGAATTCCGAACACAAAACGACGAGCTTGACACCGTACGATGAGTGGAGGAGAGTTGCGAATTCGAACAGCCGGGAAGCCACCCCAGCCGGGTCAGCCGAAACAGAGGCAAGATCATTTCCACCGAGCTGAATAATGACCGCATCGGGGTGGAAAAGGCCTAAGACTCCCAGCCCCTCATCGTACGCCCTGTCGATGGTTAACCCCCCAAGACCTAAATAGCGGACGTCGCAATCAGGACAACCCAGATCCGTCCGACAATTCACGTGGTGGCGGTCCATAAATTCACGAAAACGCCTTACAAAACTATGACCTAAAAGTAAAATTTTGTGGGGGGTACGAGGAGACATTGTAATAGAACCAGAAATTGAACGATACAGAGCTTACCGTGGTGGAGCAGATCCAAAACGAATCCGTGCGAGAAATTCACAAAAGAAGCACAACGCCAAAAAAAATGGCAACTTGTCCCTTCCACAGAAAGCTGGAGAATGCTGCCACAGTGTTGCGATATTCAGACGGGTCCAAGAATTGACCAATGGGCATTCCTGAAATTTCGCGGGACTCAATTAGCCGAAACAATGGGGGGTATAGTTTGTTCTAGTTTTGTGGAGGTGCCAACATTGGTAAGGGAAATGCCTGGAATTTGACAATTGCCAGGGATTTTGAAGTACATTATACGTCAATCAGATCCAAAATTTAAATATTCAAAAGGGGAATTTTCCGTGACTTGATTTCTGTCCCGTCTGTAACTCGAACTGTTGAACTTTCTTATCTCCTTTACCTTTGATTGAACTTTGCGTATCTCCCATAAAGACATTTATGCTCATGACATAAATGTAGATATATCACCAAATTTATGTACATAGGTCAGCACAGGAACAATTGTTTTAACCTCGTTTCATATTATAAATAGTTGAACTCACTTGTGTTCAGGCCTTTAAAAACTGAAAATTTGCTTAACCGGAAAAAGGGTTAAGCCAAAAAAATTTGCTTAACTGGAAATGTTTGCTTAACCCATTTTCATTTTTTCAGACAAGGCATTTAACAAAGCTGTCAGTGTCGATACATATTGAATTATTGATAGACTGAACAGGGAAGTTTGATGACTGCCTGATAATGATTGTATTTATTTGTATATTTTGTTTTGGGTACAGTTGTACTTTGTTGTAATGTTGATACTTTCCATGTATGTATTTATTAAAAGATAAAATTATGTCAATCTGCTTTTGTTTTTACTCTCAAGCCGGTACTTTATTGAGACTTAGTTTCAGTCCTATAGTAGCTGTACCGTAATTATTAAGAAAGATTTGTGTGAACCCTATTTGTTATCCACTCACCGTCACATTGATAAAAGAATGACACATCCAGTGCATGTGAAGGTAAGATCGAGATAGGTTGAATTCAGATGTAAACCCCTGCCCCTGGTAAATCCAGATATAAAACGGCAAACAAATGAATCACAGAGACAGGAACTTCATAATATTGTTGCAAATAGATAGTATTAAAATAAAAAAAATTGCTGTTATAACTAGAGTTACGTTTTTTTTAACAGGGGGCGACTTGACCCGGGACGAGTTGACCCGGGGCGACTTGACCTGAGGGCAACATGACCCAAGGGCGAGTTGACCCGAGGGCGAGTTGACCTGTTCCCACCCGCACAGTCACGTCATTTGACCAGTCGCAAAAAACTACAGCAATCGGCATTGCCGAATCACTTTCTCCCCCAGAAATTCACAATTCACTCAAGTTGGGAAATTACTTCTGTATGAACTTTTTATTAAGTAACTATAAGGCCAAATATTTGGCAGTGGACTTTGCAGTGTGAATTGATTCAGTGCGAATCCACTGGTTATCACTCATGTTGTTTGGAAAACGTTTAGGTGCTTTCCTAAACGTCGGTGCTCATTTACCAATCATCATTGAGTATTCATGTTGCGCATGAAGGGAGTTAATTATTAGCTCTGCATAAATTAGCTCCGCAGTACGGAGTCAAAGTAAAAAAATGCATTGCTGTCAACCACAACTGTTCACAAACGGTTGGTAGGCCCCTTTCCCCCGATTCATAGTAAATTTTACAGTGCCTGTATCTGATTTCAGCCTACCGTCTGTGCATTTTCAAAGCCGTGCATTATCTTACTAACACCGGCAAAGCGTTACTTCCTGTTTCAGAGAAACGATATGGAATATTATTTTTAGCAGTCTTTTTATATCCGATTTCTATGATTTTTAGTGTTTCCTTTCATTTACGTTTGGAGCTATTATAGTTTCCCTCACTCGGGTTATTTGACTCTCACTTCGGTCGCGGTTCTCAGTCATTTGAATGCCAATTTTTGCACTAACGGGAAAAAGGTTAACTGAAGGGAATTTTGCTTGAACGGAGCTCGAACGAAACGGCTGTTCGTGCTATTTTTAGAGGCCTGGTGTTTACTAGATAACTGAGTACTTTTGTTGTGTACAGAAAAACCTATCAACAAAAAGCAAAGAGGAAACACTAAGGCCTATCTGCTTGGTGCAGAATCTCCAAAATCATTCCTGGAGGTTCTTTCAATTTGGTGATGAAATGCTGCCATGTCACATACTATTTGAAAGATCTGTGTGGGTAAATAACCTACAGGCAGGTATGTCAAGGAGACTGAAAATTGTGGAATACAAGCATCGATCTGTAACTAGATTTTATGTCTTTGATAATATTGTTTGCAGCTTTGGACCATAGTCATTTTTATCTTGCTTTGTTTCTCTCTGTCTTATTCAAATTAATTTACTCAATACAATGCAGTCGCCGTGGACTGGTCATAATCCAAGCAGTGATATCCACACATGCATTTACCAGGTAATATTATTTATTTATTTATTAAATGGGGTTTTAATGACACTTTTGACAGCCAGGGTCACCTTGTGTTGGAGTCTTAAGGGTAGAGGAAGCCGGAGTACCTAGAGAGAACCAATGAGCAATGGCAAGCAACTGTCAGACTCCCCAACATATTAACTCCACACAAGCTACCGAGTCAGTACCCAGTGCTTCATTAATAAACTTTTTGGTGGTTATTCCTACAATGATAAGTGACAAGTCCATGGTGGATGTACTGTAAAAGTGCGCTGAAAAATTTGATTGTACAGTTAAGTTAAAACTGAGTGAACATTGTAAGTTATTGTGATGAATTGCTGGTAACATGGTCTGAGATTTGTGTCTTGAAGCTTATGTTTAGCCACAAAACATCGAGGTTGAACACATGCTCAGAGCTGCAAACCTCAGATCACATTACCATCAATTCATCACAGTAACATATATGTTCCAATAAGATCCTACCCATAGCCCCAAACCTTCGTCATGAAATGAACAAGGTAGAGCTGTAGGTTAACCGAAACCGAACCAAGGGTTTTAGTTTTTTTAAAAAACCGAAACCGTTGACATCCCGTAATCTAAGATTTTTCGTTTTTTATCAAATACTCTCTTGCTGCAGAAATTCACAGAATATAGCCATCCCAGAGTAGTGAGAGTACCCAGACACTGCCAAAGGCAGTGTCTGGGTACTCTCACTACTCTGGGAAAGCTACATTCTGTGAATTTCCGACATTTCAGTTTAGCTGTGTTTGCAGCTTTCCTCAAGTTGTATGTAGGTGTCAGACCTCGAAAAATGGCCAAGCACAATAAAAGTTCTGTATATTTAGGTAATTATTATATTGGACTTCCTGATTCTTCATGTATTATAGCTTATTTTGGGCATTCATTGAATTTCACTATCACTCAGTTATGACTCCGGACATAAGAATGAGTTTTATTGAATTTTACTTGGCCTCATGAACAAACCGAAAACCGAACCGAACCGAGGTTTTTCTCCACCTGAAAAACCAAAACCGAAACCGAACAAGAAATTTAAAAACCTACAGCTCTAGAACAAGGTAACTTTTAGCAGTAACGAGTTTAATTAATAAACCTCTCGTGTACCCCATGATGTCAATGGACAAAATCAATAAATCTGAAAGGTCGAGGGCACTCCATTTTAGTTCAAACTGTATTTATTTATTTATTGATGCTTTATGCCACATCAGCAGCTAAGGCTATATCGCGGCAACAGGTTCAAATTACAAACCAATTTGTAATTTAAACATTTCGTTCAGAACACCTTCTGCTGTATGTGTGAAAAATCTACAAATATGACGCAGTTTGTAAATCACTCAAAAGACAGAATTATTGTGAAATGGGTAACCTCATTTCAAGTATTTCGTGTGGTGACATCAGACAGTAACATATGGTACTGGAGCTGTAAACACTGAAAATACTTAGCGACCTCTTGTCCAATCAGAGGGCAAGGATTTTAGTCTTAATGGAACATGAATGAATGAATGTCAACTCAATATATTTCCCCTTGAAAGCAGTTCATCAAAGGTTGGGATCTTCTGGCCTGGACCAGAACATGTCAGTTTGTGATGTGTTTAGCCTCATAACTAAATTGTTGAAGGCTACTTCAACATTAATGATATCAACCCAATTGTCTGCATTATCAGCCCAAGATAATTTTTATATACAAAACATGATGTTTCTTCTCAAAATAAGTTCTTGGGTGTCTGATCTGGCTTGGATGATCCATAACAAAATCAAGATTGTCATCCTAAAATAATATTTACGTATGTGGTCAAAGTGAATATGTCAGAAATTTTGTACCAATCCTCAACTTAAGTTTTCAGTGAGTTGTTGATTACACAGGATACACTTGACAAATCAATATTCATATCGAATAGAACGTTAATCATATTATAAAGATTGGATCATTCTATGCTTAAACTCGATTGCCTCAAGTGTTTTAAAAAAATGAAAGGAGACCGAGTGGGTAATTAATATATTGTATAATATATCATCACAAAATTCATTAATAAATCCCGATTTTTAACCATATTCCATTCCAAAATTATTTTAGAATTCTAGATACATACTAGTACCGATTTACAAGTATAAAAGATGGTTTTACCTTATTTTTTTGGTTTTCTAGCTGAATTTGTGATTTACAAGTACACACCATAACAAGGTTGTGGCCAATGGGATCAGGCCTGAAAATAAGCAGTCTGACATTTGCAGAATGAGGTCCCCAGAGAGCAAATTTGATGATGCTATCCCATACAATGGACTAATTTATCCTCTGGGTACCTCTTTCTGTTTAATTATGAGACCCTGATTCAGATTGAGGTTCACAGAGGGTAAACTTAGAGATGCTACCCTGCTGTGCAGGGTAGCATCACTAAATTCACCCTCTGGGACCTCATTTTGCAGATGACAGTCAGCTTATTTTCTGGCTTGAATAGGATATCAGTAATCAGCCAATGCATTGATCGGCCTGCATGTCTGTTCCAAAGAGACTAAATCATCTTGCAAATTCAAGTATGGATATGTGCAATAGAATCAAGAATCAACAGACAGGTTCAAAATTACAGAACAAAGAGTGGACTTCCACCTAAAATGCAAGATAGGTAAATTTCCATTCAATGTACATTTAATATTTTGTAAGATAGGCAGAACAATTGTGACTCTATCAGCTCATGCTCAACTGGATGCAATATGGCAGTCCAAGAGCAGAAAGTAAGCTGGTAAATTTCTTATTTTTTCTTAAAAACTGTAAATATCAGGGTTAGTAGTTACCATTCTCTCCACATTTTACCATAAGACACTAACTGTTGAGAAAATAATAATCATTGAAGAAAATAATAACAATTGGAGAAAATAATACATACAACACATAAACTAAAATAATAATGCTCACTTAACAATTCTGAGGCTCCAAGTAGGTCCCCCACTTCTCTACATCCTGAGTCCCTGCAAAGCTTCAATTCGATATTGACATTGGTGCCCTATTTGGGACGGACATTGAATCAGCTTCCTGGTTCATATATTTTTGAATCGGCTAATTCATGTTTATTCATGTTTATTCATGAGGGGCATTGAATGGCAAATAAATGTCTTTTATTGGCAGGATTATGCTGCAGAAATGTAGGAACAGATGCCTGTTGCATTTTTGGTTCAATCGGCTTATCAGCATATCTGCCTTGTGGACCCTTATGAAAAGAATTATGCACAATTGTGGCTTTGCATCTAGAAACTCATGCAGCCTGCAGCACATGCAAGAATGTGATATTTGGTAAAATGACAAGTGATTTCCTGAAAATTGCTTTGCACCCTCTCATCTTCATTCTTATCTATTCCTTTATCTATTGTCATACATTTTTATAGAATGAGCATCACACTGTAAATTTGAGTCAAAACAATTCATGTTTCTGAGGTACATTTTTCATGACATTATGCAAAAGCTTATTTGTGTTTCCTGGCTTGAAAAAATGAGCAACTGATATTATTATTCATGCGAATATGAGAATTTAACGAGGATAACATGTTATTTTTTTTAATGTTTGCTGTTTTATTTTCAGAGAATAACTTTCAACGATTGTCAGTGAACCTAAGATATCTGGTACGATACTTTTGTGATACCTTGTTTGTTCCTGCACTATTTCTGATTAAAATTGGATTCAATGTCAATGTTGATATCAGATCCTTGATTTGATTTGAGGATAGAAATTCCAATTTGCAGGGCCTAATCACATTTGTCAGAAAATTTGGGATGGAGAAAAAGTGTTTCATGTAAGAATTTTCATGCATTCAGTTCTAGATGAAGCTAGAGGTGTGACTCTTACAGATGGGCCTGTCCATATCCCTCGCTGCCAAGATTATTCTAAGATGAAAAGGGGCACAACTCTGACAAAAAAAAGGCTGATAAAAACTATAATAGCAGGTGCACAGGTTCTCAAGGAAGTGAATAAGCAAACTAAGTTTCAAAAGAATCGACCCATAAACATCTGAGAAAATTTCCGGACAAAATTCAGGCATTCTAGGATGAAAAGGGGCATGACTCTGGTGAAAAGCATCCAATCAAACTATAATCACACTATCACAGGTGCACAGGTTCCCATGGTAGTGTGGACATCCATACCAAGTTTCAAATAAATTGACCTATAAACATCTGAGAAAATCTCTGGACAAAATTCAGGCAGTCTAAGATGAAAAGGGGCATAACTGTGGCAAAAAAAAGTGCAATCGAAACAATAATCGCAGGTGCACAGGTTCCCATGGTAGTAAACATCCATAACAAGTTTCAAAGGAATCAACCCATAAACATCTGAGAAAATCTCCAGACAAAAAGGTCCCCATGATGGTGAACATTCATACCAATTTTCGAGCAGTTTGGTCCACAAACGTCCGAAAAAATCTCCAGGGAAAAATTATGTCTGTGGACTGATGGATGGACAGACAGATGGATGGGCAGATGGATGGACAGACGAGGTGATTCTAGTATATAATAAGCTATAATTGGTCATGGCTATATGCAGGCCTGAAAATAAGCAGTCTGACATTTGCAGAATGAGGTTCCCAAAGGGTGAATTTGATGATGCTATCCCATACAGTCGGCCAATTTATCAGCTGGGTACCTTCTTCTGTTTAGTTTTGAGACCCTGATTCAGATTGAGGTTCACAGAGGGTCAATTTAGTGATGCAACCCTGCTGTGCAGTGTAGCATCACTAAATTCACCCTCTGGGGACCTCATTTTGCAGATGATAGTCTGCTTATTTTCTGGCTTGGCTTTTTGTATTTATTTATCCATAAATAAATTTCAAAGAACAGTGGAGTCTTTTTGGCTATAATCTTGAATGATACATGTGCCAACTACATCATCAAGGCATGCCTTCATCAAAGGCAATCCTTGATGAAGTAGCTGGAATGTGTTATCAGTCGGGACTTGAACCATCACTGTTGGGACAAATTAGGTTTACATCACCCCAATCTGTGATTTTGGTGACACACCTCAGCATGCCATGTTAGTACTTCTGTTGAAAACCTACACCAACTGCTCGAATGTCAGGCATCCTGGCTTTAGCCCTGGCAATTTCTTACACAAAAATCCAACACTCTTCAATTCAACTCAATGAGATGTTTACATTCAGTGGTCCTAAATTTTCAACTTTTAAGAGTAAACACTTCAAGCAAAGTTAAATTGTACTTTACTTTGCAGGCCACACCTAGGTATGGCAACTGATACTCCCTACCTAACATATTCTGTGAACAAGTAAGCAACAGATGAGTTCTTTCACAGAGTCATGGTTTATTAGTAAAGTTACAGCTGTATATTCAAAACGTTAAATATGGTTATCCATTGAACAGCCCAATGATATTTAAATCTTTCCAACATCTATGGGAATTCAACTTGTATAAGGTAAAGGAATGTCTTAAGGTCAATAATCCTTACAAGATAAATATGTGGTTAGCTATTTCCAGTTTTAAAAAAAAACACGACAACACTCAAAGGCATGTTCATTTAATGAATGAGTTGTAAAATACCTTTTACAACCACCATTACAGCATAACAATAATTAACCAATCCATGTACAGTTTGTCATACAACATCAAGCTAATGTGGGTGGCTTACAAATGTATAAGGACTTTGATGTTCAGTAATTAGATGAAGCAAGGTTGGTGATATATAACTGACTAACAATGTAATTGATCAAACTACCAATTCATGTTGACACTTTGTCCTCTGATAAGCAAACAAAATAATTGTTTAATATCCTGAATATCTGTTAAATTTTGGATCTTTTTAACCCTTTACCCAATGGAGATGATATCAAAATATAATTTGAATTTCTTCTTTTTTTTTTTTGGATTTTTTAAAACATTTCAACAAAAGCATATAATGTGATCCCTCATTGGAACAAACTTGATGAGCTTGTTCCATTGAGGGGTCTCACATGATCTGGTTTTGTTGGAACTTTTTTTAAACATAATTCTCTTTTAACTGGTCAATTTGTAAAAGATGCAGACAGATGCAGAAGATCATTGGGTCATAAAGAGCTAATGATAAAATTCTCCAACCGGGATGTACAATAGCATGGAGTGTATAGTGTCTATGTTGACTGAAAAACATTATCATGATTTTATGGATTCCCTCGCTGAGTTATTTTATTTTGTGAACAGCAATGTACTATTTGTTCTTAAAGGAAACAAATACATGTATTTGCAAAATTTCAAATGCTGAGTGATTTTTAGGGTTTAAAATGCATTGTGATCTGTTTGTTTCAGATGCTTTTTCGCTTTGACATCAGTGCTGTTTATTTTGAAAGAAGTTTGTTTTGGTATAATAAATAAATGCTTTGGTAACAAAGAAATCTGAGATTCAGCACCAGTAACAACAAATAAGTTTTGATATTTGATAAGAAAAATTAAACCAGAAATGCTCACCTGGCTCAAATTGTCAAAACAGATGAGTGTATCAGCATGTGATCAGCAGCAAGAGCAATCTTTTTGATTTGCTATTTCACAAACAAAGGCAACTTTTTTGGCCATTCATTTCTGCTGGTCCTAGGAAAGCTTTCTAGCAAACTCTGTTCTGTGAAGTATTAGAAAACAACAACCGAACAAAATTTTTGTTTTGTTTTAAACTACTGTGGTTCTCCATAGCACCGCCCGCCACCCCCCTTAAAAAACAAGAGGCCCCAGGGGGCCTGAGGGTGCTCACCTGACATGATAGCCTAAATATCAACCCAGAGAATTGATTTCAACAAGTTGCATCTGCTCCTCCTAAGAAAAGCTAAAACCAAATATCCAAAGATTCTGACGAGTGGATCTAAAAAAAATGATTTTTAAAGAATATTCCTCATATTGAACTAAGTTATAATTCGGGCTCCCCCAGGGAGCCCATATATGAACCCAGGGACTTGGCTTTAACAAACTTGAATCTCACCCCCCTAAGGATGCTGCACACCAAATATCAAAACATTCCGACTGCTGGATCTGAAGAAGATTTTTAAAGAAAATTCCTCATTTTGAACTAAGTTACAACTCGAGCTCCCACAATGAGCACAAATATGGATCTAGGCACATGGCTTGAACAAACTTGAATCTTACACCCCTAAGGATGCTGCATAAAAAATATCAAAAGCATTCATCTGCTGGATCTGAAGAAGATTTTTAAAGAAAATTCCTCATTTTGAACTAAGTTGTCATTCGGGCTCCCATAGTGAGCCCAAATATGAACCAAGGGACTTGGCTTGAACAAACTTGAATCTCAGCCCCCTAAGGTTGCTGCATGCTAAATATCAAAACATTCCGACTGCTGAATCTGAAGAAGATTTTTAAAGAAAAATTCCTCATATTGACTAAGTTATAATTCGGGCTACAGGGAGCCCAAATATGGACCCAGGGACTTGGCTTTAACAAACTTGAATCTCCCCCCCCCTCCCTCCCCAAGGATGCTACACACCACATATCAAAACATTCTGACTGCTGGATCTGAAGAAGAAGATTTTTTAAGAAAATTCCTCATTTCAAACTAAGTCACAATTCAAGCTCCCACAGTGAGCCCAAAGTTGGACCTAGGGACATGGCTTGAACAAACTTGAATCTCACTCTCCTAAGGATGCTGCATACCAAATATCAAAACATTCCGACTGCTGGATCTGAAGAAGATTTTTAAAGAAAATTCCTCATTTTGAACTAAGTTATAAATCGGGCGCCCACAGTGAGCCCAAATATGAACACAGGAATTTAGCTTGAACAAAATTGAATCTCACCCCCCTAAGCATGGTACATACCCAATATCAAAAGATTCTGCCAGCTGGATCTTGAGAAGAAGATTTTCAAAGAAATTTGCCTGAAATGCACTAAGTTAAAATTTGGGCTCCTATATTGGTGAGCCCAAATATAAACCCAGGGGGCTGATTTGAACAAACTTGAATCAGATCCACCCCACAATATTGCATACCAAATATCAAAAGATTCTGCCTGCTGGATCTGGAGAAGATTTTTTAAGAAATTTGCATGAAATGCACTAAGTTTGTATTCGGGCTTCTATAGTGAGACCAAATATGAATCCAGGGGGCCGATTTGAACAAATCTGAATCAGATCCACCCCACAATGTTGCATACCAAATATAAAAAAATTCTGCCTGCTGGATCTGGAGAAGAAGATTTTTTAAGATATTTGCCTGAAATGCACTAAGTTTGAAATCGAGCTCCCATACTGAGCCCAAATATGAACCCAGGGGGCCAATTTGAACAAACTTGAATTAGATCCATCCTACAATGTTGCATACCAAATATCAAAAGATTCTGCCTGCTGGATCTGGAGAAGAAGAAGATTTTTTAATGTTTTTCCCATTGCCTACAGTGTTAAAAAGTGCTGACTCAGCACTTTTTCAAAGTCCCGAAACTGTACCCTATGATAAAAAAACCGATAGCAATTTTTTTTTACCAATCCTTTCTGTTGGTCCTAAGGAAGCTTCACACCATATAAAAATTCTCGGTGCCGTGCAGTTTTGGAGATAGGGGTGTTTTAATTTTTTTCTATTTTTAGCTCCTGCGGTTCCCACGAGGCTGCAGGAATAAATTTTTTGGCATAAATCAAGTACTTATAACCTAATAATACCTCATATTAAATTTGGTTCAAATCGGCCTCTGGGTTCAGAAAATAGAAATTTTGGGCGGGGCAAAAATTCTTGCCCATCTCAGAACAAAGGTAAATATTACCCGTCCAACTTCTCTTCAACAAACTGGAGTCTACACCTCAAATGGAAGTTGCATACCAAATATCAAGTCTCTGTCTGCTATGGCTGGTTCATGAGAAGAAGATTTTTAAAAATTTTCTGCATTTTGGCCCCACCCCACTCCACAATATGAGCAGAAATCCAATTTGAAGAAAAACCCAAATGTCTATATAACCACTACTTACATGAAATTTAATTAAAATGTGGCCAGTGGCAGGGACCAGCCGTGAGGGCGACTAGGGCGATTAAGTCGCCCTTCTAAGCCCAAAGTTGCCTAGAAAAATAGTCGGGGCGATTACAAGTCGCCCTCTAAAAATTGGCCAAAATGAGAAAAGGCTGAACTGAGTGATGCGAGGTTTACATGAAAACGAGTATTTTCAAAAATCGAATGTGCTCGAGTGTGATAAATGGGCATTTTAATTCGTCAAATAAACGTCCATTTATTTGAAATCACATGACAAGTAATTGTCCATTGTCGCTTTTGGCGGATTTTTTTATTTCTATTTTGTTGCGTTCCAGTCGGAGCTTCAAGTGTCGAAACGAAAATAGGTGACTTACGCGACTCAACGAAACAACCCAGTTTGAAAGTAGGTTACGTCGCTTAGGATGCCGAAAATGTATACACAACAGACGTATTTTATAACACAGTATTTTCACTTCGATTTGCTGACGACTGTTAACTGTTGGGCTGTCTATTCCCAGAAAAACACGAATGGAATTGAAACACATGAAAAAAAGCTTTAGTGATGTCAAGAAAAGCTTTGTACAGGACACAAGTGTGCATGTGGACGATCTTGAAAAAGGGTCCTCCTAAACATCGGAATGACATGAAATGACGCGGAATGACACCGGAATGCCATAAAAATGATGCGGAATGACATTTCTTTTACAAAATACTCGACCCCAGAATGTATTTTGTTTATTAACTAACAAGGTACCTCCCAAGCAACCTTCTTACATCTGGTCCTGTTCACACTTTCAGACTTAGGAAATTATTAGCTTAGTAGACTTTGTTGAAAGGCAACCACAGGAGGGTGATGGGGGATTGGCACGAAGAAGAGGTGAGGGGTCATGAAGGAGAAGGTAGCAGTGGGGGATTTTCAGTCAATAATTACATTGTGATTTTTTAACCTGGCACAGATGCATCATAGACAACTGGACCTGGATTATTTGTACGTTAATGGAGGACCATAAATTGAAAATATGAAGGGGCGGCGGGGGTGGTACATGAATATTCTTAATTTTCCCCACTTGCCTATGAAGTCTCCCTACATGACTCTGCAGTCTCCCTATTTTTTCTGGAGGGAGACTTGAAGTCTCCCTAAAATTCCCCCCTAGGCTGGTCCCTGGCCAGTGGTTTAGGAGAAAGAGGCTCAAACACCACCTTCATGCAGGACGATGGACGACAGACAACGGACGACAGATGATGGACGGACGACGGACGATGAGTGATAAGAAAAGCTCACCCTGACTTTCAGTTAAAAACCTAAGAAAAAAACAAGCCAATTGATTTGAACAAACTTGAATTCGACACCCCTAGAGATCTGGCATACCAAATATGAAAGAATTCTCACTGGTGGATCTGAAGAAGAATTTTCAAGATATTGCTCTAAGTTAAACTTTGGGCTTCAATAAAAAACCCAAATATTAATCCAGGGACCTGATTTGAACAACCTTCAATCTAACCCTCCCAGTGGTGTTGTACACCACATATCAAAAGAATCTGACTGCTTGATCTGAAGGAGTTGGACCCAAATATTAACCCAGGAACCCGATTTGAACAAATTTGAACCTCACACCTCTAGAAATGTCACATACTAAATATGAAAGGATTCTCACTAGTGGGTCTGAAAAAGAAGATTTTAAAAGAAATTTTCTCATATTGCACTAAGTTAAAATTTGGGCTACAATAAAGAGCCCAAATATTCATCCAGGGATCCCATTTGAACAAACTTGAATTTAACCCCCCCTAGAGATGCTGCATACCAAATATCAAAAGAATCTGACTCGTGGATCTGAAGAATAAGATTTTTAAAGATTATTACCCATATTGCACAAAGTTAATATTCAGGCTCCCACCAGAAGCCCAAATATTAACCTAGGGACTCGATTTGAACAAATTCGATTCTTACATCTCTAGAGCTGTCACATACCAAATATGAAAGGATTCTCAATAGTAGGTCTGGAAGAAAGTTTCTCATATTGCACTAAGTTAAAATTTGGCCCCCCCCCCCCCCCCCCCAAAGATGCTGCATACCAAATTTCAAAAGAATCTGACTAGTGGATCTGAAGAAGATGATTTTTAAAGAATATCCCCCATATTCCACCAAGTTAATAATCAGGCTTCCATAGGAAGCCCAAATATTAACTCAGGGAGTCGATTTGAACAAATTCAAATCTTACACTTCTTGAGATGTCACATACCAAATATGAAAGGATTCTCACTAGTGGGTCTGAAAAAGGAGATTTTTTAATAAATGTTCCCATATTGCACCAAGTTAAAATTTGAGCTCCAATAAAGAGCCCAAATATTCATCCAGGGATCCCATTTAAACAAACTTGAATCTAACCCCCTTAGAGATGTAGCATACCAAATATCAAAAGAATCTGACTGGTGGATCTGAAGAAGATTTTTAAAGATTATTCCCCATATTGCACCAAGTTAATATTTGGGCTCCCATAGGAAGCCCCCATATTAACCCAGGGACTCAGTATGAACTAACTTTAATCTGACCCCTGAGATGTAAGTATCCAAAGAATCTGACTGTTTGATCTGAACAAGAAGATTTTTGAAGCTTATTCCCCTTAGCACCCATAGCTAATTATTTGGGCTCCTCTGCTGAGCCCAAACAAAATATTTTCAGACTAAACTTTTTTTTCTTCTTCTTAAAATTGACCAAAATGCATAAAAAACCAAAAAACTAATTTTCTGGATTTTGGTCCAAAATTCTCACCTGGACCCCAAATTTTCAGTGCAAATTTCTTTTTTTTTTATCTTAAAATTGACCAAAATGCATAAAAACAAAAAAAACTCATTTCCGGATTTTGCCCCCCCAAAAGTCCCGCCAAGACCCCAAATTTTCAGTAAAAAAAAAAATTAAAAAAATTTTTGTCTTAAAATTGACCAAAACGCATAAAAAAACAAAAAACTAATTTCCAGATTTTGATCCAAATTTCTAAGTCCGGACCGGGACCCCAAATTTTCAGCCTAAATATGAACCAGGGAGTTGGCTTGAACAAACTTGAATCTCACCCCCCTAAGGATGCTGCATACAAATATCAAGAGATTCTTATTGGTAGATCTGTAGAAGAAGATTTTTAAAGATTATTCCTCATACAGCACTAATTTAAACATTTGGGCCCCATAGAGAGCCCAAATATGGACCTAGGGAATTGATTTCAATAAACATGTGAATCAATGTTCCAAAGATGTTATATGTAAAATATGAAAGCTTTTGGAGCAGTGGTTTGGAAGCAAACGATTCTTTAATTTTTTCCCATTGCCCACAGTGTTAAAAAATGCTGACTCAGCATTTTTTCAAAGTCCCAAAAAGGTACATTATGATAAAACCAATGGCAATTGTTTTTACCATTCCTTTCTGTTGCTCCCAAGGAAGCCTCACACCAAATAAAAATTCTCAGTGCTGTGCAGTTTTGGAGATATGGACGTTTTCGTTTTTTTCTATTTTTGGTTCCTGAGGTTCCCATGGGGCTGCAGGAAAAAATTTTTTGGCATAAATCAAGCACTTATAACCTAATAATACCTCATATTAAATTTGGTTCAAACTGGACTCTCGGTTCAGAAAACAGAAATACTGGGCGGGGCAAAAATTCTTGCCCCTCCCAGAACAAAGGCAAATATTGCCCGTCCAACTTCTCTTGAACAAACTTGAGTCTACACCTCGAATGGAAGCTGCATACCAAATATCAAGTCTCTGCAATGGCTGGTTCATGAGAAGATTTTTAAAATTTTGTGCATTTTGGCCCCAACCCCCTCCTCAATATGAGCAGAAACCCAATTTGAAGAAAAACCCAAATGCTCCAATATAATCGCTACTCGTGAATTTTCGTTGAACTGCAGCCAGTGGCTTGGGAGAAAATGACCCAAACACCACCTTCACGACGTACGTCGGACGACGGACAAAAAGTGATCAAAAAAGCTCACCCTGAATTTCAGTCAGGTGAGCTAAAAATTGAATGAAAAAATAAATGGTACATAATGTAACAGATTTGAGAGAGAAGTGCAGGAGCCGAGTCTCGAACCATCGGCCTCTAGCAAACAAAGCGACTGATTTACCATGAGACTAAGGGATCCTGACTAACCCGGCTGTTTGATAAATGGTTGGAAAATGGCCTTTATACCTTCACTGCTTTGCTATTCCCACATTCTTTTGCAATTCAACCCTGGTGAATTGCAACCCAGATTCCACCTCACAACAGTTGAAACATCCACAGTGTTTCATCCCAGCATTTACAATTCCACCAACTGCTGAGGGAAGGTCAATGGCACCAATGTAACAGATCGAAAGAGAGGTGTGGGATCAGGGGTTCGAACCGTCGACCTCTAGCACACAAAGCGACTGTTTTACTACGAGACTAAGAGATCCAGACCAACTAGGCCGGTGGGTAAATGGCCTTTATACCTCACTGGTTACACTACTCTCACATTTTTTTTGAGATTCTCCCACCATGAATCTCACCCCAGATTCCACCTCAGAGCAACTGAAACATCCAGTCCTTCACCACTGCATTCACAATGCCACCAACTGCTGATGGCTGGTCAATGGCATCAACGTAACAGATCGAGAGAGAAGTGTAGGAGCTGAGGCTCAAACTGTCGACCTCTAGCACTCAAAGCAACCAATTTAAGAGATACAGACCAACCAGGCTGGTTGGTAAAGCACCTTTATACCTTGACCATTAGACTGGGCAAGTTGAGCTAACTTCATATGTCCAGAAATATAGAATAAAATACTTGTTTAACATCCAACCAAAACTATGAGCAGTACTTTAAACATATTTTTATTTGCCAAACTATTGAGCAAAAAGGGATAGCAGGACAAGTGCTTTCCACATAGTAAAAACCTTCCCTCCCATAACAAGAATACAGAAAATGTTACAATGGCGAAACAAACAAGTTTTTAAAATTCATAAATGTAAAATAAACTATTTGAATGGGTTTATATATATATGTGTGTATGTGTATAAATAAATATGAATATGTAGCACTAAACAAAGACAGAAAAAAGGAGGAAAGAAAGAAAAGCTGTTGATGTCCCTTTTGCATTCTGTATCTCTCTCAACTTGAATCAATTAATATTCAAAGCCAAAGGCTGCTTGGGTGCTGTTAGGATGTGTTAAAATAATAATAATAATACTAATAGTAATAATAATAATATAATAATAATAATCATCATCATTTCTTCACCTTCTGTACTACAGCTTAGGGATGTGCCTCATTAGATCTGTGCTAATTCACACAAAAGGTAGGGAAAATGCCACGTCAGCGACTCCGGCCACAAACAGTGCAACCGCGACTATCATCGTGACTGCACAATCTGTGTACCGATGCACTGGCTCAACATCACCCCGATGACGCGTCCATTCCGTGACCCCTCCATGCATATTCTATAATTGAAGAGGATACCCTGAGTCAGCATTGTTTTACAAATATTACAAGATGGGAAACTCATTGTTGAACCTCCCAGTGCTACAAATAAATTGTTGCACAAATTTAAAAATCAATGTGTTAGTTTTGGTTTCTAACACCGGATCACCGTACAGTAGATTATCCACCGAATTCAGAGTAATATTAAGATTTGATAAATTACCAATAAGAGCTTACGTGCGTTTGAATAAGATGGGCAGACAAGGAAATAATGTTCTGCGTCCTCAAAAACAGTTATACAATGTGGAAGAGATGTAATTGAGGAATTTATCACTTTTCAGATCACTACAACCGGTTCTAATTCTACTGTGAATGATATTGTGTTTTTTAGAACCATGCGAGAAATATGCAGGTGGTCTGCATACCCCGGGGGTGGGGGGGGGGGATATGAATTTAAATAGCTCAGTTCGCATGCTGTCGAAGGCATAAAATCTGACGAATTGCGAAGGTTATAAAACAATGTGTCACAAACCCTTGGTGGTAGAAGTTCATAGAGGAAGTACATGTCGCCAATGTGTTACAATACATTTTACATTCTGTGATTTGAAATGAACAAAACAGAAAGAACAATATGCTATTGTTTATTGTGAAAAAATTACAACATTTATTTTTCTTTTTGCGTGGTTTTATTCAAGCATTCAAAGACTATTACAACTAAGGCATTTTAAAGTTGAGCATCTGAAGACTATTAAATGGCCAAGGCATTTTAATTGGAATTTTTGTACACAAAATGATTCAAAGTTTGTTCAAAAAGTTAATTTCCATACTTATTCAATAACCACAAGGCTAAAATGCTCCATTTTTCTATACTTTTCAAAAGCTTTTAAAACAAAAAACAAATTATCTTCATAATGGGTACCTATGCCAGACCCGATACAATTTTCTATGCTGTTTCAAAATGGCATACAAACTATATATTTATCAAGTTTATTTGGTTTGTTGCTTATCATAAAGCTTCTCTTGGGCCCACAAGAGCAGATTTTTGTTTCGGCTGACTTTTGCAGAAGTACTCTGTGAACAAAGTATCCTGAAATACTTTCAAAACATCTTTCTGAAACGTCTTTAATTTGCAGGGAGTGTGTTGCTCTGTGTAAGATCATTGTTTCTGAAAAACATATTACGTACATAAAGTAACATACAGTTAAAACTAGAAGTCCTGTCACGAGCTGTGTGCTTATCTAGGCTTGATTGCACGTAGGAATTGCGCGCAATTGCCATATCGAATGGCATCCAAAGCACGGCAGGCTCTCCTGGTTACACATAGCAAACACAGGCAATGTTTCTGCCAGTGGACCTCCGGCCGAAACATTTCTTATGCACAGGCCATATGAACAGAATTTGATAGCCTTACTATGGCCATAATGCGTAGATTAAAGCACAGATCAACATGCTATTTGTGCGCATTTCATGACATGACTTCTAGTTTTAACTGTAGCTAAAATAAAATAAGCGGCATACCTGAAATGGCAATTAATGCCGACACCAATACCAGTAAAAACAACCAGGGATATTTCATAATTTGTCCAAGACAGGAGATATCAACATATCCATTGAATCAAATCAATCACAGACCTGAAAATGAAAAAAAAACATCCTCAAATTATTACATAATTATGCATTCAACCTGTATGAGAACAAGCAAACTCAGTGAATTCATGTCTCCCGCTGGGCAGCAGTTTCAAGGGTAATTAATGCATCCAGTGGAATATAGTTGAGTTGCAAGTGGAAGTTATTTAGAAGAGACAGAACAGACAGTGCTTCAGACAGTGGTTATCAGATTTATTTTCACGGAGGTCACTGTCAAAGCAAGTAAAGTGATGTGGAGTATAACTGTGAAACTGATGTGAAAAGTAATCCATATATGAAATTTCATTGAAATCGGTTGACTCTAAGGAAAGTTAGAGTCTGGAAACCATCAGCCAATCAAATTTAAGCAACCTAATTAAATATGCGTGGAAAATGCCCATGTTCGAACTTGGAACCACAATTGATTAAAGTAATCTACTACCCAAATTTCTTCGAAATCAACTGACTGTATGGAAAGTTAGAGTCTGGAAACGAAAAACATGGAAGGTGTGCACTTACTGGTGTTAGTAGTAGCACTGAATAAATCAAAGTTTCCCTCATTTGCATAATTTTTGCACGAGAACAAAACCCGTATTATATGTGATGTATTGCATGTTACTAAACATTCATACAAAAATTTATTCAAATCTGAACTTTCATATAGAAGTTCTGTACAAAAAATTGATTACACCCAATTTCGGAACAGAATGGCCACTGGCGGCCATCTTGAATTTTGGACCAAACCCTAAAACACATATTCTGGTCTCACAATGATAACAAAGATACCCAAGAAGTTTCGTGAAGATCGGTTCATAAATACGACTTTTAGTCTGAGGTGCATTGATGCACGGAGCAGTTGGACAGATTTTCGGTACAAAATTTCCCACATTCGAACTTGACCTAGGTATTGATAAAAGTAATCCATATATGAAATTTCATCAAAATCGGTTGATTTTAAGGAAATTTAGAGTCTAGCAACCTAATTGAATATGCGCGGAAAATGCCCATATTCAAACTTGGACCCACAATTGATGAAAGTAATCTACTACCCAAATTTCATCGAAATCGACTGACTGTAAGGAAAGTTAGAGTCTGGAAACGAAAAACACGGAAGGTGTGCACTTACTGTGTATTAGTAGTAGCACTGAATAAATCAGTTTCCCTAATTTGCATAATTTTTGCACGAGAAAAAAACCCGTATTATATGTGATGTATTGCATGTTACTAAACATTCATACAAACATTTATTCAAATCCGAACTTTCATATAGAAGTTCTGTACAAACAAGAGGGGCAAAGCGTGTGCCAATACCCCTGACCTGCCAAAAAGTTTCAAGTTGAAAGAGTGAAAAGGGCCATAACTTTGGAAATAATTGAGTGAAGTAAGATGATTGTAGCCCTAATAGTTTTGGAGTTATGTTTGATACACGATTTGTGACGCTGAACATATGAAGGTCAATTTTGACCTTCACCTTGAAGATGCGTCAAAAACTAATGCAAGCACACACCTTCTGACTGTCCTTAAAATTTGTAAAAAGTTTAATATTTGTACTTTGGTTCGTTTCTGAGTTATGGGGGAGACACGAATATTGATGATTTTCAGTGTGACCTTGAAATGTGACCTTGACCTTACAGACCTGGCTGTGGTGTGTGACACATCCACCCGTTGTCCTTTATAATTGAGTGATGTTAGATGATTGTAGCCCTAATAGTTCTGGAGTTATGCTTGAGACACGATTTGTGACCCTGAACATATGAAAGTCAATTGTGACCTTCACCTTGCAGATACGGCGGAAACTATTATACATGACACGCCTTCTGAATGTCCTTAACATTTGTAAAAAGTTTAACAATTGTACTATGATTCGTTTCTGAGTTATGGCTATGACACGAATATTGACTGATTTTTAGTGTGGCCTTGAAATGTGACCTTGACCTTGAAGATACAAAACCGGCTATGGTGTGTGACACATCCTCCCACGGTCCTTTATAACTGTGTGAAGTATATGACTGTGGTCCTAACAGTTTTCGAGTTACTGGCTCGGACACACACACGGACAAACACAGACACACACTTCAATCACTATATGCCATCCGACTTAAGTCAGGGGGGGGGGGGGGCATAAAAACTGATTACACCCAATTTCTGAACAAAATGGCTGCTGATGGCCATCTTGAATTTTGGACCAAACCCCAAAACACATATTCTGGTCTCACAATGATAACAAAGATACCCAAGAATTTTCGAGAAGATCGGTTCATAAATATGGCTTTTAGTCCAAGGTGCGTTGACACATGGGGCAGACGGACAGATTTTCGGTACAAAATTTCCCACATTCGAACTTGACCTAGGTAGTGATAAAAGTAATCCATCTATGAAATTTCATCGAAATCGGTTGATTTTAAGGAAAGTTAGAGTCTGGAAACCGTCAGCCAATCAAATTTCAGCAACCTAATTAAATATGCGCGGAAAATGCCCATGTTTGAACTTTGAACCACAACTGATGAAAGTGATCTACTACCCAAATTTCATCGAAATGGACTGACTGTAAGGAAAGTTAGAGTCTGCTGGAAATGAAAAACACGGAAGGGGTGCACTTACTGTTTATTAGTAATAGCACTGAATAAATCAAAGTTTCCCTAATTTGCATAATTTCTGAACGAGAACAAAACTCGTATTATAAATGATGTATTGCATGTTACTAAACATTCATACAAAAATTTATTCAAATCTGAACTTTCATATAGAAGTTCTGTACAAAAAACTGATTACAACCAATTTCGGAACAAAATGGCCGCTGGTGGCCATCTTGAATTTTGGACCACACCCCAAAACACATATTCTGGTCTCACAATGATAACAAAGATACTCAAGAAGTTTCGTGAATATCGGTTCATAAACACGGCTTTTAGTCTGAGGTGCATCGACGCACAGGGCAGACAGATTTTCTGTACAAAATTTTGCACATTCGAACTTGAACTAGGTATTGATAAAAGTAATCCATATATGAAATTTTATCGAAATCGGTTGATTTTAAGGAAAGTTAGAGTCTGGAAACCGTCAGTCTATCAAATTTCAGCAACCTAATTAAATATGCGCAGAAAATGCCCATATTCGAACTTGGACCCACAATTGATGCAAGTGATCTACTACCCAAATTTCATCGAAATCCGGTCACTCTAAGGAAAGTTAAGAGTCTGGAAACGAAAAACACGGAAGGACGGAAGGACACCCCGAATTTAATATCTCCCATTTTTTTCAAAAAGCGGGAGATAAAAAAGAAGAAAAAAAATCAAATAGGCCTTGCAGAAATGAGATGTGAGCTATTTGGATGAAACATTATTTCTTAACTTGTTGATTGCTAGAAGCCCACACTTGGGCTTTACAGAAAAGTGACAGGGCCTCAATTAAAAGGCTTCATATTCCATTGATGCTGTGCTGCATATTCTTTTGGAAGTAAACATTTTTTTTGTTCAATTGCATTTGTCTTGGAACAGTGCCTCTCAGGTGTCATCGGAGTGGGCGACTAGGACAAAGAAGTCGCCTTCTCATTCCTAAAGTCACCTTGGCTTACATTGGGGGCGAAATTCAAGTCGCCCTCCAAACTTCCTTGGGAGACATGGCAGTTTTATGCATTTTCTTATGTTTTATTTCCCCCCAAAACCGCTTCCGCATTCAAAACAAAGTAAACACGGCTGCTGTTAAAATCCATCATATGGCTCTGAAAACAGCCTAAACTAGAACAATTTTCTATTTCTGAAAAGAGTTGTAATGGCGTAGTCATTCGAACAATTCACCCCAACTGATGACAACTGGCACAAAATGACTATTTAAAAACAGAAGTGCCAGCAAAAGCAACGAATCACACAAGACACACATCATGTCGATTAGAATTTATTAAAATTAACCACTGTTTCAAAACAAACAAAATGAAAGTGTCAAGGACACTGTAGTTTATCTTGACCTTATGGTATATTTTGGGGATTAATGCCATAATTACTCAACTTTTATGTTACATTCAAGTAAACTGTGCCATAATTATTGACTTTTGTTGTCTATCAGAAACTACAGATTTTTTGGCTTTAAAATGTGTTTTGGATATTTTCAGTGATTTTATGCCCTAAAAAATCCACTCCATGGACCCTTCCTCCCTTCCATACCCCCACCCTATGGGGGTGAACTGGGTGCATTTTTTTGCATGAAATCACTGAAAATCCTCCAAAACACATTTTAAAGCAAAAGAAAAAAATGCATCCCAGCCCCACCCCCATGGGGTTTATTGGGAGAAGTTTTTTGTTCTTTCATAAAACCACTTAAAATTCTTCAAAACTCATTCTAAAGCCGCCCCCCCCCCCCCCCCAAAAAAAAAAAAAATTCACCCTACAAACCTCAAACCACTCTTCCCAGCCCCCTTGCATGAGGTGAAATTTCTTCTTTTTTTTTTTTGGGGGGGGGGGGGGGGGTTTGGAGAATTTTGAGTGATTCCATGCATAAAAATGCACCCAGTTCACCCCCATAGGGTGGGGGTATGGGACCTTCACTTTGCAGATGAGGCGGACACTATTATATGCGACACACCTTCTGACTGTCCTTAACATTTGTAACAAGAGGCCCCCATGGGGCCTGAAGTGCTCATCTTGAATAGAACATAATATAAACAGAATCCAAGAATGAGTCTACATTAAGCAAGCCATTTCCATAGGCTACACTGTCAATCCTTGAGTCCCTCAGGAGTGACAAAAATAATCTGGGCATCATGCCTTTTCTTCAGTTGATCATAAAGTAAAATGTAGAGCTCCCCTATGAAGCCCCTTGATACAACCTTTGTGGATTAATCTTAGTTACACACCTCTAGAGGGTACTGAATACAATTTTTTTAATTCTTCAACAAAATGGCCAATTCAGGCTCCCACAGAGAGCCCAAATATTAACCCAGACTCTTGATTTGAACACAGTTGAATCTGACTTCCCTAGAGATGTTGTGTACCGAATATGAAAGAATATTCTGACTGTTGGATCTGAAGAAGAGAAATTGTAAAGAAATTTCTTCGAAATTGCACTAAGTTCAGATTTGGGCCACCATAGCGAGCCCAAATATTAACCTATGGATCCAATTTGAACAAACTTGAATCTGACCCCCCTAGAGATGTTGTATACCAAATGTGAAAGCATTCTGACGAGTGGATCTGAAGAAGAAGATTTTTGAAGAAATTCCCTCATATTGTACTAAGTTAAATTTCATGTTCCCAAATGAAGACCAAATATTAACCTGGGCACTCGAATTGATTGAACAACCTGGAAACTGACCCCCCTAGAGATGTTGTATACCAAATATGAAAGCATTCCGACTGGTGGATCTGAAGAAGAAGATTTTTAAAGAAATTTCCTCATATTGCACTAAGTAAAAATTTGGGCTACCATAGTGAGCCCGAATATATACCTAGGGATCTGATTTGAACAAACTTGAATCTGACTCCCTTAGAGATGTTGCATACGAAATATCAAAGCATTCTGACTGGTGGATCTGAAGATTTTTTTAAATTACCCTCCATATTGAAGAAAGATAAAATTTGGGCCCCCCCCTCCTCCCCTATGAATGCTGTATACCAAATATCAAAAGATTCTGATGACTGGTTCTGGAGAAAATTTTTTTTTAAATTTTGCAATTGACTCAGCATTTTTTCAATGCCCATTACAGAACACCCTAACATAACCGATGGCAATTTTTTTTTACCATTCAATTCTACTGGTCCTAAGGATACTTCATACCAAATAACAGCTCTCTGTTCCGTGTGGTTTGGGAAATATGGGCGTTTGAAAATATTTCTATTTTTAGCTCCCAAGGTTCCCATGGGGATGAGGGAATTTTTTTTTTTTTGCATGGGTCAAGTACTTATGACCCAATAATACCACAAACCAAATATGGTTCATACCGGACCATCGGTTCAGAAAATAGAAATTTTGGGCGGGGCCAAAAATCTCACCCCTCCCATTACAAAGCCAAATATTATTTCACGAACTTCGTTTGAACAAACTTGATTCTACACCTCATATAGAAGCTCCATAGCAAATATCAAGTCATTGTACACACTGGTTCTTGAGAAGAAGATTTTTAAAATATTTTGGATCATTTTCCCCACTCCCTCCCAATGGGGCTGGGCATGTTTAGTTGAACAAAAATGAAATGCCCCTTTGGGACCATCACTCACACAAACTTTCACTTGAATTGGCCCAGTGGCTTTGGAGGTGAAGACCAAAACATGGTGTTGACGGACGACAGACAGAGAGCGATGAGATTAGCTCAGCTGGACTTTGTCAAGATGAGCTAAAAAGTTTAACAATTGTACTTTGATTCGTTTCTGAGTTATGGCTGAGGCACGAATAATATTGACCGATTTTTAGTGTGACCTTGAAAACTTGACCTTGACCTTAAAGGTACAAACCTGGCTATGGTGTGTGACACATCCTCCCATGGTCCTTTATAACTATGTGAAGTTTGATGATTGTGGCCCTAACAATTTTCGAGTTATTGGCTCGGACACACACACACACACATGAACACACACGCACACTTCAATCACTATATGCCACCTGACTTAAGTCGGGGGACATAAAAATAAAAATTTCCTCCTATGGACCTCCTGGTCCTGTCAAACCGTCTGGGTTTAACTTAGTGTTTTTTTTCATGAAATCACTCAAAATACTCCAAAATGCATAAAAAATAAAAATGAAAGTGTCAATGACACTGTAGCTCAACTTGTTAAGACATGTACATGTATGTGACACAGCAATGACAAACATCTAGGTAATGACCTGATAACAAAGGTACATACAAAGTATTGTTACGGTCTGTACATAAATACTGACCATAGTCTGTAACAAATGTACAGGTAAAGTATTGTAAAGGTGGGTGACAGTCAGATGCTAAACTAGAAAAGAAATCTTTGAGTCCCAGAGTGGGTCTGACTGAACCCCAAAATATTTGTTCTCATAGCACAGTGATAACAAAGGCACCCCAAAACACACTCGTTCCTGTCCCAAGGTGAAAACAAAGGTACCCAAGAAGTTTCGTGAAGATCAGTTCATAAATACGAGCTGTATAGAAGTTGTGACACAAAACTGATTGGACCTAATTTCGGTACAAAATGGCCACTGGCAGCCATCTTGAATTTTGGACCGCACCCAGAAACACTCGTTCTCGTCCCAAGGTGATAACAAAGGGACCCAAGAAGTTTCGTGAAGATCGGTTGATAAATACAGCCTCTAGCCCGAGCCGTATTGACATGTGCACTTACAGTTTATAAGTAGCACTGAATAAATCAAAGTTCATCTAATTTGCATAATTTTTGCACGAGAAAAAAACCCGTACTATATGTGATGTATTCCATGTTACTAAACATTCATACACAAATTTATGCAAATCAGAACTTTCATACAGAAGTTCTGTACAAAAGACTGATTGCACTAATTTTGGTACAAAATGGCTGCTGGTGGCCATCTTGAATTCTGGACCACACCCAAAAACACTCGTTCTCATACCACGGTGATAACAAAGGTACCCAAGAAGTTTCATAAAGATCGGTTCATAAATACAGCCTCTAGCCTGAGCCGTATAGAAGTTGTGTACAAATGAAAGTGTCAATGACACTGTAGCTTAACTTGTGTGTTGTATTTGATGAAAAGGATAATGTTCAATGTTTATGAAAGGATTATGAAATAAGACAAGAATTGTGATAATTGGGAATATGTTCATTTTTGGTCCCTGTATGCTATGTTTTTGATAAAAATAATATAAGGTGTACACTGTACTAAAGAGTTGAGGGGTGGGTTAATATGACCTCACAGTTAATGTATGTGGCCCTCACAGTTAATGTATATTAACGAAAGTTACCAAGTTACAGTGAAATTATTCCAAAACGAGTCATCCCATCAAGTTACATTGAAATCCCTTCATAAATATGGCCTGTAGACTGTTCTAAAGGTTTTCAGGCTTCAGGCCCCTGTAGCCGTCAGTTTCCCAATTGCGTCCAAAGGGGACGTTCTCATCTAGACATTATATGAAGTCAACCTACCAAGTTACAATGAAATCCTTTCATAAATATGACCTGTAGACTGTGCTAAAGGTATTCGGGCTTCGAGCTCGGGCAGCCATAATGGTTGAATGATCGTAACCAAAAGGGGACATTCTCATCAGAGCATCATCTGGAGTGATCCTACAAAGTTACAATGAAATCCATTCATAAATATGACCTGTAGACGGTGCTCAAGATTTCCGGGCTTCGGGCACCTGTAGCCATCACAGTTGGCCAATCACGACCAAAAGGGGATGTTATCATCTAGGCATTCTGTGGAGTCAACCTAACAGGTTACAATGAAATCCTTCCATAAAAAAGACCTATAGACTATGCTAAAGGTCTTTGGGCTCAGGCAGCCATAAAGGCTGAATGATCAAGACCAAAAGGGGACATTCTCATCTAGACATTATTTGGAGTCATCCTACCAAGCTACAATGAAATCCCATCATAATTATGACCTGTAGAATGTTCTAAAGGTTTTCGGGCTTCGGGCCCCTGTAGCCGTCACTGTTGCCCAATTGTGTCCAAAAGAGGACGTTCTCATCTAGACATTATATGAAGTCAATCTACCAAGTTACAATGAAATCCCTTCATAAATATGACCTGTAAGCTGTGCTAAAGGTTTTAGGGCTTCGGGCTCGGGCAGCCCTCCTGGTTGAATGATCGCAACCAAAGGGGACAATCTCATCTGGGCATCATCTGGAGTGATCCTACGAAGTTACAATGAAATCCCTTCATAAATATGACCTGTAGACTGTGCTCAAGGTTTTTGGGCTTAGGGCACCTGTAGCCAT
Organism: Pictodentalium vernedei; assembly: GCA_031216915.1. Lineage (NCBI taxonomy): Eukaryota > Metazoa > Mollusca > Scaphopoda > Dentaliida > Dentaliidae > Pictodentalium > Pictodentalium vernedei. Next base: position 775,433,554 of record CM062297.1, read on the forward strand.
CACAGATGACCAATCGCGACCAAAAGGGGATGTCAGCATCTAGGCATTATATGGAGTCAACCTAACAGGTTACAATGAAATCCTTCCATAAATATGACCTTTTCCATAAGCTAAAGGTTTTTGGGCTTGGACACCCATCAAGGCTGAATGATCGCGATCAAAATGGGACGTTCTCATCTAGACATTATCTGGAGTCATCCTACCAAGTTACAATGAAATCCCTTCATAAATATGACCTATAGAATGTGATAAAGGTTTTCGGGCTTCGGGCGCCTGTAGCCGTCACAGTTGCCCAATCTCGTCCAAAAGGGGACCTTCTCATCCAGACAATATATGAAATCAACCCACCAAGTTACAATGAAATTCCTCAATAAATATGACCTGTAGACTGTGCTAAAGGTTTTCGGGTTTTGGGCTCGGGCAGTCGTCACGGTTGGCAGATCATGCTCAAATGGGGAAATTCTCATCTCGACATTATAAGGAGTCATCCTACCAAGTTACAATGAAATCCCACCATATTAAACATGACCTGCAGACTGTGCTAAAAGTTTTTGGGTTTCAGGCTTGGGCAACCATCACGGTTGACGGATGATGCCCAAAAGGGGACGTTCACATCTAGGCATTATACAGAGGCATCCTACCAAGTTACAATGAAATCCCTTCATAAATACGACCTGTAGACTGTGCTAATGGTTTTCGGGTTTTGGGCTCACCAAAGTTGAGCTAAAAAATTTTAAAAATTTCCCGTTGGGACCCTACCCACCACCAGGCAACCAGGGCGAAATATTTTTTATCTTATAAAATCACTTCAAATCCTTTCACATCCCTTTAAAGAAGGAGAACAAAATTCGCCCCCACAGACTCCAACCCCCATCTCACTTACTGATGGTCAAAGCTGAACCAGCATATGAAATTTCGTTGAAATTGGGAGAAAAAAAACACACGGTTGCAGCAGCCATGCTACAATTGGCTGATTTAAAGCCAAAACATTATGAAAAACAGACATGGTCAAAGCTAAACCTACATATGAAATTTTGTTGAAATCGGAGAAAAAAATACATGGCTGCAGCAGCCATGCTACCACTGACTGATTTAAAGCCAAATATTATGAAAAGTAGTCATGGTCAAAGCCGAACTCGTATATAAAATTTTGTAAAAATCGGAAAAAATGAAAGTGTCAATGTCACTGTCGCTCAACTTGTTGAAGAATGCCCATGTATAGTATGTGATACAGCAATGACAAACATCTAGGTAATGACCTGATAACAAAGGTACATGTAAAGTATTGTAATGGTCTGTACATAAATGCTGACTGTAGCCTGTAACAAATGTATTGGTAAAGTATTGTAAAGGTGGGCGACAGTTAGATGCCAAACTAGAAAAGAAATCTTTTGAGTCCCAGAGTGGGTCTGACTGAACCCAAAAATATTTGTTCTCATAGTACAGTGATAACAAAGGCACCCAAAGACACTCGTTCCTGTCACAAGGTGATAACAAAGGTACCCTAAGAAGTTTCGTGAAGATCAGTTCATAAATACAGACTCTAGCCCGAGCCGTATTGACATGTGCACTTACTGTGTATAAGTAGCACTGAACAAATCAAAGTTCATCTAATTTGCATAATTTCTGAACAAGAAAAAAAACTGTATTATATGTGATGTATTCCATGTTACTAAATATTTCTACAAAAATTTATTCACATCAGAACTTTCATATAGAAGTTCTGTACAAAAAACTGATTGCACTAATTTTGGTACAAAAAGGCTGCTGGTGGCAATCTTGAATTTTGGACCGCACCCAAAAACACTCGTTCTCGTCCTACGGTGATAACAAAGGTACCCAAGAAATTTCGTAAAGATCGGTTCATAAATACAACCTCTAGTCTGAGTCGTATAGAAGTTGTGTGCAAAAAACTGGTTGGACCTAACTTCGGTACAAAATAGCCACTGGCAGCCATCTTGAATTTTGTACACACTCGTTCTCATCCCAAGGTGACAACAAGGTACCGAAGAAGTTTTGAGGAGATCGGTTCATAAATACAGACTCTAGCCCGAGCCGTATTGACATGTGCACTTCCTGCGTATAAGTAGCACTGAATAAATCAAAGTTCATCTAATTTGCATAATTTTTGCACGAGAAAAAAACCTGTATTATATGTGATGTATTCCATGTTACTAAACATTCATACAGACATTTAATCAGCGCTTTCATACAAAACTTCTGTACAAAAAACTGATTGCACTAATTTTGGTACAAAATGGCTGCCAGCAGCCATCTTGAATTTTGGACTGCACCCAAAAACAATCGTACTTGTCCCAAGGTGATAACAAAGGCACCCAAGAAGTTTTGTAAAGATCGGTTCATAAATACGGCCTCTAGCCTGAGCCGTATTGGCATTTGCACTTACAGTGCTGAAAGTAACACCAAATAAATCAAAGTTAGTCTAATTGGCATAATTTATGCACAAGAAAAAAACCTGTATTGTATGTGATGTATCCCCATAGTACTAAACATTCACACAGAAAATTATTCAAATCAGCGCTTTCATATGGAAGTTCTGCGCAAAAATCTGATTGCACCTAATTTTGTACAAAATGGCCACCAGCGGCCATCTTGAATTTCAGACCAGACCCCAAAACACTCATTCTCGTCTCACGGTGATAACAAAGGTACCCAAGAAGTTTCGTAAAGATCGGTTCATAAATACGGCCTCTAGCCCGAGCCATATTGGCATTTGCACTTACAGTGCTGAAAGTAACACTAAATAAATCAAACTTGGTCTAATTTGCATAATTTACGCATTAGAATGTACTTACTGATCTCAAACACACACAGTTGATGACAGTGTCCTACATGCCTGAGATATCATATTACATTCACACAAAGACATTTTTATTCAGTGCTTTATTGGTTTTTTTCACTCAATGTAGTAGAAGAGAAAACAAGCCAAAACAATTTCACCCCTCAATTCCCACACCCCAGGGGCAGCCACCATGACCAAAATAAGAAGGTTTCATCTACTCATCAGCCTAAGACAACCTGCCAAATTTCAAGAAAATTGGTTAAGATGAAAAAAATTTTTAAAATCACCCCACACTGCTGCTGCTGCAGAAGCCACTGTGTGCAGCCAACTGTGACCAAAATACGACGTTCTCATCTAGACATCAACCTGAACATGCGTATGAAATTTGGTGATGATCAGATGAGAACTATGGCCTGTGGCCTGTGCCATACAAAATTCATGATGGCTGCTGCAGCAGCCAATGTAAGCAGCCGACCATGACCAAAATAGGACATTCTCATCTAGACACCAACCTGAACATGCATATGAAATTTGGTGATGATCGGATAAGAACTACGGCCTGTAGCCTGCGAAATACAAATTGTGGACAGACAGACTCACAGACTTCCACATGCCCCATGACAATAGCTTAGCTTGACTTTGTCAAGATAAGCTAAAAATGTGTAGGAGACAGTTCATCCATAAAAAGTCAAAAATGGTTACACTCTTTTCCATTGAAAAATTGGTTCCATTGAAATTCACACTGTAATTTGCATTGAAAGATTTTCTTTGAAAACTTGTGTTAGAAGGGGGTTAAATATAATAAGGGTACGATAGTAATCACACATATTAGGATGGATAAGAATGGCAGGCCTTCATTGCACCAATCGCACATGTCAATGTGAGATGGTCGGCAGAAATTGTCATTTTTCTGCACAGTGTATTGGTATTGTTACTCAGCGCAGAAGGGATGGGAAACAACTGAAATATTTTGTCATTTACCCAAGAAATAAATTAACTCAAATTGTTAATAACGCTTAACTAACGAAGGATATCGAAAACTTTTTTAGCTACGCATTTCAATTCCATTAGGGTATTCAGAAACCATGAATGACCCAGCCTCATTTGTGAACTTGAAATTTATTTTAAACACTTCAAATATTTTTTTTAAAAAGAATATACGTTCTATTATAGAAATGAACACTCACAACAGGTAATACTAAATTTCCAATCCACTGCTTTGAGGTAAACCTAAAATCTGATTGCACCTAATTTTGTACAAAATAGCCACCAGCAGCCATCTTGAATTTCAGACCAGACCCCAAAACACTCGTTCTTGTCCCACGGTGATAACAAAGGTACCCAAGAAGTTTCGTAAAGATCAGTTCATAAATACGGCCTCAAGCCCGAGCCGTATTGGCATTTGCACTTACAGTGCTGAAAGTAACACTAAATAAATCAAAGTTAGTCTAATTTGCATAATTTACGCACGAGAAAAAAACCTGTATAAAATGTGATGTATCCCATGGTACTAAACATTCATACCAAAAAAATTATTCAAATCAGAGCTGTCATATAGAAGTTCTGCGCAAAAATCTGATTGCACCTAATTTTGGTACAAAATGGCTGTCAGCGGCCGTCTTAAATTTCGGACTGGACACAAAAACATTTGTTCTCGTCTCACGGTGATAATAAAGGCACCCAAGAAGTTTCGTAAAGATCGGTTCATAAATACGGCCTCTAGCCCGAGCCATGTGTACGGCGCAACGGATGGACAGATGGACATACGGGCCATGACAATACCTCAAATTTGGCTTCACCAAAGTTGAGCTAAAAATACATGGCTGCAGCAGCCATGCTACCATTGGCTGATTTGAAGCCAAACATTATGAAAAGTAATCATGGTCAAAGCAAAATCTGCGTATGAAATTTTGTTAAAATCGGAAAACAAATACACGGCTGCAGCAGCCATTCTACCATTGGCTGATTTGAAGTCAAACATTACAAAAAGTAGTCATGGTCAAAGCTATAAAACCTGCAAATGAAATTTTCATCAATTGGAGAAAATAAATACACATTTAGAATGTACTTTCTGATCTCAAACACACAGAGTTGATATATATATATATATATTTATATTTATATTTATTGGTGTTTAAGGTCACATACTTATGCACAATGGCTAATCGTGACCGTGACAGTTTTACGGGTGGAGGAAGCCGGAGTACCCGGAGAGAACCACCGAGCAACGACGAGCAGCTGTCAGCTCTCCAACATCGTAACTCTGAACTCTGCACCGCAGCACAGGCAGGGTTAGATTGGTTGAAGACATGCGCACCATCGACGTGCAGTACGCCTCAGTACACAGCGTCATCGTGCCCCCATGTAGGCAATCGGGCACAGAGTTGATGACAGTGTCCTACATGCCTGAGATATCATATTACATTCACACAAAGACAATTTTTATTCAGTGCTTTATTGTTTTTTTTCACTCAATGAAGTAGAAGAGAAAACAAGCCAAAACAATTTCACCCCTCAATTCCCACACCCCAGGGGCAGCCACCATGACCAAAATAAGAAGGTTTCATCTACTCATCAGCCTAAGACAACCTGCCAAATTTCAAGAAAATTGGTTAAGATAATTTTTTTTTTTAAAATCACCCCAAACTGCTGCTGCTGCTGCAGCCACTGTGTGCAGCCAACTGTGACCAAAATAGGACATTCTCATCTAAACATCAACCCGAACATGCATATGAAATTTGGTGATGATCAGATGAGAACTATGGCATGTAGCCTGTGCCATACAAAATTCATGATGGCTGCTGCAGCAGCCAATATAAGCAGCCGACCATGACCAAAATAGGATGTTCTCATCTAGACACCAACCTGAACATGCATATGAAATTTGGTGATGATCGGATAAGAACTACGGCCTGTAGCCTGTGCCATACAAATTGTGGACAGACAGACTCACAGACTTCCGCATGCCCCATGACAATAGCTTAGCTTGACTTTGTCAAGATAAGCTAAAAATGTGTAGGAGACAGTTCATCCAAAAACAAAAAAAGTCGAAAAATTGCTTATGGTTACACTCTTTTCCATTGAAAAATTGGTTCCATTGAAATTCACACTGTAATTTGCATTGAAAGATTTTCTTTGAAAACTTGTGTTAGAAGGGGGTTAAATGTAATGAGGGTACGATAGTAATCACATATTAGGATGGATAAGAATGGCAGGCCTTCATTGCACCAATCGCACATGTCAATGTAAGATGGTCGGCAGAAATTGTCATTTTTCTGTACAGTGTATTGGTATTATTACCCAGTGCAGAAGGGAAGGGAGACAACTGAAATATTTTGTCATTTACCCAAGAAATAAATTAACTCAAATTGTTAATAACGCTTAATTAACGAAGGATATCGAAAACTTTTTTAACTACGCATTTCAATTCCATTAGGGTATTCAGAAACCATGAATGACCCAGCCTCTTTTGTGAACTTGAAATTTATTTTAAACACTTTAAATATTTTTTTTAAAAAGAATATACGTTCTATTATAGAAAAGAACACTCTCACAACAGGTAATTCTAAATTTCCAATCCACTGCTTTGAGGCAAACAGAAAATCAACTGCAAGGTTACCACAGTCATCACTGGTAGGGAAAGAGTGTTAGAGTATTCAGAAACCATGAAAGACACAGTTTTTTGTTGGTGGGCAGGGGGTACTTTAACCTACATTCTTGTTATATACTGTCTGACTTAGTTTTGTGTATGTATGTATGTTTGTATAACTTTTATTTATTTTTTTCTCCACAATTCATCATGTTAGCTATTGTTGAATCCTCTATGCACATTTATTTTGTCATGATTATGGGTGGGATGAGCTCTCATGTCATTGCAACACTCTTAGGGTTGCTACAGCAGTTTCAGTGACAGGAGAGCCCATCTGCAGTGATGGTCGCCCACCTTGTTACTGTGTTCATATTGTAAATTTTGCAGACTACCCTGTAGTACTTGAAATCAACATCATCAGTGTCAATTAAACAGTGTAGCTCATATTGCATACTGGATTTCTGTTTGATTTGTTCTCCTCATTCCAAATTATTCTCAAGCCCCAGCTTATCGATGCACATAAATCTTTCTTACTGACTTTCCCCTCATGTCCACTGACTTCTCCCTCCTGGCCCCAGACTTTTCCCTAAAGTCTCTGGAGGGAGAAGTCACTTCTCCCTAAAATCAGCTGCTAGGCTGACCTCTGGTGCCTCTACAAGGGAACCCATAGGAATCATTTCCAACCACCAAAAATAATCTAGCACTTTCCCAGTTGAAAACCAATTTAAATTTCTTGTTTGGCATTCTCTCTCTCCACTAAACTGATAACAGACACAGCAACATCAATTTTTCACAAAGTTTTCTCACAATTAATATTAGGCATCCACATCATTTCCTGCACTGACATCTTTATACTGCCTAGACAACAGCTATTGCTGAAGGCAATTATACCATACTGCAATGCAGGGCCAATGAAGCATAAATGAATTAAAAAGAAAAGACCAAAAAATCAGGAAAAATTGACAAAGTAAGAACTGTAACTTTGGTGAAAAATATGCTGGCAACTTTTTTATAAATGTGCAGAAGCAGCTTGTCATAAAGATCCCTCATAGCAAACTTCATTGAAATCCCACCACTCACTGCTGAGATATCATTGCGGACAGAAAAAAAATCATGAAAAATTGACACTGCAGGTCCGTAACTCTGGTGAAAGATATGCAGGTACTTTTTTTTATAACATGAGCAGAAGCGGCTCATCACAAAGATCTCTCATGCCAATTTTCATTGAAATCTTTCCACTCACTGCTGAGATATCGCCGCAGATGGATTGATGGATGGCTGGACAGGCAGATGCACAGCTGGATGAACAGAATTATCAAGACCTGATTATCAAGTATACCTCCCATTCTCTTCGAGAGTGGAGGAATAAAAATTCAAAGATTTTTGTGTTTTAGAGTTTGTGGATGTTTTATGGGAGTTTAAGGTCACTTTCAATATTTATGGCTATCACAACTACAACAGAAGTATAAAGTCAAGTTTTGATAAAAAAAAATTATCATTATTCTACCCACTTTAACCCTAAAGTACCCATCCAGCCACAAACTGCCCCCTTTTTAGATGGCTCTGAAAGAGGTTATTCCTGTTGTATTCTTCCTTGATATCTACAGTACATGGAGAGTGGATTGTTACTAAATCACTTGTGGGGTGGTGTCTTCACTCGGACAACAGGAGGGGGGGGGGGGGGCACACACTGGGCATACCCCCATGGTGCATACCACCAAACAATGACAAGAGAAGAAATGATCCATGATACCGTGAAAGCTATTCCCATAAACAATCTTCATTCCAAATTTCATTGAGAACCACGAACACCAAACCAGAGATATGAGGTGAACTGACAAAAAATTGGCTATTTTACGAGATAAACAGCAAAATTATTGTCTTTGTTTTACAGCAAGGTAATTGTGAAGGCCAGAAACACCTGTTACTGAAGTCTAGTGATGATAGGACAATTCACATAAAAGATGTAGAACAGAGACATAATGTCACATGTGGGGAGGCAATTTGCATGTATTTTCTTCGTATTACTGCAGGGACCTGACTCACTAAAAAGCCTTTCCGATAAACAATCTTCATTCCAAATTTCATTGAAATCTGATAACTCAAACCATATTTAACAAAGACATAATTCCACATGTGGTGATGTGATTTGCATGTATTTTCTTTGTTTTACTGCAGGGACAAGACTCATTTGAAAGCCAATCCCATAAACAATATTCATTCCAATTTTCAGTGAAATCTGATAACCCAAACCTGAAATTTGAGGCGAACAGACAAACAATTGGCTATTTTACGAGACAAACATCGATTTTTCAAAGTTAAGAGGGGGGATAAGACTAAAAAGTGAAAAGTAAAAAATATTATTAGAGACTCATTTGAAAGCCTTTCCTATAAACAATTTTCATTTCAGATTTTAACGAGATCCAATAACCCAAACCTGAGATACAATGCGAACAGACAAAAAATAGCCTATTTTTGTATATTCAAAGGGCCATAACTCACAGAAAAAATATTTCAACAGTAAAACGGCTAATGCTGCATCAAGGTCTCATGATAATGCACATCTCTATGAAATTTCATCGAAATCTGAGCAGTTATGTCAAAGTTATAATGCGAACAGACATCTGAGTTTGGATGGACAGACGTAGGGATGGATGCACAGATGCATGACAGACGCAAGGACAGGTGCAATTGAGTATAACCCACTTTTTGAAAAAAAAAGTGGGGGTATAAGAATTCCTTGTCTGGGTAGAAGCATTAGAACGACGAGTAAAATTTCAGCCAAGGGATCTCTGGGTCAAACCCAGAGGTCCCTTGGCTGAAGCTGTGCTTGTCCTATTGATGCATTACCACATGAACTGACTGTTATTGTTTGGGTGAAAATGTCACTCCACAATTGTTTTAGTGATAATTCATGTACTATATACATATATATATATATATATATATATAGTATCTACACATACTATATATAGGTAGGATGCATTTATCTTGACAGTGTTTTTACATCATTGTTGGCTGCCTGTACGGGAACCCAACGATAATGCATAAACACTGTTAAGTCATCTGGCAACAAAACACTCAGTCCTAGAAATGAGATGGGTGCAAGTGCAATTGATCCTGCCAACACCCTTGATTTCTATTTTACGGGAGCTAAAAATGTGCTGGTTGAAAAATACTGAGGAGCACTAATATTCTGTGAGGGCATATAAATGGGTGCTGTTTTGAGAAAGCAGCAGACTGTGGCCAGTAGCAAGTTACTGTCATAATTCAGCAATTCCTTATACATTTAACCCTTTGGACACTAGTGGGATCTGCCATGCAGTTCAATGACAGCAATTAGAAGAGTCCATATTTATTATTTGGGATAGACCAATCAATATTTTCCACGTGTAGCCTCAGGGCTGCACGTTGAAAATACTGATAGGTCTATCCACACATTTACTGAACAGCCATCCTATTTTATGACGTTATGACATATAATGCTCCTGGCTGGAAAAGCAGCCGCTCGGGTTCAGAGGGTTGAGGTTTCTGGTGTTTGATGACAGTATTCCCTCGAAAATTCATATACTAACATTTTACGGGTGCAAATTACTCTCGTCTCCGATTTCGCGGGAGCTTAAAACTGCACCCGTCAATTTTGTTCATTTCCAGCACTGAACACAGTAAAGTCATCTGCAGCCATGTGAATGTATATATGGTAGTTATAAATGTAAAATTAATCTGATTACTTAAGGGTTAAGAGAACTCTCACTCCAGGCATGGTCACCTCATTCTATTATACAGTAGGTCCTGCTTTAGTGGAGCTGCCCAAAGGGATAATTTTCCCTGCTGGGAGAGTGTTAAATTATTTTTCAAAAGTGATTCGTGATATGAGTACTTTCTTGTAGAATTTTTGTACTGCTGAATGGAAGTACACATTTTGTCCAAAATGAGCAAAGCACTTTCCTAAATATATTTATTCAAGGACTGTCCATGACTTTTTCAAAGACAGGTCTGATTTTCAAACACTGTCAAAGGTGTGGAGTTTCAGTTTTAAAAGTCATGCACTTTTAACCATTTTCAAGAACCTGTACCACTTATAACAACACTGCAACTTGCTAACTCCCACCTGTCCCCACTTCCTGCTAAAACTTGACAACTGAGAACATCAATAACTGTCTTTGAAGCTCAAAGTCTGCAGTTTCTATCTCAAGGTTATCTCATATATTTAGTATTATGGATTATGTTGTTATTAGGAGTTGAGAACAATGAAGCCCGTTTTCACTGACACTGACAAATTGTGAAGAACAACAGACTCAGAACAATCATGAATAATTGATTGCAGGAACCTGTTGGTGGCATCATCGATCAGGGCTTGCAAAAAACAAATGCCAGGGATCAACACTTGTTGTGGGCGTTATATTATTGGGTAGACTAGCTCATTGATATTGTGATTATGGCTCTTAAACTTAACAAGCAATTACAGTGGACCCAACTTAAATGGTTGAGTAATGGAAGCCACTGTCAGGGCTTTAAAAAAAAAACAAAAGGCCCCAGGGGGTCTGAGGGCGCTCACCTGACATGGTAGTCTAAATATCAAACCAGGGAATTGACTTGAATAAGCTGCATACGCCCCTCCTAAGAAAAGCATATACCAACTAGATGAAGCGATTGTGCCCACACAATACACAGGATTTTCCTTCTATTTTCAGTTCCTGCACTTTTACATCCCAAAATTGAGATAACACTTGAAAAATAGATTTTTTTTATTTTTGTTCGGAAATTTTCGAAGTCCCAAACAAAATATTTTCAGACCAAAATTTTCTTTTCTTCTTAAAATTGACCAAAACGCATAAAAACCAAAAAACTAATTTCTGGATTTTGGTCCAAAAAGTCCCACCCGGACCCCAAATTTTCAGTGTAAAAAAAATAATTTTTTTCTGTCTTAAAATTGACCAAAATGCATAAAAACAAAAAACTCATTTCCGGATTTTGGTCCAAAATTTTCCCAAGTCCCACCAGGACCCCAAATTTTCCGTGTAAAAAAAAATAAATTTTGTCTTAAAATTGACCGAAATGCATAAAAAAAACAAAAAAACACAAGTCCGGACCGGGACTCCAAATTTTCAGCCTAAATATGAACCCAGGGACTTGGCTTGAACAGACTTGAATCTCACCTCCCTTAGCATGCTGCATACCAAATATCAAAAGATTCTTATTGGCAGATCTGAAGAAGAAGATTTTTAAAGAATATTCCTCATACTGCACTAATTTGAACATCTGGGCTCCCATAGGAAACCCAAATATGGACCGAAGGATTTGATTTCAACAAATATGTGAATCAATGTTCCAAAAATGTTATATGTAAAATATGAAAGCTTTTGCAGCAGTGGTTTGGAAGCAAACGATTCTTTAATTTTTTCCCATTGCCCACAGTGTTAAAAAAATGCTGACTCCGCATTTTTTCAAAAGTCCCGAAAAAGTTTTCTATTTTGGGCTCCTGAGGTTCCCACGGGGCTGCAGGAATTTTTTTTTTTGCATAAATCAAGTACTTATAACCCAATAATACCTCATATTAAATTTGGTTCAAATTGGCCTCTCGGTTCAGAAAATAGAAATCCGGGACAGGGCAAAAATTCTTGTCCCTCTCAGAACAAAGGCAAATATTGCCCGTCAAACTTCTCTTGAACAAATTTGAGTCTACACCTCAAATGGAAGCTGCACACCAAATATCAAGTCTCTGCTACAGCTGGTTCATGAGAAGAAGATTTTTAAAAATTTTGTGCATTTTGGCCACACTCCCCTCCACAATATGAGCAAAAACCCAATTTGAAGAAAAACCCAAATGCCCCTATATAACCATTACTCATGTGAATTCTCATTGAACTGCAGCCAGTGGCTTGGGAGAAAATGACCCAAACACCACCTTCATGACGTACGACAGACGATGGGCGACGGACAAAAAGTGATCAGAATAGCTCACCCTGACTTTTCCTTACTTATGTTTCATATTAAGTCAAACGCAAATATTTTGTTTATACAAATTTGTTCTATTACAAATTATTGGTGAGTGTCTAGGCACTCTCCAATAATTTGTACTAAAACAAATTTTTAAATAACAAATTCAGACCACCAAAAATAATCTTAGCCCTCAACCAGTTAATTGTATATCTTTATTGAAAACCCAGTTAATTGAATAAAACGTCCAAACATGAGACCATTTAGCATTGTCTTGTCAACTCCATATATGTTATAGATTAACCTGTTATTAATTGAATAATAAATCTTGTAATCTGTCAAATCAAAGAATTAGTCCAACATCCACATAATTCCCCATATTTATAAACCTTTTTGGTGTCAATTCATCCAATATAGGCATTCAATGTCAAGCTTTGTCAAACAAGGTATAATAAATACAGTACTTTATAAAATTAGGAGACTGGAAGAACCAATTCCTGTTTATTGTATACTCCTGTTAATTGAATATTTTTCTCTGACAAGTGGTTATTCAATTACCAGGATTCTACGGCACTACGTGTTTATAAGATAATGCAGTTCTACAATGCCATATCTACCAGTACAAATAGTGCACATGAAATTTCTTATTTAACTAATGGCCACAGCACTATTCACAAAAGGCATCTCTTTAAATTTCATTGACCAGTAGAGTGCTGAATTTTTCTTCAAAAGCGATTTGAATATTTTTTTTTAAAGATACCATGTTATAAGCAAGAGGAGCTTTAGTATAGTATGACTTATATCATAACTGTTTTATTACAATTTATTGGAGAGTGCCAACGTGCACTCTCCAATAAATTGTAATAAAACAATTTTTTTACAAATATTGTCGCAGGAACAACAAGTTGATGCATTCAGTGTAAAGCCACTAAAGTGACCCCAGCATATTTCTGTAGAGCCATAATAGTGGCTTTACTTTTACCACCAAAACATAGCTTATGGTCAAGCATTAGATTCAGCTTGTTGAGAGCATTCCAAGGAGGGCTCATAAGCTATGTTTTGAATGTAGCAACTGAAAATTTTCATTTACTCCAAAACATTAGTTTTACAAATTAAGCATTAATTGTGTCCTGTCATGTTAGGTAAAGTGTTAATAAGGAAATAACACTGTGTGATTTACATCTAGTATTGGGATGGGCTCTCAAAACACTATCCAGCAGTGTATGACATGACAGAATATCATCAGCTTATAAGAACTACCTCATGGAATGACCTCAATAACGCTGTGTGATATAATCTAGTATTGGGATGGGCTCTCAGAACACTATCCAACAGTGTATGACATGACAGAATATCATTAGCTTATAAGAACTACCTCATGGAATGACCTCAAATAACCTGGGCCAATTTTTTATAAATCAAACTTGTAAAAACACACATAAAAAAGAAAGAAAAAATAAAAAACCTAAAGATATAACTTTTGAAATTACTATGGAAATAAACTCTTGTTTGAGCTAAACGGTGATTGTGTGTGATCAAGAGATGAAAAAAAACAAGAGGCTCTTTAGAGGCTCGAAAGGGCCTGTAATCGCTCACCTGGCAGAACTACATATCTCTTGGTTATTCTAATCAAAATCAAAGAATGCAGCTGGCTGCCAGGCTCCTTCATCTGAGCCAAACAGAATGATTGTTTTCAGAGGACTTTCTATACATTATTTGTGCCAAGTTTGTTTCACACTGGCCAAGTAGTTTCAGATAAGATGAAAATGTGATTTCCCATATGGTTTCCACTATGAGCCGCAATTGCGGCCATGTTTGCAACCTGATCAACATTAAATGAGGATCGTTGATAGAGGATGTCCCAGTCATCAATGTGAAGTTTCAAAACATTTGGCCTTGTAGTTTCAGAGGAGACGATTTTTGAAAATAGACCAATCAGAATGAAAGAATGCCTCTGGCAGCCATGTTTTTCATCTGACGGGAACAATATGAGGATCCTTCGTAGATGACCCCCCATAGACCACTTGGTTCACATTGGCTCAGCAGTTCCAATGAAGATAAAAATGTGAAAAGTTTATGGACGACAGACAATGACGGACACCAAGTGATTGATGGCAATAGCCCACATGGCCCTTTGGGCCAGGTGAGCTAAAAATAATAATAACTGCTCAGCAACTGCTCAAAAAATGTACTAGACAATAGTTGTTTAAAGAAGGATTCAATTAGCGTCAATAGCAAGTTACCACTACAGAGAAATGAAGTTATTTAATTATTTTTAATTCTGTTGTCTGTCCATGCTAGATGATTTTTTTCTAGTACTTGGATGTTACCACAGAAATAATGCCCAGATTCCGGTAATGCAAAACAACCAGAGAAGAAGACAAAAATGTGAAAAGTTTACAGATGACAGCCAACGATGGACACCAAGTGATGGCAATAGCTCACATGGCCCTTTGGGCCAGGTCAGTTAAAAATAATAATAACTGCTCAGCAACTGCTCAAAAAAGGTATCAGACAATAGATGTTTAAAGAAGGATTTAATTAGCATCTATAGCTATTTACCACTACAGAGAAATGAAGTTATTCAATAATTTATAATTCTGTTCTCCATCCATGCCAGATGATTTTTTTCTAGTACTTGGAAGCTACCACAGAAATAATGCCCAGATTCCAGTTATGCAAAACATCCTAGGAACTTAACTTGAACAAACTTCCTTCCACCACCAGGATGCTGTATACCACCAAATGAAAAAGCATTCTGACTGGTGGAACTATAAAGAAGATTTTTAAAGAAATTTTCTCATATTGCACTAAGCTGAAATTCGGGCTTCCACAGGGAGCCCAAACATTAACCCAGGAACCTGATTTTAACAAACTTGAATCTCACCCCCAGTGATGTATACCAAACACAAAACCGCATTCTGACCGGTGGATCTAGAGAAGATGATTTTTAAAGAAATTCCCTCATATTGCATAAATTTAAACTTCAGGCTCCCAAAGGGAGCCCAGATATTAACTCAGTGATTCGATTTGAGCAACTTGAATATGACCCCCTCCCCCCCTCCCCTCCCCCCCCTCTAGGGATGTTGCATACCAAATATCAAAACATTCTAAGAGATGGTTCTGGAGAAGAAGATTTTCAAAGAAATTCCATCAACTAAGTTAAAATTTGGGCTCCAATAGGGAGCCCAAATATTAACCCAGGGACCACATTTGAACAAACTTGAATCTGACCCACCTAGAGATGTTGTATATCAAATATGAAGAGAGCGCGGTGACTCAGTAGGTAGAGGTGCAGGCTGCAAGCCGAGAGGTCCTCGGTTCGAATCCCACCTGCGGCAACCGCGTTGTGTCCTTGGGCAAGACACTTCATCTCCATTGCCCGTGTGGGGGCACGATGACGCCATGTACTTAGGCGTACTGCACGTCGATGGTATGCATGTCTTCAACCAATCTAACCCTGCCTGTGCTGCAGTGCAGAGTTACGATGTTGGAGAGATGGCAGATGCTCGTCGTTGCTCGGTGGTTCTCTCCGGGTACTCCGGCTTCCTCCACCCGTAAAACTGTCACGGTCATGATTAGCCATTGTGCATAAAAATGTGACCTTAAACATCAATAAATAAATGTCAAATTTGAAAGATTGCTAACTGGCGAATCTGAAGAAGAATATTTTTAAAGAGATTCCCTCATATTGCACAAAGTGAAAATTTGGGATCACACAGGAAGACTAAATATGATCCCAGGGACTTGATTTCAACAAATCTGAATGTGCTTGATTTGAATAAACTTGAATCTCACCCCCTACAGATGTTGCATACCGAATTCTGACTGATGGATCTGAAGAAGAAGATTTTTAAAGAAATTTCCCCATATTGCACTGAGGTAAAATTTGGGCCCCCATGGAGAGCCTAAACATTAACCCAGGGACCTGATTTGAACAAATTTGAGTCTGAACCCCCTGAAGATGTTGCATACCAAATATGAAAGTATTCTGACCGGTGAATCTGAAGAAGATTTTTAAAGATTATTTCCCATATTGCCATAAGTTAAAAATTCAGGCTCCTGTATTGAGCCCAAATATAAACCAATGGGTTTCATCTTACCACACTTGTATCTGACCCCCCTATGGATGCTGTATACCAAATATTATTAATTAAAGATTCTGATCAGTGGTTCTGGAAAAAATCTTTTTTAAAATGTTTGCAAATATGCGGACTCAGATTTTGTTTGACCCCCCCCCCCCCCCCTCCCTAGAGAACACCCCAACACAACCAATGGCAATTGTTTTTTAACATTCAATTCTACCGGTCCAAAGGATGCTTCATACCAAATAACAGTTCACTGTTCCATGTGTTTTGGAAATTATGGGCATTTGAAAATATTTCTATTTTTAGCTTCTGGGGTTCCCACGGGGACACAGAAAAAAACTCTTTTTGTTTGAATCAAGAACATATCAAATATGGTTCAAATCAGACTATCGGTTGAGAAAATACAAATTTCGGGCAGGGCTAAAAATCTTGCCCTTCCCATTGCAAAGGCAAATATTGATCTATGAACTTTATTTGAACAAATTTGATTCTACACCTCAAAAGCATGCTCCATACCAAATATGAAGTCATTGTACACACTGGTTCATGAGAAGAGGATTTTGTAAGAGTTTTGAAGCATTTTCCACCACCCCCTCCCTATGGGGCTGGGCACATTGATTTGAACGAAAACAAAATGTGATGTCAGAACAAGCAATCACCTCAAATTTAATTAAAATTGGTTCAGTGGTTTAGGAGGAGCACGTGCAAACACCATGTTCATGGACGATGGGCAGGGAGTGATCACGAAAGCTCATCCTGTCAGTCAGGTGAGCTGAAAACTACCTGAAGAGTGTGGTAGAAGAATTAGGTTTGAGGCCTGGTGCTCAATATGGCTCTCATGGTTGATCAATCTGAACCAAAATGGGAAATTCATCCGGACATTAAATCAGGAATCACAACACCAAGTCATTTAACCAAGCTGCAACAAAATCACCTCATAAATATGGTCTGTAGGTGAAGGTTTTAAGAGCAAGGGCTCCTGAGGCCCTCACCATTGACCAATATGACCAATTTAGACGAAAATACCTGTAGGATGGTCTCATCTAGTCATCAGACCAAGGCATACTACCAAGTTACAATGAAATTGCTCCATAAATACGACCTGCAGATTGTGGTAATAAAGACTTTAAGATTCGAACCCTCACAGATCATGACCAAACTAAGATGTTCTCATCCAGACATTTGAAAGTATGTTCTATGTTTATGAAAGGATTATTAAGACAAGAATCGTGACAATTGACAATACGTTAAGTTCTGTACCTTATAGTTTATGCATTCAACAAGAATAACATGGGTTATGCAAAGTGTGGGCCACAACCTCGACCA
Organism: Pictodentalium vernedei; assembly: GCA_031216915.1. Taxonomy (NCBI): domain Eukaryota; kingdom Metazoa; phylum Mollusca; class Scaphopoda; order Dentaliida; family Dentaliidae; genus Pictodentalium; species Pictodentalium vernedei. Next base: position 775,451,300 of record CM062297.1, read on the forward strand.
GTAGTCATATTCGAAGTAGCCTTAAAGGTATTGTGGGACAGAAAATTTTCCTAAGTCGAAAGAGTGAAAAAGGGCCATAATGCTGGGAAAAATTATTAGACAGAACCTGTTCCTTGTGCATATCCATTCCACCATGCGGGTCTATCAGCATACCAAAGAAGATCCACATCTGACCGATGGCTTTGAAATTGCAATCAGAAACATTTGTATGGATGGATGAACGGAGGTCTTCACTCAACTGTGAATATTCTTTTGCAAAGCAGGTCCATGAGCATACAAGAACTAGAGGCTCTAAAGAGCCTGTAATCGCTCACCTGTAATCGCTCACCTGGCAGAACTACATATAAAATGTAATTTCCCATAGGGTTTTCATGGTAACTATGAGCTGTAATTGTGGCCATATTTGCAACATTACATGAGGATCATTGGCAGGTGTCCCAGTCCTCAATCATGTGAAGTTTCAAAACATTTGACCTTGTAGTTTCAGAGGAGAAGAGTTTTCAAAATCGACCAATAAGCACCCACGTTTTTATCCAACAGGAATAAAATTAGTAACGGTTGTAGAGAATCTCTCGTAGACCAAGCCTGCCAAGTTTGGTTCACATTGGCTTAGTAGTTCCAGAGAAGAAGATGAAAATGTGATTTCCCATAGGGTTTCTACAGCAGCCACATTTGCAACCGGATCAAGATCATTGGTAGAAGGGGTCCCAGTCATCATTTATGTGAAGTTTCAAAACATTTGGCCTTGCAGTTTCAGGAGAAGATTTTTGAAAATCCACCAACCAGAATCAAAGAATACCTCTGGCAGCCATGTTTTTCATCCAACGGGAACAAAATGAGGATACTTGTAGAGTACCTCCCATAGACCGTTCCTGTCACATTTGGTTCACATCAGCTCAGTAGTTCCAGAGAAGCAGATGAAACTGTTATTTCCCATAGGGTTTCTATAGTAACTATAAGCCACAATTGCAGCCATGTTTGCATCCCGATCAACATTAAATGAGGATCGTTGCTAGAGGATGTTCCAGTCATCAGTGACATGAAGTTTCAAAACATTTGGCCTTGTAGTTTCAAAGGAGATTTCTTGAAAACCCACAAATTAATGAATTCTGTTTCAATAAAAAAATCAGTAATTTGAAAATTACAATTTTTTCATGAAAGTGCTCTCTTTCAAACAGCTTTGGATAGGTAAAGGGTTATAGGAAACGCAACATTTGATTCAAATAATTTGTCATATCTTAAATGACATCATAACTGACTGGTCAGCTCTACATGATGGTATACAAAACACCTGTCATCAATCAGTATTTCTGTTAAGAAACAAGATTTTTGAAAATCCACCAACCAGAATCAAAGAATGACTCTGGCAGCCATGTTTTTCATCCGAAGGGAACAAAATGAGAGGACCTCCTATAGACCATTTCTGCCAAGTTTGGTTCACACCAGCTCAGCGGTAACAGAGAAGAAGATGAAAATGTGAAAGGTTTACGGACGACGGACAACAGATGAATACGGACGCCAAGGGAGGAGAAAAGCTCAGATGGCCTTTTAGGCCAGGTGAGCAAATAAATGAAATCCAACATGCAGTGAATGCAATACAGAGGTCAAGAAACATTTTCCAAGACGAAAGAGTGAACAAGGGACCATAACTCAGGGAACTATTATTGGACGGAATCTGTTCCTTGTGCATATCCGTCCGCCAAGAGGGTTGACCAGACCTGACCAAAACGTGACATTCTCATCTAGATTTTATACAGTGTCACCCTGCCAAGTTACAATGAAATTTGCGCAGCCATCACGGTTGGTTGACCGATCGCAACCAAAATGGGACATTCTCATCTAGACATGACCTCAAACCTGCACATGAAATTTAGTGATGGTCGGACAAGAACTACCGAGTGTAGACTGTGCTAAACAAAATGTAAACAGACTCCCAGACTTCTGCACTCATGATGGCAATAGCTTATCTTGACTTTGTTTGTCAAGTTAAGCTAAAATCACCGCAATATAGCATAAATACATTAGTGATCAACCGATTATATTATAGGCTCATGAACCGATTACTGATTATTCAGAGTCATAATCGTCGATTCTGATACCGATTCCGATTAATTGAGTACCCATGGTTACAGTTGCCACGACTATGCGATTGAGTCGACTTACCTTCGGAAGGTGCTATAGTCAACTATTATTTTTCATAGTCGACTATTTTTTAGCCGTGTATATCATACCACTGAATGATGATATTGGTCTGAGAAGGGCATGTAACATTTCACGGTACCTGTTATCCTTCATATTCATTGTTCATATCACGAAAATAGGCAGTAACTTGACTTTACCCTCACATATTCTCTCATGAAATGGACGTCGTCATACCTAAACTCCGTACTGAATCAAGCTACCGTGAACAAATTATTGATAATCCATGTTATTTGTTGCCATTTTAAATCCAATAATTTTATTATCGATGTGGAATTTATTGACACTAAAAATTCCAAACTTGGAAGTGTTTGCATCGTGTGACACAAAATTTATTATGTCAGTGAAGAATTCCCAGTGAACCCTAGTATTTTTCTGAACATAAATAGATCACAGGTACTCAACACAAGCTGAGAAATCGAAAGAAAAATGATATCTGATAGCATTTTTGAATCGATGCTAATGTTAGGGATTACTGCCATGCATTGTTACCATACACTATTAGATAAAATATGGATATTTTATCATCCACCAAATTTCAAAATAAACTAGAGAATTGTAATTTGTTGGACAAATTACGGGCTTTCCCAACTTTTTAATGTGAAAAGGCAAACTGTATTGTACACAAAACTATCGATGAGTTTTGAAAACAGAAAATTTAGTGGAAATCAAAGTTTTTGTGATGCTACTAGTTTTTATGCAGACAAAACAGATATTTGAGATACAGCAGGACACCAAAACATTTAACACAAAATTTGCTCTTCAATAACTACAGAATATTTTCATAGAAAGCAAAACAAGCGATGTCCTTTCTGCTTTGGAAAAAATTAGTACATATGAATTATGGGCGTACGGGCCGGGATTCATGAAGGACTGTGCCCCAACCCACCCCTGAGTCAGAAAGGAGCCGATTTTTCAGCCAATATGCCAGAAAATTTCGGACAATTCAGTTGCCAGAAATGACCACAAAACATTTTGGTTTTCCACACAAAATGTTGTTTTCCTATCTCATCACTCAGAAGTTGCATGTAAACAGACCATTATACTGTACAAGTTGATTCAGTGGAACCGTATCCACGTTAATATTATTCATTTATAATCACGCAAGTACACATAAAGAGTTCTATTACTGCATATTACGGGAGTACGGTGGCTCATAATGTAGAGATGATTGTTGCAATCCAACATGTCCAGTTTTTCTGTCCGGTAGGGGAATTAACTAAAAATATTTGGATGAACGAATGCAGAAAACATCAACGAGCGAGAGAATTAACTTTTCCTTAATTGATACTGCCAGATAGACTCATGACAGGGAAGGGTCCCAAATGGTTTGTGATTGCCGTAGAAACAATCAGATGTGCAAGCGGATCTTCATTATTACTTAGATCGTATATGACAATATTAGTAACACCTTAGCCCGTCTCTAATCTGTAGCTGTTAACAGAAGATCTGGTTTATATATTTTATCCATTGTTCTTCGAGGCTTCATGTCTTAGGATTATAATTACTTGGATTAATCCATTGCAAGTGTAAAGAAAGATAGCATGAGAGAAATCCAGTGTAATTTTCTGAACTGTGAATGTATTCTTTATACCTTAATAAAAATATACTCAACGGGAGATTTTTAACCTTTCTTTATGACAATAAGGAGAAATTTCATTTTTTTAAAACTAATCCTAGCAGTAGTGTTCTTTGATAGAGATTTCTTTCTTTCCTTTCATATTTATTTCAATTGTATTTCAAGAAAAAAATTACCAATGCTCACGTGCCTTTAAATTCAGATTCATTATACATAAGAGAAGCAGAAATGACGAGTGAAAAAAAAAAAAGAAATTAAAAATTATGAAAATTATAATCACCTTAATCTAAAATTGTGAACAAAAATCAAATTGCACATGAATATTCCACTTTATTCCACTTTATTAAAGAGAAATACTCTGCCTCTTAAAAGACGAGTCTCAGTTCACGCGTAATCTGACGCTCACTTGAAATATTCTGAAAAAAGCTCTTTTTCAGCCAAAAAAGGAAGCAAAAACAAAATATCGTACACTCATTATATTTATATTACTGTTTTCTGTATTTATTGCAGATTACTAAAATAAAGCGTAACAATTTCACCTAACGTATTCAAAGGTCAAAAAATACATTTAAACACACTTGGGGTCGGCTTTTTTCGTAAAATTTACTAAGGTTCTACACGATGTTCAGGACCAATTTTCAAATTAAAAAGGAAGCAAAATTTGCACTATAATCAACATAAACATATTACATTAAACTAGAATAATGGAACTAAATGGAAATAACGCGTAAAATATTGTCTATCAACAGGTTATTTGTGTAATTAATGTTTAAAATATTTTGTCCATAGGCATCAGTGTTAAGATTTAGACCAACTTTTTCCCCGAAAGTGACGCATGCGCAGTAGACACCGAACCGAGAGCTGGGTAGAAGTCCTCGGTTCGAATCCCATGATGGCGATGTGTACTAAGGGTACTTTGAGGGTGTACTTGTCTTCAACCAATGCTAACCTTTCTTTTGTGGAGTTAGTATGTTGGGGAGTCTGAGTCGCTTGCCATTGCTTGGTGGTTCTCTCCAGGTACTCAATGGGAGGGAGACACCCCCCGCCCTCCCCCCCCCTACCTCCTATACCCACATTTGGTATTTCCTCCTGAGATTCAACTTTTTCGGGCTAAAAGGGTTCGTCCTCCCCGACACCCCCCTGAAAAATAGCCCTGTACACCTATGCAGTGAAAACCTGGACTTGAATAAATATATTATGGTCATGATATAGCTATAGATGCTGAAAGTGACCTTAAATATCAATAATTAATTTATTCTCTATCATTCTGTCTGTTTGTGAATGTGTGGGATTTGTCAACAAACGAGGGTAAGCTTCCTACTCCATGATTTCACAATTTTTCCAACGTTTCTGTTTCAGATACAATGAAATACATGTAATATGAGTTACTGTCACACACAAATTAGTTGTTTATTTGATATGGTTTAAACCATCTAGAGAGCTAGTATACACAGTGATGGGTACAGTTCAAGTCAAAATGAGTTGATTAAAGGGATGTTGAACAGCTTGTTAATATTTCTTGCATTACATTACTACTTTGCTCTTTATTGACAGAAGGATTTCACAGAGGGTTTCCCTGACGGTATTTATTTATTGGTGTTTGCGGTCACATACTTATCCACAATGGCTAATCGTGACTGTGACAGTTTTACGGGTGGAGGAAGTCGGAGGACTCAGAGAGAACCACCGAGCATCGACGAGCAACTGTCAGCTCAACATTCTAATTATGTTCAAGCTCCACTGAAGCAGGGTACCAGTGGTTGAAGACATGTGCACCATTGACATGCAGTACGCCTTAGTACATGGCATCATCGTGCCCCCATGTTGGCAAATGGGATAAAGTGCCTTGCCCCAGGACATTACTTGGGTCGTCCCAGATTGGGATCAAACTCGGGACCTCTATCATAGAAGTCAAACAGTCTACCTCTGAGAAAATGTGCTTTCTTTCCTGGCAGCATTCATATTTGTACATCCAAACTAATGTTGGATAACACAGAACACCAAAACATATAACACAAAATTTGTTCCCCATTGATTTTTGAAAGCAGTTATGAAAAGCTCAAAGAGCTCTTTCCTTTTTGTTTTTGGACAAGTGAGTATTCACTCAAAGTCATTTTTTGCAGACAGGGTTATTTTTAAGTGGCCAAAGCACATGTTTCATTAAGTCCCAGAACATAACTAAAGCCGGATTTATTGATTAAACATCTCTGCATATAGCAAAGCAAATTGTCTCAAATTAACCCATTCCAAAATGATAGAGAGTAACCAAAGTTGGATAATTTGGTTATTTCCAAATGGTACACTTATTCTCGCTCTCATTGTGCTTGAGGGTTAAATCTGAGACTGAAAAGGTATACCAATCTTACTCAGGGAAGGTGAGTACAGAAAAGTACGAAATTAATCAGAAAATGAATTTTGTCTGACGGTACTAATATTTGTACAAGCAAAACTGGTACTGGATTTATTTATTTATTTATCTATTTATTTTATTTATTTATTTATTTATTTATTTATTTATTTATTTATTTATTTATTTATGTATTAGGTTTTAATGACACATTAACAGCCAAGGTCATATTATGTCGGTGACAGTTGTATGGGTGGAGGAAGCTAAAGTACACAGAGAGAACCACTGAGCAATGACGAGCAGCTGCCAGCTTCCCAACATAGTGCCTCCGCACTGTAGCACAGGCAGGGTTAGATTGGTTGAAGACATGCGCACCATCGACGTGCAGTATGCCTTAGTACATGGCATCATGGTGCCCCCATGCGAACAGTCGGGGTGAAGTGATCGGGTCATAATTGGAATATATCCGACAGATACAATGTCGGATATATTCCAATTATGTCCCGATCATGCAAGGCGGCAACTTGAAATTCTCAGAATGTTTCCTACTGTCCCTGCCCGACAGTTTAGTATCTTTGTCAAGTGCCGAGACCACGTGAAAATACCGTGGATCAGGTGGAAACCGAGGGCATGATTCGTCCCTACTTTATTCTCAACTCAACGACTTTTCCATTCATTATTTACCTGTCATCGGCTGAGTTAGGTATTATATTTGTCTATTTGATGAACTTTTCAACCTTAACTATTTGCGGCTTCATGTAGCACCATTGAAAGGCCACTGCAAGGTTACCAATATATTCAGGGATTGATTTTACGAAAATAACAATTATTCCGACTATACCCACATGGGAACTCCTAAATATGCCAAGGGTTAAACTTTTGATAATGACGTATAAAACAGAAGTTGTCATGCTATGCTTGCTGCATGCAGGCATAGAAAACATTCAGCGCTCAAAGAATTAGGAATGGAGTAACTTGTCACTTAAACCTACAAAATTCTGAAAAAATGAGTTTTTTTCGACGGCATCTACCATTATGCATCTGAAACAGGGATTGCGTTAAACTTTACAGCAACCTTATACCAGAAAATATTCTTGGAATTGAACTGTGAATCCGAATTTCGAAAGCATTTTCGGATATTCTATTCCAAACTACCACTGCACGTTTATCAATATTCAGTGATTTTATGAAAATTAAAATTATTCCGACCATACCCATATGGGCAGTCTCGAATCTGCCAACGGTTAAACTTTTAATAATGACATATAAAACAAAAGTTGTCATACTATGACTGCTGCATACAGCCATAGAAAACGTTCAGTGCTCAATCAATTAGGAATGGAGTAAATCGTCACTTAAACTTACCAACTTCTGAAAACGAGAGTTTTTTTGGACTGCACCTATCTTTATGCAAACAGAACGAGCATAGGGTTAAACTTTACAACCAAACTTACAACAGCAAATATGCTTGGCAGGCAATTGTAAATACGAACATTTAAACCATTTTTCGATATTCCTTTCGAACATGGAAGAAAAGTGAGCTCCAAATTCGCCAATTTTATGAAGAATTTTAGGGCACTCAAATTCAAGGCCCGAAAACTGGGTGAAGGTTAAAACTTTGAATAAACTATATAACAGCAAAACTGTTCTTGGATGAAGGCCCAATCCTCTCATGGAAAAGGTTTTGAGTCAATATGGCTCCAGTGCTGAGAAAGTGCATGTAAATGTTGGCGAAAATAACAATTATTCTGACAGTACCCTTATGGGAAGTCTCAAATCTGTCAAGGGTTAAACTTTTAATAATAACATATAGAACAAAATTTGTCATACTTTGATTGCTGCAAGCAGCTATAGAAAACATTCAGAGCTCAAGCAATTAAAAATGGAGTAAATCGTCACCTAAACTAACCAAATTCTGAAAAAATTGGAGTTTTTTGGACGGTACCTACATTTATGCAACCAGAATGGGATAGGGTTAAACTTTACAACTAAACTTACAACAGCAAATATGCTCGGTAGTCAATTGTGAATACGTACACGAAAAGTGTTTGAAATTAACCACTTTCCAAAATGATGGAAAAAACAACCAAAGTTGGCTAATTTTGGCATTTTCAAACTGTACTCTTATTCTCACCCTCATTGTGCTTGGGGGTTAAATCTGAGATTAAAAAGTAAACAGTAACTTTCTTCCGCAATCATTGTTGCATCTATCCAAACCAGAATAATTGTTACAACAACCTTGTTGTTTGAGAAATTTGCCCTTGAAGTTGGTCAATTTTGAAGAAAAATTCTATATTCATGTCATTTTTGGCCAGTAGGGGTTAAAGTTGAAAGATCTGAGTGGTGATTGTGATGTATCATATTATGCTCTAAATGTGTGGAAAATTTGAACTAAATAACTGTAAACAATTTTGAGACATTCGAAAAAAGGTGAAATTTTGAAGGTTTTGGCAGAATATTTTGCAAAGACGCGTTTTCACAGATATGACGATACCGCATTTCACTAGATTTTATGACAATACATAAGTATGCCAAATTTGGTCAAAATCGTCCAGCTTGTTTTCGAACAGTTCAACAGACAAAATTCAGGGAGGGAAAAAAAAATAAATAAAAATAAAAAAAAAAAAAAAATAGAGAAGAAAAATTTTGAAAAAGAAGAATAACAATAGTCTTGCTCAAGTTTGATAACATAAAAGTAATTGCTAGCAATCTCAAAAGTGAAAAAAGTAACTGTTCAGCAACTGTCAAAGAAAAAGTAAAAATAATAATACTCAAATATCTGAAAACAGCATAAACATAGGCATTTTATTTCTCTTTTTTTCTGATAATTAATTAAAAACAAAAATTTTTGTCTTGTTGGGGTTCCCCTTGTTGAGTTTGTCTTATTGGGATATTATACACATTCATCTTGTTGGGATTCACCTTGTTGGGATGACATCACACAAACATGCGAAGATAAGAGAAGCACAATGTGTAAAGTGTATCTTGATTCTAGATAAACTAGCATGGACAGAGTTAGTTGAATAAAAAATGTATTTAATGAGAATATAAACAAACCTAATAATACAGTATTAGAGGAAGATGCTGAATTCATTTCCTACCTTCTTTATCTCTTCTCAGGATCTGTGAGAGAATTGAAGTTTCATAAAATATCACCTAGCTTGAAAAAGACTACAGTATTAGTCAAATGTAATCTCTTTATTGCCCTCAAAAGAAAGTTAGAGTTTACCTTCTGATAAATTTTTCAACAAGTTGACAGAACAAGTCAATATTGAGAAGAAAACTAGATTTCAGTTTGATACAACATAGCTTCCTTACGTAACCTGATTACAGTTTCAGAATGAGCAAGACTACAGTACTTGTTGCTGATTCAGGGTGATTTGTTATGACTTGTGCTGTACACAGAATCAGGTGTCTCTACTTTAAATTGGCAATTGCCAGTTGTTCAGTCCTCCAGCTACTTAAACTCCTAAGATGCTTCAATTATGTAATCCTGCTAACACCACCAACAACAAACAAATTATGTAATTTAAATTGTATACCCACCTTTATGGTAAATGTGAAACCCTTTCAACTGAATGAAGCAGTATAACAATTGCAACTAAAATGATGGACAAGAGCTTAAACTGCAGACGCGGATGTTTGATCTGGGTGAATGAGCCTGAATGCCAGTGATACAAAAATTCCTATCTAAAACCTGACTGCATTCATTTGCACTTCTAACCTCAGAGTGTGAACACCTTGATTGTCATCATGGAAAATTTGGAATTACCAATTAGATTAAAGAAAGCCATCTCGGCTCTGGGTGTCTCGTCCCATCTCCTGGACTATCCAGGAAATACGCAAGTGCGTCCAACTGATGCTGGAATTTAATGTTGAGGAGAACACACAACACCACCCTCTTCAAGGAGCGGTAGCACCTTTGGTGAGAGGATCCCCCCTCACACTGGTCCTCACCAGACCTGTTAACTCTCCCAGTTTCACTGTGAGTCTCCCGGTTTGAGGCACCAACTCACACTCTCACGGTCACATCCTATTTTCTCCCGATTTGACACTTTTCAAAAATAGTTGTCTTATTCTATTTTGAAAATTAAACAAGTTGCATTGTATACCAAATATATTCTCATACTGTCGTGGTTACGTGAAAGAAATCAAAATTATATAAACTCAAAATATAAATTAAATAAAAACATAATCTCTCAAGTATAATTAACTTCAGCTGACCTTTTATATATACTATTGTTATGGTTCATACCAATTTATCCGTTTTGTGTAAAAAAAAATATAATTGAAAGTTTGTTGAAAACTGAAAAAAGTCTGTTGTGAGATTAAATCTTTTGTGAGATTTCACAAGAATTAAGTTACCTCCCCTTATATACAAACAGATTCAGAACAATCATGTCCAGGCTCCAGCAGAGTATTTTGTCTTCATTTTGAACCAACATGATTATTTTGTTTGTATTTTTTTTCACAATGGGATTTATGAATACTGAGGGCACCTTCTCTAATGTGAGTAATACAAAACACAGTTCAAATTTTTTTTTTTAATAAAAAAACGAAAACGAAATTACCACAATCACTCACAATTTCACTGTACCGGCAACAACAGGTGTTTTTTTTTTAAAACAAAACGATATGTATTGTTAGCATTCAGTAATTTTTATTGTACAATAAAACCTGTCAAAAGATAATAAGAATGAATATTTCCTCACTAAAAACGTACCGACTGAACAAAGAATTTACATGAATAAATGGCATGAACGAAGAAGGAATGCTTGTTTTGGTTCTTGAACGTTTTGGTCCCGGGGCGTTTTGGCCCAAGATGTTTCAGCCTCCATGTTTTGAAGCACCGGGATGGGCTTGCATGAGCAAGGAAAAATGGCCGGACTGAGGAGGGGAGAGGGGGGGGGGGGGATTGGTACAGGCAAAGGCTAGATAGGCATCCACTCACATACAATTTGTGTGTCGGAGGGGGGGAGGGGGTCATTGTCCCAGGGGGGGGGGGGGGGGGCTTGGACCAATGATATCCATATTTGTATGCTTTTACTGACAAATACCATTAAAAGTGTTAAAATAAATCCACCAACCAGAATCAAAGAATGCCTCAGGCCGCCATGTTTTTCAGTGCATGGGAACAAAATGAGGATCATTTGTAGAGGAATAGACATGGACTATCCTTGCCAGGTTTGGATCACATCGGTTCAGCTAGTAGTTCCAGAGAAGATGAAAATGTGATTTCACAAGGGTTTCTATTATTGAGTAACTATAAGCTGCAATTGCTGCCATGTTTGCAAGCTGTTCAACATTAAATGAGGATCGTTGGTAGAGGGGGTCCCTGTCATCAACCATGCAAAGTTTCAAAACATTTGGCCTGGCGGTTTCAGAGGAGCAGATTTTTCAAAATCCACCAATCAGAATCAAAGAATGCCTCAGGCGGCCATGTTTTCAAACCCACAGGAACAAAATGAGGATCGTTTGTAGAGGACCACCCATAGACTATCCCTGCCAGGTTTGGGTCAGTAGTCCAGGGAAGAAGATGAAAAAGTGATTTCCCATAGGGTTTCTACAGTAACTATAAGCTGCAATTGTGGCCATGTTTGTAACCCGATCAACATTAAATGAGGATTGGTGGTAGAGGGGGTCCCAGTCATCATTTATGTGAAGGTAAAACATTTGGCCTGGTGGTTTCAGAGAAGATTTTTTAAAATCCACAAACCAGAATCAAAGAATGCCTCTGAAAGCCATGTTTTTCATCCGACGTGAATAAAATGAGGATCGTTTGTAGAGGACCTCCCATAGACCATTCCAGCCAAGTTTGGTTCACACTGGCTCTGTGGTCACAGAGAAGAAGAAAATGTGAAAAGTTTACGGATGCCAGATGATGGACAACAGACAACTGCAGACGCCAACTGATGTGAAAAGCTCACATGGCCTTTTAGGCCAGGTGAGCTAATAAAGCATATTATCAGCTTAACCCTTGTAGCTTTGAGTTAATCATGGTCTCAGAATAGTGCTCGACTGTGCAATCCTGAGAAAGTAAGACATTAATTTATGAGAGTGGGAGGTATCTAAATTTTCATAAATAAACTCTCTTATAATTAAACCTGAAAATTTGTGAAGATGATGTTTCTTCAGAAATGAGAGAATATATTTAAGTTATAACTTTGTAAACATTATATTTTTATGAATGTACATGAAAATGGTCTTGATGACTAGTTTCATGTCGATCGAAGAAAAAATTTTTCTGCAATTTGAAAATAAATTATCTGAAATCACCTATTTAATTAACTTTCTCATCCCTGAATTATCCTAGTAGTGGTTTCCAGTCTAGTCCAGTTTTGGCTGTCTAAACAGGCAGCCAAGACTGGGCCAGAAAGCACAAGAAATCACAGTCAATCACCTAACAGTACAATAATGTAGCATAGTATGTTTATTGAGGTTTAACAATACTTTCAACAGTCCACGTAATATCATTGTGGACAGTTATATGGGTGGAGGAAGCCTGAGTAACCGCAGAGACACACTGAGCAATGGCGAGTAAATGTTGGACTCTTCAGCTAACTAAATCGGCACAAGCAGGTTGAAGGCAAGCATACCATTGTTGTACCCTATGCTTTGGTACACAGTGCCACTGTGTTCCCACAAAGGCAGCTGGGATGGAGTGTCTCTCTAAAGGACACAGCACTGATGACACAGTTCAGAATCAACCCGTGTACTTTTTGATCTCAAGTTCAATGCACTATAACCAACACCTCCTCTGGCTTACTGGAAATTCTGGAAAACTGCCCAGTGCTTTAACCCTTTACCAAGCACAGATAATATCAAAATTTATTATTTTAAATATCATTTTTTTTTAAATTTAAAAAAAAATTTCAACAAAACCATATCATGTGATTCGTCGTTGGAACGAGCTCAATGAGCTCGTTCAAATGAGGAGTCACATGATATGGTTTTATTGAAAGTTTTTGAAAAATAATATTTTTTCAACTGCTGAATTTTCATATTATGTGGGCGGATGCGGCCGATTCGTTGGGTAAAGGGTTAACTCCTTACATGAAATTCAGATGAACTTTTCATCAAACCTAGTCATTGAGCAGGCATGACTAGATTTTCTTCAAAATATTTTGAAAATCCTCAATGTTCAGTTACTTTGTCGCATCTCAGGTGCCCATATTTGTGCTCTATGGAGAATTACAGTTAACCCTTTTACCTAACATGAATAGCAGATGGCACTTGCAGACAAAATTCTTGACTAATTTTTTTCATTTTATGTCTCAAAAACATGTTATGACACCTCACTGGAACGAGCTAATTGGCAATTTTTGAGACTAGCGCTGGCCAGTTTTGGCCGTTACTTTGTTGGGTAAAGGGTTAAAAGGGATCATATTCTGAGCATTTACTTCGTATCATGTCAGAAGGAAACATTTTTTGTATAGATTTGCCAAATTACAATTCATTGCATAGTTCCTGTAATTACACTCCAATAAATTTTTAGAAGCAAATTTTATGAAACAATTCTAGCCTAAAAAACAAATCTAGCCTCTTCCAGTTAACAAGCAATGTTCACTTGCTAAATAAATTTTTCCAGGTCTTCTTTTATCACATACTGATGACACAGCATGAAGTACAAAAGTGTTACCTTCAGCAAGCTGGTGTTACTAATTGTTACTGTGAACCAAATTCTTTAATATCTGTTGTGTGAAAATCAAACACGCTCATCTAGGTATACATTTTCATACTACCTATCGGCATCATACCCAATTGTACAGTACAGTCGCCGTGGGCAGTCACTTTTCCACATGTCCACACTGGTTGTGGAAAACCGTGGGCAAATTAGCTTTCAACAGCCCACATAAATTTCTGTGGACAGGGATTTTTCTAGACCGTGGGCATGCTACCTACTAGTCCACGGAATTAATAACTAACACGACAATTCCCGTGGAGTCCACATGATCTGACTTTTTATTTCACTACTATAATATTTATGTTACGTAATTTTTCTACACGATAGCAATAAGAAAAAAAATCTGTTAACATCGGAACGAGGTCAAAATATCAGACTAGTTTCTGTTCTCCCCTGTCACGACAAATTCTCGGGATAATCCAACTGACGAAAATGTGGAAACTAAAAAGCTCGGATGGAATGGTTTCGCGCGCCGAAGGCACGCAGGGATGGTTTGAGGCAAGCCCCTTTCGACCCTCGTTGACTGTTTGTTTTTTGTTGAATGTCAAGGCGTGGTAGAGGAGGAAAAGGAAGGAGGGGGAGGCTTACTCCCATGGGCTTCTTCCGGCTCTTTTTCTTTGGAGGTGGTTGAGATGGTGATGTGGAAGTCGATGATGTTGTGTTTAGTGATTGGATTGAGTCTAATGCCTTTTCGAGTTTGCCTTGGATTTCTCCCTGAACTCGCGGGTTTCGGAGATGGCTTGTTGTCCTATCTCAATTGCTCGTTCTATTGCTCTCTTTATGTCTTCGGTGGTGGCTGCAGACTGAGGTGGCTGTTTTGCTGTGATCGACACACCCGGGCTGTCTGGTAGAGAAGGGAGTGAGGGGTGGGAGGTGGTGAAAATGCAACCTCCAGTTCCTCCTCAGTCTCCACCAGACGTTCCTCATCCAACAGTACCGGCTCAGGAGCTGGCAGTTGGTTGGGTGTACTAGTGGGACTAAGAGGGGAACTGGCGACTGCCTCCAGAACCTCCATCATCTCGCTCACCTCTTTCTTCCCCTTCCGGAAGGCCTCCAAGCGCCAGGCGTCCCTGCGCTTGATCGATGGACTCTTCTTCCTGTTCTTTCTCTCTTCAGGGCCTCCGTGCCCCTTCGGGTGAGGACCAGTGGGAGAGGGAATCCTCTCGCCAAAGGTACTACCTCTGCCCGAAGAGGGTGGTGACTTGGTTGTCTCTATTTCAAATTCCAGGCTCAGGTGGACTCTCTTATCTGTCTCCTGGACAGTCCAGGTGACAGGGCAGGAGATGCCCAGAGCTGAGATGGTTCTGACGAGTCTTTCTGATAATTCCAGTGTATCCTTGATTGATTAATCAGGTGCTCACACTCTGAAGTCAGAGTTGCGAATGATGTGAATGTGATGATAATTGCGAATGGCGATGTCCAATGACCAGAACTAAAAAACTTGTGGACCATGTGACATTTATTTACTCATCTGTTTGCCATTTGTTAACCCTTTACCTAACGCTAAGAGTTGACGACACTCGCGAAAAAAATTCTTGTGTAATTAAAAATTTTCATTTTTTGCTCCCAAAACATAGGTTATGACCCCTCATTGGAACGAGCATGACGTGATCGTTCAAATGAGGGGTCATAACCTATGTTTTGGGAACAAAAAGTCAAAATATAAAATAGATTGAATGGCGATTTTCATGTATAGCGCTGGCCGGTTTTGGCTGTTACGTTAGGTAAAGGGTCAAATAAAAAAGGAGGGATATTTCCACCAATTATGAATTTATCGTCACCAAATAAGGCCTCTCCAGTTCCCCCTCATGGCGTCATTTTTATCTTCTGCTTCCGCAAAGTTCCAGTTCGTTTTCGCGACAGCTACTGGCTGTCTTCGAAATTCGAATCAAGAGTTGAGAGTATAATTTCAGAAAAACAACTTCTACCCCAAGCACTAGTTACTGGGTCATAATACTCCAGTAAAGCAGGGCTTGTTTACCACATTGAACAAGCACTGCTTCACTTCCCGGGATCCCCACAGGGGTCGGACCATTACAAGTGGGATAAGCACTTCTCGAGTATTCGCTTACCAATACCTGATGTTGGTTTTTAACCCTACCCCATCGATATTAATAAAAGTTAGCCCCAGTGGTCTGCGTCAGACAAGATAGATCCATTAGTCTCGTGAACTAAGCTAAAAGAATGGTTTTAGCACACCGAATGTGCGCTGGGACGTTATGGGGAAAGCCCCTTTCGACCCCCGATTACGGTATGTTATAATTTCGTTAATTTTGAGACAGCGTCATCAGCATCATGTCTAGTCGGTGTAAAGAAGGAAGAGGATTGGGGTGGTCTCGTGAACACAAGTCGTTTGAAGTTTTTAATCCTTTCAAACGCTACTGTATATAGTATACACATGCCACTAACTTCTGTAAAACTACTTCAGAAGGATTATAGCAGGTCATAAATCATAAACACAAGAGCACCATTAATTGCCGATCAACATAAGTCAATCAAGTTAATTAATTTAATCATTGATGAATAACAAACAATCTTGCAGAAAAATAATAACAACCAAGAGAATAAAAATGTTTGGTTTATATTTTTGCATTCTTTCACTTTAACAATTAAAAATATGCATTGTAATTTATCGATAGGGCCAGGTTAAAAAAATGAAATTAATTTAACGCTGCATTTTTATTGTATGCTGAACTATCAGCATTACTCCGATATTATCCACTAAAAAGTGCGAATTTCATATTGCACTTTTCAGTGAATAATTCCGAAGTAATTTATCGATAGGGCCAGGTTAAAAAAACGATATTAATTTGACGATGCATTTTTATCGTACGCTGAACAATCAGAATTACTCCGAAATTATCCACTAAAAAGTGTGACATTCATATTGCACATTTTAGTGAATAATTCCGAAGTAATTTATCGATAGGGCCAGGTTAAAAAAAAAGAAATTAATTTGACGATGCATTTTTATTGTATGCTGAACAATCAGAATTACTCCGAAATTATCCACTAAAAAGGGCGACTTTCATATTGCACTTTTTAGTGAATAATTCTGAAGTAATTTATCGATAGGGTCAGGTTAAAAAAAAAAAACGAAATTAATTTGACGATGCATTTTTATTGTATGCACAATCAGAATTAAAAATGGTTCAAGTCCTGGGGGTGCTGTCATGATTAGCCACTTTCTGCATAAATATGTGACATTAAACACAAATAAATAAATAAATAAATAAATAAATAAATAAATAAATAAATAAATAAATAAATAAATAAATGGGCCTGAGTACTCGGCGCTAATTTCACTGGGCTGATGTTCCTTTGTCAAAATATTTCCAGGCTGAAAATTCTAGAAGCCGAATGTTCCCCTTCCCACCCGAGCTTAGAGTTGTCAACGAAAGCGAACGAATTGTTCAACAGTCGATCGAAAATCAGATTCGGTTTAACAGAAAGATCATATCAATACATAATTGCATATCAGTGGTATTCGCAGGTGCACTCTTTTATTTTCAACTATTTTTTGCGTTTTGTACACATTTTTTTCAAAGCACTCGTTCGCAATCGACATGGGTTTGTCACTGTATGTCTTGTTTTCACAGTGTGGGTTGTGCTATTCACTTTTCAGACTGAGAAAATGTGACGTAATTTTAACAAGTTATCATTTTTTTCCTTTTTGTAAATACAAAAATGACCATATACCTGTGCTTGCAAACTGAAATGATGAAGAAATAAATATTTTTAATCAGAGTCATATTCTATCAAGACGTGTTAAAAATTACTTCCAGTTACATTTCTGTGGGCAGACGTGTTTCGGATTAATTATGTGGTGGACACTGCCGTCCAGCATTATCATCGTTCAGTAATCTTTTCCACAGAAGTCCACAGGCTTTTGCCCACAGAACTACATGCCCACAGAAGTCCACAGAAATTGGTATCAAATTGATTTCTGTGGAAAATCAGTGGGTGCCCACTGTGGACATGTGGAAAAGTGACTACCCATGGCGACTGTACTGTAACCCTTCAGCTATAAATTATACCTTAATGCATTCTGTTAATGAGTTGTTTATAACCACACTCAACACTTTAATGAAACTTATAACTCAGTTTGAGACAAAGAGAGAAACATTATTCAACAGAAATGCATAAGAATATTATTTAAAAATGTAGTTTGCTCAATAAATTTTTCATTCTGAACTCTTAACCCGCTGAGTATTTTCAAAATATTTTTCATCAAGTCTAGTCATGGCTGCTATGAAGCAGCCATGACTAGATTTGATGAAAAATTTATATCAATTTAATTCAAGAAATCTTTGGTGAAAAACTTCCATTCAATTTACAGGTTGAAAATTTGCTTAAATGTCCCAAATTATACTTATTTTAGAGGCAAGAGATATTCTGTCCTGGGCAGGTTGATCTGTCAGCAGTATCAAGGAGTTAAACTGGGCTACTGACAAATGAAGTGAAGGAAAGTGATCCATAATGGCAAAATGATCACTGAAATAACATAATACTTAGTAACAGTCACTTTCAAGCTGCAGTATTATATTTTATGTAGTTAATTTGCACTTTAACCCTTTACCCATCTTACACAATCTCAAAATTTATTATTTTAATATTTTTTTTCTAAAATTTAAAAAAAATTCAACAAAACCGTATCAAGTGAACCCTCAGTGGTATTATGTTGACGAGCTCGTTCTGATGACAGGGTTATGTGATATGGTTTTGTTGAATTTTTATTAAATGTATATTTTTTTTTCAACTTCTCAACTCGTAAACTATGCAAACAGATACAGCCAATTTGCTAGGTAAAGGGTTAACCCTTTGTAATGGACATATCTGGCCAGTGCTATATTCACAAAAAACACTCTTCAAATTTTATTTGGTGTTTTAATTCTTTTAAATTTTTACCTATGAAACGTAATAGCTTATGGCCTCATTGTAACAAGCTTGTTGGGCTTGTTCCATTAATGGGTTATTAGCCTCGTTTTTTTTTTTGGGGGGGGGAGGGGGGGAACTAAAATCTTTAGCTGTTCAAGAAAAATTTTGCAAATGCCATCCTCTAGTCATATGTCAGGTGAAGTATTAATTATTGGTTGTGCAAAAGATTTTTAAAAAGTGAGCAGGACATATGCACCTTGATCACTGATTGTGAATGTATAGCAAAGTATAAAGTTCCTTTATTCAAAATCCTACTTGATAGCGTAGAACTGGAAAAGCTCTATAAAATTATACCGTAAGTACTACATACATTTCTAAGCTTTCCTGGAAGTTTTGAAGTCGTATAATTCACTATTCAAGAACTATTTTTATGAGAGGATATTGACAAAATTCAAATTTCTTTTTACAGCATCATTTCATGTTTTTACTTGGTGCTATAAAATCACCCTTCAAAAAACCCCCAGACATTTTCCTTTCCATTTAAACATTTCATACTTTTTTTACAACGTATGTATAAAAGTTCCTGAAATGAAAGTACATCAATGTCAGTTGTGCAGGTTTTTCAAGTTCTGGATTTAAACTTGATTATGAAAAACACTTTTCAAAGAAAGACAGGAAAAGCAATAACTAAAACTATCATTAGAGAATAGAACATAAAAGATATTAATGAGGGAGTAGAAATGTTATTTTTGACCAAACATCTCTTTTACTCAAGCAAATAAAATTGATTTCCATTTCAATCTCAACCAAGAAATTCTGCTACTGACTGCAAATAGATTTTGTAGCAACTGAACTATTCCCAGTGGTGCACAACATAAAAAAGTAGTTATAAAAAGTACAAAATTTATTCAATATTATAAACCCTTCCCCTGACAAAAATGGTAAAACCACTATTTGCAATTTTAAAACTTTTCCATAATTTGGAGCCTCTTCTTGAGTTACCCGAAGACGAGTTACCCTTCATTCCCCAATATTTATGGGGAGGTCAGTGACAGACAATTATTACCGACCACAAAACAATATCCTAAGCAAGTCTTCAACACTAAACTAAATAAAAACATCAAAATTTATATTAAAGTAAGTATTCTGAAAAAAAACAATAAAGACATGGGTGTCAGTGAAACAAGCTCTTTTGAACTGGTTTCACTGACATCCCCATTTGTAAGATTTTTTAAAAATAGTGAAATGATTTTGTACTTCCCACCTGCAGATGTAATCATGCAAGCAGTTAACTGACAAGTCATGAGATGCAACAAGAGTGATTACTGTAGTATTTCTTTGAGAGGGCTGAATTTTTGTTTTCATTCTTGATATTGCCCCCAAAACATTGATTATTGGCCAGTAAGAGGTGATTGTCCAGATAGGGCAGGGGGCATGGTGGCTCAGTGGTTACGCCATTGAACTTCAAACCGCGAGGTCCTGGTGGTTCCATCCCCATCGGGGGTATTTGCATTGTGTCCTTGGGCAAGGCACTTAATCCTGATTACCCAAGTGGGGGCACAGCAGCGCTGTGTACTAAGGCATAATGCACCTCGATTGTGTACATGTCTTTAACCAATGCTAAACCTGCTTGTGTGGAGTTAGTACATTGGGGAGTCTGACAGTTGCTCGCAATTGCTCAGTAGTTCTCCCCGGGTACTCCAGCTTGCTCCACCTGTAAAACTGTCCAACACGGGGTGACCCTAGCTGTTGAAAGTGGTGTTGAACCCCAATAAACAAATAAATAATCCTATGCATAGCTTGTGACCCCTCACTGGAAAGAAATCAACAAGCTTGTTCCAATGAGGTCGGCAAAAAACTGACATTTTTCGTTTAAATAATTAAATAAAAAACAATTTCAAGTATCATCTTATCCCTTTTTATGGAGGATTAACTCCTTAATGCTGCAGGCAGATATTTCTGCCCAAGACAGGATTTCTCTTTCCTCTGGAAGATGTATTATTTGCCCACATTTAACCCTTTACCCAACGCAGACGATACCAAAATTAATTATTTTAAATATAATTTTTTTTAATTTTTCAAAAAATTTCAACAAAACCATATCATGTGACCCCTCATTGGAACGAGCTCGTTCCAACGAGGGGTCACATGATATATTTTTTTAAAAATTTTTTGAAAAATAATTATTTTTCAACTGCTGAATTTGCATATTACGCGGGTGGATGCGGCCGATTCGTTGGGTAAAGGGTTAATCGAATTTCCCCCTGTAATTAAATGGAATTGTCCACAAATGATTTCTTGAATTAAATGCAGATGAATTTTCCATCAAATCTAGTCATGGTTGCTTTACAGCCACGATAAATTATTCAACTACCAGGAGTATTCCATTAACCCTCTGCACTCTGATGTCAAAATGGCAAAGTGACCCTGGCTGTTGAAAGTGGTGTTGAACTCCAATAAATAAATAAATAAATAAATAAATAAATAAATAAATAAATAAATAATCCAGATAGGTCTGTGAAATGGTAAAATGCCAACAAGGACCATTGATTCCTGTAAGCCGTACTCTACCAGAGTCGCATTCCATATTTATATCCGAATTAAACTTGAATTTTGATTCCTGTAAACCTTACTTTACCAGAGTCGCATTCCATATTTATATCAGGATTAAACTTGAATTTTGATTCCTGTAAACCTTACTCTACCAGAGTCGCATTCCATATTTATATCAGGATTAAACTTGAATTTTGATTCCTGTAAACCTTACCATACCAGAGTCGCATTCCATATTTATATCAGGATTAAACTTGAATTAAGTAAATAAAACTGAAAAATTTAACCCTTTGATACGTCTTATGATGTACGAAATCAAACAGCGCGTTGACACTTTGTGGTCATTTGTTTTGTTATTATTTTTCGATTTTTTAAAGTTTTAACCTTAATTCCTATTTTCTCACGAATAGTGATTAGTGACAACCATTGAGCCAAACGTTATCGCAGCTTAAAATACTAATATAATCCTGCTGTCAAGACTTCTTAACTGGTTAAGCCACTATCAGGGCTTTCAAAAATGAGGATACCAGAGCAAAAGCCAACACTTTCCTTGCTTATATTTCATATTCAGTCTAACAGAAATAATTTTTTATTTCTAAAAGTTTGTTTTATTACAAATTATTGGAGAGTGCCCGTGGGCACTCTCCAATAATTTGTAATAAAACAAGTTTTGAATAACCAAAAATAATCTAGCCCTCAACAAGATAATCACTATTGTGAAAAATATCTTGTTATTTGTACTTTCCGACATTTGACATCGCATTTTGAAAAACGCTGGAAGAAACTGAATTCCCAGTGATGCTTGAATGTCAGGATAATTAAAGTCTCAAAGGGTTAACCCTTTACCCAACGCAGACGATATCAAAATTTATTATTTTAAATATCATTTTTTCAAAACATTTCAACAAAACCATATCATGTGACCCCTCGTTGGAACGAGCTCAACCAGTACGTTCCAACGAGGGGTCACATGATATGGTTTTGTTGAAATGTAAAAAAAAAATATTTTTTCAACTGCTGAAGTTGCATATTACGCGGGCGGATGCGGGCGATTCGTTGGGTAAAGGGTTAAAAGAAAATATCACCTTTGATGGTTGTTTACTTTTTTGTGTGACAATATGGTTTTGTTTCAAAGCATTTTATTGCTCAAAGTAGAATTCCACTGCTTTGCACAAATCTTTGTCATCAATTTGAATACATTTATTTATTTATTGGGGTTTAATGACACTTTTGACAGCCAGTGACACTTCGTGTTAGACAGTTTTACAGGTGGAGGAAGCTGGAGTACCCAAAGAGAACCACTGATCAATGGTGAGCAACTGTCAGACTCCCCAACATACTATCTCCACATAAGCTACCAGGTAATAAAATTATCACCATCAAAATTTTAATTAATGAAGCACCGGGTTGAACCCTGGTGCTTCATTAATTAGTTTTGGGTGGCTATTCCTATAATACAGTATGTGGAGAGTGTATTATCCCTAAATCACCCGGAGAGTGGAAATTCCACCCAAGCAATAATTGCAAATTTGTTGTAATGCATAACAAGCACAAGCAAAGTTCCAACCAATGAACATCCGGGTTAAACCCGGAGGCCCATTGGCTGAAACATTGCTTGTGTTTTTTGTCCAGAAATATGGAATTTGAAAGCGATACTTTGGGTGAAAACTCCACTCCATGGTTGATTTGGTCACAATCCACTCTCCACGTACTTTAAGTGTTTGGAATCTAATATTATTGCATCAGTGGGCTCCAGACAAGCAGGGTTAGCATAAAGCCAGAAAATAAGCAGACTGACATCTGCAAAATGAGGTCCCCAGAGGGTGAATTTAGTGATGCCACCCTGCATAGCAGGGTAGCATCACTAAATTTACCCTCTGTGAACCTCAATCTGAATCAGGGTCTCAAAACTAAACAGAAAGAGGTTCACAGAGGATAAATTGGCCAACTGTATGGGATAGCATCATCAAATTCACCCTCTGGGGACCTCATTCTGCAAATGTTAGATTGCTTATTTTCAGGTTTTTTGGTTGAAGACAAGTGCACCATTGACGTGTAGTACACCTTGGTACACAGCACTAGTGTGCTCCCACGAATGGGAAAACATAACAATCAGTCAGATGCATTCTTACATAATGTGGGCCAGATTCCATGCAGGGTTTTCCTGACACATTTTTCAATGCCTGTTTTCTGTTCTATAACAATAGATACAAAGAATAATCATGCATAATCATGTTACCAGTAAAAAAAAATATTCATTCAATAGGAATATTCGAAAATAAGTATTTTCTTTATTTCAGTGGTACTCTGTTAACTGGTAGAATGCTAACTTATTTTTTGTCATCAAAACTTGTTCACATATTTTTGCCTTGTTACAAATTATGGGAGAGTGTCTGTGGGCACTCACCCATAAATTTTAGCTCGGCAAATCCACACAGACTATTTATTTATTTATTTATTGGGGTTTAACCTCGAGTCGGACAGCTTTACGGGGGGAGGAAGCCAGAGTACCTGGAAAGAGCCACCGAGCAATGGCGAGCAACTGTTAGGCTCCCCAACATACTGACTCCACACAAGTAGCACCAGGATTGGTTGAAGACAAGAGTATTATTTATTGGTGTTTAAGGTCACATACTAATGCACAATGGCTAATCATGACCGTGACAGTTTTATGGGTGGAGGAAGCCGGAGTACCCAGAGAGAATCTCCGAGCAAAGATGAGCAGCTGCCAGTTCCCCAACATCATAACTCCGCACTGCAGCACAGACAGGGTTAATTGGTTGAAGACATGCCCACCATCGACGTACAGTATGCCTTAGTACACGGCGTCATCGTGCCCTCATGTGGACAATGGGGGTAAAGTGCCTTGCCCAAGGACACAACGCGGGAGTCCGATTTGATGATCAAAGACAACTGCAGCATCAACATGCAGTACTGAGGACCTCTTGGCTTTCAGCCTGTACCTCTATCTACTGAGCCACTGCCCTCCCACCCTCCCACCCCCCCCCCCCCCACCCACCCCCCCCCCCCCCCCCAACACACAGACTATTTAATTTCACTTCAAAGATAATATGAAGCACTTCCACAGATTATGAAGCCTTTAAGCTGGGGCACCTGCACTTAAGAAGAAAGCCCAAATATGCACTCTACCAGTTCATAGCCATTTGCCCATGAAAAATATTCATTCAAACGCACAGAATTTGTTTACCAAAATTAGGTCATTTTCTTTTCTCTGGTGATAAATCAAAGTTTTTATTCTATTATATCTTATTTGATAGATCTCAAAGAGCTATAGATGTAAAAGAAGATACTAGAGGCTCTCAAGAGCCTGTAATCGCTCACCTGGTAAAACCACATATAACAAGAGGACCTATGGGGCCTGAAGCACTCACCTTGAACAGAACACAATATAAACAGAGTCCAAGAATGTGTCTAGTGGTTTGGAAGAAAAAGACCCAAACACCACCATCACGACATACGATGGGCGAAAAGTGATCAGAATAGCTCACTCTTACTTTCAGTCAGGTGAGCTAAAAAGGCCATAATGGGCAGAAAAGTCAAATGTGCTGCATACATGAGTAGAAAACTCAAGGGGGGGTGGAAAGCAATGAGGCCAGGGTAGAAAAACAAGAATGAGTCTACATTAAGCAATCTATCTCCATAGGATACACTGTCAACCCTTGAGCCCCTGTGGAGTGACAAAAATAGTCCGAGCATCATGCCTTTTCTTCAGTTGATCATAATGTAAAATGTAGAGATTCCATACGAAGCCCCTTGATACAACCTATGTGGATTAATCTTAGTTGCACACCTCTAGAGGGTACTGAGTACCAAATTTCTAATTCTTCAGCTACATGGCCGATTTTGGCTTCCATAGGGAGCCCAAATATTAATCCAGGCTCTCGATTTGAACAAAGTTGAATCTGACCTCCCTAGTGATGTTGTATACCCAATATGAAAGCATTCTGACTGTTGATCTGAAAAAGAAAAATTTTAAAGAAATTTCTTCATATTGCACTGAGTTAAAATTTGGGCTACCATAGCAAGCCCAAATATTAACCTACGGACCCTATTTGAACAAACTTGAATCTGAAGTTTTTCAGAGTTATTGCTCTTGAACTCGGAAATTTGAGAGTTGTAACATGATTTCCGCACCAAGAAGCAGAAACTATTCTGAAGTGTGTTTTCATACCAATGTTGTCAAGCACATTTGATAATGTTTATTTGTATGAGCATAATTTAAAAGAATAATTTCTGCAAATACTGCTCATAAAACAAGACTATTTCAGTTTCATTATCAGTGTAAGATAATGGCTGAGAAAAGCCTGTTATTTGGCACTTACAACTCACAGTTAGCCAGTTACAAGAATAAGTCAACTGTTTCAGCACTAAAGATCTATCTACAAAGACAAAGTGCTCTCTTGGACTGTCAATGAAAATCAAAATGTGATAAACATGATGCAACTGGACATATCTTTCCAACTGGAACTGTACTGTGGCTGGAGGGCAATCAAACTACTGAAAAAAAAAACACTGAGAATATACTGAGGTCTGATAATTTTACATACCTGCAATTCAAACTGAATTTTGCAACATCCAAGAAAAGCACACATTTTCAATTTATTTCCACACTGCATTTGATATCAAAACTATCAGTGGATTAAATCATTACCATATTTCACATGGGTTATATGATCTTCACAATACACTTTACAGTAGAGTGATTTCAAGATTTAAATAATTAAACAACACAGAGTTTAATGACAGCTGGGTGCTTTAGTGCAGTGATATGGAAAGTACACGGCTACATTATAAACTCAAAGCAAAAATAAAAAGCTAAAAAAAAATCCCAACACATGCACAACTGCTTAAAAAATTGAAAACAATGAACTCAAATGCTCAATTTCGTTTGAATCCTCATCTTGTCCTAAAGTCTCCAGTATTGATCCAATTTCAAGTTTTGCAAACATGGGTGCATTCAAGTTTAATTTTTCCAATAATCAATTGTCTTCTATTCTTCAGTGATGATGACCCAAAAGAATTTCAACTTATCTTTTGTCAATTAGAAAGAGCCTGAATGAAGCTGTTTTAACCTTCTCTCTGCAGAAGACCTTCTATTTTTTTCTTTTTCTTATTTTCTTAATCCTTTACATAACAAGGCTATGCTGCCAGCACTGTTCACAAAAATCGCCATGCATTTGAATTTTTCTTTTCCCAACTTTTGCCTCCAAAACACAGCTTATTACCCTTCACTGGACAGCCTTGAAAGGTCTTAAGTCATGTTTTGTGGGCAAAACAAATTAAAACATTTATTTATTTATTTATTGGTGTTTAAGGTCACATATTTCTATACAATGGCTAATTGTGACCAAAACACAGAAAAAAGTCAAAACCAACCAATTGTTTTCACCCAAGTTGCCCATTTTAGAAGATTACTGCACCCCCAGCATTGATTACCAGGTCCTATTTTACAAGTAAATCAGAACTTGTTAACAGACCTGTTAACCTCAAAAAATATTTTTCAGAGAACTTGAGGATGATTTTCAGGGAACTTGAATGAATTTCAGAAAAAAGTATGCATGTGAACAATAAACAAGAACTACTAGAAATTATCAGCTCTTGGACCACCACTGGTATCCGATTGCACCTGGTGGATCATAGGCTAAACATTTGCTTGTGTCCTTTATGCCATGTTAAAAAATTAATCCTCATCTCCCTCTTTCCTTCAAGCCCCCTCCCCTGCTGTGTCTCCCCCTCCCCCAACCAGAAGTGGTTGAGACTTGACCAAAGTGCACCAAGCATATAATTCCCTTATGGAATGGACAATAAAGTGTAATCATCAGCATATCAGGCTACTTTCTGTGCATGTCTCAGGTCAGGTGACCAGGTCTTTTTGCATGTCTCCCTCCCTCCCTCCCTCCCTCCCTCCCATCCACACACATACACATCCTCATAGTTTGTGTTGAGTTTGCGGCACATATGTGAGCTGTCCTGATTTCTGTCACTGAGAGATGATTTGATAAGAGTGACCACTTGAGAAAAGACAACAGCAAATCAAGGTTAGCAGGTTGATCAATGATCCAGGTATAGTGCTTTTGGTTAGGACCAATTTTCAGTTTTTAAATAATTTCAGCAATAGCAGATCACGATGTGAATATGGGCTATATATGAAATATGGGGAGATTTAGTGGTGGTAGAACATTTTTGTGCAAAAAGGTTCTTCATCACAAACATTTTGGTCCCACGTTTGACAACCGTGGAATGTGGGATGCTCCCATTGCTGAAAATACAATGAAAGTGTCATGACACTGCAGCTCAACTTGTCCAAAAAGGCACTGAGCCAATAGAAAGATCCAGTAACGCCATGTCATTCACTTAAGTTTACACAGAAAAGACATCACACCAAAGCTACAAATGAAATCTGAAAAAAATCGGGTGAGGGATGGGGCTTGTTGGGTGTACCAATGGAACTGTTGACAATTTATATGTCAAATATCCAAGATGGCCGGTGGCGGCTATCTTTTTCAATGGAATGCAGAAAAATTTAAGGCCTCCCATCTGGACATCATACCAAAGTTAAATATAAAATTTGAAAAAGATTGTTGTGAGAGGTGTGGCCTGTAGGGTTTGCTAATGAAATTGTTGACAATTTATATGCCAAATCCAAGAAGGCCACTGCCGGCCATTTTTTTCCAACAAAATTCAGAAAAATTTGATAGCTCCCATCTAGACATCACACCAAAACTACATATAAAATTTGAAAAAGATTGGGTGACAGATATGGCCTGTAGGATGGTCTAATGGAATTGACAATTCTTATGCCAAGATGGCTGCTGGCAGCTATATTTCTGAACGAAATTCAGAAAAATTGATAGTTCCCATCTAGACATCACACCAAAACTATATATGAAATTCAAAAAAGATAGGGCGAGAGATGCGATCTGTAGGGTGTGCTAATGGAATTGTTGACAATTTATATGCCAAATCTGAGATGGCCATTGTTTTTCAATGAAATTTGGAAAAATTTGATAGCTCCCTTCTCGACACTGCCCCAAAGCCAATTTATATCTGAATCCAAGATGGCTGCTGGCGGCCATGTTTTTCAACAGAATTCAGAAATACTCGATAGCTCCCATCTAGACACCAAACCAAAGTTACATATGAAATTTGAAAAAGATCAGGTGAGAGATGCAACTTGTAGGGTGTGCTAATAGAATTGTTTACCATTTATATGCCAAATCTAAGATGGCCACTGGCAGCCATGTTTTTCAATGAAATTTGGAAAAATTTGATAGCTCCCATCTAGACACTGCCCCAAACCCACATATGAAATTTGGGAGTGATTGGGTGAGACGCGGCCTGTAGGGTGTGCTAAAGGAATTGTAGAACAATTTATATCCAAATCAAAGATGGCTGCTGGCAGCCATGTTTTTCAACAAAATTCAGAAACATTCAATAGCTCCAATCTAGACATCACACCAAAGCTACATACGAAATTTGAAAAAGATTGGGTGAGAGATGTAGCCTGTAGGATGTGCTAATGGAATTGTTGACAATTTATATGCCAAATCTAAGATGACCACTGGCGGCCATTTTTTTACATGAAATTCTGAACAAAATGATAGCTCCCATCTAGACATTGCCCCACAGCTACATAAGAAATTTGGGTCTGATTGGGTGAGAGCTGTGACCTGCAGGGTGTGCTCAAGTAATTGTGGATGGACAGACGTACCAACAGATGGGTAGATATGCAGCTATCAACTATGTGGCTGTAAGTAGTTATGTGGCTTATATTTTTACGTGGCTTCCCAAATTAATGTGGATCCTTTGTCCAACCAATAGTGGCTTATATTTTTAAGTGGCTTCTCAAAATTATGTGGCCTCAGTTCTAACAAATGGCTATTTATGTGTCCAATGTCCATTCACATTTTATGTGGCTTATATTTTTAAGTGGTTTCTCAAATTTTATGTTGCTATCAATTATGTGGCTGCCAATTATGTGGCTTTTTACTAATAAATGGCTATTTATGTGTCCAATGTCCATATATATTTTATGTGGCTAATATTTTTAAGTGGCTTCCAAACTTTTATGTGGCTGTCCATATATTTTTTAAGTGGCTTCCCAACTTTTATGTGGCTGTCAATATATAATTTTATGAGTCTTATATTTTTAAGTGGCTTCTCAACTTTTATGTGGCTATCAATTATGTGGCTGCCAATGGATGGATGTCTAAAAATTTGGACATTGCTTTAATGTGACTATGATGTAATGTGTCTTATTTAGTCATAGAGATGATTTTCAGACGTCTAAAAAATTTCTGTTGTGCTAGCCATATAACAGAAATTAGCCACATAAATATTCATTTTTGCCAAGTCCTAGCCACATAAGTAGTCATTTGTAAACACGGACATACGGACGCGCGACGGATCACAACCCATCCCAATAGCTCATACTTGATTTTGTTAAGTTGAGCTAAAAAAGCCCTGGAAACGTGTGGATATTGTACGATGCTACAAAATACAGTCTCGACCGAAAAAGCCTTGAGAAAATTTTCTATGCTTCTATTCATTCGCCCAGTACTCGAATATGCCGACACTGTTTGGGATACCTTCACTGCCGCTGAAGCAAATGAGCTTGAAAAAATACAGATTGAAGCAGCACATTTGGTGACAGGGGGTACTATAAGTACAAGCCAACAATGTCTTGACGTCAAAACTGGCTGGGAAACCCTAGAAACGGGAAGGACAAATCAATATTTATTGGATTTAACTCCATTTGAATTTTGCAGAGCATTTTATTATAGTTTATTGGATACTGCTGAAATTTCTAAGTAAACATTTCATCACAAATCTATGGGATACTGTTTCTGAAGACACATTCTTGGATTTAATACTACCAGCTGGAAAATTTCTTCACAAGATTCTTCACGACTGGATAACTGGATTCTGTCAAACTGTAGTTTGGACTAATTCAATAATTGGTAAGTACCACTGTTTTTATTTTCTGTAAACCAATTAGTGTAAAAGATCTTTGTAGCATTTTTTTTTCATACATTTTTTTTAAAATTAAATTTCAGAATAATTAAATTCATAGTTATAGTTGCTGATTCTCAGATTTCTTTCTGTTACCAATATCATTGATATTTCCACACCGTAACAGTGCAGATGTGGTGAGTGTGAAACCACTGACCTCTTCTTTTTTAATTGCCCTTAAAATGCACAAAGTTAACTGCAAACTTTAGGTTCCATACCCTATCCCATTACGAGACATATTACACTATGGTTATGAGTTTTATAGTGTGGAAACCAACAAGTCTATATATACTTGAGAAAGTACAGCAGTTTATCCTCCAAAGCAAACATTTTCACTAAGTTCAAAACGTATCTGTGATAACAACAGCGGGGGAGGGGGGGGGGGGGGGGGTAAGATAACTAGGCCTGGACCCCCCAAGTATTCTACATTATATTTTGACATGAGTGGGGGGAGATAACCTGGTCTGGATATCTTCCTCCACCCCCATGTCACCTTGTCAAAGTCCTGTAGATTTTCA
This sequence comes from Pictodentalium vernedei, assembly GCA_031216915.1. NCBI lineage: Eukaryota > Metazoa > Mollusca > Scaphopoda > Dentaliida > Dentaliidae > Pictodentalium > Pictodentalium vernedei. The sequence continues at coordinate 775,482,091 of CM062297.1, forward strand.
TACAACCTTTACAACCATTGTTTGGACTTTGTTATGGTTGGGTGAGAGTAAATAAAACCTATTTATTTTTTTCAAATGGGTGAACGGGAAGATAATCATATTTTGACATGAACTTAAAAAGGAAATGCATAAATGCATGTATTCAAAAGTTTGAACAACTTTTTCAATGTTACTGTGAGGAAAATTCAGTAAATAGATGTTATGTTCTTATAAGTAGTTTTATTTTTTTTTGGTGGGTGAGTGGAGGGGTATCCAAGGAGGGGGAAAAGATATCGTAGGATAACTTCTGCCCTCCCTGGGGGGGGGGGGGGGCAAGATATCCTAGGCCCAGTGGAAGATGCACAGGGGGGTGGATGGGTACCGGTAAAGAACACCGAAAAATACTCCTTCTTCAGCTGTGTAAATTTCCTGTGTTAATAAAGTATGTTTTGGAGGCAGCCTTGTAAAAGTTCCAAGCTTACTGCTGAATCCACTTCAGTTTGTATATTGTCTTGTTACTGTGTAAAGCTGTTCTTTAATATGTTCTGAAATAAATACTGTTTGAACTCAAGTAATGGTCGGACATGAAAAGGGGCCTGACAAATTCAACCACCACTCACTATGATGGGCAGAACCCTGCTGTTAAGGGGGTGGGGGGGTGGGGGGGGGGGTCTCCTCAAGCTTCTCTAATTCAGCTCCCCTCACTTTGTTGAGACATTCACTTTTTCACAACCCTAGCAATTTGAATCTAAGGCCTGGAATCTATTTTTTGTCAAATAAAATCATTTATTTTTTAAAACATATTTTCTTTTGTTGTTTCCAGATATTTTTCTTTCATGAAAAAGTAAGTTCCTCAGAATTATATGCAGATGTCAATAAAGTAAAGAAAACATAGATGAAGCAATATCTTCATTTATTGCATGCCTATGCTTTTATTTTCATATTTTCTGCAAAAATCGAAGCGAACAATAAACCTTTTTGTATTGTCCTTGAAAAATACGGAGCATGTGCGCAGACTATTTAAGTATTTATTTTTTTTATGTTTGGGTTATTTTTGGCAATAATTTGTGTTTTTAATAATTGTTTAGTAAACTGTAGGCATGCAATAAATACAGAACAGCATACACGTTCGAACTGTCATTTTTACCGCACTCGATCGACTTTGGCAGAGGAATATATTATTCAATAAGAAGCAGAAGGCTTTGAGTTCAATATCATCCCTCCACCAAAATCGATCAATAATTTTTTAGTAAACTGCAGGCGTGCAATAAATACAGAACAGCATACATGTTCGAACTGCCATTTTTTACCGATCTCGGTCAATTTTGGTGGAGGGATATAATTGAACTCGAAGAGTTGGGCTTCTCGTTCAATATTATCCCTCTGCCCAAATCGATCTCGTACGATAAAAATGACAGTTCGAACACAAATGCTGCTTTGTCTATTTAGTCACATAAACTGAAATACAAAACCTTTTGATTTAAATTTCAGCAGCTATCTATTTGGGAAATTTACAAAACCGATTTTGGAAATTTAGTTATTTTTCAGTCTACATGTACATACTGTTGCGATGAGCTTGCGAAAGCTTCACAAAGTTGCATTAGCTTGTGCAAGCTTGTATTTGTTCCAAAAATGTGCTTGTGAGTTTGTGTGAGCTTGCTGCTGTGAGCTTGTGTCTACAAGCTCGCTGCTGTGAGCTTGTGCAAGCTCGTGATAGCTTGTATTTGTTCCAAATATGCGTTAAGCTCACAAAATTACCTTGTGACTACAAGACTGCAGATTTCAGCTTGCCATGACCTCACACAAAGTTTGAACTTACAAAGCTGAAAGTTTCATATTTGTTCCAAAAATGTGCTTGCAAAAGCTTGCAGAGAGCTAGTAGATACAAGCTCGAAGCTATGAGCTCATATTTGTTCCAAATATGCACGTATAAGCTCACACAAAACAGCAAAATAAACTCCAGTAAAGCAGATCTTGCTTACCACAGTGAACAAGCACAGCTTTACTTCCCAGGGTTCCCACGGGAAAATAAAACCGCAATAATGCTACCATCAAGACTTGAATTAAGGAACAACTTGATTGAAAAATCAGCATTCTTTCAGTTTTTAATGTAGGCTTTGAATAAGACATCATCTTCACATAGAGGGATATAAATTACAAGAAATTATAGATTTTCTGTGGTTCTACAGAATCCTGGATGTTGTAAATACTGACATGCTGCCACATAATTAATCAAATTGTGTAGACTGTATATTCAAGAAGTTTGTCCTAACATTATCGTAGACTGTATATTCAAGAAGTTTGTCCTAACATTATCATCAGTCAAATTGAGAGGCATTGCTAAAAGTGATGTTTCCTCAGACCTTGGCTATAGGAACCAGGGGAGGGGGGGGCACAACTTTATAAAAAAATATATATATCTCTCTGTCCCAGCTTTTAAACACAGGAATCTCAATTACTATAAGATCCGCGAAGATGCAACAGCTTGAATTTAATTTATATCACCTATGTCAAGCAGGAATTCCAACAGGCATTGTCCTAACACCGCGCCACTGGATTGAAAACTGTGAAATTGTTTGGAAGGTGGCCTCGACGGGAGTCGATCCCGGGTCTACGACACTCAATCGCCTGGCCATAAATGCTCTGCCACCATACCAACTGAGCCAACGACAACCCCAAACCAGAGGCTCAAGTGAGCCTAAAATGCTCACCTGGTTCAAGTTGTCAAAAGAGATGAGTGTATCAGTAAGCGATCAGCAGAAAGAGTAATTTTTTGATTTGCTTTGACACAACTAAAGGCACCTTTTTTGGCCATTCATTTCTGCTGGTCCTGGGAAAGCTTTCTAGCAAGCTCTGTTCTGTGAATTTTTGTTTTGTTTTTAACTACATCCACGCAGGAATCAGATAAATGTTTCCAAAAAATCAGATAAAAACATATATATTTACACAGAACTGAAAGGGTTCAACATAAAATAAAATCTTTGGAAAGCACACTGAAGTCATGAGAAGGTTAAATTAAAGATATTCATACAGAAATCAGATCAATTTGTTTCCCAAGGAACCAGAAAAAACATATACAGCATTGAAAGGGTTTGTTTGTTCATGGCATCAATAAAATCTTTGGAACCCACATTGCTGTCTTGAGAGGGTTAAATTAAAGACATGCATACAGGAATCAGATAAATGTTTCTAGCACTGAAAAGGGTTCAACATGAAATAAAATCTTTGGAAAAACAAAGTGAAGTCACAAATTTTCTGATTAAAATAAAATAACAAGATTAGAATGTTAGCAGCAATTTTGTTGATTTAAGAACAATATGTCAATCAAGGTTCTCAGTGAATGGAAATTTTTCTCCAGGATAAACTACTGCAAAAAATGCTGACTCATCATTTTTTCAATACCCTCTACCGGACCCCTGATTGAACAGTTGGCAATTTTTTTTAACCAATCCCTTCTTCCGGTCCTAAGGATACTTCATGCCAAATAACAGTTCTCTGTTCCTTGTGGTTTGGGATATATGGGCTTTTGGTTTTTAGCCCCTGGGGTTGCCACAGGGCTGTGAACAATTTTTTTTTTCTTGAAATACAAATTTTGGGCAGAGTCCAAAATGGATATGCCCCCACAGAGAGCCCAGATGTTGACCTATCAACTTATCTTGAACAAACTTGAATTTTCTACACCAAAGGATGTTCCATACCAAGTATCAAAGGATTCCCTTTGGTGATTCATGAAAAGAAGATTTTTAAAGGTTTTTAAGCTTTTGGGGCATAAACCAGAGCCCGAATATGAAGAGCTGCTTCATTTAAACAAAATAGAAAGGGTCTACTCCAGAGATGGTCTGTGCAATATATGTTTGAATTTGGTTGTGAAGAAGATGTCAAGTTTGCAAAAAGTTAATGGACGATGGCCGACGGACCCCAGACAAAAGTGATGGCAATAGCTCCCACTGACTTGCAGTCAGGTGGGCTAAAAAGGTTGCAGTTGACTCAGCCAGTATGTTAGTTTACATTTACAACTTGACTCCGAGACTGATATTCGAGAATTGACAATTACTGAATTGTTGGAATTGTTTTCTGTGATGATTCGTAATTGTCTGCAAGTAGCCTGTATTGTATTGTGAGATTTACCAGTGGATTATTTGCCTTAGCATCCAATGTAACTGGAACAGATTACTGTAATAATGGTCTATGTCCCAGCTTTTAAACACAAGAATCTCCTCAATTAATGGAAGATCCGTGAAGATGATATATATACTATTCCAAAAAAGTAGGGGATATCCATACTGAAGTTGATATTTTCGGAAAATGGTATTGGATACATGTGATTGGACACATCAATATGTTACCAAGTTTATTGTGGATCATGAATGTCACCAGCCCACAAAAACTTTGTGCAGGTTTTTCGCAATGACAGTGGGTTACGTTTTGAAATTTTCATTGGTATAAACTCGTTCATCAATAGTTTCTGGTCGAAACAGAACTTTTGAGGTATGCAAAGACTGACAAGTGATGAACGTTTACGTGCCATTGGCATGTTGGAAGCTGGCAACAGACTGCAGTGGCTCAAATTCTCAACATTACTCAATCGGTGATTAACAGGTTGTGGTCATGCTACCGTCAGACAGGCAATGTTGATGACAGATGCCGGTCAGGTCTTCCAAGGGCGACCACTGCTAACCAGGATCGTTTCATCCGAACCAAAGCATTATGTAACTGCCATCAAAGTGCCTCAGAAATTGGTCAGCAGCTGCACCAAGCGACAGATGTGCGAGTCAGTGGTCAGACTATCCGAAATCTCTAACACAGCTGGAATTTGTGCGCCCGACGATCTCGAATAATTCCATGTTTGACTGAATGTCACATCACATCAAGGCGTAATTGGTATGCAGCATGACGGCGCTGGGACAAGCCTAAGTGCAGCAACGTCATGTTTTCTGATGAATTGAGGTTCACTCTCGACTTCCACGGTGGAACGAACAATACCATGACGTAACTGTTAGGCAGCACAATCGTTTTGGTGGTTGATCGGTTATGGTGTGGGGATATACGTCATCCAAGGGCGTGTCACAGTGCAGTACTACCGTGAGCAGCTCATGTGATGCCATTTGCACAATATCACAGCCGTCGATTCATTTTCCAAGATGACAATGCAAGAGCACACAGGGCCCGTGTTGCTACAGAGGTCCTCCAGGAACAGAACATCACCACACTGCCTTGGCCAGCACTAAGTCCAGACCTTTCACCAATCAAGCACATCTGAAATATGCTAGGCAGGCGCGTACGACAACGCCAACAGCTCCCTACCAATGTCCTGAGGAACTTGCCGCTGCACTGCAGGAAAAATGGAATAACATCAGTCAAGCTGATATTGGACGTTTTGCGAGGAGTCTGCCATGTTGGATACGTGCTCGTCTCATGAACCGAGGAGGATTTACAAGGTATTGAGGTCTTGAACTGAATGCGGTAAATTCTCTGACTGACTATCAGTGCAGAGAGACAAAGACAGAGAGAGTGAGAGCTTGAGGCAAAGATGGAAAGGGATAGAGGTAGAAACAGAGTGACAGAGTGACAGAGAGACAGAGAGACAGAGTTTAAGCATATTTAGCAAATTTCCCCATTGGGCCAAAACAATTAATGTTTCCTCCCGATGGGGAAATTGGTCGAATATGGAGAAAAAAATGTGCATTTTTCTTAATGTAGACACATGTGAGTTTCAAACATGAATAGAATTGTGTATGGTATTCTTGCCATGTCATTTAGGCACATGTGCATGTACCACCACTGATGTATATTGATGTGTGGATGCCCTGGTTTGATCATGGTTTACCTCCCTCTCCTGCCCCCACACCCCCAGCTAGAAATACTTTGTCACTGCCTCAGGCCTGCTCAAATAAGAAAATATGGCAATCCAAAACCAAAGGCTCAAGTGAGCCTAAATGCTCATCTGGCTCAAATTGTCAAAACAGATGAGTGTATCAGCATGTGATCAGCAGCAAGAGCAATTTTTTTTATTTGCTAGCTATATAGCTATGACACAACCAAAGGCAACGTTTTTGGCCATTCATTTCTGCTGGTCCTAGGAAAGCTTCCTAGCAAACTCTGTTCTGTGAAGAATTAAAAAACGACAACCAAACGAAATTTTTGTTTTGTTTTAAACTACTGTGGTTCTCTCTAGCACCCCCCAACACCCCCCCCCCCCCCCCCCCCCCCCCACCCAAAAAATAAAAATTGAAAAAAAAACAAACAAGCGAATCGATTTGAACAAACTTGAATTTGACACCCCTAGATATGTTACATACCAAATATGAAAGGATTCTCACTGGTGGATCTGAAGAAGAAGAATTTTCAAGAAATTTTCTCATATTGCTCTGAGTTAAACTTTTGGCTTCAATAAAAAGCCCAAATATTAACCCAGGGACCTGATTTGAACAACCTTCAACTAACCTTCCCAGAGGTGTTGAACACCACATATCAAAAGAATCTGACTGCTGGATCTGAAGAAGAAGATTTTTAAAGAATATCCCCCATATTCCACCAAGTTAATAATCAGGCTCCCATAGGAAGCCCAAATATTAAAACCCAGAGTGTCGATTTGAACAAATTCAAATCTTACACCTCTAGAGATGTTACATACCAAATATGAAAGGATTCTCACTAGTGGGTCTGAAAAAGAAGATTTTTTAAGAAATTTTCGCATATTGCACTAAGTTAAAATTTGGGCTCCAATAAAGAGCCCAAATATTCATCCAGGGATCCCATTTGAACAAACTTGAATCTAACTCCCCTAGAGATGCTGCATACCAAATATCAAAAGATTCTGACTGGTGGATCTGAAGAAGATTTTAATAGATTATTCCCCATATTGAACCGAGTTAATATTCAGGCTTTACCAAGTATCAAAAGAATCTCACTGTTTGATCTAAAGAAGAAGATTTTTAAAGCTTATTCCCCATAGCGCCCCAAGTTAATTATTTGGGCTCCTCTGTTGAGCCCAAATATGAACTGAGGGGGTCGATTTGAACACTCTTGTATTTGACTGTCCTATGGATGCTGTATACCAAATATCAAAAGATTCTGATCAGCGGTTCTGAAGAAACATTTTTTTTCAATTTTTTGCAAATATGCTGACTCAGCATTTTTTCAAACGCCCCCTACAGAACACCCTGACACAACCGATGGCCATTTTTTTAAAAATCCATTCTACTGGTCAAAAGGATGCTTCATACCAAATAACAGTTCTCTGTTCCATGTAGTTAGGAAAATATGGGCATTTGAATTTTTTTCTATTTTCAGCCCCTGGGGTACCCAAAGGGCAACAAAAAATTTTTTTCGGGCATCAATCAAGTACTTTGGACCCACTTATGCTACATGCCAAATTTGGTTCAAATCGGCCCATTGGTTCTTGAAATAGAAATTTTGGGCAGAGTCCAAAATGGGTATGTGCCCACAGAGAGCCCAAATATTGATCTATCAACTTCTCTTGAACAAATTTTAATCTTTAACACCAAAGAGTGTTACATACCATATATCAAGGCAGTCTCTCTGGTGGTTCATGAGAAGATTTTTAGGCTTTGGCATCATTGCCCAGAGCAGCCGCTCCATTTGAACAAAATAGAAAGGGCATACCCCAGGGATGGTTTGTGCAATATATGTTTGAATTTGGCTGAACGGCTGTGGAGAAGAAGCCAGGTTTGCAAAAGTTAACAGACGACAGACACCAATACCTCACACTGACTTGCAGTCAGGTGAACTAAAAAGCTGACCTCACTTTAGCATGAGAAATAAGCAATTCTAATAGGTTTATCATTGTTAGTGCACATGCTGAGACGAGAAACTCTGAAGTTTTGTGTTATAGCAGTTGTTTATAGTTAAGCCTTGGCTGCCCACAAAATCACTGCTATGGTACTGTGACCTTCATGTTTAAAACTTATAAAAGTCTGCAGACTGGGGAATTTTTTCTGACACAAGGTCAGCAAAAGTTGAATTAGGCCTTAACGGTTTGATTTAAGGGAAATTACTGCAAATATTGGCATTGTTTTACTGAAAAAGGAGTAATAAGACCCTGATTTGATTTGATTACACCAAATTCTTGCAGAAGGTACCTGTATTGAAGAAATGTACCCTTTGCACAACTTTCTAAAACCGATGGAGTTCACGCTTTGGTACTGTAAGATAATCTTCTCATTTGCAAGGGGACTGGCCTCAATCTCAATATTTTATGTAGAAAAATCTCTGGGATACACCCTCTCAGTGTAAAACCTATGGAAAAATTTATTTCCCCAGTATGGGAATGATGGCTTGTTACCCACATAGTCGATGGCAATAAACCCTCTCAACCCTGATGTCCTGAGTGATAGTGTCTAATACACTAGTTCATTCAGCAAATAGGCGAGTTTATCTTGTATTTGTGGGGAGGTAACTCAGGTTCGTTATTAATTTAATCCTGCAGCCCAATAGGCTGCAGGATCAAATCATCACAGATCCTCCTGTCTTTAGATGTTTTTTGTTCTGTCAACTCACAACAACCAACTTTTGCTTCATGCAAAAAATTATTCATATACTGGACTGAAAGAGTTAATCAGACAAAAGATCTGATTACAGTAACAGAAAAGGAAAGGCCTTCACTAGCCAGTTACCCGCTAAAAAGGAACTTGATAAACATTCTTTTAAATACATTTTGATTACTCGAGTAAATGAAAGTGTCAATGACACTGTAGCTTAACTTGTGTGTTATGTTTGATGGAAAGGATAATGTTCAATGTTTATGAAAGGATTATGAAATAAGACAAGAATTTTTCTGTTCCCTGTATGCTATGTTTTTGATAAAAATAATATGAGGTGTACACTGTACTAAAGAGCTGAGGGATGGGTTAATGTGACCTCACAGTTAACCTACCAAGTTACAATGAAATCCCTTCATAAATATGACCTGAAGACTGTGCTAAAGGTTTTCGGGCTTTGGGCTCGGGCAGCCATCATGGCTGAATGATCGCAACCAAAGGGCACAATCTCATCTGGGCATCATCTGGAGTGATCCTACTAAGTTACAATGAAATCCCTTTATAAATATGACCTGTAGACTGTGCTCAAGGTTTTTGGGCTTCGTGCCACCTGTAGCCATCACAGTTGACCAATCACGACCAAAAGGGAATGTCATCATCTAGGCATTATATGGTGTCAACCTAACAGGTTACAATGAAATCCTTCCATAAATATGACCTTTTGCCTATGCTTAAAGTTTTTGGGTTCGGGCAGCCATCAAGGCTGAATGATCGCGACCAAAAGGGGTCGTTCTCATCTGGACATTATTTGGAGTCATCCTACCAAGCTACAATGAAATCCCTTCATAATTATGACCTGTAGGCTGTAGACTGTTCTAAAGGTTTTCGGGCTTCGAGCCCGTTGCCATCACAGTTGCCCAATCGTGTCCAAAAGGGGACGTTTTCATCTAGCCATTATATGAAGTCAACTTACCAAGTTACAATGAAATCCCTTCATAAATATGACCTGTAGACTGTGCTAAAGGTTTTCGGGCTTCGGGCTTGGGCCTCCATCATGGTTGAATGATCGCAACCAAAGGGGACAATCTCATCTGGGCATCATCTGGAGTGATCCTACAAAGTTACAATGAAATCCCTTCATAAATATGACATGTAGACTGTGCTCAAGGTTTTTGGGCTTCGGACACCTGTAGCCATCACAGTTGACCAATCACGACCAAAAGGGAATGTCATCATCTAGGCATTATATGGAGTCAACCTAACAGGTTACAATGAAATCCTTCCATAAATATGACCTTTTGCCTATGCTAAAAGTTTTTGGGCTTGGACACCCATCAAGGCTGAATGATCGCGATCAAAATGGGACGTTCTCATCTAGACATTATTTGGAGTCATCCTACCAAGTTACAATTAAATCCCTTCATAAATATGACCTGTAGACTGTGCTAAAGGTTTTCGGGTTTCGGGCCCCTGTAGCCGTCACAGTTGCCCAATCACGTCCAAAAGGGGACTTCTCATCTAGACATTATATGAAGTCAACCCACCAAGTTACAATAAAATTCCTCAATAAATATGACCTGTAAACTGTGCTAAAGGTTTTCGGGTTTTGGGCTCGGGCAGTCGTCATGGTTGACAGATCATGCCCAAATGGGGAAATTCTCATCTAGACTCATAAGGAGTCATCCTACCAAGTTACAATGAAATCCCTTCATAAATACGACCTGTATTAAACATGACCTGCAGACTGTGCTAAAAGTTTTTGTGTTTCAGGCTTGGGCAGCCATCACAGTTGACAGATCATGCCCAAAAGGGGACGTTCTCATCTAGGCATTACACAGAGGCATCCTACCAAGTTACAATGAAATCCCTTCATAAATACGACCTGTAGATTGTGCTAATGGTTTTCAGGTTTTGGGCTCGGGCAGCCATACCGGTTGACCGATCGCGACCAAAAGGGGCTGTTCTCATCTAGACATGACCCCAAACCTGCATATGAAATTTCGTGACGATCAGACAAAAACTGCAGGGTGTAGCCCGTGCTAAAGGAAAATGTGAACAGACTCACAGGCTAACAGACTTCCGCACGCGTGATGGCAATAGCTTATCTTGACTTTGTCAAGTTAAGCTAAAAATAACAATAAAATTATGGCATAAACTTCAAACGAATAAATAATCAAGATAGAATGAAAAGCCCCTACAGATTTCAGAAAAACACTTCCAGAATATTATGAGTTATGCATCCACTGAGTTGTATTACATAATGCATTAAACTTGCACACTGACTGAATTGATGCATGCGAGGCATAAGTACACTAGTTGATGCATTTAAATCCCATAGCGTGATATGACAACATAAAACCACAACTTGTAAGACAAGGCAATAAAGTTTATAAATCAATTGTTTGCATTGCCATTTGGGGAGAGAAAGTGATAATCTTGACAAACATGTGAACAAAGGGATAACCTTGCATAACCCTATCACACATCCTACCACACTCACAGACAGCATTACTTTTAAAATGTTTAACTGTTTCATTGGAGAGGTCTGTTATTTATTTATTTATTGGTGTTTAAGGTCACATACTTCTGCCCAATAGCTAATCATGACCACAACATGGAGATAAATTCAAGGTCAGTGAATCGTTTATACCCCATGTTGCCTATTTTAGAGGACTCACACACTAAGCATTAGTAACTGGGTTCTTTTTTATCAGTGAAACAGAGCTTGGTTACCACAGTAAGGAGGTCTGTTCAACTGGACAAGAATATCCCAGTTGACTTCTGGGGTGTTTTTGGATGTTTTCTAGGTTTTAAAGCTTAACCTTATACGAATTGCTTGTAAAAAGATTTCCCCACATCACTTGAGGATGATTTTTCTCCCTCACACCCCACGACATTACCAAAAGACTACTCCAGCAATGAAAATTTAGTGTTCTACTGTCTGATCTTGGAGAAAAACTAATTACAAATTCGGAGAGAGCATCAGAAAGTTCTGTATATACTAAAGGTATATATTATACGCTAAACGATAGATTATTGAAAAAAAAATTGCAGGAAGATAGAAATCGTATCCCCACCTGTGAAGATATAGAAATTTTCATTTTCATGGTATCAATCAAAATGGTGGCTTTCAAAGCATCACTTCTATTGATCAGAATAATCAGATTCTTATAAAAAGCATATAATAAAAAGAAAATCTAGTGTTTTTGAGTGGATACTGAAAATTATTTCATTTGATCGAGACAAATGCTTATTTTCGCTCACGCGAGCGCTCACGAAAAATAACGATTTGTCGCGGTCTCTTTTGAGATAATTTTTGGTATCCAATCAAAAACACTAGATATCCTCTATACACTACAAAACGGATTGTAGCTCAGTCATGACAGCAATGAGTTAACATACTGAAGCAAGTTGGAACAGCTGACATTCTGGTGACATCCCTTTTGAAATTATTGATTTTGATGGACTCATGTGGCGTGGGGTGGGAGAAAAATCATCATACAATTGCTGTGTCGGTGGAAATGAAGTGGGACACCATGTTTTTTCACAAATGCAGACAAATGCTGAAATAGTCTGGCGATCATTCAATATTAATCCCCTAAACACTGATGTCGAAATATCTAAAGTTCAGGGTGCAAATATTTCCCATAATGCAACTAGAAATTTAACCAATTCAATCTTGTTTGACAGAGCTCAATGAGCTCTGTCAAACAAGATTGAACTGGTTAAATTCCCAGTTGCATTATGGGAAAAATGGCTACTTCAAATCTGGATATTTTGACATCAATATGCAGGGGGTTAAAACAAGGGCTATTCAAAGTGTGGGCCTGTGCCCCCAACCCGTATGCATGTCCAAAGTAGCCTTAAAGATATTGAGAGACAGAAACAGTTTCTAAGTCGAAAGAGTGAAAACAGAAAACTTTTCTAAGTCAAAGGAGTGAAAAAGGGCAATAACTCTGGAAAACATTTTTTGTTCCTTGTGTATATCCGTTCCCCCATGCGGGTCTATCGGCATAAAAAAGGAGATCCAAATCCGACTGATGGCTTTTAAATTACAATGCAAAACGTTTGTATAGATAGACAGACAGACAGATGGACAGATGGACAAACAGATGGAGGGCTTCACTTGATACACCAGATTCCTCCTTCAGTTTTTCAAAGTCCCCAAAAAGTACCCTATGATAAAACCAATAGCAATTTCTTTTGGACTACTCCATTCTGTTCATCCTAAGGAAGTTTCACACCAAACAAAAATTCTCAGTGCCATGTAGTTTTGGAGATATGGACGTTTTAAATTTTTCGCTCCTGCAGTTCCCATGGGCCGATGGGAACATTTTTTTTGGCATAAATTAAGTACTTATGACCCAATAAGCCCGCTTATCAAATTTGGTCCAAATCAGCCTCTTGGTTTGGAAAATAGAAATTTTGGGCGAGGCAAAAATTCTTGCCCCTCAAATAACGACGGCAATTATAGCCTCACAAACTTCTCTTGAACAAATCTTTGGCTACACCTCAAAAGGAAGCTGCATACCAAATATCAAGTCTTTCCTACTGCTGGTTCATGAGAAGATTTTTCAAGATTCAGGCACACTTTTTGGGCATAGCCCTACCGAGGGGAGGGGCGGGGCAACTTAATTTGAACAAAATGAAAATGTGATGTCATAACAAACAAACATCTCAAATTTCACTTAAATTGGTTCCTTGGTTTTGGAGAAGAAGACATAAACACCATGTTCTCGGACGACGGATGGTGAGTGATCACAATAGCGCATCTGAGCTAAAAAAATTAAAGTGTCAATGACACTGTAGCTCAACTTGTTTAAGACATGTACATGTATAGTATGTGACACAGCAATGACAAACATCTAGGTAATGACCTGATAACAAAGGTACATATAAAGTATTGAAACGGTCTGTACAGAAATACTGACCGTAGCTTGTAAAAAATGTATAGGTAAAGTAATGTAAAGGTGGGTGACAGTCAGATGCTAAACTAGAAAAGAAATCTTTGAGTCCCAGAGTGGGTCTGACTGAACCCCAAAATATTTGTTCTCATAGCACAGTGATAACAAAGGCACCCCAAAACACAGTCATTCCTGTCCCAAGGTGAAAACAAAGGTACCCAAGAAGTTTCGTGAAGAACAGTTCATAAATACGAGCTGTATAGAAGTTGTGACAAAAAACTGATTGGACCAAATTTCGGTACAAAATGGCCACTGGCAGCCATCTTGAATTTTGGACCGCACTCAGAAACACTCGTTCTCGTCCCAAGGTGATAACAAAGGTACCCAAGAAGTTTTGTGAAGATCGGTTGATAAATACAGCCTCTAGCCCGAGCCGTATTGACATGTGCACTTACAGTGTATAAGTAGCAAGTGCTAAATAAATCAAAATTCATCTAATTTGCATAATTTCTGCACGAGAAAAAAACCTGTACTGTATGTGATGTATTCCATTTTACTAAACATTCATACAAAAATTTATTCAAATCAGAACTTTCATACAGAAGTTCTGTACAAAAGACTGATTGCACTAATTTTGGTACAAAATGGCTGCTGGTGGCCATCTTGAATTTCGGACCACACCCCAAAACACCCGTTCTCATCCCATGGTGATAACAAAGGTACCCAAGAAGTTTCGTATAGATCGGTTCATAAATAAGGCCTCTAGCCTGAGCCGTATAGAAGTTGTGTACAAAAAACTGATTAGACCTAATTTCGGTACAAAATGGCCACTGGCAGCCATCTTGAATTTTGGACCGCACTCAGAAACACTCGATCTCGTCCCAAGGTGATAACAGAGGTACCCAAGAAGTTTCGTGAAGATCGGTTGAGAAATACAGCCTCTAGCCTGAGCCGTATTGACACGTGTACTTACTGTGTGTAAGTAGCACTGAAAAAATCAAAGTTCATCTAATTTGCATAATTTCTGCACGAGAGAAAAACCTGTATTATATGTGATGTATCCCATGGTACTAAACATTCACACAAAATTTTTTTCAAATCAGCGCTTTCATACGGAAGTTATGTGCAAAAATCTGATTGCACCTAATTTTGTACAAAATGGCTGTCATCGGCCATCTTGAATTTCGGACCAGACCCAAAAACAATCGTTCTCGTCCTACGGTGATACCAAAGGTACCCAAGAAGTTTCGTAAAGATCGGTTTATAAATACGGCCTCTAGCCCGAGCCATATTGGCATTTGCACTAACAGTGCTGAAAGTAACACTAAATACATCAAAGTTAGTCTAATTTGCATAATTTACGTACGAGAAAAAAACCTGTTTTATATGTGATGTATCCCATGGTACTAAACATTCATACAAAAAATTATTCAAATCAGCGCTTTCATATGGAAGTTCTGCGCAAAAATCTGATTTCACCCAAGTCTGAACAAAATGGCCAACTTGAATTTCGGATCGGACCCCAAAACACTCGTTCTCGTCCCACAGTCATAACAAAGGTACCTGAGAAGTTTCATAAAGATCGGTTCATAAATACGGCCTCTAGCCCGAACCGTATTGAATTGCTGATGGACAGACGGACAGACGGCCAGACGTACGACGGATGACTGGCCATGGCATAAGCTCAAATTTGGCTTCACCAAAGTTGAGCTAAAAAGAGTATAAAGTTAAACTAAACATAAAATCAAGTGAAATCAAAGTGTATTATAAAATGAATGGGTGCAACTGGGTTGTGTGTAGTAAGATAGTAAGTAGCGAAAAATCAAGATGAAAAATGAAAATTAGAATAGGAAAGTCTGACTTCACTGAGGAAGTAATAAAATGAATAGTTGCATAAATAAAATAAAATAAATAAAGATAAATGAGTTAAACAAAAGAAAACACAACATATTTTATACAAAAATATGTTTCTCTACAGATATGAGAGCTGCATGTACAAATGAGCCCAGAATTTGGATCATCCATATTAGGCCTAGCTTGGTTCATACATGTACAATCGCATCCCCACCGCCCTGATTAATCCCATCAATTCTAGTCTACCATGGTCTTTTGGATTTTGCAGTGATCTACTCGGTAGTCATGCTCATGACAGCCGATTTTCTTCAAGAAGTGCTTGAGATTATCTCTTGATTATGGTCAAGCAAGCATTGTCCTGTGTAATAATAGATTAAACTTGCACCGAACTACATTAGAGTTTATACTGACTGGCCGACCATATTGTGTAAGTAAAAAAGGTTCCCAGTCTACTACACTATATAAAGGTACTGGGATTCAATTCCTTCATTCACAAAATCATCGTGCTGCCTGGTGCTGGTGGATTAGAAAGATAGCATCAATAAAGTGTACATGTATGCCCTATATGCTAGTGCCTTTTTCTACCCCATCAACCTATATCAACTCACCTCCAAGATCCCATTGAATCTAAGTTTGATTCTAATGGTCACTTCAAGTGTTCTAAGGATAACTTAATATCACAGCATTTTGTTGTATATTGCATGAATGGCCAAAAAACACATTGACAACACTGTGTCAAGGAGCTACATCCCACACATCTACTGAGGATAGTGAATATAATTGAGCCCATCACCTCAATAACCTGCACTAAAACACTAAGAAATAATTTGGAACAATTAGGTTCCATTACATTATTGCAGACATGAAGTATTTATCTTATTTATCTCTGGTTTTGCTCAAAATCTGCTAAAGTTTTTTAAAAATTTTTTTGAGAATTTTCACCCTTTTTCTGTTGTTAAAAGAAGTGGAATAGCAGAAACAGATCAGTAATATGACTAACTAGAGGGGGTATCAGTACCCCGTGGCTCACCAACAGGTGGCCAATGTAAAGGGGTGGCTGGAGTAAAATAAAAAGAAGTTCAAAACTTGCACACAAAAGTCCAAAATTAAAGAAAATAAGCAGCTAAAGGGTTAAATAATATAATAACCCCTAAGAAGCATGCTAACATAAAATAGGAACCATGGCAATATGCTACAAGGTAAGTCTCCACTTTGAAAAAAAGAAAGACAAACCTCAAAACCTGCACATAAAGGTAAAAAAAGTATCACATTTGTTTCAAAGGGTTAAAATTTAGAAAAATACCCTGAAAATATTACAAAAACCAGCGTGGCAATATGCCAGTGAGATAAAACTCCACTTAAAAAAAATATCAAAACCTGCACACAAAAGTACAAAACCTGCACAGAAAAGTCCAAAATTAAAGTAAATAAGCAGCTAAAGGGTTAAATAATATAAAAATAGCCCAAGAAGCAACCTAACATAAAATAGGAACCATGGCAATATGCTACAAGGTAAGTCACCACTTGAAAGAAAAGAAAAACAAACCTCAAAACCTGCACATAAAAGTAAAAAAAAGTATCCCATTTGTTTCAAGGGGTTAAAATTGAGAAAAATACCCTGTCACAGTAACCACAATGGCAATATGCCAGTAAGGTGAAAGTCTACTTGAAAAAAATCCACTTGGAAGAAAAGAAAGACAAACCTCAAAACCTGCACATAAAAGTATCACATTTGTTTCAAAGGGTTAAAATTTAGAAAAATACCCTGAAAATGTTACAGTAATCACCATGGCAATATGCCAGTGAGGTAAAACTCCTCTTAAAAAAAATATCAAAACCTGCACACAAAAGTACAAAACCTGCATACAAAAGTCCAAAATTAAAGTAAATAAGCAGCTAAAGGGTTAAATAATATAATAATAGCCCCAAGAAGCATCCTAACATGAAATAGGAACCATGACAATATGCTACAAGATAAGTCGCCACTTGGAAGAGAAGAAAGACAAACCTCAAAACCTGCACATAAAAGTAAAAAAAAACATCAAAACCTGCACACAAACGTCAAAATAACTCCAAAATTTGATTCAAAGGGTTAAAATTAAGATGAAATACCCTGGAAAAAGAGTTAAATGTTATCGTGAACCCCCACAGCAATATGCTAAGAAGAAAAAAAATTTTTTAAAAGCACAAAAATCCAAACCTGTAAACAAAAGAAGTCCAAAATTGAAGTAATTAAGCAGGAAAAGGGTTAAAGAATACAACGTAGCCCTAAGATGCATGTTTACATACAATAGAAAGCATGGACATATGCCACAAGGCAAGTCTACACTTGGAAGAAAGGAAAAAAAAACCCATGAAAACCTGAATGCAAACGTCAAAATAAGTCTAAAAATCTATTCAAAGGGTTAAAAAAAATTTAAAAATGCACTGGAAAGATATCTAAATTTTATAATAACCACCACTGCAATATGCAGTGAGGTCAACCTCACTTGAAATTGTTTTTTTTATCACAACTTGTACATAAAAGTAAGAAGCTATAAGCCCAAGTCCAAAAGCTGCACATAAAAGTCCAAAATTGAAGTAATTCAGCAGGAAAAGGGTTAAATAATACAAACATAGCCCCAAGATGCATGCATACATACAATAGAAAGCATGGACATATGCTGCAAGGTAAATCTCCACTTGGAAGAAAGGAAAAAAAAAAACATTAAAACCTGCACGCAAATGTCAAAATAAGTCTAAAATTTGATTCAAAGGGTTAAAATTAAGACAAAATACCCTGGAAAAGAGTTAAATGTTATAGTGAACCACCATAGCAATATGCAGAAACTCTTCACTTGGAAGAAAGGGGAAACCCCCCCCCCCCATGAAAACCTGCACGCAAACGTCAAAATAAGTCTAAAGATCTATTCAAGGGGTTAAAAATTTTTTAAAAATGCACTGGAAAGATATCAATGTTATAATAACCTCCACTGCAATATGCAGTGAGGTCAACCTCACTTGAAATTGTTTTTTTTATCACAACCTGTACATAAAAGTAAGAAGCTGTAAGCCTAAGTCCAAAAGCTGTACATAAAAGTCCAAAATTGAAGTAATTCAGCAGGAAAAGGGTTAAATAATACAAACATAGCCCTAAGATGCATGTTCACATACAACAGAAAGCATGGACATATGCTGCAAGGTAAATCTCCACTTGGCAGAAAGGAAAAAAAACCCATCAAAACCTGCACGCAAACATCAAAATAAGTCTAAAATTTCATTCAAAGGGTTAAAATTACGACAAAATACCCTGGAAAAGAGTTAAATGTTATAGTGAACCATTATAGCAATATGCAGAAACTAAAAAATTTTTTAAAAAGCCAAAAAATCAAAACCTGTACACAAAAGTTCAAAATATTTGAGAGCGGACGCCGACATGAGGGCTAGGCCATAGGCTCATACAACTAACGTTGGTGAGCCAAAAACCGGACAGTTTTGTGTTGAGGATCCATTGCAGGGAGTTGAACTGGTCTGAAGGGGGTGGTCCCCACATGAAAAAGGAAACTAAGGCAAAGGGGGTGGTGGGTGGTCTCGGGGCAGAAAAAAGTTTTTTCAGCCCTGTGTGGAGGAATTTTTTTCAGTCTCCCCCCCCCCCCCCCCCCCCCCACCCCACGGTGGTAGGAAGATAAACCATTGAACTGGGATTCAAACTCCTGACATGGGAGTCTTTTTCCTTGAAACAAGACTCAAGAGACTGGTATGTATGGCTAACCCTTCACCTAACACAAAAACATGACACTTGCAAACAAAATTCTTGAATAACTTTTTTTCAGTTTTTGCATCAAAAACATAGATATGACCCCTCATTAAATAAGCTAAACAAGCTCGTTCCAATGAAGGGTCATAAACTATGTTTTTGAGACAAAAAATGAAATGAAAGTGTCAATGACACTGTAGCTCAACTTGTCAAGACAAAGACATGTACATGTATAGTATGTGACACAGCAATGACAAACATCTAGGTAATGACCTGATAACAAAGGTACATATAAAGTATTGTAACGGTCTGTACATGAATACTGACCGTTGCCTGTAACAAATGTATAGGTAAAGTATTGTAAAGGTGGGTGACAGTCAGATGCTGAACTAGAAAAAATCTTTGAGTCCCAGAGTGGGTCTGACTGAACCCCAAAATATTTGTTCTCATAGCACAGTGATAACAAAGGCACCCCAAAACACACTCGTTCCTGTCCCAAGGTGAAAACAAAAGTACTCAAGAAGTTTTGTGAAGATCAGTTCATAAATACGAGCTGTATAGAACTTGTGACAAAAAACTGATTGGACCTAATTTTGGTACAAAATGGCCACTGGCAGCCATCTTGAATTTTGGACCGTACCCAGAAACACTCATTCTCATCCCAAGGAGATAACAAAGGTACCCAAGAAGTTTTGTGAAGATCGGTTCATAAATACAGCCTCTACCCTGAGCCGTATTGACATGTGTGCTTACATTGTGTAAGTAGCACTGAATAAATCAAAGTTCATCTAATTTGCATAATTTCGGCACGAAAAAAAACCCCTTACAATATGTGATGTATTCCATGTTACTAAACATTCATACAAAAATTTATTCAAATCAGAACTTTCATACAGAAGTTCTATACAAAAGACTGATTGCACTAATTTTGGTACAAAATGGCTGCTGGTGGCATTCTTGAATTTCGGACCACACCCAAAAACACTCGCTCTCATCCCACGGTGATAACAAAGGTACCCAAGAAGTTTCGTAAAGATTGGTTCATAAATATGGCCTCTAGTCTGAGCTGTATAGAAGATGTGTACAAAAAACTGATTAGACCTAATTTCGGTACAAAATGGCCACTGGCAGCCATCTTGAATTTTAGACCGAATCCAGAAACACTCGTTCTCGTGCCAAGGTGATAACAAAGGTACCCAAGACATTTCGTGAAGATCAGTTCATAAATACAGACTCTAGTCTGAGCCGTATTGACATGTGTACTTACTGTGTGTAAGTCGCACTGAAAAAATCAAAGTTCATCTAATTTGCATAATTTCTGCACGAGAAAAAAACCCGTATTATATGTGATGCATCCCATGGTACTAAACATTCACACAAAATAATTATTCAAATCAGGGCTTTCATATGGAAGTTCTGTGCAAAAATCTGATTGCACCTAATTTTGTACAAAATGGCTGCCATCGGCCATCTTGAATTTCGGACCGGACCTAAAAACACTCGTTCTCGTCCCACGATGATACCAAAGGTACCCAAGAAGTTTCGTAAAGATCGGTTCATAAATACGGCCTCTAGCCCGAGCCGTATTGGCATTTGCACTTACAGTGCTGAAAGTAACCCCAAAAAACATCAAAATTAGTCTAATTTGCACAATTTACATACGAGAAAAAAACCCGTATTATATGTGATGTATCCCATGGTACTAAATATTCATACAAAAAATTATTCAAATCAGAGCTTTCATATGGAAGTTCTGTACAAAAAACAGATTTCTGCATCATCGGTACAAAATGGCGGCTGGCAGCCATCTTGAATTTCGGACCGCACCCCAAAAGACTCGTTCTCGTCCCACAGTCATAACAAAGGTACCCAAGAAGTTTTGTAAAGATCGGTTCATAAATACGGCCTCTAGCCCGAGCCATAGCAGCTTGGCACTTACAGCTCTGAAAGTAACACTAAATAAATCAAAGTCAGTCTAATTTGCATAATTTACGCACGAGAAAAAACCCCGTATTATATGTGATGTATCCCATGGTACTAAACATTTATACAAAACTTTATTCAAATCAGAACTTTCATACAGAAGTTCTGTACAAAAAACTGATTTTTGCATCATCGGTACAAAATGGCCACTGGCAGCCATCTTGAATTTCGGACCACACCTAAAAACACTCGTTCCCGTCCCAGGGTCATAACAAAGGTACACAAGAAGTTTCGTAAAGATCGGTTCATAAATACGACCTCTAGCCCGAGCCATAGCCAATTGTTGATGTACGGACAGACGGACAGACGGACAGACGGCCAGATGGACAGACGGACAGACGGACAGACGGACGACGGGCCATGACAATAGCTCAAATTTGACTTCGTCAAAGTTGAGCTAAAAATCCAGCAAGAGGATCACAGATCCAGAAGTCAAGTTTTGACATTAAATTCTGAAGAAATGAGCTATTTATAGTAACAGTGACCTTGACCTTGGAGTCCCAGACTCCAAAATCAAGGTGTCTTCCCTTCCCATAAGGTAACCTCTGGTATAAGTTTGGTAAAGGTGCGTCAAATAGAACTAAAGTTATTGCCCAGAAACCAATTTGTCACAAAATATTCTATTGATAGTAACAGTGACCTTGACCTTGGGGCCCCAGACTCCGAAATTGATAGGTGTCTTCCCTTCCTATAGGGTAACTTGTGCTATAAGTTTGGTGAAGATACACAGAATAGAACTAAAGTTATTGCCCGGAAACCAATTGTTTACGCCCACCACCCGCCACCCACCCGCCACTTCATCAAACTATAAGTCAAGTTTGACTTCGTGAAAACTCGACTAAAAATAATAAAAATTGAATGGTACTTTTTGTGAATAGCACAAGCCGGTTTTGAACCATTACTTTGGTTAAAGGGTTAATTATCACTTTGTTTTGTGACTGTCAACTCTCAAGGCAGGTTTTTCAATCACAGCCATTGCATCTGCAATATCATCAGCATCCTTTCCTTCATCCCACAACACTCACTGATTTCCAGTGACATGCAGTTTGTGGTGTCAGTAGGTGTAATCTACTATACCTCCCACTTTGCAACCTCACACTGTCCTGCTTTATTCCATAAAGTCAAGAATTATATGGATACTAACTATTTAGTGCTGTTTTACACTCGCCAACTTTTGTCTTGTAATATCTGCTTTTTTCAAGATTTCCTGAAAAACTGAAAATGGGGACTCTTCTAATTCTTTAACAACTAAACTGATGCTTTTGAGCAGTCCAGACAGGACCTATTTCTATTTGGTAAATGGGGACATAAGACAAATAGGTCAATAAATTCGGCATCAATATTCTGGAAAGCAATACACACACAATAAAGCTGATTTTAGACCTCTGGACATTGTAAGATTTTACTATGAGATGAATATTTACAATTTCTGAAGTGTAGATTCAATGTGTTTCTGGTTTTTTAATTTATCTTTTGTTTACATTTCAGGTTTTGTATTAAATATTAAAATATCCACTGTTATATAATAAACAAATTATTATAACAGTTGGTTGCCTACATGGGGGCACGATGACGCTGTGTGCTAAGGCGTATTGCACGTCGATGGTGCAAATGTCTTCAACTGCTGTAACCCTGCTTGAGCGGAGTTTGAACAGAGTTAGAATGTTTAGGAACTGACAGTTGCTCGTCGATGCTCGGTGGTTCTCTCCGGGTTCTTCAGCTTCCTCCACCCATAAATCTGTCATGGTCACGATTAGCCATTGTGCATAAGTATATGGTGTTTAAAGTTTGCACAATGGTAAAGCATGATTACAACATGGATATAAAGTGAAGTCCAACCAATCGTTTATACTCATGTTGTCCATTTTAGAGGACTTCCACCCCATGCATTGGCAACTGGGTCCTATTTTACCACAGTAAACACGTACTGCTTCACTTCACATGGTTCCTATGTGGGTGGGGAGGGGGGGAGGTAAAAATAATGAATATGGTTTCCTTGTTGATTCCATTGGTGCCTTGTTTGATCTGACTGATCTGGTGTCATTATTCAACAGAATCTGACAATTAACCCACATGGACTGACTGTTACAATAATCTGTATCTGAAAGGTATTTTTGGTAAAGGGTACAAAGATTTTATTTATCAGTGCAGCAGAACTTATCTACATTACAATAAGAAAACTGGTCCGCACTTTCAACTTTCACAAGGATTCACTTGGAAAGGATTCACAAAAAATACTTTTAAGATCAAAAGGATGCAGCATTTAATATGGTAACCACAATACAATTTTCATCCTCTTAAAAAATGAAATGAAAACTTCTGACATGTAAAGCAGCATATGATGCATGTTATAAGTAACGGCCAGGGTGCAATCTGTTCACCACTGACTAAAATTTTTTTCTCAAAAAAAATAACAAAACATATTGTATGCGTCAAGTGATATAGACTCAACAAAGCAGTCTGTCAATAATTTACTACTCACGTCATGCTTCATTTCTAAGCACTATGATATTTCAATACACTCAACACATTTTTAGCTTTTATTGTAATAGTTTGTAAGATGGAAGATAAAAATAATCCTCTTTATGTCTCTGGGATTCTTTTCTAACCCTTTCAAAATGTGTGAATTTATGTCACAAGGGAAAGGGAAAATAAAATCAATATTTATTATTTTATTGACTGTTTAACCCTTTAACCAACTCAAGGAGATTTCAAAATTTGTTGTTTTAATGATTGTTTTTTTGTTTAAAATTTCAAGAAATTTCAACAAAACTATTGCATGTGACCCCTCAATGGAATGAGCTGGATGAGCTTTTTCCAGTGAGAGGTCCTGTGATATGGTTTTGCTGAATTCGTTTTGAAAAATTATATTTTTTTCCACCTGTTTAACTCAGAAATTATGTGGGCAAATGTGGCCGATTCATTAGGTAGATATGTTAATGTCCGAAATCTGTGCAAATCTGTAAAAGATCGAGGAGAATAGGTAGGAAGAGGGTTAAATCAATAGTTTACTTCTTGACAGTGATAAAATTAACCCTCTAAACACTGATGTTAAAATGGCTAAATTTCAAACAGCAATTTTTTTCCAATACTGCAACTAGGAATTCAACCAATTCAACTTTATTTGACAAGACCTCAGTAAGCTCTGTCAAATGAAAGTGTCAATGACATGGTAGCTTAGATTGAAATGGATAATGTTCAATGTTTATGAAAGGATTACGAAATAAGACAAAAATAGTGATAATTGAGAATTTGTTAATTTCTGTTCTCTGCATGGTATGTTTTCAAGAAGAATAATTTGAAGTGTAGTACTTAAGAACTGAGGCCTGTGTTGATGAGGCCCTCACGTTAAGGTATGTCAACCAAAGTTACCAAGTTACAGTAAAATCATTCCAAAACGAGTCATCCTAACCAAGTTATAATGAAATCTCTTAATAAATATGACTCAAAGACTATACTAAAGGAATCTAGGTCATGTGATGGTCCGGCAGTGATGGTTGACCGATCGTGACCAAAACAAGAGAGTCTTGACAGTCACTCTAGATATCATACCAAGTTATCCTAGTTACAATGAAATTTCCCTTAAAAAGCAACCTGTAGATAGTGTTAAACGAATCTAAGGTCATGTGCCCAAGCGGTGATAATGGCTGACAGATCGTGACCAAAATAGGACAGTCTCATCTAGGCATCATACCGAGTTATCCTACCAAGTTACAATGAAATCGATTCATAAATATGGTTTCAGTGTAGAAAGAAGGAAATATTCACGAGAGTCCAATTATCTACAGTAAATTCAAGGGATATGTTCTTAAAATTCACTTACGCATGTGCCTAATACATGCATGCATCAAAGTTAAAACAACTGTAATTCAGAAGAATCCACATTGAGAGTATTATCATGTGACCCCACAAAAATTGTGGAAATTCCTTACCTATAAAAAGCTGTGTAGACGTCGTTTTGAAACCAGCTAAAACTCTCTCCTTCATTTACAAAACAAGCAAAGGTGCTTCTACAAAAATATAGTGATTAGTATGGCTATTTTGGCGACAAGCTTAGTATTTTAAAAGGCTATATGGGAAGTGGAGAACTGTTTCACAAGGCTAGAATGAAGCTCATTCTAGCCCAGTGTAAACATTTCCCCACTTGGCTAATCTGATGAATTGTAAATAAATTTACCTGATGAAGAGTCGATTAATTCATTTATATTGGGATCTGGGTTTTTATCAATCTCCCAAAAGAGTCATACTATTATTAGCACTTCCAGTAATTATCTTAAAAAGATAGTAGTATTTAGAATAAGATATTTCATGGCATAATTATGATAATGGTGCCCAATTTAGTTTTCTGCTGACAAATTCCAAGTGAGTTAATCCACACTTGGTGCGGTTGTAAATATTTTAATCAGATTACACCAACATAATTAAATGCTATTTAATTAACCCATTTTATCTTGCATTCAAATCAAACGTAAATGACCAACTCAAAATATTTAGAAGCTATTACTCCAAGGTATAAGTTTTGCAATGTTTAACCCCCTAATGTGCCAAAGCTACAGTCAATGACACTGTAGCTTAACTTGTCTGTGTGTTGTGTTTGATGAAAAAGGATAATGTTCAATGTTTATGAAAGGATTATGAAATAAGACAAGAATTGTGATAATTGGGAATGTGTTAATTTCTGTTCCCTGTATGCTATGTTTTTAATAAAAATAATATGAGGTGTACACTGTACTAAAGCGCTGAGGGGTGGGTTAATATGACCTCACAGTTAATGTATGTGGCCCTCACAGTTAACGTATATCAACAAAAGTTACCAAGTTACAGTGAAATTATTCCAAAATGAGTCATCCTATCAAGTTACATTGACATCCCTTCATAAATATGGCCTGTAGACTGTGCTAAAGGTTTTCGGGCTTCAGGCCTGTGTAGCGATGACGGTAGACCGATTGCAACTAAAAGGGGACGTCCTCATCTCGACATTATACTGAGTCATTCTACTTACAATGAAATCCCTTCACAAATACGACCTGTAGCCTGTACTAAATTTTTCAGGTTTTGGGCTCAGGAAGCCATCATGGTTGAATGATCACGACCAAAAGGGGGTGTTGTCATCTGGGTATAATCTGGAGTGATCCTATGAAGTTACAATGAAATCCCTTCATATATATGACCTTTAGAGTGTGTTCAAGGTTTTTGGGCTCCAGGCCCCTGAAGCCGTCACAGTAGACCAATCACGACCAAAAGGGGTTGGCATCATCTAGGGATTATATGGAGTCAACCTAACAAGTTACAATGAAATCCTTTCATAAATACGACCTATCGACTATTCTAAAGGTTTTTGGGCTTCGGGCTCGGGCAGCCATCATGGTTGAACGATCGCAACCAAAAGGGGACATTCTCATCTGGGCATCATCTGGAGTGATCCTACGAAGTTACAATGAAATCCCTTCATAAATATGACCTGTAGACTGTGCTCAAGGTTTTCGGGTTTCGGGCCCCTGTAGCAGTCACAGTTTACCAATCATGACCAAAAGGGGATGTCATCATCTAGGCATTATATGGAGTCAACCTAACAAGTTACAATGACATTCTTCCATAAATACGACCTACAGACTATGCTAAAGGTTTTTGGGATCGGACAGCCATCAAGGCTGAATGATCGCGACCAAAAGGGGACATTCTCGTCTGGACATTATTTGGAGTCATCCTACCAAGCTACAATGAAATCCTTTCATAAATATGACCTGTAGACTGTGCTAAAGGTTTTTGGGCTTCGGGCCCCTGTAGCCGTCACAGTTGCCCAATCGTATCCAAAAGGGGATGTTCTCATCTAGACATTATATGAAGTCAACCTACCAAGTTACAATGAAATCCCTTCATAAATAGGACCTGTAGACTGTGCTAAAGGTTTTGGGGCTTCGGGCTCGGGCAGCCATCATGGTTGAATGGTCGCAACCAAAAGGGGACATTCTCATCTGGGCATCATCTGGAGTGATCCTACGAAGTTACAATGAAATCCCTTCATAAATATGACCTGTAGACTGTGCTCAAGGTTTTCGGGCTTCGGGCACCTGAAGCAGTCACAGTTGACCAATAATGACCAAAAGGGGATGTCATCATCTAGGCATTACATGGAGTCAACCTAACAAGTTACAATGAAATCCTTCCATAAATACGACCTATAGACTATGCTAAAGGTTTTTGGCCTCGGGCAGGGATCAAGGCTGAATGATCGCGACCAAAAGGGGACATTCTTATCTGGGCATCATCTGGAGTGATCCTACAAAGTTACAATGAAATCCCTTCATATATATGACCTGTAGACTGTGCCCAAGCTTTTCGGGCTTCGGGCACCTGCAGCTGTCACGGTTGACCAATCAGGACCAAAAGGGGATGTCATCATCTAGGCATTATATGGAGTCAACCTAACAAGTTAGGATGAAATCCTTCCATAAATATGACCTATAGACTATGCTAAAGGTTTTTGGGCTCGGGCAGCCATCAAGACTGAATGATCGCGATCAAAAGGGGACGTACTCATCTAGACATTATTTGGAATCATCCTAACAAGTTACAATGAAATCCCTTCATATATATGACCTGTAGACTGTGTTAAAGGTTTTTGGGCTTTGGGCCCCTGTAGCTGTCACAGTTGCCCAATCACATTCAAAAGGGGACGTTCTCATCTAGACATTATATGAAGGCAACCTACCAAGTTACAATGAAATCCCCCATAAATATGACCTGTAGACTTTGCTAAAGGTTTTTGGGTTTTGGACTTGGGCAGTTGTCATGGATGACAGATCACGACCAAATGGGGAACTTTTCATCTAGACATCATACGGTGTCATCCTACCAACTTACAATGAAATCCGTCCATATTAAATATGACCTGCAGACTGAGCTAAAAGTTTTTGGGTTTCTGGCTTGGGCAGCCATCACGGTTGACAGATCATGACCAAAAGGGGACGTTCTCATCTAGGCATTATACAGAGGCATCCTACCAAGTTACAATGAAATCCCTTCATAAATGTGACCTGTAGACTGAGCTAATGGTTTTCAGGTTTTGGGCTCCGGCAGCCATACCGGTTGACCGATCACGACCAAAAGGGGACGTTCTCATCTAGACATGACCCCAAACCTGCATATGAAATTTCGTGATGATCAGACAAGAACTACGGGGTGTAGCCTGTGCTAAAGGAAAATGTGAACAGACTCACAGGCTAACAGACTTCCGCACGCGTGATGGCAATAGCTTATCTTGACTTTGTCAAGTTAAGCTAAAAATGAATATAAAAATAAATTATAATGTTGTGTTTTAAGCAAAGCTTCTTTTCCTTCCTTATTTATTTATATTTATTTATTTAATGGTGTTTAAGGTAACATATTTTTGCACAATGGCTAATCATGACCACAACATGAGTATCAACTGAAGACCAGGGGAGAGCGTTAATAAGCCATGTTGTCCATTTTAGAGAGAGCTTGCACCTCCTAAGCATTGGTCACTGGCTCCGATTTTAACAGAAATACAGAGCCTGTTTACTGCAGTGAACAGGCACTGCTTCACTTCCCAGAGTTCCTGCGGGGATTTTCCTTCCTTGCAGGACTTCATGTACTCAAAAATATTTCTAAGTCAGTCAGATTCCCCTATGGTGTAGGATAGGTTAACTTGGGAGATCTCTTACCCGTTACAGAATATTCCCCATATTGCCCTAAGTTAAAAATTTGGGCTCCTGTATTGAGCCCAAATATGGACCAATGGACTTCATTTTAACAAACTTGTACCTGACCCCCCTATGGATGATGTATACCAAATATCCAAAGATTCTGAATATTGGTTCTGGAGAAAAGATTTTAAAAGTTTTTTGATAAATATGCTGACTCAGCAGCATTTTTTCAATCACCGCCCCCCCCCCCCCCCCCCTCCCCCCCACCCCCCCCCCCCCTTTCAGGACACCCTAACATAAACGATGACAATTTTTTTTTTACCGTTCAATTCTACTGGTCGTTACGCTTCATATAAATAACAGTTCTCTGTTCCATGTGGTTTGGGAAATATGAGTGTTTGAAAATATTTCTATTTGTAGCACCTGGGGTTCCCACAGGGATGCAGGAATTTTATTTTTCATGAGTCAAGTACTTATGACCCAATAATACCACATACCAAATTTGGTTCAAATCGGACCATCGGTTCAGAAAATAGAAATTTTGAGCAGGGCTAAAAATATTACCCCTCCCATTACAAAGCCAAATATTGATCATGAACTTCATTTGAACAAACTTGATTCTACACCTCAAAAGGAAGCTCCATAACAAATATCAAGTCATTGCACCTACTAGTTCATGAGAAGATATTAAAAATATTTTGGAGCATTTTCCTTCACCCCCTCCCTATGGGGCTGGCCATGTTGAGTTGAGCAAAAATGCAATGCCAACGGACGAGAAGTGATGGCAATAGCTCAGCTTGATTTTGTCAAGTTGAGCTAAAATGAAAGTGTCATTGACACTGTAGCTCAACTTGTTTAAGACATGTACATGTATAGTAAGTATATGACACAGCAATGACAAACATCTAGGTAATGACCTGATAACAAAGGTACATGTAGAGTATTGTAACGGTCTGTACATAAATGCTGACTGTAGCCTGTAACAAATATATAGGTGAAGTATTCTAAAGGTGCGGTGACAGTTAGATGCTAAACCAGAAAAGAAATCTTTGAGTGGGTCTGACTGAACCCAAAAATATGTTTGTTTGTTGGTGGTTAATGTCACATATTTATGCACCATGGCTAATCGTGACACAACATGGAGATGAAGTCAAGTTTAGTCAATCGTTGATCAACATGTTGCCCATTTTAGAGGACTTTCACCCCAAGCATTGGTGACTGGGTCCTATTGTACTAGTAAAGCGGAACTGGTTTACCACAGTAAACAAGTGCTGCTTACTTCCCGGGGTTCCCACGGGGAGAACCCAAAAATATAGCACAGTGATAACAAAGGCACCCAAAAACACTTGTTCCTGTCACAAGGTGATAACAAAGGTACCCCAAGAGGTTTTGTGAAGATCGGTTCATAAATACAGACTCTAGCCTGAGCCGTATTGACATGTGCACTTACTGTGTATAAGTAGCACTGAATAAATCAAAGTTCATCTAATTTGCATAATTTCTGCACGAGAAAAATCTTGTATTATATGTGATGTATTCCATGTTACTAAACATTCCTACAAAAATTTATTCAAATCAGAACTTTCAAACACAGAAGTTCTGTACAAAAAACTAATTTTGGTACAAAATGGTCACTGGCAGCCATCTTGAATTTTGGACCGCACCCAGAAACACTCGTTCTCGTCCCATGGTGATAACAAAGGTACCCAAGAAGTTTCGTGAAGATCAGTTCAAGAATACAGCCTCCAGCCCTAGCCGTATTGACATGTGCACTTACAGTGTATAAGTAGCACTGAATAAATCAAAGTTCATCTAATTTGCATAATTTCTGCACGAGAAAAAAAAACGTATTATATGTGATGTATTCCATGTTACTAAATATTCATACAAAAATTTATTCAAATCAGAACTTTCATACAGAAGTTCTGTACAAACAAGAGGCCCCACGGGGCCTGAAGCACTCATCTTGTACAGAACACAATTTAAACAGAGTCCAAGAATGAGTCTACATTAAGCAAGCCATCTCCATAGGCTACACTGTCAATCTTTGAGTCCCTCAGGAGTGACAAAAATAATCTGGGCATCATGCCTTTTCTTCAGTTGATCATAAAGTAAAATGTAGAGCTCCCCTATGAAGCCCCTCGATACAACTTATGTGGATTAATCTTAGTACCTCTAGAGGGTACTGAATACAAATTTTTTAATTCTTCAGCAAAATGGCCAATCACTGCTCCCATAGAGAGCCCAAATATTAACTCAGGCGCTTGATTTGAACACAGTTAAATCTGACTTCCCTAGAGATGTTGTGTACCGAATATGAAAACATTCTGACTGTTGGATCTGAAGAAGAGAAATTGTAATGAAATTTCTTCGAATTGCACTAAGTTCAAATTTGGGCTACCATAGTGAGCCCAAATATTAACCTATGGATCCAATTTGAACAAACTTCAATCTGTCCCCCCTAGAGATTTTGTATACCAAATGTGAAAGCATTCTGACAAGTGAATCTGAAGAAGAAGATTTTTGAAGAAATTTTCTCATATTGTACTAAGTTAAATTTCATGTTCCCATATGGAGCCCAAATATTAACCTAGGCAATCGAATTGAACAACCTGGAATCTGACCCCCCTAGAGATGTTGTATACCAAATATAAAAGCATTCCGACTGGTGGATCTGAAGAAGATTTTTAAAGAAATTTCCTCATATTGCACTAAGTAAAAATTTGGGCTACCCTTGTGAGCCCAAATATATACCTAGGGATCTGATTTGAACAAACTTGAATCTGAGCCCCACAGAGATGTTGCATACCAAATATCAAAGCATTCTGACTGGTGGATCTGAAGAAGAAGATTTTTTGAAATTACCCTCCATATTGAAGCCCAAATATTAACCTAGGGACTTCGTTTGAACAATCTAGATTTTGACACTCATAACAATGATGTATACCAAATATTAAAAGATTCTGACTGGTGGTTCTGAAGAATATTTTTAAAGATAATTCCCCATATTACCCTATGTTAAAACTTCGGGCTCCTGTAGAGAGCCCAAATATGAACCAATGAGCTTTATTTCAACAAACTTTTATCTGACCTCCCTATGAATGCTGCATACCAAAGATTCTGATGATTGGTTCTGGAGAAAAGATTTTTTTTAATTTTTGCAAATATGCTGACTCAGCATTTTTTCGATGCCCATTACAGAACACCCTAACATAACCGATGATAATTTTTTTTCACCATTCAATTCTACTGGTCATAAGGATACTTCATACCAAATAAAAGCTCTCTGTTCCGTGGGGTTTGGGAAATATGGGCGTTTGAAAATATTTCTATTTTTAGCTCCCAGGGTTCCCATGGGGATGCGGGAATTTTTTTTTTTTTGCATTGGTCAAGTACTTATGACCCAATACTACCACAAACCAAATTTGGTTCATACCGGACCATCGGTTCCGAAAACAGAAATTTTGGGCGGGGCCAAAAATCTTACCCCTCCTATTACAAAGCCAAATATTACTTCACGAACTTCGTTTGAACAAATTTGATTCTACACCTCATATGGAAGCTCCATAGCAAATATCAAGTCATTGTACACACTGGTTCTTGAGAAGAAGATTTTAAAAATGCCGCTCAGGA
This sequence comes from Pictodentalium vernedei, assembly GCA_031216915.1. Taxonomy (NCBI): domain Eukaryota; kingdom Metazoa; phylum Mollusca; class Scaphopoda; order Dentaliida; family Dentaliidae; genus Pictodentalium; species Pictodentalium vernedei. Next base: position 775,514,348 of record CM062297.1, read on the forward strand.
TCACCGATCCAATGTCGAGTTGTGACAACAGTTCCTCGCACCAAGGCCAACACACTTATGAAGTTTCATGACTCTAGGTTGAACCACTATCAAGTTCTCATCCAGAAACCAATTGTTGCGATATACTATGTTCAAGGTCACTGTGACCTTGACCTTTGACCTGGTGAGTCCAAGATCAATAGGGTTCTTCCTCGCACCAAGGCCAACACACCTATGAAGTTTCATGACTCTAGGTTGAACCACTATCAAGTTATCATCCGGAAACCAACTGTTGCGATATACTATGTTAAAGGTCACTGTGACCTTGACCTTTGATCTGGTGAGTCCAAGATCAATAGAGTTCTTCCTCGCACCAAGGCCAACCCACCTATGAAGTTTCATGAATGTAGGTTGAACTACTATCAAGTTATCATCCGGAAAGGAATTGTTGCGATTTACTATGTTCAAGGTCATGTTGACCTTGACCTTTGACGTAGCGAGTCCAAAATCAATAGGGTTCTTCCCCTCACCAAGGCCAATCTATCTATGAAGTTTCATGAATGTGAGTTGAACCATTATCCCGCCCGCCCGCTCGCCATTCACCAAACTATAAGTCGAGTTTGACTTCGTCACAACTCGACTAAAAATATTTTGGAGCATTTTCCCCTACTCCCTCCCTATGGGGCTGGGCATGTCGAGTTGAACAAAAATGAAATGCCCCTTTGGGACCATCACTCACACAAACTTTCACTTGAATTGGCCCAGTGGCTTTGGAGGAGAAGACCAAAACATGGTGACGACGGACTACGGACGACGGACGTAGAGCGATGAGATTAGCTCAGCTTGACTTTGTCAAGATGAGCTAAAAACTGATTGCACTAATTTTGGTACAAAATGGCTGCTGGTGGCCATCTTGATTTTTGGACTGCACCCCAAAACACTCATTCTCGTCCTGAGCCGTGTAGAAGTTGTGGATGCTCACCTGGAAATACATATAAAAATGTGATTTCCCATAGGCTTTCCATGGTAACTATGAGCTGCAATTGTGGCCATGTTTGCAACATTACATCAAAATTACATGAGGATCGTTGGTAGAAGGTGTCCCAGTCTTCAATCATGTGAAGTTTCAAAACATCTGAATCCATCAAACAGAATCATAAAATGTCTCTGGTGGCCACATTTTCCAGCCAATGGGAACAAAAAGAGGATCGTTTGTAGAGGGCCTTCTATAGACCATTCTTACCAAGTTATGGTTCACGTCAGCTCAATATTTCCAGAGAGAATATGAAAATGTGATTTCTTATAGGTTTTTTCTATAGTAACTAGAAACTGCAATTGTGGCCTTGTTTGGTAAAATGAGGAAGGTTGGTGGAGGGTGTCCCAGTTATCAACTATGCAAAGTTTCAAAACATTTGGCCATGTGGTTTCAGAGGAGAAGAGTTTTCAAAATTGACCAATCAGAATCAAAGAATGCTTCTGGTGGCCACGTTTTTTTCACCCAACAGGAATAAGATGAGTAACAGTTGTAGAGAACCTCTCATAGACAATGCCAGCCAAGTCTGGTTCACATTGGCTCAGTACTTTCAGAGAAGATGATGAAAATGTGATTTCTTATAGGATTTCTATAGTAACTGTAAGCCACAATTGCAGCCATAATTGCAACCCGATGAAGATTAAATGAGGATCATTGGTAGAGGGGGGTTACAGTCATCAGTCACATTAACTTTCAAAACATTGGGCTTTGTAGTTTCAAAGAAGATTTCTTGAAAATGCACACATTTATGAATTCTGTTTCAACAAAAAAATCAGTAAAAGAAGGTTAAATATTTTGAAAATTACAATTTTTTCAGACAGTATTCTCTTTCAAATAGCTTTGGTTAGGTAAAGGGTTACAGGAAACACATTTTTACTCCAATTTTGTCATATCTTAAAAGATTTATTTTTACTGGACAGCTACTGGGAAAATAAAACAAACAAAACTTCCATGCTTTTCCAAACACCTGTCATCAATCAGTATTTCAGATAAGTAACTTGAAAGTAATTTATTTATATATTTATTGTATATGTATTCTTACACCAATAATGGTGGAGTGTACAACAAGTAACAAGTTTTAAAACAACATATCTTACAAAAGAATACATTTAAACGTGCAATTTTTTTTTTATCCAAACTGAATTAATTTGATGAGACCAGTTGCTCTGTGAGACTGGGTTTTTGAGCAACAGAGTATCATCCATATGAATGTTAACAAAATACAAGATGTATTAACATAATTACAGCTGCACTTGTTTACAGTAGCAGTCAAAATAAGTTGTAGGATAATCCTATAAACTATGTATTTTCTCTTCCTACACTGATAAGACCAGAAGCTAACATCATTTTCTGGAAAGCTCTCACTGATAGCTTTCCAGAAAATGTCAGATTCTGATCTTGTCAGTGCAGGAGCAGTAGTTTACTTAGTTTATTGCAGTTAGGCTACAACTTATTTTTGACTTGTACTGTATACACAATATTTTTGGGTTTTTTCCCAGTTCTCAGTGGAGAAAACTGGAACTGGATTCTCAAAAAACAAGCATTTTGCTGACAGTACCGATCTTCGTGCAGACAGGAAAGGCATTGGGTTCAGCATTAGAATATAGCCTCTGGCGGCCACATATTTTCCATCCTCTAGCAAACCATTCCTGCAAAGTTTGGTTCACGTCGGCTCAGTAGTTCCAGAGAAGATGATGAAAATGTGATTTTTCCATAGGGTTTCTATAGTAACTATAAGCCGCAATTGCAGCCATGTTTGCAACCCGATCAACATTAAATGTGGATTGTTGGTAGAGGGTGATGCAGTCATCAACCATGCAAAGTTTCAAAACATTTGGCCCTGTGGTTTCAGAGGAGAACATTTTTCAAAATCCACCAATCAGAATCAAAAAATGCTTCTGGCAGCCATGTTTTTCGATGCCCCTAACCAAAATGAGGAGCCTTTGTAGAAGACCTCCCATAGACAATCCCTGCCAGGTTTGGTTCATGTCGACTCAGTAGTTCCAGAGAAGAAGATGAAAATGTGATTTCCCATGGGGTTTCTGTAGTAACTATAAGCCGCAATTACAGCCATGTTTACAACCCGAACAATATTAAATGAGGATCATTGGTAGAGGGGGTCCCAGGCATCATTTATGTGAAGGATCAAAACATTTGGCCTGGCAGTTTCAGAGAAGAAGATTTTTGAAAATCCACCAACCAGAAACAAAGAATGCCTCTGGCGGCCATATTTTTCAACCCACGGGAACAAAATGAGGATCGTTTGCAGAGGACCTCCCATAGACCATTCCTGCCAGGTTTGGTTCATGTCAGCTCAGTTGTTCCAGAGAAGATGAAAATGTGATTTCCCATACTATAGTAACTATAAGCTGCAATTGAAGCCATGTTTGCAACTCGATCAACATTAAATGAGGATCGTTGGTAGAGGGGGTCCCAGTCATCAATCATGCAAAGTTTCAAAACATTTGGCCCTGTGGTTTCAGAGGAGTAGATTTTTCAAAATCCACCAACCAGAATCAAAGAATGCCTCTGGAAGCCATGTTTTTCATCTGACTGGAACAAAATGAGGATCGTTTGTAGAGGACCTCCCATAGACCATTCCTGCGAAGGTTGGTTGACACCTGCTCAGCGGTTACAGAGAAGATGAAAATGTGAAAAGTTTATGGATGCCGGATGCCAAGTGATGAGAAAAGCTCACATGGCCTTTTAGGCCAGGTGAGCTAAAAATGGACCGTAAGAAAGAATGGATTACGAGTGATTCTAAAGACAAACATAGGGCAAAATGTTGAGCGTGTGTAAACTTGTTCGACGTGGGAAATTTGGCCGAGTCGGCACTGATAAGTCACATGCGTGGTAAATATATCGTATATTTTTTGTTATTACAGATACAAATGTTGGTCATGGAAATTTGCTTTTTTGGTCCTTGAAAGTACTGGAAAAATCCTTGAATTTCAATCTTGATTGAGGTTCGAAACATGGAAGAAGGTTTTTAAGCTTTTGGGGCATTAACCAGAGCCTGAATATGGCAGCTGTTTCATTTGAACAAAATAGAAAGGGTATACTCCACAGATGGTCTAAGCAATATATGTTTGCATACCAAATATGAAAGGATTCTGACTGGTGGATCTGAAGAAGAAGATTTTAAACGAATTAAATTTCCCATATTGCATTAAGTTAAACTTTGGCTCCAATAAAGAGCCCAAATATCAGCCCAGGGATCCGATTTGAATAAATTTAATCTGATCCCCCTAGAGATGTTGTATACTAAATATCGAACAAATATGACATGTGGATCTGACGAAGAAGATTTTTAAAGATTATTCCCCATATTGCACTAAGTTAATATTTGGGCTCCCATAGGGAGCCCAAATATTGACCCAGAGACTCAATTTGAACAAAATGGAATCTGACTCCCTAGAGTTGTTGTTTACCAATTAGAGATGACTGAAAAAGGCATTCAAATTTTGTAAGTAAAAAAAATCCAATATAGCCACCAGTCGGCCATCTTGAATCCAATCGGGAAAAAGATTATGTCACGCACTGCTCCTCATCATGTCGATCATTTACATTGAGTTTCATGACAATGCAGTAAAAACTGTAGAAGTAGTTTGCTCCACAAGTAATTTGCAAAATCCAATATGGCCACCAGTAGGCCATCTTGAAACCGAGCAGGAAAAAATTATGTCACGCACTTCCCCTCATCATGTTGATAATTTTTGTGAAGCTTCATGAAAATGCAGCTAAAGCTGTGGAAGTAGTTCGCTCCACAAGTTTACATATGCAAGAGACCGACGACAGACAGACCAACGGACAAGTTGACTCCTATATATGCCCTCCCCCAACTTTGTTTTGTCGGGGTATAAATATAATGATAAATCAAAGTCAGTCTAATTTGCATAATTTACGCACGAGAAAAAACCCCGTATTATATGTGATGTATCCCATGGTACTAAACATTTATACAAAACTTTATTCAAATCAGAACTTTCATACAGAAGTTCTGTATAAAAAATTGATTTTTGCATCATCGGTACAAAATGGCCGCTAACAGCCATCTTGAATTTCGGACCACACCTAAAAACACTCGTTCCCGTCCCAGAGTCATAACAAAGGTACACAAGAAGTTTCGTAAAGATCGGTTCATAAATACGACCTCTAGCCCGAGCCATAGCCAATTGTTGACGTACGGACAGACGGACGGACGGATGGACAGACGGACGACGGGCCATGACAATAGCTCAAATTTGACTTCGTCAAAGTTGAGCTAAAAACGAAAGTGTCAATGACACTGTAGCTCAACTTGTCAAGACAAAGACATGTACATGTATAGTATGTGACACAGCAATGACAAACATCTAGGTAATGACCTGATAACAAAGGTACATATAAAGTATTGTAACGGTCTGTACATAAATACTGACGGTTGCCTGTAACAAATGTATAGGTAAAGTATTGTAAAGGTGGGTGACAGTCAGATGCTTAACTAGAAAAAAATATTTGAGTCCCAGAGTGGGTCTGACTGAACCCCTAAATATTTGTTCTCATAGCACAGTGATAACCTGTCCCAAGGTGAAAACAAAGCTACCCAAGAAGTTTCGTGAAGATCAGTTCACAAATATGAGCTGTGTAGAAGTTGTGACAAAAAACTGATTGGACCTAATTTCGGTACAAAATGGCCACTGGCAGCCATCTTGAATTTTGGACCGCACCCAGAAACACTCGTTCTCGTCCCAAGGTGATAACAAAGGTACCCAAGACGTTTCGTGAAGATCGGTTCATGAATACAGACTCTAGCCCAAGCCGTATTGACATGTGTACTTACTGTGTGTAAGTCGCACTGAAAAAATCAAAGTTTATCTAATTTGCATAATTTCTGCACGAGAAAAAAACCCGTATTATATGTGATCTATCCCATGGTACTAAACATTCACACAAAAAATTATTCAAATCAGCGCTTTCATATGGAAGTTCTGTGCAAAAATCTGACTGCACCAAATTTTGTACAAAATGGCTGCCATCGGCCATCTTGAATTTCGGACCGCACCCAAAAACACTCGTTCTCGTCCTACGGTGATAACAAAGGTACCCAAGGAGTTTCGTAAAGATCTGTTCATAAATACGGCCTCTAGCCCGAGCCGTATTGGCATTTGCACTTACAGTGCTGAAAATAACACCAAAAAACATCAAAGTTAGTCCTATTTGCATAATTTACGCAGCGGCACGAGAAAAGAACCTGTATTATATGTGATGTATCCCATGGTACTAAACATTCATACAAAAAATTATTCAAATCAGAGCTTTCATATGGAAGTTCTGTACAAAAAACAGATTTCTGCATGATCGGTACAAAATGGCGGCTGGCAGCCATCTTGAATTTCGGACCACACCCAAAAACACTCATTCTCGTCCCACGGTCATAACAAAGGTACCCAAGAAGTTTCGTAAAGATCGGTTCATAAATACGGCCTCTAGCCCGAGCCGTATCCAATTGTGGACGGACAGACGGACAGATGGCCAGATGGACAGACGGACGGCGGGCCATGGCATAAGCTCAAATTTGGCTTCGCCAAAGTTGAGCTAAAAATCAGCCTGTTGGATCTGAAGAAGATTTTTAAAGCTTATTCCCCATACTGCCCTAAGTTAATTATTCGGGCTCCTGTATTGAGACAAAATATTAACCGAGGGGCTTAAATTTAACACACTTGTATCTGCCACCACCCCCATCCCCCCACCCTCAATACAGCCAATGGCAATTTTTTTTACACTTCCATTCTACTGGTCCTAAGGAAGCTTCATACCAAATAACAGTTCTCTGTTCCAAGTGGTTTGGGAAATGTGACCGTTTTAATTTTTTTTCGACTTTTAGCCCCAGGCATCAATCAATTTTGATTGAACCCACATCAATCAATTACTTATGACCCACTTATACTACATGCCAAATTTGGTTCAAATCAGCCCACAGGTTCTAGAATTACAAATTTTGGATGGAGGCCGAAATGGATATGCTCCCACTGAGCCCAAATTTTGACCTGCCAACTTCCCTTGAACAAACTTTAATCTTCAACACCAAAGGATGTTCCATACCAAATATCTTGAAAGTTTGATTATTTAAACCTCAGTGCAAAGACAGTACAAGAATTTATGGTAGACCACCCATCTGACGAAATAACTCTTACCCTGCCTACCTGGGGAGAAGAAATACATGAGAAAATTATCACATTAGAGGTATGCTAAAGATGTGGTAAACAGTTTAGTTACACACAATTATATTCAAATGAAAAGGGTTATTTCAATAATCAGTACAGGTGGAGTTACCCAGAGTGCCCAAACAGAACTAATGAGCAGCAGCGAATAACTGTTAGACTCTCCAATGCACTAACCCCACATGAGCGTTATTAACACTAACATGCAAAATGCCTTAACACAATGTGCCACCATGCTCCCAATTGACCAACTGGGATTAACCCTCTGCACTCTGACGTCAAAATGGCAAAGTTTTCAGCAGCAAATATTTCCCATAATGCAGTTTGATATTTAACCAAGGATACCTTGTTTGACAAAGCTCAGTGAACTCTGTCAAACAAGATATAGTTGGTTAAATTCATAGTTAAACTATAGAAAAACATAATGGCTGGAGAAAATTCTGTTGCATCACCAGGGTGCTAGGGGTTAAGTGTCTTGCCCAAAAGACACAATGAAGATGATGCAGGTAAATATCAAAACTATGACTACAGCTGGGTGGTATTGAAATGTCATGTGTGATTTAAGTATTGGTATTTTTAGAATGATTTACCTTGGTGTTGGTACAGTATTCGGTGTCAACAGCAGAAAGGTACTCACACCAATACAGATATCAAATGGTATTTTTTATATACTGAGTCAAAAAAGAAAGTATAATAAACTTTGAGGAGCAATTTTTTTAGTATTATCGACTTCATTCCCAAACAAATTATTGTAAATTCATATTTCAAGTCTAGCTGTATGAATTTGCATAATTTCATGTTCTTACTGTTGCCAGCATCACGTCTGAACGTCGCAATTCAGACGGGGTGAAATGAAAAATTCACACATGCAGTCAATAGCGTGTATGTCCACCGTTTACCTCTTGGATGGCAAGACGTCGATGGTGCATGGACCTGATAAGTCTCTGGATGTCACCCTGTAGTATTGCATTCCACTCCTGCCTTAGAACATTATGTAAATCGCCAAACATCTGAAGATCATGAAGTCATACCTGAAGGTCCAACTGACCCAAAAGATGCTCGATTGGTGACAAATCTGGCAAAAGTGGAGACCAGGGAAGATGTTTGATGCTCTGCTCAAGAAAGCCACGACATCGGCATTGTCTTGCTGAAATAACTGCAATCCGACCTTAGCGTTGAACGACGGGCCAACAACAGCATTAGGAATTTCGTCCCTATATCGCTGTCCATTCAGATTACCATCGATGAAGATCAACTGCGTTCGATGGTGCAAGGAAATTCCTGCCCAAATCATTACACCACCCCCGCCGAAACGGTCGCATTCCAGCAAGCAAGCAACAGAAAACCATTCTCCTCGTCGGCGATACACTTCTGCCCAAATATCAGTGTGCCGCAGACAAAATCGTGATTCATCACTAAAAAGAACTGTGCTTCAATGCTGCGGAGTCCAGCGAACACGCTGATGTACCCATTCCATTCTGATGGTACAATGACATTGGGTAAGGATTGGTCCATGGGATGGATGCCTACTGCAGATGCCGTGTTCAGCGAGTCTATTGCAGACAGTTTGTGCACTGTTTCTTTTGTTAGTTCTACCAGGAGAAATTGCTGCTGTCCTTGTCGCCGGAAGGAAGTGATCCCGCAAGTGAGACGTCCTGATGTGTTGGTCTCGTGCAGGGTTCATAACTCTTGGTCAACCTGAACGAGGTTGGTCGGCAGTAGATCCAGTGGTTCTATACCTTCCAATGAGATGGTAAATAGTGGCCACAGTGACTCTGAACTCAGCAGCGAACTCATCTGCAGGTATCCCAGCCTCATGCGTACCAATGGCATGCAACCTCTGATTTTCGGTTTACCTTGGCATTTTTTCAAATGTCGGAAGACAAAAACTAGCGTGTTTTCTCAATAACCCAGGCTCTCTAGCACAACATAACACAAAGAAAATCGTCGGTCATCCATTCAATTTGACATTCTTGAGTAGCATTTGCTATTTTGAAATCCGTAGCAAAATTGTATATGGTTGGGTTGGGTTTTTTCACATTTGTTTCTATTATACTTTCATTTTGGACTCAGTATATACTGTCCAGCTGTAGATCCCCTTTTTATAGCAGATGCTGCTGCCAAATTGCCAAAATGTTGGAAGTAACATGGGTACATGTCATAGGTCATTTGATGTAACAAAAAATACCCTCTTGGGTATTTTCTCTCACCCTTTTTATTACACCAAATTACCACTGGTGACTGCCTTTAGAAATGCACAGTCCATGGACCCTTCTTGTCATGAATTTTGTATAATGTTGTGTTGTTTGCCTTTTTATTTTTTAACTAATGTTGGGAAGTTTTTTGCACCCAGTTACACTGAAGTTTTGGTATTTTGAGATTCCCTTGGTATGGTACGTCGGTAATGGCTCGATATCGAACAGTATTTACAGTATACCACCCATCCCTAACTATGACCTTTCAATTTGAAGACCAGCGCTCTAAGCAATGAGCCACCACATTCCCGGAGATCCACTCTAAACCATCAGTGCAACTTAATAGAATTCCCAACATGGAAGAGATGGGTCACCATGGAAATGGAAAGTAATTTCAAACTAACTGGTCAAGATGTATGTTCTAACAAACAGCCAATTCTGAAAATAAAACTTTCAAGTTCTTTACTTCAATGCCAGAATCAATAATGTTTCAATATAGGATGGAAAGTGATTGGATACACCAGATTTTAGAGGTATACTATTACAAAATATTAGGCAATCACAAAGGAAACACACTATTTAGAGGGGACAGATACGGTAATCCAATAAAAGTTTAGTGAGATGAGTATTTTTCTTTCTCTAATGAATTATAGTGTAATGCAGTGGTAGGAAATTGGTTTGTCTAGACACAGGAAACTACTTTCATCAAAAATCAACTTATAAATTATCCATCTTGAAATGCAGTGATTGGGAAAGTAGTGAAGATGCCATTCAACATATGATATTCTATTGACCCACAATAACTTTTTTCTCAATCATGTAACAGGGAAAATATAAAGATATACAAAAACACGAAGTCACCAGTTGTCTGAATCTGTTAACCCTTTGAACACTGACTCCCTTATATGGTCAGCTCCCACACTCTGGTTTCCTGGGGAATATGATGAAAATATAGATGCTGAAATTTTTTTAATTTTGGGTTCTTATGCGTTTAGGCCATGGTTAGTTAATTTTCAGTTTAGCATTACTTCAGGTTATCAGAAGAAAATGCAAAATGAGGTTATTATCAATTATATCCTTATGGGGAAATGGCACAATGGCACAATATGCATATTTTATCACTTTGCATTTACACACTGCTTTTTTGCATGTGTAGGTTGTCTAAAACTGAACATCATGTGATGACCAGGGTTATATACAGAACGGCCTATAACAAAATGAGCCATTAGCCAACATTTTATCCCTAATAACACATGCCTCATTACTGCCAGATTACCTCATTATTGCCAGATTGCTATAGCAATCTGGCAAAAATGAGGCAATAATCTGACATTTCAATGGAAGAGAAATAAGACAAGAAATGGTGTATTACCAGGCCCTGAGGTGACCCATTTGCAGAGCCAAAAGAGAAAATACATTATTTCAAAAAAACAAAATGAGACAAATAATGCTAAACCAAAAATTAATTTAACCGTGGCCTTGTATTCATGTATTTGCAAATAAATAATGATACAGGTTCGTTATCAGAATCATTGTTTGGGGCATTGTTTATACAAAAACTAACTTGCCTGTTATACCCAATTCATGCCCTCTTCCATGGTCCCAGTCTCCCCCCCCCCCCTCCCCCCCTTCTGTGGGCTCGACCTCGATCAGTACCCCTTGGTCTGGCTCCAATAGCATCCTGCCTCTCAACAAAGTCACTATTTATACCGGAACTCAAGCTGTCTTTTTCTGTTTTAAATTCACTATCAGTCCTATAATTATCATCATTGATGTCCACCATGTCCAAATCCATAATCTGCCTCAATACTTCATCAGTTTGTAAACATTTTCAAGCCATTGTGAAGGAAAAAAACAAAACGAAAACAGGTGTTGACTTCTGAGTAACACCTTCAAGTTATCTCCACTTTGCGAACAGCATAAAATTTTATGCAAATAACAGAATTATGCCCATGTTCAAGAATTTAAAAACGACAATAAGACTCAAGGTCTAAAGTAGTTTTTTAGAAAATGAATTATTCCAAAACATGCAATATAGGCAGCCAAGTCTTGAATAGGAGCCACTGCCAGCATGCTTTGCATGGGGGTCATCCCCATGATTACAAAGGGGAACAACTGATTAGAGACAAGAATATCTGTCAAAAATTGGTTTGAGACTTGATGGGTTAACTCTTAACATGTTCTAGTTATACGATTCAGAAATTCACAGCCTAAGTCACTCAATGAAATAAGCCCATAATTATATAGTCACAGAGTCTGTTAAACTGCTGGAGGCCTTTTCTTGAGCTTTGGGTCCCATGTAATAACAAAATCATCATTTAAGGCTGTTGTGACTTTTTTTAAGTACTGGTGACTGTGGTATGTAAACTGATTTTTATACTGCAAGCTGCATATTTATTTTTTATTTTTTTTTTTTCATAATCACTTATTAGTAATTATAAAACTTTTTGCTGGATCTTAGAAACTTCACCGCTATGTAAAACTCAATTCAAAACAATGGATTATATTTTTCAAAAGTCCTGAATCACAGAATAGTAAATTATTTCAAAACAGGGCCAGGAGACCCTTCCTTGCATGGTTGCTAGCCATGCTGAAACACTTATTTAGATAATTGGTTCACAACTGGTCACCAACCTAACCTGTTGGAATTGCTGCCAACCAATTATCCAGACAGGTGCGAAATGAGCATTTGCATTTAACAAATCCTAAATGGAAACAACGAGCAAAAAGCTGAATTTACACACTGCACACTCTCGAACCATTCAGTCTCAACAGGCTAAAGATCAGCATTCTATTATGAAAATATATCAAGATTTAAGGATAGGAGACCTGATAATTTTACAATACTGAGAATTCAAAGAAACTATTCCAGAATACATATACAAACTAGAACTATCACTGAAGGTGATTAATACCCCCGCTTTGGGTTTTTAGAGGAATGTACTTCTGATCATGTAGGCGAAGGCCATAAGGAAATGTATACATAAAGATCATTTTTTGTTGTTGAAATTTGTATTTGCATGTGGCCTTTCACAGAACAGCACTGAATACTTAAAGAGCCCACACATATATGGTTTACATTTGGAAAAACACATTTACAATGTGCAACATGTATTCAAAATCGGTTCATTAATGTAGGAGGAGTTGCACACACAAAAATCCCATTTGAAAACCCATAATAAATCCAAGTTAAAGGGAGATAACCTGGTCAAAATTGTCGCAGATAAAAAATTTGGGAATATGCGTATGTTCACTTAGTTGTGATAATGTTTGAAAGGTTTCGTCAAAATTGATTGATAAATGTAGGAGGAGTTGCACGCACAAGAATTTCATGTAGAAACCCATAATAAATCTAAGTTAAAGGGAGATAACCTAGTTAAAATTGCCACAGCTCAAAAATTTTGGAATATGCGCATGTTTACTTAGTAGTGATGATGTCTGTAAACTTTTGTCCAAATTGATTGATAAATGTAGGAGGAGTTGCACGCACAAGAATTTCATGTAGAAACCCATATTAAATCAAAGTTCAAGAGAGATAACCTAGTTAAAATTGCCACAGCTCAAAAATTTTGGAATATGCGCATGTTCACTTAGTAGTGATGATGTTTGAAAGGTTTCTTCAAAATCGGTTCTTTAATGTAGGAGGAGTTGTGCACACAAGGATTTGTTCGGATGGAAAGACGTACGGATAGATGGACGGATGGACAGACGTACGGACGTACAGGGCGATTCCTATATAGCCCCCACTTCTTCGAAGAGTGGGTTGGTTGGCATCTTTCTGCAATAGATCCTCAAATTATTATGTACAGTAAAACACTATTAATCAAAATCGGTTCATTAATGTACGAGGAGTTGCGCACACAAGAATTTGTTCAGACGGAAAGACATAATAAATCTAAGTCAAAGGGAGATAACCTGGTTAAAATTGTCGCAGATCAAAAATCTTGGAATATGCGCATGTTCACTTAGTAGTGATGATGTCTGTAAACTTTCGTCCAAATTGATTGATAAATGTAGGAGTTGCGCACACAAGACTTTCATGCAGAAACCCATATTAAATCAAAGTTCAAGAGAGATAACCTGGTTAAAATTGTCGCAGATCAAAAAGTTTGGAATATGCACATGTTCACTTAGTAGAGATGATGTTTGAAAGGTTTCATCAAAATCGGTTCATTAATGTAGGAGGAGTTGCGCACACAAGAATTTGTTCGAACGGAAAGACAATAAATCTAAGTCAAAGGGAGATAACCTGGTTAAAATTGTCGCAGATCAAAAATCTTGGAATATGCGCATGTTCACTTAGAAGTGATGATGCCTGAAAAGTTTTGTCCAAATTGATTGATAAATGTAGGAGGAGTTGCATGCACAAGAATTTCATGTAGAAACCCATAATAAATCTAAGTTAAAGGGAGATAACCTAGTTAAAATTGCCACAGCTCAAAAATTTTGGAATATGCACATGTTCACTTAGTAGTGATGATGTCTGTAAACTTTCGTCCAAATTGATTGATAAATGTAGGAGTTGCGCACACAAGAATTTCATGCAGAAACCCATATTAAATCAAAGTTCAAGAGAGATAACCTGGTTAAAATTGTCGCAGATCAAAAAGTTTGGAATATGCACATGTTCACTTAGTAGAGATGATGTTTGAAAGGTTTCATCAAAATCGGTTCATTAATGTAGGAGGAGTTGCGCACACAAGAATTTGTTCGAACGGAAAGACATAATAAATCTAAGTCAAAGGGCGATAACCTGGTTAAAATTGTCGCAGATCAAAAATCTTGGAATATGCGCATGTTCACTTAGTAGTGATGATGTCTGAAAAGTTTTGTCCAAATTGATTGATAAATGTAGGAGGAGTTGCGCACACAAGAATTTCATGTAGAAACCCATATTAAATCAAAGTTCAAGAGAGATAACCTGGTTAAAATTGTCGCAGATTAAAAAGTTTGGAATATGCACATGTTCACTTAGTAGAGATGATGTTTGAAAGGTTTCATCAAAATCGGTTCATTAATGTAGGAGGAGTTGCGCACACAAGAATTTGTTCGAACGGAAAGACATAATAAATCTAAGTCAAAGGGAGATAACCTGGTTAAAATTTTCGCAGATCAAAAATCTTGGAATATGCGCATGTTCACTTAGTAGTGATGATGTCTGAAAAGTTTTGTCCAAATTGATTGATAAATGTAGGAGGAGTTGCGCACACAAGAATTTCATGTAGAAACCCATATTAAATCAAAGTTCAAGAGAGATAACCTGGTTAAAATTGTCGCAGATTAAAAAGTTTGGAATATGCACATGTTCACTTAGTAGAGATGATGTTTGAAAGGTTTCATCAAAATCGGTTCATTAATGTAGGAGTTACGCACACAAGAATTTGTTCGAACGGAAAGACATAATAAATCTAAATCAAAGGGAGATAACCTGGTTAAAATTGTCGCAGATCAAAAATCTTGGAATATGCACATGTTCACTTAGTAGTGATGATGTCTGAAAAGTTTTGTCCAAATTGATTGATAAATGTAGGAGGAGTTGCGCACACAAGAATTTCATGTCCGGAAAGACGTACGGACGGACGTACGGACGGACGGACGTACGGATGGACGGACGGACGTACGGACGTACAGGGCGATTCCTATATAGCCCCCACTTCTTCGAAACGGGGGTATAAAAACCCCAAATGTTATTGAGTACAGTAGTCCTGTTAACTAAACAGCCACTTTACCTGAGAAAAATATTCAGTTAACAGGAATTTCCAATTAACAGGAATTTAGTTATTTTCCTATATTCTGGTGTTAAAATGTGCATATATTCCATTAAATCGTGTTTGACAGGGCTAATGGAGCTCTGTCAAACAAGATATAATAGATCAAATACCTTACTTGATGTAGTGAGGCCAAATAGCTCCATAAATGCAGGGAATTCAGTGGATGTCAAGAGTAATTCTTTGGTATATTATAGTACTGAAATGGTTAATCAGATAACTGGTTTCAAACTGGTTACCTACCTAACCAATTAAAAAAAAACGTCAACAGGTTTTCCGAAATATCGATAGTGATCGGCATTCTATGGTTAAAAAGTAGTAAATCTGGCGCTTCTTCTTTGGGATAGATTACACTTCGTAGCAGCACTGTATATATTTTGAAATAATCAACTTTGGCGTTCAAGACTTTGTTAATGATCGGCAATTTCTGTGAGTACTGAGTAACTACAGAAACTATTCTGTAGTATTGTATACAAACGAACGTTGTTGAGTACTCAACAACGCTCGTTTGTACACACACTACGGAATAGTTTCTGAGAATACTGCTTTCCAATTCCTATAGTTTTGATCCCAGATTCTTTGAAATAATGGCTACGGTTAACCGGATATTATCCAGTTATAGCTCTCGGTTAGTCGATTGTGAAAATGAGCCAACTGTTTCAGCCCTAATATATTACAAGATGTTTTATTCAATCAACAAGAGTTAGCCCAATAACATTTATTTATACCATGATTACCTATTCTACTACATATAAAAAGCCTATGAAATAAATTTTCGTTTTACACACCAAGCTTAAAAAACACAACAGAAATAATTACCATGGCGCCATCTTGAATGTTGGAAAAAAAATATTGAATGTGCAACATCCCATTACAACCCTCTATCCATGTACCAGATATAAAAAGTGTAGCTTGAACCATGTTGGAGTGAGGGGTGGTAACATAAAATAGAGAAAAAAAGCTTAAAAAATACAAAAATGGCCGCCATGCCGCCATCTTGGATTTTGAAGAAAAAATATTGAACGTGCATCATCCCCTCCCAACCCTCTATCCATGTGCCAAATATGCAAAGTATAGCTTGAACCATGTTGGTGGGAGGGATGGTAACATGAAAATAGAGAAAAAAAGCTTAAAAAACACAACAAAAATGGCCGCCATTCTGCCATCTTGGATTTTGAAAAAAAAATTTGGAGCATGCATCATACCCTAAGAACCATTTATCCATGTACCAAATATGAAAGGTGTAGCTTGAACCATGTTGGTGGGAGGGGTGGTAACATCAAAATAGAGAAAAAAAGCTTAAAAAACACAACAAAAATGGCCGCCATTCTGCCATCTTGGATTTTGAAAAAAAAATTTGGAGCATGCATCATCCCCTCAGAACCATTTATCCATGTACCAAACATGAAAGGTGTAGCTTAAAGCATGTTGGAGGGAGAGGTGGTAACATAAAAAAACAGACAGACAGACAGTCGGACAGACATGATGGACGGATGGAGTGCAATCCTATAGTCCCCTTAAAAGCTTAAAAAACAACAAAAATGGCCGCCATTCTGCCATCTTGGATTTTGAAAACAAAATTCTGAGCATGCATCATCCCCTCAGAACCATTTATCCATGTACCAAATATGAAAGGTGTAGCTTACATGTTGGAGGGAGAGGTGGTAACATAAAAAACAGACAGACAGACAGATGGACAGACAGATGGACAGACAGACGGACGGACGGAGTGCAATCCTATAGTCCCCTTACGGTTCCTGTAGGGGACTAATAAAGCATCCATAACTCGAAATAGTATGTTATTATGTTAAAAGGCCCCGTGATTTGTGTGTTTCTTTTTCCAATTCGTTTCTGTGATAAAATTGACAGTGGAAGTACCACCCACCGATGCTCATGTAAAGAATGAAAGTGTCAATGACACTGTAGCTCAACTTGTCTGTGTGTTGTATTTGATGAAAAGGATAATGTTCAATGTTTATGAAAGGATTATGAAATAAGACAAGAATTGTGATAATTGGGAATATGTTAATTTCTGTTCCCTGTATGCTATGTTTTCAATAAACACAATATGAGGTGTATACTGTACTAAAGAATTGAGGGGTGGATTAATGTGTCCCTCATAGTTAATGTATGTGACCCTCACTACCTCAAATCTGATACAAATCACAGGACATGCACATTATCATGATAATCTGTATGTAACTATGGATATGTCATTGTTTTGGTAGTAATACATCCACTTATACTGAAACTCAGGCACCACAAAAATCAATAATTCTCATAGTGGAAGGGAGATAACTACAGTTTAAGGATACTTTATAGTGAACAAATAAATTGATTGCAGTTTGTCAAACTTTTCTTCATAATAAATACAGTAGGTCCTCCCTACCTAATCAAATCGCAACTAATGACTCTGTTAAAAACAAATAATTGTTAAACACTAAACCAATTATCAAATTTTTTATACAAATTTGATCTGAAAATAGCAAATCGATTTAACCCTTTGATACTTTTGTACATCTTATGACGTACGAAATCAAACAGCGCCTTGATACTTTTGTTTGTTTTGTTATTATTTTTCGATTTTTTAAAGTTTTAACCTCAATTCCTATTTTCTCCTGAATAGTGGTCAATGACAACTGTTGAGCCAAATGTTATCGCAGCTTAAAATACTAATATAATCCTGCTGTCAAGACTGCTTAACTGTTTGTGTGATAGAAGCCACTACCAGGGCTTTCAAAAAATGAGGATACCAGAGCAAAAGCCAAAACTTTTCTTGCTTATATTTCATATTCAGCCAAACACAAATAATATTTTGTTTCTATAAATTTGTTTTATTACAAATTATTGGAGAGTGCCTTTGAGCACTCTCCAATAATTTGTAACAAGAGCAACGCTAACGCGTGTGCTAATGCCCCCGAAGGTAGCCAAGTCGTACTCACATGTGGATAATCAGACAACAGCTTCACTGCTGCTACATTGCAGAACAACACTACATTGCAGAATGAACAACAGTAAGGAATGGAAAAGTTCCAATAAAATTATTATTACTTATATTTTGTTAATATGTTTTGTAACAACAGACAACAGCTTCACTGCTGCTACATTGCAGAACAGCACTAAGGAGTCAGTAATAGAGAAAAAGTTACAAAAATAATTGCAGATGACTTGAATGGTGCCATATTGAATAATAACTGAAAGAGGCAAAAATAGGAATAGTACATACCTTTGTTAAAAATTCTCAAACCAGTGAAAAAGTAGAACTGGTCTTGCATCTTTTCCAAGTGAAAAAGGGGGGCATAACTGCATCAAAAATTGCTGAGTCAAACCTCAAATTGAAACCGACCTGTACTTTGACAAGTAAATAAGGGACATAACTCCTGTAAGATTTGTCGGACGAAACCCTAGGTACAAGGGCATCCGTTCACCCAAGCTGCCCTATCACCATACCAAAGAACATTAAAATCCGACAACTGATGTTCGAGTTATAATACAAAATGTTCGTATGGACGGATGGAAAAAGTAAATAAGGGACATAACTCCTGTAAGATTTGTCAGACGAAACCCTAGATACAAGGGCATCCTTTCCCCAAACTGCCCTATCATCATACCAAAAAACATTAAAATCCGACAACTGATGTTCGAGTTATAATACAAAATGTTCATACGGACGGACGGAGACCTCCACTATATACCCCTCGAAAAAAATTTTTGGGGGCATAATAAATCAAGTTTTGAATAACAAATTCAGACCACCAAAAATAATCTAGCCCTCAACAAGATAATCACTAATGTGAAAAATATCTTCTTATTTGTACTTTCCAACGTTTGACGTCGCATTTTGAAAAACGTTGCAAAAACTGAATTCCCAGAGGTGTTTGAACGTCAGGATAATTAAAGTCTCAAAGGGTTAAAAAGTAAATCTCTGTTAATAGTCAATGTAACACAGAAGAATACATTACTCAATCTTGCTGAAGAGCTTATTGAGCTTTGTAAAATAAGACAGACTTGGTTAACCCTTCACCTAACATGAAAAACAGACAACACTAGCAAACAAAATTCTTGAAGAACTACTTTTTTTCATTTTTTGTCTCAAAAACATAGGTTATGACACCTCATTGCAATAAGCTCATTCCAAAGACGGGTCATAACCTATGTTTTTGAGACAAATGAAAGTGTCAATGACACTGTAGCTCAACTTGTTAAGACATGTACATGTATAGTATGTGACACAGCAATGACAAACATCTAGCTAATGACCTGATAACAAAGGTACATATAAAGTATTGTAACGGTCTGTACATAAATACTGACCGTAGCCTGTAACAAATGTATAGGTAAAGTATTGTAACGGTGGGTGACATTCTGATGCTAAACTAGAAAAGAAATCTTTGAGTCCCAGAGTGGGTCAGACTGAACCCCAAAATATTTGTTCTCATAGCACAGTGATAACAAAGGCACCCCAAAACACACTCGTTCCTGTCCTAAGGTGAAAACAAAGGTACCCAAGAAGTTTTGTGAAGATCAGTTCATAAATACGAGCTGTATAGAAGTTGTGACAAAAAATTGATTGGACCTAATTTCGGTACAAAATGGCTACTGGCAGCCATCTTGAATTTTGGATTGCACCCAGAAACACTTGTTCTCGTCCAAAGGTGATAACAAAGGTACCCAAGAAGTTTTGTGAAGATCGGTTGATAAATACAGCCTCTAGCCTGAGCTGTATTGACTTGTGCACTTACAGTGTATAAGTAGCACTGAATAAATCAAAGTTCATCTAATTTGCATAATTTCTGCATGAGATAAAAACCCATACTATATGTGATGTATTCCATGTTACTAAACATTCATACAAAAATTTATTCAAATCAGAACTTTCATATGGAAGTTCTGTGCAAAAATCTGATTGCACCTAATTTTGTACAAAATGGCTGTCATCGGCCATCTTGAATTTTGGACCAGACCCAAAAACACTTGTTCTCCTCGGTGATACCAAAGGAACCCAAGAAGTTTCATAAAGATCGGTTCATAAATATGGCCTCTATAGCCCGAGCCATATTGGCATTTGCATTTACAGTGCTGAAAGTAACACTAAATACATCAAAGTTAGTCTAATTTGCATAATTTACGCACGAGAAAAAAACCTGTATTATAAGTTCTGTACAAAAGACTGATTGCAATAATTTTGGTACAAAATGGCTGCTGGTGGCCATCTTGAATTTCGGACCACACCCAAAAACACTCGTTCTCATCCCACGGTGATAATAAAGGTACCCAAGAAGTTTCGTAAAGATCGGTTCATAAATACAGCTTCTAGCCTGAGCCGTATAGAAGTTGTGTACAAAAAACTGATTAGACCTAATTTCGGTACAGAATGGCCACTGGCAGCCATCTTGAATTTTGGACCACACCCAGAAACACTCGTTCTCGTCCCAAGGTGATAACAAAGGTACCCAAGAAGTTTCGTGAAGATCGGTTCATAAACACAGACTCTAGCCCGAGCCGTATTGACATGTGTACTTACTGTGTGTAAGTAGCACTGAAAAAATCAAAGTTCGTCTAATTTGCATAATTTCTGCACAAGAAAAAAACCTGTATTATACGTTATGTATCCCATGGTACTAAACATTCACACAAAAAATTATTCAAATCAGCGCTTTCATATGGAAGTTCTGTGCAAAAATCTGATTGCACCTAATTTTGTACAAAATGGCTGCCATCGGCCATCTTGAATTTCGGACCGGACCCAAAAACACTCGTTCTCGTCCAACGGTGATACCAAAGGTACCCAAGAAGTTTCGTAAAGATCGGTTCATAAATAAGGCCTCTAGCCCGAGCCGTATTGAATTGTTGACGGACAGACAGACAGACGGACGACTGGCCATGGCATAAGCTCAAATTTGGCTTCGCCAAAGTTGAGCTAAAAATGAAAATATAACGAAAATTAATTGGCGGTTTTTTAGAATAGCGCTGGCCGGTTTTTGCCATTACATTGGGTAAAGGGTTAAATTCTTAGCTGCATTAAGGGTAAAAATATGCTGCTTGAAATTTTGTGTTTTTCAAATCAGTGTGCAGAAGATTAAAATCTCACATTATGTTTTATTGTAATACCTGACCCCAGTTTCATTTCTTTGAGCACAAAATCATTCATCTTTACCCTACACAAGGAAAAGACAAACCAAACTACATATCAAATGTTAAATATAGTAGTACCCACTTACTTGGATATCTCTTAATTGAATAACCCTGTTAATCAAATATATTTTCTGAACAGGAAACCCTTTCCCATACATTCAGAACAAATTTGGCCTGTTGATTTAGCTAAGAGAGTAAACTCCTGTTAATTAAATAAATAAAAAAATCTTGTAATATGTAAGAAATTACCGACATTCACTTAATTCCCCTTGTTTATAAACCTATTTGGTCTCAGTACATCCAATACAGGTATCTAATCTATTATTTCTTGTTCGAAAAGATTTCCGTTAGCTCTGTCAAAGATATAATAAATTAACTGTTCAGTTATCTCTAAATTAGTAGAATACAACAAAGTTGCAAAATCCTTGTTAACTGAATACTCGTGTTAACTGAAAAATTGTCATTGGTAAATTAGGTATTCAATTAACAAGGTTCCACAGTACTTCTTTTTCTATTCACTGATAGTACGAGATCGTGATTGAAAGGCTCTCATCAGAAATTTTCAAGAAATAACATCAAGGGATTTATAATATGCTATTGAAAAAGAATAAAAACAAGAGCATATGTATCGCTGAAGCAATACAATGTCCCCTACCGGTCTAATAAGCATTAATAATTATACAAATGTTATAACCTAGATGTGATCAGCATGAATTCCATTGAAGCATTTTCAAAAAAAAGTCCAGAAAACTGATATTTTGGCGCTTTTCCATATTTCCAAAGGCCATACATAACTCACACAAGAATAATGCAATCAGCATGAAACTCAAACTTGATCTGTAAGTCATCGTTCTATAGTAGGTTACCAAGAATGAAACCATTCAGTTGAAGCATTTCCAAAAAAAGTCCGGAAAACTAAAGTATGACTGACAAACTGACTGACAGACTGATGGATGGACAGAGTGCAAATGAAACTTGATCTGTAAGTCATCGTTCTATAGTAGGTTACCAAAAATGAAATCATTCCGTTGAAGCGTTTCCAAAAAAAGTCCGGAAAATTGATATTTTGGCGCTTTTCCATATTTCCAAGGGCAATAACTCACACAAGAATAATGCAATCAGCATGAAACTCAAACCTGATCTGTAAGTCATCGTTCTATAATAGTTCACCAAAAATGAAATCATTCCGTTGAAGCGTTTCCAAAAAAAACTCCGGAAAACTGATATTTTGGTGTTTTTTCCCATATTTCCAAGGGCCGTAACTCACACAAGAATAATGCAATCAGCATGAAACTCAAACTTGATCTGTAAGTCATTGTTCTGTAGTAGTTTACCAAAAATGAAATCATTCCATTGAAGCGTTTCCAAAATAACTCCAACTAAAGTGTGACAGACTGACAGACTAACAGACTGATGGATGGACAGAGTGCAAACCTATAGTCCCCTCCGGCGATGTCGGTAGGGGACTGAAAAAACATAGAAAAACTCTCTTCCAATTACCAGGAAATTAACAGAACCTTCACAAGCTTCAATTGATACTAGAGGGAATTCTATACAAACTTGTCTATTAGAACAATGTGGTAACTCCATTGCCCACAAGAATTTTAACAATTTTATAAACCTGGTTTAAATGGTACAGTGCTGGAAGCCTATATTTCTGCTTTATTCTGATGTGAGGGTGCAACATCTTAAAGGCTTCAGTTTTTGTGCATGCGCTGCCTACTATCTTTGAAAAGAAATTATTAAACTGTCAGGAATTTGCTTTGTTACAATTCATGGGAGAGTGCTTACAGGCACTCTCCCATAAATTGTAAGAAGGCAAAGACATGTGAACAAATTTTGACAATAGAAAATAATTTAGCACACTACCAGACAAAAAACAATCAGTCAGTTCAATGATGAAAGCGTCAATGACACTGTAGCTCAACGTGGCAAACTTGAACTTGGTAAATTATAAGTGAAATGGCAAAATTGAAGATCATTGGTACCAATGTTATTTGGTGAAACTTCAACATAATAGCATTGTGTGTGCACAACGTCAAAGTAATCCTTGCATTTATAAATGTAAATTGTAAGGCTGGCTGAAGGAAGAATGTTGATACACAAATGCAGTAAGTTCAGAGATTATTGTAAACAGCAATTTTTTTCACAGAAATGAATGCTAATCAATAGCTCTTATCTAGAGGTCTTGCCTAATGAGCACACCAAGTTCAAAAACAATCCTATGATAAATGTGCTCTTTAGGCCATGTCAAAGAAGAATTTTGATGCACAAATGCATTAAATTCAAAGACTGTCGCAAGCAGCAAGAGTTTTTGATGGAAATGAAAAGAAAATCAATAGCTCCTATCTTTGTCACCCTGCATAAGCATACAAAGTTTCAAAACAATCTGATAATGAATGCACCCTCTGAGGCATGCCAAAGGAAGATGTTAATGCTCAAATGCACTAAGTTTGAAGGTCATTGCTTATGGCAATGGTTTTTTTTCTTTTTTATGGAAATTCATAAATATACCCTGCAGAGAGTGCAAAAGGGACAAGTTGCTGCACAAATGCAGTAAGTTTAAAGGCTGGTGATAACAAAGATAATTTTTTATGGAAATGAAAAAAAATCAATAGCTCACATCTAGAGGTCACCCCGAACACACATACCAAGTTTCAAAGTGATCTGATCATAAATATACCTTGAAGCGTGTGCCAAAGGGAAATATTGAGGTCTGACTAAACTAAGTTCAAAGTTCGTTGCCAGTGGCAACATTTTTCGACACAAATGGAAGAAAATCGATAGCTCCCATATAGATGTCACCCAACACAAGCACACCAAGTTTCCAAGCAATCCAATCATAAATGTGCCCTGCAGGGTGTGTCAAAGGAAAATATTGATGCATAACTGCACTAAGTTTTTACTAAGGTCATCAAAGGTTGTTGCCAACAGCAACTATTTTTGACAGAAATGGAAAATATTTGATAGCTCCCATCGAGAGGTCACCCCAAACAAGCACCCCAAGTTTCCAAGCGATCCAATCATAAATGTGCACCTGCAGTGTGTGTCAAAGGGAAATACTGATGCATAACTGCACAAAGTTCATCAAAGGTCATTGCCAACAGCAACATTTTTGACAGACAAGGAAGAAAATAAACAGCTCCTATCTAGAGGTCACCCCAAACAAGCATATCAAGTTTCAAAGTGATCCGATCATAAATGTCCCCTGCAGGGTGTGCCAATGGGAAATATTAAGGTATGACTAAACTAAGTTCAAAGGTCATTGCCAAAGGTAACATTTTTTGACGGAAATCGAAGAAAATTGATAGCTTCCATCTGGAGGTAATCCCAAACAAGAATATCAGGTTTCAATGCAATCCAATCATAAATGTCCCCTGTAGGGTGTGCCAAAGGGAAATATAGAGGTCTGACAAAACTAAGTTCAAAGGTCGTTGCCAGCTGCAACATTTTCTGATGGAAATGGAAGAAAATTGACAGCTCCCATCTAGAGGTCACCCCAAACAAGCATACCAAGTTTCAAAGCGATCTGATCATAAATGCGACCTGTGAGGTGTGCCAAGGGAATTGTGGACGTACGTATGTACGCCGACAGACAAGAAGTGATGGCAATAGTACAGCTTGACTTTGTCAAGTTGAGCTAAAAATTAAAGTTTCAAGCCTTTTCCACATACAAAGTCAACATTTTGAGAGCATAAGTTGAAACAAGAGGCCTCAGGGGGCCTGAGGGCGCTCACCTGACATGGTAGTCTAAATATCAAACCAGGGACTTGACTTGAATAAGCTGCATACGCCCCTCCTGAGAAATGCATATACCATCTAGATGAAGCAATTGTGCCCACACAATACACAGGATTTTCCTTCTATTTTCAGTTTCTGCACTTTTACGTCCCAAAATTGAGATAAACGCATAAAAAACAGATTTTTTCTTATTTTTATTCGGAAATTTTCAAAATCCCAAACAAAATATTTTCAGCCTAAAATTTTTTTTTCTTCTTCTTAAAATTGACCAAAACGCATAAAAACCAAAAAACGAATTTCTGGATTTTGGTCCAAAATTTTCAAAGTCCCACCTGGACCCCAAATTGTCAGTGTGAAAAAAAAAATATATATTTGTCTTAAAATTGACCAAAACGCATAAAAAACTAATTTCCAGATTTTGGTCCAAAATTTTCTAAGTCCCCCAGGCCCCCAAATTTTTAGTGCCAAAAAAAAAAAATTTTTTGTCTTAAAACTGACTGAAACACATAAAAAATACAAAACAAAAATTTCCAGATTTTGGTTCGGACCGGGACCCCAAATTTTCAGCCTAAATATGAACCCAGGGACTTGGCTCGAACAAACTTGAATCTCACCCCCCTAAGGATGCTGCATACTAAATATTAAAGGATTCTTATTGGTAGATCTGAAGAAGAAGATTTTTAAAGAATATTCCTCATACTGCACTAATTTAAACATTTGGTCTCCCAAAGAGAGCCCAAATATGGACCCAGGGAATTGATTTCAATAAACATGTGAAACAATCTTCCAAAGATGTTATATGTGAAATTTGAAAGCTTTTGGAGTCTTGGTTTGGGAGAAAAGTAGTCTTAAATATTTTTCCCATTACCCACTGTGTTAAAAAATGCTGACTCAGCACTTTTTCAAAGTCCCAGAAAAGTACCCCATGATAAAAGCAATAGCAATTTTTTTTTACCATTCCATTCTGTTGGTCCTAAGGAAACTTCACACCAAATAAGAATTCTCAGTGCCATGTAGTTTTGGAGATATGGGCATTTTAATTTTTTTCTATTTTTAGCTCCTGCGGTTCCCATGGGGCGAAGGGAAAAACAATTTGGGCATAAATTAAGAACTTATGACCCAATAAGCCCTCATATCAAATTTGGTCCAAATCTGCCTCTCGGTTTGGAAAATAGAAATTTTGGGAGGGGAAAAAAAAACACCGTCAAATATAGCCCCACAACCTTCTCTTGAACAAATCTGAGTCTACACATCAAAAGGAAGCTGCACACCAAATATCAAGTCTCTGCTACTGCTGGTTCATGAAGAAGATTTTTTAAGATTTAAGCATACTTTTTGGGCGTGGCCCTACCAATGGGCGAGGCAACTTGATTTGAACAAAATCAAATTGCGATGTCATAAACTATTATCTCAAATATCAATTAAATTGGTTCAGAGGTTTGGGAGGATGCAAACACAATGTTCACGGACGACGGCAGATGGTGAGTGATCACTATAGCTCTCCTGACTGAAAGTCAGGTGAGCTAAAAATATTCAAGGAAATATAAGCTACATTTTTTATCAGTTACAAGTCAAGGGCTCAAGTTGTGGGCATTTTTTAGAGTGAATGTGACTGATAAAAACGTAATGGAGGGAGAGGAATAACATTCTTAATGATTGATCAGTCAATCAATTACTGAATCGATCTAGTACTTGTCATGTTGACTACCAGTCAACATATTAGTGTTATTCAGCTAACAAAAATACAATAAACCTTGATGCTTAAAGTCCAATTCTGGTAAAATTCTTGGTCTCAGAATGGGTGCTCATTTTACTGTGCAGTTATGATGTCTTCAGACATTATACAGTTATCACAGCAGTAATATCTAGTGAGGTCTTGTCTGCCAATACTCTACTCTTATTTATTAGAGAATATAAATGGCCTGGAACACAATTAACCCCGTTGATGTACCCCGCCCAAATACATAATGGAAAATAGTAAATGTTATTTATTAGATGCGATTTTCTTTCCCCGAATTGCCCATGATAGCGCTCAGCTGATTTGACTTCAAACTTGGCTTGTATGATGCTGATCTTGGTAGATATGAACCAAGATATAATTATCCCCTTGAGGCATTACTAGTTTAAGCAATTTTGTTTACAGCGAGATCGTTCATCGTTATTTGCCAAAGGCAATCAATCATTCACGTTATCAGGCAAAGGGGGTAGTTTTTGTATGGTGATTAATTAAAGATGACAATAAGTAATGATTAGGTGGAAGAAGAAAAAAAAGAAAAGAGTTGTACACAAAATTCAACACAAACTAAGGTTCCGGGTCATAAGCGGAGATTCATTGAAGTGAGAGAAGAGAGAGTTCATCTATCTGAACGTCGCGGCTTCCCCACCTGGGGAAGCCACGACGTTCGGTTAGCTGAACTTGAAGATGAAAACACGAGACACAATAACACTGTCCGAATACTCTAACAGATCTGAGAACACTTCGTAATTATTTGATTTGGTTCAGCCATCCGAACAGTGCAGTTTCTCCACTAGAGAGGCCTAGTCGGTCGCATATCTGAACTAGGAGAAGAGGACACTTTGAAATTTATGAAAAGAATGAGAAACAATTGCACGGTCAGAAAATTAAAATTTTTTAGTAAATTTTGTTTCTTAACATACCTACCACAATTGTTTACAACTGGCTGCCATGTAAATGCAAGCCCTACTTCGGAACTAACTCAAGCTTTTAGAGAACTTTTCCTAACAAGTTGGAAAAGTAATAGAGTGCAAAAGCACGAAAAAGATCGAAAAAAGGGTCGAGCGAGACCAGCGCTCGAAATTACAGATACTCCCTCTGCACACCTCTTGCGTTTACCGAGCGCATGCACAACAACCGTGACGTCAATTCCGTATTTCCGCCAACAAGAAGTTTGTGATTTAGCAAGAAGGATATCCCCAAGGAGGGTGGGCCTCCGGTAAACAATTGTGGTAGGTTAAGAAACAAAATTTACTAAAAAATTTTAATTTCTTTTCAACCTACTCACAACTGTCTACAATTGGCTGAATAAACAATAGGAGGAGGTGAATCACATAACCAATACCAACAAGAGCAAGGAGGGCAGAGAACAATAGCGAAAAACCTGTAATGAAGATAGAGAGAAGGCACCTGAAAAAAACAAGGCTGAGCAAAACACAACCTCGATAACTATTTTAACGAGGGTGCACAACAGTCTGAGCGGCAACGGCAGGGCCTAAAGAATAAAGGTCCTCAGATTGCTGCTGTAGGTAGCGGAGATAAAAGGAGGAGAAGGTAGAAGCATTCCTCCAGTAAGCCGCATTCATAACATCCTGGAGCGAAACAGAATTGGAGAGCGCCCGGGATGTAGAAATGGCACGAACCTCATGAGCATTAAACCGGTTCGAAACAAGATCCGAAGCAGACAAGTGGGAATAAGCTAGCTTGATTGCAAGACAGATCCACCTGGAAATAGAATGAGAAGAGATAGACTGCCTCTTAGGAATGAGAGACAGAAAGAATCTCTTTGACCCCTCCTAATGAACTGAGTGCACGTAATGTAAGTCTTGATAGCACGAACAGGACAAAGAAGAGGTCTCCGACGATCGACAGCGGGAAAAGCCCGAATGCAGATGGGAGGAGGTACTGAATCAGGAAGTTGATTCTTAGCCAGAAAAGAGCAATCAGTAGTGAAGGTGACACTGTTAGCCTCATTTCTGAAGAAAGCAGAATCAACAGATAGCGCATGAAGCTCACTGACTCGTCGAGCAGAAGCAAACGCTAGAAGGAAAGCCGTCTTACAGGTGAGAAAACTCATATCGGTCTCAGATAAAGGCTCGCTGTCCCACTCGCCGTGAGTAGACAGACCAAGAGGATCCAACATCGTACCCCAGCCCCGATCGCTGGCATCCACAGTAAGGATGCAATCGGCCAAAGGAAGATCCAATGGAACACCCTGTGTCAGCCAGGGAATATAACGGCCCAAGTGTGGAGGTGACAAAGCAGAGACCGAGGAATAGTGAGTTCCAGGTCCAGTGGATCTACATTTGACGCCAATCATCCAACAGGAAGTGTTGGAGAGGTCGGACAAACAAGCGACCGAGCGGAATGAGATCTGTCACCGAACCGCAAAGGCCCAGCATCCGAAGGAAAATCCTGGCCGAGACCGAGGAAGATTGAGGCAGGTTCCGAGTCAAGGCAGAAAGGATCGTCGCCCGAGCATGGGGGACCGAAACTACATTGTGAAGAGTGTCGAAATCCATCCCCAAATGACGGAATCGCTGAGAAGGAAGGAGATCCGACTTCTTGCGATTGACTCTGAAACAAAAGCGACGCTAGCAGGCAAAGAAACTGCCGGACATCTAACTCCAGAACAGCAGCATCGTGGTGCCGTTGGAGGATGTAGACCAAGTAGGCTGACGAAGTCACAGCCGACTGAGTACGGTGGAAAGCAAGCACATGTGACATCAGTCCGGTGAAGGCCAAGGAGCCAGGTTCAAACCGAACGGGAGAGCTCTGAATTGATAGAGTCGATCCTGAAATGAGAACCGAAGGTATTTCTGTGACCCCAGATGAATGGGTAAATGGAAGTAGGCATCCTTCAGGTCGATACTGGCAGCAAAGTCGCCCTGATGAACTGAACGTCGAACTGACCGGAAAGTCTCCATACTGAAATGAGGATCTATAATGTACTCGTTCAGGATACTCAGATCAAAGACAGGACGAAATTGGAGGCTTTTCTTGGTCACCAAGAAAAGTCTCGAGTAAAACCCCGGTGAAAGGGTGTTCCTGACCACCTCGATCGCTCCTTTGGAGAGGAGATTGTCGATCTCCTGTACCAGAAGGTCCCGACGTAGAGAATCGGAAGGGACCCGAGTCGGGAGAGGCACCCGAGATAAACTGGGGTGCCGATGGAAGGACAGTCGCAGACCGGAATGTATAAAGTCGAGGACCCAAGTGTCCGACGTTATCTCTGTCCAATGGTCATAAAACTGCGACAGACGGAAGGGATGGAGAAGAATCCAACACTGCATCCCGGCGTGCCAGCTCCGAATTAGCTGTGTTACAGGCGTGAGCTTGTGTCAAGTTCATGAGAGCCTGTGACAAAACGCGAAAAGGCACCTGAGCATCATCAAACTCCCCTGGTGGAAAATACTGTGCCAGGGCAGCGACGACATGGTCTGCGAGAGATAACAGCATCTCTAGGGACAGGCCCACCATAGATTCAACTACCGACATCGGGAGAACTGCCAACTTAGGCTTAGTTAACCCGAGGGAAGAAGAATCCTCATCCACAGTAGTCATCCCTTGGAAGATTGGTGGAGAGACGGAATCGTAAACACGAAACCGCGATGGAGGCAGAAAAGCATCAGCTCTAGAAAAGAAAGAACCCTTGAGGGCCTTAGAACGCATTTTGGAG
This sequence comes from Pictodentalium vernedei, assembly GCA_031216915.1. Lineage (NCBI taxonomy): Eukaryota > Metazoa > Mollusca > Scaphopoda > Dentaliida > Dentaliidae > Pictodentalium > Pictodentalium vernedei. The sequence continues at coordinate 775,544,816 of CM062297.1, forward strand.
TCTAAGCCCTGGAAGGACTCAACAACCTGAGCCGATTGCAGAGGACGCAAAGCCCCGGAGCTAGAAGGTTCAACAGGGTTACAGCGCTCCACAGTGGACCACGGCCGGACGGTCACAGATGGCTGATCGGAAGGTTGAGCGTAATCCAAAACCTGCCTCAAGACTGACGAGGGGGCCCATCACCTTCAAGATACTTGTCATCCTCCATTGCAGAGGAGACGTAGCCCAACTCGGGCTGACCAGCAGAAACCTCCTGTGAATACTGTGCAGTATCCAAGGGGCCAGGCGAGACATCTCGGCGACCGACCAAAGGAGGTTGTGTCTCATGAGGCAAGGGAGGCCAACTTGAGGGTTGCTAGAAAGCAACCGGGTGAGCGCCAAAATGGCCTGATGCAGGTCACCCTGAGAATCTGTCGCAGCAGCATCGCCCGACGGAGTGTCCTCCCAATGGACCCTTCTAGAACCCAAATCCTCAGAAGAGGCCAACATCGAACGTCGATCGGCAGACAGAATAGGGAGACGGTGAGAAGACACCAGAGGATAGTCCCGATTGTGATGCCCAGGGGCCATCACTGACCACTGCGGAACAGAAGGTCCTGTCTGCAAATCCTCTAAAGAGACCGACGGCGCACGTTGATCGGTAGCTGGACCTGGGATACGGTAAGAAGACACCGGAGGATTGTCCCAAGAATGACAGGAACCTGTCTCTGGCCTCTGCGCGGCAGACGGCCCTAACTGCCCATCCTCTGAGACCGACGGCAAGCATCGATACATCCAGACTTGGAACACAGTGAGGAATCACCAGAGGAAGGTTCCGAGAGTGACAACTAACCGGGGTTATCACTGACCTCTGCCGAACAGCAGGCCCTGGATGCCAATGTCCCAACCCCATCCTGCTAGTCGGCACACTAGCAGGGTAAGGAGGAACAATAAGCGATTCACTCGAGGGGCGAGGAATCGCTGCCGAAGCGACCAACTGGCTCAACCGACTAGGAGCAAACCTAGCCAGATGAGATGGAGCAGACAGCAAACCTGCACAGCTTCGCCGCAAAGCTAGGGGAGGCTGAGAGCTCACAGACACACCAGCAGATACAGCCTCGGCCCCCACCCCGAGACTGTACACCACCCCCAGAGGAGATGGAAGAGCCACCATCATACAGAATAGGATCTGTAGTAACAACTTCCTCAGCAACTGTCGACAGCGTAGGAGGCAGATCGGAGAGGGTCAACGAACTGATCTCGGAGAAGCTCTCTACGAAAACAGACGCCTCAAGAGTGACATCAGACCACAGTCTCCACGTCAGGTATCACTGAACTAGCACTGTCAACAGTTGCAGAGGAACTCTCCACAGAAGACAGATCAGAATCCTGTGTGACAGAGTCACCATGTGCACCAGCAGAAATGTCTGCTACGGCTCGGCTACCCTTATCCCGAGAACGAGGGGTTCTAGCTCTGGACAGAACCACCTTGTTAACAGAAGCCCAGAATTTTGAGGACCAAACCCCACAAATACCACATGATTGGGCCTGAGTGCAATTGTTGCAAGTGACACATGTGGAATGAGAATCGTCCACATGCTTCACTTGCAAGCAAGAGGTACAAGGAATAGTCTTTGGCATTATATGAATGAAAATAATGGAATCAAGCTTCCCGCCGATGGAAAACAGCACAAAGGCCATGTTCACACTTGCACACAATAAATGCAGATAGCACATATAATAAGTTGTTCATCGAAGAAAACAGCAAAGTAGCATGAGTCACAAAAAATTCTGACCATGTACAAATGGCGGAAATAAAAGGAATTGACGTCACGGTTGTTGCACATGCGCTCGGTAAATGCAAGAGGTGTGCAGAGAGAGTACCTGTAATTTCGAGCGCTGGTCTTGCTCGACCCTTTTTTCAATCTTTTTCGTGCTTTTGCACTCTATTACTTTTCCAACTTGTTTGGAAAAGTTCTCTAAAAGATTGAGTTAGTTCTGAAGTAGGGCTTGCACTTATGTTACAGCCAATTGTAAACAATTGTGAGTAGGTTGAAAAGAAACTAACAGATCTGAGAACATTTTGTAGTTATTTGTTTTGGTTTAATAAATAAAGAAGTCATTACTTGGTTAGCTTCATATCAACCGAGATATCAGACCCTGGTAACTCCACTTCAGCCTTCAACCTTTGGTCTCAGACTGATATGAAGTTACCTCAGGCTGATATCTTGGCTGATACGAAACTAACCCAGTAATAACCTCTAAGTAATCAGTAGTGAGCCATTCAACTAAAAAAGAGTTGGTGTACTGATTATGAAAACTGCAACTGGACCCATCACATTCATGTTTAATCCTTAACTGGTCAGAAAGCTAGAAGCCCATATTTGGATTCCATTGATAAATGTTGATACTAAATTTAAAAGATTATACATTTTGTCAATGTATTTCATATCACTCAGAAAGAAAAGTATTTTGTCCACAAGAATTTATCTTGCTAGAATTTATTGTAGAGTGCATTACTTTCTGGCAAATATTAACACAACAAACAAAAGTGAACAAAGTCACACATCTAGAAATTAATCTAGCACTCCACCAGTTATGCTTTTTTTTTACTGGCAAACTTTGTGCTCTCATAACAGGCATACCAACCTACAACCATGAGATATGTTTTTTTAGATGGGAATAGACTTACGCTGTAGTGGTTCCTAGTCAAGTACTGGTTTCTATAGACATAACTAGAAATCACTACCCTGCTACAATGCTTACAAATTTATGGTACTGTAAAATTCATAAAAAAAATAACCATGTACAAAGGGTTAACATATTATGCATGTTTTAAACGGCCAAACAAAATTAACTTATAATCCAACACCAATTAAGTTTGACAAAATGATGTGTATCCAACTAACCTTTGAAATATATATTGCTGTAATCAATGCGCCAACTGTGATAGGTATAAAGATTGAAGAAACTGCCTATTTCAAACGCCCAGGTTCTCTCTCCTATGACATGTCAACAAACTTCAAAGTTCAAAAGATGGTCGATTTCAAATCTGAAAAAGATAAAAACTGAAGCAATTACTTCTGTATGATTTTTCAACATAACAACTAACACCAGACATTGAAAAATAACACTGCATTATGAACTTAACCCTTTACCTAACAAATTGGAAAAAAAACCGACCACATAATTTTCAAATTGACCAGTCTAAAAAAATTTATTTTTCAAAAAGTTTCAACAAAACCATATCTTGTAACCACACACTGCAAAAACTAGAACTATCACTGAAGGTGATTAATACCCCCGCTTTGGGTTTTTAGAGGAATGCACTTCTGATCATGTAGGCGAAGGCCATAAGGAAATGTATACATAAAAATCATTTTTTGTTGTTGAAATTTGTATTTGCATGTGGCCTTCCACAGAACAGCACTGAATACTTAAAGAGGCCACACATATATGGTTTACATTTGGAAAAACACATTTACAATGTGCAACATGTATATTACATGTAATGCTAATGTTTTCAAAAAGAACCCAACCATTTTTGTAATGACATGAATGCAAGAGAGCAAGATATGAAAAAGCATGTTTGAAAATAAAATTCTTTGATTCTTTAGATAATTGATAGAAAAATGTTATTAAATATAATTTCATGATTTCTAAGTAAACGATTTTTAGTGAGAAAGATGAGCTTTGATAATGACACAAAACCATAATAAGTAAATCACCCAGAAAAGGCTAAAATATAATTTGAGGGGCTGATGGAGAAAAGTGCCATCTCAATTCTCTAGCAGTATAGAGTTGGTTGGCATCTTTCTGCAATAGATCCTCAAATTATTATGTACAGTAAAACACTATTAATCAAAATCGGTTCATTAATGTACGAGGAGTTGCGCACACAAGAATTTGTTCAGACGGAAAGACATAATAAATCTAAGTCAAAGGGAGATAACCTGGTTAAAATTGTCGCAGGTCAAAAATCTTGGAATATGCGCATGTTCACTTAGTAGTGATGATGTCTGAAAAGTTTTGTCCAAATTGATTGATAAATGTAGGAGGAGTTGCGCACACAAGAATTTCATGTAGAAACCCATATTAAATCAAAGTTCAAGAGAGATAACCTGGTTAAAATTGTCGCAGATCAAAAATTTTGGAATATGCGCATGTTCACTTAGTAGTGATGATGTTTGAAAGGTTTCTTCAAAATCGGTTCTTTAAGGTAGGAGGAGTTGCGCACACAAGGATTTGTTCGGATGGAAAGACGTACGGATGGATGGACGGATGGACAGACGTACGGACGTACAGGGCAATTCCTATATAGCCCCCACTTCTTCGAAGAGTGGGTATAAAAACAATAAATCAATTTTGACATCCTTTGCATTGGGTAAAGGGTTAATATTGGGGATTTAACCCTTTGTTAATGAATCGGCCACATATAGCTGGCATATATCACAGAGCAACTGAAATTTTTATTTTTTTTTAAATTTGAACAAAACGATGTGATCCCTAACTGGAATAAGCTCAGTGTGCTTGTTTCAATAAGGGCCCCATATGATTTTGTTGAAAATTTGAAAAAAAAAAAAATTAAAGTAACAAAATTTGATGTAGTGTAGTGTGCATTGGCTTCAAGGTTTAATTCTTAATCCTCTGAGTAATTTTAAAATATTTTTCATCGAATCAAGTCCATGGCTGCCGTGAAGCAGCCATGACTAGATTTGATGAAAAATTTATGAAAATTTTATACAAGAGGTTATTGGTTAAAAAGTCTACACAACTTACAGGGGAACAATTCATTAAATATCCTCAAATTTGACTTATTTTAATGGCAAGAGATTTCCTCTCCAGGCCTGGTCCTGGCCGGGAATATCTGCCAGCAGCATGCAAGGACTTAATCCTACACTTTATCTAACAATCATATAGATTTTGGTCTGAAAACCACGAGAAATGGTACATATCACATAATATGTTACGATTCAGTATCATATAGACGACTCGTTCTGATTCCGTATCACATAGATGACTCGTTTCAGGTAATGCGACAGGCTATCATAACAGGCGCATTAATACATTCCATGTACTTTTCAGTGATCCACTCAGCTGATCGCTTACAAAACAAAACAAAATTCCATACAGTTAGCGACAGAACTATTAAAAGCCAATGACGCTCATACCCATCCCCCCACTTCCCCCAAGCCACACACAATAAATAGAAACTGCACAATTCAATATTACACCTACCCGGTTCCTGAGGATATGCCCACATCGTAAACTCATAAATTCAAGCGGATCATCATAGGAAGTGACACTGAGAGTGAATAATTTGACAACACAACTTTGAAAACTGTGGTGACCACGTTACTCATTGTTTGATAGAGTGCACAACAATATAGTTCCATAAAATATGTTTTTTTTTAAACTTTTTCTCGCCCAACATTACATCCCAAAACCGTATTAATAATTTAAGATTTAAACTGTTTATGTGACAGAATTGTTAGATAAATTAATTCTCATAATAATGTGCATGTCCTGTCATTTCTGTCAAATTCTCGCTGGTGTCCAAAAATGGGATCACAACTCGCCGGCAAAGCCAGCTTGTTGATATCCCATTCTGAACACCACCACACACAAAGATCATCCTTTAGATTTAGTTTGTTTTCTTTTAATTCTTTTCCTCTGAACCAAAGCTTTGATACCAAACTGAAATGAACTAAAAAACATTTTCCAATGAAGTTTAAAAAAAATTCTAACTTGGGTCAAGTTGTCTACAGGAAATAGAAAGAAACTGTAAGTCAGCTGGGAAGTGAGAGATTTTTAAAGATCTATATTATCCGAGTAGGAATGATGTTTAACCCTCTGTACTCTGATGTCAAAATGGTTTTCACTTTTCGGCAGCAAATATTTTCCATAATGCAGGGTCACATTTACCAAATATACCTTGTTTGACAGAGCTCATTGAGGTCTGTCAAACAAGGTATAAGTGGATAAATTAATAGTTGAACAAGAGAAAAGCAGAGTGACTGGAGAAAATTCTGTTGCATCACAGAAGATCAGAGGTTAAAAAGTGAGAGCTTTTTTCCAGCCAGTTTGAATCACTTACTCATAAAGACATTCTGTAGCATATAATAACAAATATTTGTCCCAGGCAGCTGAGAAAAAAGACATTTGAAATTTTTTTCTATTTTTTGTCACAAGGGTATGTAAAATACTTATTTTCATGTATCATGTGCATGTCATCCAATAATACTAAACACTATGTTTGGATCAAATTGGTCAATCAACTCCAGTAATTGAAATTTGAAATGTGGTGGTGCTCTGAATTTGAACCCCTCACCCTCCCCAGGAATGAGCCCAAGTAATGTCCAAGAAAATTTCTTTGAACAAATTTAAATCTACATCATTAAAGTTGATTCCATACTACATTATAACAATGCAGACAGAAGTTCAGTAAAAAAAAATTGTTGTTTAGAGTTTTCTCAGTTACCAAATGTGTTAATAATGTGGGTTCCCATATATTGTGTTCCATGAGGCAGCTAACAGTAGTTTCTCACTTGCTTCTACTACTCAAAAGAAAGATTCACACTGCACAGGCCTTATTTATTTATTGGCGTTTACAGGTGGAGGAAGCTGGAGTACCTGGAGAAAACCACTGAGCAATGGCAAGCAACTGTCAGCTCCCCAACATACTAACTCCACACAAGCAGGGTTAGCATTGGTTGAAGACAGGTGCACCATCGTCGTGCAGTATGCCTTTGTACACACTGTCACCGTGCCCCCACGTGGGCAATGGGGGTGAAGTGTCTTACCCAAGGACACAAAGCAGTTGCCACAGGTGGGATTTGAACCAAGGACCTCTCGGCTTGCAGCCTACCAACTGAGCCACTGCACCCCTTGCACAGGCCTTTCAAACCTACCAAACTCAAGCTGATAACCAGTGTCCCAAATTACAGAAATGCCCCCAAATTTACGGCATAATACATAGCATGGTTTCTTTTTATTTTTGGCTTTCACTTCCATTTTTGTTGAATAATTTCAACAGAGAAAGCCCTGAAGATTTGTATACGTTTGCTACTCAATGGCAGTCAACATCCTTTGGCTTTGCAGCTATTTCCAGGTAATTCTTGGGTGCCAAAAAAAATGTAATTTTTACAAACGTGTATACAAATCTTTAGGATTTTCCTATACAGGATGCCAAGACTTTAGTGGAAACAGCAGCAAAGGTTCTTATGATTTAACTAAGTTTATATGCAGTTTATATGCAGAGATTCCAAAGACTGCAAGTTGGGGCACCTGTTCTGTTGCAGTGAAAAGTAATCACCAGGAATATGGCCCCATAGGGTCACCGGTAACAGATATTCTGAGGCACAAATACAGCCCAGAGCAAAGGGGTGTGGTGGCTCAGTAGGTAGAGGTGCAAGCTGCAAGCTGAGAGGGCCTCGGTTTGAATCCAACCTTCGGCAACCGCACTGTGTTTTTGGGCAAGACACTTCACCCCCTTTACCCATTTGGGGGCATGGTGGCATTGTGTACTAAGGCATACTGCATGTCGATGGTGCAACTTTCTTCAACCAATGCTAACCCTGCTTGAGAGAGTTAGTATGTTGGGGAGCTGACAGTTGCTCGCTGTTACTTGGTTGTTCTCTATAGGTACTCCAGCTTCCTCCAGCTGTAAAACTGTAGTTGTCATGATTAGCCACTGTGCTGAAATATGTGACCCTAAACACCAATAAATAATAAACAAGAGGCCCCAAGGGGCCTTAATTGCTCACCTGCCGAAGAAGTATTTGGGGTCACATTCAGTTAGACATGGTTCATCAACACTACAAAGGAAAGAACTCATAAATGGCAAATTTTATGGAAAAACACTAAGGAATGGATTTGAACAAACCTGAACCTAACATGCTCCCCACCTGCAACCTCCACCACCCCACCCCTGCCCATACAGAGCCCAAATATTAAGCCAGGGACTCAAATTGAACAAACTTGAATCTGATCCCCTTGAGATGTAAAAAACCAAATATGAAAGAATTTTGACTGGTGGATCTTAAGGTTTTTAAAGAAATGTCCTCACATTGCATGAAATCAAACTTTGGGCTCAAACAAGGAGCCAAAATATTAACCCAGGGACCCGATTTGAACAAACTTGAATCTGACCCACCTAGAGATGTTGTATACCAAATATGAAATGATTCTGATTGGTGGATCTGAAGAAGAAGATTTTAAAAGAAATTCCCTCATATTGCACTAAGTTATAATTCAGGCTCCAAAAGAGAGCCCAAATATCAACCCAGGGACCAGATTTGAAAAAACTTGAATCTGACCCTCCTAGAATGTTGTATAGCAAATATGAAAGAATTCTGACTGCAGGGTACAAAGAAGAAAAGTTTAAAAAAAAATTGCATTAAAATTCAGGTTCCAATAGGTAGCCCAAATATGAACCAGGGACCAGATTTGAACAAACTTGAATCTGACCCCACAAGAGATGTTGTATACCAAATATGAAAGCACTCTGGCTGATGGATCTGAAGAAGAAGATTTTTAAAGAAATTTCCTTTATTGCACCAAGTTAAAATTTGAGCTCCCATAGGGAGCCCAAATATCAACCCAGGGACTAGGTTTGAACAAACTTGAATCTGACCCTCCCAGAGATGTTGCATACCATATATGAAAGCATTCTGACTGCAGGTTCTAAAGAAGAATATTTTTTTTTAAAATTCCACATATTGCACTAAGTTGATATTCGAGTTCCCATGGGAGCCCAAATATTTACTCAGGTAATCAATTTGAACAAACCTGAAACTCACCCACCTCGAGATGTTGTATACCAAATATGCAAGGATTCTGACTGGTGAATCTGAAGAAGAAGATTTTAAAGAAATTCCCTCATATTGCACTAAGTTAAAATTCAGGCTCCCACAGGGAGCCCAAATATATACCCAGGGATTCAATTTGAACAAACTTGAATCTGACCCCCCAGAGATGCTGTATACCAAGTGTGAAAGCATTCTGACTGGTGGATCTGAAGAAGAAGATATTTAAAGAAATTTCCTCATATTTCGCTAAGTTAAAATTCGGGCTCCTACAGGGAGCCCAATTATGTTTAAAAAACTTTTCCCATTCATAATCTATTACACTTCCTTACATGTCTGATTTTTTTCTTCTCCCCAGTCCAGTGGATTCTTCTAGCCAAATATACCAGGAAGACATTTAGCAATCTGTCTTTCTGATACCAGGAGAAATACAGAACAATCGCCGTGTCCGACTGGTCCTAATCCAAGCATGGGCAGTGATGTCCACCCTTGTGTTTACAAGGTAATAAAAATCATCATCAGCAGCAAAATTTTAATTAATGAAGCACTGGGTTGTACCCGGTGCTTCATTAATTAAATTTTTGATGATTATTCCGACAATTAGTGTTTGAAATCCAATATTAATTTTGCGTCCATGAAAATATTGCCCACACAAGGAAAGTGACCAGTCCATGATGGCCACACTCTACTTATACTTTTCTCCCCTCACTATACGTGAAACATACACGTGTCCCGGGTGGGACAGCAGGGTGGGATATTTCTATCCGACCCACCCCATGTGACATACTCATTTGCATATTTTATTAGGTCACCAGAACTATTTCATCATCGTCTGCACAATTGTAAATAAACAAAATGGCTTCATGATTTCCCGCATGTAATCCACGTGCCATTCAAAATCAACAATGCTGATTTGTTTTAACACCATGTTTCTCTGCAGATTTAATAATATCACTGTGCGAATTTATCGATCGATCAATAATCTCACAATGCCCTTTACATTAGAGTGTGATACGCGTAAATTCATTAACCCCTTAATGGACAGTGTTACAAATCAATTTTTTAGTATATACCTATGGTATATACCTAACTTTTGTACGATCTTTCCGATGAAATTATTCGTTTCTTGAAAGGACTATGACTTGATAAATTGGGTATGTCAACACGTGACCGCCAATTATCTATAATGAGAAAAATCATCCTCGATGAATCTGAAGGTGGGAATGGGGAAATCTCACCCTCGAGGCAAGATATTTGAACCAGACCCTCGGCAAGCCTTGGGTCTGGTTCAAATATCTTGCCCCTCGGGTGAAATTTCCCCATCCCACCTCCAGACTCATCGAGGACTATAATAATCCCCCACAGAGAGCAGGTTAATATAATATCTATGATTCAGTTCAACACCAGAAGTCAGGTTTAAAACTTTCTTGTGAAATTTTTGTTATATTGGATTGAAGGTTAGCCTGTAACAACTGATACCCGGAGAGAACCATCGAGCAACAGCGAGAAACTGTCAGCTCCCCAACATACTAAATCCACACAAGGAGGGTTAGAATTAATTTAGAATGATCAATTTGAAACATCATAGCACAATATGCCAAGGCATATGGCATGCATATGACACTCGCACCTTCAACCAATGCAAATCAAGCTCAATCCTCATATTGTGATCAGTTGGTAAATTGTTAAGTCTTATTATCTTGGTCTTGAGAATATAAAACCTGAAACAAAACATGTTATACCATCTAACTACCATTGTTCCACAAGTGTATCAATTTCATCAAGGTCTCTCAAGAGGCAAAGGTATTAAAAAAAAATGTTAACAAAGAATAAAGTGACATACTGTGAAAATGGAAGACACAAAAGAGAAATCAATGTCAAGAAAAGCTCTACTGAAAGTCAGGGCAGAAAGAGATGATCTTTAATGAGTAGCAATTTCATATGAAATTTCTGTACTGAGTTCATTAAATTCATTCTGAACTGAGGTTTACCAATGCTCAAATCGGTTTAGAGAACAAGGTTAAAAAATTTCATGTCAAAATGTCACAAGTTTGAGATTTTTTTTATCACATAATGTGTAATTCAACCTTTTTGCTTATGTAATGACTATAAAACTGGCCTGCACTGTTCTCAAACAAGAGGCTCCAGGGGGCCTGAGGGCACTCACCTGACATGGTAGTCTAAATATCAAACCAGGGACTTGATTTGAATAAGCTGCATACGCCCCTCTTAAGAAAAGCATATACCAACTAGATGAAGCGATTGTGCCCACACAATACACACGATTTTCCTTCTATTTTCAGTTCCTGCACTTTTACGTCCCAAAATTGAGATAAACGCATAAAAGACTTTTTTCCCAAACAAAATATTTTCAGCCTAAAATTTTTTCTTCTTCTTAAAACGCATAAAAAACAAAAAAACTAATTTCCGGATTTTGGTCCAAAATTTTCTAAGTCCCACCCAGACCCCAAATTTTCAGTGTAAAAAAAAAAAAAAATTTTCTCCTAAAATTGACCGAAAAGCATAAAAAACAAAAAAAAGTCCCACCCGGACCCCAAATTTCCAGTGTAAAAAAAAAAAATTTTTTGTCTTAAAATTGACCGAAACACATAAAAAAAAAAAAAAAAAATTTCCGGATTTTGGTCCAAAATTTCTAAGTCTGCAACGGGGCCCCAAATTTTCAGCCTAAATATGAACCCAGGGACTTGGCTTGAACAAACTTGAATCTCACCCAACTAAGGTTGCTGCATACCAAATATCAAAAGATTCTTATTGGTAGGTCTGAAGAAGATTTTTAAAGAATATTCCTCACACTGCACTAATTTAAACATTTGGGCTCCCATAGAGAGCCCAAATATGGACCCAGGGAACTGATTTCAATAAACATGTGAAACAATCTTCCAAAGATGTTATATGTGAAATTTGAAAGCTTTTGGAGCAGTGGTTTGGGAGAAAAGTAGTCTTACAAGTTTTTCCCATCACCTACAGTGTTAAAAAATGCTGACTCTTAGTCCCCAAAAAGTACCCCATGATAAAACCGATGGCATTTTTTTTTTGACCATTCCATTCTACTGGTCCTAAGGAAGCTTCACACCAAATAAGAATTCTCAGTGCCGTGTAGTTTTGGAGATATGGGCATTTTAATTTTTTTCTATTTTTAGCTCCTGCGGTTCCCATGGGGCGACTGGAAAAAAAAATTGGGCATAAATTAAGTACTTATCACCCAATAAGCCCTCATATCAAATTTGGTTCAAATCTGCCTCTGGGTTTGGAAAATAGAAATTTTGGGAGTGGCAAAAATTCTTGCCCCTCCCATAACAACGGCAAATATAGCCCCACAAACTTCTCTTGAACAATCTGAGTCTACACCTCAAAAGGAAGCTGCACACCTACTATCAAGTCTCTGCTACTGCTGGTTGATGAGAAGATTTTTTAAGATTTAGGCACACTTTTTGGGCGTGGTATTACCAAGGGGCGAGGCAACTTGATTTGAACCAAATCAAATTGCGATGTCATAACAAACTATTATCTCAAATATCAATTAAATTGGTTCAGCGGTTTGGGTTGGAGAAGACGCAAACACCATGCTCATGGACGACGGACGGTGAGTGATCACTATAGCTTTCCTGACTGAAAGTCAGGTGAGCTAAAAATGCCATCCATATTCTATTATTTTTTTTTAATTTTTGCCTCAAAAACATAGCTCATGACCCCTAACTGGAACAAACTTATTCGAAAGAGAAATCATAAGTTAGGTTTTCAAGACAAAAATTAAAATAATTAGTTATTCAAGAAATGTTTTCTGCAAACTTTGTCTGCTATTTGTATTAGGAAGACCGTTAATGAACAACAGGCCCCAAGGAGCCTTAATTGCTCTCCTGACAAACAGGTTAAAAGAAGTATTGGGGTCCACATTCAGTTAGACATGGTTCATCAACACTACAAAGGAATGAAGTCATGAAAGGCAAATTTTATGGAAAAACACTAATTAATGGATTTTAACAAACCTGAACCCCCCCCCCCCCCCCCCCCCCCCCCCCTGCAAATAGAGAGCCCAAATATTAAGCCAGGGACTCAAATTGAACAAACTTGAATCTAATCCACCTTGAAATGTTGTACACCAAATATGAAAGAATTGTGACTGGTGGATCTGAAGAAGGTTTTAAAAGAAATGTCCTCACATTGCACTAAGTTAAACTTCAGGCTCAAATAGGGAGCCAAAATATTAATCCAGGTACCCGATTTGAACAAACTTGAATCTGACCCACCTAGAGATGTTGTATACCAAATATGAAAGGATTCTAATAGGTGGATCTGAAGAAGATTTTAAAAGAAATTCCCTCATATTGCACTAAGTTAAAATTTGGGTTCCCATAGGGAGCCCAAATATCAACCAAGGGATCCGATTTCAACAAACTTGAATTTAACCCCTCTAGAGATGTTGTATACCAAATATCAGACGATTCTAATTGATGATTCTGGAGAAGAATATTTTTTTTTAAATTTCCTCATATTGCACCAAATTAAAATTCGGGCTCACATAGGAAACCCAAATATCAACCTAGGGACCAGATTTGAACAAACTTGAATCTGACTCACCTAGAGATGTTGTATACCAAATATGAAAGGATTCTGACTGGAGGATCTGAAGAAGATTTTTAAAGAAACTTCCTTATATTGCACCAAGTTAAAATTTGGGCTCTCATAGGGAGCCGAAATATCAACCCAGGGACTAGGTTTGAACAAACTTGAGATATTGTATACCACATATGAAAGCATTCAAACTACAGGTCTAAAGAAGATTTTAAAAAAATTCCTCATATTGCACAAAGTTGATATTCGGGCTCCCATAGGGAGTCCAAATATTTACCCAGGTACCCGATTTGAACAAACCTGAAACTGACCCACCTCGAGATGTTGTATACCAAATATGAAAGGATTCTGACTGGTGAATCTGAAGAAGATTTTTAAAAGAAATTCCCTCATATTGTACCAAGTTAAAATTCAGGCTCCCATAGGGTGCCCAAATATAAACCCAGGGACTTGATTTGAACAAACTTGAATCTGACCCCTAGAGAGGTTGTATACCAAACATGAAAGGATTCTGATTGGTGGATCTGAAGAAGAAAATTTTTAAAGAAATTTTCTCAAATTGCATGAATCTGACACCCCTAGAGATGTTGTACACCAAATATGAAAGTATTCTGACTGGTGGATCTGAAGAAGAAGACTTTTAAAGAAATTTCCTCATATTTCACTAAGTTAAAATTCAGGCTCCTACAAGGAGCGCAATTATTAACGCAGGGACTCGATTTGAACAAATTTGATTCTGACCCACCTCGAGATGTTATATACCAAATATCAAAAGATTCTAATTGATGGTTCTGGAGAAGAAGATTTTTTTTATTTTGGAAAACAAAAACATATGGGTGCTATTAGTGTAATGCCCCTTGTGGTGCCCCCCCCCCCCCCACTCCCACCCCCTGTGGTGTGACAACTTTATTTGAACAAACTTGAATTGACATATGATAAGGAACATGCACATCAAATTTGGTTCAATTCTGCCCTGTGGTTTGTGAGGAGAAGTCGATAAAGTAAAGTTCACGCTGGATGGACAACGGACAGGCAGATGACCTACAAAGTGTGATCACTTAAGCTCCCCCCGACTTTCAGTCAGGTGAGCTAATAGTACCACATACCAAATTTGTTTCAAATCAGACCATTGGTTCAGAAAATATAAATTGTGGACGGGGCCAAAAATCTCGCCCATCCCATTACAAAGGCAAATATTGCTCCACAAACTTTGTTTGAACAAACTTGATTCTACACCTCAAAAGGAAGCTCCATACCAAATATCAAGTCATTGTACACACTGGTTCTTGAGAAGAAGATTTTAAAAATATTTTGGAGCATTTTCCCCCACTCCCTCCCTATGGGGCTGGGCATGTTGAGTTGAACAAAAATTCAATGCCCCTTTGGGACCATCACTCACACAAACTTTCACTTGAATTGGCCCAGAGGCTTTGGAGGAGAAGTCATTGTACCCACTGATTCATGAGAAGAAGATTTTAAAAATATTCTGAATGTTCAATGATATTGTAGCATAACTTGACTGTGTGTTGTGTTTGATGAAAAGGATAATGTTCAATGTTTATGAAAGGATTATGAAAACGACAACAATTGTGATAATTGAGAATATGTTAATTTCTGTTCCCTTTTTCACTATGTTTTCAATAAAAATAATTTGAGGTGTAGACTGTACTAAAGAATTGAGGGATGGGTTAATGTGGGCCTCACAGTTAATGTATGTCAACCAAAGTTACCAAGTTACAGTGAAATTATTCCAAAACGAGTCATCCTATCAAGTTAAAATGAAATCCCTTCATAAGTGTGGCATGGAGACTGTGCTAAAGGTTTTCAGGCTTCGGGACTGTGTAGCCATCACAGTTGACCGATCACAACCAAAAGGGGACATCCTCATCAAGCAAGAAAATAAGCAGACTGTCATCTGCAAAATGAGGTCCCCAGAGGGTGAATTTAGTGATGTTACCCTGCGCAGCAGGGTAGCATCACTCAATTTATCCTCTGTGAACCTCAACCTGAATCAAGGTCTGAAAACTAAATAAAAAGAGGTACCCAGATGATAAATTGGCCCACTCTATGGGATAGCATCATCAAATTCAGATCTGGGGACCTCATTCTGCAAATGTCAGACTGCTTATTTTCAGGCCTGATCCTCATCTGGACATTATATGGAGTCATCCTACCAAGTTACAATGAAATGCCTTCATAAATACGACCTGTAGTCTGTGTTAAAGGTTTTGGGGGTTTTGGGCTCGGGCAGCCTTCACGGTTGAACAATCACGACCAAAAGGGGACGTTCTCATCTAGACATTATCTGGAGTCATCCTACCAAATTACAATGAAATCCCTTCATAGATATGTCCTGCAGACTGTGCTAAAGGTTTTCAGGCTTCGGGCCCCTATAGCCATCACAGTTGACTGATCGCGACAAAAAGGGGACTTTCTCATCTAGACATTATATGGAGTCATCCTACCAAGTTACAATGAAATCCCGCCATAAATACGACCTGTAGATGGTGCTAAAGGTTTTGGGGTTTTGGGCTCGGGCTGCTGTCATGGCTGACAAATCGTGACCAAACGAGGAATTTCTCATCTAGACATCATGCAGAGTCATCCTACCAAGTTACAATGAAATCCCTCCATACTAAAAATGATCTGTAGAGTGTGCTAAAAGTTTTTGGGTTTTGGGCTTGGGCAACCATCACTGTTGACAGATCGTGACCAAAAAAGGATGTTCTCATCTAGACATTATACAGTCATCTTACCAAGTTACAATTAAATCCCTTCATAAACATGACCTGTAGACTGTGCTAAAGGTTAAAGGTTTTCAGGTTTTGGGCTTCGGCAGCCATCACAGTTGACCGATCACGACCAAAAGGGAACATTCTCATCTACACATGATCTCAAACCTGCATATGAAATTTTGTGATGATCAGACAAGAACTACAGGGTGTAGCCAGAGCTAAAGGAAAATGTGAACAGACTCACAGACTCGTAGACTAACAGACTTCTGCACGTGTGATGGCAATAGCTTATCTTGACTTTGTCAAGTTAAGCTAAAAATGCAATGCTTCAGCATCATCACTCAAACAAACTTTCACTTGAATCGGTCCAGTGGTTTTGGTGGAGAAGTCCAAAACATGGTGTTGACGGACAAAGGATGGACGGATGGACAGACGGAGAGCGATTAGATAAGCTCAGCTTGACTTTATCAAGACGAGCTAAAAACTACTGTGAACAGCCCATGTTAATACTTACTAACAACCTACCTGCAGCAATTAGTTAATGGCTCAGTTGGACACACCCATAATTTTTTAGTTGATAAATGGGTGAGATAATGCAATGAAAGTGTCAATGACATTGTAGCTTAACTTGACTGTGTTGTGTTTGATGAAAAGGATAATTTTCAATGTTTATGAAAGGATTAGGAAATAAGACAAGAATTATGATAATTGGGAATATGTTAATTTCAGTTTCCTGTATGCAATGTTTTCAATAAAAACAATTTGAGGTGTAGACTGTACTAAAGAAATGAGGGGTCGGTTAATGTGGCCCTCACAGTTAATGTATGTGGCCCTCACATTTAATGTATGCCAGCCCAAGTTATCAAGTTACAGTGAAATTATTCCAAAACAAGTCATTCTATCAAGTTACAATGAAATCCCTTCATAAATAAGGCCTGTAGAGTGTGCTAAAGGTTTCGGGCTTCAGGCCTGTGTAGCGATCACAGTTGACCGATCGCAACCAAAAGGGGACGTCTTCAACTAGACATCACACAGAGTCCTCCTACCAAGTTACAATGAAATCCCTCCATATTAAATATGACCTGTAGACTGTGCTCAAAGTTTTTGGGTTTCAGGCTTGGGCAGCCGCCACAGTTGACAGATCATGATCAAAAGGGGACATTCTCATCTAGATATTATACAGAGACATCCTACCAAGTTACTATGAAATTCATTCATAAATACGACCTGTAGACTGTGCTAAAGGTGTTCGGGTTTTGGGCTCAGGCAGCCATCATGGTTGACCGTTCGCGACCAAAAGGGTATGTCCTCATCTAGACATTATACAGAGTCATCCTACCAAGTTACAATGAAATCCCTTCATAAATGAGACCTGCAGACTGTGCTAAAGGTTTTCGGGTTTTGGACTCGGGCAGCCATCATGGCTGAATGATTGCGACCAAAAGGGGGCGTTCTCATCTAGACATTATCTGGAGTCATCCTACCAAGTTACGATGAAATCCCTTCATAAATATGACTTGCAGACTGTGCTAAAGGCTTTTGGGCCCCTGTAGCAGTCACAGTTGACTAATCATGACCAAAAGGGGACGTTCTCATCTAGACATTACATGGAGTCATCCTACCAAGTTACAATGAAATCCCTCCATAAATATGACCTGTGGACTGTGCTAAAGGTTTTCGGCTTTTGGCAGTCATCACGGTTGACAGATCGTGACCAAATGGGGAAGTTCTCATCTTGACATCATATGGAGTCATCTTACCAAGTTACAATGAAATCCCTCCATAAATATGACCTGTGGACTGTGCTAAAGGTTTTCGGCTTTTGGCAGTCATCACGGTTGACAGATCGTGACCAAATGGGGAAGTTCTCATCTTGACATCATATGGAGTCATCTTACCAAGTTACAATGAAATCCCTCCATATTAAATATGATCTGTAGACTGTGCTAAACATTTTTGGGTTTTGGGCTCGGGCAGCCATCACGCGGTTGACAGATCATGACCAAAAGGGGATGTTCTCATCTAGATATTATACAGAGTCATCCTACCAAGTTACCTTGAAATCCCTTCATAAATACGACCTGTAGACTGTGCTAAAGGTTTTTTTTTGTTTTGGGCTCGGGCAGTCATCACAGTTGACTGATTGCAACCAAAACGGGACGTTTTCATCTAGACATGACCTCAAACTTGCATATGAAATTTCGTGACGATTGGATACAGGGTGTAGCCTGTGCTAAGGGAAAATGTGAACAGACTCACAAACCCACAGACTAACAGACTTCCGCACACATGATGGCAATCGCTTATCTTGACTTTGTCAAGTTAAGCTTAATAACATTCATACAGTTGGAAAATTATTCGACAAATTTAAAAAAAACTCATCTTGACCAATCATATGTAAGCAAATGACCTATCATTAACCCTTTGGCACTCTGATGTCAAAATGGCAAAGGTTTCAGCAGCATATATTCCCGTAATGAAGTCAGGGACAGACCTGGGCATGCGCCAGTGCATATTTGGTTCTGAAACATCAGGACCTGGCTCTTAAATCTCAGAAATAGGCTTCTCAGTTGGCGCGTAACTTCTCAGATCATATTTTGATATTCTTTCGATGGATAATCGAGAGAGACACTCTTACATGTATTATATATATGATTATCATTTATCATTGTTGTAGAGTGCTCAAGTTAATACTTCAAGTCTTAATTACCAAGCATTAATCTTCACTGTGGTTTCTGATCAAGTCTTGGCTGCCTAAATAGGCAGCCAAAACTTGATCAGAAACCACAGTGAAGATTAATGTTTGCTATAGTGTACTAAATGAAAATGATGAGAGCTATTACATACTTGCAGTGTGTGTTACAAACAGCAATGCGACTCCCTAAATTGAAATCTGGCGCATGAATTGAAAAAATAGGCTCCGAGGCTAGAGCGTATTTAAAATAGTCCTGATCGGTCCCTGGCAGTTTGATATGTAACACTGTCAAACAAGATATAATTGGTTCAATACATATTTAAACAAGAAAAACAGTGTGCTGGGGTTGAAGACAAATTAAATTATACTGAAACACCAGTATTTGCAGTCTCTTTGTGAACATGATGAAGTTCAAAACCTGTCTTTTATCACTGAACAATTACTGAAATTCATTAGGCTTTTCCCTCTGGAAAAGACTATTGTTTTTCTACGGATTATTATTTTTTTTTTTTTTTTGGGGGGGGGGGGGGGGGTTTGGGTTTGTTTTTTTTTGTTTTTTTTCCACACATTTTTGTCCGTACAATTCAGAAGCCATTTTTGAACCGATTTTCACACAATTTGGCACACGCATAGAGTGGCAAAAAATCTAAAAATGTACCGAAGCCGAATTTTCGATTTAACCCTTATTTCGCCAGAATTGGCAAAAAACTGCCAAAATTGGGGTTTATCGGCACTTTCTCGAAACACGTCTTTAGGATTTTTTTTAAATATTCATAATTACTAGACCTGCCTATGACACAACCTTTGATACACACGACATATTAGGCGATGCACATGGTAACCCTCCACAGGCTGCCAAACATCGAAATTTTGATGAAATGGGCCGGTTTCAGACCCCCACAGCACCCAAACGATACCCGAGAGGTAAACATAACTTCCTTTATTGGAAGTGGAATTCACCCATGATCATTTTTGTAAGTAATAAGGGTGTTCAGAAAACCAAGTGTTAACCCGTTTTGGGCTGGTTAAATAGCATTATCCCAAAAAAGCTCAAAACTTCATGTTTTCCGTGGATTTCTCTAAACGAGTCTTGTAGATTTTCAAGAAAAATTGGTCACTCTCAGGTCTTGGTGTGACATTACAAGTTGCATCCGGTGAGCGTTTTTTAACCATCTACAAGCAGCCAAGCATCGTAATGTTGTTAACATGGGACTGTTTTCAGACACGCACAGCACCTAATGTATACATGAGAGATAAACATAATCTCCTTTGTTTGAAGTGGAATTCACAGAGGACCATTTTTGTAAGTAATAAAGGTATTCAAAAAGCCAAGCGTTAACCCCTGTTGGGGAGGTTAACAGGGATACCCATCAAAAGCTTAAAAAATCGTTTTCCCTGGATTTCTTTACCAACATTTTGTGGGGTTTTCAAGAGAAAATGGCCGTTGATAGGTCTTGGTGTCATATGACCAGTTGCATGGATCAATTATTCTGGTAGGCATTTGTTAACCCTTCATGGGCTGCTAAATGTAAAAAAAATTGAGGAAATAGTCTGTTTTTGGACACCAACAACATCAAATGGAAATGCCACAGAGAAACGTAACTTCTTTTACCGGACGCAAAACTGATAGGGAAACATTGATATTGATATTAACCCATTCTACGATTAAAGATGGGTTTTACCTAAACATTTTTTTATCAAACCCAAACCGAGTCATTTGAGACTACTATACTCACCTTTCTCATAACATCAATGAAGGAACTTTAGTGAGACAGTTAAAAACAATTCATCAGACACTGTGGGGTCAAGAAAAATCATGGAATCTAATCGGGAAAAGCCAGAATCATAAAGTCTAGTTTTGGGGTTTTTTTTGGTTTTTTTTTTCCACACATTTTGTCTGTACGATTCAGAAGCCATTTTCGGACCGATTTTCACGAAATTTTGCACACGCATAGAGGGGCACAAAATCTAAAAATGTACCGAAGCGGAATTTTCGATTTAACCCTTATTTCCTCAGAATTGACAAAAAACTGCCAAAATTGGGGTTTATCGGCACTTTCTCGAAACACGTCTTGCAGATTTTGTTTAAACATTCATCATTTCTAGACCTGCCTGTGATACGACCTTTGATACATACGAGATATTCGGCGATGCATATGGTAACCCTCCACAGGCTGCCAAACATCGAAATTTTGATGAAATGGATCGGTGTCAGCCCCCCACTGCACCCAAACAATACATGAGAGATAAACATAACTTCCTTTATTGGAAGTGGAATTCACCGAGGATCATTTTTGTCAGTAATAAGGGTGTTCATAAAACCAAGCATTAACCCATTTTGGACTGGTTAAACAGCAATACCCCCATAAAGCTGAAAAATTCATGTTTTCCGTGGATTTCTCTAAACGAGTCTTGTAGATTTTCAAGAAAAATTTGTTACTCCCAGATCTTGGTGTGACAATAGAAGTTGCATGGACAAAATACTAAGGGGAGCATTTGTTAACCCTCCATGGGCTGCTGAAAGTCAAAATTGTGATAAAATGGGCTGTTTTTGGATGCCAATGGCACCCAATGGGTACGCCACAAAGAAAAGTGCGTTCTTTTATCGAGCCCACACTCTATACGGAAACATTTTTATAAGTAGTAAGGATATTCAAAAGTTGAAGTCTTAACCCTTTTTGGGCAGGATAAAGAGAGAGACCCCTTAAAATCTTAAAATTCGAATTTTCTGTGGATTTCTCTAAAAACATCTTGTAGGTTTTCAAGAAAAATTGACTACTCGCAGGTCTTTGTGTGACATTACAAGTGGCATGGACAAAATATTCCGGTGAGCATTTATTAACCCTCCACAGGCTGCCAAGCTTTGTAATTTTGTTGAAATGGGCTGTTTTCGGACGCACACAGCACCCAACGTGTACCTGAGAAATAAACATAATCTCCTTCGTTGGAAGTGGAATTCACCGAGGACTATTTTTGTAAGTAATAAGGGTATTCAAAAAACCAAGTGTTGACCCGTTTTGGGTGGTTTAAGAGTGATTCCCCCAAAAGCTTAAACAATCATGCTTTACGTGGATTTCTCTAAAAATGTCAAGTAGATTTTCAAGAAAAAACTGGTCCGTCGCAGATCGTGGTGTAACATTATAAACTGCAAGGACAGAATATTCTGATAAGCATTTGTTAACCCTCCACAGACTCTCAAATATCAACACTTTGATAAAATAGGCTGTTTTCAGCCCCTCACAGCCCCTGTAGCTGGGAAATAAACATAACTTCCTCTCTTGGAAGTGGAAATCACCGAGGATAATTTTTGTAAGTAATAAGGGTATTAAATAAAACAAGCCTTAACCCGTTTTGGGCTGGTTAAACAGCGATACCCATCAAAGGCTTAAAAATTCAAGTTTTCCCTGGATTTCTTTAAAAACATCTTGTAAATTTCAAGAAAAAAATGGTCATTCATAGGTCTTGGGGTGCCATTACATGTTGCATGGACAAAATATTCCGGTCAGGATTTGTTAGCTCTACACCAGCATCTGAACATCAAAAGTTTGATAAAATGGGCTGCTTTGAAAATAATGCCAATTGTTTTATTTAGTGTGTATTTTGTCCGTATACAAAATTTCTCACCCACATATACCTAAAAATGATTCAATGATATGATTGGACATGTTTCTCTCATATAAAACATGCATAAAATGTGAAAAAAGACTTGATTTATTGCATTTTAGGATTGCACATGTATATTTTTAGAAGATTCTCTGTCTGTTTTTAATCTTCGGCATCAGTCTTTGATCTTGTTTGGAACGATCAGTAATTAACACCTTTTTGACAAGAGCCATCGAAATTTAAAATAAAAAAAAATAAAATTTCACTAAAACTTTTTGCAGAATCGAGTTTTTCAGAAAACTCTGTCGCGATTGCGTGTGTCATTTTCAAAATTCCGATCAGAAATAATGAAATTATAAATATGTAGTTAGCAATAACAAAATTGAAAGCATGTCGACCAAACTTGCATGACGTCAGAACTCGATTCGGGTGAAATACTGCAGTCATGCACTGAAAGGTTGAGAATAAGGGACGCTGATATCGAAGTAGGCTTTAAACTGTCCATGGAATGGTCCTAAAATCAAGTTCATGTTTGCAGCGTTACTGCAAATAGGTTTCCCGTATTTCTTGTTAAAATGTTTTGGACCGCCTCACTTCATATTCCACACTGCACTGCATGATATTGTTTATTTATTGGTGTTTAAGGTTTGTAAGTAGTAAGGGTATTTAAAAGAATGAAACTTAACCCATTTTGGACTGAATAAGGAGAGATGCCCCTTAAACGCTTAAAATTTACATTTTCCGTGGATTTCGCTAACTGCTTGCTGGGGATTTTCAAGAACAATTTGACATTGGCAGGTCTTACAAACTGCATAGATAGAATATTCCGCTAGTCGTTTGTTAATCCCTCTACAGGCTGCTAAACGTCAAAATTTTAATAAAATCGGCTGTTTTCGGGCAGCAAAATGGGTATGCAATAGATAAACATGACCTCTTTTATCAGACTTAGAATTCCTGAGGGATAATGTATGATAGTATTAAGGGTATTCAAGGGAGCGCGGTGGCTCAGTGGTAGACTGTTGTACTTCTATGCTAGAGGTCCCGAGTTCGATCCCCGTCCGGGACGACTCACGTTGTGTCCTTGGGCAAGGCACTTTGGCCCGGTTGCCGACATGGGGGCACGATGTCCCCGTGTACTAAGGCATACTGCACGTCGATGGTACACATGTCTTCAACCTCTGTAACCCTGCCTGAGCAGAGCCTGAACAGAGTGAGAATGTTGAGGAGCTGACATCTGCTCGTCGATGCTTGGTGGTTCTCTCCGGGTACTCCGGCTTCCTCCACCTCTAAAACTGTCACGGCCACGATTAGCCATTGTGCAGAAGTATGTGACCTTAAACACCAATAAATAAATAAATAAATAAATAAATAAATAAATAAATAAATAAGGGTATTCAAAAAACCAAGCCTTAACCCTGTTTTGAGAGATTAAAGACAGACAGCCCATGCCGTGTACGCTGCCTACATTACTTGTAAAATCGACACCCCCCACTAAATCTCCTACGAGGTGCGGTTTCGGACCCGACCACCTGATGGTTCTGACCACATCAAATAACACACCTTCGTTGTATTTAGCAGCAAGAAATTTCCCCAAGAAGCAAAGACAAAATTACGTCTGCGGAAAATAATGGCAAATATTTTATTTAGCCTGTATTTTGTCCGTATAGAAAATTTCTCACCCACATATACCTAAAAATGATTCAATGATACAATTGGACATATTTCTCTCATAAAACGTGAAAAAACACTTGATTTATTGCATTTTAGGATTGCGCATGTATATTCTTAGAAGATTCTCTGTCTGTTATTAAACTACGGCGTCAGTCTTTGATCTCGTTTGGGACGATCAGTGATTAGCACCTTTTCGACAAGAGCCATCGAAATTGAAAATAAAAAAAATAATCAAATTTCACTAAAACCTTTTGCAGAATCATGTTTTTCAGAAAACTCTTTCGCGATTGCGTGTGTCGCTTTCAAAATTCGGATCAGTAAGCACGAAATTATAAATATGTTGTTGTCAATAACAAAATT
This sequence comes from Pictodentalium vernedei, assembly GCA_031216915.1. Classification (NCBI taxonomy): domain Eukaryota; kingdom Metazoa; phylum Mollusca; class Scaphopoda; order Dentaliida; family Dentaliidae; genus Pictodentalium; species Pictodentalium vernedei. Next base: position 775,569,259 of record CM062297.1, read on the forward strand.
GAAAGCATGTCCGTCAAACTTGCATGACGTCAGAACTCGACTCGGGTAAAATACTGCGGTGTGGTGAAAGGACGAGAGTAAGAAACGCTGATATCGCAGTAGGCTTTAAAATGTCCATGGAATGGTCCTAAAATCAACTTTATATTTGCAGCTTTATTGCAAATAGGTTTCCCGTTGTTTCTTGTTGAAATGTTATTTCCGTCAAGGCCAGGTACCATAGAAAATTTGGAATACTGGGCAGTGGGATAGGGCACCTGCCCCATGAACAACTGCCTGCTATTAAAATTAATTAGGTAAAAACCATCATTAACTTGTCGGACGACGATATTGATATTAACCCACTCCACCGTTAATGATGGTTTTTACCTAAACAATTTTTTTATCAACTGAGTCATTTGAGACGAACGAAATGGTTTGACGCGCCAAAGGCGCGCAGGGACGATTTGGAGGACAAGCCCCTTTCAACCCTCGTTAGCTGTTTGTTGCTGTTGTAGGATGTCAAGGCGCGGTGGAGGAGGAAAAGGAAGGAGGGAGGTGGCTTAACCCCGTCTAGGCTTCTTCCAGATCTTGTTCTTTGGAGGTGGTTGAGATTGTGATGTGGAAATCGACGATGTTGAGTTTAGTGTTGAGTTTGGTGAATGGATTGCGTCTAATTCCTTTTTGAGATCTGCTTTGGATTGTTCCCTGAACTCGTGGGTTTCGGAGGCGATTTGGTTTCCCATCTCAACTGCCCGCCTTCCCATCTCTATTATTCTCCTTAATTCTTCGGCGGTGACTGCAGACTTAGGTGGCTGTGTTGCTGAGATTGACACACCCTGGCTGTCCGGTAGAGAAGGAAGTGGGGAGTGAGGGGTGGGAGGTGGTGAAAAGGCAACCTCCGGTTCCTCATCAGTCTCCACCAGACGTTCCTCATCCAACAGTACCGGTTCAGGAGCTGGCAGTTGGTTGGGTGTACTAGTGGGACTAGGAGGGGAACTCCTCCAGGACCTCCATCCTCTCGTTCACCTTTTTCTTCCTATTCCGGAAGGCCTCCAGGCGCCTGGAATCCCGGCGCTTGGTGGACGGACTCTTCTTCTTGCTTTTCTTCTTTACAGGGCCAGGTCCAGGCTTCTTCGGGTGAGGACCAGTGTGAGAGGGGTTCCTCCCACAAAAGGTGCTCCCTCTCCCCGGAGAAGGTGTGGCGGTGTTGTGCTCTTCAATGATGAACTCCAAGTTCAGATGGACTCTCTTGCCTGTCTCCCGGACAGTCCAGGTGACAGGGCAAGAGATGCCCAGAGCTGCTATTGTTCTCTTCAGTCGCGCTGGTAGTTCCAGTGTTTCCATAATTATGGTGTTAATTAGGATCGAGCCAAGTCATTTGAGACTACTATACTCACCTTTCTCATAACATCAATGAAGGAACTTCAGTGAGACAGTTAAAAACAATTCATCAGACACTGTGGGGTCATGAAGAATCATGGAATCTCATCGGGAAAAGCCATGATTCTCCAGAATCATAAAGTCTAGTTTTGTATATCAACTTGTAATGTTCGTTGATCAGTATGGTTAAATGCTTTTGCACATAAACATAAATATGACATTTATGATAAAGACAAGAAATTTGGTATCAATGACTAGGTATTTTGAATACTGATCAGAACAAGTATGCATAGGTTTCATACTTTATTTTACACAAACGATTAATTTGCATTTCCCGATTTGATGAACATGACAATACATGGGATACCTGAAAATATCTGAAATTTCTACCCCAATATGCAGTTAGGTGGTTTTGACTATTTTATTGTCAATGGGTTTATATGTTTCATTATTGAGGTTCAACAAAACTATTAACAGCAAAAGTCATAACATGTTGGATAGTTTTATGGTTTGAGGAAGCTGGTTACAGAGAACCACCCTGCACTGGTAAGTAACTGTTAGCCTTCTTGATATACTGAACTGTCACAATGAAGCATGCAGTGTTATGAGCTGAATGTAAGTGTAGTATCGATGTTTTAGTACATTATGCCAGGATGCTGTCACTTCGGCAATCAGGATGAAGTATATATTTTGATAAAGGCCACAATGCATATGAAGTAGGTACGGGAAAAATAGCCAACCTTTCAGTCATAAGTGAAATACCCTAATGGATGAGCTATCACACTCTCTGTCAATGGGTTAATTCTTAACCTGCTGAGTATTTTCAAGATATTTTTTATCAAATCTAGTCATGGCTGCTGTGAAGCAGCCAAGACTAGATTTGATGAAAAATTAATCTGAATGGAACACAAGAAGTCACTGATGAAAAAATCTATTCAATTTACAAGGTGAAAATATTATTAAATTTGCCCAAATTGTACTTATTTTAGTGACAAGAGAAACTCTGTGCTGGACAGGAATATCCACCAGCAGCATGCAAAGAGTTAAGAATATAATTGAATGTAATCAAGTTTCTCTAAACAGGAAAATATCAATTTGTAAGTGACTGAGAATATCAAGTAACTGGAGTAAATTTTCTCAAGTTCAACTACTTCATCTTAGGTGTGAGAGAAGTAATTTATAAATTAACATCGTCTGAGCACATGATAAAAAATAATTACAGGAAGAGTCAAAGATTAAATAAAAAAAACTCACACCATCTATTGGGGATCTAGACCACCTTGTACGTGTCATAAAAACTACTCTTTTGCAGAAATAAGTCTCCTGGGAAATTTACTATGGATTTAATAGGTCTAATCCCAATGATTACCGGAACTAATTGTCAATCATACAGAGGCCAACAAAATTACTAATGAGAAAATCTTGTAGAAAATATATGTCTGACAGGTCATATTTTCAAATTAAGTGAAATCAAGGTGATGTCCAACAGTAACAGTTGAATGAAATGAGCTGTATAAGAAAAAAAAAATATTCCAGGGTCCAATCCATCAGTTTTGTAAAGAGCTCATTCTGCTATCTTAATGACGATAATCATTTTTATGGCAGACTAGGAGGTCTGGGATTTATTTATTTATTGGTGTTTAAGGTCACACATTTCTGCACAGTGGCTAATCATGACCATGACAGTTTTATGGGGGGGGGGGGGGGGGAACTGTCTGCTCCCCAACATACTAACTCTACATAAGTAGGGTTAGCATTGGTTGAAGACAAGTGCACCATCGACGTGCAGAATGCCTTAATACACAACGCCACCATGCCCCCACGTGGGAAATGGGGGTGAAGTGTCTTGCCCAAGGACACAATGCAGTTGCCGCAGTTGTGATTCGAACCAAGGACCTCTCGGCTTGCAGCCTGCACCTCTCCCTACTGAGCCACCATGCCCCATGGAGGTCTGGGATGCTGAATAACATGCAGAAGTTGAACACCATGTAAACTGCTTATTCTGCATGGCAGTTTTCTTAACTGGTTGAGTACTGTGAGACCATATTTGGGCTCTATGCTGAAGTGCAGGTACTGGTACTGCAACATAATGAAGGCTTCATATTCTGTACATGCACTTCATTTAACTTTGAGTTGAAACTATTACATCTCTGTGGATTTGTCATGTTACAATTTAACTGGTTAAGTGCTGGAAGCCTATATTTGGGCTTTATTCTGAAGTGCAGGAACAACAATTCGGGCTTGGGTGTGCTTCATATTATCTTTGAAGTGAAATTATTTCAACTGTATGGATTTGCCTTGTTGCAGTTAATGGGAGAGTGCCTTTTGGCAACATGGCAAAGACTGCATGGTGAATAAATTTTGATGACCAGAAATAATTTAGCACTCAACCAGTTGAGGGAGAGTGCATACTGGCACTTTTCCAGAAATTGTTTTAGGGAGAGGGCCTATAGGCACTTTCCCATAGACTGTAACCTGGAAAAGACATGTGAACAAATATTGACAACAAAAATAATGATGCACTCTACCAGTTAGAAGTTTCACCTGAATGATACCATGTTTCATTGTTTTAGACAAATCCTGTACAATTTTATTATCATAGAAAAATTAATCTCTTGAATGCATAAATGTGCCAACTGCAATTCTCCAGCGATTAAACACTTGTCAAAAACAGAAATAACTTTTTATCATGAAGCATGCATTGATTAGTCTAAATAAGAGGCCCCATGGGGCCTGAAGCGCCCATCTTGAACGGAACACAATATAAACAGAGTCCAAGAATGAGTCTACATTAAGCAATCCATCTCCATAGGATACACTGTCATTCCTTGAGTCCCTCAGGATTGACAAAAATAATCCGGGCATCATGCCTTTTCTTCACTTGAACATAATGTAAAACGTAGAGCTCCCCTATGAAGCCCCTTGATACATACAACCTATGTGGATTCATTTTAGTTACACACCTCTATAGGATACTGAATACAAAATTTTAATTCTTCAGCAACATGGCCAATTCCGGCTCCCATAGGGAGCCCAAATATTAACCCAGGCCCTCGATTTAAACACAGTTGAATCTGACTTCCCTAGAGATGTTGTGTACCAAATATGAAAGCATTCTAACTGTTTGATCTGAAGAAGAGAAATTTTAAAGAAATTTCTTCATATTGCACTGAGTTAAAATTTGGGCAATCATAACGAGCCCAAATATTACCCTATGGATCCGATTTGAACAAACTTGAATCTGACCCCACTACAGATGTTGTATACCAAATATGAGAGCATTCTGACTAGAGGATCTGAAGAAGAAGATTTTTGAAGAAATTTCCTCATATAGTATTAAGTTATATTTCAGGTTCCCATATGGAGTCCAAAAATTAACCCAGGCAATCGAATTGAAAAAACTTGAATCTGACCCCATAGAGGTGTTGTATACCAAATATGAAAGCATTCTGACTGGTGGATCTGAAGAAGAAGATTTTTAAAGAAATTTCCTCATATCGCACTGAGTAAAAATTTGGGCTACCATAGCGAGCCCAAATATATACCTAGGGATCTGATTTGAACAAACTTCAATCTGACCCCCCTAGAGATGTTGCATACCAAATATGAAAGCATTCTGACTGGTGAATTTGAAGATTTTTTAAAATTATCCTCCATATTGAACAAAGTTAAAATTTGAGCTTCTGTAGGAAGCCCAAATATTAACCTAGGGACTTGGTTTGAACAATCCTGAATCTGACCCTCATACCGATGATGTATACCAAACATTAAAAGATTTTGATTGGTGGTTCTGAAGAAGGAGATTTTTAAAGAATATTCCCCATATTACCCTATGTTAAAAATTTGGACTCCTGTAATTGAGCCCAAATATGAACCAATAGGCTGTATTTTAACAAATTTGTATCTGACCCCCCTAAGAATGCTGTACATCAAATATCAAAAGATTCTGATGATTGGTTCTGGAGAAAAGATTTTTTTAAAATTTTTGCAAATATGCTGACTCAGCATTTTTTCGATGCCCATTACAGAACACCCTAACATAACCCATGGCAATTTTTTTTTTTACCATTCAATTCTACTGGTCCTAGGGATACTTCATATCAAATAACAGCTCTCTGTTCTGTGTGGTTTGTGAAATATGGGTGTTTGAAAAATATTTCTATTTTTAGCTCCCAGGGTTCCCATGGGGATGCAGGAATTTTTTTTTTTGCATGAGTGAAATACTTATGACCAAATAATACCACATACCAAATTTGGTTCAAACCGGACCATCAGTTCAGAAAATAGAAATTTTGGGCGGGGCAAAAATCTTACCCCTCGCATTACAAAGCCAAATATTGCTTCACGAACTTCGTTTGAACAAACTTGATTCTACACCTCAAAAGGAAGTGCCATAGCAAATATCAAGTCACTGTACACACTGGTTCATGAGAAGAAGATTTTAAAAATATTTTGGAGCATTTTTCCCCAATCCCTCCCTATGGGGCTGGGCATGTTGAGTTGAACAAAAATGCAATGCCCCTTCGGGACCATCACTCACACAAACTTTCACTTGAATTGGCCCAGTGGCTTTTGAGGAGAAGACCAAAACATGGTGTTGATGGACAGACGATAGACGGAGAGCGATGAGATTAGCACACCTTGACTTGGTCAAGATGAGCTAAAAATGATGCTATAGATTGAGTTCTGTGTTCACTGCCTATGTTGAATGCAAAATCAAGTGGGATTTCAAATGTGACTTCAACACATAATCTCTCATAAATTTATGAATTTACTGCACACCAGAATAAAATTGACAATAGTACAATAAAAACTAGAACTTGGTTTCATTACTACATACAGGCCAGGATGTAGACTCTCTAAGTAAAAAAAAAATCCAATATGGCCACCAGTTGGCAATCTTGAATTTGATAGGGAAAAAAATGATGTCACGCACTGCTCCTCATTGTGTCGATCATTTATATTGAGTTTCATGAAAATCAGCAAAAACTGTAGTAGTTCGTTCCACCAGCATTTTGCAAAATCCAATATGGCCGCCAGTTGGCCATCTTGAATCCGAGCTGGAAAAAATTTTTGTCACGTACTGCTCCTCATCATGTCGATCAATTTATATTGAGTTTCATGAAAATGCACCAAAAACTGTAGAAGTAGTTTGCTCCACAAGTATTTTGCAAAATCCAATATGGCTGCCAGTCGGCCATCTTGAATCTGATCTGGAAAACATTAAGTCACGCACTGCTCCTCATTGTGTCAATCATGTATATTGAGTTTCATGAAAATGCAGCAAAAACTGTAGAAGTAGTTCGCTCCACAAGTATTCTGAAAATCAAATATGGCCGCCAGTCGGCCATCTTGAATCAGATCTGCAAAAAAATTATCTCACGCACTTCCCCTCATCATGTTGATCATTTTTGTGAAATTTCATGAAAATGTGACTAAAACTGTGGAAGTAGTTTGCTCGACAAATACCAACAGACCAACGACGGCCGACCGACGGATGGACAAGTTGACTCCTATATACCCCTCCCCCCAAAACTTCGTTTTGTGGGGGTATAATTATCACTGGAACAAGGTTAGTGCAGCTAATTAGTAAGTGAATTCCAGGTTTTTCAAGGCCATTTCGATGCCATATTTAAGGGTTTTCAAGGCTTCATGGAAGTAAAATTTAAGGTTTTTCAAGGTTAGCGACTAAAAATCGCGAGTACAGTATTATTTATTTATTAGTGTTTAAGGTCACATACTTATGCACAATGGCTAATCATGACCGTGACAGTTTTATGGGTGGAGGAAGCCGGAGTACCCGGAGAGAACCACCGAGCAACGACAAGCAGCTGCCAGCTCCCCAACATCGTAACACCGCACTGCAGCACAGGCAGGGTTAGATTGGTTGAAGACATGCGCACCATCGACGTGCAGAACGCCTTAGTACACGGAGTCATCGTGCCCCCATATGGACAATCGGGGTTAAGTGCCTTGCCCAAGGACACAACGCAGGAGTCCGAATCGATCGCTCAGATGGTCACCCATCCGAGGACTAACCGGACTCGCCTTTGCTTAACTTCGGTGATCTGACGAGAACCGGTTACCGCAACGCCACCGTTTGATGGTTTTTATATTTTGAAAGATTTTTTTCAAGGATTTTCCAAGCCACTTTGGGAAATTTGGGGAAATTCAATGACTTTCCAGGCCTTGAAAATTGATTTTCAAAATCAAGGCTTTTCATGGACTGCAGGAACCCTATGGAAATTATCAATTTGTTCTAAAACATAAATGAAAAGAAAATCTAGTGTTTTTGAGTTGATACCGATCATTTCCAGCAATAAGGCAACACATATTTACCTTGAATTGATGCATGAAACCTGCCAGCTGAATCAGATTGCAAGACTCTACCTGTTCCGAGTATCGATCAAATCACTTCCGCTGATCACCTGATCATGTTGATTGTTTGATTGTTTAAGTAAGTCATACTTGTTTACATCAATTAAGACAGAATCACCTAGAAACTGATAGAAAATAGAACATTGGAGGAACTTCTTCATCTAGGACATTCTATCTGAGAACTATTTAAACCCTTGTCAACAGAATTCAAAAACTCTTTTCAGAAAGACTCATTTCAGATAAACATTCTATTCATAACAGAGCAGTTGTTTACATTGGAGATTATTTTTGTTGCTGGACAGTGCATTATTAATTTATTATAGAAGCAGTGCGTCTTTGTGAATTTGGAAAAATGTTTCCAAAAGAGGATTCTGAAGAGAATTTATTCGTCTTGAAAAAGAGAATTTATACAAGCTATGAAACAGAATACATTTTTGTGAAAAGCCAGGACTCTTCTAGATTATTTATGAAATTACCTGTGGTGCCAATACTTATTGGATTTTAACTCCATTTGAATTTTGCTGAGCATTTTATTATATTTTATTGGAGACTGCTGAAATTTCTAAGTGAACATTTCATTACAAATCTACAGGATACTGTTTCTGAAGACACATTCTTGGGCTTACTAGTAATACTACCAGCTGGAAAATGTCTTCACAAGATTCGTCACCACTGAATTCAGTCGAACTGCATTTTGGACAAATTCAATAATTGTTTTTATTTTCTGTAAACCAATTAGTGTAAAAGATTTTTGTATCATTTTTTTTATATTATTTTTTTTTAATTAAATGTCACAATAGTTAAATTCCTAGTTTCTGTTGCTGATTCTCAGATTTCTTTCTGTTACCAATATTGTTATTATTTCCACACTGTAACACAGTCTGTCTTCTGTGTAGCAGTATTCTTTTTACAACATTGCTGGAAGTGTTTAGTTTGTTGACAATTTCAAGTTTTTAACTGACAAACATTGTCAGGGCAAAGCCAGCCTAAATATAGGGGCAAGGGGCCTCATATTTAAAGATATTGTAAGTTCAAAATATATTCCGCCTCAAGGCGAAAAACCTACATGAATTTCACTTCTCTGTAAAGCTGGAAAAACACACGTGGTGTATATCCAGCTTTAGCGCAGGGACTCAGGGGAGAAACGGCATGTTAGATAAGGTCTAATCTCATTTAATTTATACGAGACGTAATCGGTTGGTGTCAAGATGTCGTCACGGTCAATTGAGAAACGAGATTCTAAAACGATAGAAATGTCTATCGTATCGTCACCTGATCATTAGGTAACAATGATGGCAAGAACGAATCGGTTTTCTCGACAAGTGAAATCACCATTAAGTCACGCGCGAGATGACTTGTATTGATTCTGCCTCGATATACGTCACCTCCCACCGTTTTGACAGGTGGATAGATGAGCGTCGGTCCACCTGACAGTTTAGGGTAAAAAGTATATATACCTTGAAGAGCAGAGCATTAGACACACACTTGGAGTCCGACCCTCCACGTTGGTCTAATTTTCCCGCAACTTCATCAGCGGGACTAAATAACCCCACGTCAGCCCAGGCCTTACGGGGCCTCAGGTGCCCTGACATTGATTGGCGAGTGCTAACCAGGATATTTCTAAAAGGTAAAAAATGGCTATATGGAAATTGTGTTTTATTTTAACGGCGGTTCTGTTTATGTTTTGACGCGTTCGGTCAGCTGATGCCGTTCAAGGGTTTAATATCGCAATACAGTAGTCCCCAAAAGGATACTTAATAGCCACTATAACTGCGGTAGGTTTCATAATATTTGGGGCATTTAATTACGTAAATTACAGAGGTAAATTAAGATTAATTGCCATATTTTTTTTCTTTCTTTCTTTTCCTTCTTCGTTCTTTCTGACGAGTGTTGAAGATAGAAAGAAAAAATCAAAATGGATGTTGTTACACCCCTCGCCCAACTGGTATCATTAGGCAAGGAAATGGGCCTTGAGGGGGCCGAACTTCATAAGTTCGTTAAAGATGAGCAGAAACGTGAGGCCAAGGAGATTGCCTTACGTAATGACGCAAGAGAGAGAGAGGCCCAAGCAGTAAGGGAGGCAAAAGAGCGAGAAATTCAATTAGAACGAGAGCGTAAGAAAGACGCAAGAGAGGCGAGGGAGAGAGAAGCCCAATTAGAACGAGAGCGTGAGAAAGACGCAAGAGAGGCGAAAGAGAGAGAGATTCAATTAGCAAATGAGGCGAAAGAGAGAGAGATTCAATTAGCAAATGAGGCGAGAGAGAGGGAAGCCCAATTAGCAAGGGGGGCAAGGGAGGCAGAACGAGAGCTCGAACAACAGAGGCACGAGAGAGAATTAGAGCTCCTCAGAGCAAGGGCCGATGTGGAGAATGAAAGTCGGCGCTCAGGGGATGGGAGTGCAGGGGTAGCAATTCATGCCCCATGCCCCCATCTCGCTCATTTCAATGAAAACACAGATGACTTGGACTCGTACTTGGAGAGGTTCGAGCGTTTTGCCTCCAGTCAAATGTGGCCAGTAGACACATGGGCTATGTGCTTGAGCCCTTTGTTGTCAGGTAAAGCCCTCGAGGCTTATACCAGTATGCCTCTTGCACTTCTTAACGACTACAGTGAGCTGAAGAATGCCATCCTTCGGAGATACCAGCTCAATGAAGAAGGATTCCGGACCAAGTTCCGAGAAATTAAGCAGGAGAAGGGAGAAACAGTACCTCAGTATTTTGCCCGGGCTAGGCGGTACTTTGACCGCTGGACTGATCTCGCAGAAGTGAATGAGTCATATGGAGCCCTGCGAGATCTATTTCTCCGGGAGCAGTTTTTAACTACATGCTCCAAGGAGTTGGGCCTGTTCATCAAGGAAAGGGGTCCGTCCACCTATGATGAGATGGCAACCGTGGCAGAACGCTACATCGAGGCCCACGCTGGGAGTGTAAACGCACCCAAATCGGCTAGGGGTGGGGCAAACGGCTTGGCAATGGCACCCGTAAGGCAACACCACCCCGATCCTCCTGCGTCGCAGACCAGCCGTAAGGGGAGCGCTCCCAAGGACACAACTTGTTTCATCTGCAACAAGCGGGGTCATATTGCCAGGGACTGCTGGCAGAAGCAGGTAAGGACCACTGGGAACATTAGACCACCTCAGCAGGGGGCCGGGAACGCAGCGCCAAAGGGTTGGAAGCAAGGTGACCGCGTAGATTCAGGGCCCAGTAGGCAGATGGCAGCGTTCTGTCAAACTATCGGTCCAGAACACAGTCCCCTCCGGGAATGTATACAAGAGGGAGAATTAAGGCTGGAAGGCGGGAAGGTTGTCCCGATAATAAGTGGCATGTGTGAGAGGCTCACAACTTCGCAGGAGAAGGTTGATATGCCAGTGTACCCAGGGTATGTGGGACAAAGGGAGATCCGTCTGCTCCGGGATTCTGGGTGCTCCTCTGCAGCGGTTAGAAAGCAACTGGTTGACGACAAGCAATTGTTGGGGCGCGACCATTTGTGTATTTTGATAGATGGGACCGTTAGAAGGTTCCCCATCGCGAGGATAACGGTAGATACCCCATTTTATTGTGGCGAAGTGGAAGCCATGTGCATTGAATCACCTGTGTATGACCTGGTCATAGGTAATGTCCCAGGGGTGAGGGCAAGCCCTGATGAGTTATGGTCCAGGGATAGGGGGCCAAGTGAGGGCCCAACGAGTAATGAAGGGAAGGTTCCCAGGGGGAACCAATCCGATGGTCCAGGGGATGGCCCCTACACAATGAAATGTCGGAGAGTTTCAGGAGGGACGACTCCTGTCCTATTAGGGAGAAGGGGCCACCGGCGGTCCAGGCGAAACGCCAAACAGCGAGGGAACCCAATGGGAACATTGGAGAAAGACCCTCAAGCAAATTTATGTGGGGGAGTTGAGCGCCCCAAGAAGTCGGTGTCACCCGTGTGGAGAGGGGAGGCCAGACCCATGCAAATGGCTGGGCAAACTTCCCCAGAATTGAGAGGGCACGGGTCAACACAAGTTGAGTATGTTAAAGTGGATGGGACCGCTAAGGTGGGCGCCCAGGGGACCGAGAAAAGGGTCCACAAATCAAAGGAGAAGCATCCTAGGTGGCGGAGACCACGTAGAGAGTGCCGGGGGCGCACAGCGCCCAATGTGCGCAAGAAGTCGTCGCAATGGACCGGGGGGTTGACGGCACAAGGGCCAAGGACGGCCAGTGTCGTTCGAACGACGGTAATCGCCGGGACGAGTGAGCCTGGGGGATATAGCGCCAAGGGAAGCTCTTGGGAATGCGACAATGACAGGGTATGGGGACCCTGGTGGAATACCCGTAGAAATAACGGGGCGAGAAGTAGGGGTGTGTCAAGGGTTACCCAAGAGGATACTGGGAACTGGACCCCTACCAATGGTCGGTTGTTATAAAGAAGCAATAGTTGGGTGGCTGTGGGCCTGGTGTCTGGGACGGGGGCTCCAGTCGCAAATATTTTTGTGGATGAGGTGATGAGTTTCGTAAACCCGGTGTTAAGGCCCGGAAGAAATTTTCTTATTTTAGTATTATTATTGCTCTGACTACTGACTAGAGTTGGTTGTGAGTGCGAATGTGAGATACACTGCCCTGTCTGTCGTGTGTGCGTGGACGGGGAGCCTGTGTGTCGAGTTTTGTAAGTATGGGATGCACAAACCTGATGTTAAGGCCCGGGGGAAACCGCGCTTGTTGTTATTGACGAGAGTTTGTTGTGAGTGTGAGGCACACTAACCCCGTCTGTCACAAAAGCGCGGTCGGGAAATCTGTGTGTTGAATGTGTGAGTGTGTGAGGCACGATTTTAATCCCCTGGTTGAGCTTTGCGAGGGTGAGGCTCAACATAATGCAGGGGTCGTTTGCCCCTTCACAAGACATAGGGGAACGGGAGGCGAAGTTACACTCCGTTGGAATTAACCCATCTGACGCAAAGGCGCGGACGGTGTTACTCGTTGGAGTGAGTGCCAAGTGAACTGTTTGCATAATGGGCGAACGTGTATAAAAATGTGTATGTTTAGGTGTAAATATATAGTATTACAGAGAGAGAGAGTGCTGCAAATCTAAGAATAAGGCTACTCTCCATATGTAAACCCGCAAGACAGGAGCATGTGGTAGCGTGTGTGTCGTGGGAATCGGTATGGCCGACTCATGAGCCCGGTCATGAACCCCACGACCACTAGGGTACAGTTTTGTAGTCTTGAACATGATGGTAGATCGTAAAAAGGTGTGAGAGGCGAGCGTGCGTGGCTTTGCCCCTTGAGTTTTAAGAGATACACAGGGTGTTTCTCTCAGGAAGGGAGTTGTCAGGGCAAAGCCAGCCTAAATATAGGGGCAAGGGGCCTCATATTTAAAGATATTGTAAGTTCAAAATATATTCCGCCTCAAGGCGAAAAACCTACATGAATTTCACTTCTCTGTAAAGCTGGAAAAACACACGTGGTGTATATCCAGCTTTAGCGCAGGGACCCAGGGGAGAAACGGCATGTGAGATAAGGTCTAATCTCATTTAATTTATACGAGACGTAATTGGTTGGTGTCAAGATGTCGTCACGGTCAATTGAGAAACGAGACTCTAAAACAATAGAAATGTCTATCGTATCGTCACCTGATCATTAGGTAACAATGATGGCAAGAACGAATCGGTTTTCTCGACAAGTGAAATCACCATTAAGTCACGCGCGAGATGACTTGTATTGATTCTGCCTCGATATACGTCATCTCCCACCGTTTTGACAGGTGGACAGATGAGCGTCGGTCCACCTGACAGTTTAGGGTAAAAAGTATATATACCTTGAAGAGCAGAGCATTAGACACACACTTGGGGTCACACACACGTTGGTGAAGTCCAGGACAGGCGGACTCTGTTTCCTGGCATAAGGGTACCTTCGATCACAGGACCCTGAAACGGCTGGAATCGCCAGAGAGGGCATTCCATGATTGATTTAGCTTAACGTTGACAGGCGGCTACGGGGCCGAATTCGTGAGAAGGAACACCCCAGGTGGAACGTTAAAGTTTAGATTGTCGAGTAGCAGGTATCGGCCTGCAATAGTCAGAAGTGTAGGTTAATTGTATTGTGCGTATTAACCCTTTGAAGCGTCAGACTGATTGCGTTCTGAGTAGGTTGTTTTGCTGTCGAATCATCGTAATACCGACTGGAGATCGGTGTGAGTGACAATTTCGCCCTAGCACAAAAAGGGCATTTGTGAATCGTGAATTCAACCAGGAACGGTGAATATTTCAATAGGACTTTCACGGAGGACTTTCAAAAGGCACATAAGGTATGAGTAGACAATATCTGACCCAAATCAGAAGTACGGTGTCTTTATAGATGACGAACATTGCTGGTCGGAACCCTCCGACAGCCAGAGGTACAGTTACGCGCAGACGTTGACATTTGAGCCTAAGCGGGTGAAGCTCTTATGGCGAGCTCACAGTAATAACATTTCAGATTTGTGAAGCTCTTATGGCGAGCTCACGGTAGTAACATTTCCAGTGTGTAGACTATAGTGCCAGTACAGGGCTATAGAATGACTATATGATTGTTTAGAATTATTTAACCGTAGCGACCCATTTTCTGTGAAAAGAATCGAATTGTTGATTGTTGAAATATTGAAACGGATTTATTTTTATGTGTAAATAAAAGAATCGTTGTTACTTTAAATCATTCTTTCCATTATACAGCCTAAAGTGATTAGGAATCACACCTAACGGAAATCGAACCTATTTCAGGCCAATTTGGCAGAGAAGGAATCACGGCGTCGGTCTAACTCAGCTCTCTGCGCCGAGTTCGCGACACTTGGATTCCGACCCTCCACGTTGGTCTAATTTTCCCGCAACTTCATCAGCGGGACTAAATAACCCCACGTCAGCCCAGGCCTTACGGGGCCTCAGGTGTCCCTGACAAACATGTCTGATAACAATGCAAGTAACATCCAGATTATCTATCTGATGCAGAGTTCAAAATACGAATGCTGTTCTATTTTTCAATAAAAATTAGCCTTGAATGGATTCTAAATAACAATGTGTTGCATAGTCCTTTGATGTCCTTCTATTTTTTGTGCTGTTGCGGCTGTAGGGAATCAAGTTATCGTACATCGCATCTAGATACATATCCATATGGTGACCCATATTCTGTGATACATATTGTGTCATGACATGAGAGTATCTTTACACCGCTACAATCTATATGCAATTAACATGCAAATTTCTTCAAAAGGTATGTACATGTACATGGTTTGTATTTGAAAATTATATGTCATTAACTGGGAATTCAATAAAATATATCAATATATAATATACATATCAATGTAAATCAATGTATAATCAACAGAAAAAAAACAAGATATCAATTTTTTTGCAGCTGTCCAACAACATTTATATGTTTACTTATTTGAAGTTTCTTGTGACTTTAAGCTTCTCTCTATGGTTGTCACTCACATGTATGAAGTCAAGTCAGATTGCAGATTTGCATGTTTGTGGGTTCCAGAGAGATACAAAACTGTCTACAAGTACTGAGAAATAAAAATGTTCAATCAAAAACAGCAAAATGGAACCTGATGAGAGATGAAGTGCCTCATTTCTCAGGTGTACTCGAGCACCTGCACACCTTTGATGCCCTTCAGTTGTAACTGAAATACACCATTTTTCACACACCTGAAATATCAATAGTAAGACAGGTATCAGATAATTGTGATACCACTTGACAGGCCTACCTGGTCTATGTAGCATCAAAATTAATAAATATGTGCTCTACAGCATGGTGAGACATGAAGTTACAAAGACCAATTTGTAAAATAGAAATGGAACTCCTGGTGTAACAAACTCGAGGCAATGTCATATTGTCACGCATCAACTTTTGATCATACCTAATTGGGCCACTAAAAAGTCGGACAGGACCAGGATGTGTCTAAAATCATTCAAGCTGATATGCTGGTAACAATTTTGATTCCCCAAATAGCACAATATAATAGTTTTAACCCTTTTTTATGATAAAAACTACTGTGTGTAATATACTTGTACACAGCTGCAGGTGATTTAACAGTTTTCTTACAGTTTTGTACAGGCTGCCAACAATGATTTAAAAACACTGTCAAGATAAATGCAGCCAAACAGAGGAGGTCTCAAGGGAGAAAACATTTGAGACAACTTTTTCAAAGCAGTACACCATGCACCGTTTGTGGATTTCTGAGGTAAGTACACTATATCTGACTCTTTGCTTTGACAGAAATGGAGCACTGATAATCTCTCTGTGCAGTTAGCCCAGGTGAACCTGTTTCAATAAAAATAATAAATTTGTATTCTCATATTAAACCTCTTACCTAGCATGTTGCTTGTAAAAAAAAATTCACGAATAACTAGAAGTACTCATTTTTTTAACTCAAAAAACATACTTTATGACCGCCCACTGGAACAAGCTTTATAAGCTCATTCAAAAGAACGGTCAAAGCCATGTTTCGTGGTCCCAAGGAACCTGAAGTGCTCCCCTGACAAAGGTCTATTGGTTCTTCACAAAGTGAATTAAGGCTTGTTTTTTAACAATAATTCATCAATTAGTTACTTCTATTTTTTTCTCCACTGACTGGGAAAGTGGTTTGAGAGAACAAGCACTGCCAAACATCTCAGATTTCCCACAAGGAAATGGCAGAAATACAACATTTCTATAGGTATAACAGTATTAAATATTTTCCCATAGACGACCATTATAACAATTATGTGACACAATTTAAGACTAACAGTGACCACCCGGCCACAGATGCCCCCGAAATATGACCTTGATCTATGACCTTGATCTCCATCGAACAAAAAAAAAAATTTTGTGCGCGACACATCGTCTCCCCATAAGCAATATGTATGCCAAGTTTCAACAAAATCCAACAAAGCATCTCAGAGATATGGAGTGGACACAAAAATCTTCCTGATGGACAGATGGATGGAAATGACAAATACTATATGCCCCGAAAAATGTTTCGGGTGCATAAAAAAAATAAGATTTCATCACTTAAAATTAGATATTCAAATTCCTACATCAAGTATAGACCTTCTGCCCAGAAAACAGGGGGTCAGGCAACAAATTCCGGTAAGAGAAAAATTTCAACAGGAAGGGAAGTATTCTTGTGATGAGACGAGTCCCAGTAAGCCAGTCCAATCCCGATACTAGACTTTGCCTTATTCACATGGCAGGTGAAGGGTAACATGGATATGATCTATTAAGTACTAAATAGAAAGTAAATAAGAGCATACACACAATTATTCTGGTATCCCGTTAGTTGTTCGAATGTCATATCGATGAAAAAACAAGCTGATTATCTCTGCAAACTATCATTAAAATTATGAAACTACTGTGAAATAGTTGACAATTTTTAAGCCAATGTTTAAATTGGACATGCAAAAATTAAATTGACTCAAAAACAGTTGATGATATTTAGTCCAGTCTTGAATATGTCATGGCCTGTGAAGTCCTGGTACCACAATTGTCTTTGAACCCAATTTTTTTCTGTGAATTTCCAACAAAAATATACAAATAGTTACTTCATTTTTTAGGTCCGGATAATACTCGGATCATCTCTTTCATATTTTGGAGTAATCAGCACTGATGTAAAAACCTAATAAAATGCTTTAATAGTTTTCTTAAGCAATATGAACCCAGGGACTTGACTTGAAGAAATATGAATCTGCCCCCTCCCCCCCCCCCCCCCCCCCTCCCCCAAGGATGCTGAATACAAAATATCAAAAGATTCTCACCAGTGGATTACAAGATAATTTTGAAAGAGTATTCCTTATATTGCACAAAGTTAACATTCATGCTCTCACAGATGTCCCAAATATGAACCAGGGGACTTGATTTAAATAAACCTGAATCTGACCCCTCTTACCCCAAAATTTGAATCTGATCCCTCTTACCCCACAAAGATGCTGTATACCAAATATCAAAAGATTCTATTAGGTGGATCAGAAGAAAATTTTCAAACAATATTCCTCATGTTGCACTAAGTTGAAAGCCCAAATATGAAACCAAGGACTTAATTTTAACAAACTTGAATCTGATCCTCCCAAGTAATTTTAGGATTCCACACAGGGTACTGACCCTATGACACAAATGATAATATTTTTTGCTCATTCTATTCTACTGGTCCTAAGGATGCTTCTTACCAAATAACAGTTCTCTAGCAATATATTTTGCTCATTCGATTCTAATGGTCCTAAGGATGTTTCCTATCAAATAACAGTTCTCTCAGATCCTATTGTAAGGGGATAAAATATAACTTGTTTAATACCTCAGTAATCATGCACTTCATTCCATTCACCATTCACAAATATAGTGTATTTTTCTGTTTTTGTTAGCAACAGTACAAAAATTATTGATCACATTTTTTATCCTGACCTGCTGATGTTAAGAGCAGTGAACTGCAGTATCATATCCATTCATCTCAGTACAAAGCCAACAGTTTATAGACAACACCCACAGACTGCAGATAAATAATACCAGTTTGATCTGTAATTACACATTTTATTGGAGAGACCTGTTCACATTCAATCTCCCTGTCAGAAATCTGTGTACATCAACATGTTGAATCTCAATGCTTGCTTCTCTTCTAAGTATATATAGTACTTGAATATTGTACTTCTCTGGATACTATGCAAACAATGTTGTGTGTGGGAAAAATAATGGGATGGATATCCCTATAAATGAATTTATTCTCACCCAAGCATTGATTTTAATTTTAGATTAACTGAAATATTTAACTGAATGAAACTGGTTTTTACAGTACAGAAAAAAACCTGTTAATTGATTTAATACCCACTTATTTGCAGGTGAAAAATATTCTGTCAGCAGGAGTATTCAATTAACTGGTTAAGTGCTAGAAGTCACTTTTAGGGCTTTAAAAAATGAGGGAACCAGAGCAAAAGCCAATATTTTCTTTGCTCATAATTCATATTCATTCAAATTCAATATTTTGCTCATATAAATTTTGTTTTCTTATAATTTATTGGGCACTCTCCAATAATTTGTAATAAAACAAATTTTGAGCAACAAATTGAGGCCATCAAAAATAATTTTGCCCTCAACCAGTTAACCTTTTACCCAATGCAGACGATATCAAAATTTATTATTTTAAATATAATTTTTTAAAATTTAAAAAAAAATTTCAACAAAACCATATCATGTGACCCCTCGTTGGAACGAGCTCGTTCCAACGAGGGGTCACCTGATATGGCTTTGTTGAATTTTTTGGAAGAATAATATTTTTTCAACTGATTCGTTAGGTAAAGGGTTAACATGCTGAATAATAGTGATAGTCAGGATATTTGATTGGAAATAATAAAAGTGATGTCATTTTCCCTCTATCCCATGCAACCCAATATTATTATATCTCACGTCTGTGACATCAGTCGTGATAGGTTAATTTGACACCTTCCAAAAGTCACAGTACTGGAGGTTTTGGACAAAACACGGGTACTATCGGAACGTTCTCCCCTGGAAACCCGAGAACAAAGAAAATGTAAGCTTCACTTCGATTGATCAGCGTAGGTTATGCACACGCTAATTGGAAGGTCTCAACATCAAACGCTGGTGCCGCGTCTGTTTATCGTTTTTCTTCACCGATAATTAGAAACGAACCTATATTCATCAGGAAAATACAAAGATGAACGAAGTTAGCAAAAGATTTACGAACAATTCTGTGTTGAATTTAGTTGAAAGTGTTTCCAGTAAAAAAAAACTTTGGATGCTACCAGGTACACCGTAAGAATTTTGCGTGAATTTTGTGTTTGTCATGGACTGAGTGACAATGTGGAAACTTACTCTGATAAGGAACTCAATAACCTGCTGGCTGATTTTTATGTCAACGGGAGAACTAAGCAAAAACAGTTATATACTAAGAGTTCCGTAATTTGTTTCAGACATGGAATCAATAGATTTCTTGAGAGGAATATTTTAACTGGGACTCAATTCAGAAAGTCATCAGAAACTTTTAAAGCCGTCCTTAAACATCTACGACAAGAAGGAAAGGTTCTGTTGAACACAAAACACCAATTTCCCCCCTGGATACGCAGAAACTTTATCAGCACCCCATAGTTTTCAATTCTGACATTCCTCAAGGACTGTTAAATAAAGTGTGGGGAGTTCCACTTTTTTGAGGGTAAGGGGGCTTACATGTATGCCACTGGTACCAGAATGTGCCCTGTTGCCAGCTTTGAAAAGTACCTAAGTAAAAGCCACAAAGATGAGCCAGCACTATTTCAACGTGCGTTGTGTTCATTTGACAACAAACAAGAGAAATGGTACTGTCAGTCACTTTTAGGTAAAGATACTTTATCAGGAATGATGAAGCAAATAAGTCAGCGTGCCAACTTATCAGCCGTATACACAAATCACTGCATACGCGCAACAGCTATCATAGTACTTTTCCAAAATGGCTTTGAGTCCCAAAAAATTGCATCAATTTCGGGACATAAAAATCCAGTCTCCATTCAAAGTTACTGCACAGATTCCAGCGCCATGGAAGAGCGAGAAAAGGCCGATGCTTTGACAAAATATACAGGGCAGGGTTGTGCTACTCTTCAAGTACCCAACAGACAAATACTAAAGTCACAAGCTAGTTTATCTATGGCTCTTATTAGTAGTTGTGTATCTAGTTCTTCTCAGTCTGGCTCAAGGCAGCTTTTAGTCGGTTTGTCGACAAGTTGCAACACATCTTCAGAGAGTATCGGAAGTATCACACACAACAATTTCATGGACGCAGCTGATGATGAACAGCTTTTCAGTTTTTTGCAGCAGATAGTCGAGGTTTGCAGGGAATGGGAAAGGACAGCAGCGTCCTATTTTTAACTTCAGTGGGTGTGTTTTCAATTTTAACTGCAAACAATGAATTTAAAAGATTCAGAAATAAAAACTCATGTATTGTTCACCACTAGGACAAGCTGTAGTGAGTGTGACTTCAATCAATTATATTTCCACAAGTAGTCTCGATCTCAAGTTTACTCCGCTTAATTCTAACAACTGTCGTCCAAGAAACATGAATTTATATCCCATTACACCACTTATCATACAAGTGCATTAATAAACTTTCCAACTGCAGATCCTTCTCCTACTTAGTCCTAGTCCTGTACAGTATGATCCAGTAAAATTTCACCATTAATAATGAATTATAACATGAACATCATGATGCAGTTGTAAACACTGGCATTTGGTGATATAGAAACTCCCAAAGCGATGGCACTTGTAACAAGTCATTTTCGAATTTGGTGATCTGGAAACTCCTAAAGTGACGTCATTCATTTGAAACGACGTCACTAAAAAAAAATTTCTGGATTCGACAACATTGCTTCAGATTGATGGAATGTTGCAGTTAACCCTTAACAATGAAAGCTATTTTTTGTTCAGCATAATAAAATAATTTGAACGTTTCTCTTCATGTTCTATCGGTTGATAGTATCTGAGTTTGTGTGATTTCTGTTAAAAACCTTCAGCAGCTTTGCTGCTTCAGGTTTTATTTCAGAAATCACACAAATTCAGGTACTATCGACCGATAGAACATGAAGAGAAACATTCTAATATTATAATAGTGATTGCAGGGATTTTTTCTCTAAAATTAATAATGGTTTTGACACTATTATTAGACAAGTGAGAGTAACAGGGATTTACTCTTTATTTTATGTGCCTTTAACAAGTCAACTTTGTACTGAAGCAACAGTTTGTTTGTTTACTTCTTTACAAGGGTTTAATAACATCTTCAACAGTCTGAGTCATATTGCATGGGACAGTTTTATGGAGGGAGTTGAAGTACTGGCAAAAAGCATTTAAAGCAATGTCGAGTCAATGTCAGACTTACGAACTTACTAAGTCCACACAAGCAGAGTAAGTGGTGGTTGGAGGCATCAACATGCTATACATTTTTGCACAACGTGCCATTGTTCCCCACTTAGGCAATTGTGATTAAGTGTCTTGCCCAATGACACTGTGCAGTGCAAATGGCTTGGGTCAGCATCAAATCTACAGACTCACCATCTGAAGTCGAATGAGCTACCTCTAAAATACTGCATGTCAAACCTCTTTGATTTTCCTTTTCTTAAAAATTTCTGTGCGTGGGTTTACCCAAGTCAAGATAAGCCTTGAAGAGTTCTCAACCCTTTGAACCCCAAAGGCCACTTTTCCGGCCAGGAACATGATACGTCATAACATCATTATACAGGATGCTGTTCAGTAAATATTGTGGGGTAGACCAATCAGTATTTTCAACGTGCGGCCCAAGGCTGCACGTTGAAAATACTGATTGGTTTTCCCCAAATAATGAATATGGACTCTTCTAATTGCTGCCATTGAACTGGCATGGAAGATACCACTAGAGTTCAATGGGTTGAAATTTCATTGGGGCCTTGAATACCTCTGAAAAATTCATACAGACTGAATAACTTCACTTCAAAAATAATATGAAGTATCTCGACTGAATATGAGGTCTTTGAGTTATTGTGGTACCTGAACTTCAGAGTAAATCCCAAATATGGGCTTTCAGCACTCTATCGGTTAACAAATTATCATCTATGCATGTTCCAGACAAATATAATACACAACAATAGTGAATCAATTTGATAGCACACTTTCAAATTTTCCCAAGGGGAGAACATACCAGTCATGGAGGGTTGGTTGAAAGGAGGTCCCAGGGGGTTCTCCCTTTGAAAAAAAAATGATGACAATCAGTATGACCATGACAATCACAGTCCTTGGAATTAGGAAAATATTGCGATGGCACAACATTGCCGTCGCCAAAATTTCTGCGACGGCAAATTTTTATCAGCGACGGCACTTTTGAATTGAATTGTTTGGATGACAGTATTATGACACTAAGTGAATAATAATCATTAATCAGAACAGCTGACTTCGAATGGACAAGAGATCACTGGTGGGTGGTCAGTTGGACAAGCTGTAGTTCGATTAAGTGATCAATTGATTGACTGGTTGTCCTAATTTTAGGGGCTGGTTGTAACTCGCATCCATGCATTATTAGCCTATCGGTTTTGACAGTAACTGTTAGAGACAGAAATATTTGCATTGCGCATCAACCTGGGGCGAGTTGACTCTGACCCGATAAACACAACAAGAATTATTTTCCAACTCACCCTTGTTTTGTGCTCAATGCGTTTATTTTTTTTATTGAACTGATTGATTGTTTTCCAATTCAGTTTGTTTGAGATTGTACAGTTTACATATGCCACAAGTGGAGAATGCTAAAATTAAAATGGAACATGACCACATGCTCTGTTGAGATTACATCAATGACCAATAGAAATGCCGCATTGTCCCAGTACACCAATTTAGCATACTTTCATGAAACGAAGAATTCGATTGGTTGTATTTATGTAAGGTGTGACGTCAAAAGGGAATTGCCCAGGAATTCCTGGGTTATTTTAAACGTGCATCACAGTCAACAAGGGGGTTCTTTCGAAAAAACACAATCAAACGAAAAACAACTGGTTATGAACAGTTTTTCAACCACATACATTTTGTACAAATTTACTTTCAAATTAATTAATATCAGATATT
The DNA here is from genome assembly GCA_031216915.1 of Pictodentalium vernedei. Classification (NCBI taxonomy): domain Eukaryota; kingdom Metazoa; phylum Mollusca; class Scaphopoda; order Dentaliida; family Dentaliidae; genus Pictodentalium; species Pictodentalium vernedei. The sequence continues at coordinate 775,592,538 of CM062297.1, forward strand.
TCCTCAAATATTGATTTTATACACCAGTTACGCCTATAAAACATATGTTATGTAGGGTTGGATGATCAGTTCTGACGGACTTCAGGTGATTGGGACAAGTAAAAAAATATTATGGCTGCCAATTTGCGACGGCAAGAAAATGCTGCCGTCATGCCCCACGGCGGCGGCGTTTGCGACGGCATTGCCGAATGCCATCGCTAATTCCGAGGACTGCAATCAACATTGGCTTGTGCATTGCACATCACACAAAGCAATGACCAGACCGTTGACAACTTTGTCAGTGTAATGATGACATACCATTTCGCCTGCAGCAGTAGGCTTTTCCATAAGAATGATCAATGCTATTGAATAGCATCACAATGTAAACCAATGCACACTTTAAACACAAAATTCCATAGTAATTCATATTAGTCTGGGCGGCGTGAAAGTGTTCAAGGAATCAGGAGAAAAAAATTAACTTTATCAGAACTCTCAAATAAAAACAAGAGACCCCAGAGGGCACTCACCGGACATGGTAGCCTAATTATCAACCCAGGAAATTGATTTGAACAAGTTGCATCTGCCCTTCCTAAGAAAGTCTTATACCAAATATCAAAAGATTCTGACCAGTGGATCTGAAAAAAAAAGATTTTTAAAGAATATTTCTCATATTGAACTAAGTTATAATTCGGGCTAAATATGAACCCAGGAACTTGGCTTGAACAAACTTGAATCTCACCACCTTTAAGAGTGCTGCATACCAAATATCAAAAGATTCTGATTGGTGGATCGGAAGAAAATTTTTAAAGAATATTCCTCATATTGCACTAATCCCATAGAGAGCCCAAATATGGACCCAGGGATTTGATTTCAACAAACATGTGAATGAATCTTCCAAAGATGCTATATGTGAAATATGAAAGCCTTTGGAGCAGTGGTATGGGAGAAGAGTCTTAAATGTTTTTCCCATTACTCACAATGTGTTAAAAATGAAGACTCAACATTTTTTCATATTTATTTATTTATTTATTGGTGTTTTAAGGTCACATACTTATGCACAATGGCTAATCGTGACCGTGACAGTTTTACGGGTGGAGGAAGCCGGAGTACCCGGAGAGAACCACCGAGCAACGACGAGCAGCTGTCAGCTCTCCAACATCGTAACTCTGAACTCTGTACCGCAGCACAGGCAGGGTTAGATTGGTTGAAGACATGCGCACCATGGACGTGCAGTACGCCTCAGTACACAGCGTCATCGTGCCCCCATGTAGGCAATCGGGGTGAAGTGTCTTGCCCAAGGACACAACGCGGTTGCCGCAGGTGGGATTCGAACCGAGGACCCCTCGACTTGCAGCCTGCACCTCTACCAACTGAGCCACCGCGCCCCCAACATTTTTTCAAAGTCTTGGAAAAGTACCCTAAGATAAAACTGAGAGCAATTTTTTTGGACCATTCCATTCTGTTGGTCCTAAGAAAGCTTCACACAAAATAAAAATCTCAGTGTCGTGTAGTTTTTGGAGATATGAGCGTTTTAATTTTTTTCTATTTTTAGCTAATGCAGTTCCCATGGGGCAACAGGAAATTTTTTTTGGCATAAATTAGGTACTTATGACCCAATAATCCCTCATATCAAATTTGGTTCAAATCACCCTCTCGGTTTGGAAAATAGAAATTTTGGGCGGGGCAAAAATTCTTACCCCCTCCCATAACGGCAAATATAGCTCATAGAACTTCTCTTGAACAATCTGAGTCTACACCTCAACAGGAAGTTGCACACCAAATATCAAGCCTCTGCTACTGCTGATTCATGAGAAGAAGATTTTTTTAAGATTTAGGCACACTTTTTGGGTGTGGCCCTATCGAGGGGTGGGGCAACTTGATTTGAACAAAATCAAAATGCAATGTCATAACAAACAATCATCTCAAACTTCACTTAAATTGGTTCAGTAGTTTTGGAGGTGAAGATGCAAACACTATGTTGACGGACAACGATTATAAATTCATTAGGTACTTACGACCCAAAAAGCCCTCATATCAAATTTGATTCAAAACGGCCTCTCAGTTCGGAAAATAGAAATTTTGGTACAATTCAGGCTCCCACAGGAAGCCCAAATATGAACCCAGGGAACTGACTTTACCAAACTTGAATCTGATCATCTCCCTAAGGATGCTGCATACCAAATATCAAAACATTCCAACTGCTGGATCTGAAGAAGATTTTTAAAGAAAACTCCTCATTTTGAACTAAGTTATAAATCGGGCTCCCACATGGACTTGGCTTGAACAAACTTGAATCTCACCCCCCTAAGTATGCTGCATACCAAATATCAAAAGATTCTGATTGGTAGATCTGAAGAAGAAGATTTTTAAAGAATAATCCATACTGCACTAATTTAAACATTTGGGCTCCCATAGAGAGCCCAAATATGGACCTAGGTATTTGATTTCAATAAACATGGGAAACAATTTTCCAAAGGTGCTATATGTGAAATTTTAAAGCTTTTGGAGCAGTGCTTTGGGAGAAGAAGAGTCTTAAATGTTTTCCCCATTACCCACAGTGTTAAAAAATGCCCTTTGATAAAACCGATAGCAATTTTTTTTACCATTCCATTCTGTTGGTCCTAAGGAAGCTTCATACCAAATAGGAATTCTCAGCGATGTGTAGTTTTGGAGATATGGGCATTTTTTTTTTGATTTTTAGCTCCTGCGGTTCTCATGGGGTGAAGATAAAATTTTGGGGGGGCATAAATTAAGTACTTATGACCCAGAAAGCCCACATATCAAATTTGGTTCAAATCAGCCTCTCAGTTTGGAAAATAGAAATTTTGGGCGGGGCGAAAATTCTTGTCCCTCCCATAACGATGGCATATATGGCCCCACAAACTTCTCTTGAACAAATCTGAGTCTACACCACAAAGGGAAGCAGCACACCAAATATCAAGTCTCTGCTACTGCTGGTTCATGAGAAGAAGATTTTTTTAAGATTTAGGCACACTTTTTGGGTGTGGCCCTACCGAGGGATGGGGCAACTTGATTTGAACAAAATCAAAATGCGATATCATAACAAACAAGAATATCAAATTTCACTTAAATTGGTTCAGTGGTTTTGGAGGAGAAGATGCAAACACCATGTTGACGGATGACAGACGATGGACACCGGACAACGAATGGTGAGTGATCTCAATAGCTCACCCTGACTTTCAGTCAGGTGAGCTAAAAAAAACACTGGAAATTTTTTAAGTCGATAAAGGGCAATAATTTTGTTCAAAATAATTTTTGCAAACTTTATATATGTTGTATATCTTCCAGCCATGTTTAACCATATCCTAAAGTTTCAACTCTCTATATTTGCAACTATGGGAGGAGTTGATTACACCATGAAGGTACCCTCAATTAAAAAACACCTGAAATTTTCAAAGACGATAAAGGGCAATAACTTTGACAAAAACACACAGAGTTGTCTGACCTTCTAACATGGTAATGTGCTGAATGTAGTTTTGTACTGTGCAAATTTCAGATGGCTGCCAGGAAAGGTGTGAGTATACTGTATTATACAACACTGGTATGAATGGACTGATGGACGGACAGACAGACATGAGGAATACTATATACCCCCACCAGGTAGACAGGGATATACAAATGGCTGAAAATTTTCTTTGTGTTAAAAAATATATGTTCACTTTCTAAGGGACTAAATATATTTATTTTTAAAAAATGAGTTACCGGTATCTATTATTGTGATAGAATGATGTTATGTTAGAAATGATGACAAAAGAAAACTCACAAAAAATGTTTTTGATTCCCAACAAACTTTCCCATCGGTGGTTCAATAAAGGGCTAAATGTTCCCCAAAAGTATTGTAAAAGTAGCTCAAGAAAACACGCAACATTCAGCGGACATTAAACTTTTGTGACAAGGAGTTGTAGCCAGGATGTTCCACCCAATACAGGTGTAAAAAAAAACAAGAGAACTCTCTGTCAAGACAGCTCTGCCAAGGGTCAGTGCTTTTAGGGAAAGCTAAATACAAGACAAGTCAAGAATCCAAGTGTTACTGCTTGTGACCTTGACCTTGTTGATATGACAATGGGTCATAGTCATGACACAACATTACATTATGGGAAACAATTGGGTGAAGGATGAACAAGATCTGTCACATAGACTCAATTATACAGACCAGACAAAAGCTATATAACAATATGAAAGTTTTTCTGCGACCTTGACCTTGATGATATGACCTTGGATCAAAGTCGTGACACACCTTTGAGTTAGGAGCAATAATTTTACCAAGTATGAATAAGATCTGTCAATCACACAAAGTTATTTGGACTGGATAATGCCTGTATAACAACATCAAAGTTTGGCTGTCTGTGACCTTGACCTTGATGATATGACCTTACATCAAAGTTGTGACACACCCTTCAATCATGAGCAATAATTGTATCAAGTATGAATAAGATCTGTCAATCATACCAAGTTATGGACTGGACGAGGGTTGTTTAACAATATCCAAGTTTTGCTGTCTGTGACCTTGACCTTGATGAAATGACCTTGGATCAAAGTCACGCACACTTTTGAGTCATGAGCAAGAAGTGTACCAAGTATGAACAATATATGATGTCTCAATCATACCAAGTTGTATGGACCGTACAAAAGTGACAGTTTTTCCATCACCTTAACAAAGGGCCTGTAGCCTTGACCTTGAGGGGCACATACCATTTTATAATTTGTAACGCACTGTCTTTTGATAATATATATTGTTATAAAGTTTCATCAAAAAATATTCAGTGGTTAAGAAGTTATGGCCCAGACAAACAAAATGTGTGACGACAGCTGGATGACAGACAGAGGACAAATCACTACCAGAAGAGTTCTGCTGACATTCATTAGGCAAAGCTAACTGATGGACATCAAACCTCTGGTGGCCGGTGTTGCAGCCAGGATGTCTACTTCAGTCTATATCACGTAAAATATACAAGGGTTGCTTTTCTTGTGGACTTTAAACCTCTGTAGCTGATATTGTAGCTGGGATGTCTCGCTCAGTCCATAACATGTAAAATATATGAAGGTAAGAGTAAGGAGTTCAGAGGGTGGTGGGAGGGACATAACACACTTTCCTTTTCTCTTCTTTTTTCCTGTTTACTCTTCCTGGGGTTAATGGAAAAAGAACAAATATTGATCTAAATTGACAATCAAGTCAACTATAAACCAAACCATACACTCGTTTTACTTAGATAACTTCTTTTCCTTATTTTATGCAATCAGATTTCCCCTGATTACCCTCACATTTTCCGTTTTTCCTGAAAGCATCTATTCAATTTTTGTTCAATAACAAATTCAAATTGATTTCTGAGTGACTGAATAACTGACACTGATACAGCACAGAACTGTCTTTAATTGTAAAGTAAATTCCACCTTCTGGGAATTATTGAATTGAGAATGAGCGACTTTTCTGAATGTATTTTAGTCTGCATTCCACTAAATTAAACTGCTAATACTAAAAGATCTGCTTTAACCCTTGAGGGCCGAATTCCTATGTTGATAACATTTTTTGCAACAGAACAGGTGCACCTTCATGCAGTCTTTGGGTTAACTCACAAGTTACATTCTAAATACTTTGGTAGTTGTTTTTAGGCAAGTCTTGGCTGCCTATATATATTTTCCCAAAGCTGCTTATTTTTAGAGATTGCATCATTTCTGCGTGCAACATTTCAAGGTGGGTAACTCTAATTCAAATATTTAGTTAGTGATACCTACATTAAGGAAACAAATCACAACAAATGGAAACCAGAGGCTCAAGTGAGCCTAAAACGCTCACCTGGCTCAAGTTGTCAAAAAGATAAGTGTATCAGTAAGTGATCAGCAGCAAGGGCAATTTTTTTATTTGCTATAACACAACCAAAGGCAACTTCTTGCTGGTCCTAGGTACGTTTCCTAGCAAGCTCTGTTCTGTGAAGTATTAAAAAACAACAACCAAATGAAATTTGTGTTTTCTTTTCAACTACTGTGGTTCACTGTACTCTACTCTCCCCCCCCCCCCCCCCCTCGGCCAAAAGAAAAAAACATTCCGGCATCAATGAAATACTTATGACCCAGTTAAAAACCACATGACAAATTTGGTTCACATCTGCCCATTGGATCTGAAAATAAAAATTTTGAGTGTAGACCAAATTTGGGAGCCCAAATTTTGACTTGCTGAGTTTCTTTCCAAAAAAGTGAATCTGCATCATTAAAGTAAGTTCCAAACAAGAAATCTAAGCATTATTGCAAGTGGCTTATTTAAAGAGGATTTTTAAAGCATTTTAGGCTTATGGAGCATTAACTCCACCCTACAAAGGGATATAGTAATTTTGGGGGGAAACAAATCAGAAAAGTAAATTCCACCAGCCTGAAGATGGCAGCAGCTTCATTTGAACAGAGAAAAGGTTTACTCCAAAGATGGTCTGTGCCATAAATGAATGAATTTGGCCCAGTGACTTTAAAGAATAAGAAAAATTTCAAACTAGAGAAACAGAATTTTACTGCCACCAGTAAACTCGAGTCAGTGTGAAAATGGTTAAAGCATCAAAAATAAAAGAGAATTTATGGAGACTTATCTTGGAGGGCAAAATATTTTTAAAAAAATCAGAAATAGGTTTTCGTTAACAGTATTACATTACATAAAATTGGAAACTCTAACAGTTTGTATAGGGAAATCTTACTGCAAAAATGCTGACTCACCATTTTTCAATACCCTCTACCGGGCACCCTGACAGAACTGGTTGCAATTTTTATTAACCAATCCATTCTACTGGTCCTAAGGATGCTTCATACCATACTACAGTTCTCTGTTCCATGGGGTTTGGGGAAAATGGGCTTTTGAGTTTTTTTGTTTTTAGCCCCTGGGGTTGCCATGGGGCGGTGAAAATATATTTTCTGGAATCAATCACTTAGGATCCACTTATACTTCCTGCCAAATTTGGTTCTTGAAATAGAAATTAGGGGCAGAGCCCAAAATGGATATACCACCGCAGAAAGCCCAAATATTGACCTACCAACTTCCCTTGAGCAAACATTAATCTTCAACACCAAAGGATGTTCCATATCAAATATCAAGGCCTTCCCTCTGGTGGTTCATGAGAAGATTTTTAAAGATTTTTAAGCTTTTGGGGCATTAACCAGAGCCTGAATATGGAAGCTGCTTCATTTGAACAAAACAGAAAGGGTCTACTAGTACTCCATAGATGGTTTGTGCAATATACGTTTGAATTTGGCCTAGTGGTTTTGAAGAAGAAGTCAAGTTTGCAAAAGTTAACAGACGACGGACGCTTGACACCAAGTGATGGCAATAGCTCCCACTGACTTGCAGTCAGGTGAGCTAAAAATGACACTGCAATTTGTGATGTCCCAGAAATTTGTGGTGAGAGTGATCAGGTACCAAGATTGAGATTGCTGAGGGCTGCATGACATTTTTGGAAGAGTTTATATAAGTTCCTAACTTGAAGTTAATATATTTAATATCAACAAGTGCTTTCATACAAATAATACAGGAAACAAAAGGGTATTTTGTCATAATGAAAACTGGGTTTTGTCAAATGGTCAACTTTTCTTTCTCAAATTATTGTCCCTTTTGACAAAACAATTTCATTGTCCACTCACAATTTTTTAATGTCTGAAGGCATTTTTTTTATGTCAGAAAGTAAGATATTGTATTTGAGAAAGATTTATCATCACTATTATGTGCATGAAAATAAAAGTAAACTTTGGAAGTTTTGATGTTGTTACAAAGATCATAGCACAACATAAAGGGTTCAAGAGAAAGGAAATCCCCTGGACTTTCAAAGGAATTTGCAAGCACCTTACCCCAAGACCTTCATCTAACATTATTAATCATCTCTGATGTTTGTGTACATTCCGGCCCTGCAAAACTTCAAGTTTCAATTTGATTTCAAATCTTAAGTCGCTATTTTATTTGATTCAAAATCAGCTGCCAAATTGGATTCCTTTTGAATCTTTCACAGGAATATAGCTTGGTTTCATTCATCAACATAGTCTCACAAAATGTCTAATTCAGATGGAAACTGTAAAAAGAAAAATTACAAAAAATAACAACCGAGTATAATTTCAGTTACATTCTGCTACATTAACGTAAATAGCATCTGCACCTATGCCACCACCCATGCTAATTGTAGTCTCACTAGTTACTACCACTGTAAAAAGAAAATTTAAAGTTTCCAAACAATGTCGACGATGGGTTGTTGCTAGCAGCTAGCAAATCCTAATTCAGGTAATTCTCGCCCCATTCCAATTTTTGAACTATAATCCTTTCTTGGACATATTCCAACTACATCATCAAGGCTTGCCTTCAACGAAGGCATGCCTTGATCATGAAATTGGAATATTTTATCAGTAAGGATTTGATCCATGCCAGTTGGAACAAATCGGTGTACAACACCCTCGTACCACAATCGGTCATCTTCAAGACACCCCTTATTCGATTTGAGGTTTGTTTTGATTTCAAAGAACAGACTCGATTCGATTTGGAATTCGATTTGGGATTCGATTTGAATCAAGAAATGTATCATTTGCAGCTAGGGCCCTAGCATACATACCAGATGATAATTTGTGATAGCCCTTAATCTGAGAAAGCTTCCCAATTTAAGGATCAGTGTCAAGTACAGGTATTAATTATTTCAGTGAATGAAAAAAGCCATTTGCAAACAAACAAATATAATTACAAGAATTTCACCAAATTGTGTATAGTTAGGGTTAGCGCACTTGATATTTATTTATTTAGTGGTGTTTAACCTTTTACCCAATGCAGACAATATCAAAATGTATTATTTTAAATAGCATTTATTAAAATTTAAAAAAAAAATTCAACAAACCATATCATGTGACCCCTCGTTGGAACGAGATCGACGAGCTCGTTCCAGCGAGGGATCACATGATATGGTTTTGTAGAAATGTTTTGAAAAATAATATTTTTTCAACTGCTGAATTTGCATATTATGCAGGTGGATGCAGGCGTTTCGTTAGGTAAAGGGTTAAAGTCATTTTCAGCTTATTTGGCTCTCTCATGACCGCAACATGGGGATTAAGTCAATTTCTGCGTCAGAGAACTTCTATCCTAGGTGTTGCTTCATTTTACCAATAAAGCAGAAGTTGTTTGCTGTAGTAATCAAGCACTGCACCATCTCACAGGATTCCTACGGAAAGCAAACTTGATATGCTTGTTCTACTGTTAAAACAATTAACGTGCCATGCAAAATCACTGAAGACTCTGGTTATCTAGAATTAGCTCTCTTCCCATGCTGCCCATACTGGACTGGTGGCTCTCGGCTGGTCTTGCTTTCTATTTCTTTTGTTTCTTCCTTTTTTTCTTTGGTGGCTGAGTAGAGGTGGAGATTCCTTAATTTTTGGTGGTGGAGGCAGTGGTTCCGTCTTGTTTTGAGTCTGTGCTATTGCATTGCCAAAACGATATTGAATTATAGTGCGGCCATTGCCTTTCTGAGCTGTGCCAGCTGGCTTTCCATGTTATTCATGTACTGATTTTGGACAGTGGCATCTCTCTTGGCTTCTTCCTTCCATGAGCTGTATCATTTGTTTTCGCTCTTCAGCTTCAGCAGGAGAGCTGTGTTGGCTCTTCTGTTCCCATGATTTGTTGTTCCAGTTTGTGGGCGAGTTTGCTTAATTCTTCATCATCTTCCTCTTTAGCATGGGGGGGGGGGGGGGGGGCACTTAGAGGACAGGCTTTTCTTCTTCTTCTTCTTGTACTTTGCCCTCTCAGCATTCTTCTCTAGGTGTGGACCAGAGGCTGACTGGGCAAAGGTACTACCACTCCCCAGAGAGGGCGATGGTCTGGCTGCTGGTTTCTAAGGTCTCTTTGTTGGAGCCATTCCAGAAGGTATTGGAAAGTCCAAGATCACCTGGCAGGTATCACCAGAAACATGGATGATCCAGTTTCTGGTGTTGCCCACATTTAGACATTTTAACATGCTCAATAGCTTCGGTGGAAAGATCATTCTTGCTGTGGTTAGTGGTGCCCACGGAGAATCCAGTGGAGCATCTGAACTGATCAAAAGTTGGCACGATATGTGGAATGAGTTCACAAATTAAGTAACAATAGAACAAAACTTGCATGATGATGGCTCAATGGTTGACACTATCGGTTGATGCCGAAAATATTTGTCATTACCACATTTTCAATATAGAGAACAAATGAAAACCCAATGCCTCAAATCTGTTGGGAAATGGTATCCACTCGTCTGACAGTGAGTGAACATGCCCTCGTGTCTGTTGACTGCTTGCGTGTTGGATGCAGAGCCTCAACTCAGTGAGCGACATTGGGTAATCAATCTAGATAGGTGGGCTGCATACTAAATTTTATCTGCCTCCATGCAAGCTGATGATGCATGAGCCTAGCTATTTATCCTAACCATCTTCTTGTGTCAGCATATTCAGGAGTTATGGCGACGACCCAAATAAGCTCAAAGCTTTGTCAAATCCCTTCTTTAAAATGTATCTTATCTATTCTTTTGTGTGTGTAATATTGCATAATATTGCGTTTTGTATAAGTATTTCATTTTGTATACAGCAAATGTAATTTGTTCCAATAAATATTGTTTAAACTAAATGGAAACCCACCAGTATTACTGACATATTGGATTTAATGCAGATTATAAATGGTATATCCAAATACTGCTTAGCAACAGCATCCATACATAAAACATGTTTATTTAACAATATTACAAGGTATTTTAAGCAGTTGTTAAGTGGTAAAACATATAACTTGAATGTAAAAAAGCAACTGGGGGGGGGGGGGGGGGGGAGGGGGGTGGGGGGGGGGGGGGTGAGCAAACTGACTCATGTAATGGACAGACAGACGAATGAACAAACTGGGCAAACACAACTTTGTTGACATGGGTCTTTATCCCACAAATTGCCATTTATTTGAACAATAAAGGCCTTGGATAAATTTTTGCTTTATTCACCTAGTAGGGTGATCAATTTTCCCTGTAGGTTTTACACTGAAAGAATTTATTCCCCTAGTAGCGACTTGTTGACCTCTGACCTCTATCACATTTGTCAAGCATAATTAATAGTTCGATTGTTGATTTTTAAAAATCTTTTTGAAAGTATTACACGATGCCAATAGAAAACACCACACACTGGCCATATATTAAGTATTTTTGCAAGTTTAGCTCAAGTTTGTAGGGGAATTATTTTTAGAGAGAAATGTATTACTGCGCCTTGTTTATTTGTGCCAATTTTGCTGGTCAATCGAATTGGTCCAATGTGCTCCTCACTTCTCGCTGTGTTTTGTAGCGAATTATTTAACGATTTTGACGCGACTGTCCTGTAGAAGATTTATGGGATAAACAATATAAACGTATAGTGTTTTCAAGTAAAAAAATTATTCTACTCGTAGAATTAAGAATGAAACTGACTCGCTAGAGGCTCGTCGGTTTCATTCTTAATCCAACTCGTAGAATAAATTTTTTACTTGAAAACACTATATGTTTATTCTATATTTATCAGAAAATCTTTTGGTACTGCTGAATTTTTCATTCCAAAACAAGATTCATGCACTCATTATACTTTAGCTCTTAACCTGCTGAGTATTTTTAAGGTAATTTATTACCAAATCTTGTCATGGCAGCTAGATTTGATGAATTCATTGAAATTTAACTAAAAGAATCATTGGTGAAAATATCCATTCAATTTTCATGGGAAAATTTAATTAAATGTACCCAAATTATATTTATTTCAGTGACAAGACAAATCCTGTCCCATGCAGGAATATCTGCCAGAATCTTCAAGATGTAAAAGCTATCTATTGGAAACTAAATTATTTGTAATCACAGAGAAATAGCTGTTGGCATATCATCTGCAAATTGTGCTAGAATGTAATAATTATGCAGAATAAGAAAACATTCTACACCGAGAATAACATGATAGAACTCCCTACAGAAGCATATATAGATTGCATGCAAACAAGCAGTTATCCTTTTTCGGCTCCAGACAGTTAATTATCAGGTCTTGATTAACTTGATAATTTACTTTCTTTACAAATAAGATATATTTGTAACAAACTAAACAAGGTATCCAACTGCTACACTGTATGCTACAAACCATGCTAACTCAGCAGTTTTGGCAACAAAAGAAAGCATTTTTTAATAAACTATATGCGAAAATGAGAAAATCTGCCCAGCAACCTACTCAAAATAATCTACAATAATTAGGCTTTTCCCTCTGGAAAAGACTATTGTTTTTGTACGGATCATTATTATTTTTTTTTTTTGGGGGGAGGGGTTTTTTGGGGGGTTTTTGGGGGTTTTTTTTTCCACACATTTTTGTCCGTACGATTCAGAAGCCATTTTCGAACCGATTTTCACACAATTTGGCACACGCATAGAGGGGCAAAAAATCTAAAAATGTACCGAAGCGGAATTTTCGATTTAACCCTTATTTCGCCAGAATTGGCAAAAAACTGCCAAAATTGGGGTTTATCGGCACTTTCTCGAAACACGTCTTTAGGATTTTTTTTAAACATTCATCATTTCTAGACCTGCCCATGTCACGACCTTTGATACACACGACATATTAGGCGATGCATATGGTAACCCTCCACAGGCTGCCAAACATCGAAATTTTGATGAAATGGGCCAGTTTCAGGCCCCCAGAGCACCCAAACGATACAAGATAAACATAACTTCCTTTATTTGAAGTGGAATTCACCGGAGATCATTTTTGTAAGTAATAATGGTGTTCAAAAAACCAAGCATTAACCCGTTTTGGGCTGGTTAAACAGCAATACCCCCAAAAAGCTAAAAAATTCAGGATTTCCGTGAATTTCTCTAAACGATTTTTGTAGATTTTCATGAAAAAATTGTCACTCCCAGGCCTTGATGTGACAATAGAAGTTGCATGGACAAAATACTTCGGTGAGCATTTGTTAACCCTCCACGGGCTGCTAAAAGTCAAAATTGTGATAAACTGGGCTGTTTTTGGACGCCAACAGCACCCAACGGGTACGCCACAAAGAAAAGTGATTTCTTTCACCGAGCGCACAATCTATAGGGAAACATTTTTGTAAGTAGTAAGGGTATTCAGAAATCGAAGTCTTAACCCATTTTGGGCAGGCTAAAGAGAGAGACCCCTTAAAATCTAAAAATTCCCATTTTCTGTGGATTTCTCTAAATACATTCCATAGGTTTTCAAGAAAAATTGACTACTTGCAGGTCTTTGTGTGACATTACAAGTGGCATGGACAAAATATTCCGCTGAGCGTTTATTAACCCTCTACAGAATGCCAAGCATCATAATTTTGTTGAAATGGGCTGTTTTCGGACACACACAGCATGCAATGTATGTCCGAGAGTTACACATAATCTCCTTTGTTGGAAGTGGAATTCACTGAGGACCATTTTTGTAAGTAATAAGGGTATTCAAAAACCCAAGCGTTAACCCCTTTTGGGGTTGTTATTAGCGATACCCATCAAAAGCTAAAAAAAAAATTATGTTTTCCGTGGATTTCGTTACAAACATCTTGTAAGTTTTCAACAGAAAATGGCCATTGATAGGTCTTGGAGTCACATTACCGGCTGCATGGATAAAATATTCCAGTAAGCATTTGTTAACCCTCCATGGGCTGCTAAATGTCAACATTTTGAAAAAATAGTCTGTTTTTGGACACCAACAACAACAAATGGGAATGCCACAGAGATACATAACTTCTTTTACCGGATGCAAAACTGACAGAGAAAAATTTAGTAAGTAGTAAGGGTATTCAAAAAATCAAGGTCTTAACCCATTTTCGCCTGGTTAAGATGTACCCCTTAAAAGCTTAAAATTCCAGTTTTCTGTGGATTTCTCCAAAAAATCTAGTAAGTATTCAAGAAAAATTGACCATTTGCAGGTCTTGGAGTGACATTACAAGTTACATAGACAAAATATTCCGGTAAGCGTTTGTTAACTCTCCAGAGGCTGCAAAGCATAGAAATTTTGAGAAAATGGACTGTTCTTGGGCACCCATTGCACGCAATGTGTACCTGCGAGATAACCATAACCTCCTTCTTTGGAAGTGGAATTCATCAGACCAAGCACTAACCCATTTAGTGCTGTCTTAACCCATTTTGGGCTGGTTAAACAGCGGTACCCATCAAAGACTTAAAATTTCATGTTTTCCCTGGATTTCTTTAAAAACATCTTGTAGATTTCAAGAAAAAATGGCCATTCACGGGTCTTCATGTGACATTACAAGTTACATGGACAAAATATTCCGTTGAGCATTCGTTAACTCTCCACGAGCTGCTAAACATCAAAATGTTGATAAAATGGATTGTTTTCAGACACCAAGAGCACCCAATGGATATGTAACAGAGAAATATAACTTCTTTTACTCGCATAGAATTCACAGAGGATCAGTTTTGTAAGTAGTAAGGGTATTTAAAAGAATGAAACTTAACCTATTTTAGACTGGATAAGGAGAGATACCCCTTAAAAGCTTAAAATTTACATTTTCTGTGGATTTCGCTAACTGCTTGTTGGCGATTTTCAAGAACAATTGGACATTGGCAGGTCTTACAAAGTGCATAGATAGAATATTCCGCTAGTCGTTTGTTAATCCCGCTACAGGCTGCTAAACGTCAAAATTTTGATAAAATCGGCTGTTTTCGGGCAGCAAATGGGTATGTAATAGGTAAACATAACCTCTTTTATCAGACTCAGAATTCATGAGGGATAATGTATGATAGTGTTAAGGGTATTCAAGGGAGCGTGGTGGCTCAGTGGTAGACTGTTGTACTTCTATGCTAGAGGTCCCGAGTCCGATCCCCATCCGGGACGACTCACGTTGTGTCCTTGGGCAAGGCACTTTAGCCCGGTTGCCGACATGGGGGCACGATGACGCCGTGTACTAAGGCATACTGCACGTCGATGGAACATATGTCTTCACCCTCTGTAACCCTGCTTGAGCGGAGCTTGAACAGAGTTAGAATGTTGAGGAACTGACAGTCGCTCGTCGTTGCTTGGTGGTTCTCTCCGTGTACTCCGGCTTCCTCCACCTATAAAACTGTCACGGTCACGATTAGCCATTGTGCATAAGTATGTGACCTTAAACACCAATAAATAAATAAATAAATAAATAAATAAATAAATAAATAAATAAATAAATAATAAGGGTATTCAAAAAGCCAAGCCTTAACCCTGTTTATAGGATTAAAGACAGACAGCCCATGCGGTGTACGCTGCCTACATTACTTGTAAAATCGACACCCCCCACTAAATCTACTTCGAGGTGCGGTGTCGGACCCGACCACCTGACGGTTCTGACCTCATTAGATAACACTCCTTCGTTGTATTTAGCAGCATGGATTTCCCCAAGAAGCAAAGACAAAAATACGTCTGCGGAAAATAATGGCAAATATTTTATTTAGTCTGTATTTTGTCCGTATAGAAAATGTCGCGCCCACATATACCTAAACATGATTCAATGATACAATTGGACATATTTCTCTCGTAAAACCTGAAAAAGACTTGATTTATTTCATTTTAGGATTGCGCGTGTATATTCTTAGAAGATTCTCTGTGTGTTATTAATATACAGCGTCAGTCTTTGATCTCGTTTGGGATGATCAGTGATTAACACCTTTTCGACAAGAGCCATCGAAATTGAAAATAAAAAAAAAATCAAACTTCACTAAAACCTTTTGCAGAATCGTGTTTTTCAGAAAACTCTTTCGCGATTGCATGTGTCGTTTTCAAAATTCCGATCAGTAATCACGAAATTATAAATATGTTGTTGTCAATAACAAAATTGAAAGCATGTCCGTCAAACTTGCATGACGTCAGAACTCGACTCGGGTGAAATACTGCAGTGATGCAGTGAAAGTTCGAAAGTAATAAACGCTGATATCGCAGTAGGCTTTAAACTGTCCATGGAATGGTCCTAAAATCATGTTTATATTTGCAGCTTTACTGCAAATAGGTTTCCCGTTGTTTCTTGTTGAAGTGTTGTTTCCGTCAAGGCCAAGTACCATAGAAAATTTGGAACACCGAGCAGTGGGCCTGCCCCATGAACACCTGCCTGTTATTAAAATTAATTAGCGGGGACATCTGCCCTCCCCCCCCCCCCCCCCCCTTCCTGCTGTTTTTTTTACCTAGGACACCTGCCCCCTATTGTTTCTTTTACCTAGGCCACGTGCCCCCCCCCCCCCCCCCCCCTGCTGTTTTTCACCAACTACACCTGCCCCCGTTTGTTTGCTAACGGGTCCCTCCCCATTGACCTTTCTATCTTTAGAAGCACCCGGGCCGACGGGGAGAGGGCGTGGTTGTGAGCATGGCTAGATTTCGCTGAAGGAAGGTACCCTCAAATCTGGGTCGAAAGTGGAGAAAATGACAAAAGGCTACTTCAACGTATGGTAACGGTATAAACTTCAGACGATCTGGGCGATGTACAGACGAAAGATCATACCTTGGAGCCGGTTAGGTAATTTGGCACAAAAAAACTCCGATTTTATGCTCAATCGCTGCTCTACAGTAGTCTAAAATAGTGCCCAATTCCATTCCAAACTGATAGAGTCGGGACGAATAGTACTCTCACTTTCCACGCGATGCGTGGTGTTCTACACGCGGTCTCGACACTTGCAACAGATGCCAAAATGTCGGCCAGGGTGCGTAGAACAAGTTCTGAAAATTAGAAGTCGCTGCCTTCGGCAGTCTGGACACGGTTCGTGTTTGTGAGAAGTGCAATTTTAATGTCAAATTGGCAAATTTTCGTTAATCGTTTCCTGCCAAAACACCTACTCACCGCCGATTTCTTTTCACTGCAACTTCTTCCGATTATCTGAGGTTTAAATATAGTGTCAGGATACACCCCCCCCCCCCCCCACCCCCCTCCCCCCCGCACCGAAACCTGGGACTTTAAGCTCAATCGCAGCTCCACAGTCGTCTACAACACTGCCCGTGTCCATTCTAAACTGATAGAGTCGGGACGAATAGTACTCTCACATTCCAAGCGATGCGTGGTGTTTTCCACGCGGTCCGGACGCTCCAAACAGATCCCAAAATGTCGGCCAGCATTCGTAGAACAAGTTCTGAAAATTTCAAGTCGCTGCCTCCAGTGGTCTGGACACGGTTCGTTTATGTCAGAAGTGCTATTTTAATGTCCAATATGCAAATCTTCGTCAATCTTTTCCTGCCTGCCAGAAACCCAATCATCGCCAATTTCTTTTCACTTTAAGAGGCACAAAATCTAAAAATGTACCGAAGCGGAATTTTCGATTTAACCCTTATTTCATCAGAATTGGCAAAAAACTGTCAAAATTGGGGTTTATCGGCACTTTCTCGAATCACGTCTTGTAGATTTTTTTTATACATTCGTCATGGCTAGACCTGTCCGTGACACGCCCTTTGATACACACAACATATCAGGCGATGCATATGGTAACCCTCCATAGGCTGCCAAACATCGAAATTTTGATGAAATAGGCCGGTTTCAGGCCCCCACTGCACCCAAACAATACACGAGAGATAAACATAACTTCCTTTATTGGGAGTGGAATTCACCGAGGATCATTTTTGTCAGTAATAAGAGTGTTCAAAAAACCAAGTGTTAACCCGTTTTGGCCTGGTTAAACAGCAATACCCCCACAAAGCTCAAAAAATCGTATTTTCCGTGGATTTCTCTAAACGTGTCTTGTAGATTTTCAAGAAAAATTTGTCAGTCTCAGGCCTTGGTGTGACAATAGAAGTTGCATGGACAAAATACTGCGGTGAGCATTTGTTAACCCTCCACAGGCTGCTAAAAGTCAAAATTGTGATAAAATGGGCTGTTTTTGGACGCCAACAGCACCCACTTGGTGTACCACCGAGAAAGGTTCCTTCTTTTATCGGACGCAAAATTGATGGGGAAACATTTTTGATAGTAGTAAGGGTATTCAAAAGTCGAAGTCTTAACCCATTTTGGACTGGTTAAATAGAGATACCCCTTAAAAGCTTAAAATTCCCATTTTCTGTGGATTTCTCTAAAAGCAACTTGTAGGTTTTCAGGAAAAATTGACTATTCGCAGGTCTTCATGTGACATTACAAGTTGCATAGACAAAATATTCCGGTGAGCATTTATTAACCCTCTACAGGCTGCTAAGCATCGTAATTTTGTTGAAATAGACTGTTTTCAGAAACGCACAGCACTCAATGCATACCCGAGAGATAAACATAATCTACTTTATTGGAAGTGGAATTCACCGAGGACCAAATTTGTTAGTAATAAGGGTATTCAAAAAACCAAGCATTAACCCCTTTTGGGATGGTTAATAGCAATACCAATCAAAAGCTTAAATGAAAGTGTCAATGACACTTTAGCTCAACTTGATAAGACATGTACATGTATAGTATGTGACACAGCAATGACAAACATCTAGGTAATTACCTGATAACAAAGGTACATATAAAGTATTGTAACGGTCTGTACATAAATACTGACCGTAGCCTGTAACAAATGTATAGGTAAAGTATTGTAAAGGTGGGTGACAGTCAGATGCTAAACTAGAAATGAAATCTTTGAGTCCCAGAGTGGGTCTGACTGAACCCCAAAATATTTGTTCTCATAGCACAGTGATAACAAAGGCACATCAAAACACACTCGTTCCTGTCCCAAGGTGAAAACAAAGGTTCCCAAGAAGTTTTGTGAAGATCAGTTCTTAACTAGAAAAACTGTGAGCACTACTCACTAAATGATACCACCCACTCCCACCAAGAAACATTTTACAACAGTAAAAGTGTGTTTAATGTAGAGAGCACAAACACCGACACCAAAGTTTGAAGGTTTCATTGAAATCCATTCACCAGTTTAAAAGAGGTTGTGGATAGCAAATGTAAACACCCCACCACACAAGCTTGAATTGACAAAGCCCATTTTTAAATATGAGAAACCCTAATGAAAGTGTCAATGACACTGTAGCTCAACTTGTCAAGACAAAGACATGTACATGTATAGTATGTGACACAGCAATGACAAACATCTAGGTAATGACCTGATAACAAAGGTACATATAAAGTATTGTAACGGTCTGTACATAAATACTGACCGTTGCCTGTAACAAATGTATAGGTAAAGTATTGTAAAGGTGGGTGACAGTCAGATGCTGAACTAGAAAAAATCTTTGAGTCCCAGAGTGGGTCTGACTGAACCCCAAAATATTTGTTCTCATAGCACAATGATAACAAAGGCACCCCAAAACACACTCGTTCCTGTCCCAAGGTGAAAACAAAAGTACTCAAGAAGTTTTGTGAAGATCAGTTCATAAATACGAGCTGTATAGAACTTGTGACAAAAAACTGATTGGACCTAATTTCGGTACAAAATGGCCACTGGCAGCCATCTTGAATTTTGGACCGTACCCAGAAACACTCATTCTCATCCCAAGGAGATAACAAAGGTACCCAAGAAGTTTTGTGAAGATCGGTTCATAAATACAGCCTCTACCCTGAGCCGTATTGACATGTGTGCTTACATTGTGTAAGTAGCACTGAATAAATCAAAGTTCATCTAATTTGCATAATTTCTGCACGAAAAAAAAACCCTTACAATATGTGATGTATTCCATGTTACTAAACATTCATACAAAAATTTATTAAAATCAGAACTTTCATACAGAAGTTCTATACAAAAGACTGATTGCACTAATTTTGGTACAAAATGGCTGCTGGTGGCCATCTTGAATTTCGGACCACACCCAAAAACACTCGCTCTCATCCCACTGTGATAACAAAGGTACCCAAGAAGTTTCGTAAAGATTGGTTCATAAATATGGCCTCTAGTCTGAGCTGTATAGAAGTTGTGTACAAAAAACTGATTAGACCTAATTTCGGTACAAAATGGCCACTAGCAGCCATCTTGAATTTTAGACCGCACCCAGAAACACTCGTTCTCGTCCCAAGGTGATAACAAAGGTACCCAAGACATTTCGTGAAGATCAGTTCATAAATACAGACTCTAGTCTGAGCCGTATTGACATGTGTACTTACTGTGTGTAAGTCGCACTGAAAAAATCAAAGTTCATCTAATTTGCATAATTTCTGCACGAGAAAAAAACCCGTATTATATGTGATGCATCCCAAGGTACTAAACATTCACACAAAAAAATTATTCAAATCAGGGCTTTCATATGGAAGTTCTGTGCAAAAATCTGATTGCACCTAATTTTGTACAAAATGGCTGCCATCGGCCATCTTGAATTTCGGACCAGACCCCAAAACACTCGTTCTCGTCCCACGGTGATACCAAAGGTACCCAAGAAGTTTCGTAAAGATCGGTTCATAAATACGGCCTCTAGCCCGAGCCGTATTGGCATTTGCACTTACAGTGCTGAAGGTAACCCCAAAAAACATCAAAATTAGTCTAATTTGCACAATTTACGTACGAGAAAAAAACCCGTATTATATGTGATGTATCCCATGGTACTAAACATTCATACAAAAAATTATTCAAATCAGAGCTTTCATATGGAAGTTCTGTACAAAAAACAGATTTCTGCATCGTCGGTACAAAATGGCAGCTGGCAGCCATCTTGAATTTTGGACCGCACCCAAAAACACTCGTTCTCATCCCACGGTCATAACAAAGGTACCCAAGAAGTTTCGTAAAGATCGGTTCATAAATACGGCCTCTAGCCTGAGCCATAGCAGCTTGGCACTTACAGCTCTGAAAGTAACACGAAATAAATCAAAGTCAGTCTAATTTGCATAATTTACGCACGAGAAAAAAACCCGTATTATATGTGATGTATCCCATGGTACTAAACATTTATACAAAACTTTATTCAAATCAGAACTTTCATACAGAAGTTCTGTACAAAAAACTGATTTTTGCATCATCGGTACAAAATGGCCACTGGCAGCCATCTTGAATTTCGGACCACACCTAAAAACACTTGTTCCCGTCCCAGGGTCATAACAAAGGTACATAAGAAGTTTCGTAAAGATCGGTTCATAAATACGACCTCTAGCCCGAGCCATAGCCAATTGTTGACGTACGTACAGACGGACAGACGGACAGACAGCCAGACGGACAGACGGACGGACGGACAGACGGACGACGGGCCATGACAATAGCTCAAATTTGACTTCGTCAAAGTTGAGCTAAAAATCATATTTCCCTGAATTTATTTACAAACGTCTCGTAGGGTTTAAAGAGAAAATGGCCGTTGATAGGACTTAGAGTCACATTACCACTTGCACGGATAAAATATTCAGATAAGCATTTGTTAACCCTCCATGGGCTGCTAAATGTCAAAATTTCGAAAAAAATAGTATGTTTTTGGACACCAACACCATCAAATGGGAATGGTGCAGAGAAACATAACTTCTTTTACCGGACGCAAAACTGATAGGGAAAATTTTTAGTAAGTAGTAAGGGTATTCAAAAATTGAGGTCTTAACCCATTTTTGCCGGTTAAGGAGATGTACCCCTTAAAAGCATAAAATTCCCATTTTCTGGGGATTTCTCAAAAAAATCTAGTAAGTATTCAATAGAAATTGACCATTTGCAGGTCCTGGAGTGACATTACAAGTTGCATGAACAAAAGATTCCGGTAAGCATTTGTTAACCCTCCAGAGGCATCAAATTTTGGGCTGTACTTGGCCACCCATTAGTGATTACACCCAATGTGTACCTGCGAGATGAACATAACCACCTTCATTGGAAGTGGGATTCACCGAGGATCATTTTTGTAAGTAATGAAAGTATTCATAAAACCAAGCATTAACCCGTTTAGAACTGGTTACAGGGTGATACCCCTCAAAAGGTTAAAAATTCATGTTATCCGAGGATTTTTCTAAAAACATCCCATAAATGTTCAAGAAAAATTGGCCATTCTCAGATCTTAGTGTGAATTACAAGTTGCATGTACAAAATATTCCAGTACGCATTTGTTAACCCTATGCTGGTTTTCAAACATCAAAATGTTGAAAAAGTGGGCTGTGTTTGCATACCCGCTGCACCCAAAGTTAAGAGGAGAAATCAACATAAGTGGAAGTAGAATTCACTGTGAATTATTTTTATAAGTAATAAGCGTATTAAAAAAACAACCCTTAACCCGTGTTGGGCTGGATAAACAATTATACCCATCAACAGCTTAAAACTGATTTCTCCCTGGATTTCTCTGAAAACATCTCGTAGATTTTTAAGTAAAAACGGTCATTCACAGTTTTTGGTGTGAAATTACAAGTTGCATGAATAAATATTCCTGTTAGCACTTGTTAACCCTTAACAAACTGCCAGACATCAATATTTTGGATACATTTGAGATAAAACGGACCATTTTCAAATAGATACAGCACTCAGTGGGTATGTGTCAAACAAACATAACTCCTTTTGTCGGTCATTAACTTGTTGGACGACGATAGTGATATTAACCCTCCCCACCGTTAATGATGGTTTTTACCTAATCAATTTTTTTTATCAAACTGAGTCATTTGAGACTTCTGTACTCACCTTTTTCATGACATTAATGAAGGAACTTCAGTGAGACAGTCAAAAGCAATTCATCATACACTGTGGGGTCATGACAAATCATGGAATCCCATCAGGAAAAGCCATGATTTTACAGAATCATAAAGTCTAGTTCTTTCCAGCATTTTCATTATTTTTCATCCAAAATATTGCTACAGATCACTGAAACATTTTCATTCCACAATTTAGAAACTAAGGCTTAGCTCTAAGCTTATCTTAACATTCTTCACACAACCTTCTTTTGGGGTACATATGTAATCATTTTTACAACTGCAAAGTAATTTATTTTTTTATTTATTGGTGTTTAAGATTGCTTCAGCATAAATGGTTATATCATGGCCATAACACTAGTATAAAACTAGAGGTACTGTGAGCAAACTCACAAAGTAATACCCCACCCCCACCCATGACTGAAATGTATAAGTTAGATTATCTCCCCTTGGAAATGTCAGAACGGAATTATATTGCTTCATGCACATCTTCATATGGAGTTCTTCCATTGTGTAAAGTTTCATGAAAATTCTTCAAACGGTTTAGGGGAAGTTGTGCTTACAAGGATGGGCAGATGGTATAAGTTAGATTATCTCCCCTTGGAAATGTCAGAATGGAATTATATTGCTTCATGCACATCTTCATATGGAGTTCTTCCATTGTGTAAAGTTTCATGAAAATTCTTCAAACGGTTTAGGAGGAGTTGCGCTTACAAGGATGGACAGACGGTATAAGTTAGATTATCTCCCCTTGGAAATGTCCGAACAGAATTATATTGCTTCATGCACGTCTTCATATGAAGTTCTTCCATTGTGTAAAGTTTCATGAAAATTCTTCAAACGGTTTAGGAGGAGTTGTGCTTACAAGGATGGACAGATGGACAGACAGACGGACAGAGTGATTCCTATATACCCCACCCCCCAAACTTTGTTTGCGAGGGATATAAAAGTTTGGGGGGGGGGGGGGGTATAATCATGTTTATCCAATTGTTTGTACCTATGCTGCCCATGTTAGAGAATTTCCACCCCAGGCATTGATTACCAGGCCCTATTTTGTCTGTAAAGTAAAACTTAAGGTCTAAAAAAGTTAAAAATCTGTTTCTGCATGGTCCTTTTGGCTGCTTCATGCTCTCTTTTTATAACCAATGTAAACTTAAAACAATAAAAGTTAAATGATTTATGTCCGATATTTTACCCAAGTTAATAATAAAATTGATAAATTTGTCTCTTGAGTGCAACAAGACTTTGCAACGCTTTAGCACTGCAAAGCCTTCTTGCACTCAAGGGACGAAATACACTATCACCCATGCTATTCTGCAGATTATGAGGCCAGAAACATAAAACAAACCAAGAACATGAACTTTTGGTGGCAAAGAAATAATTACAAAAATAAACAAGAGAAATGCAAAGCATGGCATATACCCTCAATGGTGTCATAAAAGGGTACGTAAGTCTTAGAATATCCAAAGTAAGGATGGCGACACTGGTAACAATGTTGGTTCAGTTGACTGGTCCAAAACTGAAAGGAAGCTTCCTATAGACAAAAACAAAGAAACAAAAAATAAAACCTGATTTGAATCAGCATTCATTAGTGATTGGACTGAAACCAAATTGAAGATGGCCACCATGGCGACCATATTGAATTGGCCATCTGATCCAAACTCAAAAGGAAGCTTCCTCTAGACACCAACAATGCATCACAAAACAATAAAATTGATTTGAGTCAGCATTCATTAGTGAATTGGAGGGACACCAAATTCAATATGGCAACCATGATGGCCATACTGAATTGGTTATTTGATCCAAAATTGAAAGGAAGCTTCCTCTTGACACCAATAATGCTTAACCAAATAAAAGTGTCAATGACACTGTAGCTCAACTTGTGTAAGACATGTACATGTATAGTATGTGACACAGCAATGACACACATCTAGGTAATGACCCGATAACAAAGGTGCATATAAAGTATTGTAAAGGTCTGTACATAAATACAGCCTGTAACAAATGTACAGGTAAAGTATTGCAAAGTTCAATTGGTGACAGTTAGATGCTAAACTAGAAAAGAAATCTCCATGGGGTTAATGTTAAAATGGGAATCCCTGTATGGTGCATCATAAGCCAAATGTTAGCAACTGTTTTGGCTTGTTTGATTCAAACCTTTCTACGGTTGATTCCTACTAATTAATAAATATTTGTCCAGTCCTTCTTAAATATAGGTATTTGAATTTTTTATTTTCAGCTCATAGGGTTCCCATCGTGTAAGGAGGTTTTATTTTTCTCATTGGAAACAGAAAACTGGGTTGTGCTAATAATGTTTACCCTCACAAACAACACCAAATGTTAACACTTCCGAGGACAAAAGCACTTGTTTAACCATCCCATGATGATAACAAACGTAGTCCTAGAAGTTCTGTACAAAAAACTGATTGTACCCAATTTCGGTACAAAATGGCCACTGGCAGCCATCTTGAATTTTGGACCCCGCACAAAAACACTCGTTCTCATCCCAAGGTGATAACAAAGGTACTCAAGAAGTTTCGTGAAGATCGGTTCATAAATACAGCCCCTAGCCCGAGCCGTATTGAATTGTAGATGCCAGACAGATGGACGACGGGCCATGGCATAACCTCATATTTTGCTATGCCAAAGTTGAGCTAAAAATGAAAGCGATTTGAGTCAGTATTCATTAGTTATTGGACAGAAAGCAAATTCAAGATGTCCACCATGGAAGCCATAATGAATTGGTCAGTGGTGGCCATCTTGGTTTAGCTGACAGGTCCAACATTGAAAGGAAACTTCCTCTAGACACCAACAATGCATAATTAAACAAGAGATTCACTCGGAAGTGACTATGCCCCCCCTACGTGGCAATGACCTTGATCTGTGACCTTGACCTCCATCAAACAAAAAAATTTGTAAAAAGTTTAATATTTGTACTTTGCTTCGTTTCTGAGTGGGGGGAGACACGAATATTTTTGATTTTCAGTGTGATCTTGAAATGTGACCTTGACCTTATGGACCTGGCTGTGGTGTGTGACACATCCACCTACTGTCCTTTATAATTGAGCGAAGTTAGATGATTGTAGCCCTTATAGTTTTGGAGTTATGCTTGAGACACAATTTGTGACCCTGAACATATGAAGGTCAATTGTGACCTTCACCTTGCAGATGTGGCTGAAACTATTATACGCAACACACCCTCTGATTGTCCTTAACATTTGTAAAAAGTTTAACAATTGTACTATGATTCGTTTCTGAGTTATGGCTGAGACATGAATATTGACCGATTTTTAGTGTGACCTTGACCTTGAAGGTACAAACCCGGCTATGGTGTGTGACACATCCTCCCATGGTCCTTTATAATTGTGTGAAGTTTGATGATTGTGGCCCTAACAGTTTTCGAGTTATTGGCTCAGACACATGCACACACAGACACATACACACGGATGGACACACGTACACTTTAATCACTATATGCCACCCGACTTAAGTCGGGGGGGGGGGGGGGGGGCATAAAAATAAAAATGAATCAAGTCAGCATTCATAAGTTATTGGACATAAACCAAATTCAAAATGCCCACCATGGTGGCCATATTGAATTGGTTAGCTGGACCAAATCGAAATGACGCATTGTCTAGTCATCCACAAGTAACACCTAAAATTATGATTTGATCAAATAAGTAGTTCTTTAGTTATTGGATGGAAACCAAACAAAAGTTAACAGATGAACATGGTGAAAACATAATGCCCCCGAGAGTGACGAAGGCATAAAAATAAAATAAAAAACTGCCCACCCACATGCAATTTTACAAAAAATGGCCTGAGAAACAGATGATCTACTTTGTGGGCCTTACCACAGTAACAAGCATCAGTTCACTTCCCAGGTTTCCCATATGGGAATTTTGAAGTAATACTGACTTGTTTATCCATGTTAGTGCAGAGGCTAATATGAGCAACCTGAGAAACTGCTGATCATTTGTGTTTCTTTCCCACCTGTATGATTCTCATTTGACCCTGAATGATTATTAATTTTCAGCAACTGAATGTGCATAGCAGCCACTTATCTCAAGAAGTTCACCAAAACAAACTAATAAGGTACATGTACAAGCAAACACAGGATGCAATGGAAATGTTAATTGGTAGAGACCTGGAAGCATATATTTGGGCTTCATTCTGAAGTACTGTTACCATAACTTTAAGACTTAGTACCCAGTGGATGTGCTTCATACCATCGCTGAAACAGTATTAATTAGTCTATAAGGTTTTGCCTTGGTGTAATTTATGGGAGAGTGACTGTACTCTCCCATAAATTGCAACAAGTCAAATCCATGTGAAAATTATGATAACCAAAAGTAATTTAGCCCTTCACCACTTCAAGAGCATCAGACTTCTGTGTTATAAAAACTACTCCCAGCATAGCGGCTGGCTCACATCTTGGAATTTTCCTCTCTATACTATTATTCAACCCTACACTATTATTAATTTTCAGAAATTTTCCACCATGTACTATTATTTTGCCCTGTACTATTATTAGGCACTCGAGAGTACTGTAATATGGGTTTAGCAGACCTACTTAGTTGTACAAGTACAAAGAAAACTTTTGGTGCCCAAATCTTAGCCAATTGGAGATTTTTCCATGTCAAACGTTTAGTACAATTAGCTAAATTGTCACCCAAATGCATTAACACTATTTACAACCCCCAGCTTCACAGAACAAAATATCTGAAAACATAGCTTACAATCTTCCAATGAAGTACCCAGTAGACTATTTAGCTCTGCCCCATTCCAATCAATAACTGCAAAGAGATTGTTTTCAAAAAGTTTGGCATTCATTCAAACTGATCAGAAAATGAAGAAAGAAATAGATTTATGCAGCAAAAGAGTCTGATTTTAAAGACACAACTTTCTTTAATCAAACTTTTCATCATCTCAATTCAGATATCACAGCTTCTAGCAAAAGCAATTTTTATCCTCTGCAGAAAATGTCTGAATTAAATTTAATAAATCAAGCCAATGATAACAGGAAGTCTGAAAAATATTGATAAATATAATGACAACTGCGTAATTTACCACAATAATTTAGTGGAAATAAAACAGGATAACAGACAATATTATATAAAAGTTTCATAAAAAACCAAATACTCTTCCAGAACATAAGCACTTTGCAGACATTTCATTATCATTTCCCCTTAACACTGATTCCTTTTTTTCATTCTTTGATTATTAGAAGGAAGTTTACCTTTGAATTCCGATACAGATATCAGTATTTTAACCCTTAGCCTAACTAATTGTCCACATCCACTTACATAATATACAAACTGACCAGCTGAAAATTTTTTTTTAACTGGTTGAAGGCTAGATTAATTTTGGTGGTCTAAATCTGTTCATCAAAATTTTATTTTATTACAAATTACTGGAAAGTGCCCTCTGGCACTCTCTGATAATTTGTAATAAAACAAATTTATACAAACAAAATATTATTTGCATCTGGCTGATTATGAATCATGAGCAAGGAAAATGTTTGCTTTTGATCTTGTACCCTCATTTTTCTGAAAGCCCTGATAGTGGCTTCTAGCACTCAACCAGTTAAATTAAAAAAACTGAATAAAACCATGGCATGTGACCCCCCATGAATGAGCTCGGCAAGTTCATTTCAATGAGGGGTTGGTCACAAGATATGGTTTAGTTAAAATTTGGTGAAAAGTCTGAAAAAAAAATAACTGAAGTAACAAATTCTGATATTGTGTGCATTGGGCATGTCACATATGTTACATTTCAGACAGGTTTTATCAAAGAATTCCTTTCAATACTTGACTAGTTTTTAGAACCCATCCATGCCTTGTGCATCACATTGTAGCTATTGCCATCACTGATTGATGCAGCAGTATGATTGAGTAATATATACTGAGTCAAAAAAGAAAGTATAATAGAAACAAATGTGAAAAAATAGCATAAAGGATAAAATATAATAGTTCTAATGTTGCTTGTTTGTGGACAAGAAGTCATGCAAAGAGTTTAATGACATGTTGCTGTTGTCCACCCAACGGTATACAATTTTGCTACAGATTTACAAAGTAGCACATGCTACCCGAGAATGTCAAATTGAATGGGTGACCGATGATTTTCTTTGGGTTATGTTGTGCTAGAGAGCCTGGGTTATTGAGGAAACATGCTAGTTTTTGTCTTCCGACATTTTAAAAAATGCCAAGGTTAACTGGAAATCAGAGGTTGCGTGCCATTGGTATGCATGAGGCTGGGATACCTCCAGATGAGCTCGCTGCTGAGTTCGGAGTCACTTTAGTCAATATTTACCATCTCATTGGAAGGTATAGAACCACTGGATCTACTGCCGACCGACTGCATTCAGATCGACCAAGAGTTACAACCACTGCACAAGACTGACACACTAGGACGTCTCACTTGCGGGATAGCTTCCTTCCCAGCGATGAGGTCAGCAGCAATTACTCCTGGTAGAACTAACAATAGAATCAGTGCACAAACTGTCCACAACAGACTTGCTGAACACAGCATCCGAAGTAGGCATCCATACCACAGACCAATCCTTACACAACGTCATCGTACCGTCAGAATGGAATGGGTACGTCAGTGTGTTCACTGGACTCCGCAGCATTGGAGCACAGTTTTTTTTAGTGATGAATCACGATTTTGTCTATGGCGCGCTAATGATAGGGCAAGAGTGTATTGCCGACGAGGAGAATGGTTTTCTTACGCTTGCGTGTGGGACTGTTATGGTGGGTGTAGTGTAATGGTTTGGACTGGAATTTCCTTGCACCATCGAATGCAGTTGAACTTCATCGATGGTAATCTGAATGGTCAGCGATATAGGGACGAAATTCTTAACGCTGTTGTTGTCCCGTCATTCAACGCTAATGTCGGTTTGCAGTTATTCCAGCAAGACAATGCCCGATGTCACGTGGCGCATATCTGTCATGACTTTCTTCAGGAGCAGCTAGAGCATCGAACTTCTTCCCTGGCCCCCACTTTCGTCAGATTTGTCGCCAATCGAGCACCTTTGGGATCAATTGGTCCGTCAGGTACGACTTCATGATCTTCAGATGTTGCCGATTTACATAATGTTCTAAGACAGGAGTGGAATGCAATACCACAGGGTGACATCAAGAGACTTATCAGGTCCATGCGCCGTCGATGTCTTGCCATCCAAGAGGCAAACGGTGGACATACATGCTATTGACTGCAAGTGTGAACTTTTCATTTCACCCCATGTCTGAATTGCGATGTCCTGACGTGATGCTGGCAACAGCAAGAACATGAAATTATGCAAATTCATACAGCTAGACTCGAAATATGAATTTACAATAATTTGTTTGGGATTGAAGTCGATAATACTAAAAAAACTGCTCCTCGGAGTTTATTATACTTTCTTTTTTGACTCAGTATATTTTTGTCATCTGAGAATTATGGACAATCAAGTGCCTGTGTTAAATCAGAGAAAGAGAAAAATCTCACTATCCTTATACAAACAAAAAAATCTGTCAAGTGTGTGAATGCTCAGTCACAATTTTCTGTTTTTAACCCTTTGTCTAACACAAAAGGCAGACGACACTTGCAAACAAAATTATTGAATAACTAAATATTTCCATTTTTTGTCTCAAAAATTTGACTTATGACCCCTCATTGGTATGAGCTCATCGAGCTCATTCCAATAAGGGGGTCATAAGCTGTGTTTTTGAGACAAAAATGAAAAAACAAGTGTAACGCCAAATGCCAGCGATCAGACAATTGTCTCCCATGGTAGGTGGATTACTGTGAAATATATTGATATTTCCTCAATAAAACCCAAACAAATATGGATATCAAAGGAACAACTCAACAAACTAGTCCCAATATTACCCACATTTCTGTGGTTTCACTGGAAGCATCCAAATACCTGTAAAAAAGTTAAGTAAGGCTAACTTGCATAATTTATGCACAAGAAAAATTAACCTGTATAATATGTTATTTATCTTGCCCATCTCTGACACAAAAGCATGAAAGCATCTCTGAGATACAGGTGGTAACATTTATTTATTTATTTATTGGTGTTTAAGGTCACATATTTCTGCACAATGGCTAATCATGACCGTGACAGTTTTACGGGTGGAGGAAGCCGGAGTACCTGGAGAGAACCACGAGCAACGGCGAGCAACTGTCAGCTCCCCAACATACGAACTCCACACAAGCAATGTTAGCATTGGGTGAAGACAGGTGCACCATCGACGTGCAGTATGCCTTAGTACACAACATCACGGTGCCCCCACGTAGGCAATGGGGGTGAAGTGTCTTGCCCAAGGACACAATGCAGTTGCGATTCGGACCGAGGACCTCTCAGCTTGCAGCCTGCACCTCTACCTACTGAGCTACTGTGCACCCACGGGTGGTAACAGAACAGAACATAATACGCACAAAAATATTACCCGAGAAAAAGGTTAAGTAAGGCTAATTTGCATAATTTATGCATGAGAAAAAACCCTGTATGATATGTTATTTATCTTATGCTGCTAGACCTCCATACCAAAAATTATTGAAATCAGAAATGTCGTTCAGAAGTTCTGAGCGAATAACGAATTACACGCAATTTCCAACAAAAATGGCCACCAATCGGAGATCTTGAATTTTTTTCGAAAAAAAATTGACGTGCATCAATTTTTCCTAATGCCCCATCAAATCTGGAAATTTTAAACAAAATTAAGCGTCAAAGCATCTCTAAAATACTGGTGGTAACAGGATGAATGGGCAGACAGTTACGTTGGGTAAAGGGTTAAAGAAGAATAAAAGTTCTTTAAGCTGGTAATAACAATGAGATCACTCATAAAAACATGAAATCTACTGTCATGTGTGTTATATAAAATTGTAGTATGTGTTATGCATCTGAAATTACTGTTTTGGTTGTAAAATGAAGTAACAGCCAGTATTTTTAACTGTGTGGAGAAACAAAAGGTTGAGTCTTCAGATTGAAACTGGAATACAATTAATTCATCAAAACTTTGTTTTTGTTCCATGGATATCAGGCTCAGTGCATTTATGTTCCCTGGATATCAGCACTTTTTTGAAAAATAGCCCCTCCAAAAGAGAGACATTCTCTAAACCTATTCAATCACTTCTGATAAAGCCACTATAGTGAAAAATGTCAAATTTCTCAGCAGAAGTAGAACATTTGTCAATTTCCATGAATAAACAGGAAATATTTATATTTATTTATTTATTGGTGTTTAAGGTCACATATTTTTGCACAATGGCTAATCGTGACCCTGACAATTTTATGGATAGAGGAAGCCGGAGTACCCGGAGAGAACCACCAAGCATCGATGAACAATTGTCAGCTCCCCAACATTCTAACTCTGTTCAAGCTCTGCTCAAGCAGGGTTACAGCAGTTGAAGACATGTGCACTATCGATGTGCAGTACTCCTTAGTATACGGTGTCATTGTGCCCCTATGTAGGCAACTGGGATAAAGTGCCTTGCCAAAGGACACAACACAGGTTGTCCTGGACGGGGATTGAACTCGGGACCCCTAGCATAGAAGTCCAACAGTCTACCACTGAGCCACTGCACTCCCAAACAAGCAATAAATGGTCTAAAACCCAAAATTGGCACCACATCCAGGTGCACCCATGACATCCTGTGATGAAGGTGTTAAAATCCACCACATCATGCACTCAAGAGCCCAATGTATTTTTTTACTATCATTGCACAGTTCTAATGAAAAGAATTCAGAAATATACGATTATTTAGAGGACAGGAATGATGACAAACAAGTCCTTGTCTGGAAGTAAAAAAAAGGAGGGGGGGGAAATGTTTTTTATGAATGATAACTGGTATGATCATCTGCTACTTACAACGATCGTTTCTTGTTTACTACTTGCATTAGGTAAAAGGCTAAAAATAACGGTTAAATGTTTTAAAGTGTTGCATCTGACTGGTTCTACTTATTTTTATGACTACATCTAGGTTATATGTTAATAAGTTAGAGCATAGGGCACTTATCTCATCAAAACTTGCCCACCTCAGTAAAAGAATATTTCGAAATTTGTGAACCCCAAACTGTTGAAGGAATGTCAATTGACCAAGTAGTGGATTAACACAAGAAAATTCAGCCGAATTCAGGAAAATTAAGCAGGCCTGGTGACACTTCTGCAGTTTTATATAATAGTGATCAACCGATTATATTACAGGCCCGATTACCAATTATTCAGTCACAATCAGCCGATTCCAATACCGATTGAGTACTCATGGTTTGGGGTGGCCACGACTATTCGATTCAGTCGACTTACAGTCGAAAGGTGCAAAAGTCGACTATTATTTTTCATAGTCGACTATTTTTTAGCATGTACATCATACCACTGAATGATGATACTGGTCCGCGAGGGGCACGTAACATTTCACGGTACCTGTTATCCTTCGTATTCATTGTTCATATCACGAAAATAGGCAGTAACTTTGATTTTACCCTTGCATATTATCTCATGAAATGGACGTTGTCATACCTAAACTCCGTACTGGATCAAGCCACTGTGAACAAATTGTTGATAATCCATGTTAATTGTTGCCATTTTAAATCCAATAATTTTATTATCGATGTGGAATTTATTGACACTAAAAATTCCAAACTTGGAAGTGTTTGCATCGTGTGACACAAAATTAATTACGTCTGTGAGGAATTCCCAGTGAACTCTAGTAGTTTTCTGAACATAAAAAGACCACAGGTACTCGACACAAGCTGAGAAATCAAAAGAAAAATGATATCTGATAGCATTTTTGAATCGATGTTGTCAGGCACCCATAATGGTATATATAAATATTATGGGGGTAGGAGTACCCATGACAAAGACCAGGGGAAATAAAAACATTTACATTTGCAAAATTGCCATCAGTGATTTGTGACCTGTGCTCGAAAAAAAAATGACAATCGGTGAGAACCAATATTTTTCTGGTAGTGTCGATTCGATTCCGATACCATATAATCAGCCGATTATGTCAGCCGATTCAGTTAACTGTTTGATCACTATTAAATAATAATATTGCAGGTGAGGCCCAACCTAGAAATCTGAGGTTGCAAGTATTAATTCAATATCAACGGTGATATATGAAACAGGTAACCTCATGTTATCCATCCAACATGTATAAATCTGATTCTTCAGCATAAGCAAATTGTTGGTTTGGTCATACATGTATCAAGGAATCTATTGGCTTGAAACCAATGACCTCAGACTTCAACATATATTTTAGATGTAACACAGTGAAAATCAAAATTTTCCTGTAGTAGAGACCTTACCGTATTTACTCTATGTATTGGGACACTATGATTTGGGACACACATTTTTTCTAGAAAACTATATTTTTTTTATGCTCTAAAGTTTGGGACATTCACGAGATTTGTTTCCAGTTGGCCCATCGCTAGTAGAAGACGACACTCATAAAAAGAATTCATGGGTAACTAAAAATTTTCATTATTTGCTTCTAAAACACAGCTTATGATCCCTCATTGGAACGAGCGTAATACGCTCGTTCCAATGAGGGATCATAAGCTATGTTTTGGAAGCAAAAAATGAAAATATAAAAAAAAATTGGACGGTGATTTTCATATATAGTGATGGAAACCGAATCCCACCAACTTTATTCAGCATCAAATCAAGACCAGGCTCTGTTCTTTCCCCGTTTTCTAATAATTGGGACACCTGTGAAAATAATTATTTTTAGCTGTCCCAATACATAGAGTAAATACGGTACTTCCTTTTATTCATTTAATGGGCTTCAACTGCAACCTCTGTAAAGTCTAAGAAAGGTCATCAATGACATACACAACTTGTAACACATGTGACGTCACATATGTTACAGACTTGAAGCACATCATCTAATACTGGTACACCGAATAAAAAGATTAGCATTTTTCCAGAAACTTAACTCAATGGGTCTAGCTTTGTTTGTCAAGTATGAAGGTACACATGGTGATATTCTGATTTCTTGTGGAATTATTTTTTCATTTGGTCATGTGTGTTAGATACAGGATAGGATTT
Source organism: Pictodentalium vernedei (assembly GCA_031216915.1). Taxonomy (NCBI): domain Eukaryota; kingdom Metazoa; phylum Mollusca; class Scaphopoda; order Dentaliida; family Dentaliidae; genus Pictodentalium; species Pictodentalium vernedei. The sequence continues at coordinate 775,627,035 of CM062297.1, forward strand.
TTCAAGATTATTCATTTATTGGTGTCTATTTTAAGGCCACATACTTCTACACAATGGCTAATCCAGACTGCAACATGGATATAAAGTCAAGTCCAGCCTAGAGGCGGCCCACCCATTGGGAGTGGTCTGGAGTGGATCCGGGAGCCCACAAAATGGAGGTAAAACGGTAAAATAACTGAGGGAAGAAGAAGAAGAAACTTGAAAAGAAATACGAAAAGAAAACTGAAAAAGAGTAAGAACAACGAAGACGGCCAGATATGGGACCATTTTTATATGGGTCTACGGGTCTCACTGCTTGAATGCCAATACTGACATTTTAGTCCGATGCCTATGGTATTCGCAGTGGCAGATTCAATTTTGTATGCAACTGCATACATGTACATGTGCCGATGTCAATGCATCCTTATATTAATTTTCTCTCTGACCCTAGGACCCTATATTCGCTGCCGCAACCGCAAACGTGTGCATTACTTACAAGCCATGCAGCACGTGTGGTATGACCTAGACCTATATGTAAAAGTTTTGAATTTGAAGCCAAAAAGCCCTCAGATTCACTCTCAGGGCCTTGAATTTTTAGAATTTTCAGAATTTTCCCAAGGGGAGGCCCCTGGATCATTGGCGAAGCTAGGATTCTCAATGAATGGGGACGGACAATAGGCATGTCTCGAGGCCTGAATGGCTGAGCAGGGATGGATCTTGGTGAGGGTGCCCCCCTCCTCAGTGGGGTTCCGGGGGCCCAACCCAGGAAAATTTTGAAAAATGTAGTTCTCTGAGAGTGATTCTGGGGCAACATAAGCTTTCAACTGGAGGTAATTATCTGTACCAGGAAAACAGGGAAATTGCAGCATGGACAAACATGCTAATGCTTGTATCATTCTCATGAGGAACAGATTCACAAACAGATCTTACATAGTCAAAACTAGAGGGGTGTCATTTGCGTGCAAAGCACACTATAGTATATCCCCGCATTCGCATTTGTGATTATTGTCGGGGCCGAATCAAAAATTCAAAACCTTTATGCACATCTACAGACGTTATTGATTAACATGAACACACTTTTAGTGTTTTGAATTGAAACCCCTAGGAGTTTTTCACTGGAAACCATTCCTATAATGACAAAGATGGTGCCCCTTGCGCCCCTCAGGGCCGAATCAAAAATCCAAAGCCTTTATGCACATCTACAGACCCTATGAATGAACATGAACACACTTTCAATGTTTCGAATTGAAACCACTAGGAGTTTTTCGCCGGAAACCATTCCTCTAACGACAAAAGTGGTGCCCCTTGCGCCCCTCGGGGCCAAATCAAAAATCCCAAACCTTTATGCACATCTACAGACCCTACTAATGAACATGAACACATTTTCAGTGTTTTGAATTGAAACTCCTAGCAGTTTTTTGCCAGAAACCATTCCTCTAACGACAAAAATGGTGCCCCTTGCGCCCCTCGGGGACGAATCAAAAATCCAAAACCTTTATGCACATCTACAGACCCTATGAATGAACATGAACAGGCTTTCAATGTTTCTAATTGAAACCCCTAGGAGTTTTTCACCGGAAACCATTCCTCTAATGACAAAAGTGGTGCCCCTTATGCCCCCGAGGGCCGAATCAAAAATCCAAAACCTTTATGCACATCTACAGACCCTATGAATGAACATGAACACACTTTCAATGTTTTGAATTGAAACCCCTAGGAGTTTTTCGCCGGAAACCATCCCACTAACGACAAAAGTGGTGCCCCTTATGCCCCCGAGGGCCGAATCAAAAATCCAAAACCTTTATGCACATCTACAGACCCTATGAATGAACATGAACACACTTTCAATGTTTCGAATTGAAACCCCTAGGAGTTTTTCGCCGGAAACCATTTCTCTAACGACAAAAGTGGTGCCCCTTACGCCCCCAAGGGCCGAATCAAAAATCCAAAACCTTTATGCACATCTACAGACCCTTTGAATGAACATGAACACACTTTCAATGTTTCTAATTGAAACCCCTAGGAGTTTTTCGACGGAAACCATTCCTCTAACGACAAAAGTGGTGCCCCTTACGCCCCGGAGGGCCGAATCAAAAATCCCAAACCTTTATGCACATCTACAGACCCTATGAATGAACATAAACACACTTTCAATGTTTCGAATTGAAACCCCTAGGAGTTTTTTGCCGGAAACCATTCCTCTAACGACAAAAATGGTACCCCTTATGCCCCCGAGGGCCCAATCAAAAATCCAAAACCTTTATGCACATCTACAGACCCTATGAATGAACATGAACACACTTTCAATGTTTCGAATTGAAACCCCTAGGAGTTTTTCGCCGGAAACCATTCCTCTAACGACAAAAGTGGTACCCCTTACGCCCCCGAGGGCCGAATCAAAAATCCAAAACCTTTATGCACATCTACAGACCCTATGAATGAACATGAACACACTTTCAATGTTTTGAATTGAAACCCCTAGGAGTTTTTCGCCAGAAACCATTCCCAGACGTACGTACGTGCGTACGTACGTACATACGGACGGAGACGACCAATATATCCCCGCATTTTTTCAAATGCGGGGATAATGTTTGGTGATTGTTTGAGGTTTCATAAATATGCAAATCTTTAGAATTGCAGCCACAAGTTACTCAGGATCCTGGGAGCATAGTGGCGTTGCAGTAAGCAGTTCTCGTCAGATCACTGAAGTTAAGCAACGTCGAGCCCGGTTAATCCTTGGATGGGTGACCGGCTGAGCGACCGATTCGGATTCCCTTGCTGTGACCTTGGACATGGCATTTAACCCTGATTGTCCACATGGGGGCACGATGACGCCATGTACTAAGGCGTACTGTATGTCGGTGGTACGCATGTCTTCAACCAATCTAACCCTGCCTGTGCTGCAGTGCAGAGTTACGATGTTGGGGAGCTGGCAGCTGCTTGTTGTCACTCGATGGTTCTCTCCAAGTACTCTGCCCAAACCATTACACCAGCCCCACCAAAACGGTCGCATTTCTGCACACAAGTATCAGAAAACTGTTCTCCTCGTCGGCGATACACTCTTGCCCTACCATCAGCGTGCCGTAGACAAAATCGTGATTCATCACTAAAAAGAACTGTGCTCCAACGCTGCTGAGTCCAGTGAACACGCTGACGTACCCATTCCATTCTGACAGTACGATGATGTTGGGTAAGGATTGGTCCGTGGTATGGATGCCTACTTCGGATGCCATCTTCAGCGAGTCTGTTGTGGACAGTTTGTGCACTGATTCTATTGTTAGTTCTACCAGGAGTAATTGCTTCTGTCCTCGTTGCCGGAAGGAAGTGATACCACAAGTGAGACGTCCTGATCTGTCGGTCTTATGCAGGGGTCATAACTCTTGGTCGACCTGAATGCGGTCGGTCGGCAGAAGATCCAGTGGTTCTATACCTTCCAATGAGGCGGTAGCCACAGTCAGTAACTCTGAACTCAGCAGCGAGCACATCTGGAGGTTTCCCAGCCTCATGCATACTAATGGCACACAACCTCCGATTTTCGGTTCACCTTGGAATTTTTTAAAATGACGGAAGACAAAAACAAGCGTGTTTTCTCAATAACCCGGACTCTCTAGCACAACATAACACAAAGAAGATCGTCGGTCGCCCATTCAATTTGACATTCTCGGGTAGCACATGCTATTTTGAAATCTGTAGCAAAATTGTAAAGGGTTGGGTGGACAACAACAACATGTCATTAAACTCTTTGCACGAGTTCTTGTCCACAAACATGCAACATTAGAACTATTATATTTTATCCTTTATGCTATTTTTTCACATTTGTTTCTATTATACTTTCTTTTTTGACTCATTATATATAACTGGTACACTACACTTACATTCATTAGCCCACACTGCAGCTACACTTCCCATACACTTTCTTCCTAATTATACCCCCCTCAACCCTCAAAAAAGGGGGGGGGGAGGGTATATAGCAGTCACTTTGTGTGTCCATCCAGTCGTCTGTCCATTCATCCCACTTATTTCAGTGCAATTTAACTCTAGTACTGTTAGAGCCTGGAGGCACACAACCTCCAATTTTCGGTTCACCTTGGAATTTTTTAAAATGACTGAAGACAAAAACTAGCGTGTCACTTTGTTTGTCCATACATTCGTCTGTCCATCCATCCCACTCTAGTACTGTTAGAGCCTGGAGGTAGAACTTTATATTCCATACGCATGTTGTCTATCATGAGCGATGATTGGGACACTGCTTTTGGGACCAGTAGATCAATGGTCAAGGTCACTGTAACTTTAAATAGCATTTTTTGACGACCGTCCCACTCGTTTTCATGCAATAACTTTGGTACCGTGAGACTTAAAACATTCATATTTCCTAAACATGATGTTGTCTATCATGGGTTGATGATTGGGATTGCTATTGGGGACAGTTGGTCAATGGCAAAGATCAATGAAACTATAAATAGTTTCTGGAATGACTAAATAAACATGTCTGTTTTCTTAGTTACTTTGAAGCCCTAACTAATCATTAACTCATTTCCTGCATCAGCTGATGACTATAAGGACCAGCTAAATACATAGCTAAAACAATCTTTAGTTAGCTCATGCTTAAGTTTGGCTAAAACATTTACTACAAGATGACTAAAAACGAACTATAAACTGACAAGGGAACCAAGCTGAATGATGACTAATCTTCCACAAGACACTAGCTTTTCTCTTATGCTGAACAGCAGGCAAAATACAAGCTAAAAACCACATTTGTATATTTAGCTCTGCTGCAGCCCTAATTTAAATTTTTGGAACAACTAAAAGTGTAACTATTTAGTGTTGTTTTAGTTTCTGGAATGCCTGTCCCCTTTTCTTAGCTACTTTTCAGTTCTTACTAAACTATGGCTCATTATATACGACTGGCATACCAGATTATAACAAAAACATTGGCTAAATTATGATTTTTTACCAGCTTGAGTTGCTTACTTTTTGTTGGCTTCAAGCTGATCAGATGTTGGCTATATTTTCGTAGGGGTCCATACAGATTTCCACTGATGGACTATTCCTAACACCAAATATATATGATACTGTTAATGTAAACTAGTTTAAACTTAACCCTTTACCCAATGCAGATGATATCAAAATTTATTATTTTAAATATCATTTTTTGAAATTTTTCAAAAACTTCCAACAAAACCTTATCATGCGACCCCTCATTGGAATGAGCTCGTTCCAACAAGGGGTCACATGATATGGTTTTGTTGAAATTTTTTGAAAAATAATATTTTTTCAACTGCTGCATTTGCATATTACATGGGCGGATGCGGCCGATTCGTTGGGTAAAGGTTAAATGTTTTTTCAACCCTTTACTTAACATGAATAAAAAACACTTGCATAAAATTATTGGTGAACAACCAAAAATTTTCATTTTATGCTTCAAAAAACATTTATCTTACAACAAGAATGAATTTCACTCAATAAGTAAAAATGTCCAGACAAAATACAAATCTGTATTGAGGGTAACAACCGCATGTGTGATCATTCAATTCAGAAAGAGAACATTATTTACCTTCACTTAGCAAAAACCAATAACACACTGTCGCAGATGCTTTTTTGATAAAAGTAATCAAATGGTAAATTAATCACCAACACAAGAAAATAAATTATACCAGGTCATTTTTTTGCCATAATATTTTTATATAGGTCTACCATGCGTTAAACATGAAAAATAAAATAAAGAAACAGACAGCTGAAACACTACTATAAACTTTGGCGGTAATAGTATAATTGAAACAATGAATAGGGTTTACGTTATGTACAGCTCAAGAGCGTAATTCCATGACATCATGATTTTCATTCATAAAAAATCAATTCATAGATGCTGAATGATTGTAAAAATATATGCGAATAAGTTGAGAAAGGGAGGAATATTGTAAGATAAACTTGTTATTACCACCAAGTGGGTTTCCAAGATGGTATATTTAAGTCGAGACCTCCTCTCTGCATGGGCATATATTGATGAGTCCATACATGATCCAGAAACGAGGTTGAGACTTCAATACATCATCTCGGAAAACCACATGGTGGTAATAACCTATATTTATTTGGAAAAATGACCCCTTTTCAGTAAAAATATAGGGATTTTAGGGAAGGATATATATGAGAATAGGGATTTCATTGAAAAACCGAGTCATGGAAGGCCTCTAAAGTAAGAAATCACACAGTAACTTACCAGTGACAAATGGTTCCACACAGGTTCTCTGGCTTCCTCCATCAATAAAACTGCCATGACAAGTTATGAACTAGGCCTTTGAAAATGGGGTTATATCCCCCTAAAACAAACATAAGTCAATTGCTAATAGAATGAAAGTGTCAATGACACTGTAGATCAACTTGTGTAAGACATGTACATATATAGTATATGACACAGCAATGACACACATCTAGGTAATGACCTGATAACAAAGGTACATGTAAAGTACTGTAAAGGTCTGTACATAAATACTGACCGTAGCCTGTAACAAATGTACAGGTCAAGTATTGTAAAGGTGCGTGACAGTTTAGATGCTAAACTGGAAAAGAAATCTCCATGGGGTTAATGTTACAATGGGGATCCTTGTATGGTGCACCATAAGCCAAATGTTAGCAATTGTTTTGGCTTGTTTGATTCAAACCCTTCTAAGGTTGATTCATACTAATTAATAAATATTTGTCCAGTCCTTCTAAAAATATAGGTATTTGAATTTTTTATATTTAGCTTATAGGGTTCCCATGGATTAGGAGGTTTTATTTTTCTCATTAGAAATAGAAAATCAGGTTGTGCTAATAATGTTTACCCTCCCCAAAAAAATACCAAATATTAACACAAGAACTTGGCTTCAACACATTTGAATATACACATCCTTGGGATGCTGAATTCAAGAAACATTATTTTGTCTGGTGTTTTTGGAAAAGAGTTTTAATTATCTCACTTTTTGAGTCCCCGAGTGGGTCTGACTGAACCCAACAATATTTGTTCTCATACCAGTGATAACAAAGGCACCCAATAAATTTATAGTAAACATTACTGACATAAAAAATCTTCTTTACAGGTTCTGTACAAAAAATGTAATACACACAATTCCCATAAATATGACTGCCGACATGCATTTTGAATTTTGGTCCAAGCCCAAAAGCACTCATAAACATCCCATGATGATAACAAACGTAGTCCTAGAAGTTCCATACAAAAAACTGATTGCACCTAACTTTGGTATAAAATGGCCACTGGCAGCCATCTTGAATTTTGGACCGCACCCAAAAACACTCGTTCTCATCCCAAGGTGATAACAAAGGTACCCATGACGTTTCGTGAAGATCGGTTCATAAATACATCCTCTAGCCCGAGCCGTATTGACATGTGCACTTACTGTGTTTTAGTAGCACTGAATAAATCAAAAGTTCATCTAATTTGCATAATTTCTGCACGAGAAAAAAAAACCCATACTATATATATGTGATGTATTCCATGTTAGTAAACATTCATAGAAAAATTTATTCAAATCAGAATTTTCATACAGAAGGTATCGTGGAACTAAATATTGAAATTAGAGTGAACCGGCTTAAAATGTTGCACCGGCTTAAAATGTTGCACTCGGAAATGACGCAATCTCTAAAAATAAACAGCCTTGGGAAAATCCATTGTTTCAATAAAAGTTTGAAACATTGTACTGACATCTTGCATTATTGTTGAATATTCCTGATAAAAAAGGGTGATTTGATGACTTTTGGACCTAAAAAATACAATTTACTTTTTTTGTGTGCTTCTGTTGGGAATTCCCTGAAAAATATGTGCATGTGACCGGTATTTCCCTTTGTGTGAGTTTTTCTCTCTTATTTGTTGCATGACCCCCTGTTTTCAGATCAGAAAAAGTTGTCTGAAGGGCTATACTTGACAGAGATATTTGAATGCCAAAATTAAAGTGATGCGATCATATTTTTTTCCACCTGAACGTTATAATGGTTGCCTATGGGAAAATATTTAGTTCTGTGATACCAGAAGTTCTGTACAAAAAACTGATTGCACTAATTTCGGTACAAAATGACTGCCGGTGACCATCTTGAATTTTAGACCGCACTCCAAAACACTTGTTGTCCCACGGTAATAACAAAGGTACCCAGGAAGTTTTGTAAAGATCGGTTCATAAATACAGCCCCAAGCCCGAGCCGTATTGACATGTGTACTTACTGTGTATAAGTAGCACTGAATAAATCAAAGTACATCTAATTTGCATAATTTCTGCAAGAGAACAAAAAACGTATTATATGTGATGTATTCCATGTTACTAAACACACATACAAAAATTTATTCAAATCAGAACTTTCATACAGAAGTTCTGAACAAAAAACTGATTACACTAATTTCGATACAAAATGGCTGCTGGTGGCCATCTTGAATATCAGACCACACCCAAGAACACTTGCTGTTGTCCCACGGTGATAACAAAGGTACCCAAGAAGTTTCGTAAAGATCGGTTCATAAATACGGCTTCTAGCCCGAACCGTATTGAATTGTTGACGGACAGACAGACGGGCTATGGCATATCCTCAAAGTTGAGCTAAAAATAGTCTACATGTGGCAGAACAGTACTAAATCCTTTTCATGCACTTAATCCTGCACTTTATAGGGGCACACAGGGATCATAGAAGTTATAGCTACAAAGAAACGTTTCTATAAGGCAAAATGTCACAGCAATCTCATCCATGTGTCAAATGCATGTCAATACATCGCTATGGATTGATAACATACACAGTTATTGATATTTCTGTCCTTCAAACTGTCAGACTTTAAAAACAAAGTATTTTCTAGCCTCAAGTGAGTTTCTAATGACAGGCATTCTTTCACCAAAACTAATCCATCTCGATCATTAGCCCTTAACCTTCTGAATCAGTCTTCAGTAAATTAGAACAGAATAGGAGACTGAGCAAAACCTGCATGTGTGATACAATCACTCACATCCCTGGTGAAAAATCATTCAAGGCCTTCTTTTTAGATTGAATAATGCAGACATCCTTCAATCTTTGCAAAATGAAAATCTCACTTCAAATATATAAAAGACATGTGGTGGGAATAAAGGCTGAATGTGTTTGATGTGATTGCATGGATAATATAAGGACCAGGAATTCTTGCCGAATTCAGTTCTTTAATGAGGGTGAAGAAAGGAAGAGAGTTGATACTTCAACATATCAGAGGTTGCACATTGTGAGCATGAAGTGGATTAACCCGTAAAAGCTCATTTCTAACTTTTATGACCTCAGAACAGGTGCCCTTAACATGTCATCATGAGGAGGTCATGCTGACAATAGACAAAATTACCTGAGTAGTGATTTCTAGTCAAGTCTTGGCTGCCTTGTCAGGCAAACAAGACTTGACTTGTAATCACTGCTTAAGTCACTGGACCTATAGAGGCTGTGGGCAGGCGGGGATTCAGGATACTTGTCCAGGCCCTTAATTGCTAAATAAACCAAAATGCTTGCTGTTGAATTCCATCTTGTGTTTATCTGTATCGCATTATTGAACATTTTACTCACTGTATTTTTGTTTCTGTATTCATCCTTCTTTTCACAAATAAAATATTTTTTATCCTTAACTGGTAGAGTGCTGGAAGCCCATATTTTGGCTTTATTGTTAAGTACAGGAACCACAACTCAAAGGCTTCATATTCAGTGGATATGCTTCATATTGTCTTTGAAGTTAAATTATTTAGCCTTTATGGATTTGCCTTGTCATAATTTATGGGAGAGTGCCTATTGGCACATTCCCATAAATAATAACTGGGCAAAGACATGTGAACAAAATAATTTAGCCCTCTATCAGTAAAGTCCCAATACAGGGACAAGAAGCAACACTTATATTGATCTGAAAAAGATGTCCCATGTGTATTCTTACTTGATTGATTTTTTTTTTTTTTTTTTTATTTATGTTTAAGGTCACATATTTATGCACAATGGCTAATCATGACCGTGACAGTTTTACGGGTGGAGGAAGCCGGAGTACCCGGAGAGAACCACCAAGCAACGACGAGCAGCTGCCAGCTCCCCAACATCGTAACTCCGCATTGTAGCACAGGCAGGGTTAGATTGGTTGAAGACATGCGTACCATCGATGAGCAGTATGCCTTAGTACACGGCATCATCGTGCCCCCAGGCGGGCAATGGAGACGAAGTGTCTTGCCCAAGGACACAACACGGTTGCCGCAGGTGGGATTCGAACTGAGGACTTCTCGGCTTGCAGCCTGCACCTCTACCTACTGAGCCACCGCGCTCCCACTTGACTGATAACTTGACCAATAGGATAGCTTTATCTTAACAGTTTTTCTACATCTTTGTTGGCTGCCTGTGCAGGTAGCCAACAATGACGGAGAAACACTGTTGAGTCATCTGTAGCTGTGTACATGTATATATAGTTGTTATTAACATAAAATTAATCTGAGGCCTTAAGGGTTAGAACTAATTTTCACCTATTTTGTACTTTTGCTATTTCATTGAACAAAGAATGAATAAAACTGATACTTCTACATCTTAGATTTATTTATGTGATTACAAATTTCACATACGCGTATGAGACCACTTTTAATGAATAAAGAATAAATATGGACAATACTTTTGATTCAGAATTGTTTTTCCAAATAACCACAATATTCACTCACACTATCGTACTTTAATGTTTTAATGAATAAAGCAAGAATTAGAGTAATTTTTATAAAATAATTTTAAAATGACTGTATTCCATATGAAAGTGTCAATGACACTGTAGCTTAACTTGACTGTGTGTTGTGTTTGATCAAAAGGATAATGTTCAATGTTTATGAAAGGATTATGAAATACGACAAGAATTGTGATACTTGAGAATATGTTAATTTCTGTTCCTGTACGTTATGTTTTCAATAAAAATAATTTGAGGTGTAGACTGTACTAAAGAATTGAAGGGTGGGTTAATGTGGCCCTCACAGTTAATGCATGTCAACCAAAGTTACCAAGTTACAGTGAAATTATTCCAAAACGAGTCATCCTATCAAGTTACAATGAAATCCCTTCATAAATATGACCTGCAGACTGTACGAAAGGTTTACGGGCTTCGGGCCTGTGTAGCCATCAAGGTTGACTCATCGCAACCAAAATGGGACGTCCTCATCCAGACATTATACTGAGTCATCCTATAAAATTACAATGGAATCCCTTTATAAATACGACCTGTAGTCTGTGGTAAGGGTTTTGGGGTTTTGGGCTCGGGCAGCCATACCGGTTGATCGATCGTGACCAAAAGGGGACGTTCTCATCGACATTATCTGGAGTCATCCTACCAAGTTACAATGAAATCCCTTCATAAATACGACCTGTAGACTGTGCTAAAGGTTTTCGGGCTTCGGGCCCCTGTAGCCATCACAGTTCACCGATCACGACCAGAGGAGGATGTTATCATCCAGATATTATATGGAGTCATCCTACTAAGTTACAATGAAATCCCTCCATAAATATGACCCGTAGCCTGTGCTAAAGGTTTTCGGATTTTGGGCAGCCGTCATAGTTGACAGATCATGACCAAAAGGGAATGTTCTCATCTAGACATTATACAGAGTCATCCTACCAAGTTACAATGAAATCCCTTCATAAATACGATTTGTAGACTGTGCTAAAGTTTTTCGGGTTTTAGGCTTTGGCAGAAACCACGGTTGACCAATCTCAACCAAAAGGGGATGTTCTGATGGAAATAGCCTATCTTGACTTTGTAAAGTTAAGCTAAAAATGTAAACTGTTCCAGAAGTCTGAAAACAATATTGGTTCTTTGAACGGTTTTTATCTGAAGGAAACCAATGAAAAGCTGTAATTTTCCCATTCTTTTCTACTTTGAGGGTATAACACCTAAACTACAATAGGGGAGAGTTCAAAAACTGAACTTGACTTGTATTTTTTTTTAAAAAAAAAGGTAAGATGAGCCTAATGTTTGAAAACAGACATTTGTTTCAAAAAGATTTATTTCATGGAAACTAAAGAAAAACCAAAATATGACCATTTTTTTTTTATAATTCAAAGGGCATAAAACTCTAAAACTACAGCACAATCTCAAAAGTCAAACTTCACTTGTATTCCACCAAACCCAAGAGGTTCCAGAAGTTTGAAAGCAACTGGTTATTTAAAAGATTTTATCAGATGGCTTCTGAAGAAACACACTGATTTTATCATATTTTTTCAAATTCACGGAGCACAACTCCTGATCTACAACTGGCATGAATTGAACTAGAATTGAACTAGACCGATGTTCTGTCAAAGCTAAACTGTTACAGAAGTTGAAAAACAATTAATTGTTCAAAACAGATTTTAATCAATGGAAGCCAATCAAAAACTCTTAATTGTGCCAGATAGCTCATGGAGATAGAAAGTGGTGTTGACAAAGTGTGTTTTGGCAAATCTTTGTCATGCTACAGTATGAGGAGAGTGTATTATGACTAAATGACTTGCAGAGTGGAGATTCCACCCAAGCAATAATTGCAAATTTGTTGCAAAGTATAACAAGCACAAGCAACATTCCAGCTCAGTGAGCTAAACAAGATATAGTTGGTTAACCCTTTACCCAATGCAGACAATTTCAAAATTTATTATTTTAAATATCATTTTTTAAATTTTTTCAAAAAATTTCACCAAAACCATATCATGTGACCCCTCTTTGGAATGAGCTCAAAAATGTTTTTTTCAACTTACGTGGGCAGATGCAGGCGATTCGTTGGGTAAAGGGTTAAATCCTGACACTAAAAAAGAGCAAAATAGTGTCATGGAGGAGATTTCTGAGTAAAAAAAAAAAAGTGATGAGCCAGATTTTCAATAACTCAGGAGGTGCCTGGAAAACAAGAAATGTTTTTTATGATACACAAATTGTCTAAGCCACAATATGGGCATGGTCAGAAGCCAAATAGTTATGCTCATCAGTTTGGCAAATTAAACATGAACAGTTAGTTAAGTACAGATGGGTGCTCACCTGAAGAATGTACACATTAAAAAATCCCCCAATAACAATCCAATGTTCCACAAACATGCACTTACAACAGGAGTTGCTCACCCAGTCCAGGACAATGTCACATCCACACCAGGAGATATCAACCAGATGAGCAAGTCATCACAAGCACCCTGCAGTGTCTAACACAGCAAGTGTAACATATCCTAGAAACAGACTTAATTCAATAACTGATCAAAAGAGAACTCAACACATGTGTTAGAATCAGAGAGGAACAGCAAACCACTTCCAATATATATTCCCTTTCACACAGATTATGCACACTATCAACCACTGGCTGATAATTGTTGCCCACTGTTGTATAAATAACAAGATTTCAAAAATAAATGGTTTCTCCAATATATCATCTTCACATCCAGCTGAGCAGCATCTTTATCAATTTTCTACAGGATTGTCCATAACATGAAAAAAGACTCTGATGATGTCTATACTTAACCCTCCACAACCTTGACAATTTATCAGGATTTCTGTGGTTATGTTATCTCAATTATCTGTCAGCTAGTTTAACAGTGATATCTTGTCAAGTCTTAGCTGCCTTTGCCAAGATGTCACTACAGAAACCACTAAGGTTCCGCTCTACAGTTTCGCACTATTGCACAGAGGTAAAATTCTAAAAATAGGGCATATGGTGAAACTAATGCCATGTAAATTGGAGATATATTTTTAGGAAACAGGGAATTTTTTTTCACATTTTAGAAACAGGGGGTTATATGCCCCAGGGTAAGGTGAGTGGGGATAGTGGGAAAATTATGGTTCTGAGGCTGCTGGGTGGCTGAAAATGACTGGTATTGGCATTTTTTATGCTATTTTGTTGGTTGAAGTCTTACCTTTGACAATAAATTATTTCACCCACATTCAGATTGTTTATTTCTGCTTAGTCAGATAGTATTGTATGTTTTTAGTGGATTTGGGAAATGACATACATGTTATGGGTTAGATAACTAAGTTACAGAATATTTGCATTTGAAGTGAGTGCATGACATGTCATTTTTGGAAATGCCTGGAAAACTGTGGAGCAGAACCTAACAAGGGAAATGTTGTCTGAAAGTTATATTCATTATTTATTTGTGTTTTAGATCACTTCAGCATCTATGTCTAAGCTATGACTACAAGACAAGTATACTGTCATGTTTTGTTACCCACATCAAAGGACTTGCACTCACTTAGCATTGGTTACCGAGTCCAATTGGATCATAACTTGTTTGCTACAGCACTCAAACACTGCTCCACTTCTGGGGTTAACAAAGGGAACTGTCTGAAAAACTTTCTCTGTATTGCAAACCAGGAGTTCTGTTTTGAGGCAGAATAAAATCATAAAGGGTTAACCCCTACTTAATCAGTTTTAATAAAATAGAAATAATGTATTTGTATATAAATTAATAACAGCCTAGTTTTAACTCACAACATGCTGAGTATTTTCTTGAATTTTTTCTGGAATCCTGTCATGGATGCTGCAAAAAAGGCATGACTGGATTTGATGAAAAATTTTAACAAATGAAGCCCAAATTTGGTTCATGATATGATTGGTCCAATTTGCAGTGATGCATTTTGTGGAAGAGAAGCAAAATTATACCCTTTCTGTTGACAAGAGTATTTGTGTCCTGGCGGGAATATCTGCCAACAGCATGCAAGGAGTTAAAAGTCAGTATCTGGGCCCCTTATTGAAAACTTATGTAAACTTGAGTCTTGGTTTGTTAGTTGGTGATGACAATTCAGTCTTCTGAGTTTTGTTTTGCAACAATTTATTGGTTTAATGAGAACTTACTCTTTATTGGGGTTTGAATTCACTTTCAGAATCTATGGTTATACAGTAGAATCCTCTTAATTGAATATCCATTTTGCCAGTGAAAATTATTCAATTAACAGGAGTATACAATTAACAGGGATTTGGTCAGTTTCCTGTGTTCTAGAGGTAAACTGAGCATTTATTCTATTATATCTTGTTTGACAGAGCTCATGGAGCTCTGTCAAACAAGATATAATAGAATAAATGCCTGTATTGGATGTAGTGAGGCCAAAAAGGTTGATAAATAAGGGGAATTTGGTGCGTGTCACACTAATTTTTTCGACATATTACAAAAATTTATATACAATTAACAGGAGTTAACTCTATAACCCATATGCAATTAACAGATCAAATTTGTACTGAAGATATGGTAAATGGTTTTGTGTTTGAAAATAATATTCAATTAACAGGGATATACAATTAAGAGATATCCAATTAAGTGGGCTCCACTGTACTGTGACCATACCGTACAACAAATATATACACCTTAGAGAGCTTGCTTCCCAGGCTTTCGTTTCCATGGTCGTGTTGCATACTATTCAAAACAAGCCAAGACCAATACCGGGTCTGGACCTGCATCGCTGCATGCAATTGATTACAGAGATGAACAGACTTCAAAGTATTGGCAAACAGGAAGTGGCTGCACTGCAGATCTGAAAATTAGATACACGATACAACTCATCATTATGAAGCAGCAGACCAAATATAAAATCATTCCCTTTCATAGAAGCCAAGAAAACTTTGACGGAAGAAGTGTTTCGGACGGACTGACAGTTGGACTGATGGACGGACTGACTGACTGACGAACTGATGGATAGAGTCGAGCGGTTACTAGACCTGCTCTGCCACTGGCGACGCAGGTAATAAAAAGTAGGGATATCCAAACTGATGTTGAAATTTTTGGAAAATGGTATTGGATACACGTGATTGGACACATCAATATGTTACAAAGTTTAGTGAGGATCATGAATGTCACCGGACCATGAAAACTTTTTGCAGGTTTCTCGCACGGGCGCCGCCTTAATGTCTGTGGGGTACATTTTGAAATTTTCATTTGTACTGGATGGGCTTTTCCAGAGGTCTCATCGTTCTTTTCTTGGTATAAACTCGTTCATCAATAGTTTCTGGTCGAAATGTTAACTTTTGAGGTATGCAAAGACTGACATGTGACGAACGTTTACGTGCCATTGGCATGTTGGAAGCTGGCAATAGACAGACTGCAGTGGCTCAAATTCTGAACGTTACTCAATCGGTGATTAGCAGGTTGTGGTCACGCTACCGTCAGACATGCAAAGTTGATGACAGACGTCGGTCAGGTCGTCCAAGGGCAACAACTGTTAATCAGGATCGTTCCATCCGAACCACAGCATTATGTACCCATCATCAAAGTGCCTCAGAAATTGGACAGTAGCTGCACCGAGTGACAGGTGTGCGAGTCAGTGGTCAGACTAACGCGGCAGAACGAACGATACCAGCAAGATCATTTTGGTGGTGGATTGGGTATGGTGTGGGGAGGCATAACCATGACAAGCAGAACAGCATTACATGTCATCCAAGGGCGTGTCACAGGCAGTACTACCATGACAACATGTTAGCAGCTCGTGTGGTGCCAGTTGCGCGACATTATGGCCATTGATTCATTTCCCAAGATGGCAATGCAAGAGCACACAGGGCCTGTGTTACTACAGAGTTCCTCCAGGAGCAGAACACCACTACACTGCTTTGGCCAGCACTAAGTCCAGACCTTTTACCGATCGAGCACATCTGGGATATGCTTGGCAGGCACCTACGACAATGCCAACAGCTCCCTACCAATGTCTAAGAACTCGCCACTGCACTGCAGGAAGAATGGAATA
Source organism: Pictodentalium vernedei (assembly GCA_031216915.1). NCBI lineage: Eukaryota > Metazoa > Mollusca > Scaphopoda > Dentaliida > Dentaliidae > Pictodentalium > Pictodentalium vernedei. The sequence goes on from CM062297.1 coordinate 775,643,689, forward strand.
ACATCAGTCAAGCTGATATTGGACGTTTGGTGAGGAGTATGCCACATCGGATCCGCGCTTGTCTCGAGGACCGAGGAGGATTTACAAGGTATTGAGGTCTTGAACTGAATGTGGTAAATTCTCTGACTGACTATCCATGTCTTCTACAGCTCAGTGCGTGAAATGTGTGCTTGTCAGACACCCAATTATCGCTGAAATTATTCACCAGATGTCACAGTGCAATGCCTAAATTGTCTTTTTGACGAAAATATATACATATTTCTTCATATATCTCATTTTTATCAAATATCCCAGAACAGTATGTATATGTAAAGCAGAACATCTACCACAGTGAATAAATTCAGAGGCCCTGTAGGAACTGCTTTGCTACAGCAATCCAGCTTTGCTGTGACCTTCAGAATGCATCCAGTGTAAATGTTTCGACACAGAATATTCGGGCAAGGTTGCACGAAGGCGGTCTCCGATCGAGAAGACCATGTATTCGCATTCCGCTGTCCCAGAACCACCACCAGGCACGATATGAATGGGCCATGGACCAAGTTGGATGGACCAGAGATGATTGGCGACCTGTCCTTTTTACAGATGAGTCACGGGACTGCCTAGACAACACAGATAGGCATTCTAGAGTATGGAGAAAACAAGGTGAGCGATTCCATGCAGCCAACATTTCTGAGCATGACTGCTATGCTGGAGGGTCAATCATGGTCTGGGGCGGCATCAGCTGGAATGGATGTACAGAGCTCTGTGTCCTTGAACATGGTTATTGACTGCACAATGGCATATTGATGAGATCCTGGATGTCCACGTCAGATTTTATGCAGGTGCAGTGGGTGATAGATTCATTCTGATGGACGATAATGCCCGTCCTCATGTTCCCCATGCTGTCGGGAAGTATGGACAGAGAGAGGGGATTGAGCATATGGACTGGCCAGCAAGATTCCCTGACCTCAATCCAATCGAACATGTCTGAAATGAGTTGCAGCTTGCAATTTCAGCCTGTCCAGTCCAGCCAAGAAGTGTCCAGGAGCTTGGTGCCATGCTGGTCCAAGAATGGAACAACATCCCACAAAGGACCACCAGGAACCTGATTGGGAGCATGAGAAGGCATTGTCAAGCTGTAATTAACAGTAATGGGTCTCATACTTGATACTGAAGCCATACCAGTTTGCTCCGTCAACTTTTTGGCATATTGAAAAATTTCCTCTTTTATCAAAAATATCCATTTTCCGTGGTTATCGTATTCAAAAGCTAAGATATAATGTCAAACACAAATAAAATCTTAATTTCTGTGCTTAAATCATTAAAGATATAATTAAATAAAAAATATATACACCATTCATTACAATATTTCAACTAAAACATAAAACAGGTAGTTGGATGTACTTGGTGCTTAGCAAACTTTGAGTAGTATTTTAACAGTTGATGGGCAGAGTTTGTTCATCAATAAGCTTTTGATGCGGGCACTCCCCAATGCATTCTTACAAAACAAACCAATATGAAACTGCTTATGAAAGACTAAATGTGTCAATACAACACATATGCCCCTGTGAGGTAGCATGATTAAACATTGGCTTTACACACTTGTAGGTACCCATGACAAAACCACATACAATAAATTAGCTAAATATCTGAACGTACACCGAAAACGAGACTGGAAAAAGGCTTTTCAGAGTTTTCATATCAAAAACAAAGTTCAAAGTCAATAATTCCACAAAAAATCATTCGACCATGATCAAACGCTAACTGAATTTGCAGGTATCCCATGATAAAGCCACATACCAGAAATCAGCCAATTATCTGAACGTATAGTAAAATAAAGTCAGGAAAACTGTTATTTCAGAATGATGAAATGACGGACGGCCAAGGGTAACACTATTTGCCTGCAGCAATTTCATGGCAGAGGCATAAAATTTAATTTATTTATTTATTTATTAGGGTTTAATGACACTTTTAACAGCCAGGGTCATATCGTGTCGGATAGTTTTAAGGTGGAAGAAGCTGGGATACCCAGAGAGAACCAAGCAGAGGCAAGCAACTGTTGGACTCACCAACTTAATAATCTTGCTCATGCAGTCAGATAGTATTGGTTGAAGGCATGTGTACCATTGATATGCAGTACTTGATGAGGATGAGGATCATACCTGCAACTGTTCAATCTTAAGTTCAACCCTCTATAACCAATGAGCCACCAGAAATGAAGCACACCCCATCCAGCAAAGGCAATGAACAGTCTTCATCATGATATCTCCACTATTCAATCAAGCCTTGATAGTAGTTAACCCTTTACCATACACAAAAGACAGACAACACTTGCAAAAAAAAAATTTTGAATAACTTCTTCATTTTTTGTGTCAAAAACATAGCTTATGACCCTCCACTGAAACAAGCTCAATGAGCTTGGTTCAATGAGGTGGGGGGGGGGGGGGGGAGGGAGGGGGGGGGGGGTCATAAGCGATGTTTTTTAGACCAAAAATGAAAGAAATAATGAAAAAGCAATGGCGATTTTTGTCAATAGTGCTGGCCAGTTCTGACCACTACACTGGGTAAAGGGTTAAAATGAAATCCTCCACATACTGATGTCAAAATAACAGTTTCAAGTCCCAAATTTTCCCCATATGAATACAATTTGGAATTTTATTATTTAACCACATGAACCTTGTCTGACAGAGCTAACTGAGTTGGTCAAACAAGATTAACTCATAACCAGCTGAGTATTTTCAAATTATTTTTCATCAAATCTAGTCACGGATGCTGAGAAGCAGCCATGACTAGATTTGATAAAAAAAATTATCTAAATTTAACTAAAGAAATCATTGGACAAAAAGCCAATTCAATTTAGAAGACAGAAATTTAGTTAAATGTACCCAAATCATACTATTTCTGTGGCAAGAGATTTTGTGTCCTGGGCAGGAATATCCACAAACAGCATGCAAGGAGTTAAAATGGTTCAAGTTCCAGTTGTATTAGGGGAAAAATTTGCAGTTAGAAATATTGCCATTTCAACATCACATGAGTGTGCAGAAAGTTAATTTAAAAGTTTAGAGATTAACTCTTAACCCGCTGAGTATTCTCAAAATATTTTTCCATTGAGTCCCTCAGGAGTGACAAAAATAATCTGGGCATCATGCCTTTTCTTCAGTTGATCATAAATTAAAATGTAGAGCTCCCCCATGAAGCCCCTTGATACAATCTACGTGGATTAATCTTAGTTACACACCTCTAGAGGGTACTGAATACAAAATTTTTAATTCTTCAGCAAAATGGCCAAATTCGGCTCCCATAGAGAGCCCAAATATTAACCCAGGCTCTTGATTTGAATACAGTTGAATCTGACTTCCCTAGAGATGTTGTGTACCGAATATGAAAGCATTCTGACTGTTGGATCTGAAGAAGAGAAATTGTAAAGAAATTTCTTCGAATTGCTACCATAGCGAGCCCAAATATTAACCTATGGATCCGATTTGAACAAATTTGAATCTGACCCCCCTAAAGATGTTGTATAAAAAATGTGAAAGCATTCTGACAAGTGGATCTGAATTTTTGTAGAAATCCCCTCATATTGTACTAAGTTAAATTTCATGTTCCCATATGGAGCCCAAATATTAACCTAGGCACTCGAATTGAACAACCTGGAATCTGACGGACCCCCCCCCCCCCCCCCCCCCCCCCTCCCTAGAGATATTGTATACCAAATATAAAAGCATTCCGACTGGTGAATCTGAAGAAGAAGATTTTTAAAGAAATTTTGTCATTTTGCAATATAAAAGCATTCCGACTGCATGGTGGATCTGAAGAAGAAGATTTTTAAAGAAATTTCCTCATATTGCACTAAGTAAAAATTTGGGCTACCATAGTGAGCCCAAATATATACCTAGGGATCTGATTTGAACAAACTTGAATCTGATCCCCTAAGAGATGTTGCATACAAGATTTTTTTAAATTACCCTCCATATTGAACAAAGATCAAATTTGGGCTTCCGTAGTAAGCCCAAATATTAACCTAGGGATTTCGTTTGAACAATCTTGAATCTGACCCTCATAACAATGATGTATACCAAACATTAAAAGATTCTGACTAGTGGTTCTGAAGAAGATTTTTAAAGAATATTCCCCATATTACCCTATGTTAAAACTTTGGGCTCCTGTAGAGAGCCCAAATATATACCAATGAGCTTTATTTCAACAAATTTAATTTTTATCTGACCACCCTATGAATGCTGTATACCAAATATCAAAAGATTCTGATGATTGGTTCTGGAGAAAAGATTTTTTTAAATTTTTGCAAATATGCTGACCCAGCATTTTTTCGATGCCCATTACAGAAAACACCCTAACATAACCGATGGCAATTTTTTTTTACAGTTCAATTCTACTGGTCCTAAGGATACGTCATACCAAATAACAGCTCTCTGTTCCGTGTGGTTTGGGAAATATGGGCATTTGAAAATATTTTTATTTTTGGTTCCCATGGGGATGCAGGAATTTTTTTTTTTTCATGGGTCAAGTACTTAGGACCCAATAATACCACAAACCAAATTTGGTTCATACTGGACCATCGGTTCAGAAAATAGAAATTTTGGGCAGGGCCAAAAATCTTACCCCTCCTATTACAAAGCCAAATATTACTTCACGAACTTCGTTTGATGAAACTTGATTCTACACCTCATATGGAAGCTCCATAGCAAATATCAAGTCATCGTACACACTGGTTCTTGAGAAGATTTTAAAAATATTTTGGAGCATTTTCCCCCACTCCCTCCCTATGGGGCTGGGCATGTTGAGTTGAACAAAAATGAAATGCCCCTTTGGGACCATCACTCACACAAACTTTCACTTGAATTGGCACAGTGGCTTTGGAGGAAAAGACCAAAACATGGTGTTGACGGACGATGGACGACGGACGGAGAGCGATGAGATTAGCTCAGCTTGACTTTGTCAAGATAAGCTAAAAAAAACTTATCCATGTTTGTCTCAAGAAATCATTGGTCAAAAAGTCCATTTAGTTTACAGGGGGACATTTGATTTATTTATATATTGGGGTTTAACAACACTTTTGACGGCCAGGGTCACCTCGTGTCAGACAGTTTTATGGGTGGAGGAAGCCGGAGTACCTGGAGAGAACCACCGAGCAACTTTCATGCTCCCCAATATACTAACTCCACACAAGCAGGGTTAGCATTGGTTGAAGACAAGTGTACCATCGATGTGCAGTCTGCCTTAATACACAATGCCACCGTGCAACCATGTGGGCAATGGGGTGAAGTGCCTGACACAACGCGGTTGCTGCAGGCTGGATTCGAACCAGGGACCTCTCAGCTTGCAGCCTGCACCTCTACCAAGTGAGCCACCACACCCTGGGACATTTGTTAATTGTGTCCAAATTATACTTATTTCAGTGGCAATGGAAATTTTGTCCTTGGTATCTGCTAGCAGCATGCAAAGAGTTAAGCTCACTTCAAGATTTTCAAGGATGAGATAAATATTTATTTTATTCACAGCATCACAGGAGTGAAACATGCAAGATATTCATTCCAGAAATAAAAATCCCTGTTTATCAGGAATCATTTTTCTACAGTTCTGGCAAGCAATAAAACAGATAGAATCATTTAATCATATCTTTTACTTATTGAGAACAGAATTTAACCCTTTGAAAGTGTGCAACTCTTGAAAACATAACAAATTGTCTCTTCTCTGTGCTTTATCCACAGTGCACAACCAGTATTATCAAGCTTATAACAATTTTATTTGCTTAACAATCAGATTCATTATTAACACTTTACCTAACGTGAAAAGCAGACGACACTTGCAAAAAAAATTCTTGAATAACTAATTTTTTTCATTTTTTGTCTCAAAAACATAGGTTATGACCCCTCGTTGGAACGAGCTCGACGAGCTCGTTCCAACGAGGGGTCATAACCTATGTTTTTGAGACAAAAAATGAAAAAAAAAATGAAAATTAATTGGCAATTTTTGAGAATAGCGCTGGCCGGTTTTGGCGGTTACGTTGGGTAAAGGGTTAACCCTCTTCACACTGATGTCAAAAGTTTGAACCAGTGTTTTGTGAGATCTTTATCAAGTGTTTTCTCAAAAATGAGGTACCCAATGTAATCCTTAAATTATTTATTTATTAGTATTTAAGGTCATTTCAGCATCTTTGACTATCTCATGACCACAACATAGGGATGAAGTCAAGTTTAGCCAATCGTTTATACCTTTGTTGCCCTCTTTAGAAGACTTCCAGCCCAGGTGTTGGTTCTGGGTCCTGTTTTATCAGTAAAGCAGAACTTGTTTACTGCAGTAAACAAGCAGCACTCCTGATCTGGGATTCCCATGAGGAAATATTGATCCTGACCTCGAACTACTGAGCACTTTCCATCATCACAACAGTACATTTGCCGTGAACTAGTCATGATCCATGCATGGGCAGTGATGTCCACGCATGCATTTACCAGATTATAAAAATCATCAGCAGCAAAATTTCAATTAATGAAGTACAGGGTTGTACAGTCGGACAGATGAACGGACCTTGTACTGTGGGTATACATCAATAAGATAGAGTTGCACATCAAATATGAAGTCATTCCATTGAGTACTCTGCAAGTTATTCATGAATTAATTTAAAGGCAGACAAATTCTAAGTCCATAAAGGGCAATGACTCTGGCAATAAAATCTCAAATGACCCCTTTCACTATGGGTATACAGCAACAGGATACACTTAATGGCATACCAAATATCAAGTCACTCAACCAAGTACTTTACAAGTTATGGATTATTGAATTTCGGGATGGATGGACAAGGCAAATCCTATATACCCCCGCTGGGGGTATAAAAATTTCTTTTCCAAGGAGTTCCTATGACTTCAAAGAAAGTCCACTTTTCAAGTAATTTCAAGGGCCCAGAATATTAATCTGAAAATTCAAGCAAGATCTAGCTCTTTCAAGGTCCCTCAATGAACAAACTCTGTGACCTTACTGCACAAACTATAAACAATCAGAAATTGTCAATACTGCACAGGAAACTTAAACAACAAAGATAGTAGACTGAAAATGTACATATCCCTCAGTATCAACATCCAAGAAGAAGAAAAACACTTGGATTTACTAAGACAAAATCTTGTCACTATGATAGTGTTGTGGCAGCTTTCAATCTATAGCATTTATCAGTGTACTGGGAATACTTTCCAATCACATATCTCCTTATTGAGATCAATGTGAAAAAAACAAAGGATTTAGACCAATGACTGCTTGTCAGAGAAGATTTGTCAATTTTCTTATGCAAGGCTATAAAATCTACAGAGTTGGAAGTGCAATCATGCTTTCTCCACATCCAAAGCATCTTAACTCTTTACTTAACACTAGTGAACAACACCTGCAAAATTAAATTCTGATAAATTAAAATTATTTTTTTTCTCCTCAAAAATATAACATGGTCCCCACATTGGAGAAAGCTTATATTGCATGTTTAACCCTTTACCCAACGCAGACGATATCGAAATTTATTATTTTAAATATCTTTTTTTCAAATTTTTCAAAAAATTTCAACAGAACCATATCATGTGACCCCTCGTTGGAACAAGTTCGACGAGATCGTTCCAATGAGGGGGTCACATGATATGGTTTTGGGGAAATTGTTTGAAAAATAATATTTTTTCAACTGCTGAATTTGCATATTACGCGGGCAGATACGGCCGATTCGTTGGGTAAAGGGTTAAATCCTTGAATGCTGCAGGTGGATATTCCTGCCCAGGACAGGAAATGTCTTGCCGCGAAAATAAATAAAATTTGAGCACATTTAATAAAAATTTCCCCTGCAATTTGTTTTGACCTTTTGTCCAGTGATTTCTTGAATCAAATTTTCATGAATTTTTCATCAAATCTAGTCATGGCTGCTTTACAGCAGCCATGACTACATTTGATGAAAATTTTTTTTAAAATACTCAGGTTAAGAGTTATGGTCACATTCAGAATCTATATGGCTTTCTCACAACTGCAACAAAAGTATGAAGTCAAGTTTAGCCACTCTTTCATATCTATGCATGTTGCCGCCCTAAGATGATACCCACTGCAGGCATTGGGTGTTATTTTACCAGTGAAGCAGAACTTGTCAGACACTAAAAAAGAACTATTCCACTTCCTGATGTTCACACAGAAGACTCGACCTGAGAAATACAGTAGCATGCAATGAATGATGCATGTCATTTTCATCTGCCCTGGTTTTATGTGTGAATTATTCAAGGCACAGCACAACAAATTAGAAATTAAGACAACCTGTAAAGGAATTACCCTAACATTTTTTGGCCAAACCTTTTCCTGATAATCCTTTTCAAAAATTTAATTTATCAAACAAAAACCAATGAAAAACTTGAATTTTGCCATTTTCTTCCAAATGACGATAGATTACAAGAGGGACAATGCAAAGCTTGTGCCAATGCCCCCGACACGCCAAATATTTTCTAAGTCAAAAGAGTGAAAAAGGTATATAACTCTGGAAAAAATTGGTGGAAGAAACTCACGCTACACATGTATTGTTCCCCTATGATGCTCTATCACAACACGAAATATCATTCAAATCGGAGTACCTGTGGCTGAGATTCAAGGGAAAATGTTGATATAGCTGGACAGATGGATGGACAGATGGATGCATCGATGGATGAACAGATGGACAGATGGATGGACGGACGATGGTCTCCACTAGATAGCCCTTCGACTTTTCAAGTCGGGGGCATAATAACTGGAAATCCATCTTAATCTGCATTTCATAAAAGGTATGACAATCCTGAGGTTTGAAATGAAACCCAAAATTCTGCTGAAAATACTACATGAATGGCAATTCTTCAACCAGTCAAACTTTCGACGTAGAGCACTTTCAAAGGATCAGAGTGAGGTACAGGGAATAGTTTAGTGGAGAAAAATCACAATTTACAAATCAAAACACAAATAATATTTAACACAGCATGTAAGTACCTATTTTGATTACCCTTTACCCAACGAATCGCCCACATCTGCCTGCGTAATATGCAGATTCAGGAGCTGAAAAAATATTATTTTTCGAAAAACCATATCATGTGACGAGCTTGTTCCAATGAGGGGTCACATGATATGGCTTTGTTGACATTTTTCGAAAAAAATTAAGAAACAATATTTAAATTAAAAAATTTTGATATCGTCTGCATTGGGTAAAGGGTTAAAATGAGCCTGGCAAATACTAAAATTTATTTTCCAAGAACTTCCTAAGTAAATAAATTTGTTATGTAAATTTTGAGGGGTTGGAAAGTGGTGTTGACAAAAGTATGTTTTGGCAAGCTTTCGTCAAGCTACTTCTGTAAGGTCTTGACGAATGACTCTGATTGGAGGTTTGGAGTCATATTGAGAATGTTACGAAAAAGTGGATGCCTTTGTCCACAACTTTAATTGATGACAATTTTAATGTATAGAAGTTTTGGCAGATAAGTTGGGAAAAGACTTTTTAAGAGTTTACCAAAAGTGCGAGCCAGCTCTGCTCACAAAACTTGCCAATTCGATTTTTATTAAACTACATATTTCGTCTCAAAAACATAATTTACAACCTCACTGGAATGGACTCATCGAGCTCATTCCAATGAGGGGATCTGAAGCTATATTCGGGAGACCAAAAATGAACATTTTTTGTTAATCAAGAATTGACGAAGCAAGTGACATCTGCTATTCAAGGTTGGCCAAAGGTGTTAACTTTATTTCATTAGTTCTTTTTTGGTCCCCAGATCTACAAAGCCCAACCCCATTAAACTGGGTTAAAAAATTGCCTATATTATCCAGGCGGGTGTGTAACAATCAATCAAAATTTTCCTGTACTAAATCAGTAAACCCTTTACCTAACGAGTTGGACGAATCCACCTGCATAATTTTCAAATTCAGGAGTTGAAAAAACTAAATTAAAAAAAAAATTTAAACAAAACCATATCAGGTGACCCTTCATTGGAACGAGCTTGTCAAGCTTGTTCTGATGAGGATCACATGACATGGTTAGATGAAATTTTGTGAAAAACGAGAAGAAAATGAAACTAATTCTGCTCATGTATGCAGTGAAGAAAGGGTTAACCCTTTACCCAACATAATGGCCAAAACCGGCCAGCGTAATTCTCAAAAATAGCCAATTTATTTTCATTATTTTTTGTCTCAAAAACATAGGTTATGACACCTCATTGGAACGAACTCATCGAGCTAGTTCCAATGAGGGGTCATAACCTATGTTTTTGAGATAAAAAAATGAAATGAAAGTGTCAATGACACTGTAGCTCAACTTGTTTAAGACATGTACATGTATAGTATGTGACACAGCAGTGACAAACATCTAGGTAATGACCTGATAAAAAAGTACATGCAAAGTATTGTAACATAAATGTACATAAATGCTGACCGTAGCCTGTAACAAACATATAGGTAAAGTATAGTAAAAGTGGGGTGACAGTTAGATGCTAAACTAGAAAAGAAATCTTTGAGTCCCAGAGTGGGTCTGACTGAACCCCAAAAATATTTGTTCTCATAGCACAGTGATAACAAAGGCACCCAAAAACACTCGTTCCTGTCACAAGGTGATAACAAATGTACCCCAAGAATTTTCATGAAGATCAGTTCATAAATACAGACTCTAGCCCGAGCCGTATTGACATGTGCACTCACTGTGTATAAGTAGCACTGAATAAATCAAAGTTCATCTAATTTGCATAATTTCTGCACAAGAAAAAAAAACGTATTATATGTGATGTATTCCATGTTACTAAACATTCCTACAAAAATTTATTCAAATCAGAACTTTCATACAGAAGTTCTGGACAAAAAACTGATTGCACTAATTTTGGTACAAAAAGGCTGCTGGTGGCCATCTTGAATTTTGGACCGCACCCAAAAACACATGTTCTCGTCCCACAGTGATAACAAAGGTACCCAAGAAGTTTTGTAAAGATCGTTTCATAAATACGGCCTCTAGCCTGAGCCGTATTGACACATGCACTTATTGTATATAAGTAGCACTGAATAAATCAAAGTTCATCTAATTTGCATAATTTCTGCTCGAGAAAAAAACCTGTATTATATGTGATGTATTCCATGTTACTAAACATTCATACAGAAATTTATTCAAATCAGAACTTTCATACAGAAGTTCTGTACAAAAAACTGATTGCACCAATTTTGGTACAAAATGGCTGCCAGCAGCCATCTGAATTTCGGACCACACCCAAAAACACTCGTTCTCGTCCCAAGGTGATAACAAAGGTACCCAAGAAGCTTCGTGAAGATCGGTTCATAAATACAGCCTCCAGCCCTAGTCGTATTGACATGTGCACTTACAGTGTATAAGTAGTACTGAATAAATCAAAGTTCATCTAATTTGCATAATTTTTGCACGAGAAAAAAACCCGTATTATATGTGATGTATTTCATGTTACTAAACATCCATACAAAAATTTATTCAAATCAGAACTTTCATACAGAAGTTCTGTACAAAAAAACGATTGCACTAACTAAAGTACAAAATGGCTGCTTGAATTTTCGACCGCACCCAAAATCACTAGTTCTCCTTCCACGGTGATAACAAAGGTATCCAAGAAGTTTCGTAAAGATCGGTTCATAAATACGGCCTCTAGCCCGAGTTGTATTGGCATTTGCAGTTACAGTGCTGAAAGTAACATTAAATAGATCAAAGTTAGTCTAATTGGCATAATTTATGCACGAGAAAAAAACCTGTATTATATGTGATGTATCCCATGGGAGTAAACATTCATACAAAAAATTATTCAAATCAGCGCTTTCATATGGAAGTTCTGCGCAAAAATCTTATTGCACCTAATTTTGTACAAAATGGTTGCCAGCGGCCATCTTGAATTTCAGACCAGACCCAAAAACACTCGTTCTCGTCCCACGGTGATAACAAAGGTACCCAAGAAGTTTCGTAAAGATCGGTTCATAAATATGGCCTCTAGCCCGAGCCGTATTGGCATTTTCACTTAGAGTGCTGAAAGTAACATAAAATAAATCTAAGTTAGTCTAATTTGCATAATTTCCGCACAAGAAAAAAAACCTGTATTATATGTGATGTATCCCATGGTACTAAACATTCATACACAAAATTATTCAAATCAGAGCATTCATTTGGAAGTTCTGCACAAAAAATCTGATTGCACCTAATTTTGTACAAAATGGCTGCCAGCGGCCATCTTGAATTTCAGACCGGACCCCAAAACACTCGTTCTCGTCTCATGGTGATAACAAAGGTACCCAAAAATTTTCGTAAAGATTGGTTCATAAATACGACCTCAACCCGAGCTGTGTGTATGGCGCGACAGACAGACAGATGGACGACGGGCCATGACAATACCTCAAATTTGGCTTTGTCAAAGTTGAGCTAAAAAAATAGTTAATCGAGAATTTTTTTTACAAGTGTCGTCTACTTTTCATGTTTGGTAAAGGGTGAATTAAAAAAAGAATAAAACTGTTGGCCATATGATTATGATACATCTAAAATCCATCTCAGTTCTAGACTAATTATAATCAATCCACTGGTTCATTCAGACAACCTTTCTCCCACTACAACTTGCCATTTACACACTGGCTGGAATCAATAAAACTGTATTTGAGAATTTAAGAAAAAAATACATGTAAATCAATAACATTTAGAATAAACATTTGCCATAAACTTGTGCTATCACTCCTTCAAAGAATGTAATTATTACTCTTTGCCAACAGATGATACATAGTGCACAGCTCTTAAAGCTTCTGTAATAGTATAGATCAACTCAGATACAATACTCTTACCTATCTGGGAGGAGACTGAAGATGAGACAAGGATTGTGCAGGAAGTCCTTGATTAAAAAATACATACCCTTTTAAACCGGATTTGATTTAGTAAAGACTAGCTACAATACAGGACTCAGTTAACTGGTAGAGTACTAAATTATTTTTCGAAAGTGATGTGTAACATGTGTATTTTATTTTTTGGATACCATGCTACCAGCTACATATTAGTACAATTTTATTCATAATTGTTTTATCAAAATTTATTGGAGCATGCCTGTTGGCACTCTCCAAAAAACTGTGATAAAACAAATTTGCGTAAACATTTTTTCCGACTGCTGACCAAAGGACATAGGTAATGCAAAAAGTCTAAAGCCACTAAAATGGTTTTCAGCACCTTTCAATAGAGCCATGATAGTGACTTCCAGCACTCAACCAGTTAAGAAGTATCACTTTTGGAAGGTGGCATCAACTGAATGTACAAAACAGGAAAACAAATAGAAGCTCACAGCAATGTATATACTTGTTTATTTAAAAACAAGAGGCCTAAATCGCTCACATGACAAAGTGGTTCAAAGAAGTGCTTTGGGTCACATTCAGTTAGCCATGGTTGAACAACACTACAGAGGAATGAAGTCAACTCAAGTGTCCATGTCAGATGATTATTATTATTCTGATTGGTGAATTTGAAGAAGATTTTTAAAGAAGTTTCCTCATATTGCAAAGTTAAAATTCAGGCTCCATACAGAGAGTCCAAATAATAGATAGCATATTGCACAAGTTAAACTTTGGCCTCCCCAGGAGAGAGATGTTGTGTACCAAACATAAAAGCATTGTTTGTTTGTTGGTGGTTAACGTCACATATTTATGCACCATGGCTAATCGTGACACAACATGGAAATGAAGTCAAGTTTAGTCAATCGTTGATCAACATGTTGCCCATTTTAGAGGACTTTCACCCCAAGCATTGGTGACTGGGTCCTATTTTACTAGTAAAGCGGAACTGGTTTACCACAGTAAACAAGTGCAGCTTACTTCCCGGGGTTCCCACGGGGACATAAAAGCATTCTAACTGGGGGATCTGAAGAAGAGTTTTAGAGAATTTTTCTCATATTGCATGAAGTTAAAATTTGGGCTCTCATAATGTTCTCAAATTTGAACCAAGGGTGTTGATTTGAACAAACTTGCATTGAATCTGACTCTTATAATGATGTGTACTAAATATCAAGAGATTCTGACTGGTGGATCTGAAGAAGAAGAATTTCAAAGAATATTTCTCATATTGTAGTAAATTACAATTTGTGCCTTGAAAGGCAGCCATAATATAATCCCATGGACTTGATTTCAACAAATTTGGATCTGAGCCCCCCCTAATGATGCTGTACACCACATATCAAAAGAATCAGAAGACTAAGATTTTTAAAGAATTTTTCTCATATTGCAGTGTAAGTAAAAATTTCTGTACCATGGCTCACTGTGACATCATGGAGATAGAGTGAAGTCCAAGCCAATTGTTTATATCCATATTGCACATTTTAGAGGACTTCCACATGTTATTTATACTTTTTACAGAGCAAGGATTAACGGCTAAAGAGACATGGTCAATTCTAGAATGGGAATGACATCAGTAACTTGAATTTTCTTAAATAATACTGTTGCTTTCTACATTAAATTTTTTGTATTGATGTTTAATGTCACTTTCTGTATCTATGGCTATCTTATACCTGCAACACAAGTATGAAGATGGGTGCAGGCAATCACTTATACCTATCCTCTTTTGAGGGCTTCCCCCAGCCCTGGTGAGTGGATCCTATTTTACCAGGAAAACAAAGCTTATTTACCATAGTAAACAAACACTGATTCACTTCAGTAAACAAGCATTGCTTCACTTCCCAGGGTTCCAATGGGGGAGGAGGTAGACACAAATATGAACTAACAGACCTGATTTGAACAAACTTAAATCTGTGCCCCTTTAGGATATTGTTTCATGTATGAAAAGATTCTGACCAGTGGATCTAAGAATACTTTTTAAAGAATATTCTTTATATTTCACCAAGTTAAAATTTGGACTCCCATATATGAACACATACACCTTATTTGAACAAACTTGAACGTGACCACCATAAGGATGCTGTATACCAAATATGTAAAGATTCTCGTATTGCTGTAAGTTAAAATGCAGGCTTCCATAAGGAGCTCAAATATGAACTGAGGGACTTGATTTGAACAAACCTGAATTTGACACCCATAAAGATGCTGCATATTGAATAACAAAAGACTCTGACTGACTGCATGGTGGATCTGGAAAATATTTTTAAAGAATTTTCCTCATATGGCACTAAGTTAAAATAAGAAGGCCACGGCCAGGCGTGGGCATTGTCCCCCAACAGCAAGTTCTTAATTGGACAAAAACTATTAAAACTAGACTTCATGATTCTGGAGAATCATGGCTTTTCCAGATGAGATTCCATGATTTTTCATGACCCCAAAGATTTTGATGAATTGTTTTTAACTGTCTCAATGAAGTTCCTTTTTTGATGTTATGAGAAAGATGGGTATAGTAGTCTCAAATGACTCAGTCTGATAAACAAGAGGCCCCATGAGCACTCATCTTGAACAGAACAAGAATGAGTCTACATTAAGCAAGCCATCTCCATAGACTACACTGTCAATCCTTGAGTCCCTCAGCAGTGCCAAAAATAATCTGAGCATCATGCCTTTTTTTCAGTTGATCATAAAGTAAAATGTAGAGCTCCCCTATGAAGCCCCTTGATACAACCTATGTGGATTAATCTTAGTTACACACATCTAGAGGGTACTGAATACAAAGTTTTTAATTCTTCAGCAAAATGGCCAATTCCGGCTCCCATAGAGAGCCCAAATATTAACCCAGGCTCTTGATTTGAACACAGTTGAATCTAACTTCCCTAGAATGTTGTGTACCGAATATGAAAGCATTCTGACTGTTGGATCTGAAGAAGAGAAATTGTAAAAAAATGTCCTCGAATTGCACCAAGTTCGAATTGAACAAACTGGAATCTGCCCCCCCCCCCCCCCCCCCCCTCCCGCCCTAGAGATGTTGTATACCAAATATGAAAGTATTCCGACTGGTGGATCTGAAGAAGAAGATTTTTAAAGAAATTTCCTCATATTGCACTAAGTAAAAATTTGGGCTACCATAGTGATTTGAACAAATTTGAGTCTGACCCCCTTAGAGATGTTGCATACCACATATCAAAGCATTCTGACTGGTGGATCTGAAGAAGAAGATTCTTTTAAATTACCCTCCATATTGAACAAAGATAAAATTTGGGCTTCCATAGGAAGCCCAAATATTAACCTAGGGACTTGGTTTGAACAATCTTGAATCTGACCCTCATAACAATGATGTATACCAAACATTAAAAGATTCTGACTGGTGGTTCTGAAGAAGAAGATTTTTAAAGAATATTCCCCATATTACCATATGTTAAAACTTCGGGCTCCTGTAGAGAGCCCAAATATGAACCAATGAGCTTTATTTCAACAAACTGTTATCTGACCCCCCTATGAATGCTGTATACCAAATATCAAAAGATTCTGATGACTGGTTCTGGAGAAAAGATTTTTTAAAATTTTTGCAAATATGCTGACTCAGCATTTTTTCGATGCCCATTACAGAACACCCTAACATAACCGATGGTAATTTTTTTTTACCATTCAATTCTACTGGTCCTAAGGATACTTCATACCAAATAACAGCTCTCTGTTCCGTGTGGTTTGGGAAATATGGGCGTTTGAAAATATTTCTATTTTTAGCTCCCAGGGTTCCCATGGGGATGCAGGAATTTTTTTTTTTTCATGGGTCAAGTACTTATGACCCAATAATACCACAAACCAAATTTGGTTCATACCGGACCGTCGGTTCAGAAAATAGAAATTTGGGGCGGGGCCAAAAATCTTACCCCTCCTATTACAAAGCCAAATATTACTTCACGAACTTCGTTTGAACAAACTTGATTCTACATCTCATATGGAAGCTCCATAGCAAATATCAAGTCATTGTACACACTGGTTCTTGAGAAGAAGATTTTAAAAATATTTTGGAGCATTTTCCCCCACTCCCTCCCTATGGGGCTGGGCATGTCGAGTTGAACAAAAATGAAATGCCCCTTTGGGACCATGACTCACACAAACTTTCACTTGAATTGGCCCAGTGGCTTTGGAGGAGAAGACCCAAACATGGTGTCGACGGGCGACGGACGAAGAGCGATGACATTAGCTCAGCTTGACTTTGTCAAGATGAGCTAAAAAAAATGTTTAGGTAAAAACCATCATTAATGGTGGAGGGGGTTAATATCTTATCGCCGTCCGACAAGTTAATGACCGACAAAAGGAGTTATGTTTGTTTGACACACACCCACTGAGTGCTGTGACTATTTGAAAATGGTCCATTTTATCTCAAATGTAACCAAATATTGATGTCTGGCAGCTTGTAGAGGGTTAACAAGTGCTAACAGGAATATTTTTCCATGCAACTTGTAATGTCACACCAAGAACTGAGAATGGCCATTTTTTCTTAAAAATCTACACGATGTTTGCAGAGAAATCCACGGAGAACATGAATTTTAAGCTTCTGAAGGGTATCATTGTTTATCCAGCCCAAAACGGGTTAAGGGTTGTTTTTTGAATACCCTTAATTTTTACTTCCAAAAATAATTCTCAGTGAATTCTACTTCCACTTATGTTGATCTCTCCTCTTAACTCCGGGTGCTGTAGGTACGCAAACACAGCCCATTTTATCATAGTGTTGATGTTTGAGAACCTGCATAGGGTTAACAAATGCTTACTGGAATATTTTGTACATGCAACTTGTAATGTCACACTAAGATCTGACAATGGCCTTTTCTTGAAAATCTACATCTATCTAAACGTGTTTCGAGAACGTGCCTATAAATCCTAATTTTGACAGTTTTTTGCCAATTCTAGCAAATTAAGGGTTAATTTGAAAATTCCACTTCAGTACATTTTTAGATTTTGTGTCCCTGTATGCGTTCGCAAAATTTTGTAAAAATGGCTTCTGAAAATAATCCGTAGAAAAACATTTATATTTTCATCAAAAAGACAGTTGAGGCATTGCACTGTGACATCTGGTGAATGATTTCAGCGACAGAAAATTTACCACATTCAGTCCAAGACCTTAATACCTTGTAAATCCTCCTCGGTTCGTGAGACAAGCATGGATCCGACATGGCATACTCCTCACTAAACCTCCAATATCAGCTTGACTGATGTTATTCCATTCTTCCTGCAGTGTAGCGGTGAGTTCCTGGA
This sequence comes from Pictodentalium vernedei, assembly GCA_031216915.1. Classification (NCBI taxonomy): domain Eukaryota; kingdom Metazoa; phylum Mollusca; class Scaphopoda; order Dentaliida; family Dentaliidae; genus Pictodentalium; species Pictodentalium vernedei. The sequence continues at coordinate 775,661,773 of CM062297.1, forward strand.
CATTGGTAGGAGGCTGTTGGCATTGTCGTAAGCACCTGCCAAGCATATCCCAGATGTGCTCGATTGGTGAATGGTCTGGACTTAGTGCTGGCCGAGGCAGTGCAGTGATGTTCTGCTCCTGGAGGAACACTGTAGTGACACAGGCCCTGTGTAATCATGCATTGTCATCTTGGAAAATAAACCGACGGCCATGACAAAGCACAAATGGCACCACATGAGCTGCTAACATGTGGTCATGGTAGTATTGTCCCGTGACACGCCCTTGGATGACATGTAATGCTGTTCTGCTTGTCATGGTTATGCCTCCCCACACAATAAACGATCCACCATCAAAACGATCATGCTGCCTGATGGTTACATCATTGTATCATTCGTTCCGCAACCGCCACACTCTGTGTCACCTGTTGTGGAAATCGAGAGTGAACCTCAATTCATCGGAAAACATTACGTTGCTCCACTGACGATTGTCCCAGCACTGTCGTGCTCCACACCAATTACACCTTGCTGCGATGTGACGTTCAGTCAAACGTGGAATTATTCAAGGTCATCGAGCGTACAAATTCCAGCTGTGCAGGCGATATCGGATATTATGAGCACTGACTCGCACATCTGTCGCTCGGTGCAGCTGGTGTCCAAATTCTGAGGCACTTTGATAGCAGTTACGTAATGCTGTGGTTCGGATGAAATGATCCTGGTTAGCATTTGTCACCCTTGGACGACCTGACCGACATCTGTCATCAACATTGCCTTCTGACAGTAGCGTGACCACAACCTGCCAACATCACGCAAACGTTCATCACGTTTCAATCTTTGCATACTTCAAAAGTTATGTTTCAACTAGAAACTATTGATGAATGAGTTTGTACCAGGAAAAGAATGATGAGACCTCCGAAAAAAGCCTGTCCAGTACAAATGAAAATTTCAAAACTTACCCCACAGACATTAACATGGCTCTCGTGCGAAAAACCTGCACAAAGTTTTTGTGGGCCAGTGACATTCATGATCCACACTAAACTTGGTAACATACTGATGTGTCCATTCACCATCAAATACCATTTACCAAAAATATCAACATCAGTTTGGATATGCCCTACTTTTTTTGAATTTATTTATTTATTGGTGTTTTATGGTCACATACTTATGCACAATGGCTAATCATGACCTTGACAGTTTTACGGGTGGAGGAAGCCGGAGTACCCAGAGAGAACCACGAGCAACGACGAGCAGCTGCCAGCTCTCCAACATCGCAACTCCGCACTGCAGCACAGGCATGGTTAGACTGGTTGAAGACATGTGCACCAGCGACGTGCAGTACGCCATAGTACATGGCGTCATCGTGCCCCCATGTGGACAACGGGGTTAATTGCCTTGACCAAGGACACAATGTGGGAGTCCGAATCGATCGCTCAGACGGTCAACCATTCAAGGATTAACCGGGCTCAACGTTGCTTAACTTCGGTGATCTGACGAAAACCACTTTTTTTGAATAGTATATATCCAGAAAACAAAGTCGAAATAATTAAAACCTCAGCCAAAATTGGTCAGACTCAACTGAAATTCGAACTTGACCTACATATTCATGAGACAAACCTATGTACAAAATTTGGTGTTGATTCAAAAATTCAAACCAAAGTTGACAGCCGGGCATACAATTTTCAAAGTAAAAAAAAATTTTTTAAAAATCCATAAATCAGCCAAAATTGGTCAGATTGAACCCAAATTCGAACTTGACCTGTGTATTCTTGGTGATGATTTAATAACTCAAACTGAATTTAGCATCCAGACACCAAATTTCCAAAGTTGGGAAATTGGGTGGAAAAGCATCAAAAAAGGGGCATAACTACAACAAAAAATTATCGGATCCAGCCAATATTCAGAATTCACTTAATTATTGGGGTAAGGGACATATACACCAAATTTGGTTTTGATTCGATGACCCAAACTTTAGTTATCGCTCCAGACGGTCCGACGCAGCAAAAACTCAGGGACCTGATTTGTGTAATCTTAAATCTGACCACCTAGGGATGTTGTATACCAAATCGTGAAAGATTCTGATTGGTAGTTCCGGAGAAAGATTTTTTTTTTTTATTTTTGGAAAGTGCTGACTAACCATTTTTCCATCAGCATGAGAATGAAAAAAGGCTAAAACCAGCCATTTTCAACCACTGAGAAGCCACAAAAGCAGAATTTTTCCACTGCCCTTGCCAACCTACCCCTGGGTAGACCTATTCGTAAGCACTGCTAACGAAATACCCCAGCAATGTGCAGGCCAACCCAAAATAAAGATTGCTATCAACAAGTATCAAGTCGATTTTAAAAAATATGTTAACACATTGTATAGGTGCTTCATTTTGATACTCAGAAAAGGAAAGGAAAATCAAGTGTCACCATACACTGACACAAAAAATACCCCCGCTTATTTAACAATGCAAGCCTGACTATATATAGGTGATACAGTTTTGGGGTATTTACAAATACTAAGTCCATAAAGGGCAATGACTCTGGCAATGACACCAGCACTTCACTATGGGTATACAGCAATAGGATATACTTGCATACCAAATATCAAGTCACTCAACCAAGAACTTTACAAGTTATTCATGACTGAATTTTGGGATGGATGGACAGATGGACAGAAGGATGGACAGAGCAACAAGGCAATTCCTATGTACCCTGCTGGAGGTATAAAAATACAGTTCCTCACAAAATATAACAGCTTTTAAAAACACTACCTATGACAATCAGTAGTGATAAGCCAATTATCAGTAATGGTTATCGGTACTGGCCAGCAAGTCTGATATTGGCATCTTATCGATATTAGCAAAATTATGCCCAATAACCTATATAACTTCAATTCCAGTTCAAGTACCTTGATGATATGCAATATATTGGGCAAATTTAGATGGAAGTCAACTAAGTTGAATTTTACGAATTAATATTAAACTGTTCATTCAACTTCATTGACAGCATAAAGGCAGCTGGCACCCTCAAGCTTTCAGGGGACAAAATGATGTCATTCACATAATCACTTCTTATACAATATTCCAGACAGTCAAATGCCTGCATGAGTTAAGGCTGCATTTTATTTGAATTTGAATACTGGCTATGGTACTGAAATCAATATCGCACATTCACGGTGTCCTGTCACATCAAACAACAGTTAAATTGAAAGGAAGATATTACAAAATACCTTTACTACACAACATGACATTCGCAAAATGCACAGTTCCTTTATATTTATCAATATTGGTATCAGGCCGATTTTGCGTCAACATTTCTGGTAACACCCATTTCAGCTCATCACTGACAATACCATCTATAATGAAAGTGTCAATGACACTGTAGCTTAACTTGACTATGTGTTGTGTTTGATGAAAAGGATAATGTTCAGTGTTTATGAAAGGATTATGAAATACGACAAGAATTGTGATAATTGAGAAAATGTTAATTTCTGTTCCCTGTATGTTATGGTTTGAATAAGAATAATTTGAGGTGTAGACTGTACTAAAGAATTGAGGGGTGGGTTAGTGTGACCCTCACATTCAATGTATGTCAACCAAAGTTACCAAGTTACAGTGAAATTATTCCAAAACGAGTCCTATCAAATTACAATGAAATCTCTTCATAAATAAGGCCTGCAGACTGTGCTAATGGTTTTTGGGCTTCGGGCCTGTGTAGACATCATGGTTGACTGATCGCAAACAAAAGGGGATGTCCTCATCTAGACATTATACTGAGTCATCCTACCAATTAACAGTTGAATGATCGCGTCCAAATGGGGACGTTCTCATCTAGACATTATCTAGAGTCATCCTACCAAGTTACAATGCAATCCTTTCATAAATCTGACCTGTAGACTGTGCTAAAGGTTTTCGGGCTTCGTGCCCCTGTAGCCAGCACAGTTGACTGATCGCCACCAAAAGGGGATGCTCTCATCCAGACAATATACAGAGTCATCCTACCAAGTTCCCAAGAAATCCCTCCATAAATACGACCTGTAGACTGTGCTAAAGGTTTTCGGGTTTTGGGCTAGGGCAGCCGTCAATGATGGCAGATCGTGACAAAATGGGGAAGTTCTCATCTAGACATATGAAGTCATCCTACCAAGTTCCAATGAAATCCTTCCACATTAAATACGACCTGTAGACTCTGCTAAAGGTTTTGGTTTCAGGGTTGGGCAGCCTTAACGGTTGACAGATAATGACCAAAAGGGGACATTCTCATCTAGACATTATGCAGTCATCCTACCAAGTTACAATGAAATCCCTTCATCAATACGACCTGTAGACTGTGCTAAAGGTTTTGGGCTCAGCCAGCCATCACCATTGACCAATTGCGACCAAAAGGTGATGTTCTCATCTAGAACCTGCATATGAAATTTTGTGATGATCGGACAAGAACTACGGGGTGTAGCCTGTGCTAAAGGAAAATGTGAATAGACTCTGACTTCGCACTCATGATGGCAATAGCTTATATTGTAGGGCTGGGCAGTTTACCAGTTTGGTTCATGTTTTTTTTTCAAAACCGAAACCGAACAGCCACCTTAACAAAAAACCGAGACTTTCGGTTTCAACAAATTTCCCAGAATTGGTAAGTTTAAGACCTCTTGATCACATGCTTTCCACACGCCAAAGGCCAAAATGTCGGGCAAAGGTAAATGCTGTGGCGTTTATGCTTACTTCGAGAGGACTGACAACAAATCCCCCCAAAAATAGTGGTAGCAGATTTCTTATATCTTAAACGATATCTACAGAACCACCACCAGAAAGAATATGAAAAATTAAAAAGTCTTCTGTAAGAATCCACACTTGGGATTCAAGAATCGTTATTGATGTTAAGTAAATTTAATGAACCGGGCACAGCCACAGGCTCACTTGTATTCGACCAAATAGGTATTGAAAGTTATCTGACAATATATGGTGTAAAAGTAATATAAATTTTCTTTGACCCCAAATCATCTGCGTATGTCACAAAGTAAATTAGATTGGAGGTAAACATAAAATTTATTGTGTTTTAAAGCCTCCAAGTTCACACTGGAAAAATGATGGGTAAATTATGTTAATCAGCAGACTTCTGGCACGTTCTCTAAGTCACATGCTCAGAGATAATGCTGGGCATTGGCAGTTCTGTTTTTTGTCAACAATAAAACGGGTAAATTAAAATAGAATCTATCCTGTTAAATGGATGGCAGGTAACTATTGAAAGTTTTTTGAACTTATTTAGAATTGTTTATATACTATTTGAACTTACTTTAAGGAATCGTGCAGTACTGCATGTCTGTCAGGTATAAACTGTCAAGTGTCAAGTTAACGCTGCATTCCCAATATGCAGTTGTTATAATCAACACATGTTTTCCCATGTGTATTTTGTGTACACAGCAAATCCCAAGATGCAATATTGCAAACTTTCAAATTCCATTATGCAGTCGTCTCCCTTCAAAAACATCAATCATGTGTCTTAACAGAGATGAAATGAATGCAGGGATCAGCAAGAGGGCAAAGTGAAGTTGGCAATATCTTCACAATGGCGGCACCGCTCCCTTCGCCCAATTTCTATGCTTGGGCAATGTCAAAAACAAACTTCTACAGTCAAAATTACGAGAGATATTGTGAAAACATTGGAGTGGGTGACAGTGAGTTACCAATAAAAGTGATTCGTATATCACAACTTATTTCAATAATAGTTATCAAAATCACAAGAAAAGTGATTTGTGTTCCTTTTATTCCACTGCCTTTTGAAGCAAGAACCATTAAGAAATACGGGGCAGTCTATTTTGAAGCGATGTGATAATTACCAAGATAGGCACAACAATTGCATATTATCCACCAAAACCAGGGTGAGAGCTCAGCGGCTCTTTAAAAATAAGGAAATGTTGATTTTTGCTAAAATGTAGCTTTTCTAGTAAATTTTTGCTTCTTGACAAGGCCCCAAATCTCACTGACAGAACAAGGCAGATCTCACCAGTGGTGGAGCCGCGGTTTGAAATACTGGGGGATCATGCTGGTGAAGAGTTTGGGGGGGGGGGGGGGGTGATCTCAGGACTGAGGGTACTGAACTTGTACTGAGGGCAGGAAATCAAAAAGAATCTTTTCAAATTTGGGGATGGGGGGAGCAAGTGGGATTTGGGGGGGAGGGGGGGGGGACTGGTCTCCCTAGATACGCCATGGCTCCCCCACTGTAACCCACTACAGTAGCCCACCACAAAGTGTCCATTAGCTGAGAGGAGTGGTGAACCCTAAGAAACCCGGGTGACTCAATAAGCAGTATGAGCCTCATGACTTTGATGATAAATACAGACACATTTTATGTGTACATTACCCTCTGAAATGTGAATTTCTACAGTATATTTTGAAAAACAGAAAACCAAATCGAAAACCAAGTTTTTGTACAAAACCAAAACCGAAACCGAAACCAAACCGAAATGCAAATTTCAAAACCGCACAGACCTATTATCTTCACTTTATTAAGTAAAGCTAAAAATTAATGAGCTTTGAATTATTAAATGGTTCAGTGCTAGAAGTCACTATCAGGGCTTTGAAATGAAAGTGTCAGTGACACTGTAGCTTAACCTGACTGTGTGTTGGGTTTGATGAAAAGGATAATGTTCAATGTTTATGAAAGGATTATGAAATAAGACAAGAATTGTGATAATTGGGAATATGTTAATTTCTGTACCCTGTATGCTCTTGTTTTCAATAAAAATAATTTGAGGTGTAGACTGTACTAAATAATTGAGGGGTGGGTTAATGTGACCCTAACAGTTAATGTATGTCAACCAAAGTTACCAAGTTGCAGTGAAACTATTCCAAAACGAGGCATCCTATCAAGTTACAATGGAATCCCTTCATAAATATGGCCTGTAGACTGTGCTAAAGGTTTTTGGGCTTCAGGCCTGTGTAGCGATCACAGTTGATCGATCGCAACCAAAAGGGGACATCCTCATCTAGACATCATACAGAGTCATCCTACCAAGTTACAATGAAATCCCTCCATTTTAAATATGACCTGTAGATTGTGCTAAAAGTTTTTGGGTTTCAGGCTCGGGCAGCCATCATGATTGACAGATCATGACCAAAAGGGGGCATTCTCATCTAGATATTATACGGAGTCATCCTACCAAGTTACCATGAAATCCCTTCATAAAAACGACCTGTAGAGTGTGCTAAAGGTTTTCAGGTTTTGGGCTCGGGCAGCCATCATGATTGACCAATCACGATCAAAAGGGGATGTCCTCATCTAGACATTATACCGAGTCATCCAATCAATTTACAATGAAATCTCTTCATAAATGTGACCTGTAGTCTGTGCTCAAGGTTTTTGGGTTTTGGGCTCAGGCAGCCATCATGGCTGAATGATCGCAACCAAAAGGGGACGTTCTCATCTAGACATTATCTGGATTCATCCTACCAAGTCACAATGAAATCCCTTCATAAATATGACCTGTAGACTGTGCTAAATGTTTTCGGGCTTCGGGTCCCTGAAGCCATCACATCTCACCAATCTTGATCAAAAGGGGACATTCTCATCTAGACGTTATATGGAGTCATCCTACCAAGTTACAATGAAATCCCTCCATAAATACGACCTGTAGACTGTGCTAAAGGTTTTCGGGTTTTGGGCTCGGGCAGTCATCACGGTTGACAAATCATGACCAAAAGGGGACGTTCTCATCTAGATATTATACAAGAGTCATCCTACCACGTTACCATGAAATCCCTTCATAAATATGACCTGTAGACTGTGCTAAAGGTTTTCAGGTTTTGGGCTCGGGCAGGCATCACGGCTGACCGATTGCGACCAAAATGGAATGTTCTTACCCCGACATGACCTCAAACCTGCATATGAAATTTTGTGATGATCAGACAAGAACTACTGGGTGCAGCCTGTGCTGAAGGAAAATGTGAACAGACTCACAGACTTCCGCACACGTGATGGCAATAGCTTATCTTGACTTTGTCAAGTTAAGCTAAAAATGAAGGTACCAGAGTAAAAGCCAACATTTACCTTGCTTACATTTCATATTCAGTCAAATGCATATAATATTTTGTTTATATAAATTTGTTTTATTACAACTGACTGGAGAGTGCCTGGTGGCACTCTCCTCCAATAATTGTAATAAAATAATTTTGTATAACAAATTCAGACCACCAAAAATATATATAGGGTATACTAATGTTGCCTGCTTTACTGGATTTCATCCTCAGGTATCGGTTACTGGGTCCTATTTTGGTGGTAAAATGGAAAATGTTTACCACGGTCAACAAGTACTGCTAAACTTCTTAAGAGTTCTCATGGGGCTGTTTCAGATTAGTTTTCTCTGTTTATAAAACAACAGATCTGAATGAGTTTATCCTACATCTAAAAAAAAATAGACAAATAGACTCCACAATGAATAGACAAGAGCAACGCAAAGCATAGCATATGTCCGGATGGTGTTATAAAAGGGTAGGTAAGTCTCTTGGTGGCATAACCAAATCAAAAGGACGCTTCCTGTATACACCAATAAAGCATCAAAAAACATTCATCAGTTATTGGACAGAAACCAAATTCAAATTTGAATTGGCTAGCCGATCCAAAATCAAAAGGAAGCTTCCTCAAGACACCAATAATGCATAACCAAAAACTGAAACTGATTTGAGTCAGTATTCATTAGTTATTTGACAGAAATCAAATTCAAGATGGCCACCATGGAAGACATAATGAATAGGCCACTGGCGGCCATCTTGGATCAGCTGACTGGTCCAAAATCAAAAGGAAGCTTCCTCTAGACACCACAAATGCATAATTAAAAAATATAAATGATTCGAGTCAGAATTCACTAGCTATTGGGCAGAAACCAAATTCAATATGGCTGCCATGGTGGCCATATTGAAATGGCTAGCTGGACAAAAAATCGAAATAAGCATTGTCTCGTCATCCATAAGTTACCCCTAAAATTATGATTTTATGAAATAAGCGGTTCTTTAGTTATTTAACGGAAACCAATAGTTAACGACGGACGCCAGACAATGGATGGACATGGTGAATATATAATACCCCTGAGAGGTTCTCAGGGACATAAATACCACTCAACATATTTTTTTTCCGTCTTTTATTCTTTTTTGTTCTAAAATGTAGTAAAGCTGATCAATAGAATAAGCACATCAAGCAAATTTCAAGCTAAGGTATAAGAAATTATTCAAGTCACTTAACAAGAAATGCTGGTTTAACCATCAGTATCTTTCATTAGGGAAAAAGTTACGAGTTACTGGACTTGAGACAAATAACAGACAAGGTATACTCAAATTGCTTTTGGTATAAATCTTCCAGAACGATGATCTACTTAAAATGATAAAAAATTCAAACAAGCTATTAATTGAAAGTAGAATATGTTTTCATTTTTTGAATTTATAAAAAAAACAACAAACATTGAGGGTCCTGAATTTGAATACCGATAGTACTGGTTGGTTTTGGCCATTATTCTGGGCAAAGAGTTGATTTAGGTGAGATTTACACTAAGTCTGTACAGTGCACAGGATTAGTTACTCAATGAAATATGAAAAAAATTTATAACCAGAAAGTGTGACTAACCCTGTGCAATGCATAGGGTCAGTCACACTTTCTGATTATAAAAAAATTACAACTGCTTTTTCACACACTGCATGAAAATATAGACTGACTAAGGCTGTAAAACTGTGAAGGGTTAGTTGGTTACATGTTGTTACATAGGTGCAGGATTCAAGGAACTAATGGAAATACTTATACCGGTACAGGATTGTGGAAATTTTTTTTACGTGAATTCCAAAAATGAAAGCTTATTCTATTTTTAATTAATAGCTTGTTTTCATCACTCTTTCTTTAACTTCAGATAAATGCTGTGATGTGAAACAACAATGGTTATATGGGTGGAGGAAGTTGAGTACCCTTAAGAACTACCAGGCAGTGCTAAGCAACTGTCAGATTCTCCAACTTACTAGCTCTGCATGAGCAGAGGTAGCATAGGTTGAAGGCAAATTCACCATCGACATGCAGTATGCCTTAATACACAGCACAACAGTGCCCCCACATGAACAATCCAGATTAAGTACCTTGCTCAAGGACACTATGCAGTCATCACTAGTCAGGATTGAACAGTCAACCTTTCAGTTTAAAGTCCAATGCACTGAGCCATCGTCTTCCCATTTACCTTACTTACAAAAAGGGTTATATTTATTATTTATTTATTGGTGTTTAAGGTCACATATATTTGCACAATGGCTAGTCATGACCACAACATGAGTATCAACTCAAGACCAGGGGTGAGAGTTAATAAGGCATGTTGCCCATTTTAGAGAGGGTTTGCACCTCCCAAGCATTGGTGACTGGGTCCTATTTTACCAGTAAAAGAGCCTGTTTACCGTAGTGAACAGGCACTGCTTCACTTTCCGGGGTTCCCGTGGGGAATAAAGAGAGTTGCCTGAAAAAAATTAAGGTGACCAATGTTCAGGATACTTTAATCACAAAACTGCACAGCCCTGCATTTACTCTTTATTTTCACCAAAAAACTGATTGATGAGAAATTTTTATTAGCAAACCAATATATGGATATACATGTATGGTCTTGTCGTCAAATAATTTTAATCTTGAAAATAAACTTAAACTTAATGGTGAACAGTCAGTTCACTTTGAAAACAAATGTACATCCTTGATTCAATATCTCTAAAACTCAAGAATAAATGTGTTATGAAAGGGAGTCAACAGGAAGAAAGTTCTTCAAATAGTTTTTTCTTGTTTAATTGCAAATAACTTGTGACGGTTACAAGTGTTTAGTTTTAAATTTTAATTACAACAGTTCTCCACCATGTAATTTTACTACTGCTTTGAGGCAGTAATTCACCAGTTTTATTTTATCTGCAACAAAATTCTATTGATTTTTATGGTGTATTAACCTCTAGCACTCTGGTTGTGCAACAGAATTTTCTGCAATCACTCTGTTTAACTCTTGTTTAACTAAGAATTTAACCAATTATATATTGTTTGACAGAGCTCACAGAGCTCTGTCAAACAAGGTATATATTTGGTTAAATATCAAATTGCATTATGGGAAATATTTGCTGCTGAAAACTTCAACATCAGACCAAGTTATCCTTCCAAGTTGCAATGAAATCAATTCATAAATATAAACTGCAGACTGCTAAACAAATCTAGGTCATGTGCCTGTACAGCCATCACAGTTGACTGATCACGGCCAAAATATGACGTTCTCATCTAGATATTATACGGAGTCATCCTACTAATTTACGTCATAAATACGACCTCTAGACTGTGTTAAAGGCTTTGGGGTTTTCGGGTCTGCGCAGCCATCATGGTTGACCGATTTCAACTAAAAGGGGACGTTCTCATCTAGACATTATATGGAGTCATCCTACCAAGTTACAATAAAATCCCTTCGTAAATACGACCTGTAGACTGTGCTAAAGGTTTTCGGGCTTGCATAGCTGCCACGGTTGACCAATTGTAACCAAAAGGAGATGTTCTCATCGAGACATTATACGGAGTCAATCCCTTCATTGGGTTTTGGGCTCAGGCAGCCATCACCTTTGACCGATCGTGACCAAAAGGGGATGTTCTTATCTAGACATGACCTCAAACCTGAAAATGAAATTTTGTAATGATCAGGCAAGAACTACATGGTGTAGCTTGTGCTAAAGAAAATGTGCACAGACTTCTGCATGCATGATGGCAATAGCTTATCGTCAAGTTAAGCTAATGAAAGTGTCAATGACACTGTAGCTTAACTTGACTGTGTGTTGTGTTTGATGAAAAGGATAATGTTCAATGTTTATGAAAGGATTATGAAATACAACAAGAATTGTCAAAATTGAGAATGTGTTAATTTCTGTTCCCTGTATGCTATGTTTTCAATAAAAATAATTTGAGGTGTAGACTGTACTAAAGAATTGAGGGATGGGTTAATATGACCCTCACAGTTAATGCATGCCAAAGTTACCAAGTTACAGTGAAATTATTCCAAAACGAGTCATCGTATCAAGTTACAATGAAATTCCTTCATAAATACAGCCTGTAGACTGTGCTAAAGGTTTTTTGGTTTCGAGCCTGTGTGTCCATCACGGTTGACCGATCGCAACCAAAAGGGGACGTCCTCATCTAGACATTATACTGAGTCATCCTACCAAGTTACAATGAAATCCCTTCATAAATATGACCTGTTGTCTGTGCTAAAGGTTTTCGGGTTTTGGGCTTGGGCAGCATCACGGTTGAATGATAGCAACCAAAAGGGGGCATTCTCATCTTGACATTATCTGGAGTCATCCTACCAAGTTACAATGAAATCCCTTCATAAATACGACCTGTAGACTGTGCGAAAAGTTTTCGAGCTTCGGGTCCCTGTAGCCGTCACAGTTGACCAATCACAACCAAAAGGGGGCGTTCTCATCTAGACATTATATGGAGTCACCCCACCAAGTTACAATGAAATTCCTCCATAAATACGAAATGTAGACTGTGCTAAAGGTTTTCGGGTTTTGGGCTCGGGCAGCCATTATGGTTGACAGATAGCAACCAAATGGGGAAGTTCTCATCAAGACATCATACAGCGTCATCCTACAAAGTTACAATGAAATCCCTCCATATTAAATATGACCTGTAGACTGTGTTGAAAGTTTTTGGGTTTCGGGCTTGCGCAGCTGGCATGGTAGACATATCATGACCAAAAGGGGATGTTCTCATTTAGACATTATACGGTGTCATCCTACCAAGTTACAATGAAACCCCTTCATAAATACGACCTGTAGACTGTGCTAAAGATTTTCAGGTTTTGGGCTTGGGCAGCCATCACAGTTGACCGATCATGACCAAAAGTGGATGTTCTCATCTAGACATGACCTCAAACCTGCATATGAAATTTCGTGACAACTGGACAAGAACTACAGGGTGTAGCCTGTGGTCTAGGAAAATGTGAACAGACTCACAGACCAAAAGACTTCCACACCCATAATGGTAACAGCTTATCTTAACTTTGCCAAGTTAAGCTAAAAATGAAATATCTTAGTTCTTACAAATATAAAATTTCACCCTTTACTTAATAAATCAGTGAAACCTGTGCAATAAATAATTCTAGTTTCATTACAGTTTCTAAAACATAATTTACAGATGCTTACAAGCTTGATACTACATGCCTCAATAAAATACTGTGGCAACAAAATGTCATAATTTATTTATATTTAAAAGAATGTTATATATTTTTCTAGAGTTTTTGTATGAATTATCAAGTTTGTATACTAAGATAACTCTTTTGCATGTTTAACCCTTCGAACATAGATGGTATCTTCCATGTCAGTTCATTAACAGGGAGAGTCCATATTGATTATTTAGGGTAGACCAATTAATATTTTCAACATGCAGCTTCGGGAATGGTCTACCTCACACATTCACTTAGCAGCTATCTTACTGAATGCAATTATGATGCATCATGTTCCTGGGCCAGAAAAGGAGTTATATCCCTACCACACCTAAACTTATTTCAAATTGGAGAGGGGGGGGGGGGGGGTTGAGGGGGGGGGGGAGGACAGACAAATGTATTCCTATTTATTGGGGAACAAGCTGTGGTACTCAACATCAGACCTCATCTCCATTGACAGTTCTCAGTTAACTAGCAGAGAGCTGGAAGCACCTTTTGGGCTTTATTCTGAAGTGCAGATACTGCAACTGAAGGACTTCATATTCTGTGGATGTTCTTCATATTATCTTTGAAATTTAATTATTTAGTCGGTAAAGATTTACCTTATTACATTTCATGGGTGAGTGCCTTTGGGCACTCTCCCATAAATTGCAACAAAGCAAATACATGAAAACAGATTTTGCCAACCAAAAATAATTTAGCACTCTACCAGTTAATTTTTTTCAACTTCTCTTCCTCAATTTGAAAAGAAGAGCGATGAAGTGTCTATATAATTGGGCTTAGATAGATCTTGGTTTTGATATAAGCAAATTTTTTCCACAGCCAGGGTCACCTTGTGTCTGACAGTTTTATGGATGGAGGAAACCAGAGTACCCGGTGAGAACCACGAAGCTGCAGCAAGCAACTTGTCAGACAACACAAGAGGGGTTAGCATTGGTTGAAGACAAGTGCACCATCAACGTACAGTATGCTTTAGTCCACACCGCCACCATGCCCTCACAGATATAAGAGATGCTCAAGTTACTGTTAAATCATATCTCACCATATTTATAAATTATTTTGTTTCAGTCACATTATAAAGTAGCAGCTACCAAAGTAATTTCTTAATAGCTTTTACCATTCGCTCTTTTGACAAATTTTACAAGGAAGAGTAGAGTTTGTTTCACACTTTGACGTTCTACATGAGTTCTGACAGACATGCTTGCATGAGACTCGAGTAATGCCCCTGTTTCATGATCTTGACATCTTTAAAATCAATGTCAACTAGTATGGAAACAAAGAGTTCTCTTTTCTTGCAAAAAAGTTATAGCAAACATTACTGACATAAAAAATCTTCTTTACAGGTTCTGCACAAAAAATGTAATACACACAACTCCTGTAAATATGACTGCCGACAGGCATTTTGAATTTTGGGCCAAGCCCAAAAGCACTCGTTACCATCCCATGATGATAACAAACATAGTCCTAGAAGTTCTGTACAAAAAACTGATTGCACCTAATTTTGGTATAAAATGGCCACTGGCAGCCATCTTGAATTTTGGACCGCACCCCAAAACACAAGTTCTCATCCCAAGGTGATAACAAAGGTACCCAAGAAGTTTCGTGAAGATCAGTTCACACAAATACAGCCTCTAGCCCGAGCCACATTGACATGTGCACTTACTGTATATAAGTAGCATAGGATAAATCAAAGTTCATCTAATTTGCATAATTTATGCACGAGAAAAAAACCTGTTTTATATGTGATGTATTCCATGTCACTAGGAAGCCCAAGTATGAACCAAGAGACTTGATTTTGAACAAACTTGAATCTGATTCTCCTGAGGATGCTGTGTATCAAATATCAAAAGATTTTTAATAAGTTAAGGTTCTGAGTTCCCAGAAAGAGCCCAAATATGAGCCCAGTGTCTTGGTTTGAACAAATTTGAGTCCCTCCTCCTTAAGGATGCTAAAGATTCTGACTGGTGGATCTGAAGAAGAAGATTTTAAAAACTTCTTTCTCATATTACAGATTTTAAAAACTTCTTTCTCATATTTCACAAAGTAAAAATTCTGCAGAAGCTCCTGCAGGGAGCACAAATATCACTCCAGGGACCTGATTTGAACAATCTTCCAGCTAACCCCACTTAATATGCAGTATACCCAACTCTCAAGAGATTCTGATTGGTAGACCAGAAAAAGAAGATGTTTAAATAATTTCCTCATATAGCACAAAGTTCAAATTTGGGTTCCCATTGGGAGCTCAAATATGAACCCAGGGACTTGATTTGAACAACATGAACCTAAACCTCCTAAGGATGCTGGATATCAAATATCAAAAGATTCTGACTGGTTGATCTGAAGGAGAAGATTTTTAATTAATATTCTTCATATTGTTAAAGTTTGAGTTCACATTGGGAGCCCAAATATGACCACAAGGACTTGATTTGCACAAATTTGAATCTGACCCTCCTAAGGATGCTCAACACCAACCATCAAAAGATTCTGAAACACAGATCTGAAGATGATTTTTTTTTTGCATTTTGATTATGGATTGAGCTAAAAATTAGGTTCCTATAGGGAGCTCGAATATGAACCCAGGGACTTGATTTGAACAAACTTAAATCTCACCCCTCTCAAGATACTACATACGTACCCAATATCAAAAGATTATGACTGGTGGATCTGAAGAAGATTTTTTAAATGATATTCCTCATATTACACTAATTTAAAATTTGGGCTCCCACAGTATATCAATCCAGGTACTCGCTTTGGACAAACTTCAAGTTAACCCTCTTAAAGATGCAGTATCCCAAATATCAAGATATTTTGACTGGTAGATCTGAAGATTTTTAAACAAATTTTCTCATATTGCACAAAGTTAAAATTCAGGTTCCCATAGGGAGCTCAAATATGAACCCAGGGACTTGTCTCAAACAAACCTGAATCTGATCCCTGGTTGGATGCTATACCAAGTATCAAAAGATTCTGTTTAGTAGTTCTGGAGAAGATTTTTTAATTTGAAAAAAAAAATTTGTGGGGTGCTAAAAGAATTATTCCTCTTTTGGTGCCCCTTGTAGGCACGGCAACTGTATTTCAAAAAAAAAACTTGAATTGACATATGATAAGGAACATGCCTATCAAATTTGGATCAATTCAGCCCAGTGGTTTATGTAAAGTTCACGCCGGACGGCGGACAGAAAGTGATCACTTAAGCCCCACAGTCAAATGAGCTAATAAAATGTAGGCAAGCCTCGTCATGAAATCAGAGGTCTCGGTTTTGAAAAAAAACAGCTTTAACATTCTTTTTTATAATTAAGCAGTTGATAAGCATGTCAAAGCATGTCAATGAGCAAAAAAAAAAAGTTATCTTCAGACTTTAGGTTCTTGCTGACCTGTAGAGCAATGACAATTTGAGTGATAAGTCATTTCACGTTTTAAATAATACTGACTGAAGAGTATTGTGAGTCGATAACATATCATCAGGAACATCACTGGAACACAACTTTACAAGCTACTAAAATCAGAAAAAAAATATAGCAGATAAGTATTTTCATGTCTTGTTTTTTTGCATGAATTTTTTACTTTATCTTTGTTAGAAGCAAATATTGGTGCTGTAAACGAAAGTGATCGAAGCAGTGATCTCCATATAACAGTCAACAAAATAAATTTCTCGAAGGTTTTCAATTTTCTGTTGCCTTGCAATCGCGTTTTAAAGAATATACTTTGATATGTGTCCAAAATAAATATATTGTATACAAATTGAATATTTACAACAGGTTATTTGTAATTGATAACAAGTGCAGAGACTGGAAAGCTGAAACAGCAGACCTGGCATTCTTAAAAATGCAGAAGAGCTGAAAATCACTCCCCTTGCATGGCCTTAGCTCTCCTTAAGCTTACAAAAGCTAAAAGTGGCAAAATGAAGTTTTACTAAATATTAACGAATTCTGCCTTGTGGGCTTTGTACATTTTATTTAGTGTTGCTAACAAGGTAGTCTCTGTGAGACGTCAACACTGCCCTCCCACACCTCCGGGCCTCAGCAAGGCCCGGAGGTGTGAGGGGGGCAGTGTGGCCATCTTACAGAGAGCACTAACATAGCTGAAAAGATGTGGGTTTTTATTTTCTAAGGCCAGGCGGGCTAGTTTTTGCCCCCCTTAATTTTTTTAAGGCGAGCAGTAGGTGAGCGAATAAATCGCTCTCCTGAAAATGCCAGGTCTGAAACAGTGCTCCTAGTTTTCATGCTAGGTAAACACCAGGATGCATATTTGATGAAGTGAAAGCTGTTATGTTAGAACTACAGCCACAGCATAACAGCTTTCGTGTCACTGACTGGGAGAAGTTAAAGCGTTGATTGACTTGACGCCATCTTGGGAGGGGCAAGGCAGATTGAATGGTGAAATTTTTGTTGATGCTCCAGCAATTCAGTTCTATAGATACAGAGAACTGTGATAGGAAGCCATTAGAGCTTCACGGGATATCTGGTCCTGAAATAAACCTATAAACATCATATCTTATCTCTTTGAAAAAGTAATAAATGCTTGATGAATCTCAATTTTTGTTTAGCAAATGTTGTTTTACAACACGTTGCTAGAGTCATAAAGGGTTTTTTGAGACAATTTTTTTACACAGTGTCCATTATTTAGTTATTTATTTATTGGAGTTTAAGGTCGCCTTTTTCTGCACCAATGGCTAATTGTGACTGCAACAAGGATATAAAGTCAAGTCCAGCCAATTGTTTATACCCATGTTGTCCATTTTAGAGGATTTCCACCACAGGCAATTAGATTACCAGGTCCTTAATTACCAGTAACACAGAGCTTATTTACCAAAGTAAACAAGCAATGCGTTACTTCCCGGGGTTCCCATGGAGAACATGTTGTCTATTAACATCATTGGTTAACTGTTTAAGCCTTTACCTCACATGAACAGCAGATGAAAGCTGCAAATCAAATTCTTGATTAACTGAAAATTTTCAATTTAGCCTTATAAAACAGCTTATGTGACACCTCATTGGAATGAACCAACAAACCAAGTTCTTGTGTGTAAAAATCTACAGTTCTCATGTTCTTCTATGGAAAAGCTTGCTGATGTCATTTATACTAGGGAAAGGAAACAGTTTACTTTTTACAGGGCAAGGATTAATTGTTATAGAGGCATGGTTAATCTGAGAATGAGATCAGTAACTTGAATTTTCTCATATAATACTGTTTATGTCTTCCATTGTTTATTTTAACTCTTAGAAGCCGGGGAATCGGAATGAATTTATTGAACATGACATCCAGTGAAAAACTTACAGTAAAGCAGGTGCTTCTAGTCAAGTGTCGTCAGCCTATTCAGGCAGGTGACACTTGACTAAAAGAACCTGCTCAGTGTTTAATTCTCCCCAAGCCCAAAGATAGCTGAACCGTCACAGCCAGATTACCTGTCGTATTACGTACATTACAGGCAAGAAAACTCGACTCCCGGCTTCTAAGAGTAAATTTATTAATGGCTATATCCAGGGTTATTTATTTATTGGGGTTTAATGACACTCTTGACAGCCAGGGCCACCTCATGTCGGATAGTTTTATGGGTGGAGGAAGCCGGAGTACCTGGAAAGAACCACCGAGCAACGGCAAGCAACTATCAGACTCCCCAACGTACCACCTCCACACGAGCTGGGTTAGCATTGGTTGAAGACAAGTGCACCACCAGCGTGCAGTATGCCTCAGGACACAATGCCACCGTGACCCAAGGTGGGCAATTGGGATGAAGTGTCTTGCCCAAGGACACAACATGGTTGCCGCAGGTGGGATTTAAACAGAGGACCTCTCAGCTTACAGCCTGCATCTCTACCTGCTGAGCCATAGCGCTCCCTGTATCCAAGGTTTCTACTAGAAATACATTAGTGGGTCCAGTAGGAGAGGAAATCACAGATCACCTGGCATGACCATGGTTCACACTGGGTGAAGACAATTTTAGAATTGAACACTTCAGTAAGGCCATTTCCTTGCATCTGAAACAGCAATTCATGTTTTAGTGTGAACGATTTTGTGAGAATAATTATGCAGAAAATCTTCGGGAAACACCCAAAGCTATTGCAGTTTTTTCACTAAAATCAGTACGTGACATCATACATAATTGGCAAACGGTGGAAAATAGCGATAGTTTCCGAATGACACTCGACAATCTTAAGTTGCAGAATGACAATTCCGGAAACAGTGCTCCTAAAATGCGTCAACTTTGTTGGGAGAATGACCATGTCTTGACTAGAATTTTATGGCATCATGTTTTTTGTTTTTTTTCAACCAGATTTTATGCTTTATCGGTAAATGATCGGCGGGGGGGAATGGGTTTGGTTGACGGACCCTCAGCCGTGGTAGCAGAAACCTTGCTATATCATAACTACAACACAAGTATGAAAACAGGTGCAGGCAATAATTTTTATATCTATTCTCTTTACAGGACTTCCAACCTATGCACTGGTTACCATCTTCTGTTTATTTATAGGGACTTACTGACACTTTCAACAGTACTATTCTAGCACTAGCAAGGTTATCATTGGTTGAAGGTAAGTGCGCCTTCAGCGTGATGTATATCTTTGTAAATAGCACCACAATGCTAACTGGAAAATCTGGATTAAGTGTCTTGCTCAAGGACACAAACCAACTTTCGATCTCAAGTCACCTGGCTGCTGTCCAGGATGCCTATCACATGTCTTACTTAACCACAAGGAGTGTTAAAATCAGTAAGCCTCAACACTTATAACAGCATGCCTCAAAGTAATGGTGATAGTGGACTGGTCAAATATCAACACATTTATCTTGACAACAAAAATAAAATGGTACAGAAGAGTCCTGTTAATTGAATATCCACTTTGACTGAGATTTATTTGATTAACAAGAGTATTCAATTAACAGGGATTTGATCACTTTCCTGTATTCTAGATATAACCAGAGCATTTATTCTATTATATATTGTTTGACAGACCTCAAGGAGCTCTGTCAAACAAGATATAATAGATAAAATGCCTGTATTGGAAATACTGAGGCCAAATTAGGCAATATACAATGGTAATTCAGTGATTGTCAGGGTAATTTTTTGGCATATTACAAGATTTTTTATTCAATTAACAGGACTTTACTCTATAACCTGTATGCAATTATTAACAGAGCAAATTTATACTGAAGGTATGGTAAATGGTTTTGTGTTTGGAAATTATATTCAATTAACAGAGATATTCAATTAAAAGATATCCAATTAAGTGTTCTCCACTATATATGCTTTTGTTTATTTGAAAATAATAAGGTACCTCAAACAGCATTTTGTGCATACTATTTTTAGAGTAAGATGGTACCTGATCATGAGGTCAGTAGGTTCGAACAAACAACAGCCAATCACTTTGAAATATAACTTATGAAAATTACAGAGAATCCCTTGGTATTTTCCAAACAAAATTTCCAAGTTGCAAGTCCCAGGAATGATATTGCTCAAACTGTCCAATCTGACCAGCTGCACATCCTTTCATGCATCTTTTCACTTCATCTTGTTTCAAATTGAATAAATTTATGTAACAATATTTGGGGTGTTCTCAAAACGTTGAAAAACTAAAATTCACTCCAGGTAAGTTTGTTTTGACAGTAATTATAGTTTATATCTAATTAGTGGTCACTCGTGAGATGTTTCTGCGTTCAGAAATCAATCAGAGATACAGTCGGTGGGTTTTCTGTGTTCGGTGAACAGATTTTACTGAGTTGTGTAAGATATATACATTACGAGGAGAGTGGATTGTAACTAAATCACCTGGCAAGAGAGTTATCACCCAAAGCATCACTATAAAATTCTGCACAAATTCTGGACAAAAAATACAAGCAATGTTTCAGCCAATGGACCTCTGGGTATAACCCGAAGGTCCACTGGCTGGAACTTTGCTTGTGCTTGTTATGCTTTGTAACAAATTTGCAATTATTGCAGGTGATTCAGTGACAATACACTTTCCATGTACTGTATATATACGAACAAGTCATTGGTATTCATATCAATTTTCTGAAGATAATCAGAGGTAAAAATTGGGGAGCAAACAAAGATATGCTTCTCAAGCTTTACAAATCATTCAATCGTCAGTGAGAAGTACACAACAGCCACCCATGGTTATTCCCCCTGGTTATAGACCCTTCCTGCAAAATAGCCGATCCTAATTAGAAAATGACTATAGCCCTAAGCCTATTTTGTTCTCTTGTGTAAACACTCCGGTACAGATTTTCATTTTTTCGACATTCTGAGATGCAGCCCAATATTTAATCACTTTTATTACCTCAGTACTTCAGAACAGAGACCAAATGTGGGTTTCCAGCACTCTACCAGTTAAGTAACAGGTTTATAATCAGTCTTCACCTAGAGAGATTGGTTGAAGGGGTGAATTATGTTGACTTACTCTTAATTATGATAAAGTAAATTGTGATAAACTGGCTTTTGAAGCCCAATTATTTATGGATCCAGTCAATTTGATCTTCATAGATAGAAAAACATTTGGTGCTCTTGGCTATATAAGAATAAAGGGGTTTTTTTCAGACAAAAGTGTCCAAACCTTTGTTGAAAATCAATGCCCTTTTAGCACTGCTCAATTCAATAAAAGTTAAGGTTGACAAAGAAAATTATTGTTAGCACAAACATGAAAGCAACAGAGCACACATTCTGATTTATTTATCCTGAACAGAATATCAGCAAAACCACAGAACTGCAACACAGATCAATCAATATGGAATATATAAATACTATTGGCAATTCACCATTCATGAGCCATCTACATCTCCAGAACAGTGCTACAGTACATGGGGGTGAGTACTGTGATCACAAAAGCTGTCTCTTTCTCAATCAAATTTGATCAGAATACAATAAAATTCTACCAATGTCCATGTTTCATGATCAGAATACAATAAAATTCTACCAATATCCATGTTTCATAACTAAAATTGGTGAAATCCAATCTGAATCAAGAAAAACTAATGAAAGCGGCATCTCAGATTCAATGTTCTCATAATTTTTTGTCAACAGGTGAGATAATCTGCAGTGTTGAGGGAAGGAAAGTGAACAGAGAATTTTGACCAGATCGCAACCCTGTCTGTGTACATATTAATTAACAACTCAAAAACTTATTATTCAAAGCAACAATGTTTGCACCTGCGACCTAACCTTGAGAAGACCTGTCAGAGAGCTTCCATGGGAACAGTGTCAGGTAGAGGTATTATTTCAAAGGACAAGTGCACTGCCAGGTGGTGGATCAATATACGGCCGCCTATGAAGAAATTGCGCTTGTGAAGATATTTTTAGTTGAACAAAAGGTCAATAATTCCTTCAAAAATAATTGTACATTTCTGGCTTACGACGCATTAAAGATGAATATACTGTTTTCAAGTTATTGCATGGAGAAGCAAAAGTCACCAAAACTTCCAGATGGTTGCCTTGGCAGCCATATTGGACATGCCAGAATGCTGATTATCGCAAGGAAACATCCACTAGTCATGATTAATCAACTATAAACATCTGCTAGTCATGATTAATCAACCATAAAAACTAGTATATATTGGAGAATCGAAACACACCAAAAATCCAAGATGGCTGCCATGGTGGCCATATTGGATATGTCAGAATGCTGGTTATCGAAAGGAACCATCATGATTAATCAACCATAAAAAAACAGGATCTGTTGGACCTATAGTTTTCAAGTTATCACAGGGACAATCAAAAGACCCTGAAAATCCAAGATGGCTGCCATGGTGGCCATATTGGTTATGCCCGAAAGTTGGTTATCGAAAGGAGCCATCCTCTGTTGATGACTAATCAACTGTAAAAAACAGTATCTGTTGGATGCATTGTTTCCAAGTTATCGTGTTGACAAACAAAAGTTAAGGGACGGACGGATGGACAGACAGACAGATGGACCAATGGACGGACTGACACTGATGCTGGTTATCAAAAGAAACCATCCTCTAGTCATGACTAATCAACCATAAAACAACAGTATCTGTTGGATTATCACATGGACAATCAAAAGGCCCTGAAAATCCAAGATGGCTGACATGGCAGCAGACAGACAGACAGACAGACAGACAGACAGACAGACAGACAGACAGACAGACAGACAGACCAGATGGACATTGCCATACCATAATATGGTCCGCTCATATGAGCGACCGTAACAAAAACACAAAAGAACAGATTATAATTATACATTTTGACCAAAATGAGCCAAAATATATATTTATCCCTTCACCCAATACATATGATATCAAAATTTGTTATTTTAATTATTTGTTTTTAACACTCTAAACCCGAGGGGCCACTTTTCCTGCCCAGGAACCGGATGCACCATAATTGCCTTAAGTATGATAGCTGCTAAGCGAATGTGTGTAGTATACCAATCAATATTTAAAGGCTGCATGCTGAAAATATTAATGGGTCCCCCCAAATAATAAAAAAGGACTCTCCATATTGCTGTCATTGAACTGACATGGAAGATACCATCAGGGTTCAAAGGGTTAAATATTTTCAAAATGGCAAAAAAAACATGTAATCAACTTGTTGGAACAAGATCAACGAGCTCGTTCCAATGAGGGGGGGGGGGGGGGGGGGGGGGTCAACAATTTTGTTGAACTTTTTTTTAAAAATAATGTTTTGTAACTCAGTCCAGTGTGTAAATTATGTTGGAGGATCCAGCCAATTCTTAGATGGTTTCAATGCACCTTTGCCAACCTTTTACAAGTGAGTCAAATTTTCAACCACTTTGAAGGGCCTGGAATTGGAGTTTTAAAATTCAAACACTTAATTTTAAGCACTGTTAAGAATCCTTACAAACCCTGTGTACTAAAGAATGATGTTCATCAAAGATTCATGAAAATATTGATTAGATCTGACTCAAATAGGGAAGGTTTGTGAAACTATCAACAATCATCAACTTCTTTACCCATCATAGCGGCCAAAAACAGCCAGAAAATTACCCAGAATAAGTCTACCACAGCATAAAATATCTCAGAAGTTTCTCAATAAAACAATACAAATATCATTAACTCCAGCTCGTCATTGGTTTATTGAATGAAAGTGTCAATGACACTGTAGCTCAACTTGTCAAGACATGTACATGTATAGTATGTGACACAGCGATAAGGATCTAGGTAATGACCTGATAACAAAGGTACATATAAAGTATTGTAACGCTCTGTACATGAATACTGACCGTAGCCTGTAACAAATGTATAGGTAAAGTATTGTAAAGGTGGGTGACAGTCAGATGCTAAACTTGAAAAGAAATCTTTGAGTCCCAGAGTGGGACTGACTGAACCCCAAAATATTTGTTCTCATAGCACAGTGATAACAAAGGCACCCCAAAACACACTCATTCCTGTCCCAAGGTGAAAACAAAAACAGTTCATAAATACGAGCTGCATAGAAGTTGCGACAAAAAACTGATTGGACCTAATTTCGGTACAAAATGGCCACTGGCAGCCATCTTGAATTTTGGACCGCACTCAGAAACACTTGTTCTCGTGCCAAGGTGATAACAAAGGTACCCAAGAAGTTTCGTGAAGATCGGTTGATAAATACAGCCTCTAGCCCGAGCCGTATTGACATGTGCACTTACAGTGTATAAGTAGCACTAAATAAATCAAAATTCATCTAATTTGCATAATTTCTGCACGAGAAAAAAAACTCATACCGTATGTGATGTATTCCATTTTACTAAACATTCAGACAAAAATTTATTCAAATCAGAACTTTCATACAGAAGTTCTGTTCAAAAGACTGACTGCACAAATTTTGGTACAAAATGGCTGTGGTGGCCATCTTGAATTTTGGACCACACCCAAAAACACTCGTTCTCATCCCACGGTGATAACAAAGGTACCCAAGAAGTTTCGTAAAGATTGGTTCATAAATACGACCTCTAGCCTGAGCCGTATAGAAGTTGTGTACAAAAAACTGATTCGACCAAATTTCGGTACAAAATGGCTACTGGCAGCCATCTTGAATTTTGGACCGCACTCAGAAACACTCGTTCTCGTCCCAAGGTGATAGCAGAGGTACCCAAGAAGTTTCGTGAAGATCGGTTGATAAATACAGCTTCTAGCTCGAGCTGTATTGACATGTGTACTTACTGTGTGTAAGAAGCACTGAAAAAATCAAAGTTCATCTAATTTGCATAATTTCTGCATGAGAAAACAAGAGGCCCTAGGGGGCCTGAGGGCGCTCACCTGACATGGTAGTCTAAATATCAACCCAGAGAATTGATTTCCACAAGTTGCATCTGCTCCTCCTAAGAAAAGCTTAAACCAAATATCCAAATATTCTGACCAGTGGATCTAAAAAAAGATTTTTAAAGAATATTCCTCATACTGAACTAAGTCATAATTCGGGCTCCCACAGGGAGCCCATATATGAACCCAGGGACTTGGCTTTAACAAACCTGAATCTCACACCCCTAAGGATTCTGCACACCAAATATCAAAACATTCCGACTGCAGGATCTGAAGAAGAAGATTTTTAAAGAAAATTCCTCATTTTGAACCAAGTTACAATTCGAGCTCCCACGATCAGCCCAAATATGGACCTAGGGACATGGCTTGAACAAACTTGAATCTTACCCCCCTAAGGATGCTGCATAAAAAATATAAAAAGCATTCATCTGCTGGATCTGAAGATTTTTAAAGAAAATTCCTCATTTTGAACTAAGTTGTCATTCAGGCTCCCATAGTGAGCCCAAATATGAACCAAGGGACTTGGCTTGAACAAACTTGAATCTCAGCCCCCAAGGTTGCTCCATGCCAAATATCAAAACATTCCAACTTCTGAATCTGAAGAAGAAGATTTTTAAAGAAAAATTCCTCATATTGACTAAGTTATAATTTGGGCTCCCACAGGGAGCCCACATATGGACCCATGGACTTGGCTTTAACACACTTGAATCCCCCCCCCCCCCTCCCCCACCAAGGATGCTACTCACCACATATCAAACCATTCGGACTGCTGGATCTGAAGAAGAAGATTTTTTAAGAAAATTCCTCATTTCGAACAAAGTTACAATTCAAGCTCCCACAGTGAGCCTAAATATGGACCTAGGGACATGGCTTGAACAAACTTGAATCTCACCCCACTAAGGATGCTGCATACCAAATATCACAAGATTCTGCCTGCTGGATCTTGAGAAGAAGATTTTCAAAGAAATTTGCCTGAAATGCACTAAGTTTGAATTTGGGCTTCTATCGTGAGCCCAAATATGAATCCAGGTGGCTGATTTGAACAAACTGGAATCAGATCCACCCCACAATGTTGCATACCAAATATCAAAAGATTCTGCCTGCAGGATCTGGAGAAGAAGATTTTTGAAGAAATTTGCCTGAAATGCACTAACTTCAAATTCTAGCTTCTATATTGAGCCCAAATATGAATCTAGGGAGCCGATTTGAACAAAATAGAATCAGATCCACCCCACAATGTTGCATACCAAATATCAAAATATTCTGCCTGCTGGATCTGGAGAAGAAGATTTTTTAAGAAATTTGCCTGAAAAGCACTAAGTTCAAATTTGGGCTCCTATACTGAGCCCAAATATAAACCCAGGGAGCCGATTTGAACAAACTTGAATCAGATCCACCCCACAATGTTGCATACCCAATATCAAAAGATTCTGCCTGCTGGATCTGGAGAAGAAGATTTTCAAAGAAATTTGCCTGAAATGCACTAGGTTCAAATTTGGGCTCCTATACTGAGCCCAAATATAAAACAAGGGGCCGATTTGAACAAACTTGAATCAGATCCACCCCACAATGTTGCATACCAAATATCAAAAGATTCTGCCTGCTGGATCTGGAGAAGAAGATTTTCAAAGAAATTTGCCTGAAATGCAGTAAGTTCAAATTTGGGCTCCTATACTGAGCCCAAATATAAACCCAGGGGGCCGATTTGAACAAACTTGAATCAGATCCACCCCACAATGTTGCATACCAAATATCAAAAGATTCTGCCTGCTGGATCTGGAGAAGAAGATTTTTTAAGAAATTTGCCTGAAATGCACTAAGTTCGAAATCGGGCTCCTATACTGAGCCCAAATATGAACCCAGGGGGCCGATTTGAACAAACTTGAATCAGATCCACCCTCCAATGTTGCATACCAAATATCAAAAGATTCTGCCTGCTGGATCTGGAGAAGAAGATTTTTTAATGTTTGTCCCATTGCCTACAGTGTTAAAAAGTGCTTAACTCAGCACTTTTTCAAAGTCCCGAAACTGTACCCTATGATAAAACCGATGGCAATTTTTTTTTACCAATTCTTTCTGTTGGTCCTAAGGAAGCTTCACACCAAATAAAAATTCTCGGTGCCGTGCAGTTTTGGAGATATGGGCGTTTTAATTTTTTTCTATTTTTAGCTCCTGCGGTTCCCATGGGGCTACGGGAAAAAAAAAATCAGCATAAATTAGATACTTATGACCCAATAAGCCCTCACATAAAATTTGGTTCAAATCAGCCTCTCGGTTTGGAAAATAGAAATTTCGGGCGGGGCCAAAAATTTTGCCCCTCCCATAACGACGCCAAGTATAGCCCCACAAACATCTCTTGAACAAATCTGAGTCTACACCTCAAAAGGAAGCTGCACACCAAATATCAAGTCTCTGCTACTGCTGGTTCATGAGAAGAAGATTTTTTAAGATTTCAGCTCACTTTTTGGGTGTGGCCCTACCCACGGGCAGGGCAACTTGATTTGAACAAAATCAAATTGCGATGTCATAACAAACTATTATCTCAAATATCAATTAAATTGGTTCAGCGGTTTGGGAGGAGAAGACGCAAATACCATGTTCACGGACGACGGACAACAGATGCCAGACGACAGACGACGGACGGTGAGTGATCACTATAGCTCTCCTGACTGAAAGTCAGGTGAGCTAAAAACACGTATTATATGTGATGTATCCCATGGTACTAAACATTCACACAAAAAATTTTTCAAATCAGCACTTTCATATGGAAGTTCTGTGCAAAAATCAGACTGCACCTAATTTTGAACAAAATGGCTGCCATCGGAAATCTTGAATTTTGGACCGCACTCAAAAAACACTCGTTCTCGTCCCACGGTGATACCAAAGGTACCCAAGAAGTTTTGTAAAGATCGGTTTATAAATATGGCCTCTAGCCCGAGCCGTATTGGCATTTGCACTTACAGTGCTGAAATTAACACTAAATACATCAAAGTTAGTCTAATTTGCATAATTTACATACGAGAAAAAACCCCGTATTATATGTGATGTAACCCATGATACTAAACATTCATACAAAAAATTATTCAAATCAGCGCTTTCATATGGAAGTTCTGCGCAAAAATCTGATTTCACCCAAGTCTGTACAAAATGGCTGCCAGCAGACAACTTGAATTTCGGATCGGACCCCAAAACACTCGTTCTCATCCCACGGTCATAACAACGGTACCCAAGAAGTTTCGTAAAGATCGTTCATAAATACGGCCTTTAGCCCGAGCCGTATTGAATTGTTGATGGACAGACGGACAGACGGACGATGGACGACTGGCCATGGTATAAGCTCAAATTTGGCTTGTGAAATTTGTTTTCGATAAACGTGAATTTTAATTTATTTTTAAAACATACTGTGTTAGGTAAAGGGTTAAAGCTTCTTTAACCTCTTTTTAACCTTATATGTATGTAATAGCCAGCCATTACAAAATTATAGCAAGTTCACAGAATTAGAGATGAAAATCAGTTTAACCCTTTACCTTACTCTGCAAAAGCAGAGTTACCAGCAATATTGAAGGCAAGTACACCAAATTTGATGTGCAGTATGTCTTGGTAAACATCAGCACCATGTCCCCACATAGCAATCAGGATTAAGTGTCGAAGGACACAATGCAGCTAACTGCTGGTCAAGAGTGACACATCAACCTTTCAGTCCAATGCTCTAACTAGGCCTTCATGGTAATTCAGTAATACAGTGCAGCCCACTTAATTGGATATCCCTTAACTGAATAACCCTGTTAACTGAATATAAT
This sequence comes from Pictodentalium vernedei, assembly GCA_031216915.1. NCBI lineage: Eukaryota > Metazoa > Mollusca > Scaphopoda > Dentaliida > Dentaliidae > Pictodentalium > Pictodentalium vernedei. The sequence continues at coordinate 775,690,945 of CM062297.1, forward strand.
TTCCCAACACAACACAATTTACCATACCTCCAGCACAAATTTGACCTGTAAATTGAATATAGGTTATAGAGTAAACTCCTATTTATGGAATAAAAAATCTTGTAAGCTGTCTTGAGATTACCCTGACTCTTCCCAGTTTTCCTTTGTTTATAGTCCTATTTTGCCTCAGTACATGCAATACAGGCATTTAATCTATTATATCTTGTTTGACAGAGCTCATGGAGCTCTGTCAAACAAGACATAAGAGAATAAATGCTAAGTTTATCTCTAGAATACAGTAAAGTGACACAATCCCTGATAATTGAATACTCCTGTTAACTGAATAATTTTCATTGGCAAAGTGGCTATTCAATTAATAAGGTTCAAAACTCAGTATTTGAATACCAAATACAATTCCAACTCATTCGATATGGTGACTTCCATGATATTATTGATTAGGAATGCCGATAATCCCTCCTGCTGAATAAACCACACATTTTTTTTTCAACATGTCTTGAAGAAAATTATCTCGCAAGATCATCTGAAAGGGAATAACACCTTAAAATAAATGAATTATCATATTTTAATAGTTATCATTGTATAAATGCATTTATTCTTAAGAAAAAACTCTTAGTGATTATAAGTGTGGGCATTAAATTAAATGTACGACCAACTCGCTGCTGCATTCAGCAGATGAAAAAGAGCCAGAATATTTCTTTTTCAAATATGAACTGACTCTCCGTAATTTTCCAACTGAATTAATAGATCACCTCAACCATGATATTTTGAGAATCTTCCTTTCTACATTCAGTAAAAGAAGACCACAAGGCCATGCATGCCTGATTCTCTACAAATGGTTAACAGTAAAACAGAGCTTGTTTACCACAGTAAACAGCTAGTAACAGGATCTAGACTGCCAAAGTGCAGCAAAAATGTAGAACAAAAGGCCCCAAGGAACCTTAATCGCTCAGCTCACCGGCCAAAGTGGTTCAAAGAAGTATTTGGGGTCACAATCAGTTAGACATGATTCATCAACACTACAAAGGAATGAAGTCATGAGAGACAACTTTTATGGAACTAGGGACATGGCTTGAACAAACTTGAATCTTATCCACCTAAGGATGCTGCATACCAAATATCAAAAGCATTCATCTGCTGGATCTGAAGAAGAAGATTTTTAAAGAAAATTCCTCATTTTGAACTAAGTTATCATTTGGGCTCCTACTGTGAGCCCAAATATGAACCCAGGGACTTGGCTTGAACAAACTTGAATCTCACCCCCTAAGGATGCTGCATGCCAAATATCAAAACATTCCGACTGCTAAATCTGAAGAAGATTTTTAAAGAAAAATTCCTCATATTAACTAAGTTATAATTCGGGCTCCCACAGGGAGCCCAAATATGGACCCAGGGACTTGGCTTTAACAAACTTGAATCTCACCCCCCTAAGGATGCTACACACCACATATCAAAACATACCGACTGCTGGATCTGAACAAGAAGATTTTTTAAGAAAATTCCTCATTTCGAACTAAGTTACAATTCAAGCTCCCACAGTGAGCCCAAATATGGACCTGGGGACATGGCTTGAACAAATTCGAATCTCACCCCCTAAGGATGCTGTATACCAAATATTAAAACATTCTGACTGCTAGATCTGGAGAAGAAGATTTTTAAAGAAAGTTCCTCATTTTGAACTAAGTTATCATTCAGGCTCCCACAGTGAACCTAAATATGGACCTAGGGACATGGCTTGAACAAACTTGAATCTCCCCCCCCCCCCCCCCCCCCCCCCCAAGGATGCTGCATACCAAATATCAAAACATTCTGACTGCTGGATCTGAAGAAGATTTTTAAAATAATTCCTCATTTTGAACTACTAAGTTATCATTCAGGCTCCCATAGTGAGCCCAAATATGGACCTAGGGACATGGCTTGAACAAACTTGAATCTCCCCCCCCCCCCCCCCCCCCCCCCCCCCCAAGGATGCTGCATACCAAATATCAAAACATTCCGACTGCTGGATCTGAAGAAGAAGATTTTTAAAGAAAATTCCTCATTTTGAACTACTAAGTTATCATTCAGGCTCCCATAGTGAGCCCAAATATGGACCTAGGGGCATGGCTTGAACAAATTTGAATCTCACCCCCCTAAGGATGCTGCATACCAAATATCAAAACATTCCGACTGCTGGATCTTGAGAAGAAGATTTTTAAAGAAATTTGCCTGAAATGCACTAAGTTCAAATTCGGGCTCCTATACTGAGCCCAAATATGAACCCAGGGGGCCGATTTGTACAAACTTGAATCAGATCCACCCCCACAATGTTGCATACCAAATATCAAAAGATTCTGCCTGCTGGATCTGGAGAAGAAGATTTTTTAAGAAATTTGCCTGAAATGCTCTAAGTTCAAATTCAGGCTCCTATACTGAGCCCAAATATGAACCCAGGGGGCCGATTTTTACAAACTTGAATCAGATCCACCCCACAATGTTGCATACCAAATATCAAAAGATTCTGCCTGCTGGATCTGGAGAAGAAGATTTTTTACGAAAGTTGCATGAAATGCACTAAGTTCAAATTTGGGCTTCTATAGTGAGCCCAAATATGAATCCAGGGGGGCCAATTTTAACAAACTTGAATCTGACTCCCCTAGAGATGATGTATACCAAATAGGAAAGAATTCTGCCTGGTGGATCTGAAGAAGAGGATTTTTTTTAATTTTGGAAATAAATTCATGGGTGCTATCAGAGTTATGCCCCTTGTGGTGCCCCCTGTGTGTACGACAAGTTTCTTTGTACAAGTTTGAATTGACATATGATGGGGAACATGCACACCAAATTTGGTTCAATTTGATCCAGTAGTTTGTGAGGAGTAGTAGTAAAGTTCACGACGGACAACAACGGACGACGACGGACGGCAAGTGATAAGTTAAGCTCCCTTCGGTGAGCTAAAAATCTCCAGACCTTCAAGGACTCAAAAGTTTCTGGAATATTTCATGCTACACCAGGCTTGATCATCTCATGACACTCTTGTTTATTATCCAACAAGATAGAACTCAATTAGGATTAAGTACGATGGACTGAAATTAATTACCCGAGGTGGAGTTTTTCCTGTATTCCACGAGCGCCATTGATTCCTGTTCAACGTACTCTACCTGAGTTGTGTTCTGTATTTATACCCTGGTTAAACTTGAATTAAGTGAATGAAGCCGATTTTTGAAAGAAAATATCACCTTTGGAAGTCACATAATTTTCTTGCTTGTTTTGTGCTGAAGTATTTCATTCATGTCATACGGTCACTAAGATACATAATGTCCAATCAGATGTGTGTATGATATTCTCATGCATAAACTGATTTCCACGGTTGGATGTATCTAGAACATTTCCAAATGTCCGTATTGCATCACATTATTTATTTATTGGAGTTTAACGATACTTTTGATAGCCAAAGTCACCTCGTGCTGGAATTGTATAACACAACGTTGAATATGCATAGCAATCGTGGTAAATTGTAAATGAAAGAAAAGTCAAAGAAAGAAAAAAATTCTTTTTTTCTTCAAACTCTTTTTTAAATGCTACATAAAGAATAAACGTATAGTGTTTTCAAGTAAAAAATTTATTCTACGAGTAGGATTAAGAATAAAACCGACGAGCCATTGACGAGTCGGTTTCATTCTTAATTCTACGAGTAGAACAAATTTTTTACTTGAAAACATTATACATTTATTTTGTTTATCCCATAAATCTTTTTCAGGGCAGTTGTGGCGAAATCGTGCTGTTACACGCTTCAAAACACAGCGAGAAGTGAGGAGCACATTGGTCCAATTCGATGACAAGCATTATTAAAAAAATAAAAGAGGGCGCAATGATACATTTCTGTATAAAAATAATTCCCCAACAAACCTGAGCTAAACTTGGAAAAATACTTTATTAAATAAACAATGTGTAGTGTTTTCTACTGGCATTGTGTAATACTTTCAAAAAGAAAACAACAATTGAACTGGTAATTATACTACACGAATGCAGTAGAGGTCAGAGGTCAACAAGTCCGTCTCTACAAGAGGAAAAAATTCTTTCAGTGTTAAACCTATGGGGAAAATTTATCAGCCTACTGGTGAATAAAGCAAATATTTATCCAAGGCTTTTATTGTTCGAATAAACAGCCATTTATGGGATAAAGTGAACACTCTCTTCTTGAATTTTCTTGTGGAGACAGAAGGGTGAGGACACAGGGAAATGTACATCTTATGAACATGATTTATTAAGTTTCCTGGGAAAAGGAATAAAGAAGCCTAACTATATTTACAGCAAGTTGATTGCATATAATGTATGGCATCAGAATAAAATGTCCTGACCTTCTCCCGCAAAACATATTATCCAAGATCAAAAATAAGATCAAAAATGGCATTACTGGTTGCAGAAATCAATCAAAGGAAACATATGTCCTCTGATCTCCAATATTTCCCCAACTGTCAAAAGTGATGAAAATCAATAGATAATGAGAAGAGACAGTGAAATGTTCAATGTTAGGTCAATTAGTTTGAACCTTCCTGGTAGTGGGAAATGAGAAAAGTAATTTAATTACATCTCAATAAGCTTTTGTTTGTGTGAAACAAGTGACATTTTTTCAGGGTCTGCAATGTCTTTTCTCATTAAGATAAAGTCATTAACAACAGTTTCGGTATCAAATTTTTAACCAATTTACACAGGAGTTATTCATTATATCTCTGTATCTTTACTCTTTTTGAAGTAAAGCCCATCTTATTAGCACTCTACACACCAGTTCATATCAAAGTGTCTTTAATTGGAACAGTTCTGAATTATTTTTGAAAGGTGATTTGTAACATGACTATTGTTTTTAAAGATTCTGTTGCCAGGAGCAAGGAAAGCCTTGGTTTAGAAACCTTTTCTTCATAAATAATTGATTTGTTACAATTTATGTAAACATTTTTACTCTACTGCTGAGCAAACATCATGCAAGTTAATGCATACAGTGTGAAGCCACTAGAGTGGCTTTTAGTACTTTGCAACAGAGACATAATAGTGGTTTCTAGCACTCTACCACATAAAGCATATGCACGCTGATGCCAAACACTTATGTTTTTAGCAGGTGAGTTTTCCCACAATGCAATTCAGACATTTAACCAATATGATATCTTGTTCGACGTAAAGCTGTCACGGTCATGATTAGCCATTGTGCATAAATATGTGACCTTAAACGTCAATAAATAAATAAATAACAGATTGCAGTAAGCTCTTTCAAAACCAGAGGCCCCAAGGGGCCTTAATCGCTCACCGGCCAAAGTGGTTCAAAGAATTATTTGGGGTCACATTCATGGTTCATCAACACTACAAAGGAATGAAGTCATGAGAGGAAAATTTTATGTAAAAACATTAATGAATGGATTTGAACAAACCAGAACCTAACATGCCCCCACCCCACCCCTGCCTATGGAGCCCAAATATTAAGCCAAGGACTCAAACTGAACAAACTTGAATCTGATTCCCTTGAGATGTCATACACCAAATAGGAAAGAATTCTGACTGGTGGATATGAAGAAGGTTTTTAAAGAAATCACATCACATTGCACTCAGTTAAACTTTGGGCTCAAATAGGGAGCCAACATATTAACCCAGAGTCCCAATTTGAACAAACTTGAATCTGACCCACCAAGCGATGTTGTATACCAAATATGAAAGGATTCTGATTGGTGGATCTGAAGAAGTTTTAAAAGAAATTCCCTCATATTGCACTTAGTTAAAATTCAGGCTCCCATAGGTAGCCAAAATTAATAACCCCGGGATCAGGTTGAAACAAACTTGAGTCTTACCCTCCAAGAGATGTTGTATACCAAATATGAAAGGATTCTGACTGGTCGATCTGAAGAAGATTTTTAAAGAAATGTACTTATATTGTACATGTACTAAGTTAAAATTTTGTCTCCCATGGGGAGTCCAAATATCAACCCATGGACTAGGATTGAACAAATTTGAATCTAACCCTCCTAGAGATGTTGTATACCAAATATGAAAGCATTCTGACTACATGGTCTGAAGAAGATTTTAAAAACAAGTCGGAACAGGACCCAAAATTTTCAGGCTATATTTTTTTTTCCATCTCAAAATTGAACAAAATGCATAAAAATCCCCCAAAAATGTCTGAATTTTGGTCCAAACCTGACCCCAAATTTTTTTTTTTCTCAAAATTGAACAAAACGCATAAAAAACAAATTTTTTTACTCAAAATTTGGGTCCAAAATTTCCAAGTCTGAACCGGACCCAAAATTTTCAGGCTAAATTTTTTTTTTTCCTCTCAAAATTGAACAAAACGCATAAAAATTATATAAAAAAAATTCCGAAATTTGGTCCAAAATTTTGGAGTCGGACCCAAAATTTTCAGGTTAAAAATTTGGGGGGGGGTTTCATCTCAAAATGGAACAAAACGCATAAAAAATCCAAAACAAATTTTTTTTCTTGAATTTTGGTCAAAAATTTCCAAGTCCGAACAGACCCAAAATTTTCAACCCAGGGACCTGATTTGAACAAACTTGAATCTGACCTCCCTATAGATGTTGTATACCAAACATGAAAGAATTCTGACTGGTGGATCTGAAGAAGAAGATTTTTAAAGAAATTTCCTCAAATTGCACCAAGTTAAACTTTGGGCTCCAATAGAGAGCCCAAATTTTAACCCAGGGACTCGATTTGAACAAACTTGAATCTGACCTCCCCCCCCCCCCCCCCCAACCCCCTAGAGATGTAGTATAACAAATATGAAAAGATTCTGACTGGTGGATCTGAAGAAGATTTTATTGATTTTTTGAAAAATTTTATGGTGCTATCAGAGTCATGCCCCTTCTGCCCCCCCCCCCCCCCCCCCCCCCCCCCCCCCCCCCCGGGCGCGGCAAATTTATTTGTACAAACTTCAATTGACATATGATAAGGAATATGCACACCAAATTTGGTTCAATTTGGTCCAGTAGTTTGTGAGGAGAAGTCGATAATGTAAAGTTCACAACGGACGACAATGGAAAACGACGACGGACGGCAAGTGATAAGTTAAGCTCCCTTCGGTGAGCTAAAAGGGAATAATATGTTAAATATTTGGACTTGCAAGAAACAAGACTTCACTTCCCAAGGTTGACAAGAATACATCACAGCATATCACCAGCTTAAAGAAATGAATGAAAAATTAAGCTGCAGTAGTCTAGGCTGCTCATCTTGGGCTTTGAAAAAACATGACTGAATGTTTAGTATCATTCTGCATTTCCCTTGCTTGAAAAAATCTGACGAGTTACCTGGTAAAATGGGTTGGCCAAAAAGTGTTAAGATGACCTTTTCCATGTCCCATTTATTTATTCTTTATTGGAGTTCAAGGTAACAGATTTCTGCAGAATAGCTAATCATGACTGCAACATAGATATAAAGTCAAGACCAGCCAATCGTTTGTACCCATGTTGCCAATTTTAGAGGACTTTCACCCCAGGCATTCATGACCGGGTCCTCTTTTATCAGTAAAGCAGAGCTTGTTTACCACTGTAAACAAGCATTGCTTCACTTCCTAAGGTTCACATGGGAACTTCCATGTCACATTAATTTTTACTTTGTACATACAGTATATTGTGGATCGATACTTGGTTTCTTTTCTTAAGATTCTCCCACCAGAATTTACAGATGACAGTTGCAATACTTTCTCTTCACGATGAGAAAAAGTGAGTTTTTTTTCTCAAACAAACCATGAAGGGTCATGAGCTGTGTCTTGGAAAAATACTAAATTCATTTATTTATTGGTTTTTAAGGTCATTTTCAGCACATACCATTGTCCCCCACTGTTCATGGCTCCTGCGAAACTAAGTTGAGGGGAGGCATAATTGTTCTCCTACAGTTATAAAAACAAGAGGCCCCACGGGGCCTGAAGCACTCACCTTGAACAGAACATGATATAAACCAAGTCAATGAAAGAGTCTACATTAAGCAATCAATCTCCATAGAATACATTGTCAATCCTTCAGCTCCTCAGGAGTGATAAAAATAGTCCAAGCATCATACCTTTTCTTCAGTTGATCATAATGTAAAATGAGGAGCGCCCCTATGAAGCCCTTGATACAACCTATGTGGATTAATCATAGTTACACACCTCTAGAGGGTAATGAATACAAAATTTCTAATTCTTCAGCTACATGGCTAATTCCGGCTCCTATAGGGAGCCCAAATATTAACCCAGGCTCTCGATTTGAACAAACTTGAATTTGACCTCCCTAGAGATGTTGCATACCAAATATGAAAGCATTCTGACTTCTGGATCTGAAGAAGAAAAATTTTAAAGAAATTTCTTCATATTGCATTAAATTAAAATGTGGGCTACCATAGCAAGCCCAAATATTATCCTACTATTGCACTAAGTTAGATTGAGGCTACCATAGGGAGCCCAAATATTACTCAGGGAACCAATCAATTGACTCCCCTAGAGATGTTGTAAACCAAATATGAAAGGATTCTGAAGAAGTTGATTTTTGAAGAAATTCCCTCATATTGTAATAAGTTAAATTTCAGGTTCCCATATGGAGCCCAAATATTTACCCAGGCACTCAGATTGAACAAACTTGAAACTGACCCCCCCCCCCCCCCCTCCCCAGAGATGTTGTATTCCAAATATGAAAGCATTCAGACTGGTGGATCTGAAGAAGAAGATTTTTAAAGAAATTTCCTCATATTGCACTAAGTTCAAATTTGAGCTACCAAAGCAAGCCCAAATATATACCTAGAGACCCAATTTGAACAAACTTGAATCTGACCCCCCCTAGAGATGTTGTATACCAAATATGAAATGATTCTCATTGGTGGATTGGAAGAAGATTTTTTTTTAAATTTCCTCATATTGCACTAAGTTAGAATTCAGGCTACCAAAGGAAGTCCAAATATTAACCTAGGGACTGGACTTGGTTTGAACAATCTTGAATCTGACGCTCATAACAATGATGTATAACAAATATTAAAAGATTCTGACTGGTGGTTCTGAAGAACTTAAAAATTCGGCCTCTTGTATTGAGCCCAAATATGAACCAATGGGCTTTATTTTAACAAACTTGTATCTGACTCTCCTATGAATGCTGTATACTGAATATCAAAAGATTCTGAACATTGCTTCTGGAAAAAAGATTTTTTTCAATTTTTGTAAATATGCTGACTGAGCATTTTTTTTTATGCCCTCTTCAGAAAACCCTAACATAAAACATAATGGCAATTTTTTTTTTTACCATTCAATTCTACTGGTCCTAAGGATGTTTCATACCACATAACAGCTCTGTGTTCCATGTGGTTTGGGAAATATGGGCGTTTGAAAATATTTTTATTTTTAGCTCCTGGGGTTCCCATGGGGATGCAGGAATTTTTTTCTCCACAATTCAAGTACTTATGACCTAATAATACCACATACCAAATTTGGTTCCAATCGGTCTACTGGTTCAGAAAATAGAAATTTTGGGAGGAGCCAAAAATCTTACTCCTCCCATTACAAAGCCAAAAATTGCTTCACGAACTTAGTTTTAACAAACTTGATTCTACACCTTAAAAGGAAGCTCCACAACATATATCAAGTCATTGTACCCACTGGTTCATGAGAAGAAGATTTTAAAAACATTTTGGAGCATTTTCCCCCCACGCCCTCCCCGTGGGGCTGGGCATGCTGAGTTGAACAAAAATACAATGCCCCTTTGGGACTATCACTCACACAAACCTTCATTTGAATTGGCCCAGTGGTTTTGGAGGAGAAGACCAAAGCATGGTGTTAACGAACGATGAACTGAGAGCGATGAGATTAGCTCAGCTTGACTTTGTCAAGGTGAGATAAAAAATTAATAGCTCTTCTCAATTTGGGTTAAATATCAAATTGCCCATAAAATCAGTCAGTATGGCCACCCTGGAGCAATTTAAGAAAGGTGATTTTCAAATGATCTGGCCTGCTTACAGCATGACTTCTACATCAGGAAAACTCAAGTAAAGGCACTCATTTTTTCTATGCTGCCCACTTAAGGAGGACTTCCACCCCCCAGTCAGTATTTTACCAGTGAAACAGAACTTGTTTACTCCAGAAAACAAGCACTGCTTTACTTCCCAGAGGTTCTCATAGGAGAAAAATATTGAAAAATAAGAGAAAATAAATGGCATAAAATATATGTCTAATGTCCAAGAGGGCCTAGTCCGAAAATTATACCCTGGTTGGCAGATACAGTGCCTGACCAGTATTATACGAATTTGTACACATGAGAGATGCGAGGAGACTGCTCACACGCTTCATATATGGTTACATATAGTGGGCAACTATCTGGGTGTCTAGTGGGCAACTTTTGTGGCACATTTAAGTGACTGTTGATTCTTGGTGGGCAACTGATCATGGGTGAATTCCCAGGGTGGGTGGATGGGTCTGGGAGTGGGGGGGGGGGGGGGATTTAGATTTGTTAGTAATCCAGCTGGTGTTAATTTCTAATGTACTAAAGATGTTTGATACTGGTGTTTATTTTGGCATTTATTTAAGCGCTGTAGAGTACATAACAATGTTGATAAGAAATTGAACAGAAGAGAGCAGCACGATGACTTTGATTGGTTGAGTGCCAGGAGCAAATACAGACGGTTACAGATGATAACTGGATGTCTTTTTGTGAATGTTAGTATTTTGATGTGTAACAAAATAAACTAGATTTTTCGATTTCAAGAAATCGAGAGATTCACCTATTCCGCTTGTCTTTTTGGGCAGCGACGAAATAAGATTGCATATAGAGCTGGTAGTTTTTTAGGCTATATTAAGTGCATAGCCGATAGAAAACTCCCTACAGTGTCTAACAATTCTTTCGGCAATACTCTTTCACATTGGCGTGAATGCTGTATGGTTAATCTCCAAGTTAGGGATAAATAGCAAACCTGTTGAACACATCGTACCCGTCCAACCCCCTCCTTCTAGATTTTTCGATTTCAAGAAATCGAGAGATTCACCTATTCCGCTTGTCTTTTTAGGCAGCGAGGAAATAAGATTGCATATAGAGCTGGTAGTTTTTTAGGCTATATTAAGTGCATAGCCGATAGAAAACTCCCTACAGTGTCTAACAATTCTTTCGGCAATACTCTTTCACATTGGCGTGAATGCTGTATTGTTAATCTCCAAGTTAGGGCTAAGTAGCAAACCTGTTGAACACATCGTGTATACTTAATAATAACAACATGTGCGTATGTGGCATCACAGATTGTGGCGAATGTTTTCGTAGCAGCGATTCCAAACTTTCAGCGTTTGTTGTTTATTCTTGAAGTTCGCGCAAACTCTGTCATATTATTAGAAAGTTCCGAAACCAAGCATGGGCCCGTCGCGGGACTCCCCCCCCCCCCCCCCCCCCCCCCATCACACACTGCACATACGCTTTCCTGACATTCAAAAATGCAAAATTGATGTCGCTCTCCGTGTGAAACCATGCCGAAACTCTTTGTGAAAAATGAGTGAAAATTTCATGGAAATCGGCCTAGAATTGGCTGAGATATAGCGTTGTGATGAGTGGCGGTGATAGTTTTAATTTGGTGCTGTTCTAACCGGTGCAACCTGACGCTTGGTGTATGCCTGGGGTTGTGGGACTGTTCCCTCTCTGAGGTAGTTCCACTTGAATCGTTTTGATTCACAGTCACTGGTGGAGAGATGCTGGTGACAGAAAGATGCTTTGTGTACACTTGCGCCAAATGGACCCCGCTAAGCTGGTAACAGTTAGAAAATTTCCAAAAATGAAAAGTGGAGAGAAATCGCGCATGGGTTAATGGCGAAAATGCGGAAATTTGGCTAATTTGACATTAAAATTGAACAGACAGCAGTGTCGCTGATATGCCCACTGCGTCCAGGCCAGTGAAAGCAGAAACACGAAATCTTCAGATGTTGTTCTACTATCCTTGCTTGACAGGTTAGTATCTTTGTCCAGTGGCGTTACCGCGTGGGAACAACGTGGATCGCGTGTAAACTATGGGGGCAATTCGTCCCTACTCTATTCCCAATTCAATGCCGTTTCCATTCACTATTTACCCACCACAAGTCGGTCGAGTTTGGCATCATTTCTGTCTATTTGATGAATTGTTCAGCTTTAAATATTCGCACATTCACATGGGACAGAAAGTGTGGAGTTAAACTGCTTATTTTAGGCCGTACCAACAGAAACTGACAACTTGACACGGTGGCGAAAAAGCCGTCATCTGGCTAATTTAACATTCAAATTGAACAGATACATTGTTGGATATATGCCAATTATGTCCCGACTGTGCAAGACAGCAACTTGAAATTCTCAGAGTGTGTTCTACTCTCCCTGGCCGACAGCTTAGTATCTCTGTCGAGTGCCGAGACCGCGTGGAAACACCGCGGATCAGGTGGAAACTGAGGGCATGATTCGCCCCTACTTTATTCTCAATTCAACGGCTTTTACATTCATTATTTTACCTGTCACCGGCTGACTTTGGCATTATATCTGTCTATTTGATGAACTTTTCAACCTGAACTATTTGTGGATTCATGTTGCACCACAGAAAGGCCAATGGACGGTTACAGTGTTGAGAAATCACCTTTGAAAGTTGGCGAAAACAACAGTTATTCCGACTGTACCGTTACGGGATCTCTCAAATCTGCAAGGGTTAACCTTAGGGTTAAATTCTGTTGGAATTAAAATCAGTAAATGAGGGTCAACAGACTGTGCTCTTTCACACTGGCATGAAAGTAGCATGGTTAATGTTGAAGTCAGGGCAGGCAGGCAGGCTGGCGGGTATACAGGCTTTTTCGGGAAGGCAGGCAAGTAGTTTTAACAACTCTTTCAACTGAACCCTCACACAGACATGTCAGGAGAATGGTTAAACTCGAAGTCAGGGCATGCTTGCTGTCAGGCAGGTAGGTAGGCAGACCGACTGATAGACTGCATTTCATATGATTCCAGTCATAATTGCTGGAAAATCCATATCTACTTCTATGAAACCACACGTACAGGGTGAAGTTAGAAATCAACAGCCTCACAGCAGTACTGCTTAGAAAATAGTTCGAGCACACATCTATCAATGCTGTTGCAATACAAATCAGTAAAAGAGGGTTAATCTAATGTTCTCTTTCACATTGACATGAATATTGTATGGTTAATGTCGAAGCCAGGGCAGGCTGGTAGGCTGGCGGGTGGTTTAGCAGGCTTTTTCAGGCTGACAGGTGGGCTGGCAGGCAGGCAGGCAGGAACTTCTAACAACTCTTCCGACTGGACTCTTTCACACAGGCATGACAGGAAAATGGTTAAAATCGAAGTCATCGCATGCTTGCTGTAAAGCAGGCAGGTAGGTTGACAGACTGCATTTCATAATGTTCCAGCCATAATTGCAGAAAATCCATATCTACTTCTCTGAAACCACGTGCACAGGGTTAACTTAGAAATCAACAGCATCCTAGCAATACTGCTTAGAAAATAATATTACCACACATTTATCAATTCTGTGGCAATAACAATCAGCAAAAGAGGGTTAACAGACTGTTCTCTTTCACACTGTCATGACTGTTGTGTGGTTAAAGTTGAAGTCAGGGCAGGCGGGCATTTCTGACATCTGTTCCGACTCTACCCTTTCACACAGAAATTATTGGCGAATGGTTAAAATCGAATTCAGGGTGTGCTTACTGTCAGGCAGGAAGGAAGATATACACACTCACAGGCCGTTTTTCATACTATTCCAGCCATTTTTGCTGGAAATCCATATCTACTTCTCTGTAACAACGCATTCAGGGTTAATTTAGAAATCAACAGCATTATAGTAATAGTGCTTTGTTGCAATAAAAATCAGTAAAAGAGGGTTAATGAAAATTTTGAAAAGTGTATTTTTTTTTCAGGCAGTACTCTGTCTCTATCAAATAGGAAAAACAACATCTGGAGACTGCTGGCCAGTTAGAATCATACTACACAAATAAATAAAACAGAACACATGTTGCCAATCACATCTAGACACTTACTGATATCACAGCTTGGGGAAGTTTAACATAGCAGCAAAGAGAACAGCTTTTATAAAGAATTTGAGGGTACTCCAATTCAAGGCCCGAAAACTGGGTGAAGAGTAAAACTTTGAATAAAACATATCACAGCAAAATTGTGCTAGGATGTACGCCCTATCTTCTCGTGGAAAACATTTTGAGAAAATATGTCTCCAGTGTTCAGAAATCGCATGTGAAAGTTGGCGAAAACAGCAATTATTCCGACAGTACCCTTATGGGACCTTCCAAATCTGCCAAGGGTTAAACATTTTATAATAACATATAGAACAAAAGTTGTCATACTTTGACAGCTGCATGCAGCCATAGAAAACATTTAGCGCTCAATCAATTAGATATGGTGTAAATTGACACTTAAACTTACCAAATTCTAAGAAAATTGGAGTTTTCTTGGACGGTACCTACTTTTAGGCAACCAGAATGGTTCTAAGGTTAAACTTTTCAATGAAACTTACAAAAGCAAATATGCTCGGTAATCAATTGTGAATGCGGACATGCAAAGCATCTTTCGATATTCCATTCCAAAGTGGAAGAAAAGTGAACTCAAACTGAGCGAATTTTAGTTAGACTTTTAGGGTACTCTGATTTAAGCACCGAAAACTGGGTGAAGGCTAAATCTTTGAATAAGAGATATAACAGCAAAATTGTTCCTGGATGAATGCCCAGCCTTCTCATGTGACATGCTTTGAGAAAAGGTTGCAGCAGTGCTGAGAAATCGCATGTGAATGTTGGCAATTTTTGCCAAAAATGCATTTTCGGGTGACGTTTATGGCAAAACAGGGTCAACGTGGGTAATACTGCCTATGCAAACAGATACAGGTGCACATGCTTCAAATACTAGGAACATTTTAGCCCAATCGCCCAGAGCATTTTTGAGAATTGGGGCAAAACGTGACATTTTGGCTACATTTTGTACGATTTTGGCAGAAAACGAAAAACTTCAGAAATGCCATGACCCAGGTGAGAAACTTCGCATGGTGCTCTACAAATGTGCTGAATTTCAGCAAAATCGTACAGACCATTTTCGCGTAATCCGTCAGACAAGAATCGGTGAAAGAAAAAAAAAAAAGAAAAAAAAAAGAAAAAAAAAAAAAAAAAAAAGAAAAATAGCAATAATAATAGATCCACCTATTAGAAATAGGTGAATCTAACAAGAGGCCCCAAGGGTCTTAATCGCTCACCTGATAAAATTGTTCAAAGAAGGATTTACGTTCACATTCAGTGTCTACATGTAAACATAGTTAATCTATTTTAGCTAGGGGTTGTTGGATGAATTTTTTTTTGTGTGTGTAACATCACTCAAATATCTTCAAAACACGACTTGAAGCAAAGAGAAAAAAATTCTCTCAGTACACTGAATGGTGGATCTGAAGAAGATTTTTAAAGGAATTACACTATATTGCACTCTAAGTTAAAATTTAGGTTGCCATAGGGAGCCCAGAGATGTCATTTGAACAACCTGAAGTTTGACCTCACGAAGAATACTGTAAACCAAAATTTCAAAAGATTCTAACTGGTGGATCTGAAGATTTTAAAAAAATATTCATGTTACACTAAGTAAAAATTTGGGCTCCCATAGTGAGCCCAAATATGACTCAACAGATTTAATTTGACAAACTTCATGCTGACCCCCATAAAGATGCAGTATTCCAAATATCAAGAGTTTTTGACTGGTAGATCCGAAGATTTTAAAATAAATTTATTCATATTGCTCTACATTAAAATTTGGGTTCCCGTGGGGAGCACAAAAATGAAACCAGGGACTTGATTTGAACAAACTTGGATCTCAACCCACCAAATATGAAGAGATTTTGATTGGTAGATCCGAAGAAGATTTTTAAATAAATCGCCTCATACAACACAAAGTTAAAATTCCAGTTCCCACAGGGAGCCCAAGTATGAAACCTGGGACTTGTTTCGAACAAACCTGAATCTGACCCCTGTTGCATACCATGTATAAAGATTCTGATTAGTAGTTCTGGAGATGAGTTTTAAAATTTAAAAAAAAAATGTGTGTGCTAACAGAATTGTGCCCCTTGTGGTACCCTGTGGCAACTTTATTTGAAGAAACTTGAATTGACATATGATAGGAACATACAAATCAAGTTTGGTTCAATTCGGTTCACTGGTTTATGAGAAGTCAATAATGTCCAGACAGACAACAGCTGGATGGATGGACAATGGACAGATTGATGATGGACGACAGACAGAAAGTGATCACTAAAGCTCCTCTTGAGCTTTGCTCAGGTGAGCTAAAAATAGATGCACAAAATTCAAGTATTGAGTCATTTGTGGGCATATTTATTCTCAGTCTGAACAGAGTGTTTATATACATCAGGATCTTAATTAAGCAGCCCGTTTTTTTTCGTAGTGGTGTTAATAGAAACTGTCATTACTTTCATGCTATCTTTCAGATGGCCCAAAGTAATTGTTTGCAGAAAGAATAGCCGATAAATGAAAGACAACACAATGATGAAAATATGCAGTATTTTAATGGCGCTAATTACACATATCAGTCACTTATGTTTTTGATAGAAAAATGTTCTCTTGACAAGTATGGTGCTGGAATGGTCCATGATGAAACAATGTCGGTAATTACTGACAAAAAATGTAACTTGTGATCTCCTGAACACAATATCAGTGTCTGATGTCAGTGGCAAGTGTATCCACCATGTGCCCGGATGACAGTCTGAACCCTCCTCCTAATGCTACCATTGAGCCTTCTGATACAGTCGCTAGGCAACTGCTGCCACACCTCATGCAAGGCAGCTTCCAAATCGGCCAAATTCTGTACAGACGGATCCCTTGCTTGCACTCGACATCCAAGAAGGTCCCAGATGTGTTCCAAGGGATTCAAATTGGAGCTCATTGCAGGCCAAGGTAGTGTTGTAATAGCATTGTTCTGAAGGAATGCTCTCATAGCATGGGAACGATGTGGCCTTGCATTGCTGTCCATGAATACAAGGCGAGTAGTCAATGGGTGGTTGTTAAAATGAGGCACGACAACCAGATGGAGAATGTCCCAGATGTACTGATGTCCTCCACCATGAGGAATGGTAGGTCTGATGTTTCTGGGCACATAAGCAGTATTTTTTCTATGCCTCCACACTCTCATGTGACCATATCTGACATGAAGCAGGAACCTACTTTCATATGACCAATGGACTCCCCTTCACGTCCCAAGATTCCAATGTTGTTGTGCCACACACCACTCCAAACATCATCTTTGATGTTGATCGGACAGAGCTGGATGCTTGATGACCTTCCTGGACCTCATACCCAGTGCTTTGAGGCAGTTTCGGACAGTTCTGTTGCACAAAGCCTGACGGGGAGCCAAAGGCATTTCAAAACCCCACTTGAAGGGTTCATGCCTAACAAGGCGTGCCAGACACTGATCTTTCCAAGGAAAGGTCTTTTGGAGTTGTCCAGGCCTTGGTCAGTCCTTAACATCGTTGGTTTGTTGATGTTTTCAGACAAGTCTGCTGATGACAGAATGACAGAGCCAAGTCGCCTTCCAATAGCTTTGAATGACATGCATGTACATCAAGACATAGCAATCATTAAAACATAATAATCAGTAACAGCAACTTCACTGTCATGAAACATGTCGGGGGTGCTTAATTAAGTTCCATGTGTATAGTTGTGAATCTTTCAGAACTTTTTGTTCACATGTACAACACCACCTGTTATGGTTCGGGGTCAGGTTATCGCAAAAGAAATCACCCCAGTATCAACCATCGTTGGTACATTACGAAATTAACACCAGCTGCAGTTCCAACAAATCCCCCTCCCCCACCACACGCCCATCAAAAAACATTAAGCACTTATACAAGCCACAAAAATTGTCTGCCAGACACCCAGACAGTTGACAACCATACGCAACTATATATAAATAGAGCAAGCAGTCTCTTTATGAGTACAAAACCTGCAGAAAGCCAGTAAGGAACGTTATATCTACTAACCAGTGTACAGTTTCAGGACTAGGTCCTCTTGGACATTAGACATATATTTTTAATTTATCTATCATAGACCTACAACTGAAGCCATGGCAATGCCAAATGCCAAAGGTAGATCTTGTTTCTCAGACCATTTTTGTAAAATTGCATGCGGGTGGGCGTTTTTTTTATTTTATTTTTGTAATTATTTCTTTTTCTATCAACAGTTCATGTTCTTGGTTTGTTTTATGTTTTAGGCTTCACAATCTACAGAATAGCATAGGTGGTGGTGTATTTCGTCCCTTGAGTGCAAGAAGGCTTTGCAATGTTGAAGCCTTGTTGCACTCAAGGGACAAATTTATCAATTTTATTAACTTCAGTAAAATATCAGACAAAAACCATTTAATTTTTATCTTTTAAGTTTGCATTGGCTATAAAACGAGAACATGTGGCAGCCAAAAGGACCATGCAGGAGGGCCTGCAAAACAGATTTTTAACTTTTTTAGGCCTAATCACCATTTCATAGCAAACAAGCTATTAATTGAAAATAGAATACCTTTTCATTTTTGAAATTCACCTTTAACAAAATTTCCATCATTCAGTATAAGTATTTCTGCCAGTTCTTTGTATCCTGCATGCTGTACGTGTAACATGTAATCAACTAGCCCTGTGCATTTTTACAACCTTAGTGTATATTATAAGTTACAGGACGTTCAGGTGGCGGATACGGTATCATATGAGGCGAGGTGAAAACAATATTGGACGAGGCGGTACGCCGAGTCCAATATTGTTTTTGCCGAGCCTCATATGATACCGTATCCGCCACCTGAACGTCCTGTAACGTATTTATTATGCCAGCGAAAACAAAATAACAATCAAATTTGAACGCCGGTACATTTTCAAAACTGGTGCAAAACGCTATGTAAGTTGTAACAAACGTGCACAGTTGTCTCCCTGTTTGTGTATAATTTCCTTGACAACACTGGACAACACAGACAACAGCGATAGACGCTTTTCTTCGTACTGTCACTTTGTCTTGAGTGTGCAGAAAATGTCCGAAACGTCCGATTTTATAGAATTCGAACAAAATAAATGTATCTCGCATCTTTTCCTTCATAGCTGTGATTCATTTCTTACAATTTCATTAGTGCAGTCGCTATTTATATTTTATCCATTTTCGAAGCGACGTTATCCATTTACCACAACAGAGACTACAGAATGACCTCAACGAGAAAAAAATGAAATTAATCTATTCCCGGGATAAGACAATTTTTTTCTCAGTTTATTTATTCACACTATATATATTTTTCAACTTTCTAACAACGCATTTATGGGTTATACATTTTTTCTAAAGCTTTTAAAATATCGAGGCGAACACCGTACCCAAACTGTTGTGTGTTAGCCTCAATAAGCTTAGACCCTATGTTAAGTTTGGGCCAGACTGACTTATCCGTTATCGGTAGATCGAATACAGAAGTATTTCTCACTTCAAATAATTAAATTTACATTTAGAAAATAAATTTCACAATAAATTTATTATAAAACGAGAAAAAATGAGACATATAGACACGGAGGGACGTTTGATTGTACTGCAATTTCTTCAATATGGATATAGAAGCACCGCGAGGTGAGGAATTTTCACGTCGAAACAAAATGGTGGTACTGACCTAATACGAGTTTCGTATTAGGTCACCTCGGGCTGCAGGTGACCCAATACGGCTCAGTACCGTCCCACTATTCAGGGGCTGTGATTGGCGAGTTTCATTAGCTGGCATAATAATTTCATGTAGTGTGTGATGTGGCTGCTTATCAACTAATCCTGTGCAATGCCAATGTTTAGTCATTGTATGCTAGCTTACCAACTAACTCTGTGCACTGCACAGGCTTAGTCAATCTTTTCTTTCTGGGTGTAAATAAGATCATTTCTTTTATGCAACCAATCCTGTGCATTGCACAGCTTTAGTGTGTTTACATTGTCATGTAGTGTGTGATATGGCAGTCAACAATATTTAACCCCCTGCACACTGATGTCAAAATATCCAGATTTGAAGTAGACATTTTTCCCATAATGCAACTGGGAATTTAACCAATTCAATCTTGTTTGACAGAGCTCATTGAGCTCTGTCAAACAAGATTGAATTGGTTAAATTTCTAGTTGCATTATGGGAAATATTTGCACCCTGAACTTTAGATATTTCGACATCAGTGTGCAGGGGGTTAATAACCAGAAAGTGTGACTAACTCTGTCTGCATGCTGCATTTATTTAGGTGTGACAGGGTTAGCAACACTTTCAGGTTATAAAATTATTGCATTATTAATCCAGTAACTAACCCTGTGCAGTGTACAGCCTTAGTTTAAATGTCATCTATAGAAATGGTTTATCCAACATAATGGCCAAAAACCAGCCAGAACTATTCTCAAAAAGCATTTATTTATTTATTTATTTATTTATTGGTGTTTAAGGTCACATATTTCTGCACAAAGCCGGAGTACCCGGTAAGAACCACTGAGCAACTGTCAGCTCCCCAACATACCAACTCCACACAAGCAGGTTAGTATTGGTTGAAGACAGGTGCACCATCGACGTGCAGTACGCCTTAATACACAACGTCACCGTGCCCCCACGTGGGCAATGGGGGTGAAGTGTCTTGCCCAAGGACACAACGCGGTTGCCGCAGGTGGGATTCGAACCGAGGACCTCTCGGCTTGCAACCTGCACCTCTACCAACTGAGCCACCGCTCCCTCACAGAAAAAAAGCATTCAAACTGAACTTATAATCCCTTCATTGGAATGGATTGTGGAAAGGGCTTTTTTTAGTGAATTCCAAAATGAAAGCATATATTATTTTCATTTGTTTGTTTGTTGGTGGTTAACGTCACATATTTATGCACCATGGCTAATCGTGACACAACATGGAGATGAAGTCAAGTTTAGTCAATCGTTGATCAACATGTTGCCCATTTTAGAGGTCTTTCACCCCAAGCATTGGTGACTGGGTCCTATTTTACTAGTAAAGCGGAACTGGTTTACCACAGTAAACAAGTGCTGCTTACTTCCCGGGGTTCCCATGGGGAATATTATTTTCAGTTAATTGTTTTGTTAGTAGTTCACTACAGCAGTTTTCCCAGTAAAAAGGCAATCAGGAATGTTATGGCAAAATCCCCAAACAGGCTGACATTGATTTTTGTTGTTTTTGCTGTTTACTGAAGTTTAACCCCCTGCACACTGATGTAAAAAATCGCAAAATTTCAGGCTGCTAATTTCTCCCATGGTGCAACTAGAAATTTAATCAATTCAGTCTTGTTTGACAGAGCTCAGTGAGCTCTGTCAAACAAGACTGAATTGATTAAATTTCTAGTTGCATTATGGGAATAATGGCTACTTGAAATTTTGGTATTTTGCCATCAGTGTGCAGGGCATTAAGGTCACTTTATCAATCTACCACACAAGTATAAAGTTAAGTTCAGTTAATTGTTTGTTAGCAGTTCACTGCAGCAGTTTTCTCCAGTAAAAAGGCAGTCAGGAATGTGATGGCAAAATCCCCAAACAGGCTGACACTGATTTTTGTTTGTTTGTCAGGGTACTTTTTGTTTTTAAAAATTTGATTAGCAGTTTCCATCTTGCTTTCAAAAAGTGATGTTAAATAGTGAATTTAAGGCCAATATGAAAGAAAAATGGTTAGCATTTGGATTTTTGTATAGCATTTTGCGATGTGAATCCAGTCACCAAATACGCTGTTTGTGTACTGAAGTTCAAAGTCACTTCATCAGTTTACATCACAAGTATCAAGCCAAGTTCAGAAAATTGTTTCGAATTATGCTGTCCACTTTGGCGCACTTTCAACCTAGGCATTGGTTACCAGGTCATATAATACTAGGGACCTTAACTCTTAACACACGCTGTATTTTCAAATATTTTTGATCAGATATAGTCAGGGCTGCTGTGGAGCAGCCATGACTAGATATGATGAAAAAATTCATCTAAATTTAACAAAAAAAATCAGTGGTTAAAAAGTTCATTCAATTTACAAGAGAGGGATTTAGAAAAATGTGCCCAATTTATACTTATTTTGGTGGCAAGAGATTTTGTGTCCGGGGGGCAGGAATATCCGCCAGCATCACGCAAGGAGTCAAAATCAAATTTCCAGGTCGAATGGAATCTCAGATCAGATCAAACAAGATATTGAAACAAGAACAAATTCTGAATCAATTCGAATGGAATCACAGAACCAATTCAAGATTTGAGTTATTTTTTGAGAAGAGGAAGGGACCCTATATTATGTGAGGAAAACAGAATGTTTCTAGGAAAGTAAACACAATACTTCTCCATTTACCAGGGCACAGTAAGATGTGTGAACATAGAGTGAATATGCATTAATCAATAAATAACCATAAAATTTGGTCCAGTCAGTAGAAGTGAAACAGCACCTGTATAAAAGTATTTCAAACTTGGTGATAGAGTGGAACCCTGTTCACTTTACAGCCAGTTACAATATTTCAGCAACTTTATATTTTTCATCTATTATATAAAGGTAAAGTGTCTGTGATTCCATCCATTCTGTTCAGCTACAGGAATTCCAGCTTTATTCCATCCTTGCATGGGTGGACAGCTATGTTTCTGTCCTTGGATGGGTGGGCCAGCTGGTATTAAATATATGGTAAATGGCTTGGATTTCATTGATTTTATTCCATTAACAGGCTTATTCCACCAAGAAATAAATATCTTACTAAGTGGGTTCCACTCTGACATTCCATTCATCAGGTATTTCATTAATAAAAGAGTACATCTGTAACGAGATTTATTCAATCTTGTTAACAGAGGAAATCTTATGGATGTTCTAACACTTGCACGGTAACTTGACAATACATGTTAGATCAGCTTAACTCTCATGCTTACCAATAAAATTATCTGTTTAATTGATTTATTTCCCAAAATAAAGGTTCACTTTATTAAGCGGATCACACAGAATTACTTCCTGTGTTGTCACATGTGCTAAAACTTACAGCGTAAGAACTGTCTCTTACTTATTCAACTCTTATGGAACTTCCTCCATATACCTGTTTTGTACTTTTAATCATTATCAGGAAGTCCTGACTTTGGGGTCCAGTGGAGTGTTCAAGCGCACTTAATTGTAAATCTTTTAAATGAAAAACTCTGTTAATTGAACATAATTTTCAAACACCAAACCATTTTCCAAACCTCCATTGTAAATTTGACCTGATAACTGAATATAGGTTAACCCTTACGTCCACATACAGCCACACACACCCCATTTTATACTGCTTTGAAAACGTTGTTCCAAGTGTTCGAACAAGAATGTAGAAACACTGTTAAGTCACCTGCAGATGTGTAATTGTATATACGGTAGTTAGTAACATAAAATTAATCTGAGGACTTAACCCTTTACCCAACGCAGACGATATCAAAATTTATTATTTTAAATATGATTTTTATAAATTTTAAAAAAAATTTCAACAAACCCATATCATGTGACCCCTCATCGGAACGAGCTCAATGAGCTCGTTCCAATGAGGGGTCACATGATATGGTTTTGTTGAAATATTTTGAAAAATTTAATTTTTTCAACTGCTCAATTTGCATATTACGCGGGCGGATGCGGGCGATTCATTAGGTAAAGGGTTAAGGGTTGAAGTGTAAACCGCTTTCAATGGAATAAAAATATCTTGTAGTATGTAGAAGAATTTCCAATATCCACGGAATTCCTCACTTTATAGACATGTTTGGCCTCAATAATCCAATACTGGCATTTAATCTCTTACATCTCGTTTGACAGATATTACAGAATAAATGTTCATTTTTTACTAGAAGATACAAAAATGGCCCACTTCCTGTTAATTGTATATTTATATACCTGTTAATTAATTGAATATTTTTCTCTTGAAAACTGGCTAATCAATTAACAAGGTTTCACTGTATTTTTATCTTACAAATTTTCATATATCAAACCTGTTCAGGAATGAGACTTGCACAAACTGGCTAAACAATCATTTTGTTTGCCTTTTGTTCACCACATAAGAAATAGGGTGAACGATATTTCATTCCCATAAGACCTGGGCAAATAGCAAGAAGGTTTTCTGGAATTGCACCTGGTATTCATTTGTTAACACTTTCAGACCCATGATAAATTTAAACAAGAGGCCCCACGGGGCCTGAAGCGCACATCTTGAACAGAACACAATATAAACAGCGTCCAAGAATGTGTCTACATTAAGCAATCCATCTCCATAGGATACACTGTCAATCCTAAAGTCCCTCAGGAGCAACAAAAATATCCTTCCGAGTTACAACAAAATCACTTCATAAATATGAATTGTAGACTGTGCTACACAAATCTAGGTCATATACCTGTGCAGCCATCATGGATGACTGATCATAGCCAAAACATGACATTCTCATCTAGATACTATATTGAGTCATCCTACAAATTTGCAATGAAATCCCTTCATAAATGCAAGCTGTAGACTGTGCTAAAGGAATCTAGGCTACATGTCACTGCAGCCATCATGGTTGACTGAACACAACAAAAATAGGACGTTCTCATCTAGATTATACAGAGGTATCCTACCAAGTTACAATAAAATCCCTTCATAAACATGACCTGTAGACTGTGCTAAAGTAAAGGTAAAGGGGACGTTCTTATCTAGACATGACCTCGTACCTGCATATGAAATTTTGTGATGATCGGACAAGAACTGCCCGTGCTGAAGAAAATGTGAAAAGACTCACAGACTTCTGCACATGTG
Organism: Pictodentalium vernedei; assembly: GCA_031216915.1. Lineage (NCBI taxonomy): Eukaryota > Metazoa > Mollusca > Scaphopoda > Dentaliida > Dentaliidae > Pictodentalium > Pictodentalium vernedei. The sequence goes on from CM062297.1 coordinate 775,715,657, forward strand.
ATGGCAATAGCTTATCTCGACTTTGTCAAGTTAAGCTAATAAAAACACAAGAGGCCCCAAGGGGCCTTAATCACTCACCGGCCAAAGTGGTTCAAAGAAGTGTTTGGGGTCACATTCAGTTAGACATGGTTCATCAACACTACAAAGGAATGAAGCCATGCAAAGGCAAATTTTATGGAAAAAACACTGAGGAATGGATTTGAACAAACCTGAACCTAACAAGCTCCCCTACCCCAACCCTGCCCATAGAGAGTCCAAATAATAAGCCGGGGACTCAAATTGAACAATCTTGAATCTGATCCCTCTTGAGATGTTACAAATGTATATACCAAATATGAAAGAATTCTGACTGGTGGATCTGAACAAAAAGGTTTTTAAAGAAATGTCTTCACACTGCATTAAGTTAAACTTTGGGCTCAAATAGGGAGCCAAAATATTAACCCAGGGACCCGATTTGAACAAACTTGAATCTGACCCACCTAGAGATGTTGTATACCAAATATGAAAGGATTCTGATTGGTGGATCTGAAGAAGAAGACTTTTAAAAGAAATTTCCTCATATTGCACTAAGTTAAAATTCGGGCTCCCATAGGAAGCCAAATATCAACCCAGAGACCAGATTTGAACAAAAACTTGAATCGGACCCTCCTAGAGAAGTTGTATACCAAATATGAAAACATTCTGACTACAGAGTCTAAAGAAGAGGATTTTTTTTTTTTAAATTCCCTATATTGCACTAAGTTGATATTCGGGCTCCCATAGGGTGCCCAAAAATTTACCCAGGTAACCAATTTAAACAAACCTGAACCTGACCCACCTCAAGATGTTGCATACCAAATATGAATGCATTCTGACTGGTGGATCTGAAGAAGAAGATTTTTAAAGAAATTTCCTCATATTTCACCAAGTGAAAATTCAGGCTCCCAAAGGGAGCCCAAATATAAACCCAGGGACTCGATTTGAACAAATTTGAATCTAACCCCCCTATAGATGTTGTATACAAACATGAAAGGATTCGGACTGGTGGATCTGAAGAAGAGGATTTTTAAAGAAATTTCCTCAAATTGTACGAAGTTAAACTTCGGGCTCCAATAGAGAGCCCAAATACTCATTCAGGCACCTGATTTGTACAAAGCTGAATCTGCCCCCCCCCCCCCCCCCTATAGATGTTGTATACCAAATATAAAAGCATTCTGACTGGTGGATCTGAAGAAGAAGATTTTTAAAGAAATTTCCTCATATTTCAGTAAGTTAAAATTCGGGCTCCTAGAGGGAGCCCAATTATTAACCCAGGAACTCGATTTGAACAAACTTGAATCTGACTCCAATAGAGATGCTATATACCAAATATCAAAAGATTCTAAATGATGGTTCTGAAGAAGAAGATTTTTTTAACTTTAAAAAAAAAATGTATGGGTGATATCAGAGTAATGCCCCTTGTGGTGCCCCCTGTGGACGCGGAAAGTTTATTTGTATAAACTTGAATTGACATATAAGGAACATGCACACCAAATTTGGTTCAATTTGGTCCAGTAGTTTGGGAGGAGAAGTCGATAATGTAAAGTTCACGCCGGACGACAATGCCAGACGACGACAACGGACGACGACGGACGGCAAGTGATAAGTTAAGCTCCCTTCGGTGAGCTAAAAAGGCCTCTCAGATAGCACCACTCAGGGTCACTGCTTTCAGGAGAAACTAAATACAAGAGAAGAATCCAAGTGTTACTGCATGTGACCTTGAGGTTGATGATATGACAATGGGTCAAGGTCATGATACAACATTAGGTTATGGGTAACAACTGTGTGAAGAACAACAAGATCTGTCACACAAATTCAACAAGCGAGGGGCCATTTTCTGTTGTAATTGGAATCTCAACATATATCATTTTTGTCAGAAAAACAATAGTTTTTTTCCAGAGGGAAAAGCCTAAATAAAATCCAGGTCTTCCAAGTACTGTGCTAGGGCATATTCAAGCACTTCCCGGGAACTTAGTCCAAAATTATTTATATTTTCTTCCACCACCTCCTTGCCGAGACATGTAGGTAGGATACCTAGGATATAAGTATCTCATCCACCAATGTAATACAACATTACGTCACATCAAAGTCAATATCATGAGCACTGTTCTGGTGCTTCTTGGCATTTTACTTGTTGCTTCAATGCCATGATGCTGTCTCCATGGAAAGTGTTATGGTATAGACTAAACTTTTAGTCGCCTTTTTCAAAAAATGCAGATAGAATTTGTCAGTGACCAACCTGCCTTCAGGAAGTTCAGTGGCACATGGCCAGTCTTTGATGAGCTTGAATGATGTCACACTGGCATTGGAAAGAGAGGAAAGTTAATGACAATGAATTTTGGGTGTGGGATGGAGAAATCCCACATTTAAGGCAAGATATTTTTTTAAACTTAATACTTGGCCTGCAAATATCTTCTCCCTTTGGCAACATTTTCCCATCCCATACCCACACCCAGGACAATAATAATCTCTATCTAGTGCTTGATTATATACCATTAGTGCATGTTTTGTCGTTGACTACGACCATATAGTGCCCAGTGAGGTGGTGAAGTTCCCTCCGCTTCGCGGCGGGAACTACACCACCTCACTGGGCACTATATGGGCAAAATCATATCATGTGACCCCTCACTGGAACAAGCTCAGCTCATTCCAACAGGGGATCACATGATATAGTTTTGTTGCCTTTTGTAAAAAGTATTAATATTGCGTGCATTTGGTTAAGGACTTTCAGACAACTCTATTAGAATCTGTGTCTGGTGCAAGTGTTATTTCAATGTATAAAATAGGCAAGTTTGGTAATAAAACTCATAATGATTAATCAATTATGCAAATACATTTTAAAAGGACTTCCAAAGCCTTTTCAGTGGCCTAGAATTTCTGTTCATAATTTAAGCACTTTCAAGACCAACACAAGTCCTACATTGATTAGTTATTATTATTTATTATTTATTGGTGTTTAAGGTCACATACTTATGTACAATGGCTAATCGTGACCGTGACAGTTTTACGGGTGGAGGAAGCCGGAGTACCCGGAGAGAACCACCGAGCAACGACGAGCAACTGTCAGCTCCCCAACATAGTAACTCTGAACTCTGCACCGCAGCACAGGCAGGGTTAGATTGGTTGAAGACATGCACACCATCGACGTGCAGTACGCCCCAGTACACAGCGTCATCGTGCCCCCATGTAGGCAATCGGGGTGAAGTGTCTTGCCCAAGGACACAACGCGGTTGCCGCAGGTGGGATTCGAACCGAGGACCTCTCGGCTTGCAGCCTGCACCTCTTCCAACTGAGCTACCGCGCCCCCCATTGATTAGTTAAACCGAGAACAATAGCCATACAGATTGATGGAAAAATGGGCAAAACATATGACCAGACTATAAAAGGGCAACAGCCCAATCCCCTTCCTGTCTGTCTGAGGTATGTGTAAAATAAAACTGATACAAATTTAGTGTTGTGTTAAAAAAAAATTTCAATTGTTGAGAAAATTTTACATCTTTGGTGGGTAAGAGTTAATCATAGATAGACTAGTTCATTATGTAGATCATAAATGCTGAGGAAGCTGATATCTTGCTATAGAGTAGAGAGACAGTATACAAGCAGATCAATATAATCTTGGCATAAAAAATAAGTTAATCTTTTAGTCATACAATTTAATATCAACACCAAACAAAAGAAAGAGATTTGAGTTCAGTGGATTTTCCCCCAACTGGCATGCAATTATCACAGCTTGATTGATTCAACTAAAAGAACAAGAAAATTGTCAAACCCAGCAAAGCAATCAAAACTTGGCTTAGACAATTACATGATGAGTTGGATGCTCGAGTGCACACTGAACATGGAACAAGTATAGGTTGAGAAAATTAACTTAGTGTTAACAGGTTAGATAAAAGTATTCAATTCCAGCGTAAGAGGATCCAGTTCCCATGAGATGTTTGCCTGATGAAACAACAAAATAAAATTACACAAATTTCATAGCATATTTTCAAGATTTCTTAGTTTGGTTTATAAATTCATCAGTTCCCTCGCAAATGTCCAAAATCAAATAAACAAGCAGAAAATGCATGACAACTATGATGCTGGAAACTGTATCCCTCAACACCTTCAGGCAATGTAATATTTTTCAAGTTTGTGACCAATTCTTCTGGAAAAAAACTAACTTCTTATATTTGATGCAAAAAGATATTGATCGATTGCAATTCATCTGCTGCATTTCTTAACCCTTTGAACCTTGGTAGTATCTTCCATATCAGTTCAGTGGCAGAAATAGGAAGAGTCCTTATTCATTATTCAGAGGTAGATTCACCTGGTAGAACTGATATTTTCAATGTTTGAAAATGTTGATTGATCGACCCCACACATTCACTTAGCAGCCATCCGACTTAAAGATGGAAAAGAGGCCTCTCAGATTCAAAGGGTTTTATAAACAATATTTTATTTGTCATGAAAGGGTTTGGTAAACAGGCATATACCTATGCATATAACTCACCGATTCATAAAATATACATTTTTATTTTACCAACAATGGTACATAAACAAGTGTAGAGTTGTGAAGTTTGTTCTAGACACAGTCCCTTATCAATCAAAATTTCTATCAAAGTCACTTAATGGCATGAGTCTGGACAAGACGCTTCAGTCGGATATTTGGATGTAATGACTGATTGAGGCAAGTTATTCTACCACTCAGATATTCATTGGAATCTCATTGTTTGTTCAATATAGTTATGTACAGCTCTAAATATGTGAGTATTTTCTGAGTCAGTTTTTGTTTTATTTCCTGATAAGATAATGCTAATATCTTCAATAATGTAGCCTATACTTTGAAACATAAATTCTCTTTGGGTATTATAGATTGGACAGAAAAAAAAGTATTGCTCAGAGTCCTCATATTCGTGTTTACAGGAACATTTCGGGTCATTGCACAGAATCGTTCATGCATGTGACCATTCAAGTCGCTACTTCTTAATCTTAATTTGCAGTGCAATATCTGGCCTCTTCTCCCGTCCACATAATACCCTGGAATGACTGGATTGTTTGTTCTAAGCATGTTTTTCAGTACCTGTCAAGATTCACAGGTTCTCATATTTATATCCCTATCATTCCAGAGTCTTACAACAGAAGACAAAAGAGAATCTGAATAAAGTTTAGGCTGACATTGTATTTCATGTAGATTATTTGATGAACGAAGTCTATAATTGTATATTCTGACAAGTGGGTCGTAATCATTGCTCTGAGATAATTAGATCAATTGCCAGTCATAATTTTAAACATAGTAACTATTTTGTGTCTTTTTCTGTTCTCTTGTAATGTAATAAAACCAGTTTCATGATAGATACGCTCATGACTTGTACCTCTAGGAATCTGCATATTGTTCGAATGGCATCAAGTTGTCAAGCTTCGAGTTCATCTTGTTTGTATTTTGGACAATTATACCAGATAATATCAACAGTCAAAAAGAGGGAGTATGAAATGAGTATACAGTGTTTCCAAAGCTGACCTGGACAATTTATATTTTAAACTACAGAGGCAGTTTATCATTAGACTGGTTTAATCAATGATACGATCTACATGATTACTCCACAATCCAGATATGTTTGTGTACGTTAACTTTGTTATATAAGTGGTGGCTTCAAATTTAGGTTATTTTTTCTTGTAAAGTTGAGGGTTACCGTTTTGCTAGGGTTGAAAGTCTCTTGCAAAGTATCTGCCCACAAACCAATTCATTTGATGTCATCGTTCAATATATTTGCAGCCTCATTTTCATCCTCTTAAAGAATAAATAAGGACGTGTCGTCTGCATACAATCTTGTATTCGATCGGATATCATGGACGATATTATTTATATAAATATTGAAGAGAAGAGGCCCTAAAACAGATCCTTGTGGAACTCCAGCAAGTATTGCATATTTTTTCTGATCTTTTACCATTAATGACAACTGTTTGTGTACAATCAGTCAAATAACTTTCAAACCACGTTAGAAGTCAGCCCGTTACCCCAATAGCATCTAGTTTGTGTAGAACACCACCATGTCAAACTCTATCAAACGCTTTGCTTATGCCACAAAAGACAAACCAGATACCACTGTACCTTTATCCAGTGCAGATTTTATATAACTGTCTATATAAATTAATTGAAATACTGTACTATCTCCAGGCCTGAAGCCAGACTGAAGGTTAGTAAGTCGGTTGTTTTCAACAACAAAGCGACAAACATGATTGAAAACTATCTTTTCTAGTACATTACAAATGCAACTAGTCAACGATATGGGGCAGTTTCTCTATTGTTTTGTGATAATTTTTTATGGATTGATAAGGCATCTGCATGTTTCCAGTATTTGGGAAAGACTCCTGTTGACAAAGACAGGTTAAATAATTTAGAAAGCGAAAAGGATAGTTGCCTCGAGCAATGCTTGAATATTATATTGCTTATTTGATCAGCGCCGCTAGCCTTTGTCGTATCCAATTTTGATAGCGATAATTCAACCTCCACCTCGTTGGTTTCTATATTCTCTACCGATCTATCACACTTAAATACGCTAGGTAGTTCTCTTTGGACAATAGTATTACACTGACTTGTAAAATAATTGTTGAAAATGTTCGCGATATCTTCAGGGTAATTTTTAAGTTCATCATCCTCAAGCAATGAGGGAAAGGCTGCACTCATAGACTGCTGATTGGTAAATTTTTTCAAACTCTTCCACCACAGCTTACAAGATGGTTTTCTTACAGATACAGATTCTTCCAAACTAAAAAAAAACAACATTTTTTTGGCATCCCTAACACAATTTATGGTATAATTTTGAATTCCCTTGAAATTTTGCCAGTCTTCAGTCCTATTGTTCTTTTTTCCTTTTTGTGTGCCCTATTACGTATACGCATTTGTCTTCTTACAGAAGATGTCATCCAGGGTTTGTCGGTTGGACGAATTAAGATCGATTTGGAAGGTGTAAACCATCTCACAGTTTCCATAATATGGACTGTAATTTTTTCTGTTACTTCATCAACTGAGCTGGATTCGAAATACGAATTTCAGTTAAAATTCGAAAATGATTGTGACAGACCATTTGTATCCATATTTCTGTAATCCCAAGAAAAACTTTTTTTATAAGGTGCAGATTAGGATTTGTAGATTTCAGTTTAATACTAGTGGCATGGTGATCGCTGCAGAAAGGAAGAATGACTTTGATACTGGAAATCAGGTTTGGGAAGAGGTGAACACTAGATCTATTAGAGTACTTGAGTTCTCACTGATTCGAGTTGGCTCCTTAACAATCTATACAAGGGTAAGTGCAGTTTCAAGTCTTATATGTCTTGGGTGGATTGTTGGTAGACAATTTGCGTTGAAGTCACCGACAATTACACATGTGATAGAGAAGTTACTTCTAGCTGATGATATCGATTCATCAATTAGTTCCCGATACGACACACATGCTAAGGGTAAACAGTAGAAAATACCAAGTAAAAGCTTATGATTCAAAGGGTTAACCTTTTGAACACGTAAGACCGATTTTTCGGTCCAAGGCATAATTTTCGTCCCATTTTTGTCTTCTTATAAGAGGTCTATACACAGGGCATTAATGATAAAATAATAACTACAGTCTGCAGCCAGGCAGCTGCAGACTGCAATTAATATTTTATCCTTGCTATATATTGATATTGGACTGACCCATCTCAATGTAAGTGTACACAAAGGCGATACCATTCCAGGAAACGAGGGTTCAAAGGGTTATGTTTTGATGTGAGAGTTGCAAAATTACAAGCCCAGTAAACGTTTGCCTTACAAATGCATTACATCAGCCAGCACAAGAATACTGTGATCCAAAAGCGGACCGAGAATTTGTGAAGGCGGGTTATCTTTATGTTATCTGCAGTGAGGTTTAAGGTTACTCCCAACATTTTTGACTATATCACCTCTTCAACAAAAGTTTAAAGTTAAGCTTACAGCCAACCATTTATAAATTATGCTGCCCACTTTAGGGGACTTGATATCTACACCCCAGGCAGTATCAGGGTTCATACAGACTAGTTAACTTGGTTTTCCATACCTCTGACATCGAATTTCCATAATCGCAAACAAGGTTTGTACACTTTATTGAGAACCAAATTCCATGAGGTCCTCAGATGTCCTTCTTTGGCACCATGACCTCTGAGGGACAGAAGGTCCAGGCTGCACAAAATGTGCCAGTCCCACAAAACTGGCAAAAGCCATCAGAGTGCGTGGATAGAAGCGCAACAGAGTCCACGGTGACTCCACCATAGGCATCTGAATCCAAATCAAAACCTGCTGGGCTCGATGGCTGAGAGACCACAGCAGAGGGATTCCGACTTTGCCGAGCTGAAGCCAGGGAAGGTAGAGGCTGATATCCCATGTCCAAAGAAGCAGAAATCCCTGCAGACCCCTGCAGGGATAAGACGAGGCTGGCTGAAATGGAGACCAATAACGTCACCGACAGAGCAGCAGCAGGAGCGAATATATCAGTAGTTGTTGACAAAGACGGAAAAGCAGAGAGAGCAACCAAGCTCGGCTCCAAATGAGGAGTCACAACCCTAGTGACAGCCTCAGATTTAGTCTGGATGGGGACAGTAGTCCCGGAACCAGGCATCTCTTCGCCAGAAAGTCAGCAGCTACAGCAGTATCCATGCCACAAAAAGAGTGCAAAACCCCCACCGAGGGGGTAGAACTCTCTCCAGACAGTCAGTTCGGGAGGCCCCGAATGACTGCATTCCCCTTCCCGCAGGTGTGGGAGGAAACAGGACGTACCCAAACTACACGATAGACTTAAGCCCAAAAGGTGGAAGACCACACTGCCCAAAGGGTCTTCCAACTGAACACCCATATAAAGTGGAGCAAGAATAATAGGAAACTTCAAAATACTAAGACAACAAAAATCGCCCGCACAGTATCGTCCTAGGCATATCTGGTGAGAGCAATGTAGATGGGAAGGTGAACCCAAAGAAAAAATAAATCAGGACACCCCAGCTACCAGAGTAAGGTGGCAGGAAACAAAGGCTCGACAGGAACAGAAAAGTACCCCAACAGCCAAAAAGGGAACTGGCAGAAATTCTACCCTTAACAAAGGGGAAAAAAGCTGCCACAACAGCCCCCAGCTGACACCTAACTCAGATAAAAGCAGAACCCAAAGGGTTAGCATTTATGAACAAAAGATCGAAACAAACACGGTACGCAAACACCACACGCGAAATCGGTATAGAAATTTATCACGAAAAATACAGTGAATAATCGAGAGAATATATAAAAACTCTGTATGTCTGGATAGCTCTGTATGTCTGGATAGTGAAGAAACAGCTATGAATCCACAATTCAAAACAGGAACATCGTCAACATCGAGTCAAAAGGTATCATTGTTGATGAGCAAAATGATCCGCATCTTGACAAGATGGCGGAAGAAAAAAGAATGACATTGGTTATACGTCTGCGCCAGAAGCCGTGGATTTGCACACAACCCAGTTTTGGCTTATTTTTACTTGGTGCTTTTGCACCACTTTTCTTTCCCAAATTGCTTGGGAAAGGAGAAAATATTGAGTATTTTTCTGAGTAAGGGACTTCCACTGTAATGCAAGCCTGTTGGAAACAATTGTAAGGTAAGTTGATAAGAAATGGGGCATTTTAATTTTTTCTATTTTTAGCTCCCGGCATTCTCACAGGGCAGCAAAAACAATTTTTCAGGTATAAATTAAGTACATGTTCCCTAATACTACTGCATACCAAATTTGATCCAAATTGACCCACCGTGAACACAATAGTTCAGTTGTTACAGCATTGAACTTCAAACTGAAAGGTTAATGGTTTGATGCCGTCAGGGGAAAATGTATTGTGTCCTTGCGCAAGGCACTTCCTGATTGCCCACGTGGGCACAACAGTGCATGGCACTGTGTACTGAGGAATCCTGCACATTAGTGTTACACTTGTCTTCAACCAATGCTAACCCTGCTTGTGCCAAGTTAGTACAATGGGGAGTCTGACAGCAGCTTGGCACTGCTCAGTGGTTCTCTCCAGGTACTCTGGCTTCCTCCACCCATAAAACTGTCCAGACTTGAGGTGCTTTTGAAAGTGTCATTTGGAAAATATAAATCTTGGGCAGGGCCAAAAATATTACCACTCCCAGCAGGAGCCAAATATTTTCTTTGAACAAACCAGAATCTTAAGTATATAATGAAGCTGCATACCAAATTTCAAAGAATAGTGTCTGGTGGTTTATGAGAAGATTTTTTAACAATTTTGGATTTTTCGGCACTGCCCCAAGCCCACTGACCTGTGTCTATTGAACAAACTTGGAAGGCTATCCACTCAAAATAATTTATGCCAAGTTTGGTCAAGAGGTTTTAAAGAAGACTGTTAAATTAAGTGAATGGACAATGGACAAGTGATGGCAATAGCTCACCATGACTTTCAGTCAGGTGAGTTAAAAATAGATCTCTAATAGTTTGCTCTGACAGACTTTTGGGACACTGAATTATACAGTGGGGCCCACTTAATTGGATATCTCTTAATTGAATAACCCTGTCAATGGTATATAATATCAAAACACAAAACCACTTACCATACCTTCTCAATAAATTTGACCTGTTCTTTGGATGTAGGTTATAGAGTAAAATTCTGATAATTTAATCAAATTTTTTGAATATGCCAAGAAAATACCCTGACAATCACTAAATTCTCATAGTGGACGGACTAGTTTGGCCTCAGTACATCCAATCTATGCATTTAATTTATTATATATCTTCTTGTGCAGAGCTCCATGAGCTCCCACTGATGTTGAAATATCAAAAATCTCAACCTGCAATTCAACAAATTCAATCTTGTTTGACAGAGCTCATTGAGCTCTGCCAAACAAGATTGCATTGGTTAGTTGGATTCCTAGTTTCATTATGGGAAAATTCATTGCTTGAATGTTGATAATTTTGACATCAGTGTGAAAAGGGTTAACAGATTATTACAGGTTGAAGATTTTTGCTGTCTTTTTTCCATGATTAGTAACTAAATTTCCTGTGTATCACTGAAAAACTGTTTTCATCTGACACAAATGTCAAGTGTGACAATTTCCTAAACCCTGAGAGTTTTCACATATTAAAAAGAATTCAGGAAATCCTGTTGTAACAATTTACACAAGGTTTTAAGGGGTATTTTCACCAATACATCAAGAGGCTTGACCTATGTCAATTAACTGTTAATTAAAATCAGAATTTATATTTCAGAATTGTGTATTTAGGCTTTATTAAAGTATTTTAACATATTTTAAGCAAACTTCTTGATTATGAGTTTTGAATAACTGGAAGCAGTCAAAGTATGCAACAAAGAATAACAAAGATTTTAACCACAAACATAGTTCAGCAACTTTTCCCTTTCACACTTTCTCCAACATGTGGAATGATATTGACCCAGAGGTTCAAATTATTATTTATTTATATTTATTGATGTTTAAGGTCACATATTTATGCACAATGGCTAATCATGACCGTGACAGTTTTACGGGTGGAGGAAGCCGGAGTACCCGGAGAGAACCACCGAGCAACGACAAGCAGCTGCCAGCTCCCCAACATCGTAACTCCGCACTGCAGCGCAGACAGGGTTAGATTGGTTGAAGACATGCGTACCATCGACGTGCAGTACGCCTTAGTACACGGCGTCGTGCCCCCATGCGGGCAATGGAGATGAAGTGTCTTGCCCAAGGACACAACGCAGTTGCCGCAGGTGGGATTCGAACCGAGGACCTCTCGGCTTGCAGCCTGCACCTCTACCTACTGAGCCACCGCGCTCCCCTAGAGGTTCAAATATACACAATACTTTCCTTTAAAAATACCATGATGAGAACTTCATTAGACTTGACAAAGCATTGGTCATATGCTCTAACAGAAGAATAAACTGACTACTCAACATCTGTTGAAGTTACAGTACCTCAAATCTAGCAAATCGATTTTCATAGACATACAAATACAAATGAACAAATATACATACACACCAATATGAGAATACTGTTGGATATTACAAACTTAAATTTTACAAATTTAATTTTACAAAAGCTGTTCAACACAGTCTTGAACAAATTGGTCATTACTTGCAAATGTTAGGCCTGTTAGTGAATTGGCTCCTCAATCGAGGGAGCAACTGACCATGTGTTTATGTTTTTATGTTACATTGGCTTGGGACATATTCTCACCACTCCAACACACACAAAGATTTTATTATAATGCAAGAGCACAGTTACAATACAGTAGAATCCTCTTAATTGAATATCCATTTTGCCAGTGAAAATTATTCAATTAACAGGAATATACAATTAACAGGGATTGGGTCAGTTTCCTGTGTTCTGGAGGTAAACTGAGCATTTATTATATACTCACCCAAAAAAGAAAGTGTGCATTGCAGAAATTGATGAAACTCCAAAAAAATAATTTCGTAGGTGTAAAGAGTGTTAACCTGTTCATGAATAAGTTATATTGAACACAAAAACAGCTTTCCCCGTTAAAATTGCATTAACGTTAAATGACGTGCTGCACGTTTGTGAAAAGGCATGTTTTGCACGTGGAGAGTCTGAAAATTCATGCCGCAGTGTGAATCCTTGGGTATTTAAACACTAAAGTAAGGCCTTCCTATCTTTCATATTCAAACTTGCGCTGCTGTTAAAACGACTCCACATTAGCATGCCACGATTGACAATGAATCAACGTCTCCTTGCCCTGGGTATGATTAGAGCTGGCAGAACACACAGAGAGGTTGCCCAGCATTTGAACTGCCACCGTAACACTGTAGACAGGCTAGTCCATTGACATGCACAACATGATGACGTTCGAGACCGACCACGGTCCGGGAGACCCCGAGTTACCACCCCTGCACAAGATCGGTATATCCGTGTCGTCCATCTCCGGAACCGGCAACAAACAGCAACAACGACAGCCAGGAACATCCCTAACCTGAGACGGATACATCCTCAAACAGTAATCAACCGGCTGAGAGAATATGGCTTACGTCCTCGAAGACCTGCAATTCGTCCGATTTTGACGTTACGTCATCGTCGTGCTCGACTGCAGTGGTGTAGACAACATCTCAGGAGGCATCTCTTACACTGGTGGCGATGTGTTTTATTCACAGATGAATGTCGTTTCCATCTTTCATCATCAGATGGCTGCCATAGAGTGTACAGACGTCGAAACGAACGCTACGCAGATCCATGTGTCGTGGAACGAAACCGTTATGGGGGAGGGTCTCTCATGGTGTGGGGTGGCATCACTGCCCGTAACAGAACTGAGCTGGTCATTATTGATGGCAATCTCAATGCAGCCAGATATTGTGATGAAGTGCTTACACCTGTTGTTGTCCCATTTCTGCAACGTCACGGCCCCGGCGTCATTCTTCAGCAGGACAACGCCCAACCCCACACAGCTCGTGTTGTTCAACAGTATCTGCAGCAACAACAAGTGGATGTTCTTCCCTGGCCCGCAAATTCGCCCGATATCTCACTCATTGAGCACGTATGGGACGAAATGAAACGTCAGCTACGCGGGCTTCCCCATGCACCGTCAATGCTTGTGGAACTCCAAAGGCAGCTTATCAGAATATGGAACAACATCCCACAACACTTCCATGCTAACTTGTTCGCTTCCATGAGGCGTAGATGCACAGCAGTAGTCGATGCAGACGGTGGTCATACCAGATATTGAGTATGTGACTTTTGTGTTTGACCCTTAGTGTCTTTGACTCTCCATGGCACCAAGAGTATTTGTCGTAGCGTAATGAAATTTCTCGTGTTGATCACAAATTGATTCATCTGTGATTTAATAAAATTTCCATGAATGAAAATGATATATATCTTTTTTTAGTGTTATTTTTTAGCATGCACACTTTCTTTTTTGGGAAAGTATATCTTGTTTGACAGAGCTCAAAGAGCTCTGTCAAACAAGATATAATAGAATAAATGCCTGTATTGGATGTAGTGAGGTCAAAAAGGGGAATTTGGTGCATGTCACAGTAATTTTTCCGCCATATTACAAAAATTTATATACAATTAACAGGAGTTTACTCTACAACCCATATGCAATTAACAAATCAAATTTGTACTGAAGGTGTGGTAAATGGTTTTGTGTTTGAAAATTATATTCAATTAACAGGGTTATACAATTAAGAGATATCCAATTAAGTGGGCTCCACTGTACTAATGACAAGATTCGTGTTTCATTAATCCACAATAAAGTGTACAGGAATCCGAACTCTAATTCATTATTCAATTTGAAGCTTTCTCACTATTTTTCAGTTCTCCATTTCTTCTACTACAGCAGCTCCAGTTGACTCTTTTCTACCTCCCTTGTCCCTAATCCCTTTTCCTGTTCTTCTTTAACTTATCCATGTTTTATCTCTCTTCTCACTCCTCATATCTTTCTTTCTTTTTTTTCTTTTCAGTTTTTCTTAAGATGGGTGACAATAAAACAACCAGCTGGCTCTATCACCTTTCGGCAGAAAATGGATGTGTTTCTCAATATATATAAATCCAAGGTCTTTTACTCAATACATTTCATATGCATGTAATGGTGTTTTGTACTTTTACTATGTATCTGTGATAGGTTATTGCATATAAATTCATTCATTCATTCAAAATGGGAGTTGTGTTGAATAAAACCTGAATGAATACATTTCTACAACAAAACTGGTAAAAAAATGAGTTTAATTCTGTGATTCCTGAAGAGTCTGCTGCTGTATTTTGGTGAGAACTGTAAATGGAGGCAAAACTATCTAGGGCTGATGTTATGCCACATATCCAAGAACAAGCTAGTTCATTAAATTGGTTGAGTTGGCATCAAACAGCAAGCACGCATGAAGAAACTTTTTAAAACCTAAATTGTTTTCTTGAAAAATGCCATTTTGCTGATTATTGACAGTATGTCAGCAAGTCACAAATGGTGAAATATGTTTGTTCAAAGATCAAAATAAAACAATGCTAACTGGATCTTTGAGTGCAATGTAAACTAATGATTTACAAAGATACAGAATTCATGTTTTGTGAATGAAATATCCTCTTTGTCAATTTTGAAGAATTTAATGGATAAAATGTATGGGTTATTTACATGTACAACTAGTCTATCATGGGACCATCCGATGATGCATGTTTAAAATGTCCAAATCGGATGTCGAAGGTGAAGAAGGTGAACAAACTGCCACTGCCAACATGCCAAATACATTGGATTGCAGGTGTTTGGAGTGTTCTTGTGTGTAAACACATGTTTTATGTAAGGCACAGCAGTTGATTGTGTGTATTGCAGTTGTTGACTTCTGAAAAGGTGACAAACAAACATAAATGTGTTCACAAATTCACAAAAGTTATAAAAATATACTTTAACTGGTAGAGAGCTAAACTAGTTTCGGTTGTCAAAATGTGTTCACATCTCTGCCTTGTTACAATTTATGGGAGTGTGCCAGCACTCTCCTATAAATTGTAACAAGACAAATCCATACAGACTAAGTAATTTCACTTCAATTTTAATATGAAGCACATCCAAAGAATATGAAATATTTAAGCTGAGGTTCCTGCTCTATGGGCTTCCAGGACTCCATCAGTTTAAATTCTTTTTGGCCGCCCACTTATGTTTCAGGAATATTTATTTATCTCAGTTTTGCTATCAAAACCAGTACAAAATATGCTTTAATTTGTTTTTCAGCAGCAATGAAGGTGAAGGGATATTTTCTATTGTGTTACTTGGTTAGACTTAATTGATAATTCATTTCTGAATTTTATCGACAGGGATAGGAGCAGTAATATGCAATGTACAAAGAGAAATAAATCATAAAATTCAACACTTAGCTTGGCTGTCAAACAAATGACATGCATTAAAAAATTACCCATAAATTTTCCTCTCAACATTACTCACTGTTGGTAATCCACAATCAGGTGTCACACCTCGAGAGGGCTCCTGATTAATCAACTGTTGATCAGAGGTGGAATTTCTACCAGCTGTCACTATGACTAGTTTGATGTGCTGAATGCAACCACCCCTTCTAAGTGGAGTGTCCAAATGTTCAAGGAGGCTCATTCAGTTAATCAGAAGGTTCCAAGAGGGACCTTAACCAAGGAGTGGGAGTATCTTTTGTGAGACATTGTCCTACACTGGACCATGTCCAGGGAAGAAGGACATAGAAAAGTGATGGCATCTTGAAAAGAAAAAAAGACAAAAAAAAGCAAAGGATGCACATGGCAAGATTCTGAAACCATTCTTTCGGTCCATCTCTTTAATAAACCTATTGTCTTAAAGTTAGGGTTCAAACTGTTTTTTAAAGGCACATATTTCTGCACAATGGCTAATCTTAACCACAATATCTAGATAAAGTCAAGTTTTGTCAATCATTTATACCCTTTTTGCCCATTTTAGAGGACTTCTACAAAAAGAATTGGTGGCTGGTCCTATTTTAAACAGGAGGCCCAAAAGGGCCTTACTCACCTACCAAAGTGGTTCAAAGAAGTATTTGGGGTCACATTCAGTTAGGCATGGTTCATCAACACTACAAAGGAATGAAGTCATGAGTCGCAAATATTATGGAAAAACACTAAGGAATGGATTTGAGCAAACCTGAACCTAACATGCTCCCCCACCCCACCCCACCCATAGAGAGCCCAAATATTAAGCCAGGGACTCAAATTGAACAAACTTGAATCTGATCCCCCTTGAGATGTCACATTCCAAATATGAAAGAGTTCTGACTGGTGGATCTGAAGAAGAAGGTTTTTAAAGCAATGTCCTCACATTGCACTAAGTTAAACTTTGGGCTCAAATTGGGAGCCAAAATATTAACCCAAGGACCCGATTTGAACAAACCTGAATTTGTCCCACCAAGAGATGTTGTATGCCAAATATGAAAGGATTCTAATCGGTGGATCTGAAGAAGTAGATTTTAAAAGAAATTCCCCCATATTGCACTAAGTTAAAATTCAGGCTCCCATATGTAACCCACATTAATAACCCAGGGGCTCGATTTGAACAAATTGGAATCTGAACCTCCTAGAGATGTTGTATACCAACTATGAAAGGATTCTGACTGGTGGATCTGAAGAAGATTTTTAAAGAAATTTCCTAATATTGCACTAAGTTCAAATTTGGGCTCCCATAGGGAGCCCATATATCAATCCAGGGACTAGGATTGAACAAACCTAATCTGACCCTCCTAGAGATGTTGTATACCAAATATGAAAGCATTCATACTACAGGGTCTAAAGAAGATGATTTTAAAAAAATTCCTCATATTGCACTAAGTTGATATTCGGGCTCCCATAGGGAGCCCAAATATTTACCCAGGTAACTGATTTGAACAAACCTGAAACTGATCCACCTCGAGATGTTGTATACCAAATATGAAAGGATTCTGACTGGTGAATCTGAAGAAGATTTTTAAAGAACTTCCCTCATATTGCACTAAGTTAAAATTCAGGCTCCCATAGGGAGCTCAAATATAAACACAGGGACTCGATTTGAACAAACTTGAATCTGAACCCCATGTAGATGTTGTATACCAAACATGAAAGGATTCTGACTGGTGGATCTGAAGAAGATTTTTTAAGAAATCTCCTCAAATTGCACAAAGTTAAATTTTGGGCTCTAATAGAGAGCCCAAATATTAATCCAGGGACTCGATTTGAACAAACTTGAATCTGACCCCCATAGAGATGATGTATACCAAATATGAAAGCATTCTGACTGGTGGATCTGAAGAAGATTTTTAAAGAAATTTCCTCATATTTCACCAAGTTAAAATTTGAGCTCCTACAGGGAGCTCGATTAATAATCCAGGGAGTCGATTTGAACAAACCTGAATTTGACCCCCCCCCCCCCCCCCACCCCCCCCCCCCCCCCCCCATTCCTTAGAGATGTTGTATACCAAATATCAAACGATTCTAATTGATGGTTCTGGAGAAGAAGATTTTTTTAATTTTGGAAAACAATTTATGGGTGCTATCAGAGTAATGCCACTTGTGGTTCCCCCTGTGGGCGTGGCAACTTTATTTCAACAAATTTGAATTGACATATGATAAGGAACATTCACGTCAAATTTGGTTCAATTCAGCCCTGTGGTATATGAGAAGTCGATAATGTAAAATTCACATCAGACGTATGATGGATGGATGACAGATGGATGATGACGGACAACGGACAAAAAGAGATCATCTAAGCTTCTCCTGACTTTCAGTCAAGTGAGCTAAAAAGTAAAACAGAGCTTGTTTACCATAGTAAACAAGCACTGCTCTCTTCCCTGGGTTCCCACAGGGAGTGTTTTCCATTAAAAATATATACTTTTGGGTGCTAGAATTTTATGCACTTTGAGGATTTTGTTGCTCGACAGCAGTATTTCATTCATAATGCTGATAACTTGACAATTTGCATTTCATATAAAACCCAAGAGGTCTTTCGAGCACTATTTAAGTGACTAAAAATAGTCAAGGGTCATAGTCAAAAAGTATATTTCTGATCATTAGACATACATTTTGTTCAACTATCAGACAAAAAATAAAATTCCTCCAAAACAACAAAAAATGAAATGTTTACCATTCAGCCAGCACATTCACTTTCAGAATTATTATTATTAATTATTGGTGGTTAGACATTATCAGCATCTATGGCTATATTATAACTACAGTATGTATGAAGAATGAAGTCTTGTTTAGCCAATTGTTTATATTTATGCTGCCCATTTTAGAGGACATCCACCCCAGGAATTGGTTACCAGGTCTTATTTTACCCGTAAAATATAGCTTCTTTACTGGAGTAATGATGCACGGTTCCACTTTCTGGGATTTCAACAGGAACTTCACTTCCAGAAACCTACTTTATATCATGGTCATTGTGTTAACTGATATAAAAAACAAGAGGCCCCAGGGGGCCTTAGGCACTCACCAAATGTTCCATACTGTTAAGACACAAATTTTATCAAAAGCTATTCTTAAGGTTCTACAGAGTAAATCTATATTCTCTGTGGAGCTAAAACATCAACCGGACTGAATGGGACAATGCTACCGATCAAATATCAAAAGATTCTGCATGATGGTTCTGAAGAAGATTTTTAAAGAATTTTCCTTAAACTGCACAAAGTAAACATTCACGCCCCCATAGTGAGCCCCAATATTGATCAAAAGACTCAATTTGAACAACAACGGATGACAGACGGCAAGTGATAAGTTGAGCTCCCTTCGGTGAGCTAAAAATTCCTCATATTGACAAAGTTATAATTCGGGCTCCCACAGGGAGCCCAAATATGGACCCAGGGACTTGGCTTTAACAAACTTGAATTTCACCCCCCTAAGGATGCTACACACCACATATCAAAACATTCTGACTGCTGGATCTGAAGAAGATGTTTTAAGAAAATTCCTCATTTTGTACTAAGTTACAATTCAAGCTCCCACAGTGAGCCCAAATATGGACCTAGGGACATGGCTTGAACAAACTTGAATCTTACCCCCCCCCCCCCCCCCCCCCCCACTCCCCAAGGATGCTGCATACCAAATATCAAAACATTCCAACTGCTGGATCTGAAGAAGAAGATTTTTAAAGAAAATTCTTCATTTTGAACTAGGTTATCATTCAGGCTACCACAGTGAGCCCAAATATGAACCCAGGGACTTGGCTTGAACAAACCTGAATCTCACCTTCCTAAGCATGCTGCATACCCAATATCAAAAGATTCTGCCTGCTGGATCTTGAGAAGAAGATTTTTAAAGAAATTTGCCTGAAATGCACTAAGTTCAAATTGGGCTCCTATACTGAGCCCAAATATGAACCCAGGGGGCCGATTTGAACAAATTTGAATCAGATCCACCCCACAATGTTGCATACCAAATATCATAAGATTCTGCCTGCTGGATCTGGAGAAGAAGATTTTTTAAGAAATTTGCCTGAAATGCACGAAGTTCGAATTCAAGCTTTTATAGTGAGCCCAAAAATGAATCCAGGGGGCCGATTTGAACAAATTTGAATCCGCTCCACCCCACAATGTTGCATACCAAATATCAAAAGATTCTGCCTGCTGGATCTGGAGAAGAAGATTTTTTAAGAAAGTTGCCTGAAATGCACTAAGTTCAAATTCGGGCTTCTATACTGAGCCCAAATGTGAATCCAGGGGGCCGATTTGAACAAACTTGAATCAGATCCCCCCCCCCCCCCCCCCCCCCCCCCCCCAATGTTGCATACCAAATATCAAAAGATTCTGCCTGCTGGATCTTGAGAAGAAGATTTTTTAACAAATTTGCCTGAAATGCACTAAGTTCGAATTTGGGCTTCTATAGTGAGCCCAAATATGAATCCAGGGGGCCGATTTGAACAAACCTGAATCAGACCCATACCAAGATGCTGCATACCACGTATCAAAAGATTCTGCCCACTGGTTCTGGAGAAGAAGATTTTTTAATAATTTTTCTACAATTCATATCAGAGTTATGCCAGGGATGTGGCCATTTCATTTGAACAAACATGAATTGCAGTAATGAACACCCACATGAAGTTTCGTGAAAATCGGACCAGTGGTTTCAGAAGAGAAGTCGTTTGAAAAATGTTCATGACGACGGATGACGGACGATGACGGACGGCAAGTGATAAGTTGAGCTCCCTTCGGTGAGCTAAAAATACCAATAGGATCACAGATCCAATGTCGAGTTGTGACAGCACAAAAGGGGGTTTAATCATTATCAACTTATCGTCCGGAAACCAATTGTTTACAATTTACTATGTGAAGGGTCACTGTGACCTTGACCTTTGACCTAGTGATTCCAAGATAAATAGGGCTCTTTCTTGCACCAATGCCAACCCACCTATGAAGTTTCATGAACATAGGTGGAACCATTGTCAAATTATCTGGAAAACAATTGTTTATGATTTATTATGTTCAAGGTCACTTTGACCTAGTGAGTCCAAAATAAATAGGGGTCTTCCACTCACCTAGGCCAACCTACCTATGAAGTTTCATGAATGTGGGTCAAACCATTATCAAGTTATCGTCCGGAAAGCAATTGTGTACGATTTACTATGTTGAAGGTCACTGTGACCTTGACCTTTCACCTAGCAAGTCCAAAATAAATAGGGTTCTTCCTCTCACTGATGTCAACCTACTTAAGAAGTTTCATGAACATGGGTCGAAACATTATCAAGTTATCATCCGGAAACCAATTGTTTACGATTTACTATGTTGAAGGTCACTGTGACCTTGACCTTTCACCTAGCGAGTCCAAAATAAATAGAGTTCTTCCTCTCACTGACGCCTACCTAACTATGAAGTTTCATGAACATGGGTCGAACCACTATCAAGTTATCATCCGGAAACCAATTGTTTTGATTTACTATGTTCAGGGTCACTGTGACCTTGACCTTTGACCTAGTGAGTCCAAAATAAATAGGGTTCTTCCTCTCATGAAGGCAAACCTACATATGAAGTTTCATGAATGTGGGTTGAACTGTAGTCAAGTTATCATCAGGAAACGAAATGTTTACAATTTACTATGTTCAAGTCACTGTGACTTTGACCTTTGACCAAGCAAGTCCAAAATTAATAGGGTTCTTCCTCTCACCGATACCAACCTACCTATGAAGTTTCATGAACATGGGTGAAACATTATCAAGTTATCATCCGGAAACCAATTGTTTATGCCAAAAGAAACCGCCCGCCATTCATCAAACTATAAGTCAAGTTTGACTTCGTCACAACTCGACTAAAAATCTTGGGTCACTTTCCACTGGTGGTCAATATTTCTACAGAAGCAATAATAATAATAATACAACCCGGTGCTTCATTAATTAAACTTTTGTGATGATGACTTTTATTACCTGGTAATGCATCACTGCCCATGTGGGGATTACAACCAAGCCTGGATAAAAGCAACCTGTCATTTGCAAAATTGGGCCCCCAGAGGGTGAATTTGCTGATGCTATCCCATACAGTGGGCCAATTTATCCTCTAGGTACATCTTTCTGTTTTGGCTTGAGACCATCAAATTCACCCTCTGGGGACCTCATTTTGCAGATGACAGTCTGCTTATTTTCAGACTTGATTACAACCAGTCCATGGCAGCTGTACTGTAGTACCATTCCTCGTGTGTAAGTAGAACTGGCAAAGTATGAGATTTGGTTTTCAGTTTTGTTAACTCTTCATACCCTTTAATTGTTTTAGCAAAAACCGACCAGCACTCATCATAGATATTGCCATTCAAATTCCATTATTTTTGCATTTTTTGTCTAAACTAGATCGCACTGTCACAGTGCCGAAGCTGCGACGATTCGTGTAATGCCAATGATGTTTTAAAACTCGTTGGTGACAAAAAAACTCGTTGGTGACAAGTCCATAAATGTGACAGAAACTATCCGAATGACATGCACTATTGAGAGGGTGTAGACGTCATGAATATACACTTGCATACCAAATATGGTGTCATTCCATCAAGTATTTTAGGAGTTATGGTGTTTTTTAAACTCATTGGTGACAGACAGACAGACAGACAGACAGACAGACAGACAGACAGACATTGCCACATATAGAGCTGCTCGTCGCAGCTAAAAACACAGCTTATGACCCCTCAGTGAGCTCATTTCAATGAGGGGTCATAGCTATGTTTTTGATGAAAAGTATTTATTCCTAGCTGTTTTTCATGAAAAATATATACCACACCTCTGGATCATATATTGGCATATGTGTTACCACCCTCGTTGATATATGCCCAGAGACAAAATCTTTATTTAAATACCCCATCTCAGAAACGAACATGGTTGTAATAACCTATATTATAAATGAATCGCCTCTGATCACTTAAAATTTCATTTTTCAAGTATTTCCAATACAGTTTCTTATATTCAAGGACTTTCTGTCCTTGGCAAATGATTTCAAAATTCCCAGACTTTCAGGGAGCCATGGGAACCTTGATATTGTACCACATAAAATTAGTAATAGAAGTATCAGTTGAAGCCTGGAGAGAGTCACGACTGATGAATTGTAATTATTGATAAATGCATTTCACTCAGACATGGGAATGATGGGAAAGAAAACATTCATACGTGATTCAAAACCATTTTTGAAATCTTTGAATTGACAATTCCACTTGAATTGTTTATCACCATGAAGCATGGATGGAAGATATGCCATACTTCCAATACATGTCCATTGTTACATCATGCACAAGTATGGATTGAATAATAATACAATGAATTTCTTGATCTCAAGGTTTCAAACAACCATCATATGTATAAAAATATCTTTTCAATATCACTTTATACTGCCTCTGTTGCTGGGTTACTTTTGCAAGACCACTTGAGACAGGATTATTTTCAAAATCAACATTTTATTGGCAATGAGAATTTCAGGTTAGAGTTTGTTTGTCTTTTTTTTTTGTTTCTAAAAACACTTTCAACAGTCATATCTATCTTGTCGGACTGTTTTATGGGTGAAGGAGGCTGGTGTACCATGAGAGAACCATCAAGCAATGGCAAGTAACTGTCAGATTCACCAACTTAATAACCTGGCACAAGCAGGGTTCGCATCAACTGAAAGCAAAAGAACCGTTGTTGGCTGGGATTAACTTAAGGGGCTTCACATCACATTTTGCAATACATTTTTTATGTTTAGCAATTCCCTATGTCAGGAACACTAGCAAGAAGCAAAACCAGCATTTTGACTCAAGCATAGATATATTCTACTGCCAGTGGCAATCATTCATCATTCAGCACTCCCACCACCCCCCCCCCCCCCCCACCTCCACTCCCCTTATATTTGATTCTTATAATGAATGATTGTGGAACAGAACTACCCTTGTTGTGACAAACGAGTAACAGGCTCCAATACATGTGGAAATGGAAATTCCCAAATGGGCTGACATCTTGGCTGTAATTTGAAGCTCGAGCCAACGTCAAGTTATTGAACCAATTATGCCTGTACAATTGGTCAGTAACCTGCCATAGCTCCCCTTCTGTGGTGGTGAAAAATGTGACCTAGCCTGATGCAAACTGATGCTCTTTTCACACATCTACTACTGGTAGATGGCAGATGGCACTTTGTTGCACCCAAGAGAAGATATATCACTTAAGAACCCAAACTGCAACAAAATATGATGCTAGCTATGTTAGCGAAATGAAGCTGGTTGCGCTACTGAAGAACTTTTTATTCATGCAAGACGAAAATGTTCCAAGAAAGATGCATAATTATTCCATATCTGTCAGAGGGCCAGTATGTCAATCCAAATAAAGAATTTTCCTGAATAATTTCTGAAAACTGCAAAACAACCATTAGAAAAATAGGCCGATGAAATCGCCAGATGTGTACCCATACGTGCAACTAGTAGAAAGCTGTATGACGGAGGGCCACCACGGATGCTGACATTATGTACACATTATGTACACATTATGTACACCATACCAGGTATGGGTACATATAGAAATGGATTGGAGGAGTGTCTAATTTGATGGATAAAGGGTTAATATCTCCGGATCAAATTATCAGATTTACATAAAAAACTATACAGCACAGCACATCAGTAACCTGAATAAATATATAAAGAAACATGACAATCGGATTGATCTTTTTTGAGTTATCTCATGCCAAAGGGATTGGAGGAATTTTCAATTTGAAGGATAAAGGGTTAATATCTCAGGATTAAATTATCAGATTTACACCAAAAACGATACAGCTTGGCACATCAGTAACCTGAACACAAATATAAAGTAACTTGACAATCCAAGCAATATTTTTCAAGTTATCGAATGCCAAAGGGATTGGAGGAATTTTCAATTTGAAGGATAAAGGGTTAATATCTCAGGATCAAAATAACAGATTTACACCAAAAACGATACAGCTTGCCACATCAGTAACCTGAACACAAATATAAAGTAACTTGACAATCCAAGTAATATTTTTCAAGTTATCGAATGCCAAAAGGATTGGAGGAATTTTCAATTTGAAGGATAAAGGGTTAATATCTCAGGATCAAATCATCAGATTTACACCAACAACTATACAGCTCAGCACATCAGTAACCTGAATACAAATATAAAGTAACTAGACAATCCAAGCAATATTTTTAAGTTATCGAATGCCAAAGGGATTGGAGGAATTTTCAATTTGAAGGATAAAGGGTTAATATCTCAGGATCAAATTATCCGATTTACACCAAAAACTATACAGCTCGGCACATCAGTAACCTGAACACAAATATAAAGTAACTTGACAATCCAAGTAATATTTTTCAAGTTATCGAATGCCAAAAGGATTGGAGGAATTTTCAATTTGAAGGATAAAGGGTTAATATCTCAGGATTAAATTATCAGATTTACACCAAAAACTACACAGCTCGGCACATCAGTAACCTGAACACAAATATAAAGTAACTTGACAATCCAAGCAATATTTTTCAAGTTATCGAATCCCAAAGGGATTGGAGGAATTTTCAATTTGAAGGATAAAGGGTTAATATCTCAGGATCAAAATAACAGATTTACACCAAAAACTATACAGCTCGGCACATCAGTAACCTGAACACAAATATAAAGTAACTTGACAATCCAAGTAATATTTTTCAAGTTATCGAATGCCAAAAGGATTGGAGGAATTTTCAATTTGAAGGATAAAGGGTTAATATCTCGGGATCAAATCATCAGATTTACACCAACAACTATACAGCTCGGCACATCAGTAACCTGAACACAAATATAAAGTAACTAGAAATCCAAGCAATATTTTTAAGTTATCGAATGCCAAAGGGATTGGAGGAATTTTCAATTTGAAGGATAAAGGGTTAATATCTCAGGATCAAATTATCCAATTTACACCAAAAACTATACAGCTTGGCACATCAGTAACCTGAACACAAATATAAAGTAACTTGACAATCCAAGCAATATTTTTCAAGTTATCGAATGCCAAAAGGATTGGAGGAATTTTCAATTTGAAGGATAAAGGGTTAATATCTCAGGATCAAATCATCAGATTTACACCAACAACTATACAGCTCAGCACATCAGTAACCTGAACACAAATATAAAGTAACTTGACAATCCAAGTAGTATTTTTCAAGTTATCGAATGCCAAAAGGATTGGAGGAATTTTCAATTTGAAGGATAAAGGGTTAATATCTCAGGATTAAATTATCAGATTTACACCAAAAACTACACAGCTCGGCACATCAGTAACCTGAACACAAATATAAAGTAACTTGACAATCCAAGCAATATTTTTCAAGTTATCGAATGCCAAAGGGATTGGAGGAATATTCAATTTGAAGGATAAAGGGTTAATATCTCAGGATTAAATTATCAGATTTACACCAAAAACGATACAGCTTGGCACATCAGTAACCTGAACACAAATATAAAGTAACTTGACAATCCAAGTAATATTTTTCAAGTTATCGAATGCCAAAAGGATTGGAGGAATTTTCAAATTGAAGGATAAAGGGTTAATATCTCAGGATTAAATTATCAGATTTACACCAAAAACTACACAGCTCGGCACATCAGTAACCTGAACACAAATATAAAGTAACTTGACAATCCAAGCAATATTTTTCAAGTTATCGAATGCCAAAGGGATTGGAGGAATTTTCAATTTGAAGGATAAAGGGTTAATATCTCAGGATCAAAATAACAGATTTACACCAAAAACTATACAGCTCGGCACATCAGTAACCTGAATACAAATATCAAGTAACTTGACATTCCAAGTAATATTTTTCAAGTTATCGAATGCCAAAAGGATTGGAGGAATTTTCAATTTGAAGGATAAAGGGTTAATATCTCAGGATCAAATCATCAGATTTACACCAACAATTATACAGCTCGGCACATCAGTAACCTGAACACAAATATAAAGTAACTAGAAATCCAAGCAATATTTTTAAGTTATTGAATGCCAAAGGGATTGGAGGAATTTTCAATTTGAAGGATAAAGGGTTAATATCTCAGGATCAAATTATCCGATTTACACCAAAAACTATACAGCTTGGCACATCATTAACCTGAACACAAATATAAAGTAACTTGACAATCCAAGCAATATTTTTCAAGTTATCGAATGCCAAAAGGATTGGAGGAATTTTCAATTTGAAGGATAAAGGGTTAATATCTCAGGATTAAATTATCAGATTTACACCAAAAACTACACAGCTCGGCACATCAGTAACCTGAACACAAATATAAAGTAACTTGACAATCCAAGCAATATTTTTCAAGTTATCGAATGCCAAAGGGACTGGAGGAATTTTCAATTTGAAGGATAAAGGGTTAATATCTCAGGATCAAAATAACAGATTTACACCAAAAACTATACAGCTCGGCACATCAGTGACCTGAACACAAATATAAAGTAACTTGACAATCCAAGTAATATTTTTCAAGTTATTGAATGCCAAAGGGATTGGAGGAATTTTCAATTTGAAGGATAAAGGGTTAATATCTCGGGATCAAATCATCAGATTTACACCAAAAACTATACAGCTTGGCACATCAGTAACCTGAACACATATATAAAGTAACCAGACAATCCAAGCAATATTTTTCAAGTTATCGAATGCCAAAGGGATTGGAGGAATATTCAATTTGAAGGATAAAGGGTTAATATCGCAGGATCAAATTATCCGATTTACACCAAAAACTATACAGCTCGGCACATCAGTAACCTGAACACATATATAAAGTAACTTGACAATCCAAGCAATATTTTTCAAGTTATTGAATGCCAAAGAAATTGATACGGATGCCGGACGGACAGACGGACAGATGGATGGACAGATGGACAGACGGATGGACAAAGGATGGACGAATGACGGATGGTCACCCCGGATGCCGGCATTTTGTGTACCATACACAGTATGGGTACACATAAAAACCAATACATTTCTTCTTACTGTTCAACAATTTGCAATGCAAAACTGTGAAAGTAAATTATTTCCTGGTTGTCGGGTCTTATGCCTTAGTACACAGTGTCACTGCTCTCTTTTGTGCAATTGGGAGGGATTAAGTGTCGGATACAACACAGATGATGTGGGTCACAATCATATGTAATCAATCTGATTACAGAATTTTGTTTTTGCATGTTATTATGAAGTGGCTGCAGCATGAGTATGACTAGAAATGCCAGTGCCAGTGAAGCTCCAATCATGGTTAATATTTGTATCAAACAACTATACAGACAGATGATCACAAAAAAGAAAGATAAACTAACTAAAACTTGTACTTCTTGTGCTGCTGACCCTTCGTTCATGACATGAAGTCAGAATAAAACAAATTCAAGTCAGTAAAGGGTGACCTCAAATTAGGAGATGGCTACCAACAGCTTGTTGTAACATTCGAAAATGAAGATATTTGTTAAAAAATACTTTTGCACCATGCAAAATAAATCTTAGAATGCCCTGTATTATATTCTATCTGCATGTAAATTGACTAATCATGTAGTTTCTCACA
This sequence comes from Pictodentalium vernedei, assembly GCA_031216915.1. Classification (NCBI taxonomy): domain Eukaryota; kingdom Metazoa; phylum Mollusca; class Scaphopoda; order Dentaliida; family Dentaliidae; genus Pictodentalium; species Pictodentalium vernedei. The sequence continues at coordinate 775,744,097 of CM062297.1, forward strand.
TTTTGGGGACATTTTTGACTTGAATCCAGTGTCCCCAAATTAGACCAATCTAAAGCCCTACACCTCCATCCACTCCAAATTTGGTTTTGATTCTACGATATTTTATTTATGAAATCTCGACCCACTCCTTTAAATGTGTCATGACCAAATCACAATCTGATTGAGAAAGCGACCACATTTGCAACTATATAACTCTTAATCTAGGAAATTCTGAGCGGATCTGATCAGCCATTGAACTGAAATACTTGACTGCGAGAGTGCAAAACTTTTCTTGGTTGTTAATATTTGTTTGCAGGTCTTTGCCTTGTTACAATTTATGAAATAGCAATAAAGGCACTATCCCATAAACTGTAACAAGGCGAATCCATACAAATGAAATAAATTCACTTTGAAGATAATGTGAACAACATCCACAGACTATGAAACTTTTGTGTTGTGGTAACAGCACTTAACTGGAAGCAAGACTGCTGGAACCCCACATTTGGGCTTTATTCTGGAGTGCCACTACCACAATTTAAAGGCTTCATATTCTGTGGATGTGCTTCATATTATCTTTGAAGTGATATTATTTTATCTGTTAGGATTTGCCTGGTTACAATTTATGGGAGAGCACTCACTCATAAATTGTAAGAAGGCAAAGATGCACAAAGAAATTTTAAGGACCTAAAATAATTTAGAACTCTACCAGTTAAGAATGGAACCTAAATATGGGCTTTCAGCACTCAACCAGTTAGCTTTTTAAAAATAACTTTCATAAAACAAATTTACACAACTCACCAATAGATCTTCTGCCTGAATGAATACTATCTGAAATTTAAAAACAAAATCCATGTTTTAAATTCTTGATCTAAATAATTTAATTCATTATTACTGAAACAGATAACTATTTATACCATTATATTTAGCAAACTTGTTACAGAAGTCTAACGTCTAGAAAAGAGATTATAATTAACTACTTCAAGCTTGTTAATGACTGTAGTCCAAAAAATAAGTGATAAACGGAAACTGATTAGTTATATAACCAAGTATATTAAGGATCAAAGTTTAGATCTGTGTGAATTCCTAGCTTTAATATCAGTTTTGAACACCTAATGAGACGGCAACTAAAGTACTTGTAATGATCTTGATTGTTTGACCCAATCATAAGCTGTTACTTTAAACTATCTAATGCTGAGGGGGAAATTCATCAAATAAGTGAGGTTTATTAATTCGTATTTAGGCTTTATTAAATCATTTCACCATCTTTGACCATCTTATGACTTTGTTCCGAGTACGACGTGAAGCCTTGCTTATGGTTGATGCTGTTTACTATGGACTCTCACTAAACTTAGGGGCATGTTAGTCATTAGGTCCTGTTATACCAGTAAAACACAACACATTGACCATAATAATTAAGCACTGCACCACTTCCAGGGGCTTACACAAGGATAAAAAACAACTTATCAAAAATCAAAAAAAATTAGACTGCCAAAAATTTTCTTCTACTCTGTTGGTAAATTCACCAAGGCAATGGATTTTTGATAAGATTAGATTAAATTTATTCAACAATATGCAAGTAATGTGCATTAACAGAAAACTTTACAAGATACAAAAATTTAAAGAAAGATTGTTATGTGACAGCATAGCCAGGTTAGGTGTCATCCTGCCATCACCAAGATATGAAACAACAAGAGCACCGTCAGGCATGGTTATATACCTGTTAGCCATTTTGAATTGTACTACCAGAAAATAAAAACAAATGTTAATAGACAGTCAAATTCTAAGTTAAAAATGGGTCGTAACTCATGTAAAAATAATTGGACGGAACCCATATTTGAACTTGGCCTGTACTCACTAGCTGGGTAATACATAAACCAACTTTAGGTTAGTTGAGATCAAATAATCCAAACTGGTGTTATTGGTCAGAAACAAAAAAATTTCAACAGATGGACGGATGGACAGACTGATTACATAACATGACCATTTTTGAAATGGGCGTATAAAAAATATACCCTCCATGAGAGGCAAATGCTTTTGTCATGGTGGCATGAGCAACCTTGGAAATATACTGATACGTCTATTCCAACGTATATATGGTAGTTTGGGTCTGACACTTAGTTTCAGAGAATTTAAAGAATTACTAGCTTTCTCACCTTCTGAGTAAAATGATTGTACTGTTCTACTCTAATACGTTAGGTGCACAGCAAATATGTAAAAAGAACTGAGGCCTATGACTCATATGATCCTATTAAGGGGACAATGTGGCTTGCTGTATGTAACTGATTACATGCCAGTGAAAACCGTAACAATTTGTAAATGGGGAAGGTATAAAATAGCCACCTAGTCTTTTGCAGTTGCCTTTCAAAAAGTTCAAAATCAAATGAAATGGCAAGGCAAACTAATAGCTAAATACATAAAATTATTTTTCTATTAGCATTCTCCAGAGCTGGGTAATATACCTTGTATTCAACGTTATGTTGTGGAAATAGCAAGTTATAACATCAAAGGAATTTTAAATACCAAAACATTTTTGAAATTGAAAATATTTCTGCCTTTAGCTTAATTAAGATCAGACAACAGAACATTAACCCAAAATGGCTGACAGCAAGAACCATGGGTTATTCATTTCTGTTGGCTCTAGCCACTGGTCATTTAATGTAACAAAAATGGTAAGAGAGTATTTTCTCACAGTATTTTTATCTCAAAAGTCTGGGCAGTGAGTGCCTGTATTATATCCAAAGTACTGACATATAATACACTCAGTTTAACCCTTTACCTAGCTAGTGCTATTCACAAAAATCACTGTTCAATTTTTCTTCAATTTTCACAATGAAAATTTTGCTAAGACTTCTCATATGTGCAAGCCCATTGAGACATTCCAATAAGAGGTCATAACTCATAAGCAATGTTTTTTAGGCAAAATTCTTTTAAAGATTCAGTTGATTGAGAACTCTTTTGGCAAGTGTCTCTTTCTATACTTGCTAGTTAAAGGGCTGAAGAATGTAGATCTGCTAATCAGTATTGGTTTTTGTCCAAATAATGTGCTGTGGATTACAAAACCAATGCTTTCTGACTTATAGGCTACTTAAGCTTTTGATATTTGCAAAATATCAATTTTATTATGAATTTTAATTTGTCCAACACTCATTAAATTTTTCATAAGATTGAATGATACAAAAATATGTTCATCATCTTCTCCAGTGGTATATAATCATCAGATAATTTTGATCTGCACAGATCACTAAAAATCAATTATTTTTCTCTGCCTTGTATGACCATTTAAATTTATTTCAACCACAAATTGAAATTGGAATAATGTTACCTTATGTTAAAAGGTAAAGTATGGCAAATAATTTATTAAGACAACTTTTTTGCACAGCAACTGTTGGTAGGCGAGATAATCTAATTTCAAGAATGTTCAACTAACCTAACATTTTTTTAAAGGGATACGAGTAAAGAAAACCACTCGGCTGTTCAGCCATGATGAGTGAGTAACAGATTTGGAAAGTAGTTTTCACTTCAACCAGTCATTGACTGAATAAGTAGATTTCTTGAACAGTGAATATAAAAGTCCAATCTTTTGTTTTGTCTTAATAATGAAGGGAATGTTAAAATGTCATCTTTTGTTTTGTCCAATTATAAAAAACAATGTAGAAAAAACCTGTTCCAGACACGATAAAAGATACCCATGAAACCTTAACTCACAAGAAAAATAAGTTTTCACTTCAACCTTGTCAAAAATGTTCAGAGGTAATTTATTTATTTATGTATTGGGGTTTAATGACACTTATGACAGCCAGGGTCACCTCATGTTGGATAGTTTTACAGATCGAGAAAGCTGGAGTACCATGAGAAAACCACCAAGCAGTGGCCAGCAACACTGTCAGACTTTCCAACATGCTTACTCCACATTAGCAGGGTTAACATTGGTGGAAGGCAAGTGCCCCATCAATGTGCAGTGTGCTTCAGTACACAGCACCGCCATGCCCCCACATGGGCAATCAGGATTAAGTGCCTTGCTCAAGGACACAAAGAAGTTATTGCTGGTCAGGATCAAACCATGGACCTTTCAGTGTGAAGGTCAGTGCACTAATCACTGAGCCGTAGCATTCTCGTCCAAACTTGGATAGTAATGCAGTCTTGGTGTGGTACATCATTGACGAACTAATTTATCATTCAAGTTTGTTTTTCAGTGCAGTTCAAACTTACATTCAAGTATATTCTTAGTTTCTTTGAGGATGGGGATTCTTTTTAAATTTTTCTTGGTCATTTTTACACGTAGAAACAAATTTAAAACTTTAAATTATTTTGGATAAATGCATTTTCAGTTTGAACGAGTCCTAGTTGTTTATGGCTTACAAGCAAACATTTTTTTGTCCTAAATTGACCATATGGCAAAAAAAGATAAAATGCATGTTGTGACAAATTCAGAAGGTGGGCACGATTTTGAAAATCACTTTTAAGCTTATTTGATCTGAACAATTTTCGAAAGTCTCCATCAAGTCCCAACCTGTACGACTTGGGGCCTGATAATGGTGTCTTGTGATCCCACTGCATCTGTATTTTCTTCTTGTTTACATGCAATGACGTTTATACCATGGCTACAAGATCTGTCAGTAGCTTCAAGAGTTTATTGATATCACTGTACTAAATATTTTGAATTAGAGTTATCTGCCTTGAAAAGTTAACTGCACTCGGCGGAAATGATGCAATCTCTGAATCTAAGCTGCCTTGATAAAAAAAAATAATGATTTAAAAAACTTTGAAGCATTATAGTGAAATCTTGATTCCTTGTTGAATATTGCAGAGAAAAAAGAGGAGTGATTTGATGAATTTGGGGCCTAAAAATACAATTGACTATATTGGGTGTTTTTTTGTTGGAAATTCTCAGAAAAAAATATGTGACTGGTAGTTTCCTTCCTGGCAATTTTTCTCTTTTCATTTGTTACAGGACCACCAGTTTTGAGGGCTAAACAACTTGTCAGAAGGGCTACACTTGACAAAGATATTTAAATGCCCAAATTAATATGATGCGATCATTTTTTTTTTCACACAAATGTAATAATGGTCACCTATGGAAAGATATTCAGTACTTTGATACCTCTAATTCTGAGTAATGGTGTTGTAAGAAAGTTTTATCACTTCATTACAACATTAATCAATGGGATCTTCTGTATACTTGTATGAAATGCAGGATTCTTTTATGATTTTGCTATGGTCATGTTTCAAGACATTTGACTGGCATTTGAAGCTAAGTGAGATTCAAAGAGCAATTGGCTGTGAGATAGAAGTATGAGTGGAGAGAAACAGACATGGATTCTCTTTATCCAGCAACATGAAGTCTACTGAAATAATATATCCATAACAAAAGAGACTAATTTCATTGACCACTTTTTGAAAAATGCCAGATAAAATGAGTCTAAAGTTTAGTTCAAGTGAATTTCACTCTTTACCATCATCGTACACAATACAGTGGAACCCTGTTAATTGAATAGACATTTTGACAATGGAAATTATTCAATTAACAGGAGTATTCAATTAACAGGGTTGTGTCACTTTCCAATATTCTAGAGATAAACTTAGCATTTATTCTATTATATCTTGTTTGACAGAGCTCTATGAGCTCTGTCAAACAAGATATAATAGATTAAATGCATGTATAAGATGTACTGAGGCCAAATTGGTCTACAAACAAAGGAAAAGTGGGTAATTTCTCGACAGGTTACAATATTTTTTATTCATTAACAATTATAATAGATTAAATGCTTGTATTGGATGTACTGAGGACAAATAGGTCTATAAACAAAGGAGAACTGTGGAGAGTCACAGTAATTTCTCGACAGGTTACAAGATTTTTTATTCAATTAACAGGAGTTTACTCCATAACCTATATTCAATTAACAGGTCAAATTAATACTGAAGGTATGGCAAATGGTTTTGGGTTGGGAAATTATATTCAATTAACAGGGTTGTTCAGTTGAGAGATATCCAATTAAGTGGGCTCCACTGTATCAAAATTTGTTATTGTAATTAGTTTTCAAAATGTTTCTAAAAACTTCAACAAAACCATATCATGTTACCCGATACCCTTCATTGGAACACTTAACCCTTTACCCAACGAATCACCCGCGTAATATGCAAATTCAGCAGTTGAAAAAATATTATTTTTCAAAAAATTTCAACAAAACCATATCATGTGACCCCTCGTTGGAACGAGCTCGTCGAGCTCGTTCCAACGAGGGGTCACATGATAAGGTTTTGTTGAAATTTTTTGAAAAATTTGAAAAAATGATATTTAAAATAATAAATTTTGATATCGTCTGCGTTGGGTAAAGGGTTAACAGGCTTGTTCCAATCAAGGTCACATGATGTGGATTTGTTGTAATTTTTGGAAAAATAATTTTTTTTTATCTGCTCAATCTGTAAATTATGTGGGTGGATATGGCCGATTATTAGGAGAAAGGGTTAAATCTTATTCTTCCTACACAGAAAATATATTGACCTAACACTGACTTGTGGAAGGCTCTCACAGAGTATTTATGAAGAATCAATGTCAGTTGTTGGTATCAGAGCATCCCAAATATAGGTTAGTTTCCTTGATGTTCAAAGGTTGCTGTTGAAATTTCCAGATTATTAATCCTTTACTCAGTGCAGACGATATCAAAATTTAGTATTTCAAATATTATTTTATAAAATGTTCAACAAAACCAAATCATGTGCTCCCTCATTGGGACAAGCTCAATGGGCTAATTTGTTCCAATGAGGGAGGGGTTCATATGATATGATATGGTTAGGGAAAAATTTTCGAAAAATAATTTTTTTCCAAAGATGTGGCCGATTTATTGGGTAAAGTGTTAAAATCTTGGATTTGAAAATTTAAATTCCCATGGTGTTTATGGTTTTCACAAAGATGTGTGTAAGATATTCCTTTACAACAAATAAAGACATTTATAATATGCTACTGTTCATTTGAAAATCATTACAAAAGTACCTCACATTGTTTGCTCTCTTGAGCATGAACATTATCATCACTTGTCACCTTAACTCTCTGCTCTATGATGTCAAAATGGCAAAGGTTTCAGAAGCATAAATTTCCATAATGCAATTTAATATTTCACCAAATATATCTTGTTTGACAGAGCTCAGTGAGCTCTGTCAAACAAGCTACAATTGGTTAAATTCATAGTTTAACAACAAGAGAAAAACAGAGTGATCGGAGAAATTCTGTTGCACTACAAGAGTGCTAGGGGTTAAAAGATGTTAGCCCACAGTAAGTAAAAGGTAACTAGAGGCTCTAAAGAGCCTGTAATCGCTCACCTGGAACTACATATAAAAATGTGATTTCCCATAGGCTTTCCATGGTAACTATGAGCTGCAATTGTGCCCACGTTTGCAACATTACATCAACATTACATGAGGATCATTGGTAGAAGGTGTCCCAGTCCTCAATCATGTGAAGTTTCAAAACATTTGAATCCATCAAACAGAATTATAGAATGTCTCTGGTGGGCATATTTTCCAACCAACGGGAAAAAAAAGAGGATCGTTTGTGGAGGGCCTCCTATAGTCCATTCCTGCCAAGTTTTGGTTCACATCGGCTCAGTAATTCCAGAGAGAAGATGAAAATGGGATTTCCCGTAGGATTTGTCTCTAGTAACTATAAACTGCAATTGTGGCCATGTTTGCAACACGATCAACATTAAATGAGAAATGTTGGTAGAGGGTGTCCCAGTCATCAACCATGCAAAGTTTCTAAACATTTGGCCCTGTGGTTTCAGAGAAGAAAAGTTTTCAAAATTGACCAATCAGAATCAAAGAATACTTCTGGCAGCCACGTTTTTCATCCAACAGGAATAAAATGAGTAACAGTTGTAGAGAACCTCTCATAGACCATGCCTGCCAAGTCTGGTTCACAATGGCTCAGTACTTTCAGAGAAGATGATGAAAATGTGATTTCCTATAGGGTTTCTATAGTAACTACAAGCCACAATTGCAGCCATAATTGCAACCCGATGAAAATTAAATGAAGATTAAATGAGGATCATATTGGTAGAGAGGGGTTACAGTCATCAGACACATTAAGTTTCAAAACATTGGACTTGTAGTTTCAAAGAAGATTTCTTGAAAATGCACACATTTATGAATTCTGTTTCAACAAAAAAATCAGTAAAAGGAGGTTAAATATTTTGAAAATTACAATTTTTCAGACAATATTCTCTTTCAAATAGCTTTGGATAGGTAAAGGGTTTTACTCCAATTTTGTCATATCTTAAATGATTTAATTTACTGGACAGCTACTGGGAAAAGAAAATATACAAAACTTCCATGCTTTCCAAACACCTGTCATCAATCAGTATTTCAGATAAGTAACTTGAGAGTAATACATGTATTAACATAATTACAGCTGCACTTGTTTACAGTAGTAGTCAAAATAAGTTGTAGGAAAATCCTATAAACTATGTATCTTTCTCTTCCTACACTGATAAGACCAGAAGCTGACATCATTTTCTGATCTTGTCAGTGCAGGAGCAGTAGTTTACTTAGTGTATTGCTGTTACGCTATAACTTATTTTGACTTGTACTGTATACACAATATTTTGGGGTTTTTTCCCAGTTCTCAGTGGAGAAAACTGGAACCAACCCTTACCAGATTCTCAAAAAAACAAGTATTTTGCTGACAGTACTGATCTTCGTGCAGACAGGAGAGGCATTGGGTTAAGCATTAGAACATAGCCTCTGGTGGCCACATATTTCCATCCTCTCATAGAACATTCCTGCAAAGTTTGGTTCACGTCGGCTCAGTAGTTCCAGAGAAGATGAAAATGTGATTTCCCATAGGATTTCTATAGTAACTATAAGCTGCAATTGAAGCCATGTTTGCAACCTGAACAAAATTAAATGAGGATCATTGGTAGAGGGGGTCCCAGTCATCAACCATGCTAAGTTTCAAAACATTTGGTCCTGTGGTTTCAGAGAAGATTTTTCAAAATCCACCAATCAGAATCAAAGAAAGCCTCTGTCGGCCATGTTTTCAAACCTATGGGATCAAAATGAGGATTGTTTGTAGAGGACCTCCCATAGACTATCCCTGCCAGGTTTGGTTCATGTCAGCTCAGTAGTTCCAGAGAAGATGATGAAAATGTGATTTCTCATAGGGTTTCTACAGAAACTATAAGCCGCAATTGTGGCAATGTTTGTGACCCAATCAACACAAAAGAGGATCGTTGGTAGAGGAGGTCCCAGTAATCATTTATGTGAAGTTTCAAAACATTTGGCCTGACAGTTTCAGAGAAGATTTTTGAAAATCCACCAACCAGAATCAAAGAATGCCTCTGGAAGCCATGTTTTTCATCCGACAGGAACAAAATGAGGATCGTTTGTAGAGGACCTCCCATAGACTATTCCTGCCAAGTTTGGTTCACACTGGCTCAGTAGTTACAGAGAAGATGAAAATGTGAAAAGTTTGCGGACGCCGGATGACGACGGGCACCAAGTGATGAGAAAAGCTCACATGGCCTTTTAGGCCAGGTGAGCTAAAAATGATGTCAGTAAAGCTGACAACACCAAGGTATGATGGTAAATTCATCTCCTGTGTACATACAACAAATGCTATGTTGGGGTCATATGAATTGGAAGATGGAGTTTCATGAACCTCCAAAAATATATTCACAGATCTGTTTGCGAGTGTTTTTTGAGGAGGGAGGAAGAGTTTCTGGTAGTATTGTTATCACAGATCTTGCACTGAGGACTCCTCACACAGAACTGTCAGGCCTGGCCTTTTGAAAAATCCAGGGGAGCCACTATGGCCCTCCTAAATCTGTTTCAGGGGAGCTATTCTGCACTAATATAAATTATTCAAGGTTAAGGAGAGCAATTATGGGTCTCCTCAATTTGCCTTTAGGAGAGCCAAGGAGAGCCGGAGCAATAGCTCCCCTCAAACGGCCAGGCCTGACTGTCCTTCCAGAGAATAGTCATACCTCTTGATTCTTCAATATGCGATTTGTCAGGGAAGTCAGCATTCAGCTTAGAACATGTGCATGCTTATTCAGAGACCAAAATAGGCTACAATGGAAAAGAATACCACCCACTCATCCCAACACCGTGTCAGGATTAGGGCTGGAACAGTTACCTAATCGACCTTGTCTTGATTTTAGAGAATATCGGCTCTCAAATCCGCCAGTCGACTAGTTGGGACATTTATTAAGGCAGTGGTTGTCAACATATGAGGTTGTAAAATTAGTCCAATATAACAACAAGAGGGGTGTGTCCATCCCCATTAGCTCTCCAACACATGGCATGCAATAAACCTAGGCTTATTACAAATCTGCCAAAAATGTCCGGTCATGCAAAACAGGTCAGACACTGACAAAAAAGTCTAACATTGCATTAAAAAAGTCCAAAATCTCAAAAAAATGTCCAGCCAAAGGTTAAGGTCATCTTATATTGATGCATTTAACACATATATGAAATATGAAAGCCACAGCATACTAGTGGTAGCCCCACTCATGTACAGCAAAACAGGTCAGAAATTTTCTAAGTCCCATCTGACAAAAAAGTCTAACTTAGCATTAAAAAAAAAGTCTGAAATCTCCGAAAAATGTCCGGTCAATGGTTAATGTCATCTTATATTGATGCATTTAACACATATATGAAATATGAAATCCACAGCGTACCGGTGGTAGCCCCCACACACGTACAGCAAAACAGGTCAGAAATTTCATCTGACAAAAAAAATAACATTCAGGGCTGGGAGGAGTTAAAATTTTCCTCAACACGTTATCGTGTTAAATAATTCTGCGTTAACGTGTTAGTGACATAAAATGTTAAAATGAACAAAATTGTAGTATAACAGACCAACTTCGGACATTTTTATTGAGTTGAACTTTAATATAATTGAACTTATATGTACAGAGTTATTATAGTTCTCTCAGGTTATCATAAAGTCTAACATTCAGCGATGTTTTCATGTAAGAATACAATCGCTGCAGCCGTATCCTTAGAAATAGACACCCGGCATTGCTCGAATACCAGTCTGTATATGGAGAATAGGTATTCCGATTAAGCTGATGTTGATGGTATCGCCAAATATTGGTGGGCCAACTTCGCCAACGTTAGTAGGAGGGCTTCATGGTCTCTCCACCAAATCAACAGGTTGTCTGTATATATAATTGACGAACATCTAAATTTTTCATATTCTTCAATTTCGTCAAATGGTGCAAAATTTGACGTCATCAGCATGCACGATCCAGCTTGGGTAAACACAAGATAATGGCGCAATGCTACATATAGATGTTTATTGATGTTGTTAGTTTCTGTATCGCTCATGTCGTCTTGCCCAGGTAACTGATATTGGGTGCGGCAATGTTGACTGTTGAGGCTATCATATATGAAGTTACTCCCAAAATGACCATGAAAGGGTCGACAATGCGACGCAGTTTCAATTAAATGAGTCAGACGAAAGAATAGATGAACTATACATATACTTTAGATGAGTCACGAAGAGTACAAAATTATTCCTGATGCACCCAATGAAACTTCAAAGTTAGACATTAATAACTTAGTTAAAAATTTTTTAACTTTGTTAAAATAATTTAACACGTTAACATTTGAAACGTTAACTGCTCCCAGCCCTGCTAACATTGCATTAAAAAAATACAAATTCTCAGAAAAATGTCCGAACAAGGGTTAATGTCATCTTATATTGATGCATTTAACACATCAGAAAATATGAAAGCCACAGCATACCGGTGATAGCCTCCACTCATGTGCAGGAAAACAGGTCAGAAACTTTCCAAGTCCCATATGACAAATATTCTAACATTGCAAAAACAATAAAAATCAATAAAATATCACTGGTTAAGGGTCAGGGGTAATTGTAAGCTAGAGAAACACAGTATGAGGTGCATAGCAACTGGACTTAGAGTCAAAGTGGACTGGTACAATAACTTTAACACACGTGTTGACGCCAATGCCACCGTGCCTCGGGTTATGACATAAACTCACACAACTTCGTTCCTGAGCTAAAAACCTTGATATAATTGAATATCATGGGATTACATCGGGGGAAAACCTCATAGAAGCACTTCGAAAACATGCATCAATCAAGCCCACCATGTTGTTCATACCTTTGATGTTTCCATTAATTGACTGTCCAACTGAGTTGTAATCACATGGTATGGCATCAAAACAATCAGTAGTGGTACTTTTCATCCCGATTGTTCAAAGACCATGTATATTTCAGCGAGCGACGAGCGTCCTCTGTTGCTTTTTCAAAATATGACCTCAAAAGCAATACACAGTACTACCGAGTGAAGAAATCTTTTTCACCCTCGATGGTTTCTCTTCATTCCACTCGACTCCTGTGGGTATCCGTGACAAATCAGTGACAGGCCAAAGTGTTAACATACCCAGTATTGTGGTCACAGAACATCTATCAAAGTTTGACGGTCTCGCCAACAAAATAGCTACTAAGCCCTAGGCAATGCCTTGAATGTAACGCACAGTCTCATCGATAGTCCCGTGAGTCACCATGAGTCACTAGGTCAGTCTGTTATGTTCAGTATTGTCGCTGTGTCGTCATTCATCAATTGGCGAGCAAGTGTGGGAATTATACAATATTTTATAGCGGATTGCTGAGACTCCCTCTATTCATATTAATTTGCAATTATTTACTTCAAAGCAACAACTGGTGGTTTGCAAAACATAAATGTAAAATAATTCTTTTAACCCTTTACCAAATAACCTAACGATTCGCCCGCTTCCGCCCACGTTATGTCCAAATTGAGCAGTTGAAAAAATTAAATTTTTCAAAATACTTCAACAAAACCATATTGTGTGACTCCTCATTGGAACGAGTTCATTGAGCTCGTTCCAATGAGGGGTCACATGATATGGTTTTGTTGAAATTTTTTGAAAAATTTAAAAAAATTAATATAATAAATTTTGATATCGTCTGTGTTGGGAAAAGGGTTAAAGCTATATTGTAGCATAGATATCCAAATTTATTTTGTAGTTATTGGGGAGGGGAGGGGGAGAAATATTGATAATTTCCATCCGTTATCACAGGATGGCCCCATGTAACATAATAATGAATATGAAATAAAATTCAATTGTTAAAAAACAAGAAAGGGTTGGAATTTCAATGAATTCAGATATGATGTATCTGTATTCACTGAATTTCATTCTTTTTTTGCTTGATTAATTTGAAGTGGCCCCTGACATTGGAAATCACACATTTAACATTTAACCCTTTACCCAATGCAGACTATTTCAAAATTTATTATTTTAAATATCATTTAAAAATTTCAACAAAACCATATCATGTGACCCCTCTTTGGAAACGAGCTCGACGGGCTTGTTCCAAAGAGGGGTCACATGATATGGTTTTGTTGAGATTTTTTAAAAAATAATATTTTTTCAGCTGCTGAATTTGCATATTACGCGGGCGGATGCGGGCGATTCCTTAGGTAAAGGGTTAAATGTCTTGAAAACAGCTTAAATGAATGCACTGTAAATACCTCAAGACCAACAAGGCTTTTAGGCCCTTCACATTTCACATTTCAGTCTGTCGTTTTACAGAAATGGGCCAAAAAGCAAAGCATCGAAAAGTGCATGGTGGGAAAATGTCAATTTCGTACAGTGTGAAAACTGATAACAGTGTTAGCAAGTAAGGCCCACAATCAAATTATTACTTAGTTTAATGGTCAAAACCCTGATCAACTGTGACATGTTGGCAACATGGATAGGAATTAGTGCTTGGATGTGAGGTGATGTTACATTCTTGAGGAAATATTTTTCTGACACCCCTGTAGTGTACACCTAATCGTTGTTGAACTCCATGCCACCATGGACCGGTATTGCGACTACTGTCGGTAAGTACTGCAATCTGTATGAATGATTTTTCACCTGGATTTCTTCTGCAATTACTGGCTCTCGGAATGTGAAAACCCACATAAATATCACTGTAAAAAACCTCAAAATATCCCTCAGATGCAAAGAAAATTGGGGTTTGGGGACTCCGGAATTTAACGTTTTCCTAACGCAGACCGAACCATCATCAGCCCATGGTACCGACGACTATTTGGTTGCCCCATCATAGCCTCATTTATCTTCCCCAAGTGAAAACACTGCTCTCCAATTCGTTAAATCAAGTAACTTGGAGCTCTGCATATTTATAACTATCATTATTGAGGAACAATTCATAATTCTCATTATAATTTTATTTACTGATAGGTACGTCCTGACTAGTCGACTTTGAGTTTTTACTGCCGGCGACTAGTCAACTTCCAAAAATAGCTAACCATTTCAACACATGTCAGGTTGAGTGGTATAATTTCCAGCGAAGAGTATGAAGGCCTTAGCAATAAGCATCCCACGTTATTTTCTCCCTCCCAGATACTTATTTCTATGGCCAGCTGACTTTAATTTATTTACTTTGGGATGATGAGAATTTAGGAAACATGGTTTATATAGCTGAGAGCTGTACAATGGATACAGAATGATTTTCTCACTTCCTTTGGAAATCATGTCCCTATCCACAAGATTATATTGTATATGCATATTGCTAAAGGCCTTCATAGGCTTTGATGGAAAGAATATCACTCGTCTGGACACGGTGTTGGGATGAGCAGGAAGAGTAGGTGGTATTTTATTTTATTATATGCTAGCCTGTGAATTATCATAAATTATTGAAAAGATATTTCTCAATATCCATCGACTTGATGGATAATGAAGAACATCCCGCAACAGCTTCCTAAATGTCATCACGCTTCAGCTCATCACTTCACTTTTAATACTGTTACAAGCAATTCAGTGTCAGATTTACCAGTAGTACTAGAAGTTCATGCTGTTCTGGTTCATTTCTGCTGATCCTAGGAAAGTTTTCTAGCAAGCTCTGTTCTGTGAATTTTTGTTTTTGTTTTCAACTACTGTGGTTCTCACTACCCCCCCCCCCCCCCCCTCCACCCCACCCCCCTCCCCCTCCAAAAAAAAAAAAATCTGGGATAAATAAAATACTTATGACTCAGTTATATACTACATGACAAATATCGTTCACATTTGCCCATTGAATCTTGAAATAGAAATATTGAGAGTAACCCTAATTTTGGTAGCCCAAATTTTGACTTACTGAGTTTCTTTTGAAAAAAGTGAATCTGCATCACTAAAGTAAGTTCCAAACAAGAAATCTAAGCATTATTGCAAGTGGCTTATAAAAAGAGGATTTTAAAAGCATATTAGGCTTATGGAGCATTAACACCACCCTAAGGGATATAGTAATTTGGAGGGAAAAATCAGAAGAGTAAATTTCACCATCCTGAAGGTGGCAGCAGCTTCATCTGAACATAGAAGAAAAGGTTTACTCCAAAGATGGTCTGTGCCATAAATGAATGAATTTGGCCCAGTGGTTTTAAAGAATAAGAAAGATTTCAAACTAGGGAAACAGAATCTTACTGCCACCAGTAAATTCAAATCTGTGTGAAAATGGTTAAAGCATCAAAAATAAACAAATCAGAAAGAGAATTTTTGGAGGCTTATTTTGGGAGGTAAAATATTTTTAAAGAAATCAGAAATAGGTTTTCATTAACAGTATTACATGAAATAAAATCTTTGGAACCCACACTGAAGCCTTGAAATTAAAGATATTCATACAGGAATTAGAGAAATTTTTTCCAAGAAACCAGAAAAAACATATATATTTGCACAGAACTGAAAGGGTTCAACATAAAATAAAATCTTTGGAAAACACACTTAAGTCATGAGAGGGTTAAATTAAAGATATTCATACAGAAATCAGATCATTTTTTTCAAGGAACCAGAAAAAACATATACTACTCAAAGTTTGCTAAGCACCAAATATTTGACACATCATTGTGAAATTTGCTTGTGACATATTTGCGATATTTTTGGTGGATATGATTGAGGGATGTACTGAGATGGTCCCCAGTGTTTACATCAGCTCTCGACAGGCAGACTTTTCGTGACAGTCATGGAAAGCATATACGACTTGATTTTCATGATGTTTTTGTGTACTATCTACATTGACATGACATGTGTAGGGTATTCAATCTTCATTTCAACACAAACCCTTGTGATTTAATGATTGAATATGGCAAATGCAAATTTAAGAAGACATTTGTCTGAAGCAGATATGTGGCGGGCTGTAGGGATGGTGGAGCAAGGGGCTACCCATCGTCAGGTTGGTGAAGCCCTTGGTGTGCACCATACGGTGATCATCAAAGCCTGGGCAAGATTTCAGCAGCATGGCACACCAGTAAGACAGCATGGTGGTGGCAGAGACAGGGCAACATCGGCAGCTGAAAACCGGTTTTTGATCACTCCGGAACCGCTTTGCCACAGCAACCCAGCTTTGCAGTGACCTTCAGAATGCATCCGAGGTAAATGTTTCGATGAAGACTATCCTGACAAGGATGCATGAAGGTGGTCTCCGATCGAGAAGACCATGTATTCACATTCCGCTGTCCCAGAACCACCGCCAGGCACAATATGAATGGGCCATGGACCACATTGGATGGACCAGAGAAGATTGGCGACCTGTCCTTTTTACAGATGAGTCAAGGTACTGCCTAGACCACACAGATAGGCGTTCTAGGGTACAGAGAAGACCAGGACAGCAATTGCATGCAGCCAACATTGCTCAGCCTGACGGCTATGGTGGAGGGTCAATCATGGTCTGGGGCGGCATCAGCAGGGATGGACATACAGAGCTCTGTGTCCTTGAACGTGGTATATATTGACTGCACAGAGGTATATTGATGAGATCCTGGATGTCCACATCAGATTGTATGCAGGGGCAGTGGGTGATAGATTCATTCTGATGGACGATAATGCCTGTCCTCATGTTGCCCTAAACTGTTGGGGAGTACCGACAGAGAGAAGGGATTGAGTGTATGGACTATCCAGCAAGATCCCCGACCTCAATCCAATCGAAAATGTCTGGAATGAGTTGCAGCTTGCAATTTCAGCCTGTCCAGTCCAGCCAAGAAGTGTCCAGGAGCTTGGTGCCATGCTGGTCCAAGAATGGAACAACATCCCACAACGGATCACCAGGAACCTGATTGGGGGCATGAGAAGGCATTGTCAAGCTGTAATTAACAGTAATGGGTCTCATACTCAATATTGAACCCATACCAGTTCGCACTGTCAACTTTTTGGCAAATTGAAAAATTTCCTCTTTTATCAATAATATCCATTTTCCATGCTTATCATATTCAAAAGCTAAAAAATAATGTCAAACACAAATAAAATCTTAATTTCTGTAGTCAGACGAATGGACGGATGGATGATACAGACCTTATTATGATTGATGGCACACTGACTAGTGACAATACATAATTATGGTAAAGAAATTATGGCTCAGACAAACAAAATGTTGACGTTTTCCTGAGTGTTACCTTTACCATGTCGCCTGTGACCTTGACTTTGATGGATACAGACCTTATTACGATTGATGGAACACTGCCTAGTGACAATACATAATGTTATAAAGTTTTGTTAAAATATATCCAGTGGTAAAGAAATTATGGCTCAGACAAACAAAATGCTGATGCCGGACGACAGATGGACGGACGGATGGACAGACGACAGACAACTCAATATCAGAAAAGCTCTGCTGACTTTGTCAGGCGGAGCTAATAAAAAATATATACACTTTTCATTACCATATTTCAAGTAAAACGTGAAACAGGTAGTTGGATATACTTGGTGCTTAGCAAACTTTGAGTAGTTTTTATGTGTACAGCACTGAAAGTGTTTGACCATGGCATCAATAAAATATTTGGAACCCACATTGCAGTCTTGAGAGGGTTAAATTAAAGATATGCATACAGGAATCAGATGAATGTTTCAAAGAAACAAGAAAAAAACATATGTGCACAGCAGTGAAAGAGTTCATCATGAAATAAAATCTTTGGAAAAACACACTGAAGTCATGAGAGGGTCAAATTAAAGATATTCATACAGGAATTAGATCAATTTTTTTTCCAAGGAACCAGAAAAAAACATATACAGCATTTCACTGAAAGGGTTTGTTTGTTCATGGCACCAATAAAATCTTTGGAACCCACATTGCAGTCTTGAGAGGGTTAAATTAAAGACATACATAAAGGAATCAGATAAATGTTTCCAGCATTGAAAGGGTTCATTCAACATAAAATAACATATATGTGCACAGCAGTGAGAGTTCATCAGGAAATAAAATCTTTGGAAAAACACACTGAAGTCAAGAGAGGGTTAAATTAAAGATGTTCATACAGGAATCAGATCAATTTTTTTTCAAGGAACCAGAAAAAAACATATACAGCATTGAAAGGGTTTGTTTGTTTATGGCATCAATAAAATCTTTGGAACCCACATTGCAGTCTTGAGAGGGTTAAATTAAAGACATGCTTACAGGAATCCAATAAATGTTTCTAGCATTGAAAGGGTTCATCAACATGAAATAAAATTTTTGGAAAACAAAAACTGAAGTCCACAAATTTTCTGATTAAAATGACAAGATTAGAATGTTTTCTAGCAGCAATTTTGTTGATTTAAGAATAATATGTCAATCAAGGTTCTCAGTGAATGAAAACTTTTCTCCAGGATAAACTACTCAAAAATGCAGACTCATCATTTTTTTTTCAATACCCTCTGCCGGGCACCCTGATTGAACCGGTGGCAATTTTTTTTAACCAATCCCTTTTTCTGGTCCAAAGGATGCTTCATACCAAATAACAGTTCTCTGTTCCTTGTGGTTTGGGATATATGGGCTTTTGAATTTTTTTCTGTTTTAAGTCCCTGGGGATGTGAAAAATTTGGGGTAGGGGGAGGGGGGGGGGGGGGGGGGCATCAATCAATTACTTATACTACATGCCAAATTTGCTCACCAGTTCTTGAAATAGAAATTTTGGGCAGTGCCAAAATGGATATGACCCCACAGAGAGCCCAGATATTGACCTATCAACTGCCTTTGAAGAAACTTTAATCTTCTACACCAAACGATGTTCTATACCAAATATCAAGGCATTCCCTCTGGTGGTTCATGAGAAGGAGATTTTTAAAGGTTTTTAAGCTTTTTGGGGCATAAACCAGGGCCCAAATATGGCAGCTGCTTCATTTAAACAAAATAGAAAGGGTATACTCCATAGATGGTCTGTGCAATATATGTTTGAATTTGGCCTAGTGGTTGTGAAGAAGATGTCAAGTTTGCATAAATTTAATGGACAACGGACAAAAGTGATGGCAATTGCTCCCACTGACTTGTAGTCAGGTGAGCTAATAATAAAATAATAAAGTAAAATAATTAGATATATAGAAAGTGACTCTGAGAGTGATATTGAGCCTTGAACTGGGTAACTTTTCCGAAAAACCTTGTTGATTAATTCTCCCAGGAAGGTTTTTTTCGATGAGTTGGCGCACTCAATTCCATATTCCTCTTGTTGTAAATTGACATTTAAAACGTTCTAAAAATTAACATAGTGAAAAATATGAGAATATTCTCATTTGTAGTATTATAATTATTAAATTTTATCTGTGAGTTGAAGAATTGGTTGGTTAAATTAACATGGGAAAGTGGGGCTAACTTTTTATGTTTGAGTGATTTGGCTAGTACAGGCTTGAAAAAAAAACGAGCAGCTGATCTTTGTCATTTTGAATTGAACGTGTTTGCAATTGAATTGGGTTGAAAATGCTGTGAAATGTCATGTAGCATATAATAAAAAGAAAATCCATGCAATGTTAGTGAATACCAGGCATTATCTCATTTGTGTGGACCTGAAAGTAGTGCTTGTGAAAATAAAACTTACAGGACAAACTCTTGAGAAAATTCCGGATATTCACTGAAATAACAGATATCCTCTATGTATTGCTTGTTAAAACCCACTGATACCTTCTGAAAACGTGTGGGGCTACAGCCTCCCCTCAGTTCTGTGGTGCCTGTGTAGTTTGGGAAAATGCACTTGGCTTCACATTGCAGAAAAGATCATGGCAATGGAGAAGTTAAAAAATGCCGCTCAGGATCACCGATCCAATGTCGAGTTGTGACAACAGTTCCTCGCACCAAGGCCAACACACCTATGAAGTTTCATGACTCTAGGTTGAACCACTATCAAGTTCTCATCCGGAAACCAATTGTTGCGATATACTATGTTCAAGGTCACTGTGACCTTGACCTTTGACCTGGTGAGTCCAACATCAATAGGGTTCTTCCTCGCACCAAGGCCAACACGCCTGTAAAGTTTCATGACTCTAGGTTAAACCACTATCAAGTTATCATCCGGAAACCAATTGTTGCGATATACTATGTTCAAGGTCACTGTGACCTTGACCTTTGACCTGGTGAGTCCAAGATCAATAGGGTTCTTCCTCGCACCAAGGCCAACACACCTATGAAGTTTCATGACTCTAGGTTGAATCACTATCAAGTTATCATCCGGAAACCAATTGCTGCGATATACTATGTTAAAGGTCACTGTGACCTTGACCTTTGATCTGGTGAGTCCAAGATCAATAGAGTTCTTCCTCGCACCAAGGCCAACCCACCTATGAAGTTTCATGAATGTAGGTTCAACTACTATCAAGTTATCATCTGGAAAGGAATTGTTGCGATTTACTATGTTCAAGGTCATGTTGACCTTGACCTTTGACGTAGCGAGTCCAAAATCAATAGGGTTCTTCCCCTCACCAAGGCCAATCTACCTATGAAGTTTCATGAATGTGAGTTGAACCATTATCAAGTTATCATCCGGAAACCAATTGTTTAAGATTTACTACGTTCAAGGTCACTGTGACCTTGACCTTCGACGTAGCATGTCCAAAATCAATAGGGTTCTTCCTCCCACCAAGACCAACCTACGTATGAAGTTTAATGAATGTGAGTTGAACCACTATCAAGTTATCATCCGGAAACCAATTGTTTACGCCCGCTGGCCCGCCAGCCCGCCCGCCCGCCCGCCCTCCCGCCCGCCTGCCCGCCCGCCCGCCCGCCCGCCATTCACCAAACTATAAGTCGAGTTTGACTTCGTCACAACTCGACTAAAAAGTGATCTGCTGGTATTAATTGATTGAAATCAATGGAGGGATGAATTGATGTTATGACACTACTATCACTTTCTTTCATATTTTGCAATGCTTTTCCAAATACAAGAGAACATAATATAAGATCTTGCAGAATAAGGAATTGATTATTGTTGGGAAACACCATCACTTAATATCATACACAGGCAATCAGATAGCACACAGATTAAATCTATAAATCAACAGTGTGCTCCTCTAACATGTCTTAATTGTTGATTGAAGGAAATTGATTGTGGATCCATATCTTTCAATTCATACATAGCCAAGCAAATGGACAGACTGGATTGAATGTTCATGAGACAGTAATGCTTGCTACAACTGGTTGAAATATCAAGGGCTAACTGAAATGAAAAATTAGATCATAGGCCATCAAATGTTGGTAGATCAACAAACAGATCCTCAAACAGATCCTGGTCATCAAATGTTTGTGGATCAACAAAAAAACAAAGTCTAGACTATGGCCAGTACAAGGTTGCAAATGTTTCAATCTAAGCACAAATTTAGCTGGGGGCAAAAGGAAATCTGGAGACAAATAATTTCTCTTGTTCATCTTGAATGATTATAAATGGATTACTTGCTTATTAAAATGATTATCAAAGCAAGCCATAAGCTGGCCATTTTTGAACAAAGTTTTAACCTTGGTAAATAAAATAACATGTTTTTTAAACATTTCTTTTCTCCCATAACAATTAGTTCAAATTAAATGTGATTGCCAAGTTGCCAACTCTGTAATATAAGAGATATTTTTCAAATAGAGGTTTTCATTTCAAAAGACATGACTTGAAAGTTCTGAATGGAAGATGTTTCTGAAACAATTACTGATAATTTATCATTTTTTACCCACACATTTGTTGTTGTTTGCTTATTATGGTTTAAGGTTACTTTCAGCATATATGGCTATGTTACATCTGAAACACCAGTACAAGTCAAGGTTTGCCAATCATAACTAGAGGTACTGTGAGCAAACTCACAAAGTGATAACCCCCCCCCCCCCCCACGCCTGAAATGTATAAGTTAGATTATCTCCCCTTGGAAATGTCCGAACGGAATTATATTGCTTCATGCACATCTTCATATGGACTTCTTCCATCGTGTAAAGTTTCATGAAAATTCTTCAAACGGTTTAGGCGTAGTTGGGCTTACAAGGATGGACAGACGGACAGACGGACAGATGGACAGACGGACAGACAGACAGACAGGGTGATTCCTATATACCCCCCTCCCCAAACTTTGTTTGTGGGGGGTATAATTAAGTTGGTCATGTTAGAGGACCCTAATCCAGGCTGGGAGTTCCAAAGGGACAGAAATTATATTCCAGGGAATCAGAATTTATATTCCAGGGTATTTGTTGTTCGGTTTCAAATGGCCGTTTGTGAAGCAATATCTCCCGGTCGTGAACCAATATCTAATGAAAGTGTCAATGACACTGTAGCTTAACTTGAGTGTTGTGTTTGATGAAAAGGATAATGTTCAATGTTTACGAAAGGATTATGAAATAAGACAAGAATTGTGATAATAGGGAATATGTTCATTTCTGTTCTCTGTATGCTATGTTTATGATAAAAATAATATGAGGTGTACACTGTACTAAAGAGCTGAGGGGTGGGTTAATATGACCTCACAGTTAATGTATGTAGCCCTCACAGTTAACGTATATCAACAAAAGTTACCAAGTTACAGTGAAATTATTCAAAAACGAGTCATCCTATCAAGTTACTTTAAATCCCTTCATAAATATGGCCTGTAGACTGTGCTAAAGGTTTTCGGGCTTTGGGCCCCTGTAGGCGTCAGTTTCTCAATTGTGTCCAAAGGGGACGTTCTCATCTAGACATTATATGAAGTCAGCCTACCAAGTTTCAATGAAATCCCTTAATAAATATAACCTGTAGACTGTGCTAAAGGTTTTTGGGCTTTGGGCTCTGGCAGCCATCATGGTTGAATGATCGCAACCAAAAGGGGACATTCTCATCTGGGCATCATCTGGAGTGATCCTACAAAGTTACAATGAAATCCCTCCATAAATATGACCTGTAGACTGTGCTAAAGTTTTTTGGGCTTCGGGCCCCTGAAGCCATCACAGTTGACCAATCACGACCAAAAGGGGATGTCATCATCTAGGCATTATATGGAGTCAAACTTATGGGTTACAATGAAGTCCTGCTATAAATATGACCAATAGACTATGCTAAAGGTTTTGGGGTTTTGGGTTCGGGCAGCCATCAAGGCTGAATGATCGCGACCAAAAGGGGACGTTCTCATCTAGACATTATTTAGAGTCATTCTACCAAGGTACAATGAAATCCCTTCATAAATATCACCTGTAGACTGTGCTAAAGATTTTCAGGCTTTGGGCCCCTGTAGCCAACACAGTTGCCTAATGGTGTCCAAAAGGGGCTGTTCTCATCTAGACATTAAATGAAGTCAACCTACCAAGTACAATGAAATCCCTTCAAAAAATATGATCTGAAGACTGTGCTAAAGGTTTTCGGGCTTTAGGCTTGAGCAGCCATCATGGTTGAATGATCGCAACCAAAAGGGGACATTCTCATCTGGACATCATCTGGAGTGATCCTATGAAGTTACAATGAAATCCCTTCATAAATATGACCTGTAGACTGTGCTCAAGATTTTCGGGCTTCAGACACCTGTAGCCATCACAGTTGACCAACCACAACCAAAAGGCGATGTCATCATCTAGGCATTATATGGAGTCAACCTAACAAGTTACAATGAAATCCTTCCATAAATACGACCTACAGACATGCTAAAGGTTTTTGGGCTCGGGCAGCCATCAAGGCTGAATGATCGTGACCAAAAGGGGACGTTCTCATCTGGACACTATTTGGAGTCATCCTACCAAGCTACAATGAAATCCCTTCATAATTATGACCTGTAGACTGTTCTAAAGGTTTTCGGGCTTTGGGCCCCTGTAGCCAACACAGTTTCCCAATCATGTCCAAAAGGGGACGTTCTCATCTAGACATTATTTGAAGTCAACCTATCAAGTTACAATGAAATCTCTTCATAAATATGACCTGTAGACTGTGCTAAAGGTTTTCGGGCTTCGGGCTCGGGCAGCCATCATGGTTTAATGATCGCAACCAAAGGGGACAATCTCATCTGGGCATCATCTGGAGTGATCCTGCGAAGTTACAATGAAATCCTGTCATAAATATGACCTGTAGACTGTGCTCAAGGTTTTCGGGCTTCGGGCACCTGTAGCCATCACAGCTGACCAATCACGACCAAAAGGGGATGTCATCATCTAGGCATTATATGGAGTCAACCTAACAGGTTACAATGAAATCCTTCTATAAATATAACCTTTTCGCAATGCTAAAGGTTTTTGGGCTCGGGCACCCATCAAGGCTGAATGATCACGACCAAAATGGGACGTTCTCATCTAGACATTATTTGGAGTCATCCTTCCAAGTTACAATGAAATCCCTTCATAAATATGACCTGTAGACTGTGCTAAAGGTTTTTGGGCTTCAGGCACCTTTAGCCATCAAAGTTGCCCAATCATGTCCAAAAGGGGACGTTCTCATCTAGACATTATATGAAGTCAACCTACCAAGTTATAATGAAATCCCTTCATAATATGACCTGTAGACCGTGCTTAAGAAGTTTTCGGGCTTCGGCAGCCATCATGGTTGAATGATCACAACCAAAGGGGACAATCTCATCTCGGCATCATCTGGAGTGATCCTACGAAGTTACAATGAAATCCCTTCATAAATATGACCTGTAGACTGTGCTCACGGTTTTCGGGCTTCGGGCACTTGTAGCCATCACAACTGACCAATCACGACCAAAAGGGGATGTCATCATCTAGGCATTATATGGAGTCAACCAAACAGGTTACAATGAAATCCTTCCATAAATATGACCTTTTGCCTATGCTAAAGGTTTTCGGGCTTTGGGCGCCTGTAGCCGTCACAGTTGCCCAATCACGTCCAAAAGGGGACTTTCTCATCTAGACATTGTGAGAAGTCAACCCACCAAGTTACAGTGAAATTCCTCAATAAATATGACCTGTAGACTGTGCTAAAGGTTTTTGGGTTTTGGGCTCGGGCAGTCGTCACGGTTGGCAGATCATGCCCAAATGGGGAAATTCTTATCTAGACATCATAAGGAGTCATCCTACCAAGTTACAATGAAATCCCTCCACATTAAACATAACCTGCAGACTGTGCTAAATGTTTTTGGGTTTCGGGCTTGGGCAGCCATCACGGTTGATAGATCATGCCCAAAAGGGGACGTTCTCATCTAGGCATTATACAGAGGCATCCTACCAAGTTACAATGAAATCCTTTCATAAATACGACCTGTAGACTGTCCTAATGGTTTTCGGGTTTTGGGCTCGGACAGCCATACTGGTTGACCGATCGCGAACAAAAGGGGACGTTCTCATCTAGACATGACCCCAAACCGGCATATGAAATTTCGTGACGATCAGACAAGAACTGTGGGGTGTAGCCCGTGCTAAAGGAAAATGTGAACAGACGTCACAGACTCACAGACTAAAAGACTCACAGACTAACAGACTTTCACATGCGTGATGGCAATAGCTTATCTTGACTATGTCAAGTTAAGCTAAAAATGATTTGCACACTGCGATACAAAGTCTTTCTATCATTTCTGCCGGTATGACTGTCAGACATTCTCTTTAATCACTAAAATTGCTATTACGGAACCATGTCCAGTCACTGACTCAATCATTCATTATATCAATGTCATTGGTTTTTCATACCGTAACCCATCTAGAAACCATTTACTCAATACACATGCTCAGTTGTTGTATTTATGTTGGATTTTCCTGAACGTAAGCACATTCAGGAAAATCCAACATAAATACAACATCTGCTCATGTGTACGGCGCAAACTGTGCTCTGAAATGAAACTTTGAAGTTTCAGATACAAATGAGTGACACTAATTGACTCGAGGGAATAAGTGAATCATGGTAATCAAACTTACTGTTTTATAAGTGTGTCAGTGATGCAAAGTCATAAAATAGAATGGATGTTCAACAGCCTTATAATGCCGTAGTCAATGTTAAGCCCATGAAATTTGCTACAGCAAACTGTTATGGAAGGGGAAAATGAATTTAGGCGCCTGTGATGAAGAAATGTGCACAGCATGGTATTTCGGACAAACATAAAACGAAATGGGCTAGATAACAAGAGGCCCCAATGGGCCTGAGAGCGCTCATCTGACACTGACAACTATCAACTGAGGGTCCTGATTTGAACAAACTTCCATCTGCCCCATTAAGAAAACCATATACCAAATATCAAAACATTCTGACCGGTGGATCTGAAAAAAAAAGATTTTCAAAAAATATTCCTCGTATTGAACTAAGTTATAATTCGGTCTCCCATAGGGAGCTGAAATATGAACTCAGAGACTTGGCTTGAACAAACGTGAACCACACCTCCAAAAGGATGCTGTATACCAAATATCAAAACATTCCGAATGCTGGATCTGAAGAAGAAGATTTTTAAAGAAAATCCCTCATTTTGAACTAAGTTATAATTCGGGCTCCCACAGTGGAGTGAGCCCAAATATGAACCCAGGGACTTGGCTTGAACAAACTGGAATCTCACCCCCTAAGGATGCTGCATACCAAATATCAAAAGAGTCTGATTGGTGGATCTGAAGAAGAAGATTTTTAAAGAATATTCCTCATATTGCACTAATTTAAACATTTGGGCTCTCATAGAGTGCCTAAATATGGATGCAGGAATTTGATTTCAACAAACCTGTGAAACAATCTTCCAAAGATGTTCCAAAGTGTTAAAAAATGCTGACTCAGCATTTTTTCAAAGGTCACGAAAAAGTACCCCATGATAAAACTGATAGCAATTTGTTTGGACCACTCGATTCTGTTGGTCCTAAGGAAGCTTCACACCAAATAAGAATTCACAGTGCCATGTAGTTTTGGAGATATGGACGTTTGAATTTTTTTTATTTTTAGCTCCTGTGGTTCCCATGGGGCATTTTGAAAACAATTTTCGGCATAAATCAAGTACTTATGACCCAATCATACTTCATATCAAATTTCATACAAATCGGCCTCTCGGTTTGGAAAATAGAAATTTTGGGCAGGGCAAAAATTCTTGCCACTCCTGTAACGACAAATATTGCCCCTTGAACTTCTCCTGAACAAACTTGAGTCTACACCTCAAAAGAAAGCTGTATACCAAATATCAAGTCTCTGCTACTGCTGGTTCATAAGATTTTTTTTTAAAATTGGGGCATTTTGGCCCTACCCCCTCCTCAATATGAGCAGAAACCCAATTTGAAGAAAAACCCAAATGCCCCTATATAACCACTACTCATGTGAAATTTCATGAAAATGTGGCCAGTGGTTTGGGAGAAAAACACCCAAACACCACCTTCAGGACGGATGACGGACGAAAAGTGATCCGAATTGCTCGCCCTGACTTTCAGTCAGGTGAGCCAACATTAACTGACAATTAACTGAACTTGGTCTAAAATTTAGAATCAATTTATACCAATTGCTAATCAATGTTCCCTGAGGGGGCGAATACCGCGAATCAAAATTTTGAAAACATAAGACACCCTTTATTCAGACCAATCAATAAAAGAAGCTTGTCAAGCTCAAAATAATAGGATTTAACCAAAATTCTGAATGAGAAAAATGAAGCTTTAACACTTTATCTTATGTAAGTGTCATATACGGCCAATACTGTGTACAAAAACTGCCAGTTAAAGTTTATTATTTTTAGCTCAACTTTGGCGAAGCCAAATTTTTAGCTCAACTTTGGCGAAGCCAAATTTGAGCTTTTGTCATGGCCCGTCGTCGTCTGTCCGTCTGTGCGTACATCAACAATTGGGTACGGCTCGGGCTAGAGGCCGTATTTATGAACCGATCTTTACGAAACTTCTTGGGTACCTTTGTTATGACCGTGGGACGAGAACAAGTGTTTTTGGGTGCAGTCTGAAATTCAAGATGGCTGCCAGCCGCCATTTTGTACCGACGATGCAGAAATCTGTTTTTTGTACAGAACTTCCATATGAAAGCTCTGATTTGAATAATTTCTTGTATGAATATTTGGTACCATGGGATACATCACATATAATACAGGATTTTTTCTCGTGCGTAAATTATGCAAATTAGACTAATTTTGATGGTTTTTTTGGGTTACTTTCAGCACTGTAAGTGCAAATGCCAATACAGCTCGGGCTAGAGGCCGTATTTATGAACCGATCTTTACGAAACTTCTTGGGTACCTTTGGGTCCAGTCCGAAATTCAAGATGGCCGATGGCAGCCATTTTGTACAAAATTAGGTGCAATCAGATTTTTGCACAGAACTTCCATATGAAAGCGCTGATTTGAATAATTTTTTGTGTGAATGTTTAGTACCATGGGATACATCACATATAATACGGGTTTTTTTCTCGTGCAGAAATTATACAAATTAGATGAACTTTGATTTTTTCAGTGTGACTTACACACAGTAAGTACACATGTCAATACGGCTCAGACTAGAGTCTGTATTTATGAACTGATCTTCACGAAATGTCTTGGGTACCTTTGTTATCACCTTGGGACGAGAACGAGTGTTTCTAGGTGCGGTCTAAAATTCAAGATGGCTGCCAGTGGCCATTTTGTACCGAAATTAGGTCTAATTAGTTTTTTGTACACAACTACTATACAGCTCAGACTAGAGGCCATATTTATGAACCAATCTTTACGAAACTTCTTGGGTACCTTTGTTATCACTGTGGGATGAGAGCGAGTGTTTTTGGGTGTGGTCCGAAATTCAAGATGGCCACCAGCAGCCATTTTGTACCAAAATTAGTGCAATCAGTCTTTTGTACAGAACTTCTGTATGAAAGTTCTGATTTGAATAAATTTTTGTATGAATGTTTAGTAACATGGAATACATCACATATTGTAAGGGGTTTTTTTTCGTGCAGAAATTATGCAAATTAAATGAACTTTGATTTATTCAGTGCTACTTACACAATGTAAGCACACATGTCAATACGGCTCAGGGTAGAGGCTGTATTTTTGAACCGATCTTCACAAAACTTCTTGGGTACCTTTGTTATCACCTTGGGATGAGAATGAGTGTTTCTGGGTACGGTCCAAAATTCAAGATGGCTGCCAGTGGCCATATTGTACCAAAATTAGGTCCAATCAGTTTTTTGTCACAAGTTCTATACAGCCCGTATTTATGAACTGATCTTCACAAAACTTCTTGGGTACTTTTGTTTTCACCTTGGGACAGGAACGAGTGTGTTTTGGGGTGCCTTTGTTATCACTGTGCTATGAGAACAAATATTTTGGGGTTCAGTCAGACCCACTCTGGGACTCAAAGGTTTTTTTCTAGTTTAGCATCTGACTGTCACCCACCTTTACAATACTTTACCTATACATTTGTTACAGGCAACGGTCAGTATTTATGTACAGACCGTTACAATACTTTATATGTACCTTTGTTATCAGGTCATTACCTAGATGTTTGTCATTGCTGTGTCACATACTATACATGTACATGTCTTTGTCTTGACAAGTTGAGCACTTTCATTTCAATATGTGTGGCCTAAGGATATCTTAATGATCTTGTTCCAATGAAGGGTCATAAGCTATACTTTCTGGGAAAAAATGGAAATTTTTAGTAATTCATGAAAAAACTTTGTAAGTGTTATCTGCTGTTCAGGATGGTTAAATTGGTAAAAATTATACTGAATCAGTTTTGGAAGCCGAGAACTTTGTTTAACAACTGAACAACACAGAACGTCACGATGTGTGAATACCTTTGTCAATATGGCACAAGTACCAGTGTGGAAGGATAGAACTCATGGTTGGTCTTCTATCCTTCAGCGCCGACACGGGTGCCATATTAACAAATGCATTCACACATGGTGGCATTCTGTATTAATTACACACCTCTATGACATAGGATCCTTTAACCCTTTACCTAACGAATCGCCCGCATCTGCCCGCGTAATATGCAAACTGAGCAGTTTAAAAAATTAAATTTTTCAAAATATTTCGACAAAACCACATCATGTGACCCCTCATTGAGCTCATTCCAATGAGGGGTCACATGATATGGTTTTGTTGAAATGATTTGAAATTTTTTTTAAAATTATATTTAAAATAATAAATTTTTATATCGTCTGTGTTGGGTAAAGGGTTAATTTAAAAATTCAAACAAAATTCGGTCTTATCTGTAGAACCTGAGAGTTCTGATGTCTGCTTGAAATAAAAATTAAAACTTAGGTGTGATTGGCAAATCACATTTGACAGATCGAAATGTAAACAGAAAAATATAAGTGAAAATTGTGTCCAAACAGGTTATTGTTCGTATTTTTAAGAAATTAGGTGCCATTATCTGAGAGATGTTCATTCGCTTCAAAGTTAAAACTTGAGAGTTATAAAATCACTTCTCATTTACAGAATGAGATTAATTTTGTTAATTTTGGTGGATATGACATTTTTGAATTGACATTCGATTTACCAGCTGTCGCCGCAGCATGCAAAATGGATCTAGGGCAGAATGTGACGTTTTGATTGACCGATTATGAAAATGGGTGGAGTTTAGTTCTTTGATGGACCCATGATGTCAGGTGGGAAAATAGTCCATCAACAGAAACTGTATGGAAAATATGTTGTTCCATATGGCTTTGGAAATATAGAATTGAAGGACAAGTAATAGGCATGTAATAAATGTTAAATGTAGAACCAAGAAATCACCCTAGAACCAAGAAATCACACTGTCAGGTTAATAAAAACTTTCAACACAAAGTCGTGCCTAAGCTTTTGTATTGTTGGGTGACCAGTGTTTTCTCTCTTTTCCTGTGTGCAAAAACATCACCTGTGCCCCAAATTAATACACCTTTGCATGCTAGAGGATTTCACATTAACTTCCTGTATCCTACATTTACTGTCTCACTTCCGTGGATAGAGAAATAAGGGAAACTAGACTTTATGATTCTGGAGAATCATGGCTTTTCCAGATGAGATTCCATGATTTTTAATGACCCCAGAGTGTCTGATGAATTGTTTTAACTGTCTCACTGAAGTTCCTTTATTGATGTTATGGGAAACATCAGTTTGATAAAAAAAAAAAATGTTTAGGTAAAAACCATCATTAATGGTGGAGATTTAATATCAATATCGTCGTCCGACAAGTTAATGACCGACAAAAGGAGTTATGTTTGTTTGACTCATACTCTCCACGTGCTGTGGCTATTTGAATGTGGTCCATTTTATCTCAAATATATCCAAAATATTGATGTCTGGCATTTGTAGAGTGTTAACAAGTGCTAACAGGAATATTTTTCCATGCAACTTGTAATGTCACACCAAGAACTGCGAATGGCCATTTTTTCTTAAAAATCTACAAGATGTTTTCAGAAAAATCCAGGGGGAACATGAATTTCAAGCTTTTGATGGGTATCATTGTTTATCCACGAAAAAACAGGTTAAGGGTTGTTTTTTGAATACCCTTATTACTTACAAAAATAATTCTCAGTGAATTCTACTTCCACTTATGTTGATCTCTCCTCTTAACTTTGGGTGCTGTGGATACGCAAACACAGACCATTTTATCAAAATTTTGATGTTTGAGAATCTGCATAGGATTTACAAATGCTTACTGGAATATTTTGTACGTGCAACTTGTAATGTCACACTAAGATCTGAGAGTAGCAAATTTTTCTTGAAAATCTACGAGATGTTTTTAGAGAAATCCTCGCATAACATGAATTTTTAACCTTTTGAGGAGTATCACTCTGTAACCAGCCCTAAACGGGTTACTGCTTGGTTTTGTGAATACCTTCATTACTTACAAAAATGATCCTCGGTGAATTCCACTTCCAATAAAGGAGGTTATGTTTATCTCGCAGGTACACATTGGGTGTTATGGGTGCCCAAGAACAGCCCATTTTCTCAAAATGTCTGTACTTGGCAGCCTCTGAAGGGTTAACAAATGCTTACCGGAATATTTTGTCCATGCAACTTGTAATGTCACTCCAAGACCTGCGAATGGTAAATTTTTCTTGAAAACTTACTAGATTTTTCTGAGAAATCCACAGAAAACGGGAATTCTAAAATTTTAAGGGGTATATCTCCTCAACCAGTCGAAAATGGTTTAAGACCTCAATTTTTGAATACATTTACTACTTACAAAAATGTTTCCCTATCAGTCTTGCGTCCGGTAAAAGAAGTTATGTTTCTCTGTGGCATTCCCATTTGATATTGTTGGTGTCCAAAAACAGACTATTTTTTCAAAATTTTGACATTTGGCAGACCATGGAGGGCTAACAAATGCTTACCAGAATAACTTATCCATGCAACTGGTAATGTGACACCAAGACTTATCAATGGCTAGTTTCTCTTGAAAACCCTACAAGATGTTTGTAAAGAAATCCAGGGAAAACATGAATTTTTAAGCTTTTGATGGTTGTCGCAATTAACAACCACAAAAGGGGTTAACGCTTGGTGTTTTGAATACCTTATTATTTAGAATGAAAGTGTCAATGACACTGTAGCTCAACTTGACAAACTTGAGCTTGGAAAGTTATAAATGAAATGGCAAAATTGAAGATCATTGGTACCAATGTTATTTTTTTAAATTTCAACATAACAGCATTGTGTGTGCACAACGTCAAGAGTAATCCATGCATTTTTAAATGTAAACTGTAAGACTGGCTAAAGGAAGAATGTTGATACACAAATGCAGTATGTTCAGAGGTTATTGAAAATGGCAACTTTTTTCACAGAAATGAATGCTTATCAATAGCTCTTATCTAAGGTTCTTGCCTAATGAGCACACCAAGTTCAAAAAACAATCCTATGATAAATGTGGCCTGTAGGCCATGTCAAAGAATGTTGATGCACAAATGCAATAAATTCAAAGATTGTTGCTAACAGCAACAGTTTTTGATTGAAATGAAAAGAAAATCAATAGCTCCTATCTTTGTCACCCTGCATAAGCAAACAGTGTTTCAAAACAACCTGATAATGAATGTGTCCTCTGAGGCATGCCAAAGGAAGATGTTAATGCACTAAGTAGAAGGTCATTGCTTGTGGCAATGGGTTTTTTTTATGGAAACTCATAAATATACCCTGCAGAGAGTGCAAAAGAGATAAGTTGATGCACAAATGCAGTAAGTTCAAAGGTTGGTGATGACGACAATAAATTTTTTATGGAAATGAAAAAAAGCAATAGCTCACATCTAGAGGTCACTCGGAACACACATACCAAGTTTCAAAGTGATCGGATCATAAACGTGCCCTGAAGGGTGTGTTAAAGGAAATATTGAGGTCTGCTAAACTAAGTTCAAAGGTCAACATTTTTGACAGAAATGGAAGAAAATCAACAGCTCCCATATAGATGTCACCCCACACAAGCTCACCAAGCTTGCAAGCGATCCAATCATAAATGTGCCCTGCAGGGTGTGTCAAAGGGATATATTGATGCTTAACTGCAGTTTTTATTAAGTTAATTGAAGGTCATTGCCAGTAGCAACATTTTTTGACAGAAACCGAAGAAAATCAATAGCTCCCATCTAGAGGCCTCCCCAAACAAGCATGCCAGGTTTCAAAGCAATCCAATCATAAATGTGCTCTGTAGGGTGTACAAAAGGGAAATATTGTGGTCTGACTAGATTAAGTTCTAAGAACGTTGGCCGTGGCAACATTTTTTGACGGAAATGGAAGAAAATCGATAGCTCCAATCTAGAGGTCACCGTAAATAAGCATACCAGGTTTCAAAGCAATCTAATCATAAATGTGCCCTGTAGGGTGAGCCAAAGGGAAATATTGTGGTCTGACTAAACTAAGTTGTAAGAATGTTGGCTGCGGCAACATTTTTTGATGGAAATTGAAGAAAATCGATAGCTCCCATCTAGCGGTCACCCCAAACAAGCATGCCAGGTTTTAAAGCAATCCGATCATAAATGTGCCCTGTAGGGTGTGCCAAAGGGAAATATTGAGTCTTCTGATTAAACTAAGTTCTAAGAACATTGGCCGCGGCAACAATTTTTGTCGGAAATTGAAGAAAATCGATAGCTCCCATCTAGAGGTCTCCCCAAACAAGCATATCAGGTTTCAAAGTAATCTGATCATAAATGTGCCCTGTAGGGTGTGCCAAAGGGAAATATTGAGGTCTGACTAAACTAAGTTCTACGAACGTTGGCCGTGGCAACATTTTTTGCCAGAAATTGAAGAAAATCGATAGTTCCCATCTAGAGGTCACCCTAAATAAGCATACCAGGTTTCAAAGCAATCAAATCATAAATCACAAATGTGCCCTGTGCCCTGTAGGGTGTGCCAAAGGGAAATATTGTGGTTTGCCTAAACTAAGTTCTAAGAACGTTGGCCGCGACAACATTTTTTGATGGAAATTGAAGAAAATCGATAGCTCCAATCCAAAGGTCGCCCAAACAAGCATACCAAGTTTCAAAGTAATCTGATCATAAATGTGAGGTGTGCCGAAGGAAATTGTGGACACACATACTAACATACTAACTAACGTACGTACGTACGTATGCCGATGGACGAGAAGTGATGGCAACAGCTCAGCTTGACTTTGTCAAGTTGAGCTAAAAATGGTCCTCGGTGAATTCCACTTCCAATAAAGAAGATTATGTTTATTTCTTGGGTATACATTGGGTGCTGTGCGTGTCTGAAAACAGCCCATTTCAATCCACAGTGAATCCCACTTCCAATAAATGAAGTTATGTATATCTCTTTGTATCGTCTGGGTGCTTTAGGGGCCCAAAAACAGCATATTTCATCAAAATTTCGATGTTTGGCAGCATGTGGAGGGTTAACATATGCATTGCCTAATATCTCTTGTACATGAATGGTCGTGTCACAGACTGGTCTAATAATGATGAATGTTTAAAAAAAAAATCTACAAGACGTGTTTCGAGAAAGTGTCCATAAACCCCAATTTTGACTGTTTTTTGCCAATTCTGGCGAAATAAGGGTTAAATCAAAAATTCCACTTCAGTACATTTTTAGATTTTGGGACCCTCTATGCGTGTGCAAAGTTTTTACGAAAATTGGTTCGAAAATGGCTTCTGAATCGTACAGACAAAAAAAATGTGTGGGAAAAAATAAAAAAAATAAAAAATAAAAAATCCGTAGAAAAACAATAGTCTTTTCCAGAGGGAAAGGCCTAATAAAATTACAAAACCAAACAGTGGTGAGTTTCTGTTACTTTTGAAATCCTTAGACAACTGAAATTCTTTATATCCCTTGATAACATTTTAGCAAATTTTCATGATATTCCATGTTGACAATGCAAAAAAACTCAGGATTTATCAGGACTACAACAGAGAGGCAACTTAATATCTCAATTGCCCTTTTTATGAAAAGATTGATTCAAACAATCCATATTTGTACTCATTTTAAGGCATGAGCGTAATGGCTCAGTGGTAACGGGATTGGACTTCAAACCAATGTGTTAGCATAGACGAAATCCAAACAGATCATAGTTGTGCAATAGAACTAATTCTATGGTGCAGAAAAAATCCATGATTTTCCATGATAAAATAAATACCTAGGAAGCCAATAAATATCTTGTCTGACAGTGTTCAAAAGGCTCTGTCAAACAAGATAAAATGAATTTGATGCTCAATTCTTACATTAGAAGAGTGAATTTTATTATATGCTAACTTGTGAATTATAGCAAATCATCTAAAAGATATTACTCGATATCTATCGGCTTGATGCATATTGAGGAATATCCCTCAGTTGCTCCCTAAATGACATCACGCTTACGCTTCGGCGCATGGCATCATCGCCTCAAAGGAATGAGCAGCTGATCTTTGTTATTGTTCTGAAACATATGCATTTGCAGTTGAATTGGGCTAAATATTGCGCAGTAAAATGTTAAGTAGCATATAATAAGAAGAAAATCTACGCTAGTTTAGTGACTATTCATGTGCGCCTGGAAATCTTATTTTTCACTCGTGAAAAAATAAAACTTTCAGGTCAACACTCAAGCGATAATTCCCGACATTCACTAAAACAGTGCAGATATCCTCTACAGTACCTGGAGAGTGGATTGTGACTAAATCACCCACGGAGTGGAGTTATCACCCAAAGTATCACTTTCAAATTCTGTACATATAGACAAAAAACACAAGCAATGTTCAGCCAATGGACCTCCGGGTTTAACCCGGAGGTCCATTGGCTGGAACTTTGCTTGTGATGGTTATGCTTTGCAACAAATTTGCAATTATTGCTCAGGTGAAATCTCCACTCTGCAGGTGATTTAATGATAAAACACCCTCCATGTACTGTATATATTTCTTCACTGTGATTAAATTAACCCTTAGGTGCCCACATAGCCACAAACTGCCTTTTTTTATACTGCTCTGTAAATGTTGTCCCAAGTGTATTCTTCCTTAAGAACTCTACTTGTAGGATGCATTTATCTTGACAGTGTTTTTATATTATTGATGGCTGCCTGTTTTGGCAGCCAACAATAATGTAGAAAGACTGTTAAATCATCTGCAGCTGTGCACATGTATATATGGTAGTCATAATGTAAAACTAGAGGTCCTGTGAGCATGCTCACAAAGTGATACCCCCCGCGCCTATGTTGTAGCCTTTTTGGTACATTAAAATGTATAAGTTAGATTATCTCCCCTTGGAAATGTCAGAACGGAATTATATTGCTTCATGCACATCTTCATATGAAGTTCTTCCATTGTGTAAAGTTTCATGAAAATTCTTCCAACGGTTTAGGAGGAGTTGCGCTTATAAGGATGGACAGACGGATGGACGGACGGACAGGGTGATTCCGATATACCTCCCCCCCCCAAACTTTGTTTGCAGGGGGTATAATTAATTGGAGGACTTCAGGGTTAATATTAACTCCATGACGTCGGACTGGAAGTGAATCTATTTATGCAATTATTTTTTTATTATTTACTGGTGTTTAAGGTCAAATATTTCTGCACAATGGCTAATCATGACCACGACAGTTGTACGGGTGGAGAAAGCCGGAGTACCCGGAGAGAACCACTGAGCAATGGCAAGCAACTGTCAGCTCCCCAACATACTAACTCCACACAAGCAGGGTTAGCATTGGTGGAAGACAGGTGCACCATCGACGTGCAGTACGCCTTAGTACACAGCGTCAGCGTGCCCCCACATGGGCAATGGAGGTGAAGTGTCTTGCCCAAGGACACAACACGGTTGCCGTAGGTGGGATTCGATCCGAGGACCTCTCAGCTTGCAGCATGCACCTCTACCAACTGAGCCACCATGCCCCCATTTATGCAATTAAAAGTTTTTTTTATCAATATTATGCTATATAGATTGCTTGCTTGTTTGTTGGGGTTTTATTATACTTTCAACAACTGGAATTAAATCATGTCAGACAGTTTTATTGGTGCAGAAAGACAAGGGTCACAGGAAAAAAATCATAGAACGTTGGCAAGTAATTGTCCACTTGGGTATCTGTGATTATGGCAATGCAGATTGGGATTGAACCAATGACCTTTCGATATAAGCCCAATTCACTAACCAATGAGCCACTGCATGCACTCTTATGTGATTCAGTGGTGAAAGGTGTACTGAATGTATGACAAATGAGAAAAATGTATTCAATTTATAGAAATGTTCTGTTAACCATTTTACCTAACTAAATCAGTCAAAACCACCCAGGGCAAAATGCAAAAAAGAGCACCGTCAGGCAGTGGAACATTTTACAGCTGCTTAACTGGTAGAATGCTAGAAGCCCATATTTGGGCTCCATTCTGAAGTGCAGGTACTGCAACTAAAAGGCTTCGAATTCACTGGCTATGCTTCATATTATCTTTGATGTAATAATTCCAAGTCTGTTAGGATTGCCTTGTTACAATTTATGGGAGACCACAGGCACTCTCCCATGAATTATATAACAAGGCAAAGACAAATGAACAAATTTTGATGGTCAAAAATAATTTAGCACTCTACCAGTTAATTGCATGGCAAACTAATGCATCTCAATTTATTTACTGGTGTTTGAGGTCACATATTTCTGCACAATGGCTAATCATGACCACAACAGTTTTACGGCTGCAGGAGGCTGGAGTACCCAGAGAGAATCACTGAGCAATGGCAAACGACTGTCACCTCCCTAACATACTAACTCCACACAAGCTGGGTTAGCATTAGTTGAAGACAGGTGCAACATCAACGTGCAGTACACCTTAGTACACAATGCCACCGTGCCCCCATGTGGGCAATGGGGTGAAGTGTCTTGCCCATGGACACAACGTGGTTACAGCAGGTGGGATTCAAACCGAGGACCTCTCGACTTGCAGCCTGCACTTCTACCAACTGAGCCACCACGCCCCCTACGCATCTCAATTTGCTTCAAGAACTGAAAAATGGGATTCATTATCATAGATTTTTAAGTTTTTGTAAGGACAAGCAAAAATCTGAAAGAATGAATGAACTGAAGGGAGCTGTCCTATTGAAAATGCAGGAAAACAAACCTTCCTATTGTCAACAGTAAAGCACAAGAAAAAAATGGGTTTATTGGTTTTGTTTGTGTACTGGGGTTTCATGACATTTTCAACAACCAGGATCACATCGTTTCAGACAGTTTCATACAGTTAATAGGTGGAGTCGGAGTACCTGGAGAGAACCACCAAGCAGTGGCGAGCAACTCTCCAACTTGCTACCTGAGCTGCACAAGCTGAGTAAGCAGAGGCTGAAGTCAAGTGCACCATCAATGTGTAGAATGCTTTAGTGCACAGTAGCACCATGACCCCACATGGACAATCTGGATTAATTTTCTTGCACAAGGACACAACGCAGTTACCAAATCAAACTATCAACCTTTTGGTTTGAAGGCCAATTCTCTAACCACTCAGTCACCATTCCCTCAGGTCCATTAGTCATTTTTCCATTTTTCAAGTTATTGCCCAGACAAGCAAAAGTCAAGAATCATTCAAGATGGCTGCCATGGTAGACATATTTAGATGTGCCAAAATGCTGGGTATCAAAAGGCTCCTTCCTATAATGAACAGTAATGCTCAAAAAAAACATTGGACCAACTGGCAATTAGTTTTTAATGTTACTGCTCAGATAAGCAAAAATCATAAAAAATCCATGGCAGTCATGTTGGATATGCTAGATTGCTGGTTATCAAAAGGAATATTCCTATAGTCAGCAGCAATGCACCAAAGAAATTTAGATCGATTGGTCATTCCTTTCTTAAGTTACCGCTCAGGCAAGCAAAATAAGAAACTATAGTAAATAGTACATTTGTCATAGGGTTCTATTTTAAATTTCAAGTCCCCAAAATCAGAAGAGTATAAAGTCTTAAATATACGGTAATCATAATTTAGGGTCATAATAATGCTTCGCACATGATAGCAAAATATTCTGAAGAAGTGGATCTGAAAGAGATGGCCTTTGAATAATTTTCCTCATATTGCACAAAAATAAAATTTGCGCTCCCATAATGAACACAGGAACTTAATTCGAAAAAAAAACCCTGACCTCACTTAGGAAGTTGTATATCAAATATCAAGATTCTGAATGGTAGATCTGATAATGCTTTTAAAATATTTTCCATATAATGCACTAAGTTAACATTTGGGCTTCGATAACCCTGGGACTTGATTTGAACAAAGTTGAATCTGCTCCTCCAAAGATGTTGTATTCCAAATATCAAAAGATTATGACTGGCAGATCTGAAGAAGTACTTCTTTGTACACTTTTGAACCACACTTCTGTAATATTACCTCATATAGCCTCATTACAAACTTGAGTTCTAGACAAATACAATGAAGCCCACTTATTTTGATACCTCTTTATTGAATAACCCTGTTAATTGAATATACCTTCCAAACACAAAACCATTTACCATACCTCAAGAACAAATTTGACCTGTTAATTGCATACACACTTGTATATATGGCCCCCGATTATAATATCAGAACTGATATGTCCTTGGTTAATAATTATCAACAATTAATATTTTCTAAAATTATTTAATATATACTTGTTTGCACTGAATAACCTTTGAATATACTTATCAACATGTTTACAAGTACTGTAACAGAATCTATTTTTAGCTCACTAACTATTAATTTGGGTCACACATGTTTATTGGAAATTAGACAGAATCATCTAAAAACTTAATGAGGTGACTTAATTCAGCTAATGGGAAGTTAATGGAACAACAATAGAACATTGGGGGAATTTTAACATTCTGAACTTTCCATTTGAAGACTATATATATAAGACTCTGTCAACAGAATTCTGACATTCTATTAATCTACACGGGAGCATGGTGGCTCAGTGATAGATTGTTGGACTTCTATGTTAGAGGTCCCGAGTTCGATCCCCATCCAGGACGACCCGCATTGTGTCCTTGGGCAAGGCACTTTATCCTGGTTGCCTACATGGGGGCACGATGGCACCGTGTACTAAGGCATACTGCACATCGATGGTGCACAGGTCTTCAACTGCTGTAACCCTGCTTGAGAGGAGCTTGAACAGAGTTAGAATGTTGAGGAGCTGACAGTTACTCGTCAATGATTGGTTGTTCTCTCTGGGTACTCCGGCTTCCTCCACCCATAAAACTGTCACGGTCACAATTAGCCATTGTGCCTAAGTATGTGACCTTAAACACCAATAAATATATATTAATCTCACAAAGCATTGAGAAATTACATTATACATTCAGCATTAAGGATTATTATTACAGGGCAGTACGTTATTCTGGATAGCAGTGGAGTTTAATATATACAGGTCCGTTCCAAAATTAACAACACACAGTATTGTGCCAAAATTAACTCAACATTTTTTTTATAACAAAATTTTAATTTTCTAAATTTATTTATTAGGGTTTAATGACACATTAACAGCCAGGGTCATACCATGTCGGTGGCAGTTTTACGGGTGGAGGAAGCGGAGTACCCGGAGAGAACACCGAGCAATGACGAGCAGCTGTCAGCTCTCCAACATCGTAACTCTGAACTCTGCACCGTGGCACAGGCAGGGTTAGATTGGTTGAAGACATGTGCACCATTGACGTGCAATACGCCTTAGTACAGAGAGTCATTGTGCCACCATGTAGGCAATCAGGGTTAAGAGCCTTGCCCAAGGACACAATGCGGGAGTCCAAATCAGTCGCTGAAATGTTCAACCATCCAACTACTAACCGGACTCGACGTTTCTTAACTTTGGTGATCTGGCGAGAATCAGTTACCTCAATGCCACCGCGCCCCCAATTTTCTTAAAAAACATATAACAGAATAAATGCTCAGTTTATCTCTGGAATATAGGATAGGGACCAAATCTTTTGTTAACTGAATATTCCTGTTAATTGAAAATTTTTCCCTGGCAAAGTGACTATTCAATTAACAGGGTTCCACTGTACCATCACTGCAATATATTTGTCACCAGTAACTCCAACCATACATTCATATGCCCACAGATGTTACTGTATAATATGGAAAATATTTTTCTCAAAACTAATTTTAGATGAATGATTTCATAGGATTCTATATATTGTAACACATAAATTTGATTTTGTAAATCACTTTTATCGGCCTGTGGTGACAGATCCATTAGGGATGATTGGAGATCAATAGGCATCAATTCCCTAAAGTCTGAAATGATCAAGAAATTAACACTGTTATTTGTTGTTTTGAGTCATGGTTTGCAACATGCCTGTTGGTCTCAATACCATCTCATAATAACTAGGGAATGATAATCTTACATTCTTTT
Organism: Pictodentalium vernedei; assembly: GCA_031216915.1. Classification (NCBI taxonomy): domain Eukaryota; kingdom Metazoa; phylum Mollusca; class Scaphopoda; order Dentaliida; family Dentaliidae; genus Pictodentalium; species Pictodentalium vernedei. The sequence goes on from CM062297.1 coordinate 775,785,884, forward strand.
CTGCTGACATCTGAATTTCTTCAAATATTTGTAAACATTAACCTTTGCGCTCCTCGTCGGCGTGCGGCGGTAAACTGAGACTACAAACCTATCAGTGCGCTGCAAGTAATGCATCTACTCTTACCTCAGTGCATGTGTGCTATTTCTATCAGTCCACAGAAGTAATTTCCAGGCCAGAATGAGTTATTTCCCTTTAGTTGCATGGCTACAGTTTTAGCGCCAATTGCACCAGAATCATAGTGATTCCACGGACGAATATGACTCTAATGATAGCGGTCTGACTCAAATCAAGCTGACACACATGACACTACTATGAGCACTGGACGTTCAGATGATGTTGCCAGTAATAATCCAGATGATGGAGAGAGTCCTTCAACATCTGGAACAGGACTGGACAGTGGGAGGGGACAAGGCAGAAAAAAGCAGTGCTGGTCAGGGACATGGCAGAATATTAAATTTGTGCTTATTATTCAGCTGTAAGCATAGTCGAAACATGGCCTGAAAGTCTGTAACATAATTTTTTGGTTTGGTACATCCCTGAAAGGACGTACCAAACCAAAAAATTATATTACAGACTTTCAGGCCATGTTTGGACTACTGTAAGCATAATTAGAAACATGTTACAGTTTATCGAAATTGAAATGCACTGCAGCCTGATATATGATGAGGCCACAGCCAAATCAATTCTGGATGTATTCACGCTATATGCAATACTGACAATAGAAGATGCACAACTCTTGTATGCAATGCTGCCAACAGAAGAGGCACAACTCTATATTTCTATTTTATTTGCGTATTTCTGTTTCGTTGATATTTTTATTGTCTGAAGTCATCACATGTTGCCAACAGAAGGGGCATAACTCTACATTTCCCTCCCAAACCTTCCCACCAGCACAGGTCTATGGCTTTCGAGATATGCCTGTGGCATATCGTGTTTGGATTTTTGGTTAACCAACAGGTTAATGAAACAAATTTACTTAACCTTCAGAATAGGTTAATGAACAACTAAATGGGTAACCTGTTAATGGGTTAATCAAAATAGGGAATTGTCAAGGCCTGGCTCATGAAATAACTTCAGAGAGCAAGAAAACACAGATTATGGTAAACATGAAGAATAGCACAACCCAACAAATTACTAAAAAATTACTACCTTTCTATGGTCTCTTTATAATTCTTTGCCTTTTTTCTTTTAAATATATATAGTTGGGGAGGAACTTTGTAGCTTCTTTTTAAGACTTTCTTTTCTTTCGAAAAAAAAAATACAAGACATACACATTTTCCATCTTTGGAGTTTGAGGTGTGGAGATGGTAGTGACCCCCAATGCTGCCTCTCCACCTTCTCCCTTCTAAGCATCGAGCGTCCTGGCACTTTGTTGGACTCTTCCTCTTCTCTTGGTCATAAGTCCCCATCTCCTTCTGGTGAGGAACATTGCGAGAAGCGGTCCTCTCACAAAAGAAATTATCTCTCCCCCAAAGACATGGTTGCTGTTCACAGTTAGATGAATGCTGCACATTTAGATGAACACTCTCATCCTTCACTTGGAGAGTCTTAGTGCGAGGACAAAAGACACCCAGAGCTAACAGGGTTCTATTTGAAGCTGGGAAATCCAATGTAGCCATTTAGAGCAGTGAATAAAAGTCAAAGGTGCAAATATGAAAAGGGAAATGAAATGAAAATGGCCTGCAGATGAAATGAGTACTGAAAACAGAGGATCAAGTGAGCTTAAAACGCTCACCAGGATCAAGTTGTTGCAAGGAATAAGGAATGTCTTGAGGGATGAGAAAGACAGAGGCCAGGATCCCCACAGATATCAGGGAATAATATTCAAGCACTTCAAAAACTCTGACTGATTTTCAAGGACTATTATAATTTTCATATAAATATAAACTTGCAATGCCATGAACAACAAAAACAATTTCTGTCTCAAAGACCTGATTTCTGGAAAACCCAACTAACTACACAAAAGACTAAAGCATTGCAGATGGTGCTTTGTTGCACTTAAGGGACAATATAGAGATCCAAGAGATGAGGTTCCAGATCGATTTTGGGACACTGCATGAATTTGGGGCAGGTTATCATGAAACTTTTTGTCTCAGAGGTTATAAAACGAATTTGGGTACTTTTGAAGGGTGTGGTGGTGGAAAATCAAGTACTTTTTAAGAATGGAAACAGTGCCGAGCACTTTTCAAGGAAGGGACCACAATTTAAGGACTTTTCATTTGAGTGGGAACCATGGGAGGTGAAAATGGAAATGACACCTTGTACATATGTGCACACTGCAATGACTGTCACCAAAAAAGCTGTGAAAAATAATTTATTCATTTGTTTTTTTAATTATTTTTTGGTGTTTGAGGTCACATATTTCTGTACAATGGCTAATCCTGACCACAACATGGAGATAAAGTCAAATTCAGTCAATCGTTTATACCCATGTTGCCTATTTTAGAGGACTTCCACCAGAAGCATTGGTGACTGGGTCCTATTTTACTAGTAAAGCAGAGTTTGATTACCACAGTAAACAAGCACTGCTTTACTTCCTGGTGTTCGCAAGTGGGGAAAAGTTATGTCACTTTTTAGAACCCTTCTCCCCATTCCCAGCATAACCCTACATTAGGCTTGAGATTGTTGAAAAATTACAAAAAGGCTTCCCTCTGAAAAGACCTTCTAGGTTTGTTAAAATTTTAGGTTGCAATTTGGTGAAATATTCCTGGGGCCTGTTTAAAGAAATGGAATGACATAACAGTCAGCAAGGACATCAATGAAATAGTTTCTTTGACAAATAAGGACTTTCTGGTTGTGTGTCCTTGCACACTCACAAACAAATGCAATCATTAATGAAAACAGAACATTTCGACTGAAACAAAATTTATTTTCTTACCAAATATCAGAAGATTCTGTTTGGTGGATTTGAGGTCACAATGGGGAGTCAAAATATGAACCCATGTACTGCAACACAGGTATGAAGTCAAGTTTGGTCAATTGTTTAAATCTGTGCTGCCCATTTTAGAAGATTAATATACCCCAGGCATTGGTTACAGGTCCTATTTTATCAGTAAAGCAGAACTTGTTTACCATACTCAACCTGTGCTGCTCCACTTCCTGAGGGTCAAATGAGGGCAGTTTACCAGTAAAGTTGAACTGGTTCATCATATGAAACAAAAACTGCTCAATTTCCCAGAGTTCCCTCACTGATCTGGGTTTACTGAATCATGCTCCTTAGGAGTGAATTATTTTATCATTCCATCTGATATGATATGGAACTGCTAAAACACTGCAGATTGATATTTTGGTGGACACTTTTGAATTGAGAACCTACATAAAAACATAGGAACCATCGGTAATGTTCCTCCTATGGACCACCAAGTAACACCTGGTAAGCCATGAGTTGCAAAGTTCCTTGCACCTTTTGTGCTTTTTCCTCGATCTCATAAATTTCCCAAGGTTGAAAAAGAACCCACGACCCATTGCATCTTATGTTCTGCCCTCCCTGGAAGAATTCCTGTGGGTTCCCTTGGTTACCAGGTCCTATATTATACCAACAAATAAGCAGACCATTCCCAACATAGTAAAAATTTAAAGCACCGATCTAATTCCTTGGGCTCTCATGGTAATCTTTTGTTTCTAAACTATGACAGGAAAAGAGATGATGGGTCAACATTTATCTTGTTTTCCTTGATTGAATTGAGTGATTCTGTTCAAATAATGTGATTTCCTAATGACATAAAAAAATGGCTTGGATACTTGCAAATCTAAACATGTGCGAATGAATGATAGCAATTTGTATGGTAATCAACGTTAATACAAAAATAACACCATACAACCAATTACAGGTATCAAATGAATCAAGACAATGATTAGGAGAGGAGCAGTACAGACACTTACATTATTGCTATGCAGGAAGAAATTTATTCACAAGATACAGTGGAGTCTGCTTAATTGGATATCTCTTAACTGAATAACCCTGTTAATTGAATATAATTTCACAACACAAAACCATTTACCATACCTCCAGTACAAATTTGGCCTGTTAATTGAATATAGGTTATAGAGTAAGTTCCTGTTAATTGAATAAAAAATCATGCAACCTGTCAAGAAATTACCCTGACTCTCTGTTTTCCTTTGTTTGTAGACCTATTTGGCCTCAGTACATCCAATACAGGCATTTAATCTATTATATCTTGTTTGACAGAGCTCAAGGAGCTCTGTCAAACAAGATATAATAGGATAAATGCTAAGTTTATCTCTAGAATACAGGAAAGTGACACAATCCCTGTTAATTAAATACTCCTGTTAATTGAATAATTTTAATTGGCAAAAAGGCTATTCAATTAACATGGTTCCACTGTATTCACAAGATACTTGTCAGAAAAATAAGCATTGTGGATCTAGTATTATTGTAATAGATCCACAAATTTATATACACCTAGATTTCTCCATACCCCTCAGCAGACTGATGTCAAAATACAAAATTTGAAGCAGCAAATATTTCCAACAATGCAACTAGAAAAGTAACCGATTCAATTCTGTTTAACAGAGTTCAATGAGCGAGGTCATAAAGACATTGAATTGGTTAAATTCCAAGATGTATTGTGGGAAAAATTTGTGGCTTGAAATTTTGATATTTTAACATCAATGCACAGGATTAATAATTACTTCAGATCTGTGGTGAAAAGTATTAATTATTTTGGTTAAACAGTCCAAAGACTGACATTTATTGACTTTAATAGTGAGATTCTGGTAAAATTCCCCATTTTAGACTCATTCAACAAAAGTTTTGTCTGGAAAATAGTGAGTCGCACTCTAAAAAATAGAGAGACTTAAGGGGACATCCAATCTAACTTTGGTCAAATTTCAGGAGGCACGATGATGCTGTGTACTATGGCATACTGCACGTCGATGGTGCACATCTTCAACTGCTGTAACCCTGCTTGAGCGGAGCTTGAACAGAGTTAGAATGTTGAGGAGCTGACAGTTTCTCATCGATGCTCGGTGGTTCTCTCCGAGCACTTCGGCTTCCTCCACCCGTAAAACTGTCATGGTCACGATTAGCCATTGTGCATAAGTGTGTGACCTTAAACACCAATAAATAAATCAATAAGCAAGAGACCAAAATTTTAACAATACCTTGAAATGATCATTTATTTAGTTATTAGGGTTTAACAACACTTCAACAGCCAGGGTCATATCATGTCGGTGACAGTTTCACAGGTGGAGGAAGCCAGAGTACTCAGAGAGAACCACCGAGCAACAACAAGCAGTTGCCAGCTCCCCAGCATGGTAACTCTGCACTGCAGCACAGGCAGGGTTAGATTAGTTGAAGACATGTGCACCATCGACGTGCAATACACCTTAGTACACGACATCATCTTGCACCCATGTGGATAATCGGGGGGAAGTGCCTTGCCCAAGGACACAATGTGGGAGTCCGAATCGATCGCTCAGATGATCAAACATCCAAGGATTAACCGGGCCCGATGTTGCTTAACTTCGGTGACGGTGATCTGACGAGAACTGGTTACTACCTTAAAATAACTGAATGGTTGTATTTTGCAATCCTTCTAGTACAGACTCAGAGAAATCTTTTTGTGATTCATGAGAAGAATGAGCAGTAAGACTAATTCCAATCCATGTTATCTATAATTCCCATATGCTGCCATTTTGTTTTTTGTTGTTTTGATGAAGGAAGTTCAGGAGGGTTCAACTCCATATAGTTCAGAGCAACAGGTATGGAGGCACAAGTGACTTCAAAAATGAAAAAAAAATGTGCAATGTGAACAATTTGTAGTGATTATACCTCTTATTCTGTTGAAGATGGTTTAATATTGTTGGAAAATTTACAAAAATTATTTAACTGATAAACTAAGGAAATGAACTACCCTAATTTATTTGGTATCATGTGGGTTATTTCTGTTGTTTAGTTATGACAACTGCCATTTAAATGCACAAATAAAGTGAACTACGGCAACAAAGATTGGAACAATCATCAATATTAACAGTACCACATCATTTGTTTATTTATTAGGGTTTAATGACACCTTAACAGCCAGGGTCATATCATGTCGGTGACAGTTTTTACGGGTGGAGAAAGCCAGAGTACCCGCAGAGAACCACCGAGCAATGATGAACAGCTGTCAGCTCTCCAACATCGTAACTCTGAACTCTGAACCATGGCACAGGCAGGGTTAGATTGGTTGAAGACATGCGCACCATCGATGTGCAGTACACCTTAGTACACAGCGTCATCGTGCCTGCCATGCAGGCAATCGGGGTTAAGTGACTTGCCCAAGGACACAAGGCGGAAGCACAGATCAGTCGCTGAAATGGTCACCCATCCAACTACTAACCACGCTCGACGTTGCTTAACTTAGGTGATCTGATGAGAACCGGTTACCTTGACGCCACTGCGCCCCCAACAGTACCACATTAGAAAAAATTGTATCAACCAACTTATTTGGTTTGGAGTGTGTGATTGTTTATTCTATGCTTTACTTTGCATAATTTGTTTTGAAACTATCGTCCTCCTGTAGAAAGTTCGCTGGGAATGTGGACTGTTATTAGAAAAGAAACGACAGATATTTTCCAACAATAATAGCTTATTTGTTGACTGAAGCCAATTTGATAGGCAGTCAATGAAAGGCATGAGAAAAAGCACAGTAACTTCGGTTAATGATTTCATTTATCTGTAATTTCATAAGCGTTCTGGCCTCATTTCGGAGCTCTAATGGTTGTAACTACCAGGGGAATGATGTTGTTCATGGATTCAATGTTGATCTGCAATTTCGATGGCACTGATTTCATATTCAGGCTTGGCAATTTCAGGAGAGCGATTTTTTAGCTCTCCTTACTGCCCTCCTGAAAGAATTGAGGAGAGCGAAAAATTGCCCTCCTAAATATTTTGGTCTGGGATGATTGAGATTACATGTATTATGCTCACATTAAATTTTTGTTGTAAAGCAAAAATGTAATTTAACTTCGAAGTCACATAACATCATGTAATTTCATTTTGAAAGTGGTTTAGTGGTAAAAGGTAATGGCTGCAACCATACCCAAACACAGTTGCAATCATTTGAAGCAAAATGGGTCACAGCAATATTTTTTTTTCTGTCAGTTTCAAGTTCAACAACTGACATCACAGTTTGAGGGGTAATTATTCAAGGAATATTGACACTATAATATACTACCATTACTACTATCCTGTCACTTGAAGCACTTGCACCAGGATGTGACTGTAGATTCAAGCAGACCTGTTGTCCAAGAAAGTCATACGCCTACCACTACCACCTTCAACCCCCCTTGCGTATGACTTTCTTGGACAACAGGTCTGGGTACACACACAGGTCTTGTCAAGTGTGTGTTCGGTTGTTGAGTGAGACATCTAGATGTCTAAGAGATTTCGCTTTACCTTAGTAAAGTTAATAAAATCACTGATGTAGTCTGTTGGTTTCAGTTTCAATGAGGTCGTTCAACTGGATACTTAAAATGCTGTGTAAAGCTAATTGCTCTCCTAAGCTGATTGAGGAGAGCGATTTTTTGCCCTCCTGCATTTTTCAGAATGCCAGGCCTGCATATTACAAGGTTTGGGTGATAATATCAAGGTAGATCGATTTGACCCTGAATATAATTGCATGGCAAAGAAAGTTAACCCTTTACCCATCACAGACGATATCAAAATTTATTATTTTAAATATCATTTCAAATTTTTCAAAAAATTTCAACAAAACCATATCATGTGACCCCTCGTTGGAACGAGCACATTCCAACGAGGGGTCACATGATATGGTTTTGTTGAAATTTTTTGAAAAACAATATTTTTTCCACTGCTGAATTTGCATATTACGCGGACAGATGCGAGCGATTCGTTGGGTAAAGGGTTAATGTTAATATGTTACCAAATTTCACTGAAGATGGACAGTTATAATCGTTGTTGTTCTCTTATTTTGAAATCATTTGGGTAGCAGAAAAACATGGAAATGGAAACAAGTTGTGATAAATATAGTTCGGCATTCAATCAGATGATATTTTCATACAAATACAAGTATGACAATTACCATTAATGTTCATGTGGATACATTTTTGTTTTGAAACCTATTTATCCAGTTTAATATATTATGTATAGACAACAACCAAATTATAATATTACGAAAAAATTGTGCAGTGATCCATTTCTAACAAGAGCACCGCTTAGCGGGGCAACATACACCCATCAAAATTGGAACATGCACAAGTTTCTCGGGGGTAGAGTTTGAAACTTTTGTTGACTCGACTATGTCTGTCCCCCCTCCAATCATTGCCCATTCCCCTGCCCTGTCTGGGGTAAAGGGTACTTCACCTGTTTTCACATTTTCATATTAAGCGATCTGAGGTCTTCACAAAATAAAAATAAACAGCTGTACCATGAGCGCATGATATGCCCGTTATTAATTACAAGAGGGAACCACACAATATGAGTATACATGTGAAGTTGTCAGGTTATATATACTTGCCACCAAAAAATCATGAAAATTGCTCAAAGTCCACCATGTGGAAAATTGCCTATTTTTTTATGAATAAAGTCCCATAACTCTGGAATGACAAATCGGACAGCGACACTAATCGAAAAGGGAGATTCCTTCAATCAACATATACTTGCAACCAAAAAATCATGAAAATTGCTCTAAGCATTTTCAAGTTATGGTTCGACATATGAAAAATAAAGTCCCATAACTCTGGAATGACTAAATGAACAGCGACATCAACCGAAAGGGAGCTTCCTTCCATCAACATAAACCACCTACCAAAAAATCGTGAAAATCTCTCGAAGCGTTCTCGATTTATCGTACGACGTGTAAAAAATCAACAATTTTCTAAGTAATAAAGTCCCATAACTCTGGAATGACTAATCGAACGGCGACACTAAACGAAAGGGAGCTTCCCCCCCATCGATATACACCACATACCCAAAAATCACGAAAATCTCTCAAAGCGTTCTTGAGTTATCGTACGACATATGACCGGACGGACAGACGGACGGACAGCGGTATACCATAAAACGACCCGTTTTTTCAAAACGGGTGTATAACTAGAGGCTCAACAGAGCCTGTAATCGCTCACCTGGAACTACATATAAAAATGTGATTTCCCATAGGCTTTCCATGGTAAACTATGAGCTGCAATTGTGGCCATGTTTGCAACATTACATGAGGATCATTGGAAGAAGGTGTCCCCATTTTCAATCACATAAAGTTTCAAAACATTTGAATCCATCAAACAGAATCATAGAATGTCTCTGGTGGCCATATTTTCCAACCAACAGGAACAAAAAGAGGATCGTTTGTAGAGGGCCTCCTATAGACCATTCTTGCCAAGTATTGGTTCACGTCAGCTCAGTAGTTCCAGAGAGAAGATGAAAATGTGATTTCCAATAGGGTTTTTTCGAAAGTAACTATAAACTGCAATTGTGGCCATGTTTGCAATGCGATCAACATTAAATGAGGAACGTTGGTGGAGGGTGCCCCAGTTATCAACCATGCAAAGTTTGAAAACATTTGGCCCTGTGGTTTCAGAATAAAAGTTTTCAAAATTGGCCAATCAGAATCAAAGAATGTTTCTGGCGGCCACGTTTTTCACCCAACAGGAATAAAATGAGTAACAGTTGTAGAGAAACTCTCATAGACAATACCTGCCAAGTCTGGTTCACATTGGCTCAGTACTTTCAGTGAAGATGATGAAAATGTGATTTCCTATAGGGTTTCTATAGTAACTATAAGCCACAATTGCAGCCATAGTTGCAATCCAATGAAGATTAAATGAGGATCATTGGTAGAGGCAGTTACAGTCATCAGTCACACTAAGTTTTCAAACCATTTGGCCTTGTAGTTTCAAAGAAGATTTTCTTGAAAATGCACACATTTATGAATTCTGTTTCAACATAAAAAATCAGTAAAAGAAGGTTTAAATATTTTGAAAATTACAATTTTTTCAGGCAGTATTCTCTTTCAAAATAGCTTTGGATAGGTAAAGGGTTACAGGAAACACATTTTACTCCAATTTTGTCAAACCTTAAAAGATATACAATAATTACTGTCATCTAAGCTGACATGATGTGAAGAGAACTTTAAACAAAACTTTCATGGTTTTCCAAACACCTGCCATCAATCAGTATTTTTTGATAAGTAACTTGAGACTAATAATACATGTTATCAACAAAATTACAGTTGCACTTGTTTACAGTACAAGTCAAAATAAGTTGTAGGATACTCCTACAAACTATGTATCTTTCTCTTCCTACACTGATAAGACCAGAAGCTGACATCATTTTCTGGAAAGTTCTCACTGATAGCTTTCCAGAAAATATCAGATTCTGATCTTGTCAGTGCAGGAGCAGCAGTTTACTTAGTTTATTGCAGTTATGCTACAGCTTATTTTGACTTGTACTGTATACACAATATTTTTGGTTTTTTTCCCCAGTTATCGGGGAGAAAACTGGAACCAACCCATACCATCAAAAAAACAAGTATTTTGCTGACAGTACCGATCTTCCTGCAGACAGGAGAGGCATTGGGTTAAGCATTAGGATATAGCCTCTGCCGGTGACATATTTCCATCCTCTCATAGACCATTCCTGCGAAGTTTGGTTCATGTCAGCTCAGTAGTTCCAGAGAAGAAGATAAAAATGTGATTTCCCATAGGGTTTCTATAGTAACTATAAGATGCAATTACGGCCATGTTTACAACCCGATCAACATTAAATGAGGATCGTTGGTAGAAGGCATCCCATGCATCATTTATGTAAAGTATCCAAAAATTTGGCCTGGCAGTTTCAGAGGAGAAGATTTTTGAAAATCCACCAACCAGAATCAAAGAATGCCTCTGGTGGCCATATTTTTCAACCCACAGGAACAAAATGAGGATCGTTTGTAGAGAACCTCCCATAGACCATTCCTGCCAGATTTGGTTCATGTCAGCTCAGTAGTTCCGGAGAAGATGAAAATGTGATTTCCCATAGGATTTCTATAGTAACTATAAGCCACAATTGTGGCCATGTTTGTGACCCAATCAACATTAAATGAGGATCGTTGGTAGAGGGGGTCCCAGTCATCATTTATGTGAAGTTTTAAAACATTTGGCCTGGCAGTTTCAGAGGAGAAGATTTTTGAAAATCCACCAACCAGAATCAAAGAATGCCTCTAGAAGACACGTTTTTGATCCAACGGGAACAAAATGAGGATCGTTTGTAGAGGACCTCCCATAGACCATTCCTGCCAAGTTTGGTTCACACCGGCTCAGCAGTTACAGAGAAGAAAATGAAAATGTGAAAAGTTTACGGACGACGGACGAAGACGGACGCCAAGTGATGAGAAAGCTCACATGGCCTTTTAGGCCAGGTGAGCTAAAAATGGTAGCATCCATTTTATTCATAAGATAACTTCTAAAGGGCTGCAAGGCTGCTGTAGAAGATTCTTCTCGCCATTTACAATGGTAGCATTCATTTATTGACATGTTAACTTCATTGATAACAACTGACGATAGGTGGCACCAAGGAAAAAGACATTTTGAGGATCACAACAGCTATAAATGGCGCGGATTCTCATTGTTTAAAAATAAAATGGTGTTATCTGCTCCTGTGACATGCACAATGACAATTGATGATCAACATGGGTGCAAAGTTTGAACAATAAAACAAGTAAAATGGTGAAGGAGTAGGCGACACAATACTGTAATGTTTCAAGTACTAAAAGGGGGCATAACTCTGGAAATACAAAATGGAGTTGCCTGCTCTTGTCACATGCACAATGGCAATTGGTGATCACTATGTGTGCAACATTTGAACAATATAGCAAGTAAAATGTTGAAGGAGTAGACGACACAATACTATAATGTTTTAAGTACTAAAAGGGGGCATAACCATGGAAGTACAAAACAGAGTTACCTGCTCTTGTCACATGCACAACGGCAATTGGTGGTCAACATGTGTGCAAAGTTTGAACAATATAGCATGTAAAATGTTGAAGGAGTAGGCGACACAATACTGTAATGTTTTAAATAATAAAAGGGGGCATAACTCTGGAAATACAAAATGGAGTTACCTGCACTTGTCACATGCACAACCGCAATTACTGAACATGTGTGCAAAGTTTGAACAATGTAGCATGTAAACCTTTGGAGGAGTAGGCGATACAAAAATTGTTTACGGACAGACAGATGGACAGACAGACAGACTGACAGACGAACAACGCCATAACATAATATGTCCATCAAAAAGTGACTGGCGTATAAAAATGGCATCCCTTGATAAGGAAATTGAAAAGTTGACCTGTAATTTCAACTTTATCTCACATTAATGGGATTGTTAATGTAATTTTCCCTTGTGAATGTATTGAGTGTTTTCAATTGCATCACCTTGCAGATTTGAGAAGAGTGTGGCCGTTTCTACAGCTCTCAGATCTTTGGAAACAATATTTTGCCCTAGTTCACGATTTGCCTTGTATGGTTACAAGGCGTCATGTGACCGATTTCCACACAGGTTTTCAATTGGAAGCTTATTTCTTTTTTAAATTTTTCTTTGGAGCGTTTGTGGCACAAAGGAGACGAAATGGTAAAATGTGCTTTCTCCGAGTCTGGAGTTTAAAGTCAGTTATTTGAAACCTTGTACTCTAGTCATTATTTTGATATATAATATGACTTTAATTTTTTTATCAGTATATTGGACACGGGTAAAAATTTTCCAAAGTTTTGTTGGATGACCCCTTGACATGTTTGCCAAGGTGTGATTATTGGATGTTAGCATATGGCTACTGTCCATTATTAACCTGACTAATTAAGGATTCTGTTATTTGCCACCAACATTGGATGGATAACTGAAGTCTACTGAAGTCTTGTGACTTCTTCTCAGTCTACCATTGCATTTGGACTTGATGTCTGCTGTTCTGTTCAGGGTTGCTGGAAATGGCAGTGGTGTGTCTCTAGTTCCTCGGAAAGGTGGCTCCCCACCAGAGTGGTTCTGTCATGCCTCATGTGCTGGTAGGTAGATTATTGACATCAAGTCTTGCCCTTGTCATGCATCCTTTTCATCTTCTTTTGACTGGTGGGTGCCAGCTTGATGGGGGTTTTCATTGGCTGGACAAGAGTATCCCATTCCCTATCCAATCCAGTATGAAGGTTAACATCTTTTTATTTTGTTTGCCAATCTCAGTTGTTCTTCTATCTGTACTTGCCCTGCAAGCAGTGCCTGCTCATTTTCTGCCAGCTGAAATGTTTTATACACTCAGAATGCTAAATGTTGGCACAGCAATGAAGTGGACTGTTCAAATTACTTGTGGCTATCTATACCAATCTGTGAGTTTCTTCTTAAAAACAACCTGTTGTTTGGTTGTCAATCTCAGTTGTTCTTCTATCTGTATGTACTTGCTCGGTAAGCAGTGCCTGCTCTCTTTGATTAGAGATGGAGAATTGTTCCACTTCTGAAGAGTTATGGAGTGGTTATGGGCATGCAGAAGATTGGCTAGAAGTCTTGGCTCATTTGTAGGTTGTACCAGCTGCAGGCAACAGTGATGGTGATGTCAAAATATCAGAATGAAGAGAGGGATCAATGGTGGTCTCAGCGATGGCATTCGGAGTAGTGTTTTCATTTGCCTTTACATCCATGGATTCCAATGCAGCTGGAATTTTTGTTGGGGTGGGTGTGGCTCACTTCTTCTCTGGCTAAAGCCTCACTTACAATTGGCTTCATCATGTTGTTTCTGGACTGTCACTGCCTGTTTCTTCTTTTTTCTCCTTCTCACTCTGTTTGCCTTACTCTGTTTGCCTTCTTTGTTGGTGAAACTCTGGTTTGTGTCAGTCCAGTTGTTTTTAAACAGAAGTTCACGATAGGTACATGTACTGCAGTTCCATTGGCCAGGAACAAAGTTAATACTGAGCATGTGCACATGCTTCCTTTGAAACTCATATTCCTGTTTTGTTGAATGTACTGAGGTGAAAACAATCAATCCATTTAAAAAATAAAACATGCATCAAGAAGCCATTCACCCATATAAACTCATTTTATACCATGCTTGCCTGTGTTACTACCCGTGAAAAGCTTGTATGTTAAATTTTAGCTTCTAATCCTACTACCGGTGTAAAGCTTCTACTGCGGTTAGAAAATGTTACACCTATAGTAGGAAGTACATCCAACTTGACCTTTGACATGACGCAATTTGCCAACTTCGATACATTCACACTTTGCGATGTTTCATTCAAACATACAAAGGTTTTGCAGTACTATCTACTACATGCAATGACTTAAGTTTAAAATAGCTACAATTAAATATTTAAAATAAAATTTAAGGATAGTTAATAATTTAACTGAAAAAACAAGGTAAATTCAATCAACTTTGACTATGTGCCAAGCTGTCAATCAAGCATTCACTTGCAGCTGGTAGTACTGCCCACCGATGCAGATGTAAACAAAACAAAGCTGTGTGTTTAGTACGGTTTACGATAGAAAGTGTAATTTTTTCTCTATTTTAAGTGACAAAGTCGATTGTTTATTAAGAGCATGGTATAAATAAAACAAGTAGGTACTAGGGACGATAAGCACATTTAAACCACTTGTAGAATAAGGGTTTTAACCACTCGGCAAGCCGAGTTGTTAAAACCCTTATCCCACTCGTGGTTTAAACTGGATTACCGGCCCTAGTACCCATTTATTCTATAAAATAATATAAAGAAAGCATGCTGTTTGTGTTTGCAAGAGTTGAAGAAATATCTGGAGTCAAATATTAGTCATGTTTGAAAGATATTAGTCATGTTTGAAAGATATTAGTCGACATGCATCCATGTCAAATCGTCGTCATTTTGGAAATTTCCAAGACTTTGTTGCTACTGCATCAGACCATTGTCTCCGAAATTGGAAGGCGTTTCGCTCCCCAAAATGGATGTTTGTGCAGATGAATGTAATTGTTTCAGTGGTATTGTGGGTGAATCTGAGCTGTTCAAGATAACTGAATTATTTTTTTTCATTTAGGCTAAACTTCTCTGGTATCAGAATGAGCAGTCATTTGAAACTGCGAACATCACTGCCGAGTTATCATTGCACAGAAAAAATCTGAAACTAGACTGAAGCATTCCCCTGCACAGCACATGGACACAGGAAGTTGAAGGGCAAACTGTGATTTGTTATTTGTACATGAGTTGTGTGTGTACGACACATATGATGCCCCTGCAAAGTCTACCACACACAAACCACGTACCATACAGGTGAAATTCTACTAAAAAAAAAAGCAAATCAAAATCCTGATAATATGCACACCACTGGTATATGTACAAACATCCTGTGAAATAAAAAGGTCCTAGCTTGAAAACTGTGAGAGGAGTTAGCCGGACAAACAATGTACCATAGATGCTGATGGCCAGACAGGTGGATGGACAGACAAACAGGGGTAAAACAACATGCCTCCCTGACTATTCATCACGGGGGCATAAAAAAATCCTGAACTCCCAACCTGGAACTTTGATGTTGTGTAACCAGAAATAAAGTTTGTCTGTTTCTTTTTTCTAATGACTAATAAATTACAAGTGAAGTAACTTGTTGCTTTTGTTAATTTTTTTTTCTTCACCTTTAAGTTTGGGTTTGCAAACATTGTGTACTGCTCAATGACAGCTCTTTCCTGTCAATCCATCATTGCAATTTAGGAAGGGGGGGGGGGGTAAAATGGCAGTTAAAGATCTTACTGTGATATCAGCCTATGGAGTATGGAGATTCAAATATCGTCAGTCAGACGTCAAAAGAACTAGGGACTTAACTTGAACAAACTTGAACTGACTAAGCACTCCCACCCCTGTCTCCCCAATCAGTATTCTGACCATTGGATCTGACAGAGGCAGATTTTCAAAAATTATTCGTCATATTGGACTAAGATAAAGAGCCCAAATATTAAAGCCAAGGACTTGATTTTTACAAACTAAATGCATCTGACTCCCCTAAGGATGGTATTAATTATTATATCAAAAGATTCTGATTGGGGTTTCGTGAGATTTTTAAAGAATATTCCTCATATTGGATCAAGTTAGAATTCAAGCTTCAATGGGGAGCACAAATATTGATCGAGGGGCTTGATTTAAACAAATTTTAATCTGACCCCCATGAGGATGTTGTAAACCAAACATCAAAATATTCTGACTGGTGAATCTGAAGAAGATTTTTGAAGATTATTCCCCATACTGCACTTAGTTAGAATTTGGGCTCCCACAGAGAGCCTAATTATTAACCAATGGGCTTGATTTCGACAAATTTGAATCTGACCCCGTACGGATTGTGTATACCAAATATCAAAAGATTCTCTGACTAATGGTTCTAGAGAAAAAAAGTTGTAAAGAATATTCCTCATATCGGACTAAGTTAAAATTCAGGCTCCAATAGTGAGCCCAAATATTAACAAAGGGACATGGTTTGAACAAACTTAGATCTGACCTTTGTTATGATGCTGTATAACAAATATCAAAAGATTCTGACTGGTGGATCTGAAGAAGATTTTTAAAGATTATTTCTGCTGTTGCACTAAGTTAACATTCAGGTCCCCAAAGGAAACCCAAATCTTAAATGGGGAATTAGAACAAATGTGAATTTGACCCCTGTAACAATGTTTTATACCAAATATTAAAAGATTCTGGCTGGTGGTCTGGAGAAGAAGAGTCTTTATTTTATAATTTCAAGAGAACTTCTCATAGTGAACCAAGGTAACATTCAGGCTCCTGTATTGAGCCCAATTATGAACTGAGGGGCTGAATTTTAACAAAATGGTATCTGACCACCCTGTGGATGCTGTATATCAAATATCAAAAAAGAATCTGATCAGTGTTTCTGGAGAAGATTTTTTTTAATGTTTGCAAAATAACGGACTCAGCATTTTTTCAATTCCTTCTTCAGTACACTGTGGCACAATTGATGGCAATTTTTTTTTACCATTCCATTCTACTGATCGTAAGGATGTTTCATACCAAATAACAGATCTCTGTTCCGTGGGAAATATGGGCATTTGAAAATATTTCTATTTTGAGCTTCTGTGGTTCCCATGGGGATGCATGAATGTTTTTTTGGCATGAATTATGTACGTTTGACTCAATAATACCACATACCAAATTTGGTTCAAATTGACTCATCGGTTCAGAAAATATAAATTTTTGGTGCAGCGACAATTTCGTGCCCCTCTCATTGCACAGGCAAATATTGTTCCAGACATTTCATTTGAATAAACGTGATTCTACACCTCAAAATGAAGCTCAGTACCAAATATCAAGTTATTGTACCCACTGGTTCATGAAAAGAAGATTTGTTTAAAATTTGGGATCATTTTCCACAACACCCTCCTACATGGGGCTGGGCAAGTTAATTTTAACAAAATGCACTGTCAGAACAAACGTTCACCTCAAATTTAACTGAAATCCGGTCAGCGGTTTTAGAGGAGTTGCAAACACCACCTTTATGCAGGACTACAATGGACAGATGCTGGATGATGGACAAAAAGAGATCACTAAAGCTCACCCTGAGTGTCAGGTGAGTTGAAAAAGATTAGTTTCAAAATGTCATGGCAGAGCAGGTGCATTGTTTGGAATGCAAAAGCGGGTTTGCTGTACAGAAATTTCTTTTCTGATTACTGACTTGGTTTGCTGTTTGTTTATTAGTGTTTAAGGTCACTTTCAGTCTCCATGGCTATATAATGCTTTCAATTTTAAGTAAATTAAAGCAGATTATTTGAACCTGTTCTGCCACTTTAGAGGCTTCACATCCCCAGGTGTTTGTTAGTTACCAGGTTATATGCTACAGTAATCAAGCACCAAGTAACCAATCTTTACTTAGAATTCCCATGAGATAGTCAAGTACTCTCACCTGCCTAATAATAGTATTTGACACCACTATTAATTTGGGAGAAAAATCCAAGCAATCACTATTATTTGGCAATGATGAATACAAGGAAAATGTTATCACCATTTTTATTTCCAATCAAATATCCTGAGCATCACTATTATTCAGTCACAACTATTTGGTCCACATCTGGGCTTCTTGCACAGAAGAAGTTTGTGAAATAAAGGAGTCAGAAAAAGAAGTGCATGCTTGGGACAGATAAGTTATATTAAAATTATATGGAGAAAATATTTATTTATATGTTCATTTATTTATTTATTTATTTATTTATTTATTTATTTATTTATTTTTAAGGTCACTTTCAATATCTACTGCTTATATGATGACCTCAACAAAAGTATAAAGCCAAGTTTAGCCAATCATTTGTACCTATGCTACCAACTTAACAAGACTCCCACCCTGGCAGTGGTTACTATTTTTATTTATTTATTTATTTATTTATTTATTTATTTATTTATTTATTTATTTATTTATTTATTTATTAGTGTTAAAGGTCACATATTTCTGCACAATGGCTAAGCATTATCCATAACATGGAGATAAAGTCAAGTTTAGTTAATTGTTTTTATCTATGTTGCCCATTTTAGGGGACTTCCACCCCAAACATTAGTGACTGGAACCTATTGAACAAGTAAAACAGAGGTTACCACAGTAAACAAGCATTGTTTCATTTCCTGGGGTTCCCACAGAAGACTTTTACCAATAAAGCTTGTTGTTTACCACAGGAAGCGTGCTCTGTTTCCCTTCCGTTTTGGATTTCCACGGGAAATATGAAATGTCTGTTGAATAAATTTAGACACTTGCAGAAAGTCTAACAATGGGCTATTGTGACCAATTTATCACTTTTCTAAAGCCTGGTAGTGACTTTTTCTTGAATGGAGAGAACTTAATAAGTAATGCATGACTGATAAAAATCAGAATGTGCAATTGTATTTGAAATAAATTTCTGCATATGAATTTGTGCTGTTTCAATGAAATGTTTCATGCAGTATTGGGATTTTATTCACGATTGTTAAAATGATTTCTTAGAACTCAACAATTATCTTAATTTTCTTCGACTGTCTATACAAATTGTATGTTTGTTCAGGAACTGAGATAAGTAATAATCTGTATTTACTAGAAATCAGTGAGCTGATGAAAAGAATTGGTCATTAGGCACAAAAACTTCATGCAACATTTTCACAATTCATGGAAACTGCATGCAATCAACTGAATTCACCACCAAATAGATTTCAAGCCATTCCTTCCTGGGATGATAAAAGCAAGCAGATTTAGTGTCATTCCACATAAAACCTAAGTATTTCTTCATCAATCATCATTTACTGTAGTCAATCTTAGAGCTGTAGGTTTTTAAATTTCTTGTTCGGTTTCGGTTTTGGTTTTTCAGGTGGAGAAAAACCTTGGTTCGGTTTGGTTCGGTTTTCGGTTTGTTCATGAGGCCAAGTAAAATTCAATAAAACTCATTCTTATGTCCGGAGTCATAACTGAATGGTAGTGAAATTGAGTGAAACTCAATGAATGCCCGAAATAAGCTATAATACATGAAGAATCAGGAAGGCCAATATAATAATTACCTAAATATACAGAACTTTTATTGTGCTTGGCCATTTTTCGAGGTCTGACACCTACACGCAACTTGAGGAAAGCTGCAAACACAACTAAACTGAAATGTCGGAAATTCACAGAATGTAGCCTTCCCAGAGTAGTGAGAGTACCCAAACACTGCCATTAGCAGTGTCTGGGTATTCTCACTACTCTGGGATGGCTACATTCTGTGAATTTCTGCAGCAAGAGAGTATTTAATAAAAAACAAAAAACCTTAGATTACGGGATGTCGAAGGTTTCGGTTTCGGTTTTTTAAAAAAACTAAAAACCTTGGTTCGGTTTCAGTTAACCTACAGCTCTAGTCAATCTGCAGATGACTGAATCAGCAAAGCTGAACAGGTTTTTTTTCAATAGAGCTACATAACCTCTTTTGTTAGAAACTATAAAAAAATTAACCCTTTGAATATGAGAGTCCATTATTTCAGTTTGGGATCATGATATGTTCCAATTTCTTAAAAGTAAATGATTGCACAGGAAATTTGTGGTGTATAGATCAACCAATATCTCCAACATACAGTCCTAAGACTGCATGTTGAAAATATTAATTGGTCTACCCCAAAATAATGAATATGACATTCAAATGATATGGAAGATACCATTAGGGTTTCAAAAGGCTAAAATTTCATTAAGCAGAGCACTAGGTATTGATCTGAATATGTTATCAAATTACAAGGCATACAAGGCAGCCTGGCCAATGATGTCCTCTAACCCATGCCCTCAAGGGCATTTGTAGTTACTCAATAACTAAACAACTCTCAGGAAATGATGTTGACTTGGGTCGATATGCAAATGACAGTGAATTATTATGTAAACTTTAGAATTCAATCACTTCTAAAATTTGAGTTTTCATAACCATGTAACCTTGACCTTAAAAGGGGTTTTCATTTGGACATGGTGATGCTGCACAACACACCTTCCCTTTACCGCTGAGTGAAAGTCTTATGAAAATCCACCTTTCCATTACAGGATTATGTTTGACTAAGGCAATTGTCCAGATGGATGGACACACAAATGGACCACCAGAAGGATGGACAGTCGGTTGGATGGGCCTGGAGGTGTCTCACAAAGCATCCTTTCTGTTTATCCTATACCCTTTTGTGAAGTGCCATAGAAATCTAACCAGTTGTTATAAAGGTGGAACCAAGACAAAATGTTTCCAAGATTTGAGTTTTCTTGTTCATGTAATCTTGACCTTTGTGATTTGGTCAAGGTGGTACTGCAAAACATTTTTCCATTGTCCTTTACAGTTGTGTGAAGTTTCCTCAGAATCTACCATCATATGACTTAAGACAGCAGGTTCCATAATTTGAAAACAGAAAGTGAGTTTGCACCAGACCTTTGTGATTTGGTCAAGGTGGTAGTGCAAAACATTTTTCCACTGTCCTTTACAGTTGTGTGAAGTTTCCTCAGAATCTACCATCATATGACTTAAGACAGCAGGTTCCATAATTTGAAAACAAAAAGTGAGTTTGCACCTAAGATGTGACAGATGGTAAAAATGAAACAAATTCCAAGCCCATCAAGGGCAACAATTCTGCCCAAATTCTCCAAATAACACCTGCATTGAACATGGGACTAAACACCAATAAGATACACTTGCATACCAAATATGATGTCATTCTATGTATTTTAAAAGTCACTGAGTTAAAAAACTTATTGGTCACAGACTGAGAGACCAATGGACTGATGGACCAACCAACATTGACACACATGGAGCTACTTCTCGCACCTAAAAAAGGAGCATCAACTGATTATCACTGTATTGCAGTATAGAGGGTACCCGATCGCTTTGAGGTACGTCACATCATAACCATTTTGAGGTGTCGTGCAAGAACATTCTTCCACCTGCTGTAAAAGGCAACACTTAGTTCTGTAGCCATGATGGAAAACTATGAAATCTCAATTTTAGGGTGAGGGTTAAGTTTTTGTGACTTGTCAGCATGTTAACAGTATGGGATGATTGAAGGTGCAACCAGATATAACTCATCAAGGTTTTTGATGGACATTTGGTATACAAAACTAATAGGCATTGAGACATGGATTTGGAAAACCTGCTTCTCCAACAAAATTACTGTATATTATCTCCATAATTTGATAAAAAAAATATAATATCAACCGAATATCATCAGGATGAGTCAATAGTATGCCATCACACAGAGGGACACCTCATGGTAATTTTGGGGCATAATTCATGTTTCTGATCAATTCTCTGTAAAATGTGACACATTTTCCCCCTGAAGAGTTGAATATCTCACACACAATATCTCAGAAAGCTTGCATCGGGATTTAACCCTTTGATACTTTTGTATGTGTTATTACGTACGAAATCAAACAGCGTGTTGATAGTTTTGTATGTCTTATGATGTACGAAATCAAACAGCACGTTGATACTCTGTGGTCATTTGTTTTGTTATTATTTTTCGATTTTCTGAAGTTTTAACCTCAAATTGCTATTTTCTCCCAAATAGTGCTCAGTGACAACCGTTGAGCCAACTGTAATCGCAGCTTAAAATACTAATGTAATACTGCTGTCAAGAATTCTTAACTGATTGAATGCTAGAAACCCCTACCACGGCTTTCGGAAAATGAGGATACCAGATAAGAAGCCAAAACTTTTCTTGCTTATATTTCATATTCAGTCAAACACAAATAATATTTTGTTTATATAAATTTGTTTTATTACAAATTATTGGAGAGTGCCTCTGGGCACTCTCCAATAACTTTGTAACAAAACAAGTTTTGAATAACAAATTCAGACCACTAAAAATAATCTAGCCTTCAACCAGATAATCACTAATGTGTAAAATATCTTGTTATTTGTACTTTCCGACATTTGACGTCGCATTTTGAAAAACGTTGAAGAAACTGAATTTTCAGTGACGTCTGAACGTCAGGATAATTAAAGTCTCAAAGGGTTAAGGAATTTTAATGTGATATGCAAGGGTAATGACCCAACAACTGACAAAAATTCAGCTTTTGCATATTCATTTTCTCAGAATCCATATTTTAGTCCTGTACTAAAAAGCATCCATAGACAGAAAGTCTCGGATTCTCTCATGGGGTGTCCCTAGAGAATTTCACTCCTGAGAAACAAGTGGATCAGATTTCCACTACTTTATATTACATGAAGACTCAAGAGTTTGCTAGTACAAACAAATTATTTGAAGAGTCCAGTCTCAAAATGAATTCACTGTAAACAGGCCCATAGTTAAAGATGAATAATCAATGATCTATTGACAAGATGTAAGTTTATTTTCAGGATACCCATCCATACATTCATCTTTTCATTTGACAGGATGACCCTTATGACTGTTCCATTAATGTGTGATAGATAATCGATACCCACTAATTTACCTACAGCCTAAGAAGGCTTTCAAGTGTGTACTTATTACAGATTTTGACAAGATGGCTTCTATCAGGTTTCATTTTTGACATGAATATTATGAGACTGAAAGAAGAGATCTAACGGTTTTCTGATATAACTTCCTAATATAAAATGAGAAAGTAACATTACCCATTTACAATATTCATTAGGGTCAGAAAGTCCTTTCAAACATTTGCCTTTAAAGTTCAATATAATCCAATTCTCATTAACCTCCTGTGAAACACTTTGATTAAACCTGTTCATCCGAATCCATGAGGTAATGAAAAATGAAATTCAACAACTCTCCAGTATATTTTCAACAATATTCAAGGACTGATGTGATGTTTATTGGTTTTTAAGGTCACTTTCAGCTACTAAGGCTATATCATGCCTACACCAGAATTATATATAAAAGTCACGTTTAATCACTCTGGAGGACTCTCACACCAACAGAGATTTGGTGTTCAATATAATTTCATTTTTAAAACTGAGAAAGTTTATAGTGGTTTGTACAATGCTGACTGCCCAATAACAACTAATAGCAGCTTAACCATATATATAACATAATGGTCAAAACTGGCCAGTGCTATTCCCCCAAAGTACATTAAAAATTTAGTATTTTCTCACTTATTGGCTTATTTATTTATTGGTGTTTAAGGTCACATACTTATGCACAATGGCTAATCATGACCGTGACAGTTTTACAGGTGGAGGAAGCCGGAGTACCTGGAGAGAACCACCGAGCAACGACGAGCAGCTGTCAGCTCCCCAACATCGTAAACCCGCACTGCAGCACAGACAGAGTTAGATTGGTTGAAGACATGTGCACCATCGACGTGCTGTATGCCGCAGTAAATGGCGTCATCGTGCCCTCATGTGCACAATCGGGGTTAAGTGCCTTGCCCAAGGGCACAATGTGGGAGTCTGAATCGATCGCTCAGATGGTCACCCATCCGAGGACTAACCAGGCTCGACATTGCTTAACTTCGGTAATCTGATGAGAACTGGTTACTGCAACGCCACAAGAACATAACTTAGGACAAGCTTGTTTAACTGTTTGAGGGGCTTGATTATTTTTGGTGGTATGAATTTGTTATTCAAATTTGTTTTATTACAAATTATTAGAGAGTGCATGGAGGCACACTCCAATAATTTGTAATATAGCACATTTTTATAAACAAAGTATTATTTGCATTTGATTGAATATGAAACATGAACTAGGAAAATACTGGCTTTTGCTCTGGCACCCTCATTTTTCTGAAAGCCCTGATAGTGGCTTCTAGCACTCAACCAGTTAATATGTTTCAATATGAGAGGGACAAAAGCTATGTTTTTGAGGCAAATATAAACATTTTAGTTATTCAAGAAACAAGCTGGATTAACCGATGTACAGTATCCCTAGGAACACAGTGGCACCATGTGGGCAATCAGGATGAAGAGTCTTGCACAAGGACATAATGCATTTACCACTGGTCAGGATCAAACTAGGGACCTTTTGGTTTGAAATTCAATGCTCTAACCATTGAGCCACCACACTCCCTGAATGCTTTAAAGTAAGATCGTGGTTTATGTTTATTAAAAGCTTAGACAACTGAAAATCTGTCTAATATATCAAAACTTTTATTGATAGAACTATTGTAAGGATATGTCAACTACTGGAGCCTTTGTGAGCTTAAAAAAAATAAGATCTGATGGTGATGAATGGAAAGTCAAATGACACTGGAAAGAAATTGTAGATTCTGGATGTGGTACTATCATCCCAACAGACCTTGATACAACCCAGCGTGCTGTGCAATTCACCACTTGCACATGAAGTAATCCAAGTTATAATTAGAAAACACTCTTCCTGAGAAATTGCTCTACTTGTTTCCTAAACTGGATGAGTTCTGGAAGCCCATATTTGGGCTTTGTTCAGAAATGTAGGTACCAGTGAGACTTAAAGGCTTCATATTCTATGGATATGCTTCATATTATCTTTAAAGTGAAATTATTTAGTGTGTAAGGCTTAGCCTTGTTATAATTTGTGGGAGAGTGCCCATATCTCCCCTAAATTACAATAAGGCAGCAAAGACATGTGAACAAAGTATGATGACCAAAAATAATTTAGCATTCTGCCAGTTAAAGCTTATTAATGAACAGGTCACACAAGACCAATTGTTTCACTTGGCACTGCCATATTTTTGGGGCGATATCGCATGTAAGGTATCAATTTAATGGCTCTGCACATCACTAGACCTTGTAACACCAGGTAGTTTTCTGGTCAAGATTAATGGTGTTGATTTGGCAGCATTATTCTCACATTTTTCACCTGATTTGCATGAAAAGAACATCTTGCTAACAAATAAAGACCTGTGCAGTCCAACTTAAAAGCTTCCAAAGTTGCTCTATGATCCACAGATGTACCACAGGACATTAAATGTGACAAAAAACACTGATAATCCCGCAAAACTGTAAATTAAGCCTTTGTAACTTCATAAACAATAATAAAATTTAAAGTTTCCTTCCAGGTCAGGCTAGCACGACAGGGAATTGATTATTTTTTTTTTCCATTACTACAGTGTTATACCGCAACAAAGTCTTCACAGAGTTAATTTTAAAATGACTTCTCATGTAGAATTCTGTTTCTTTCGGGTGAATGGCAGGTAAGATGGGCTAAAAAAGTCCTGCATGGAAAGTATCGATGACCTCAAATTTGTCTTGGTTAGATATAAATTCAACTCAGACAATGTCATCATCCAAACAACCACAATAACTTGTTTTCTGATCAGCAGTATTTTTCAACTATCTTAAATAGTATTTGCATGACGCCATAATATTGGAAGCTAAAATGAAAGTGTCAATGACACTGTAGCTCAACTTGTCAAGCCATGTACATGTATAGTATGTGGCACAGCAATGACAAACATCTAGGTAATGACCTGATAACAAAGGTACATATAAAGTATTGTAACGGTCTGTACATAAATACTGACCGTAGCCTGTAACAAATGTATAGGTAAAGAATTGTAAAGGTGGGTGACAGTCAGATGCTAAACTAGAAAAAGAAATCTTTGAGTCCCAGAGTGGATCTGACTGAACCCCCAAAATATTTGTTTTCATATCACAGTGATAACAAAGGCACCCCAAAACACACTCATTCCTGTCCCAAGGTGAAAACAAAGGTACCCAAGAAGTTTCGTGAAGTTCATAAATACGAGCTGTATAGAAGTTGTGACAAAAAACTGATTGGACCTAATTTCGGTACAAAATGGCCACTGGCAGCCATCTTGAATTTTGCACCGCACTTAGAAACACTCGTTCTCGTCCCAAGGTGATAACAAAGGTACCCAAGAAGTTTCGTGAAGATCGGTTGATAAATACAGCCTCTAGCCGGAGCCGTATTGACATGTGCACTTACAGTGTATAAGTGGCACTAAATAAATCAAAATTCATCTAATTTGCATAATTTCTGCACGAGAAAAAAACTTGTACTGTATGTGATGTATTCCATTTTACTAAACATTCATACAAAAATTTATTCAAATCAGAACTTTCATACAGAAGTTCTGTTCAAAAGACTGATTGCACTAATTTTGGTACAAAATGGCTGCTGGTGGCCATCTTGAATTTCGGACCACACCCAAAAACACTTGTTCTCATCCCACGGTGATAACAAAGGTACCCAAGAAGTTTCGTAAAGATCGGTTCATAAATACGGCATCTAGCCTGAGACGTTTAGAAGTTGTGACAAAAAACTGATTGGACCTAATTTCGGTACAAAATGGCCACTGGCAGCCATCTTGAATTTTGCACCGCACTCAGAAACACTCGTTCTTGTCCCAAGGTGATAACAAAGGTACCCAAGAAGTTTCGTGAAGATCAGTTGATAAATACAGCCTCTAGCCGGAGCCGTATTGACATGTGCACTTACAGTGTATAAGTGGCACTAAATAAATCAAAATTCATCTAATTTGCATAATTTCTGCACGAGAAAAAAACCTGTACTGTATGTGATGTATTCCATTTTACTAAACATTCATACAAAAATTTATTCAAATCAGGACTTTCATACAGAAGTTTTGTTCAAAAGACTGATTGCACTAATTTTGGTACAAAATGGCTGCTGGTGGCCATCTTGAATTTTGGACCACACCCAAAAACACTTGTTCTCATCCCACGGTGATAACAAAGGTACCCCAAGAAGTTTCGTAAAGATCGGTTCATAAATACAACCTATAGCCTGAGACGTATAGAAGTTGTGTACAAAAAACTGATTGGACCTAATTTCGGTACAAAATGGCCACTGGCAGCCATCTTGAATTTTGGACCGCACTCTGAAACACTCGTTCTCGTCCCAAGGTGATAGCAGAGGTACCCAAGAAGTTTCGTGAAGATCGGTTGATAAATACAGCCTCTAGCCCGAGCCGTATTGACATGTGTACTTACTGTGTGTAAGTAGCACTGAAAAAATCAAAGTTCATCTAATTTGCATAATTTCTGCACGAGAAAAAAACCTGTATTATATGCGATGTATCCCATGGTACTAAACATTCACACACAAAAATTTTCAAATCAGCGCTTTCATATGGAAGTTCTGTGCAAAAATCTGATTGCACCTAATTTTGTACAAAATGGCTGCCATCGGCCATCTTGAATTTCGGATCGCACCCAAAAACACTCGTTCTCATCCCACGTTGATACCAAAGGTACCCAAGAAGTTTCGTAAAGATCGGTTTATAAATACAGCCTCCAGCCCGAGCCGTATTGGCATTTGCACTTACAGTGCTGAAAGTAACACTAAATACATCAAAGTTAGTCTAATTTGCACAATTTACGTACGAGAAAAAAACCCATATTATATGTGATGTATCCCATGGTACTAAACATTCATCCAAAAAATTATTCAAATCAGCGCTTTCATATGGAAGTTCTGCGCAAAAATCTGATTTCACCTAAGTCTGTACAAAATGGCCGCCAGCGGCCAACTTGAATTTCGAATCGGACCCAAAAACAATCGTTCTTGTCCCACGGTCATAACAAAGGTACCCAAGAAGTTTCGTAAAAATCGGTTCATAAATACGGCCTCTAGTCCGAGCCGTATTGAATTGTTGATGGACAGACGGATGACTGGCCATGGCATAAGCTAAAATTTGGCTTCGCCAAAGTTGAGCTAAAAATTATGAGAGCACATAGTCTATTGCACCTATCTCACACTCTTATTATAACGACTTTTAGCAAGGAGTAAGACAAGGAAACTGAAATGACTACACCACTTATTTCTTGCATATATTTTGTAGAAAACGTGGAAACAGAGATTAAAATTCAAGCAAGAATAAGAATTGATTCTCACAAATGATTCTCACAAATGATTATTCATTTATTTATTGGTGTTTAAGGTCATATACTTATGCACAATGGCTAATCATGACCGTGACAGTTTTACGGGTGGAGGAAACCATAGTACCCAGAGAGAACCACCGAGCAACGGCAAGCAGCTGCCAGCTCCCCAACATCGTAACTCCGCACTGCAGCACAGGCAGGGTTAGATTGATTGAAGACATGCATACCATCGACATGCAGTACACTTTAGTACACAGCGTCATCATGCCCCTATGTGGACAATCAGGGTTAAGTGCCTTGCCCAAGGACACAACGTGGGAGTCCGAATTGATCGCTCAGACGGTTGCCCATCCAATGATTAACCGGGGCTCGACTTGCTTAACTTCGGTGATCTGACGAGAACCGGTTACCACAACGCCACCGCACCCCTCTCACAAATGATTCTCACAAGGAAAACTATAAGAATCAACTCTGATTCTCACAAAATGTTCATTTAATTCTCATCATAGTTTCTAAAAGTGTCTTTAAAGGCCTTGAGAATTCTGCATATTTATTGCTCCCTTATAATATGGCAACACTTTGACTTAGGAGTGGTCTCTAGTGAAGTCTTGGCTGCCTATACAGCCAGCCAAGACTTCAATAGAAACTACTGCCAGCTACTTAACTTCCATCAGCAGGACCATCAAACGGCTGTATGTTGCAACATGTACATACAAGTCAAGAAACACACAAAAAAAACTGGAATGAGGCACTTAAAGAGTTAAACGAGAGTAAATATATAAATGCGAGGTTTGTTTTTAGTATGGATTTTAAGCTGGCTGCACTCATGAGCCTGGCAAGGATATAACAGCACTCTCAAATTGTAAATTGAGAACTGAAAACTGATTCTTGCAGCAGGAGTTCGTGAGAATTGAAACCGACAAATTTTAAGTCCTGGGTAACTAGTGCTTTCTAGGCAGTGGTAACAAAATGTGCCATTGTCTGATATAACTCTTCATTTCATACCTGTCCATTGTAAGAATTCTGCACAATCAGGTGGCAGTTGTGAATAATCAGTAACATGTATTATGATCTTGTATCATGTCTCAGATTTGGTCTGGACATTATGTTTATGATTAAAACTTTAGTTTTAAGCTATCAGTTCTCCTCAAAACCCTGAAAGATTTTTTTAAAAGTGGAGCCTATATATACAAATTCAGCATTAGTCAGTTGTGACCTCCGTAGGTTACAGTGTTTTAGCTGAGAACCTGATTTGTGAACAGACACTGGTACCAAATGAAGGTTACTGCTGTCCACTTGAACTCTTTACATACTTCAGGCAGCTTTTCCTGCACAATACAAAAATAACTTGTTACCTCACAGAGGTATAATCCTGGTCCTTGTTAACAAAACACACCCCTTAATAAGGAGAAGTCAATTATTGATGTTTTTTAACTGGTTGAGGGCTAGAAAACACTAACAGGGTGTTGAGGGTAGCAAAGCAAAAGACAAAATTTTCCTTGCTCATGCTTCATATTCAGTCAAACACAAACTACAGGTGTGACTGTCCCAGAGGGGCCTGTCCATAACCCCCCCCCCCCCCCCCCCACTGCCATGATTATTCTAAGATGAAAAGGGGCACAACACTGGCTAAAAATGTCTGATCAAAACTATAATCGCAGGTGCACAGCTTCCCATGGTGGTGAACATTCATACCAGGTCCAAGTTTCAAGAAATCAACCCATAAACATCTGAGAAAACCTCCGGACAAAATTCTGGGCAATTCAGACTAAAATGGGCATAAATCTAGCAAAAATAATCTGATCAAAACTATCATCACAGGTGCACAGGATCCCATGGTAATGAACATCCATACCAAGTTTCAAAGGAATCGACTCGAAAACGTCTGAGAAAATCGCCGGACAAAATTAAGATATTCTAAGTCAAAAAGGGGCATAACTCTGGCCAAAAACATCCAATTAGAACAAAAATCGAAGGTGCCCAGGTTCCCATGGTGGTAAACATCCACACCAAGTTTTAAAGGAATCAACCCATAAACATCTGAGAAAATCTCCGAACAAAATTGTCGGCCTGCTTTTTTTTAAGTCAAAAAGGGGCATAATTCTGGCAAACATAATCCGATCGGAACTATAATCGCAGGTGCACAGGTTCCATGGTGGTGAACATTCATACCAAGTTTCAAGAAGATTTGTCCATAAATGTCTCAGAAAATCTCCAGACACACAAGGTGATTCCAGTATACCCCCCCCCCCCCCCCCCCCCCCCCCCGTTGTGGGAGGGTATAATATTTGGTTTACAAAAATTTGTTAGATTACAAATTATTGGAGAGTGCCTGTAGGCACTCTCCAATAATTTGTAATAAAACAAATTTTGATGAACAAATTCAGACAACCAAAAATAATATAGCCCTCAAACAGTTAATGCAACTTGATTTATCAAATCAAGTTGTTGCTGCTTTACAGCAGTATGAACTGATTTAATAAAAAATTAAAAAAATACTCGGTGTGTACAGAGTTAAGCTTTCAAGTAAATATAAAGGCAATGTTCAATTTATTTTGGAAACTTGTGTCAAGATGGGAGAGATGAAAATTACTGACTGGCTGAATAAGTAATGACCGAAGGCTTCTATAATCGTAAAAATTTCAAGCTACAGAAAACTTCAATTATCACATTAGACAGAGTAGTGCTGGGGGGTACTGGGATAATTAAATACCTTGGAATTCAGAAAATGATACTGTAGTTTACGTTAACACCTATTATTTTAGAGTGTCAAGTGCAAAACAATGTATAGGGACAAAGGACTGCTAGTAAGTTCACCCAAAGTATCTGCCAGAAAGACCAAAATGTCTGCTAATAATTACACCCAAAACGACAGTTAATTAGCAGATGTTTTGTTTGTGACTGCAGTGGACGTTTTGGGAGTAATTCCAGCCTTCGAAATGAAACAGACTTGGAGGCATCTTCAGATCTCAAGTGTGTGCTTGCATGCTTCACTTAATCTTGAGAAGTGTGGAAATTAGCACACTCAACACTTCAAATAAAATGCCTTTTTAAGTTATTGTGATAACGGACTGGTTAGGTATCATCATATCTATCTTGGTAAAGGAAGCACAAATGACTTGCTTGTGTTCATTTGAAAATAATGAAGTAACATGCATAGATCTTGTATCAATCACTTTTGTGTACACTACTTTTAAGACACGATGCTAACATGACATGAACATGTGGAGCCCACTTAATTGGATATCTCTTAACTGAATAACCGTGTTAACTGAATATAATTTCCCAACACAAAACCATTTACCATACCTTCAGTACAAATTTGACCTGTTAACTGAATATAGGTTATAGAGTAAACTCCTGTTAATTGAATAAAAAAATCTAGTAACCTGTCGAGAAATTACCCTGAATCTTCCCAGTTTTCCTTTGTTTATAGACCTATTTAGCTTCAGTACATTCAATACAGGCATTTAATCTATTATATCTTGTTTGATTCATGGAGCTCTGTCAAACTAGATCTAATGGAATAAATGCTAAGTTTATCTCTCGAATACAGGAAAGTGAAAATCCCTGTTAATTGAATATTCCTGTTAACTGAATAATTTTCATTGGTAAAGTGGCCATTCAGTTAACAGGGTTCCACTGTACAAGTATAAAATACAAGGAATCTCTTGGCATTTCCCAAGCAACATTTCCAGGTGTTAAATAGCAGGAATGCCATTGGTTGAAATGTCCAATTCGAACAACTATGCATGCTTATTGTAATAAATGTGCCTTCTCACATCAACTTTTTTCAAATTCTATGTAAGTAATATTCAATAGTTTTTATAATAATGATGAGTGTTGAGACAAACCACCTGAACAGATTGGAAAGAAAAGTAATCAACAAATGTTCCATCGTCTGTGAGTGCAGACAGGGTGGAAAAAGGAAAAAGACCCAAATTTACACCAATGATAATCCACACCAGTGAAGCAAAATCACTTCCTGTAAACCGTGATAAGCAAGCTGTAATATGCATACTGGGGTAAAACCGAGTTATTGGTACACCAATTATGATCTGATGGCATCGGTGATGGTATTGAAAATTGTAGTAATTATAATCAGTATACCAAAATACTGCCCAGCACTAGTTTAGAGATGCAGTTTATGGTATATGAAGGTATATGTACCAAAGAATAACATCTTGAGTGCAACAAGGTGCATCTACAAAGCTTTAAATTTGCAGATGGTGCCTCATTGCATTCAAGGGAAAATTGATGATCATTTCTAGATACTGAAAAGAGTATCAAGACTTGAGTATTGATGGCTCTTATAACATTAGATGAACACTTGTAGACAAAAATAACAATAACCACAAAAAGATGAAGTGAGGTGAACATTTATTACGCAAGGGAACCATCATGCTCTATTGTAGATACTTGAAGGCATATGAAATCAAGTCTGCTGCATTTAATACAGTGTATAAATTTAGAAGAGTGACTTCCTAGAAGGCTGTACTGCCCAAACCAGCCCTGTTAATTAGTGTTGACTTTTGGCTACTATTTTTTAGTCAACACGAAATTGCGTTGTATGGAGTTTTTTTCTGAACAAATTGTTGAGTTTTGTATAAAAATATATCTACCAACTTGTCCCTGATTAAAACACACAAATGAAGTGTGAAAACAATACCTGCAAACTGTTGTGTCATTTAATTTATGCTGATAGCGGATGTACATCTACAGAAGTTCATCGTGATTTTTCAACATGTTCTTGTTTTGGGTAAATGTTGCAGTAATATCATTGGTCAGAAAACAAAATGTCACATAATGATATTTACCACTGAATGAAGTTTTACAACTCGCAAAACGTAGTAATATTCAATGAGGCTATTTTTTATAGTTTGTCTAGCTTTTCATTGGGGGTTGATTAAGTTATGCAGGTCATGGAACAATCACATCATCATAGTACACTTCTTCAGTCGCCTATTTCCTGTTTTCAAAGTTTTTCGTGATAATTACACAGTGTGCTTCCGATCAGTTGGCTTCGACTCGATTTACGGCCAACGACTAGTAGACTAAAAAATTCAGAAGTCGTTTCTGTATATTCATTTTCTCAGAAAATGAATCAACAACTCAGTCTAGTGTTGAAAGTTTCAACACTAGACTGAGCTGTTGCTTCATTTTCAGAGAAAAGAAATACTGCACTACTGCTGGTCTTCAGGGACACATAAAACTTGTGTAAAATATCAATAAACTACACTATGCATTGTGTAAAACTGATAGTTAGTTGAACAGTATATTCCATGCTGAAATGCCACTAGAAGCCTGCTTTTGCACTCAAAATGAAAACATTTTCCCAGGGGAGGCCCCTAGTCCCCCATCAACGAGAGGGGGACATCCCTTCTCATACTCTCCCCCTGCTAGGTGCTATGCACCTTGGGTGATGCATTCCACATCAGGCCTAGGCTTTTAGCCGAGGCAAATTATTTGGCCTAGGCTATTTTCTAGCCTAGGCAATTGGCCCCTAATTAACAGGGCTGCCAAACTAACTCTATTTATTTAGATTGCATCCAAGACTTCACTGGAAGTCACTGCTTAGCCACTGGATGTGTAGAAGCTGTGGTCTTGTGGAAATTCAGAATAGTTGTCCAGGTCCTTAAAGGTTAAAATCGATCTGATAAAAGTTAAGACCTAGATATTGGGATATATTACAGAATATATTTTCCTTGAGGTGGTGTTAAGGAAGTTGAAAATGCTTCAGAGAGAACTGCAGATGAACGCACAATGTCAAGCAACAGAAAATTTGGCAACTACAGATGTTCTCCCCCTTCAAAAGGGTCATGAGAATTTATTTGGTGATAGGAATGCCTTCATGCTGTACTCCTGGTGAACATTTCTAACTGAACTTTTTAAAAACCAATTTTCTGGCTTCCACCTTTAACACTTTACAGGTTGGATAAGGGTTTGTATCAGTGACCTCAGCCATTTTTAAATTAAGTGTGGGATCACTTGGTGTTTTGTTCCATGCTTCTGTAGCAAAAAAAACACACTCTAGAGGACATTAGTTGTTTTTTTCATTTGGAATCTTCTCACTGGTAAAAATTTCTTCCATTGAGACAACTCGAAATGCAGCCTTATTTATTTATTTAATTTATTGCTGTTTATGTTCACATACTTCTGCCCAAGTGCTAATCGTGACTACAACATGGAGATAAAGTCAAGTTTAGTCAATCGCTTATATCCATGTTGCCCATTTTACAGGATTTCCACGCCAAGAAAAGGTGACTGGGTCCTATATTACCAGTAAAACAGGGCTTACCATAGTAAACAAGCACTGTTTCACTTCCTGGGGTTCCCACGGGGAAAATGTAACCTTAAAGGAACAATAAACTGCTAATTTGAAAAAATATTGACTCTCAGATTTTGCTCGTATGTGAAAGAGCATGTAAAAAATAGAACTGTACACAAAGTGTAGATATCAGAAGCAATGCGAAATTACAAAAATCTGTACATGAAAGTAAAAAGTTTTAATGCAGACAAAATTTCAGAAAAGGCAACATTGTGAAGATATAAATGAAGTTACCTGAAAGTTATCAGAAGTAAACAAATCCCTGTGACATCATTTCTGAATGCATGTAGTTTCTAATTTGTACTTTCTGCTGTTCAAATAAATGACTGCCATGAAGAAAAACTTTTCATTATTTTAGCAATAACTGAGCATTATTAGATAAAGTAAATTCTTAACATTCAAATAAATTGTATCTAATAAAACCCTCAGCATGTTCATCGACAACAGCAACCAGAAATAGATTTCACCAATACATATGTCATAAATGGAGCTGAAACGGTTAACTGTTTAATCGATTAATTAATGATCAACATCTTGATCGATCCTAAAAGTAATTATTCAATTATACGTTACTTTTTAACTACAGCATTTTAAGGGTCAACAAAGGAACAAACTTGCTCCAAAACAGGCAAACACTGTCACACTGA
This sequence comes from Pictodentalium vernedei, assembly GCA_031216915.1. Lineage (NCBI taxonomy): Eukaryota > Metazoa > Mollusca > Scaphopoda > Dentaliida > Dentaliidae > Pictodentalium > Pictodentalium vernedei. Next base: position 775,821,029 of record CM062297.1, read on the forward strand.
CTCACATCAATTATATGAGACAGAGTAAAGCATGGAAGTTACTTGATGACATACTTGTTTACTTGCATGATCATCATACTGTATCAGCAGCTGGAAATGGTCATTCTTAACCCTTTACCCATTGCGGGTAGCAGATGATACTTGCAAAACAAATTCATGAATTACTAAAAAAATTTCAATTTTTGTCTCAAAAACATAGCTTATGACCCCTCATTGGAACAAGCTCAACGAGCTTGGTCCAGTGAGGGGTCATAAGCTATGTTTTTGAGACAAAAATTGAAACCATAATAAATTTGAATGGAGATTTTTGTAAAAAGGTCTACTCGGTTTTGTTTGTTATGTTGGGTAAAGGGTTCATGCTGTAAATCATCAACGGTGTGGCAATTATTTTTCAGATATCTATTTGGACAAGTGATTAATCGGTTAACCAAGGTTATTCCATGTGATTAATCGATCAAGAAAACCCCTTAACCATTTCAGCTCTAGTCATAAATAGACCCACATGAACACAACCTTTATATTTGTCCTTCAAAGAAAGCTAATTTTAATGAATATGGAAAATGACACTGTACAAATTTTCCGTGAATGACCGGCCAACCAGTTCGGGTTGAAAAACTACAGGCTGCCATTTTTCAATTGTCTGAGAAATTCTTACCTTCAAGCTTATTTCATTTAATCAAATCGGATGCTTTCATATGAATGATATATAAAACATGCAGGTACTTTCGAATAATGGACACCGTGGTTTTGTTAAATTTTCAGATTAATTTTTTTTCAAAATCATGGCTTATTGTCCTTTTAATTGTACATTTTGTTGCTATTGTTGCTGCTGAGTAAAGTCTAGAGGAGCTCTGATATTAAATCTGATTTGATTATGAATTCTCCAGAAGATCTGGTCAATTGAATCGATATGTTATGCTTTGGTAAATCTTGAATAGGAAAAAGACAATAGGCTTTATTGATAAGTAGGTTATCTCCACCTGATTCTTTGAACCCTTCTACACTGTTGAGAATAATACTTCCGGTTAGCACGCGGAATTCTGGTTTATTTGTAATGCTATTGAATCCCATTATTAAAACTACAATCAACTAATGGACTGTTTCAATTGGGTCTACAGATTTGAGCTTGGCCGATATATATATAGAGATTTCATGGATAACAAAACCATTTTTTATTGAGACTGAAGTTTATAGGTGTAGATTTGTTTTGTAAATAAAAGAATCACTATTGCCCTTAGTATACATTTCCCTTTAGACAAAGTGTTTCCTACTCTATTGCCTAAAGTGATTTGGAATGATACCCCTAGTATAAAATAATTCAATGGATTAAATGTTCAGGATATATCAATGTTTTGATTCAAAATAACTGACAGAATGTGGCTGAACCTTCTTAACTCAACACAATACATCATAAGTTCATTAAGTAGGATGGCTTCAAAGTGAACGTGTGTGGTAGAACAATTAATATTTTCAACGTGCAGCCTTCAGGCTGCAGGTTGAAAATATTAATTGCTCTACCCCCAAATAATGGATATGGACTCTTCCAATTTCTGCCATTTAATTGGCATGGAAGATACCATCAGTGTTCAAAGGGTTAATACAGATTTCAGCCATTCTCAGTGGAGGCCTTTTCAAATATATGAAACAGCAGTTAGCAGGCATTTTTTTATGCTGTCCACAAACACAATAATATGAAATGGTGAAGCAAAACATTCTAATCAGTGATGTTTAAAAAAAAAGGGATAGATAAAGGACTGTTTTTATAGTAGGTACTAGAATTCTCGCAAGGAAATCTAAGTTTTCACTTGCAGTGTTGAGTTGCAACCTTATGCATACTTATATTCCTTGCAGTCATGAAAGAGATAATTTTAATACCTACTCAAAAACAGTGCATATGCTTTTTATTATGAGTGTGACAATATTTTAATGCAATTAACTGGTAGAGTGCTGAATTTTTTTTTCAAAGGTGATTTGAAACATGGGTAATTTTTTTAAAGATGCCATGTTACCAGCAAGGGTAACACGACTTTGATAATAATTGTTTTGTTACAAAATGGAGAGTATCCATTGGCACTCTCCAATAAATTGTAACAACACACAAACATTTTTCTTCTACTGTAGCAAAAACAAACAAGCTGATACTTTCAGTGTAAAGACACTAAAATGGCTTCCAGCATTTTTCAGTAGAACCATGACTGTGGCTTCTAGCACTCAAGAAGTTAAAACACCCAAATGTTCAAAATGTGCAGTGATACTGAACTAAATATATTGTACAATGTGTGTCACTTCCACAGAGATATTCTCTTATATATATCAAGACAGGGGCTCAGTGGCTTAGTAGGTAGAGGTGCAGGTTGCAATAACATGAGAGGTCCTCAGTTCGAATCCCAAATGCAGCAACTGCATTGTGTCCTTGAGCAAGGCACTTCACCCATGTGGGGCACTGTGTTCTAAGGCATACTGCACACCCATGGCATGTCTTCAACCAATGCTAACCCTGCTTGTGTGTAGTTAGAATGTTGTGGAGCTAACAGTTGCTCACTGTTGTTCAGTGGTTCTCTCCAGGTACTCCACCTCCTCCACCCGTAAAACTGTTCTGGTCATGTATAGCCATTGTGCAGAAATATGTGACCTTAAACACCAATAAATAAAAAAATAAATAAATAAATAAATAAATAAATAAATAAATAAATAAATAAATAAATAAATAAACAAATAAATAAATAAATAAATAAATATCATGACAAAAGATATTGAAAAATATTTGTAAGACATACCCCTCCATCTTATGAGAGGTGTGTCCCAATGGGACTAAGAATACTCCACCATCTTATAAGGTAACTGCTTTTAACTAGAAGTATGTATCCTAATAGATTAAGAATATAAACATCCCATTCCACATTAAGTTGGCTGCAAAAATACCGTAAGTTGAAAAAGCATAATAACTCTGCCAAAATGAGTCTAACCAATCTCAAAATCACAGGGACACAGGTTCTCATTCTGGTTAATCTCTCTGCAAAGTTTTTTAAAACATGACTGAACAAGCAGAGACAACAAGATCATGAAGGTTGCAAAAATTCTCTAAGTTAAAAAAAGGAAATAATCTCTGTGGATTAATCTCTGGGGATTAATCTCAGTGCAAAGTTTTATAAAAATAGACTATCAAATGAAGGGAAACAAGTTCAGACAAATGAAGGTTGCAAAAATACTCTATGTCCAAAAATGGCTACAACTCTTCCAAAATGTGTCTGAAAGATCTTAAAACTTGCAGGCACACAGGTTTCAATGCCAGTAAATCTCTGAGCCAAGTTTTAAAAACAAGAGGCCCCACAGGGCCTGAAGCACTCAAATTGAACAGAACCCGATATAAACAGAGTCCAAGAATGAATCTACATTAAGCAATCAATCGCCATAGGATCCATTGTCAATCCTTCTGCCCCTCAGGAGCGACTAAAATAGTCCAAGCATCATGTCTTTTCTTCAGTTGATCATAATGTAAAAAGTGGAACTCCTCTATGGAGCCCCTTGATACAACCTATTTGGATTTATGTTAGTTACACACCTCTGGAGGGTACTTAATAACAAATTTCTAATTCTTCAGCAACATGGCCAATTCTGGCTCCCATAGGGAGCCCAAATATTAACCGGAGCACTCGATTTGAACAAACTTGAATCTCACCCCACTAGAGATATTGTATACCAAATATGAAAGTATTCTGACTGGTGGATCTGAGGAAGATTTTTAAAGAAATTTCCTCATATTGCACCAGGTTAAAATTTGGGATACCATAGGGAGCCTAAATATTAACCCAGGCACTGAATTTGAACAAACTCGAATCTGAAACTCCTAGAGATGCTGTATATCAAAAATGAAAGCATTCTGGCTGGTGGTTATGAAGAAGAAAATTTTTTAAAATTATCCCCCATTCTGCACTAAGTTAAAATTTGGGCTTCCACAGGAAGCCCAAATATTAACCTAGGAACTTGGTTTGAACAGTCTTGAATCTGACCCTCATAACAATGATGTATGCCAAACATTAAAAGATTTTGACTGGTGGTTCTGAAGAAGATTTTTAAAGATTATTCCCCATATTACACAAAATTAAAATTCAGGCTCCCATAGGGAGCCCTAATATTTACCCAGGCACTTGATTTGAACAAAGTTGAATCTGACCCATTAAACTGTCAAAAGTGTCATGAAACCCAATAAAAACAAACAAACACTCCCACTAAAAAGGGTCTTTTTTCAAAGAAATTGGTTCATAAACAACAATGAAAAGTTCCGGACCAAAAAATTATGTCCACCATATTCTAAGATGGAAAGGGGGATAACTCTAGCAAAAAAAAAGTCTGATCGAAACTATTATCGCATGTGCACAGGTTCCCACGGTATTGAACATCCATACCAACTTTCAAAGAAACTAGTTCATAAACAATCGAGAAATGCTCCGGACAAAATGTCGACAGAGAGACGGCCGGATGGAGATGGATGGACAGGATGATACCTGTACCCCCACCCCCATAACTTTGTTGTGGGGGGTATAAACATACATGAACTTTTATTAGGAACTGGAGAGTAACATTTATTTATATACTGGCAGGGTCAGATTGGTTGAAGACATGCGCACCATTGATGTGCAGTACACCTTAGTGCATGGCATCAACGTGCCCACATGTGGACAATGGGGGTTAAGTGCCTTGCCCAAGGACGCAATGCAGGAGTCCCAATCGATCACTCAGACGGTCACCCATCCAAGGACTAACCAGGCTCAACGTTGCTTAACTTTGGTGAGCTGACGAGAACCGGTTACCGCAATGCAACCACAACCCCGAGAGTAACATTTGTGCCAAGTTTAAAAAATATTTATTAAATGAAAGCGTCAATGACACTGTAGCTCAGCTTGTCAAGACATGATAGTATGTGACACAGCAATGACAAACATCAAGGTAATGACCTGATAACAAAGGTACATATAAAGTATTGTAACGGCCTGTAAAACGGCCTTGAATTTTGTACCGCACCCAAAAACACTTGTTCTCATCCCACGGTGATACCAAAGGTACCCAAGAAGTTTCGTAAAGATCGGTTCATAAATGCGGCCTCTAGCCCGAGCCATATTGGCATTTGCACTGACAGTGCTGAAAGTAATACAAAATACATCAAAGTTAGTCTAATTTGCATAATTTACGTACGAGAAAAAAACCCGTATTATATGTGATGTATCCCATGGTACTAAACATTCATACAAAAAATTATTCAAATCAGCGCTTTCATATGGAATTTCTGTGCAAAAACAGAATTCTGCATCGCCGGTACAAAATGGCAGCTGGTAGCCATCTTGAATTTCGGACCGGACCCAAAAACACTCGTCCCACGGTCATAACAAAGGTACCCATGAAGTTTCGTAAAGATCGGTTCATAAATACGGCCTCTAGCCCGAGCCGTATTGAATTGTTGACGGCCAGACGGACGACAGACAACTGGCCATGGCATAAGCTCAAATTTGGCTTCGCCAAAGTTGAGCTAAAAATGACAGGAAAAAGCTATGAAAAACAGTGTAAACAGAAGACAAAAGAATGGATGGAGACAAATGGACAACTTTTTAGTGGCAGTGTTTGTTTGTTCTATTGTTTTTGACAACACTTTTGACAGACAGGGTCACATCGTATTTGACAGTTTAATGGGTGGAGGAAGCTGGAGTATCTGGAGAGAAACCACCAAGCCATGGCAAGCAACTGTCAGACTCCCCAACATACTAACTCCACACAAGCAGGGTCAGCTTTGGCTGAAGACAAGTCCACCACTGACGTGCAGTATGCCTTTGTAGACAGCACCACCATGCCCCCAGATGGGCAATTGTGATTAAAGAGTCTTGCCCAAAGGCACAACACAGTTACCCCTGGTGAAATCGAAAAGTGGGCCTTTCGTTTCGAAGTCCAGTGCTTGTGGGAGTGGGAGAGGGGAGTAATAAAGGAGAAATATCATGGCCATCTGGTGACATTTTTTAAGCTCATAATGTGGATTATCCACTTAAGATTAGTGTATTTCGCCAGAAATTTGTTCCACACACAGATAGATAAGGAAACACTTAGTTCAACAATTAAGTAGGAAAAGGTAAGTGGATCAGATGCAATGAAGTATTCTTTTCTTTTGTTGGTTGAATGTTATTTTGGAGGAGTTAGAAGAAGAGGGCACTGAGTGTTCTAATTACTGTTTTATTAGGATATGTAAAGAAGAATATCAAGAATGTAAAATGTCAAAAGTGTAGATAATTATGGTGAGTGAATGGATCAAAATTTTCCAATTCATGTTTTTATTGATTTTATGTCAATGTGACAATGAGATAAGAAAAAACACTATACAGACAAACTTCAAATCATACCTCTTCCTTAGCTTGATTTAGATCACATGTAAGTTGAACTTGCTGAGCTTCATGTTTGTTTTATTTTAGTTACTCAACCATGATGATATTCTTGTTAATCCAAGGCCTAAAGATGCATCTGTATATATAATTTGAAAAAATAATATTTGAAATAATAAAATTAATGTTGAGGTTGTATCTGTTGGGTAAAGGGTTCACCCTTTACGATGGTTCCACCCTTTTTGAGAACGGGTACAATTCCCTTTCTCTTGAGAAAACTTTCATTGCTTGGGACTGACATGGGAATTTATTTAACACCCAGAAGCCTGAAGTCGAAGCCACTCTCCTCCAATGTTGTTTAGAAATTAAGGATGAATACTTAAGCAGTCTTTGCTGGCCAAACAAATTGTGTACAGTGATCTGTAGGTATTCAAGATGGCCACTCTGGTAGCCATTATAGGTGGCTAACCACTATTGAAATTGGACATTCTCATCTACTTACTTATCATACTAAGTCACCCAGCTGTTGATATATAAATGTGAACTGTAGCCAGTGTTGAAGAAATCCAAGATCATGAAGATTTGGCTCATAATAGGACTTTCTCATCTAGGAATGAACCTGAACATGCACATGAAATTTGGTAATAACTGTAAAAGAACTGCTGGCTTCAGCCTAAGCCAAGTGAAAAGACTAACAGATGGAGTTGGGAGAGGGTTAAATAGAGTTAGGGGGTGCAGGTGGTCTAAGTGTAAATATGATCATTACATGGATTCTGACATGTCAAAATATGAAATTATTTAGATCGGTGTTTTGAGAAAATGTTTTTTGTGTTCTCCCTTTTACCCAGTGTCTCCACCATAAACCCCCTAAAACCTTCCAAACATGACCAAGGCCTTAATTTGAACAAACTTTTAAACAGATACCTTTTATGCCACAAATGAAAGCTTTTGCAGCAGTGGATTGGAAGAAAATTTTTTGATATTTTTTCACAGAACAACCTTAAAAATATGATGGATTCCAGGAGCTAGTTTGTTTTTAACAAACTTTGTCATGATTCTTATCAAGACATTGTACATGAAATACGGAATCATTTGGAGCAGTAGTTTGCGAGAAAAAGATATGTTTCATGCATTTCCATTACCAACAGTGTTAAAATCTAAGGGGACTCGTGACATTCTAAATATGACTTTATTCTGAAGGATTTGAATATTATTGTAAATCATCTTTTTTACATAGAGGATCTCCAACGAGACCTCAGTTTATATCGAAATTTACAAAACGAGTTTCAGTAAACAATCTCTTGCCAGAGCTTTAGCGAAATCCAGACTTTCTCTACTGGACAAGTTTTGTTAATTTCGATATAAAAGCGAAAAGTTAAAGATCCTATTTATTATATGATCCAAAAACTCCACAAAAGACACTTAAATGAAACAAGAAACAAGTACAGTACAAGTCAAACTATGTTGTAACATAACTGCAATAAACTAAGTATACTGCTGCACCTGCACTGATAAGATCAGAATCTGACATCATTTTCTGGAAAGCTCTCAGTGAGAGCTTTCCAGAAAATGATGTCAGCACCTGGTCTTATCAGTGTAGAAAGAGAAAGCTACAAAGTTTATAGTGGTTATCCTACAATTTATTTTGTCTTGTACTGTAGCGGCTTCTAACAGACCTGTAATTACATTACAACTTAAGATGCATTATTTGTCAGCAGTGTCCATGTCAGGAAATAATCCCAGATAGAGGATAGATTACAAAATATTTAATGACACAAATTTAATGAAATAATTTTCAAATAAACATCAACTAATGTCACAGACAACAAATGCTATCATTCCACCTCACAAAGCCTGAAGCTATGATTATTCTCTGGTGCTTGATGAGCTGTGCATTACCATTTTTAATGAATGGGCTAAATAACCGCAGGAAGGGCCAGATTATATAACAAGAAGAGCAATGCGAAGTGTGGCATATACCCCAATGGTGTCATAAAAGGGTAGGTAAGTCTCTTTTGGGAGGGGGGGGGGGGGCGGAGGCATAACCAAAATCAAAAGGAAGCTTCCTCAAGACGCCAACAATGCATCACAAAAAATGAAATTGATTTGAGTCAGCATTTATTAGTTATTGGATGGAAACCAAATTCAAGATGGCTGCCATCTTGGTTCAGCTGACTGGTCCAAAATTGAAAGGAAGATTTCTCTAGACACCAACAATGCATAAACAAAAAACTAAAATTGATTCAAGTCAGCATTCATTAGTTATTGGACAGAAACCAAGTTCAATATGGCTGCCGTGGTGGCCATACTGAATTGGTTATCTGATCCAAAATCAAAAGGAAGCTTCCTCTAGAGACCAATAATGCATAACCAAATGAAAGTGTCAATGACACTGTAGCTCAACTTGTCAAGACATGTACATGTATAGTATGTGACACAGCAATGACAAACATCTAGGTAATGACCTGATAACAAAGGTACATATAAAGTAATATAACAGTCTGTACATAAATACTGACCGTAGCCTGTAACAAATGTATAGGTAAAGTATTGTAAAGGTGGGTGACAGTCAGATGCTAAACTAGAAAAGAAATCTTTGAGTCCCAGAGTGGGTCTGACTGAACCCCAAAAATATTTGTTCTCATATCACAGTGATAACAAAGGCACCCCAAAACACACTCATTCCTGTCCCAAGGTGAAAACAAAGGTACCCAAGAAGTTTCGTGAAGATCAGTTCATAAATACAGGCTGTATAGAAGTTGTGACAAAAAACTGATTGGACCTAATTTCGGTACAAAATGGCCACTGGCAGCCATCTTGAATTTTGGACCACACTCAGAAACACTCGTTCTCGTCCCAAGGTGATAACAAAGGTACCCAAGAAGTTTCGAGAAGATTGGTTAATAAATACAGCCTCTAGCCTGAGCCGTATTGACATGTGTACTTCTGTGTGTAAGTAGCGCTGAAAAAATCCAAGTTCATCTAATTTGCATAATTTCTGCACGAGAAAAAAACCTGTATTATATGTGATGTATCCCATGGTACTAAACATTGACACAAAAAATTTTTCAAATCAGCGCTTTCATATGGAAGTTCTGTGCAAAAATCTGATTGCACCTAATTTTGTACAAAATGGCTGCCATCGGCCATCTTGAATTTCGGACCGCACCCAAAAACACTCATTCTCGTCCCACGGTGATATCAAAGGTACCCAAGAAGTTTCGTAAAGATCGGTTTATAAATACGGCCTCTAGCCCGAGCCGTATTGGAATTTGCACTTACAGTGCTGAAAGTAACACTAAATACATCAAAGTTAGTCTAATTTACATAATTTACGTATGAGAAAAAAACCTGTATTATATGTGATGTATCCCATGGTACTAAACATTCATACGAAAAATTATTCAAATCACCGCTTTCATATGGAAGTTCTGCGCAAAAATCTGATTGCACCTAAGTCTGTACAAAATGGCTGCCAGCGGCCAACTTGAATTTCGGATCGGACCCAAAAACACTCGTTCTCGTCCCACGGTCATAACAAAGGTACCAAAGAAGTTTCGTAAAGATCGGTTCATAAATACGGCCTCTAGCCCGAGCCGTATCCAATTGTTGACATATGGACATAGGGACAGACAGACGACGGGCCATGACAAAAGCTCAAATTTGGCTTCGCCAAAGTTGAGCTAAAAATGTAATTAATTCGAGTCAATATTCATTAGTTATTGGATGGAAACCAAATTCTATATTGCCACCATGGCAGCCATATTGAACTGGCTAGCTGAACCAAAATCAAAAGGAAGAATTGTCTAGTCATTCACAAGTAACCCCTAAAATTATGATTTGATCAAATAAGCAGTTCTTTGGTTATTGGATAGAAACCAAATTCAAGATGGCCACCGTGGAAGGCATAATGTATTGGAGATTGGTGGCCATCTCGGTTCAGCTGACTGGTCCAACATGGAAAGGACGCTTTCTCTAGACACCAACAATGCATAATTAAAAAATAAAAATGATTCCAGTCAGCATTCATTATTTATTGGACAAAAACCAAATTCAATATGGCCAACATGGTGACCATATTGAACTGGCCAGTTGGACCAAAATCGAAAAAAGCATCGTCTATAGTCATCCACAAATAACCCCTACAATTATGATTTGATCAAATAAGCAATTCTTTAGTTATTGGATGGAAACCAAAAGTTGATGGACAGACAACGGATGGACATGGTGAAAGTATAATGCCCCGAGAGGGTCAGGAGCATAAAAATATGTTCATCAAACATGGAAGCATTTGAAACAGTGGTTTTGGGGAATAAAAATTTTTAATGTTTCCTCCATTACCTGTAGAGTTAAAACCTTGGGCCCCAGGACACTCCCTTAATTTGATGCCAGGGGCTTGATCTGAACAAACTTGCGAATCATCCTCACAAAAATGTTACATATTTTTGCACAATGGCTAATCATGACCACAATATGAGTATCCACTCAGGACCAGGGGTGAGCATTAATAAGCCATGTTGCCAATTTTAGAGCGGGTTTGCACCTCCCAAGCATTGGTGTCTGGATCCTATTTTACCAGAAAAACATAGCCTGTTTACCGCAGTGAGAAGAAACATTTAAATCATCCTCAATATTTATTACGTATCAAATATTGAAGAATTTGGAACAGCCATTCAGGAGAAAACTGTGTATTGTGTCATCTTGTCGTCAGATGCAAAAAATTATGCCTATATGATCAGTATTATCGCTCCCCCAACCCAATATTATACCTTCTCTTCTCTTTGTTCATTTCAAAGTAATTCAAACTTTTTGCTGAAATATCTAATCCACCTATGCAATCCGATTGAATTGTTTGAAATGAATTGTTTTTATTAACATGCTTAAAGTATTGCTGATTGAATCGTTTGGAAATTAACAGACAGAATGGAGGTATAATATTGGGGGTGGGGGGGGGGGAGATTGGGTGGGGCTAATGCTGGTCATATACAACAGGTCAATTAGTCCTCTGGATTCTGATGTCAAAATACTGAAATTTCAAGCATCGATGTTTTCCCATAATGTAATTAATCAATTTATACTTGTTTAATAGAGATTGATGAGCTGTCTATTGAGGTGTAACAACACTTTCAACAACCAGGGTCACATCGTGTCAAGTAGTTTTACAGGTGGAGGAAGTCTAAGTAACTGCAGAGAAACATTGAGCAGTGGCAAGTAACTGTCTGACTCTCCAACTTGCACATGCAAAGTTAGTAGCGGTTGAAGGTAAGTGCATCATTGATGAGCAGTTCGCCTTAGGACACAGCACCACTGTGCCCCTATTTTGGGCAATCAGGATTAAGTGTCTTTTCCAAGGACACAACACAGTTACTGCAAGAAGGATCAAACCTTCAACATTTTGGTTTGAAGTCCACTGAGCCACCGAGGTCAAAGGAAGTATGGTAAATGGTATCTCATACACAATGTCGAATTCCCAACACTGAATGCAAGACTATAATAGATGCAATTGTAGATTTGTTTCACAAGATTACCAGCAAAAATGGGCTTACAAAATGAATGATACTGAAATGCAGACAAAATGACACCGATAAAAGTCATCTAACCAATAATTCTGACAGCCAATACATCTCAAGTGTTTATTTCTTGTCAATAATTGATATTTCACATCAGTCAGCAGCCAGTGATCAAGAGAAAACACTGCTATCAAGACAAAACACTGCTTATCAGCCTCTGTTGTACATTGGTGATTCCAATCAATACACAGCTGAAATTCTGCGCATCCATTTACCACCTGCTCTGGGGTTTCCTCAACACATTTGTTAAGAGTCAAGATTGAATTTTCTCTACATCCTTCGCCAGGATGTGTTCAATTAATGCTATCCTTTCCGACCGGAATTCTATTCCAGGATAAATCACACAATGTTTGTGAAGAGTAGTTCTTCACTCAGGTATACCAGTCCTCAAGACATAGATTATCTTCCTTCAAACTGAAGTCAAGCTAGTTTACTGCAGAACACAGGATGTGTACATCCCACAAGAAAACTGATCTCCAATTTTATCTGGATTGAATACCAGTATGTAGTGTTGAATCCTGTTACCAAAAAACCTGCTTTGACAATGAAAAATATTTAGTGCCCATGAATATTCACTTAACCAGAATTGAGTGATATTCCAGGCTTTTAACCCTTAACCCAAGAGTATTTTCAAGATATTTTTCATAGAATCCAGTCATGGCTGCTGTGAAGCAGTCATGACTAGATTCCATAAAAAATAAATTTAAATTTAACTAAAGAAATCATTGGTGAAAAAGTACATTCAATTTACACAAGGAAAATTTAATTAACTTTGCCCAAATGATTCTTATTTCAGTGGCAAGGGAAATTCATTCCTGGGCAGGAATATCTGCAAGCAGCATGTAAGGAGCTAAATTTCATCAAAGCTGCAACAGTATTATTATTATTTATTTATTGGTATTTAAGGTCACATACATATGCACAATCTCGAATTGTGACCATGACTGTTTTATGGGTGGACGAAGCCAGAGTACCCAGAGAGAACCACCGAGCATCTGCCAGCTCCCCAACATTGTAACTCTGTTTAAGCTCCGCTCAAGCAGGGTTATAGCAGTTGAAGACATGTGCACCATCGATGTGCAGTACGCTTTAGTACACGGTGACATCGTGCCCCCATGTAGGCAACCGGGATAAAGTGCCTTGCCCAAGGACACAACGCGGGTCGCCCCGGATGGGAATCGAACTCTGGACCTCTACCATAGAGGTCCAGCAGTCTACCACTGAGCCAACGTGCTCCCTTGTACATAAATTAGAGGGTAGACCAGACAGTTCAGTTGTTTTTATGTTGTTGTTTTTTATTCAGTTTCATAAGTGATATCACCCTTGAAAGCTGAGCAATTTCTATACATTTATCCTACCCATCAGACAGTCAAAATCCCATGACTAATTTGCAGTTGTTTCCAGGCAAATCTTGCTGCCTATAATGGCTGCCAAGATAAGTCTAGAAATATGTATTCTTAGTGTAAATTTTGGTTTACCCAGAGGTTGCAAGTTGGGCCACCTGTTCTGTTGCAGTAAAAAGTGATCATACAGTTAGAATTAGGCCTTTAAGGCAGGCCTTGCAAAATTCACTAAGCTGTAAGATAAAAATAGGGAGATGACCAACATAAGCACCAAGCTTTCTGTCGAATCCCTTCGTTTTTGTGATTTAATTAGTATTGTTTCTGTATGCTGCATTCACTGCTTCATAATTATATTTGTTTCCTTCCTTTATTGTTAATCATATTGTCTGCAACTACAATGTTTTCATTAATAAATATTGTTTAAACTAAGATAAAAATAAAACAAGAGGCCACACGGGGCCTGAAGCACTCATCTTGAACAGAACACAATAGAAACAGAGTCCAAGAATGAATCTACATTAAGCAATCCATCTCCATAGGCTACACTGTCAATCCTTGAGTCCTTCAGGAGTGACAAAAATAATCTGGGCATCATGCCTTTTCTTCAGTTGATCATAATGTAAAATGTAGAGCTCCCCTATGAAGCCCCTTGATACAACCTACGTGGATTAATCTTAGTTACACACCTCTAGAGAGTACTGAATACAAAATTTTTAAATCTTCAGCAACCCATATGGAGCCCAAATATTAACCCAGGCTCTCAATTTGAACACAGTTGAATCTGACCTCCCTAGAGATGTTGTGTACCAAATATGAAAGCATTCCGACTGTTGGATCTGAAGGAGAGAAATTTTAAAGAAATTTCTTCATATTGCTCTAAGTTAAAATTTGGGCTACCATACCAAGCCCAAATATTACCCTATGGATCAGATTTGAACAAACCTGACCCTCCTAGAGATGTTGTATACCACTTGTTGTATACCAAATATGAGAGCATTCTGACTAGTGGATCTGAAGAAGATTTTTTAAGAAATTCCCTCATATTGCACTAAGTTAAATTTCAGGTTCCCATATGGAGCCCAAATATTAACCCAGGCTCTTGAATTGAACAAACTGGAATCTGACCCCCCTAGAGATGTTGTATGCATAACATATCTTTAAAGAAATTTCCTCGTATCGCACAAAATAAAAATTTGGGCAACCATAGCGAGCCTAAATATATACACATGGATCTGATTTGAACAAACTTGAATCTGACCACCCCCCGTCCCCCCTCCTTAGAGATGTTGCATACCAAATATGAAAGCATTCTGCCTGGTGGATCTGAAGAAGAAGATTTTTAAAAATTATCCCCCGTATTGAACAAAGTTAAAATTTGGACTTCCATAGGAAGCCCAAATATTAACCTAGGGACTTGGTTTGAACATTCTTGAATCTGACCCTCATACGAATGATGTATACTAAACATTAAAAAATTCTGACTAATGGTTCTGACGAAGAAGATTTTTAAAGAATATTCCCCATATTACCCTGTGTTAAGAATTTGGGGCTCCTATATTGAGCCCAAATATGAACCAATGGGCTTTATTTTAACAAACTTGTATCTGACCCTTGTATGGGTGCTGTATGCCGAATATCAAAAGATTCTGATCATTGGTTCTGGAGAAAAGATTTTTTTTAATTTTTGCAAATATGCTGACTCAGCATTTTTTTCGATGCCCATTAAAGAACACCCTAACATAACAGACGCCAATTTTTTTTTACCATTCAATTCTACTGGTCCTAAGGATGCTTCATACCAAATAACAGCTCTCCGTTCCATGTGGTTTTGGAAATATAGGTGTTTGAAAATATTTCTATTTTTAACTCCCAGGGTACCCATGGGGATTCAGAAATTTTTTTTTCCATGTGTCAAGTACTTATGACCCAATAATACCACATACCAAATTTGGTTCAAACCAGACCAACGGTTCAGAAAACAGAAATTTTGGGCGGGGCCAAAAATCTTACCCCTCCCATTACAAACCCAAATATTGCTTCATGAACTTCGTTTGAACAAACTTGATTCTACATCTCAAAAGGAAGCTCCATAGCAAATATCAAGTCATTGTAAACACTCGTTAATGAGAAGAAGATTTTTAAAAATATTTTTGGAGCATTTTCCCCCACTCCCTCCCTATGGGGCTGATCATGTTGAGCTGAACAAAAATACAATGCCCCTTTGGGACCATCACTCACACAAACTTTCACTTGAATTGGCCCAGTGGCTTTGGAGGAAAAAAACAAAACATGGTGTTGACGGATGGACGGAGAGCGATGAGATTAGTTCAGCTTGACTTTGGCAAGATGAGCTAAAAATTGTTTGTTCATGGCATCAATAAAAATCTTTGGAACTCCCGGCTACAGACCTGCAGTCTTGAGAGGGTTAAATTAAAGACATGCACACAGGAATCAGATAAATGTTTTCCAGCATAGAAAGGGTTCATTCAACATGAAATAACTTATATGTGCACAGTAGAGGAGAGTCAATCAGGAGAGAAAAAAATCTTTGGAAAAAAACACACTGCAGTCAGGAGAGGGTTAAATTGAAGATATTCAGACAGGAATCAGATCAATTTTTTCCAAGGAACCAGAAAAAAATACATCTACAGTATTGAAAGGGTTTTTTGTTTGTTCATGGCATCAATAAAAATCTTTGGAACCCACACTGCAGTGGGTTGAATCAAAGACATGCATACAGGTATCAGATGTTTTCCAGCATTGAAATGGTTCATTCAACATAAATAAAAATCTTTCTAAAACAAACAAAAGTCCCACAGAATTGACAGATTGGAACAGATTGGAATAACAAGATAAAATGTTCATAACAGAATTTTTGTTGATTTAAGAACAATATGTCAATCAAAAAGTTCTGTGAATGAAAAATCCTCCAGGATAAAACTACTGCAAAAATGCTGACTCATCATTTTTTCAATACCCTCTACCGGGAACCCTGATTGAATTGGTGGCCTTTTTTTTTAACAAATCCCTTCTTCCGATCCTAAGGATGTTTCATACCAAATACCAGTTCTCAGTTCCTTCTTGTTTGGGATATATGGGCTTTTAAATATTTTTCTGTTTTTAGGCCCTGGGCTTGTCACAGGGCTGTGGAAAAAAATTTTTTAGGCATCAATCAATTACTTAGGACTCACTTAAACTACATGCCAAATTTGGTTGAAGTTGGCCCACAGGTTCTTGAAATAGAAATTTTGGGTGGGGCCAAAAATCTTACCCCTCCCATTACAAAGCTAAATATTGCTTCACGAACTTTGTTTGAACAAACTTGATTCTACACCTCAAAAGGAAGCTCCAGAGCAAATATCTGGTCATTGTACACACTGGTTCATGAGAAGAAGATTTTAAAAATATTTTGGAGCATTTTCCCCCACTCCCTCCCTATGGGGCTGAGCATACTGAGTTGAACAAAAATGCAATGGGCCTTTGGGATCATCATTCACACAAACTTTCACTTGAATTGGCCCAGTGGCTTTGGAGGAGAAGACGAACACATGGTGTTGACGAACAGCGGACGCCGGACGATGGACGGAGAGCGATGAGATTAGCTCAGCTTGACTTTGTCAAGATGAGCTAAAAATACAGGGCTGAATATCGGGCTGCCACAAGTGTTGTCATGAAGTTCCAAGGTCTTTGGTCTTTGGAAGAACCTGATTTTATTGAGTATTTTCAGTTTTTGGCATGCAAAATTAGCATTTTGAAACATTTCCTCACAGAATCAGATAAGATGAAACAATGTTGAACAAAAAGAAAATTCACCAAATTTAGAATTCATCTACAGCTGTAGGATTTTTTTTAACCCTTTCTTTACCCAACGCAGACGATTTCAAAATTTATTATTTTAAATATCATTTTTTAAATTTTTTCAAAAATTTCAACAAAACTATATCATGTGATCCCTCCTTGGAACGAGCTCGACGAGCTCATTCCAAAGAGGGGTCACATGGTATGGTTTTGGAGAAATTTTTCAAAAAATAATATTTTTTCAGTTGCTGATTTTGCATATTATGTGGGCGGATGCGGGCGATTCGTTGGGTAAAGGGTTAACTGGCATATTCTCTCGCAGTCTGGTAATTTTTCCATATTTACCAGACCGAATATCCTGCTAAATTTGTGTAAGTTTCGCATGGATTGTTTAGGGGCCAATGGACATCAGAGTCACAAATCAAGCACACAGAAGCCACAAAAAGCTTCTTCATTGCCACTGAACAGCAATTAACTTGGGGAGACAGTGAGGGCCCAAAATTGGACTTATCTAAAGGTCCTGCATATTTCTATGTTCTGGTGTTGAATTGTCCATTTATTCAATCATATCTTGTTTGTGGAGTTCTGTCAGATAAGACATAATAGACCACATGCTTATATTTGTATCACTTAGGTTATAGAGGTTTGTACAGAAGGGGAATTCTCTACTTGTCAGAATCTGACAGACTGCATTTAATATTATTTGGTATTTTTGGTCCATGAAATGCAATAGATTTGTTCAAGGAATACACTAAAATTAAAATAATCTGCTCAGCAGGTGAATAGTTTAACCCTTTACCCAACGAATTGGCCGCATCCGCCTGCGTAATATGCAAATTCAGCAGTTGAAAAAATATTTTTCAAAACATTTGAACAAAAACATATCATGTGACCCCTCGTTGGAACGAGCTCGTAGAGCTCGTTCCAACGAGGAGTCACATGATATGGTTTTGTTGAAATTTTTCAAAACATTTCAAAAAATGATATTTAAAATAATAAATTTTGATATCGTCTGCGTTAGGTAAAGGGTTAATAACTAAAGAAATAACATGTAATGAACTTTCTAGTATAAAAGTACGTGTATACTTATTTATTAATGAACTGTTAAGAAAATGGGTTGTTCATGAACTGCTCTTCACTTCTTAAACCTTAACATCATTCACAAACTCCTACTCTTGTTGAATTCAGTTATTTATTTATTTATTTATTGATGTTTAAGGTCACATATTTATGCACAATGGCTAATCATGACCGTGACAGTTTTACGGGTGGAGGAAGCCGGAGTACCCGGAGAGAACCACCGAGCAACGACGAGCAGCTGCCAGCTCTCCAACATCGTAACTCCGCACTGCAGCACAGACAGGGTTAGATTGGTTGAAGACATGCGCACCATCGACGTGCAGTACGCCTTAGTACACGGCGTCATCGTGCCCCCACGCGGGCAATGGGGATGAAGTGTCTTGCCCAAGGACACAATGCGGTTGCCGCAGGTGGGATTCGAACCGAGGACCTCTCGGCTTGCAGCCTGCACCTCTACCTACTGAGCCACCGCGCTCCCCTTGAATTCAGTTACATGTATTTAATGTCAAAGAACTGCTCACAAATTGTTCATAAGTATTTTCTTATATCTGTTCAGAAATGAATGTTCATTGAACAGTTTCTGAAAATTTCACAACATGAGGTATGGGAACACTGTAAAAGTTAGCTCTCACCTCTTAGTTGATATATCTGTTCAAAAACAATTCATGAACACTCAATGAACAGTTTTTGAAAATTTCACTGCATAAGAGTAATTACTTGCACCTCTTAGTGTGTTTGTATTCTGGATTTTAATGACACTTTCAACAATCAGGGTTAGCAGCCGGTGAAAAAGCAAGTTTTCCATCGACGTGCATAATACCTTAGTACACAGAGCATCGTCTTCCCACATGGGCAACCAGGGTTAAGTGTCTGGCCTAAAGACACAGCTAACATGGTGTGGATCAGTATTGATTGAACCATGATCCTTTCAGTTCGGAATCCAATGCTCTAACCAATGAGCCACATTCCATTAGAACCCTGTTAAATGAATAGCCACTTTGTCATTGAGAATTATTCAATTAACAGTATTCATTTAACAGGGATTTCTCACTTTCCCATATTCTAAACTTAGGCCACACAAAGTAGATCTTCTGTTTCTCAGGCCATTATTTGTGAAATTGCATGTGGGCGAGCGGTTTTTTATTTTATTTTTTCAGTAATTACTTTTTTACCATCAAAAGTTCATGTTCTTGGTTCAAGTTTTAGGCCTCATAATCTACAGAATAGCATGGGTGGTGGTGTATTTCATCCCTTGAGTGCAAGAAGACTTTGCAATGCTAAAGCATTGCAAAGCCTTCTTGCTCTCAAGGGACAAATTCATCAATTTTTTTAACTTGGGTAAAATATCAGACATAAACTATTTAATTTTTATTTTTTTTAAGTTTAAATTGGTTATAAAAAGAGAGCATGCGGCAGCCAAAAGGACCATGTGGGAGGGCCTGAGAAACAGATTTTTTATTTTTTTAGGCCTTAAACTTAGCATTTATTCTTTTATATCTTGTTTGACAAGATATAATAGATTAAATGCCTATACTGAGGCTATCTTGGGTGATATACAAGGGTAATTTGCTGATTGTCAGGGTAACTTCACAACATATTGCAAGATTTTTTATTCAATTAACCCTTTACCCAACGTAACGCTCAAAACCTACCAACTATGTTCACAAAAATCATCCTCCAATTTCATTATTTTTTCATTTATTATCTCAAAAATGTAACTTATGACCCTCATTGGAACAAGCTCATTGAGCTCATTCCAATGATCCAATGAAGTGCCATAAGCTATGTTTTTGATGCAAAAAATTAAAAAAGTAGTTATTCAAGAATTTTATTTGCAAGTGTCTGCTTTTCTGTTCATGTTAGGTAAAGGGTTAACAAGAGTTTACTCTATATCCTATAAGCAAATAACAGGGTAAATTTGTACTGAAGGTATGGTAAATGGTTTTGTGTTTTGAAATTATATTCAATTAACAGGGATATTCAATTACAAGATATCCTATTAAGTGGGCTCCACTGTACTCCCCTCCTAGTTACCGTTTTCATTCCAAATCCTCTTCTTCCAGCTTTGGTTATATAAAAGTGTACAAAAGTGTTAGTCTGATTTAAACTTCAGAATGTACTCTTGTCTGGCAAATAATAGTGATGGCTTGCATTTTTCATTGAAATTAATAATAGTGATGGAATTTGCAGTCTTTGACTCAATGCCAAATAATAGTGAAGTTGAAGATTTTTCTCTAAAATTAATAATAGTGATATCACTATTATTTGGCAGGTGAGAGCATGAGAGTATGATAATTTAATTCATTTCATAATTGCTAAGTTTTGGGAAGTACCAGACATGAACCCATCAATAAACCCATGCCCCAAAGTCAATGAGATGAGAAGAGAAATTACAAATTAAACATTGTTGGTCCTGTTTGTGCAGACAGCATGTAATGTAAGTGTGAAAAATAAATAATTCATAATTCTGTTGTGGTTCAAACATATATTTCATTGGAAAAAATTGATCCAACTGTCGGATACATAGGTCTAGTCCGATGGCAATAATGATATCCTCCGTGAAAAAGAAAAGCCTTCCTATTTGCAAATAATGAAAAATATCCTCATCAATCTTTATCAGCACTTTAATATGCCAGCTTTAATAAACTTTTTTCAATACGATAATTGAAATTGATTTTGAAATCAATTCGAAAATTAATTCAGCAGATTATCTTCATTATACATGAAAAGATTCTATATCCAATCAACACTTAGACCATCACAAACATTTTAACCCCTTTGAATGCTGAATTAAAATGGAACGATTCAGTAGAAAATATAGATTTTTTAATTGTGACACTTGCCAACAGTAATGGTTATCTTAATTTATACTGTGTTCATATAATTATTTCCATATAATTAATGGAGAGAGCCAACAGGATTCAAATCTCCAAAAAACTGCAAGTAATTTTTTTTCAGCTGGTGGAGAGACTGATTTTTTAGTTAACCCTTTATCCAATGCAGACGATTTCAAAATTTATTATTTTAAATATCATTTTTTAAATTTTTTCAAAAAATTTCAACAAAACCATATCATGTGGTTTTGTTGAAATTTTTCGAAAAATAATATTTTTCAGCTGCTGAATTTGCATATTATGTGGGCGGATGTGGGCGGTTCGTTGGGTAAAGGGTTATCAGAATTGGTTCATATGAGTTTGTCTTGTTACAGTACATTAGGGAATGCCTATTGCAAGTCTCCATTATTATTATTATTATTTATTGGTGTTTAACCGGGGGCGCGGTGGTGTTGCGGTAACCGGTTCTCGTCAGATCTCCGAATTTAAGCAATGTCGAACCCGGTTAATCATTGGATGGGTGACCGTCTGAGCAATCAATTCAGACTCCCGTGTTGTGTCCTTGGGCAAGGCACTTAACCCTGATTGTCCACAAGGGGGCACGATGACGCTGTGTACTAAGGCGTACTGCACGTCGATGGTACACATGTCTTCAACCAATCTAACCCTGCCTGTGCTGCAGTGCGGAGTTACGATGTTGGGGAGCTGGCAGCTGCTCGTCGTTGCTCGGTGGTTCTCTCCGGGTACTCCGGCTTCCTCCACCCGTAAAACTGTCACGGTCATGATTAGCCATTGTGCATAAGTATAAATAAATAAATAAATTGGTGTTCAAGGTCACATATTTCTGCACAATGACTAATCATGACCATGAGTTTTATGGGTGAAGGAAGACAGAGTACCTGAAGAGAACCACCGAGCAACGGCGAGCAATTGCCCGCTCCTAAACATACTAACTCCACGCAAGCAGGGTTAGCATTGGTTGAAGACAAGGGCACCATTAACATGCAGTACACCTTAGTACACAATGTCATCATGCCCCCACATGGGCAATGAGGGTGAAGTGTCTTGCCCAAGGACACAATGTGGTTGCCGCAGGTGGAATTCGAACCAAGGACCTCTCGGCTTGTGGCTCTCTCCATTAAACTGTAATAAGGCAAATTCAAATAAACAAAATATTTTTGATTGGAACAGAATTAGAAAGACACCATGAGGGTATGAAGGGTTTCAAAAGGTAGGGCGCTAAATTATTTTTGGACATCAAAATTTTTAAAATTGTCTTTGCCTTGTTAATATTTATGGGAGAGTGCCAATACACTCTCCCATAAATTGTAACAAGGTAAATCATCTTAAACACCAATAAATAAACAAATAAATAAATAAGAAGGTAAATCCAAAAAGATGAAATTATGTCACTTCAAAGATAATGTGAAGCACATCCACTGAATTTGAAACCTTCAAGTTGCAGTATCCTGCACTTTAAAACAAAGCCCAGCTATGGGCTTCCAGCACACTACCAGTTAAGTATGGAGGAGTGGAGCCCAAATATGGGTTTCTTGCACACAATCAGTTAACTACCAAGAGACTACTAAGGAAATGAATAAGAGCATAAATGCCAAAAAGGAGCTTCCATCATTTTACAAAAGAGTCAAGATTTACACAAGAGTCAGTTTATATTGGGGTTTCTAACTTGAACACTCAAGTCCCCATACAGTCTAAAACAGCCATCTTTATATTGCTCTTAAAAAGTTTCCCCAAGAGAACACTCCTGGTAGAATGCATTTATCTTGACATTTTTTTTAACATCATTGTTGGCTGTCTTTACAGGTAGCCAACAATAATATTGGAACACTGTTTAAAGTTATCTGCAACTGGGTACTTGAATATACCATACATATTTATGTAAAATTAGTCGGAGGACCAAAGGGTTAACAATACCGAACATTATGTTAACAACTGAACACAATAATCAGCAGTAGAATGCAGCCATGAGTTTGGCGTCACTAATGTTAAAGTTGTTCTTGAACTCTCTGTACACTGATGTTGAAATATCAAAGATCCAAGCTGCAAATTTTTCCCACAATGCAGTTGAGAATTTCACCAATTCAATCTTGTTTGACAGAGCTCTCTGAGCATTCTTTTCAGATGGTTGTAACCAGAATGATGTGGTTGTGGGAAAAGATTACAATTTTATTCATGTTTAAGTATAATTTTGTGGCCTCACTTATTTTTTAACCCATCAGATTCAGTTTATTGCAATGCAAAACTGAACACCAAGTACACCATCACACTGTAGTCAGTCAAAAATTCTTTCATCTCTGTTTTGTTTTAAAAAATTTTTTTTTCCTCTAAGGCATACAAAAGTGTGTCTTTCTTTCTAATAATCTGACCTACCCATTAATAAAAAACTTGACTGTGACAATTGAATTTTGATTTTGGAAATCAAAGTCTGGTTTGTCCTCTTTTTATTGTCCATTTCTGACTACTGCTTCTCAAGTTCTTGCTATGAAACATAGCATCCTGAAGTGTGCATTCTTACACTGGAGTTTTTGAAATGGCAGCATACTGATTCTCTAAATTTGTTCACATTCATTTTAACTACAAAGAAACTTTAGTCAGCTGTTTTCAGACAATCATCTGAATCCACAATTACCAGATGAAAAATACACTTGTGTTGTGAAATGTGACATGAGCTCTAACTGCAGAGTTGTTTGAAGCGAGTCCTATGATGTCAAACCTAGAGGCTCCATATACAGAGCCTGTAATCGCTCACCTGGAACTACATATAAAAATGTGATTTCCCATAGGCTTTCCATGGTAACTACGAGCTGCAATTGTGGCCATGTTTTGCAACATTACATCAACATTACATGAGGATTATTGGTAGGAGGTGTCCCAGTCTTCAATCACATGAAGTTTCAAAACATTTGAATCCATCAAACAGAATCATAGAATGTATCTGGTGGCCATATTTTCCAACCAACGGGAACAAAAAGAGAATCGTTTGTAGAGGGCCTCCTATACACCATTCTTGCCAAGTTTTGGTTTCATAGGCTCAGTAGTTTCAGAGAGAAGATGAAAATGTGATTTCCCATAGATTTTTTTCTATAGTAACTATAAACCACAATTGTGACCATGTTTGAAATACGATCAAAATTAAAATGAGGAATGTCATGAAGGGTGTCCCAGTTATCAACCATGCAAAGTATCAAAACATTTGCCCCAGTGGTTTCAGAGGAGAACAGTTTTCAAAATTGACCAATCAGAATCAAAGAATGCTTCTGGCGGCCACGATTTTTCATCCAACAGGAATAAAATGGGTAACAGTTGTAGAGAACCTCTCATAGACAATGCCTGCCAAGTCTGGTTCACATTGGCTCAGTACTTTCAGTGAAGATGATAAAAATGTGATTTCCCATAGGGTTTCTTCAGTAACTATAAGGCATAATTGCAGCCATTATTGCAACCTGATGAAGATTAAAATGAGGATCATTGGTAGAGGGGGTTACAGTCACCAGTCACACTAAGTTTTCAAACCATTTGGCTTTGTAGTTTCAAAGAAGATTTTCTTGAAAATGCACACATTTATGAATTCTGTTTCAACAAAAAAAAATCAGTAAAAGAAGGTTAAATATTTTGAAAATTACTATTCTCTTATACAGTATTCTCTTTTCAAAATAGCTTTGGATAGGTAAAGGGTTACAGTCAAACATACTTTACTCCAGTATTTGTCAAATCTTAAAAGATGAACAATAATTACTGTCATCTAAGCTGACATGATTGAAAGAGAATACAAACAACTTTCATGTTACTTATCAGAAAAAACTGTTATCAGATTGAAGATGACAGGTGTCTGGAAAACCAGGAGACTAATGATGCACATATCAAGGTACAGTTAAAATGGTTTACAGTAAAGTCAAAATAAGTTGTGTAGGATAATCCAAAAATTATGTATCTTTTTCTTTTTCTCTTCCTACACTGATAAGACCAGAAACTGACATCATTTTCTGGAAAGCTCTCACCGATAGCTTTCCAGAAAATGTCAGATTCTGATCTTGTCAGGACAGGAGCAGCAGTTTACTTAGTTTATTGCAGTTATGCTACAGCTTATTTTGACTTGTACTGTATACACAATATTTTTGGTTTTTTCCCAGTTCTCAGTGGAGAAACCTGGAACCAACCCTTACCAGATTCTCAAAAAACAAGTTTTTTGCTGACAGTACCGATCTTCGAGCAGACAGGAGGGGCGTTGGGTTAAACATCAGAATATAGCCTCTGGTGGCCACATATTTCCAT
This sequence comes from Pictodentalium vernedei, assembly GCA_031216915.1. NCBI lineage: Eukaryota > Metazoa > Mollusca > Scaphopoda > Dentaliida > Dentaliidae > Pictodentalium > Pictodentalium vernedei. The sequence goes on from CM062297.1 coordinate 775,846,309, forward strand.
CCTCTCATAGACCATTCTGGCGAAGTTTGGTTCACGTCGGCTCAGTAGTTTCAGAAAATATGTAAATGTGATTTCCCGTAGGGTTTCTATAGTAACTATAAGCCACAATTGTGGCCTTGTTTACAATCCGACCAAAATCAAATGAGGGTCGTTGATAGAGGGGGTCCCAGTCATTACTTATGTGAAGTATCAAAACCTTTGGCCCAGCAGTTTCAGAGGAGAAGATTTTTGAAAATCCACCTATTAGAATCAAAGAATGCCTCTGGCGGCCATGTTTTTCAACCCCCAGGGACAAAATGAGGATCGTTTGTAGAGGACCTCCCATAGACCATCCTGCCAGGTTTGGTTCACGTCGGCTCAGTAGTTCCAGAGAAGAAGATGAAAATGTTATTTCCCATAGGGTTTCCATAGTAACTATAAGCCGCAATTGTGGCCATGTTTGCAACCTGATCACCATTAAATGAGGATCGTTGGTAGAGGGAGTCCCAGGCATCATTTGTGTGAAGTATCAAAACATTTCGCCTGGCAGTTTCAGAGGAGAAGATTTTTGAAAATCTCTCAATCAGAATCAAAGAATGCCTCTGGCGGACATGTTTTTCAACCCATGGGAACAAAATGAGGATCGTTTGTAGAGAACCTCCCATAGCCTATTCCTGTCAGGTTTGTTTTCACGTCGCCTCGTTTTTTCCAGAGAAGATGAGGAAAATGTAATAGGGTTTCTACAGTAACTTTTAGCCATAATTGTGGCCATGTTTGTAAACCAATCAACATTAAATAAGGATTATTGGTAGAGGGGGTCCCAGTCATCATTTATGTGAAGTTTCAAAACATTTGGCCTGGCAGTTTCAGAGGAGAAGATTTTTGAAAATCCACCAACCAGAATCAAAGAATGCCTCTGGAAGCCATGTTTTTCATCAGACAGGAACAAAATGCGGATCATTTGTAGAGGGCCTCCCATAGACCATTCCTGCCAAGTTTGGTTTACACCGGCTCAGCGGTTACAGAGAAGAAGATGAAAATGTGAAAAGTTTATGGACGCCGGATGCTGGACGACGACCGACGGACAACGGACGCCAAGTGATGAGAAAAGCTCACATGGCCTTTTAGGCTGGGTGAGCTAAAAATGACAACATGACCCTTTCCAATTTGAGTCGCATTTGTGTAAATGCACATTCTTTTAGGCCTATAGGTATCACAGAACTAAATATTTTCAATCAAATAGGTGACCATTATACAGGACTGGCAATCTAGAGAATCAAGGAGTGCAAACCAGTTGCCCTCCTAAAATTGCTTGGGAGTGCAATTTCACCTGAAACTTTCAATGCAAAAACTTGTATCCTATTTTGGTTATATTCACTTCAAGGTATTAATATTGTGACTGAAAAATTATACTACATTCAGCTGTACAGTGGAAAAATTGGCACACACATCTTCTCATTATTCAAAATGTTGCATTCAATTCTTATGTGACTGTCTTCTACACTCAAAATGTATCGAGACGCGACACAGAATGGGTCATGAATTATGAATCAGTGCAACATTAACAAATCGTCCCGTGAGTTCCAATGTGTTCTCTGTGCCTGTAGGCACAGGGAACACATTGGAACTGAGAGGACGAAATGAAAATAGATTTTAAAGGCAGTCCCAAACAGGTCTAGCATTCCAATGAGCTTGTTCCAATGAGGGGTCATAAGCTATGTTTTCAGAGCAAAAATGAAAAAATAAAATTTGTATGGTAATTTTCATGAATAACGCTGGTCAGTTTGGGCTGTCATCATAGGTAAGGGGTTAAAATCACTCTCCTGAATTTTTCACTCTCGTAAAATCAAAATGAGGAGAGTGATCAGTCACTTGTCTGCATTTTCTTCCCTGTAGTCATTGCAATATGTGGAGGGTGAATTAACTGATAATCCTGTCAACAGGTTGTATTATGTGAGAGAAAAGACCTATTACGACACATGAGCAATGTTTCTGAGAACACATTAGAAACAAAAACAATGTTTTTGAAAAACACATACGAACCAACCACAAGTAAAGTTTCGAAAAGCACATAAAAATCACTGTAAGCAAGGTTTCTAAAAACAAAAAAACACAAGTAAAGTTCTGAAAACACATAAGATATGCAAGTTTCAGCCAACAGGGTTCACACTCCCAATTAACAGAGAAAAACAATCAAAGACTTTTGAAGAGAATTCTCAAGCACTTTCCAGAACCTTTATCGTTCATGTACATTAATTTTTTCAACTTTGATATCTTTTTTTATCTACTTTATACGTAAAAACAGTAACGTTTTATCTTTTATCGTTATCGAAAACTCGCCGTCAATAAAAAATCTTTTATCGTTACTGCAGTAAGAATAAAAGTCACGTGATATCGCAAGAATAAAACGTTCACGCCCATCTCATTTGCATGACGTACTATTCCATTCAACACTTTGAATAACAAATTATCGCTGCCTCGGATCAAAACAAATAAAACGGGGCGTATTTATCGAAATGTATTGAATAAAAAAGAAGGCCATTAATTAAACTTACTGAATTGTAAAAATAAAATTTGACGGAAAAGAGTGAAAATTAGTAACTTACACTTTTTCAAATGAGATTATTTCACCCTTCGAGACTTTAATTATCCTGACGTTCAAACGTCACTGGGAATTCAGTTTCAACATTTTTCAAAATGTGACGTCAAACGTCGGAAAGTACAAATAACTAGATATTTTTCACATTAGTGATTATCTGGTTGAAGGCTAGATTATTTTTAGTGGTCTGCATTTGTTAATCAAAACTTGATTTATTATGGGAGTGGGGGAGGTGGGGGTGTAGATAAAAGGGTTATATACACATGGTGTTTGTAAAAAATCTTTTATCGCGACTCGAGCGTTTTCGGGGGCTACATAGCTACTCGTCGCTGCGAGACGAGTAGCTATGTAGCCCCCGAAAACGCTCGAGTCGCGATAAAAGATTTTTTACAAACACCATGTGTATATAACCCATATTTATTGATACTAGATAATTGCTGCACCAGACACTTATCCTGGGGAAGCTTCCAAAGAGAGCTTCCCCGAAGATCAGTGCCAGGTGAAGTTATTATTTCAGTGAATTGGAATATGATTTTCACAAAAAAAAATACTACAGCTCTCAAGTGAGTGTTGGACAAAAACTCTTCAAGACCAAATCCCTCAACTGCAAAAGCCCTAAAAGAAGAAGGACACGTCTGAACAAAAGCCAAAACAAATGTCTTTCAAGAAAATTGCACAAAAGCCCTCAAGACAAAGACCTCAAAGAAAATGACAAAGGTGGACAAAAAGCTCTTAATTTTATTTTAAATTATTTTTATGTCTAACATTTATTTATTTTTTTATATTACTCATGCAACAATATGCTTAAATTAGCTGATCACCCAAACAATACAAAAAAACAACCCTCAATGTTTGTATAACAATGATTTCCCTTTTTATTGACATTCTATGTAATCCAAATCCAAATGGAATAATAATCTTTTTTTGAGCATGCTCACCTGTGTTAGTACTTCTGAAAAACCTGTATGTTAAATTTTAGCTTTCAACCCCACTACCGGTGTAAAGCTTCTTCTGTGATTAAAACATTTTCAATGGAACTCCCTTACAAACAAGAGGCCCCACAGGGCCTGAAGCACTCATCTTGAACAGAACACAATATAAACAGAGTCCAAGAATGAGTCTACATTAAGCAATCCATCTCCATAGGCTACACTGTCAAAGTGATTTTTTTTTTTGCACGGGTCAAGTACTTATGACCCAATAATACCACACACCAAATTTTGTTCAAACCGGATCATAGGTTCAAAGAATAGAAATTTTTGCCGGGCCCAAAATCTTACCCCTCCCATCACAAAGCCAAATATTGCTTTACGAACTTCGTTTGAACAAACTTCATTCTACAACTCAAAAGGAAGCTCCATAGCAAATATTAAGTCATTGTACACACTGGTTCATGAGAAGAAGATATTAAAAATATTTTGGAGCTTTTTCCCCCACTCCCTCCCTATGGGGCTGGGCATGATGAGTTGAACAATGAAAGTGTCAATGACACTGTAGCTCAACTTGTTAAGACATGTACATGTATAGTATGCGACACAGCAATGAAAAACATCTAGGTAATGACCTGATAACAAAGGTAAATATAAAGTATTGTAACGGTCTGTACATAAATACTGACCGTAGCCTGTAACAAATGTATAAGTAAAGTATTGTAAAGGTTGGCGACAGTCAGATGCAAAACTAGAAAAGAAATTTTTGAGTCCCAGAGTGGGTCTGACTGAACCCCAAAATATTTGTTCTCATAGCACAGTGATAACAAAGGCACCCAAAAACACTTGTCCCAAGGTGATAACAAAGGTACCCAAGAAGTTCCATGAAGATCAGTTCATAAATATGAGCCAAAAAGAAGTTCACAAAAAACTGATTGGGCCTAATTTCGGTACAAAATGGCCACTGGCAGTCATCTTGAATCTTGGACTGCACCCAGAAACACTCATTCTCATCCCAAGGTGATAACAAAGGTACCCAAGAAAGAAGTTTTGTAAAGATTGGTTCATAAATACAGCCTCAGCCATATTGACATGTGCACTTACTGTGTATTAATAGCACTGAATAAATCAAAATTCATCTAATTTGCATAATTTCTGCACGAGAAAAAAACCTGTGTTATATGTGATGTATTCCATTTTACTAAACATTCATACAAAAATTTATTCAAATCAGAACTTTCATACAGAAGTTTTGTACAAAAAACTGATTGCACTAATTTTGGTACAAAATGGCTGCTGGTGGCCATCTTGAATTTTGGACCACACCCCAAAACACTCGTTCTCATCCCACGGTGATAACAAAAGTACCCAAAAAGTTTCGTAAAGATTGGTTCATAAATATGGCCTCTAGAGTGAGCCATATAGAAGTTGTGTACAAAAACTGATTAGACCTAATTTCGGGAAAAAAAAAAATGTCCACCGGCAGCCATCTTGAATTTTGGACCACACCCAGAAACACTTGTTCTCGTCCCAAGGTGATAACAAAGGTACCCAAGACGTTTCGTGAAGATCGGGTTCATAAATACAGCCCCTAGCCCAAGCCGTAATGACATGTGTACTTACTGTGTGTAAGTAGCACTGAAAAAATCCAAGTTCATCTAATTTGCATAATTTCTGCACGAGAAAAAAACCTGTATTATATGTGATGTATCTCATGGTACTAAACATTCACACAAAAATTATTCAAATCAGGGCTTTCATATGAAAGTTCTGCGCAAAAATCTGATTGCACCTAATTTTATACAAAATGGTTGCCATCGGCCATCTTGAATAACGGACCAGACCCCAAAACACTCGTTCTCGTCCCACGGTGATACCAAAGGTACCCCAAGAAGTTTCGAAAAGATCGGTTCATAAATACGGCCTCCAGCTCAAGCCGTATTGGCATTTGCACTTACAGTGCTGAAAGTAACATTTAATACATCAAAGTTAGTCTAATTTGCATAATTTACGCACAAGAAAAAAAAAACGTATTATATGTGATGTATCCCATGGTACTAAACATTCATACAAAAAAATTTTCAAATCACAGCTTTCATATGTAAGTTCTGCACAAAAATCTGATTGCACCTAATTTTGTACAAAATGGTTGCCAGCGGCCAACTTGAATTTCAGACCGGACCTAAAAACACTCGTTCTCGTCCCACAGTAATAGCCAAGGTACCCAAGAAGTTTCATAAAGATCGGTTCATAAATACGCCCTCTAGCCCGAGCCTTATTGAATTGTTGACGGACAGATGGATGACTGGCCATGGCATAAGCTCAAATTTGACTTACGTCAAAGTTGAGCGAAAAATGCAATGCCCCTTTGGGACCATCACTCACACAAACTTTCACTTGAATTGGCCCAGTGGCTTTGGAGGAGAAGACCAAAACATGGTGTTGACGGACGATGGACGGATGGACGACTGACGGAGAGCGGTGAGATTAGCTCAGCTTGACTTTGTCAAGATGAGCTAAAAACATTCACACTTTGTGATGTTTCATTCAAACATACAATGTTTTGCAGTACTATCTGCCTGAGTGCAATGATGACAAGTTTAAAATACCTACAATTAAATATTTAAAATAAAATTTAAGAATTGTTAATAATTTCACTGAAAAAGCGAGGTAAATTCAATCAACTTTGATGATGTGTCTAGCTGTCAAGCAAGCATTCATGTGCAGCCGGAAGTACTGCCCACTGGCGCAGATGTAAACAAAACAAATCCATGTGTTTGCAATAAAAAGTATAGTTTTTTCTCCATTTTAAGTGACAAACTCTATCTATTATTTATTGAGAGCATGGTATAAATGAAACAACAGGTACTAAGGCCGGTAATCAGATTTAAACCACTTGTAGAATAAGGGTTTTAACTACTCGTGGTTAAAACCCTTATCCTACTCGTGGTTTACATTCTACATTTCTTTTTGACCCTTTACCTAACAAATCGCCCACATCCGCCCGCATAATATGAGAACTGAGCAGTTGAAAAAATTAAATTTTTCAAAATATTTCAACAAACCATATCATGTGACCCCTCAGTGGAACGAGCTCAATGAGCTCGTTCCAATGAGGGCGACACATGATATGGTTTTGTTGAAATTTTTAGAAAATTTTAAATGAAAGTTTCAATGACACTGTAGCTCAACTTAAGACATGTACATGTATAGTATGTGACACAGCAATGACAAACATCTAGGTAATGACCTGACACCAAAGGTACATAAAAAATTATTGAAACGGTCCGTAAATAAATACTGATCGTAGCCTGTAACAAATGTATAGGTAAAATATTTTAAAGGTGGGTGACAGTCAGATGCTAAACTAGAAAAGAAGTCTTTGAGACCCAGAGTGGGTCTGACTGAACCCCAAAATATTTATTCTCATAGTACAGTGATAACAAAGGCACCCCAAAAACACACTCGTTCCTGTCCCAAGGTGATAACAAAGGTACCCAAGAAGTTTCGTGAAGATCAGTTCATAAATACGAGCCGTATAGAAGTTGTGACAAAACAACTGATTGGACCTAATTTTGGTACAAAATGGCCACAGGCAGCCATATTGAATTTTGGACTGCACCCCAGAAACCTTCGTTCTCGTTCCAAGGTGATAACAAAGGTACCCAAGAAGTTTCGTAAAGATCAATTCATAAATACGGCCTCTAGCCTGAGCCGTATAGAAGTTGTGTACAAAAACTGATTAGACCTAATTTAGGTACAAAATGGCCACTGGCAGCCATCTTGAATTTCGGACCGCACCCAAAAACACTTGCTCTCGTCCCAAGGTGATAACAAAGGTACCCAAGAAGTTTTGTGAAGATCGGTTCATAAATACAGCCCCTACCCCGAGCCGTATTGGCATGTGTACTTACTGTGTGTAAGTAGCACTGAAAAACTCAAAGTTCATCAAATTTTCAGAAATTTCTGCACGAGAAAAAACCCGTATTATATGTGATGTATTCGATGTTACTAAATATTCAGACAAAAATTTATTCCAATCAGAACTTTCATATAGCAGTTCTATACAAAAAACTGATTGCACTAATTTGGTACAAAATGGCTGCTGGTGGCCATCTTGAATTTTGGACCACACCCCAAAACATTCGTTCTCGTCCCACGGTGATAACAAAGGTACCCAAGAAGTTTTGTAAAGATCGGTTCATAAACACAGCCTCTAGCCCGAGCCGTATTGAATTGCTGACGGACAGGCGGACAGCCAGACGGTGGGCCATGGCATAAAAACAAAGATGAGCTAAAAATCATTTCACTTTCTTCTTTACTTTTGTACTGTTATGCATTGTTAATCTTCAATAAAAGTTAAAGGATTTAGAGTAGCTCTTATAATCTTTGTGTATATATTGAATAATACATAGTGTATTTTTTTATCACAAAATGATAATTGATGAAAGAGGAATTGATGTGTTGGTAATTGATGAAAAGGGAATTGACAGAACAGTAATGAACCTTTTTGAGCATTGCTTAGGACAACACTATCTAAACTACAATTAATACAAGAGGCCCCAGGGGACCTGAGGGCGCTCACCTGACATGGTAGTCTAAAGTTTCAAACCAGGGACTTGACTTGAAAAAGCTGCATACGCCCCTCCTAAGAAAAGCATATACCAACTAGATGAAGTGATTGTGCCCACACAATACACAGGATTTTCCTTCTATTTTCAGTTCCTGCAATTTGACGTCCCAAAATTGAGAATAAACACATATAAAAAACAGATTTTTTTTTTATTTTTGTTTGGAAATTTGCAAAGTCCAAAACTAAATATTTTCAAACCAAAATTTTTTTTCTTCTTAAAATTTACCAAAATGGCCAAAAAAAACAAAAAAACTAATTTTCGGTGTACTACGATATCTACCCCCCCCCCCACATGTACAACTCCCCCCCCCCCCCCTGGGGGAAGATAAACTAGTTTATCTTCCTCCCCATCTGGTTTATCTTCCCTCCCCCCCCCCCCCCCCCCCCCCCCCCCCCCCCCCCCCACTGCCTGAATTTTTTTACCATTCAGATTTTTACCAGATATTTTTTTAGAATTTGCTTGTTCACTTGTGTTTGATATTAAAAAAGCATCAAGTGAGCATTGAAAAACTCATTGGTCAGTATGCGAGAGAGCTAGATGCCCAAAAGAAAAAAAAAACATTTTTGCCCAAATTTGCATTGTGAGTGGAATATTATACAAATTTCCATTTTCAAGACTCATTTGAATATGTTGTTAATAGAAGAAAATTGCACAAGAAGAACTTGCATTTTTTTTCTCAAAATATCCCCTTGGATGTATGCAAAAAACATTTTTTAAACATGTCGCCCAATGTCGCTAATTTTTTTTTATTTTCACTCAAAACTACTATTTTGAAGAGAATTTCACCTGTATTTTTCAATTTAAGATTTATTTGCTAAAGATGTGACAAAGAGAATAATTTCAGTTGTAGAGGGTTGGGGGGGGGGGGGGGGGTAGAGATATCCTAACCAATTTATCTTTCCCCCACCTGACACTTGAAGTTACCCCCAATATTTTTTTTTACCTCAAATCACTATTTAGACGAGAATTTCATCTGTATTTTCTATTTTTAAGATTCATGTGCTCAAGCTGTTAGAATGGAAAAATTTTTGGCGGGTGGGGGGGAGATAACGTGACCAGTTTATCTTACAACACTCAAAGTTACACAAAAATTGTTTTTAGCTCAAACCACTATTTTGAAGAAAATCTGATCTGTATTTTAATTTTATGATTCACATACTTAAGCTGTTAGAAGGGAACAATTTTCAGGTGGGGGAAGATATCGTGACCAGTTTATCTTACTCCTCACCAACACTCTTGACAAAGTCATGATTTTTGTGTTGCTCAAAACACAATTTTAAAGAGAATTTCATCTGTATTATCTATTTTTAAGATTCATATGCTTAAGCTGTTAGAAAGGAAAAATTTTCAGGTGGGTCGTGTTGGGGGGGAGGGGGGGGGGAAGATATCGTGACCAGTTTATCTTACCCCCCCACCCGACACACAAAGTTACAAAAAATTTGTTTTTAGCTCAAACCACCATTTTGAAGAGAATTTCATATGTATTTTCTATTTTTAAGTTTCATATGCTCAAGCTGTTAGAAAGGAAAAATTTTGAGGTGTGAGGAGAGATAACATGACCAGTTTATCT